>CM037877.1:37471691-38711741 GCA_021292165.1 Shinisaurus crocodilurus
GACTAGCAGTGCCTTTCTAAGTTCACTCAAGTGTATTAGAGCCACTTTGGAACTCAGCCCAAGGAGGAAATTAATACTGTGTACATTAGTACTGTGTACATTGTTTTGCTGTACAAGGTTGAAAGGGACCATACCTCTTGGTCTGGTTTCAGGTACAATATTGTTTTTAATGTTACTACTTTGTCTTCAGGTTTATAATTAACTTTTCAACTTGCTGGGTTTTCTTAAATCTGACAAGAATACTAAATATCAAAATACTGTGGAAATACTGAACTTTTTGTCCATCCTTGGCGAGGGAGGTGGCACTGGTGAGATCTCCAAGAGTGGCACCGGCTTTTTTGCCACTCTTGCCAAGCAGCTCTGTAGCAAATCCTGGCAACTCACAATAAAATCGCTCTCCCAGGTTCAGATGACATGACAACCCACCATGGGTATGAACAACCCTACAACAAGCAATGGGTTCTCAGTGTGGCTTGTTCACAAAAATTAAGCCACCGTGTGGAGAACACGTTGGCACATAGGGACGGACGAATTCCCCTTACCTTGGCTCATCGGGCGCTTGTCGATCACCCCCGCTGCACGATCTGTCTCGCAGCGCCAGCTGAGGCGCTCAGCGAGGCACTCAGCGGACTTCCGGGTCCCCAGCTTACGTAAATACCAGAGTAAACTACCTTAAAACTGCCACGAATAGCAAATCGCGGCCGTTTTAAGGTGGTTTCCCCTGGTATTTACATAAAAACTGCAGCACCGGGGACCCGGAAGTGACGCACCGGGGACCTGGAAGTTGCTTTCCCCGGCTCCTCTCATGGGGATTTGTGCCGAGCCGGGGAAAGGTAAGTCACACGGAGCTCGGGGGGTCAAGCGGGGCGAGTTCGCCCCGCTTCCACCCCCCAATCGAGCTCCGCGCACATCCCTATTTGGATGACACTACAACCCACCATGGCTGGGCACCGATGGTAGGTGGTCATGTCGTGCGAACCCCGTCGTTCCATCCATAAAAGGCTTAGCAGAATCCAACCCATTATTTTGAAATGTCCTTAGCATTTTTTAAATTTTTGCAGTGTACACAGGTGTTTTATGCACTCTGTTTGAAGGGGAAAAACACTTAAATTCTTGGCTGGTCAAGGCCAAAATATTATATATGGGAAGGATGGTAGTAAGTGGATTGGAGGGTCATGTGAATTGATTCAAAACCAAAAGCAAGTGCTTCAGCCCTAGGGCTTCTCTCTCCACTTTTTAATATATACAATGAATCATACTCCATAAAATCCATTAATAAAATCCCATTTTAGCTTAATCTTTTACTCTCCTAGTCCTCACTAATCTTGTACCCTCCTTCTTACTAATTAATATGTAGAAAGCAGTTTTATAGGCCTTAATGACTGGGTTCGCAGTACATGTTAAGCCACTCTAGGAATAAATCTACTGTGGCATAACGTGTTGTGTCAGCACGGGGGTGATTTAGAAGTGACCTGGGGGTGACTTATAAACCACCCCAAGTAGCTAAGGCTTGTGCTGGGGTTTAGAAAACCCTAGTAGGCTTAGCGTGTCATCCGAACCCGAATGACATGCTAACCTGTTGCCAGCCAAAAAAGAACAAAGCCCCTTGGCCAGAGCAGCGAAGAAGGGCTGCCGCTCTGGCCAAGGGGCTCCGATGACAGCCAGCCAAGTTCCCAAGCGGCACTTGGCCAGCTGTCATTGGCTTCACCGCACGCTCCTGTCGTTGTCCTGCATTGGCAGGAGCACACAGGGAAGCTGCTGGAGTCTGCCACTGCCACTGCATGCCTCCTCCTCCTCCCCGGGCCCCACTTGGGGCTCGGAGAGGTGGAGGCGTGCGGTGGGGTCTGCCACACACCCTCTTCCCAAGTGGGAAGAGGCCATGTGGCAGATCCCGCTGCCGGCAGCTCACCCCCCTCCTCTCGCTGGGTGTGGTGCCACACCCAGCAAGAGGAGGGGCAGGAAGGGGGCTTATTCTTTCTGTCATCAGCGTGCATGCCGGTGATAGAGAATAAGCCCCCCTCCCATCCCCCAAGTGGCACTCCCCCCACCCTGTTCCCCTTCCTCCCGGGCACTGCTGTAAAGTTGTGACTGGGAAGAAAGGGAAAGGAGGGCGGGGGGGGGATGGGAAGCATCCCCTCTGTTGGGTTTACGTAGAAGTAATCCCAGCACAGGGGAGCATTTTAAATCACCGCTGGATTTAAATCTCTTGTGGTGATTTAAAATGCTCCCTTCTGCTTGGATTACTGCTACATAAGCCCTGCAGAGGGAACGGTTCACAGCACTGCCAGGGAGAATCAGGTCCCTCTCCCAACTCAACTAGCAAGAGAGGCTAGTTGGATTGGGAGAGGGACCTGATTCTCCCTAGCAGTACTGCAAACTGCGAGGGGAGCCTCTGACAGCTGGCGAAAAGTGCCGCTTGGGCACTTTTTGCTAGCTGTCATCCACACTCCTCTCAGTGCTCCCCCCTGGCTTCAGAGCCTCTGTGGGCTTAAAGTGATGTGTGGACCTGGCCTTTGAGTAATCTGTCACTTCTAGGGTTTCTAGTCACTAAAAATGTTTCAAAGTGATGGTTTTTTCATAACTCTCTGCGAACGATCTTGCAGGCAGAAAAGCAGAATAGTAAAGTGAAAGAGCCATGTGCAGAGGCCTGTGAAATATCCTCTGAAAAACACCCGTTATTACATTTGAATATGAAGTAAAACTCTGACAGTATGCCTACTGTTTTTATTGCTGACTCAACAGGAAATTAGTGATTAATCTCTCTGGCAGAATTCTTTCCCCACAGCATTGGTAAGCCACCACACAGAGCTACCAACTTCCAAATAATACATTATCAGAAGTCTCAGGGCAGCTAGGCGAAAAGCAGTGCAATTATGTATCCCTTGGGTAGGATAAGGACACTGAGCCTTCAGCTGGTAAACTTGACTCAAAAACTAGCAAGCAATGAACAGATGGAGCATTAAGACTGTTACCTTTTTCGAACACTTGCCCTGTATACTCCTTGTGGCCTTAATTATTCAGTAGCAACTGACTGAAAGGTGGAATAAAAATACTTATAATAAATTTCCAGAGAAGGGGGAAGCAGGGCTGCATGAATTAGTAAGTTACGGGAAGAATTGGTTGTGGGGTGGGTGTGTTTGGGCTTCCTGATGTGAGGAGAAGTCCATGTTAGAGGATGCCTTAGATGAGATGAGATGAGATGAGAGCTAGGGTGCAACAGGGTTTCTGCCCCTCTAGAGGGACAGTAGACATGATTTTTACTGCACATCAGCTCCAAGAAAAATGCCGGGAGCAAAATCAACCTCTTTATATGGCATTTATTGATCTGGCTAAGGCCTTTGATACTGTAGACTGAACAGCTCTCTGGACTATCCTTATGAAAATTGGATGCCCCAATAAATTTGTGAATATCTTGCGACTTCTCCATGACGGCAACGGTTTTGGACAACAACGGCTCTCATGGTGCTCCATTTAAAGTGGGATCAGGTGTTAAACAGGGATGTGTTATTGCCCCAACATTATTTGCTATTTTCATCGCCATGATTTTACATCTTGTCGAGGGGAAACTTCCCACTAGTGTGGGAATCATATATCGAACAGATGGAAAGCTTTTTAACCTCAGCAGGCTGAAAGCAAAAAGTAAGGTAATTACAACCTCCGTTGTGGAACTTCAGTATGCTGATGATAATGTGGTCTCCGCACATTCAGAGGATGATCTCCAAACTATCCTAAATGCTTTTGCAGAAGCATATGAAAAACTTGGTCTCTCACTTAACATCAAAAAACCCAAAGTGCTTCATCAGCAAGTGCAAGCTAACCCTTTGGTGATGCCATCTATCCAGCTTGGCGGGACAATACTGGAAAATGTCGATCATTTTCTCTATCTTGGCAGCTATCTTTCTGTTACAGCTAACATCGAGAGTGAAATCCAGCATTGTTTGAGCTCCGCAAGTGCCGCATTTTCTCGAATGAAACATAGAGTGTTCGAGGATCGGGATATTTGTAAGAAGATCAAAACACTGGTTTATGAAGCCATTGTATTACCAACTTCATTGTATGCCTGCGAAACATGGACTATCTATAAACGTCACTTCCACCTCCTTGAAAGATTTCATCAACGTTGCCTCCGGAAAATCCTGCGAATTACTTGGGAAGATAGGCGAACAAATGTCAGTGTACTGGAAGAAGCAAAGATTACTAGCGTTGAAAAAATGATCCTTCAACGCCAACTTCAGTGGACCGGTCATGTTGTTCGAATGTCTGACTGCCGTCTCCCAAAGCAGTTACTTTATTCCCAACTCAAGGATGGAAAGCGGAATATCGGTGGTCAATATAAGAGGTTTAAAGATGTTCATAAGGCTAATCTAAAAAAAATGCAATATAAACATCGAAAACTGGGAAGCTCTGGCCCATGAACGGTCTAACTGGAGGTTGGCCTTTCACAAAGGTTCTATGGACTTTGAAGAAGCCCGAGTGCAAGGTGAAAGGGAGAAACGTGCTAAGCGAAAAGCACGTCAAATGAATCCTTTATAGGACCATCTTCCATCTGGTAACCTGTGTCCTCACTGTGGGAAGCTGTGTGGATCTAGAATTGGCCTCCACAGTCACTTACAGACCCATCGCTAAAATTGTCTACACAATTTTCTTTAGAATTTCCTCCTTTTAAAATCTCCTTTTTGTAAATTTTTATCCTGGAAGACAATCTTACTCGGTCAGGAGTGATCGCCTGATGATGATGAACAGGCTAGATAAAACCAGGTTTTAAAAGATTTAAGTTGGATTTTTTTAAAATGGATTTTTATATTTTAATTTTATCTACTAGCCTTCTCCAAGAATAATTAAATACTGGGTAAAATCCAGCATTGCATAAGTGGACTATGTGATGGGACTTTCCCCTCCCCAAATCTCATCTGTAGGATCCCTCAGCCCTCCGTAGTGGATATTAAGGGTGTGTGGAGGGCTGTAGGTGGGAGGGGAAATCACCCTGTTCCTGTTCTGCTGATAGAAGAAGTTCTGTCAGTGGGAGGGGCTAATTGGATACAACCCATTAGGTATGAATATAAACATGTTACCGTATAATTAATCTCTGAAATGAATCAATGCCTCTGCCAGGTACAGTGACCTGGTTTGCATGACACGACAATCCATTGTGGATAACTAGCCACGGTGGGTTCTGTGTCATCCAAAGTTAGACTGCTTCCTGCATGGTGGCTTATTTTGGGACAGCAAACCACCCTGACAAACCATGGCTTGTTCTAGAAGTTGCTTGACCCCCGATGGATTTTTGTGTAATCTGAACACGGAAGAGCAATTTTATCATGAGTTGTGGGGATTGGTTAGCAAGCCACTTGGCAACAGCAGCAAAACTTCCTACCGCTCTTCATTATCTTGCTTGTGCCGCCACCAGTAACAGCCCCTCCACCGATGCCCAAGAGGCACTTCGTAGCAACAGACGCTGGTTCGCCACTTCTTTTTTTGGACCCAGAAAATTACACAATTGTGTTCATTACTATTTTTTTATGGGTTTTTTTTGTCAGTCTTTCACAAGTGCACACTTATGGCTGCCCGATATATGTAGTCTTGCCTGGTCAATTTTCTTGTATGTTTCAGCTGTCAAAGAGAGTGATGAAATGGAGCAGGAAATTGACATATATGGAAATTGACAAGTAATAGGCTAATTTGCACACAGTTGCCAGGGACTGATTCTCTAGCTATCAGTTGAAAAGCACCGGTGAAGGGGGGAAAGCAGGAAAAGAGGGTGCACCCAAAGAGGGGTGGGGGACAAGGTCTGCCCCTTGTCAATCTGATCCTCTAGGTTTTTAAGTGTTGAACTGACAGTTCTCAGTATCCTCCACATTTTCAACACTTCCCCCAGTCAGTCTCTAGCTATTCCAGAAAGGGGGGATATTAACACACACACACACACACACACCCTTTTGGGGGATCATTTTTGAAGCACTTAACTGCATTTCCTTATAATTCCAGGGGGGACCAAGAAGGCAGCTTCATGGGACACCTGCCCCCCCTGGTGCCCCCTGGGGGGGCAGGTGTAAGTACTGCTGGTGCTGCATTTGCTCCATCCCATTCTGCCACCTCTACGGGGTTGTGTTTTTTTAAAAAAAAAATGGTCGCCAATTTTGGAGCTTTTGGGGGGACAAGGAAAAATACGCAAATTTAGTGCCTCAGAAGTAAATGGAGGGGAATTGGGGGCAAATTTAAGGGCTGGGAAGTAAATGGAGGGGAAATTTGTGCGCCTGCATTAACTGTTCCATTACTGCAGGTGCACAAATTTCCCCTCCATTTTCTACCCACCCATTAAATTTGCATATATTTCTGCATACTTTTTTTTTTTAATTGTCAGTGAACCGCAGTAACCGCAGCAGTAAGTGCTCCGAAAAGGAGCCCTGAAAGGGTTGGGTATTTAATATCTCCCCTTTCTGGAGTAGCTGGAGATTTCAGCAAGTGTTGAAAAGGTGGAGGACACCAAGAACTGTCAGTTCAACACTTAAAACCGAGAGGATCACATTGACAAGGGGGAGATCTTGTGTCCCCCACCTTTGGGTGCACCTTCTTTTTCTGCTTTCTCCCCTTCACTGGTGCTTTTCAATTGTCAGCTAGGGAATCAGTCACTGGCAACTGTGTGCAAATTTGCTTATAAGGAGTCTCGCCTTGTCAATCTGTTTCCTACTGCACTTTGCCACTATTTTTGACAGCTGAAACAGACAAGAAAATTGACCAGGCAAGATTTCTCATATCAGATAGCTGTAAGTGCAGTCCTGCACACTTGTGAAAGATGGACAAAAACAATAATAAAAGAAATTACTAACACAATTGTGCCATTTTCTCGGGCTGAAAATACAGTGGCTTAGCGGGTTGTGTGAACCCAGTCAAGTGTTTCTTAGCCATGGCTTCAAAGCCATTGCTTGTTCTAGGGTTTACTGTAGCCACTGTGGCTTAGTGTGTTGTGCGAACCCAGTCAGTGTGTGGTTCATGAGTTGCAGTGGATAATTGACTCCATATCCTGAGCCATCATTTTGTATCCAACTCTGGTTAGTAGACCTCAACATTCTTGTAGAAAACAAATTGATTCCACAAGCCTGAAGTCTGGCTACCCCTGGTTTAGGGAATATATGGAGAAGTATTGATGAGAAATTTGATTTAAATCAGTTATTTAAATTGGCCGTTGTCTTGCTTATTTAAATCATTGATTTAAATTTAAATCAATCCACCCTAGGAGGCAAGGCGGCCACGGAGAGATGGACTGCCCAGCCATCGTTGGTGAACTTCCTCAGCATGCACTTTGTGGGTGGTTGAGGAGACTGATAATTTGATTATGTTTTCTGCTGCTCTTATGTTGATTGAGATTAATATACCTCTGTTTTCTGCTGCCTTATTCTGATGCTGCTGCACTTAGTCCTTCCACTTAATTGTAACATTTTGTTATGTATTTTTTGCTACTGCTGTCCTAGTAATTTGCATTAGTTAGTGAATGGTTTATTGTGTGGATTTTTTAAATATACAGTTGCTCTTATTTATAAAATGTATTTTTTATGTTTAGGGAAATGTTTTTGATAGCTTGCTAATGTGTGTATAAATATTATATTATGCAATATTTGATATACTTATGACTGTTTTTGTTGTACCTGCTGCATGTGCTTGCTCTCACCCTAGTGGCAAGTTACTTACCTTTGGAGAGCTGGCAGGGAATTCCCAAAACAAAATAGGAGAACTGGCAGAAAATTATTTAAAACCCTACTTTAACACTTTCCTTCCCATGTCAGTTTAAAGACAGTTTCAAGGTACAGAGCTGGAGCAGTGGTAGAAGTCTATTTGCTACATGCTATAGGACAGCTCTATATTTATTTATTTATTTATTTATTACATTAATTAAATCCATCTGATCTCATAGTAATCAAGAGATGTGATTTTAGAGTGACGGCCAGGGGGATTACATATAAAATGTTCTGTTCTGTTACCTTCTGTTACTTTTATTGGGTTGGTAGCTTTTTATGTGCACTGTACATTAACTCCAAAATATAGAATATAAATGTTTTAATAAACAAATCTTATTGCTTTAGGCGTAGCTCAAGATAAAATACAGCTTCTGGTGTGGATTATTCATTTATTTTATACTTTATTACTCTACATTTGCATCATTAGCTTTTATAACTTTTACAGGCCTTGTATTGTAAATTATCTTGGTGTGATCACAACAGTGTTATATTAATTATCATGATCTCAGTTTGGCTATATACAGTATAGCAATGGACATTAAGCAAAATGATTAACTTAAAACTTTATGGGCCTTCTCCCCCGCCCCGCCCCTCACAGGTTTGTGTTCCTAAGCCTGGGGAACCTTCAGCCTGTAGAGGCTTGGTCTGTCCCTGCAGCCCCTTCTCCTCCCCCCCCTCCCCCCCCCAAGCCCCCACACCCTGGATACCAGTGGATGCTTGGGGAGGCTAGTAGGGAGAGGAATCCCTGATGTTACTTCTCATCATTGAGGAAGGATTCGCCCCTGACATCATACAACCCCTGGGAGGAGCCAGAATGCAATTCAACCCCTGGGGACTTAACAGTTCCCTACCCCTGTTGTAAACAGACCTTGTGTCTGCCACTAGATGTTGGTAACAACTTTCACAGTACAGATGATGCTATTCTGACTGTATTGCCTTGATTTCTGACCAGTTCGCATATAACAGCTAATTGTGGGTTAATTCACCCACAGTTTGCTGGGCAGGAGCAAGCAAGTGTGCTGCCTCCAGTGTGCTCCTCACTTCCTATAAACAACCTACAATCAGCCTGTTCATAGGTTGACAGCGTGACATGCAAACCTGGAGCACTGGGTTGTTTACTGGGTTAACCTAACAACAAACATAACCTCAACAAATCATGGGTTAATTGCTGGGTTGTTTGGCCCCTAAAGATCCCAGCATTCCGTATTCGCACGTCACACTCACAATCAATGAATGGGCCAATCATAGGTCGTTTACAGAAAGAGGAAATGAGGAGCACACCAGAAGCAGCGTGCTTGTTCACTCCCACTCATACCTGGCAATTTATTGTTACATCTCTTGCCTTGATTTAGGATTGTAGCCAGTATAGATTTGATATTTCCTACACACCATTCTCCCCCCTCACCCCCGCTGCTCAGTAGCATGGATGACATGGCTTAAAATTGAGAAATCTTTATCATGGAGGAGCAATAGCTCAGTGGCAGCACACATGCTGAATCCCTATCATTTCCAGTTTGCCAGGGTGGGTGGGGTGGGTAAAGGTAGCAGGTGATGGGAAAGACCTCTGCCTGAGAGCCACTACCAATCAGAGTAAGCAGTACTGGCTGTCAAAGAAAATACACTGGTGAAATTGGGATTAATTATGATAACATGATTTGGGTTCACTGAATGATCTGGAAGCATCTGAGGCTGCAGCTTTGCTGAAGCTAAGCAAGTGTGGACTTGATCAGCCCTTTGAATGAGAAACTACCAAAAGCCCCATGTGAGAGATATAAGTAATGTTTTAAAAAAAGAAACACCTCCTAACTAGTATTGCACTACTTTGTAGTTTGCCATGGTTCATCTCCTTCATGTTTAAATTGGCCTAATTATCTTCCTTTTTTTTTTTCCTTCCTTCCACAGCCCCACGATTTTGATGAGTGCAGATTTGATATTAGCGTAAACGATAGTGTTTGGTACCTACGGGCTCAGGATCCAGATCACAGACAACAGTGGATAGATGCAATTGAACAGCACAAGGTATGGCTTCTGTTCCTTAGCAATTAATAGTGGTGCATGGTTATGGATAAGCCTCCAGGGACTGCATAACAACTTCAGTGAGATATTGATGACTGAAAGCAGATACTGGTGTGCTCAAGCACTAGAAATTGTGTTAAGTATTATAACCTGTGATACAGGAATAGGTAATATGAATGAAATGAAGATTGTGTAAGACATTGCACTTGACAACTGCTGTAGAAATTCTAAGCAATAATGAGAAGCTGGGGCCTGGGGATGTCTGGAATCAATGTGTGGGAATGCAGAAAACAAGCAACAGCCATTATCTATACCAAGTGGAGTTTAAAGTTAAAAAGTAGATTGTTACAGTAGGTGGTACTAGGATAAACCAGAGTCTTGCAGTGGTCATAAAAAAGGTCAATTCTAAGAGGTACAATTGTGTTGATCTTGAAATAATGGCTGGATGTCATGACAAAGGTTTCTTAAATGAAAACAGCTATTATTTAGGGGTTCTGTTTCACTTGCTTTCCCTCTTTTGTGGTGATTAAGGGTAAAGAAACGATTTATAATCAGCTTAAAGGCGCATTGTTCTAACATTTAATCTTCTGATTTGGATCTGAATGACTCATTGGATGCTGGTGTGATAGCGTAAAAGACCAGCAGTATATTTTTCAAATGCTATTATGAAGTTACAGAAGGAGCTAACTTTCCATTAGCATCTTCATGTTTCCATCATCTGGCTAAAGGTTGATAAAGAATGTACCAGATAAATCTCCTGTGGGAGAGCATTCTACAAGGTGGGTGCTACTGACAATGCCCTTCTTCTGTCTCCTGCAACTTGCATGAAAAGGGAGAAATACATTCTCAAAAAGTGTAACACTTTATTAGAGCCAATACGTTTCGAAAAATTACTTTCCTCCTTCAGTGGCAATCTGAATACATATGCTTTTGTATTCAGATTGCCACAAAGAAGGAAAGTAATTTTCCAAAACACATGGGCTTCTAATAAAGTTTAGCATATTCTGATAACTTATTTCTCCCTTGTGTTTGCGCTGCATGCAGTGCCTTCCTTCTTTGTTTCTCTTTTAAAATTGTCAGGGATGTTGAAGAGTCCTTGGTTTCGAGTCACGAGTCGAGTCACGAGTCTTTGGACCCGAGTCTCGAGTCCGAGTCCTTGGTCCAAAATGGTGACTCCCGAGTCACTCCCAAAGCTGACTCCATGAGTCCCCATTAAAATCAATGGGTTTTTTTCCCAACAAAATAAGGCTATTTCAGATGTGTGGCTTAAATAAATTCTTAGCACAAGTGTGCCTTTTTATTTCAAAACTCTGCAACTGATTTTGGCAAGAACAGACCAGGCAGACAAACCCAAAATAACCAGGCAGGCAGAGGAGGCAGAGAACCCCAAAGCAGGCAGGCAGAGGCCTTTGTCTTGGACAATTCAAACTGTGGAACTGGTTAAGAAGAGACTAGGCAGGCAGAGGAGGCAGGGAACCCCAAACAGGCAGGCAGAGGCAACCAAACCCAAAATGTCTGAAAGGTTGCATTTTATAGGAAAATGATTTTAAAAAATAAACTTGCTGTACTTCCTAAAACCTATCCATGTTGCATTTGAGGAACACGATTTTGGAACACGAGTCCTTGGTCTCGAGTCCCGAGTCGAGTCTCGAGTCCCATTAAAAATATTGGGACTTGAGTCAGAGGGGGGACTCAGTCCGACTCACGAGTCGAGTCCTGGAGTCCCCATCCCTGAAAATTGTACCTGTGTAAAATGCAGGACACAGAACAGGGCCTCATAAGCTGATCTCGGGGAATGGGAAGAAACATATGGGAGTAGGGTCTCCCTTAGGTATGCAGTTCCCAGACTATTTAGGGCTTTCAAAGATTAAACAAGCACTTTGAATCATGCCTGGAAGTAAACAGGCGTTGCATGTAGATAACCCCAGATTGTGGTGTTATTTATTTTATTTATTATATTTATATCCCACCTTTTTTCCTGCAAGGAACCCAAGGAGGCTTACATAATCCTCCTCCTCTCCATTTTATTTTCATCCTGCATGCTCTCTGCATCCTGCTTGGAAGAAGTGGGAGTTTGCTGCAACTTCTGAAAAGTCTTCAAAGACAGCCCAATATACTGTAATAGAAGGCATTGTGGTAGTCTACAAAGAGATTACTAAAGCTTGACCAGAGCCAAATCTTGATCTAATAAGGTTCATGATAAAAAGTGCTGTGGCTCCCACCTAAAAATAGGTGGGAAAGCAGGGTTGAGAGGAAAAACCCAGACTACAAACCAGCTCCTTTGGGTAAAACGTAAGCCTGGCAAGGATGGATCAATCCATTCTCTTAAAGGCCTGTAATGATGGAGCCTATTGAATCCCAATTGGAACAGAGTTCCACAAATGTGGGGCCACTATGAAAAAAGCCCTCTCTCCCTTGTGCCCACCAGCCTGATTGCTTTCACAGGCATGTAGGCACACACACCTGGGCCCAGAAGTGGATTCAGCATGTGGGTAGGCTGATATAGGTAAAGGTGGTCCTTCAAGTAACCCAGTCCCAAATGGTTTAGGGGTTTAAAAGTCACTACCAGCATTTTAAATTGGGCTGAGAAATGCACTGACAACCAGTTAACTCATACAATATAGGTGTCACATGTTCTGACTACCTGGCATCCACCAGTACCCAGGTGGCCGCACTTCTAGTTTCCAAGCCTTCAACACCATGTAGAGTGCATTACAGTACTCCAGCCTGGATATCATTAGTGCACAAGTAACTGAGGCAAGGTCTGTCCTCTCCGGATGCAGTTGGTGTACCAGCCTAAGCTGATAAAAAGTACTCCTGGCCACCACTGCCACCTAAGCTTCTTCTGTTGATGCTGAGCCCAGGAGAACACCCAAACTGCAAACTTGGCCCTTCAAGAGGAGTGCAACCCTGTCTAAGACAACAGTAGTCAGTTTCCCCACCTGCAGTAACTCCATCTTATCTGGATTAAGCTTCAGCTTGTTCACCCTCATCCAGCCCCAACCACCTCCAGACACTGGTTCAGAAGTTCAGCATTCTCCCTGGGATGAGTAGATGGAAAAGTGAGGTAGATATGAAATAAAATGGCAAGATATGGGTAATCTGCCTGAAAATTACATATAGAGCCATTTGTTTTGGCCTGTTTCACCTTGTACATTTTTCTTGTGCTCTTTCTGCAAAGAGCGGACCCTTGAAATTCGGAAAGAAAAAAAAGATTGCAGTTACATTATACAAAGACAGAATCCAAAGAAATATGCAATTGATATTATTTTTGTTTGTTTAGTTTTACGTTTCTGTCTTTTATCTTGGGCAGTTTTTAATTGGTAAGGTGGCTGCTTAAATGCTGTAAAATAAACAAATTGGTTTTGCATGGCCAGCAAGCAGAGGGGTGGGGCTGTGTTTATGTGTGTTGAACAGCACCACTTTACCCAGTGTTCACATCAAAGCACTTTTGAAGCTTGGTAGTCTATAAAGCAGTTAGGGATATGGCAGGGATATGGGCTGTTTGAAGGGGAAAAGTAAAAACAAACATAAAAGAAGTCCACTGGGCACACTCAAGGCTTGAGCATGCCTAAAGGAGCTGTTTTGGATCCTGGCCAATGCTTATGCTAAGCAATGCTGTAGGCTCTTCTGTTCCAGTGAAATATAGTGTTCAGCAATAAATGTCAGTTTATTGTCAGTACTGTTGCATGAATAATAAGCAATGTTTTTAAATGACATCATGAGCAAGTGTCATCCAATGCAGTTCTAGCTTGAAGTTAAAGTGTAAAATACAGTCTGCAAGGGCCACTTGAAGCACTTTCATGAGTCAACAGGCAATCCTGGGAGTTGCGTCATTTGCAAGACACAAGATTATGCGGACAGTGCACATGGCCTCATATTTCAACCTCCATTACATCTTCACAGTGTTGTTCAGCAGAGCTGTTCTGGGTGGTGAAAGGTCTGTTACAATCTGACCCTGAAAGGGAATTGATTTTTCCCTCGATGGTTTGCTGTTACAAATTAGCAAGTCACTGTGAAGGTAAAATCACCTGCATCTGACATCTTGGATGCTATGGTTAGTGTAGTAACTGGTACAGACAGGACCAGAGTACTGCCTGGTCCAGTTGTATTGGATGAGTTACAGTTGATGAGGCCCAAGGATGCAGACAATGTCCTTGGATTAGTTTAACCAGCCACTTGCATGCTCTATCCTTGGCTTGTTTTATCTGATAAGGAGGTGATGGCCAGATGGGTCCAAGTGATTATAAATTGGTTTTTGAGAGAGGGAGCATTACCAGCCTCTCTGAAAGAGGCAGAAATCAGGCTGCTCCTGAGGAAAACTCACTGGACCCACAGGTGGAAAACAACTATAGGCCAGTTGCTAATATCCCCTTCTTGGGGAAGGTGCTGATCAACTCAAGATACACTTGGATGAAGTTGATTTTCTAGACCCATTTCAATCTGGCTTGAGGCCCAGCTTTGGGACAGAAACTGCCTTGCTCTCCCTGTGGGATGATCTTTGCTGAGAGACAGGGAGAGTGCAACTCTGTTGGTTCTCTTGGACCTCTCAGTGGTGGCTTTCGATACTACCAACCATGGTATCCTTTTGGCTCAGCCATCCAAGTTGGGCATTGGGCACATTGTTTGACACCGGATCCATTCCTGCTTGGATGCTTCCAGAAGGTAGTGCTGGGGGAATTGCTGCGCTCTTCTATTGCAATTATATCATGTGGTTCTGTAGGGCTTGATTTTATCTCCCATGCTATTTTACCTGAAGCCTCGAGGGGAGGTTATCCAGGAAAGTGGGCTGAGGTGTCATCAATATGCAGATGACACCTAGCTTTACCTAACCTTTTCATCTAACAAAGGTGAATCCGTGCCTAAGCAGGGTACTGGACTGAATGAAGACCAATAAACTGAAGCTCAATGGAGGTACTGTTCCTGGGTAGTTTGTCTGCCCAGTTGAATGGTATTTACACTATTCAGGATAAAGTTGCACTTCCTCTAAAGGAGCAGGTGTACAACTTGGGGGCACTCTTGGATCCATCGTCATGAGGCACAGCAGGTCTCAGTGGTTAAGGAGCATCTTTTATCAGCTTAGGCTGATATACCAGCTGCAACCCCATCTGGACAAAGGTAACCTCACAACAGGTATCCATGCTCTGACAAACTCCCAGTTGGATTACTGTGCTGCATTGTATGCGGGCTACCTTTGAACATGGTTCTGAATCTTCAGTTAGTCCAAAATAGAGCTACTATACTACTAACTGGGTGTGGTCAATAAAATCATGTGACATCAGTGCTTCATCAGCTGCACTGGCTTCCAGTCCATTTCCAACCCAATTCAAAGTGTTGGTATTGACCTTTAAAGCCCTAAATGGCTTGAGGTCAGAGTACCTAAAGGAATGTCTCTTCCTGTATGTACCTGCCTGGACTCTTAGGTCACCTTCAGAGGCCCTTCTATGGGTGCCCCCACCTAAGGAAGTTAGGCAGATGTCTACAAGAGAGAGGGCCTTCTCAGTTGTGGTGCCCCGTTTATGGAATGACCTCCTCAAGGAGGCCTGCCTGGTACCCACACTGTTAATTTTTCAGCTCTAGGTGAAAACATTCCTTTTCTCCCGGGTATTTTAGATTCTAGACTTTATAGTTCAGATTTCCCCATAGAGTGGTGGAAATGCTGCTTTTATACATTCTTTATTGTATTTCTGAGCTGATTATTTTTTTAAATAATTGTGTACTATTCTTTTATATATCACATAATCTGCCCGGAATGGGCTAGAAATATAATCAGTTTAGGTGATCAATAGGCTGGCCTCTTGATGGGAAACCTTTTAACAGATTGTTACGCTATAGGGATAGAGCTGTGCCACAGCTCTTGACACTGTAATTGAAGGGTTTCCTGCAAAGTGCCCCAGCCAACCATTCATATATGTGATACTGTACTGCAAATATTTTACTGTGATACTGTTGGGACTGCAAAATGATGGGAGTTGCAATCCAACACTTCTGGAGGGCACCAGGTTGGAGAAGGCTGCTGTAGACTGCAGCTGTGTTACGAACTTGGTAATGAGAAGGCAAGTTAGGACTAGAGAGTCATGAGGTGGCTATACAGCCATGTTAATACTAAAGTTTTTCCACATGCCCCCACATACATGAAAGGAACTAGACAGGCAACTTGCATGTGGAAACTGATGGTCATTAGACTGGGGAAAATATCAGGATTTGTTCCCTGATGTGAAAGGCCACAGAAAAATTGTGAAATTCAGATTAAGGATTTTCAGTTTCTGTTCCTCTGGTTTGTTTGTGTATCTTTAATATTAGAAAGGTACTGTATCTACCCATTAATGCCAATTAATATATATTGAGCCTCTTTTACTTGTCTTTATTCTCAATAAGTGTTACGAGGGAGGGGAATAATGGGGTCAGTGCTTCACTACCAGTGTTCACCCTTTGCTAAAATTTGCCACTTTTAAGAGGTATGGCAGTATTACAAAACATTAGCTCAAATGTTTTTTCAGTTGGCCCCGTCGTGGTTGGGTTCTTGATCACGCCTCCTGTAGGGCGAACTGCATGTTACATAATGCATGCATCAGTCTCCACACCTTTTTTAAAAAATTGTTTGTTTGTTAAACTGCTTTGGGAGATCAGTATTTAATACAGAGAAGCAGCAGGGCTGGAAGTTGCCCCCAAGCTAAATTTCTCCTCCCTGTGGGCTTTCATTTTCCCTCTCAAATGGGTGTTTTGAACCATACAGGGAGAAAAGGCATTGGGTAGGTGGTTTGCACTGGGGAAAGGGTTAAGTCCCTTCCCTAACCCCACCCCCAGCTTCCTCTTTCTTTTTTGTCTGGCTTTTCTTAAGGAATTGGGGCACCTTGCTTGCATTTTACCTTGCCCAAACTGGTGTCCTCCAGCTGTTTTGGACTGCAGCTCCCACTATCCCTGAACGTTGCCCATTCCAGCTGGGGTTGATGTTAATTGTAGTCCAAAACATTTGTAAGACACCATATTGAGGAAGGCTGCTTGCAGGTACAACCAAGAGGCTTTCTTGTAACTATATGGTAACTAGTGGGCATTCACGCTTCACTCCTATGAGAAATGATGTTTTTTTCTCTACTGTTGTTGGGACTTCTCACAAATAATAACACACAGACATTTCTGGCTTCCTAACTGATGTTGAAATGTGTCTTTGCTATTATATTTCAGTATCTATATTTCAGGCTGAAATCTTAGCTGTGTTTGAATGAGTTGATTCGATGAGATACTTAGTTCACATGACAGCCCATACGTTAAACAACCATAGGCTGTCATACATAAGCAGGAGAGAGTGGATGCACTGCCTGTGGCACACCTCCCATGTCCATTTTACTCAACAATCCAGGAGTGGCTTTGTCATAGGTTGCTGAGCGTGTCATCCTTACCTGGACCACAGGGTTTTTTTTAGGGGCTAAACAACCCAGCAGTTGTTTAACAACAATTGCTTGTTGTTGGGTTAAGTGCTGGGTTGTTTATTCCCTAAACAAGCCAGTGGTTTGGGTTCAGACAACATGCACAGCAACCTATGACAGAGCTGCTTGTGGGTTTAAAAGTCGAAGTGGTGGGCGCGCTGCAAGCAATGTGTCCACTCTTTCCTGCTTGTCCACGACAGCCCATGGGTTGAGGCAAGTAACTTTCCAGAAATATTGTATTCAGGACTGTGTATTAAAACCATATGCTCTTTCCTTTTTAAATTCTGCATTGACATCCCAGAGCTGCTCTTAGAAAAGCTAAGCCCTGTAACAGGCCTGACTATGCAAATTAAGCATTTTATTTAGTTTTATTGGTTGCTTTTCTACTAAAAGTTCCCAAAGCAGTATACAACATAAGCACATAACGGTAGATTAAATAAAACTATAAATCAATAAAAACATTTGCCGTGGTTATTTCTTTTTTTTTTCTTACCATAGATGGGACAAAGAGCTGTGAAGGGCATAGAAACCCGTAGAAATCTCTAACACCTGCAATTTTGCCAGGCCATACAACTTTCTAGAATGTACATTCATAGCTTTAAGTTTTTTGGAAACTTTTGTTTAACATAAAGAAAGCTGAGATTCTCAGGATGCCGGATTCTGTGCCCGGTTAACACCTGCATGGTGTGGTTGCAGAATCGCAAGTTATGAAGAGTCCTGGGTACATTACTTTTTATTTATTTATTGCATATCCTGCCTTTTCTCCAAGGTGCTCAAGGCAGTATTCATGATTCTTCCCTGCCCCCATTTTTATCATATGAGGTAGATTAGGCTGAAAGAGAGTGACTGCCCCACAAGGTCACCCAGTGAGCTTCATTGCTCAGTGAGGATTTGTAGCCGTACTACAGTACTTGAGCTTGGATCTTCCCAGCATTGAAGCCACTATACTACACTGTCTGTCCCTACCTCCCCCCTCTCTAGTAACACAATAAATTAATTAGCCATTGTTTAGGAACAGTGTCATTGGCCTCTTAAGAAAAATAATAATTAAGTGGTACCAGTTATAATGTGTCCTGAGCCCTCAAATGCATCTTGTATGTAAGTTTTACTCTGAAATGGCTGGGCCCAAAAGTTTTTAAAGATAAAATTTTATCTTTACTGTATTGTGTAATTCTTCAGATTTTAGTTTAAGAAACCTGAAATGGTACAGGATTTGCAGCTAAAACCAAACATTTTTGAACCTCTAATCATTTAAAATTAGTCTGCCTTGAAAACATTTTAAATGCAGAATAACTGGAATGTAATGGAAGCAGGATAAAGGTTACTGTTGGACTTTGACCAATAGTAACCTCAAGCAGTATCTTCATACTCCTCCTATTGCCGCCATCTACTGGCTACTATTGTTTGTTGCATGTAATTCTTAACTTTTTTTCCTCCCCAAGATTTCTAACTCTCTAGTGTAGTGTCTAGTTATGTCACCTAAATGGAACAGGTATCACTTTTTGCAGCATGAGGGCAGATTCATGTGTTCCTACACTAAAGTGTGTGTGTATGCATGCACACACATGGAAAATGCACAGTTAGCATTTGTAAGTGAACTGGCTTCCTAGAAGCAGTACAGTCATGCCTTGGATTGAGAGCATAATTCGTTCCGGAAACGTGCTTGTAATCCAAAACACTCTTATATCCAATGAAAGCCCCCCCAAAAAATTTGTACAGAGATTTTTAATTTAAGCCGTACTACAGTACTTGTATTGCAAGACGTCGCTTGTATATCAAGTAAAAAATAAATAAATAAATATTTAAACATTTGCTTGTCTTGCAAAACGCTCTCAAACCAAGTTACTTGCAATCCAAGGTATTACTGCATCTTAAAATAAACCTGTACAGGCCTGTGGCTCACGTTGGCTCAGCTTGTCTGAGTGTGGAAAACTAAGCAGGGTCAGGCCTGGTTATTACTTGGATGGGAGACCCCTCCTCTAGTTTCCTGCATTGAGCAGGGGGTTGGACTCGATAGCCTTGTAGGCTCCTTCCAACTCTATGATCTATGAAATCTAAAGGTTTTTTTTCTGTGATGTGTGTTAGAGGCCATATGCTATTTTGCAGATGCATTCAGTCTATTTGCTTAAGAAGCTACTTCTCATTTGGCCTTGTAAGACTGTTACAGGTGCATCTCCTCTGGGCTAGGAGAAATTTCAAGTGCATGTAGCCTTGGAATTAAAAACATTAGCTTTGTGCAGTGTTGGACTTTGAAGATATCACAGGCCTGTGGCTTACGCTGGCTCAGCTTGTCTGCGCGTGGAAAGCTAAGCAGGGTCAAGCCTGGTTATTACTTGGATGGGAGACCCCTCCTGTAGTTTCCTGCATTTAGCAGGGCGTTGGACTCGATAGCCTTGTAGGCTCCTTCCAACTCTATGATCTATGAAATCTATGAAATAAGGTTTTGCCAGATCTGGGAATGGATAGGAAGACAGTGTAGGAATTTAAGGAGAGGCGAATGATTTTGACAGCAGAGTGCTAGATAGACCTTAAGGGACCAAGGTGAGATAATGGAAGAACAGAGAGAAGACTGCAGTAGTTTAGGCAAATTTTTGCCAAGTTTTTGTAAGGGGGAAGTGACATAACTTGGGTACGGCTAGAGTAGGGAATGAAGGAGAGCTAAAAGGCTATTTGCCTGCTCAGCAGAGTTGATGGTAACATTGTTAATGAATAAGGAAAAGTGTATGCGGAGAAGAGGGCTTTGGAGAAAAGATGAGAAGTTTGGGTTTGGACATACTAAGTTTGAGATGACAAGTAGAAATATCAGAGAGGCAGCTGGAGATGCAGGATTGGAGTGAGGGGGACCCAGTAATGTGGGTTTTCTAGCAAATTTTCCAATGCTAATTAGGTTAATTAGGAAAGCATTCAGTTTGCATTGGAGAATGTTCTGATGCCCTAGAGCAGGGGTGGGCAAATTATAGCCCTCCAGATGTTTTGGCCTACAACTCCCATCATCCCTCACCATTGCCTGTGCTAACTAGCGCTGATGGGAGCCATAGGCCAAACCATCTGGAGGGCCACAAGTTGCCCACCCCTGCTCTGGAGAGATCTAATTTAGCATGTTTATTTTACTTGTATTTAGTAAACAACAAAGCTAAAACAAGTACCCCATGTTAATTTTTTAGTCCCAATACACCACAAGTGCTTGACCTGAAATATTGGGGGTGGGGAGGATGAAGGACACTTAATGTGATTTAAATGTTGTATTATGTAGATTTTTTTATTGGAATACTTGTAAAAAATTTAAAAGGTGGGGTATAAAATAAATAAATAAATAAATAAATGTGCTTCTCCTATAGTGTTTAAATTTAAGGAGGGGGTGGGACAAAGGTACTGGAAACTTTTGACACTAATTAATTTTAGCAACTGAAAGAACTGTGCATGATATGCTGACAACTCTCTTGCTCTTGCTCTTCATCACAACCATCCTTTGCTGCAGCCTGTGCATTCAGCTCCCTCCCAGAACTTGTGCATCTCTTCTTTCAAATTCCTCCTCAAAACCCACTTTTTGCGTGAGGGCTTTGGCTTATCCCCTTAATCCTCAGTTCTAGTTATAACCACGTTTTAAGTACATGTAACTGCTGCATTTACCCACATTTATCTCTTCACTCTGTTGGTTTCCCTTTTGTGTGTTTTAGATTGTCAGCTTCTTGGGGAAAAGGATCTGTCTATTTTTGCCTATGAAATTCTTTAAGTTGCCATGTACACTGCTTCTGTGTAATTAGTACTGCTGCTATTTATTTTTCCGCAGTATAGAATTGGAACTAATGCTTTAGAATAACTTATTTGGAAACAGAATGAATGCGCTGCTTGGCTCAACTATTATGAAGTTCTGTTAGGCAGATGTTTTCCCCCTTGTTTCTTAGTCTTAGAGAATATTCTTTGAGAAATGTGGTAATCGTCCTATGTGATGCATGTAAAGCACCAACTCCACCTAGTGGGCACTTTATACTGTTTAGCTCAGTGTTTCTCCAACCTTGGGTCCCCGGATGTTTTTGGCCTACAACTCCCAGCATGCCACAGCCATATGTTTTCAAAAACATATTCTATTAGAGCTCTGTTCTCTCACTACAATATAGTCAGAAGCAGCATACTTTACAAACTAATATTATGTAATATAGGGAGCTGCTTTATAGTCTCATCAATGGACCATGCCCATCTAATGGAGTGTTTCCAGAATACCAGGCAAGTTGGGGAAGGTCCATAGCTCAATGGCAGGGCACATGCTTTGTATGCAGAAGGTCCCAGGTTCAGTCACTGGCATCTCCAGGCAGGGCCAGTGAAGGACTGCCATCTGAAACCCTGGAGAGCTGCTGCTAACCAGTATAGACCAGCCTCTCCCAACCTGTGTCCCTCTAGAAGTTTTGCTCTACAACTCCCATCAGCCTCAGCCAACAGGATCCATAGTCAGGGATGATGGGAATTGTAGGCCAAATCCTCTTGAGGGACCCATGTTGTGGGAGGTTGGTAGACAATACTGAGCTAGCTGGACCAATGGTTTTACTTGGCATAAAGTAGCTACTTATGTCTTTCTCAGTCTCTTTTCCTAAAATTCCAAGAAATTAGGACCACTTACTTTCAAAACAAATAGTAAGTCCCATCCAAAGGAAGCCATTTACCCTGACTACCCCTTATGTCTTTGTCCCTCTTTGCCAGATTGTGTTTGGGGTATCTGCCTCCTGGCCGCATGCTGCATTAGATTTTAGTAGACACTAGAATACTCCTGTTAGACCACTATCTTCTGTCTCTCAGTGTTGTTTTGATCTGGTTCGTGTATGTTAATATTCTCAAAATCATAAATGAGGACTTTGCCATGCCTGCTCCCCCTCTTCTTTCTGGTAGTTTTGGAAACTCTAGATGCCCTTCATCTGCTCCAAGGTGCATGAAACCTTATTTTGATTAAACTGTTTGAGCCGCACCCTACCCATGCTTTAAATCATACAGCAGTATGTCTCTAGTAATGCATGTGCAGAATTTTGAGGCATCTTTTCTGTCATAATACTTGTTGCATAGTAGATGTTCTCCCTTTTGCTTTCCTGTGCTGCTTTGTTAGTCTTTTTACAGTATCTTCCTCTTACCTACTCTTCAGTATGTTCTCCCACCTTGCTGCTGCTTAGCTTTCTTTTATCTCCTCTTATACTTGAAATTAGTGAAGTATGGGTCAAAAATGTAGTATTTCACCTGTAAACGCTTTGCATAAAATTGGTGGCTAGTATCTGTAGTGTGTTATCCTGCTGCTTCTTCATTCCTGGGTGTGGCTTTATAATCAGAACAGAGTACCTACTTGCTTGTAGCTATTATGCTATACATAGGACAAACTAAGAAAAATGTCTGTTTCAGTGGTGGACCACTTGAGCATCATGAAAGGTTAAAGTAAATGTACCGTATCTAAATATGGGAAAGCCATGGCACAGGGCCAAGTGATGCTTCTCATGAGCCTGTGCTTTTTCTCCGAAGCATTGCTGGCCCACTTAAGGAAATCCCTGTCAGACAACTGAGTCAGCTGCCTGTGAAGGTCTAATTTGAGACTGGATACACTTAGCTATTGTGTTGCTGAATGCTGTTTCTCTTGCTGCTGACAGACACCATCGCCTCCACCAACAAAACATTACACAAGGCTTAGGATCATGTGACATTCTGCTCTCTACTGTCAGCCTATAAAAGAGCTTTCTGAAAGGAATAACGGAGGCTGTTCAGAGTTGCAAAAAGCTGGTGAAGATGTTGCCGTGTGCTTACATTGTCAGTTCTGAGTGTAGCTTTGAGGCTACGCCCCATGCATGGATATCTGGTGAAATGGCTTCTGGATGTTCAGCATGGTAACTGGCATTTGTGTTTAATGTTATGTATTGATTGCTACAACCACGGCGAGCAACTCCTTTCATTTCAAGGTGGTGGTGACTATATATTTTTCTGTTGAGTAGACTTTGGCTGCCTTTATGTCTTTTAGCAGCCCTGGCATATTCGTACTTGAGGTGGAAGACTTTGCATCAACCTCATTTTTCATCTCGATTATAACGGAGTTATTTCTGCAGCGAATTGCTAATGATCTGCTCTGCAAGACATAAAAAGTGCGGCACTGATCTGCTCTGGCATAGATGTTGCAGTAAGAGAATGGTGGGGCTTTGCATGATGCTCGCTTTCATTGTTTTTCTCTCTGCATGTTTTTTTTGTTGTTGCTAGTTAACACTAATTCCTATACATCTATCTATGCACTATTAATAATCCTTGCTTTTCTCCTTTTTGAAGCTAAACTGCCAGACCCTGGATGTAGCTGTTTTCTATAGTAGTAACTAAAACATACCCGGTAATTCTTTCTTTGTAATAGTCTGTCACAAAATTTGCAAACACTAACAATGCATAGGTTACTCTCCTGTGTTGTGGCAGATGAAATTGTAAAATATGCTCTCTTTTGCAACTCTTCAGTAAAATTAAGTAGTTTCCTAGTATACCATAGACTTTGAATCCTGAAAATATAGTTAAGGGTGCTATTCAATAATGGTGAAAAAGACCGTGAATTGAATGTACTGATGTAATCTGTTTCTATTTGGGATTGCATTCAGCAAATTTAATTGAACTGAATTGTGTATGTGCCGGTGGTATTTCTGGCAAGATGATGAAGGAAAGGCAAAAACATAAGGTCGTCATGTCTGTTCTGTCATGTCCTTTGTCAAACCAACTAGCTTGGCTTTTATGTCAGATTGGATAAAAACTCAGGCATACAACACCTGCTTAAACACTTTGGTTTTCATTTATTTAACTGTTGTGTTCTAACAAGTTGTGTTTTGTGTTTGGAAGGTTCTGACAAACTGTTTTCTTAAGTGATCAATGCTTGCTATCACACAAAGGAAGTCATGTCTGGCCTGGCTTTTTAAAAGTGGGCCGGATTCTCCAGATTTCAAATTGTGCATTTCTGGGGAGGGGAGAAGGATGATTTATATATTTGTGTTCTGACTTCCTGCAAACTCTGATCCTGGTGACTAGTTAAAATTCTAGGGGACCAGTGAATGCAGGTAGAGAACTAAATACTTATCAATTTGCTATTCCAATGGAATATGCTAAATACATTTTTGTTGAATTCACATACAGTCTCTATCACATACCATATATTAGTACATACCCATACACTGCACCAGCCTCCACTTTGCTTGTTGAATCCTATATTTTGATCGACCAAGAGCTTTTCCTTTAGAGTCTGTTCTGTCAGTTCATCTGCCCAGGTCATTATTCCATTTGGATCCTTTCCTTGGCTCTTCCTTTCTCACTGTATCAGGGTTTCATCAATCTTTAAACGTGGAGCCATTTTGACTGTACAGCAGTTTTGGAACTAATAATTCCCCCTTGAATCCTTCTCAAAATCTGATTTCCTTATTCTTGCTAGGTGTAACGTATAGATTATGGATGAATTTGCATGACACGGCAACCCACGCTACGAATAAGCTACACAGTGTGGGATGCTCACGTAACAACCCATGGTGCACCCAACAGATGATTGGGTTCACTGTGGGTTGTTCTTCCCCCCACTTCCCCCTCGGTTCTCCAGCCAGTATCCCAGTATCCCTCATGGCACAACCCACCTTGTCTCCCCCATCCCCACTCCTTTTGCAACCCCTTTTTATCTGCTGCCACTCCGATCACGACCCCTTTTCATTCTCTGCTGTTTGTGTTTTTTTCTGTAATACGGTAAGTTTTTTTCATTGTTGGTCTTTTGTAGTTGCACAACTGTGCTTTTTCACCTTATACAAGCGACATCTTGCAATACAAGTACTGTAGTACGGCTTAAATTTAAAATCTCTGTACAATTTTTGGGGGGGGATTTCGTTTTGATATATAAGAGTGTTTTGGATTACAAGCACGTTTCCGGAACGAATTATGCTCTCAATCCAAGGCATGACTGTATATGCAGTCTTGCCTGGTCTATTGCCTTGTCGGTTACAGCTGTCAAACGGTAACAGAATAAGGAGGTGAGACTGTATATAGGCTAAATTGCGAACAGTTGACAACTGTCAAGTGTGTAGCTGTCAGTTGGACCACTCTGACAAACGGGAGAAAAAACTGCGAAGATAAGTGCTTCAAAAGGGCAAGGTGATCCTCTGGCTTTTAAGTGTTAAACGAACACTTCTCAGTGTCTTCCAACTTTGGGACACTTCCTGAGTCTCCAACAAGTGCAGAAAGGGGAGATGTTAAGGCCGCCCCCTTTTCAAGGCTCCTTCTCAGAGCCATTACTACACTTTGATGGCTTTAAAAAAAAACACCTGAGAATGTGGCTGGATGACAGAGTGAAGGGGGCCACATTGGGGGGGGGGGCGTTCACTCTGTCCTGTTCAGCAATTTCTGAGGATTTTTTTAAGTGTCTGGGAAATTTACGCCAGTGTGGCGTAGTGGTGAGAATGTTGGACTGGGGCTCGGGAGATCCGGGTTCGAGTCCCCGCTCAGCCATGAAACTCACTGGGTGACTTTGGGCCAGTCACTGACTCTCAGCCTAACCTACCTCACAGGGTTGTTGTGAGGATAAAATGGAGAGGAGGAGGAGGATTATGTAAGCCGCTTTGGGTTCCTTGCAGGAAAAAAGGCGGGGTATAATATAATAAATAAATAAATAAATAAATTATGAAATTTTTTTTTTTTACATGGAAATATACACAGATTTCATGGCTGGGAAGCAAGTGAGGGGAAATTTGCGTTTTTTGACAGGGACGTATGCAGATTTTATGGCTGCATCTGTCCCTGTTAAAAAAAAAAACTACTTAGGCCTGTCAAAAATCCTGTATTAAAAGAAAGCCTTACTTTTGACAGCTGTCAAAAGTAAGTGCTCCCATAAATGGGGTGGACTGCACTTTTCCATTTTCCTGAGCACCCTAGAGTCTCAGGAAAGGGTGGAAAAGGTGGAAGACACTGGGAACTTTCAGGACCAAACTTAAAGCCTAGAGGATCTCGCTGTAAAGGGGCCGGTGTAGTCGCTACCCCTTTCACAAGTAAAGATCTTCTCACAGCTTTGTTTTCACTCGATAGCTCGCCGTTTGACAGCTGCCAAGTGAAAACAAGTCACATATTTGAAGCCTGGCTTTGTCAGTGTCCATGGATAGTGCCCTCTTTGACAGCAGGCACTTACCAGGACATTGACCAGGCAAGGCTTGGCATTTTGGGTAGTTGGAGTTGTGCACTTGTGCAACTCTGAACTACTGACAAATATTTTTTAATTTAAAAAAAAGAAAACATTTGCTCACATTTCTGGTGCAATTAAAAAAAAAAAAAACAGTGACGGATGCTCCCATGTGCTGCTTCGGCACTTTGGAGGGACTGTCACTGTCACTTCAGAGATTGCAAAAAGCAATCTCTGAAAAAAAGGGGAGGGGAAGCTGTGGTGACTGCAAAAGTGGTCATGATCCGAGTGGGGAGGAGAGACAAGATGGCTTCAGCATCCAAGTCCTCTGGGATACCGGTGGGAGAACTGAGAGTGAAGGAGGATGGGGAACAACCCACAGGGAGCACAGTAATCTGTCGGGCACACTGTGGATTGTTCCATGAACAACCCACACTGCGTAGTTTATTCGCAGGGTGGGTTGCCATGTCCTGCAAACTCACCCTGTATGTTACCCCTTAACCTACTTCCTCCATTATGCCCTAGTCAACTTAAAATATACTGTAAAACCTTTTGCAGGGCAGATATTAACGTTAAGTGGCTATTCACGTCTTGCTGTTTTGAGATTATGCTGTCATAGTACAGTTTTGTTCCGAGTGCTCTAAAATATGGTTCCTGTTAAGTTTTATAGGTGCTTAATTTCTATACATATTTTATGTTTGAGAGATTTAGCACTAGTTCATAGTTGGGTAGCCAGTATAGCAAAGAATCTTTAAAAACAAACAAACAGCGTCATAAGCAATCTTCCCAACACCAAGATGTAAACTTTTTACCTGTAATTCCTTCAGGTAAAAGAGCTGATAAGTTGTGTACTGTAACAGCACAAACAGCACAGCACAGCACATCAAAACAGCACAAAAAATCATGGTAACTGCATAAAATTACAGATTGTAATTTAGTTGTAGAGCATTTGATCTGATTAATGTATTCAAAATTCTTGATTTTAATGATTATGTCAAAAGTCTTGCATCACATGTATTGTGATTTATTGTGGCTCTCTTAGCCATGCTTAATTCAGCATGCATGTGCCTTGGTGGTACACTACTTCCTGTGGACAATCTCTGGATATGTGTTGGATCTGCTGCCACTATTTTCTTGGCTGAAGTCCCAGTACACTGAGATGCTGATTGAGAACTGGGAATTGTCCAGAAGATACCTCTAAGGAGCTCTTTAGTCAAGCCTCTGCTGTTGTAGGGCGAAAGGCAGAGGCCAGAGCTGGGAACGAAGGGAGGATGGTCCTGGCGGGGGGGGGGGGGGGGAGATGTTCCCTCCCATTAGCTGCTTAGTTAACTTTGGAGATCTATGTGATACTAGCTGTTGCCCGCAGCTGCACTCGCGTGAATTTTAGGATTTGGTACAATGGAAAAGATACAGTGTCTCTGACTGAAAGTGTAACGTTTAGGCTGGGTGCTGGCAGCAGAAAACTTTTCTGACAGAAATATCTGATCTTAAAGAAAAATCAGGTTAATCCTGAGAGTCTACAGGTGATGAAGAGTGACCGTGCCAGGTTTGGGGTAGATCCGTCAAAACGTGATGGAGTGGAGCCTATGCAGTGATGCCACACACACAACTGTCATTCAGTCATTTAAAAACTTCCCCCCCTTTTCACCCCCTCAGAGAACATTCTAAATGGCCTAGGGGAGATTTGCATACCCACCCCTATTGGCCCCTGCAGGAATTCATACAGACATTCTAAGTGTCGTATGGGCTATTTGCATAACTGCTCCTATTGGCTCCTGCAGCAATTCTGAGGTGAGGTTGATTTGCATAACTGCTCCCCTGTTGTTTTGCCCATAGGAGATATGAGAGTGGGGCGATTTTGCCCCCTTTTTTCACCCCCTTAGGGACGGAATTTCCAAAAATCCTTCCTTAGTGGGGCTCTACGTCATAAAAGCAATGTTCCTTCAAAATTTCACGTTCCTAGATTAAACGGTTTGAGCTGGGCGTTTATCAGTCAGTCAGGAAGGACACTTTCTTTTTATATATAGATAAGCAATCTGTTTTTTGTTTTGTTTTTTTCTGTTTACCTTTTCATCAGGTAAACCATGAAAACACATTTGGATTATCTCATCTTGCAGTTTACAAGAATGATTTTTCTTCCTTCCCACAACAAGATACCTTTTCTGGTATTGGATCCCTGATTCATTTGAAGTTGTATACATTTGTTTGGATGCCTTTCTCTAAGCCACAAATCTGTCTTGGGAATATCAGTTTTGCAAAATCTCCTCAATAGGGATTTGCTTCCTATTATTTCATAATTAATGCATGTATTTTTTCTTCAGACTGAATCTGGCTATGGATCAGAGTCAAGCTTACGGCGCCATGGCTCTATGGTATCCCTTGTGTCTGGAGCAAGTGGGTATTCTGCAACTTCAACCTCGTCATTCAAGGTTAGTGATGAACAGTGTAGAGACCTTGGGAAAACCCATTTGATTATGTTTTAGAAATGCTTATATAAGGAAATCACTGAAGATACTTCGATGATACTGTTGTGAAGAGTATTTAGCACAAATTCAAGGTTCACCAATGTGTTATATTGTAACTTCCCATGGTAGCAAATAATGTATGGACTCAGGAACCATTTGCATGAATAGCACTCTTCGAAATTTCTGCTGCAGTAGTTCCTCCTGAAGGCACATGGGTCTTTTGTCTCTTTAGCTGTTGTGTACAGAAATGTCCTGCCTTTCTGTCTACTACTGGGAAAACATGACAGAGTTCCATAAGACCCCTGCACTTTGTGGTCTAGTAACCCTCTGAGCTGCTGTGGCATTACTTTAGAGCAGAACTAGAGAAATGTGGTATGTTTGTGCTCTTTGTAAGTAGTCAAGCCTACTCACACGCTTGCATGTCTCTTTTTGAAGAAGTATGTAGGCTTGTGTATGGAATAAATAGAGCTTAATAAATAATGGGAAGTAAGCAAGTAATATGGGCAATTCAAGTGGTCAAGTGTTTTATTACTGGTGAAAGAATAGATGAAGAAAACATGTTAAAAAGGATATGAAATGTTTACAGTAATTCTCTGAATTGGCAACTTTAATGAACAGAAGACCTGTTCAAGTGAGACAATGAAATCTGAATTTTGGTTACTTTGTAGTTTTTTAATGAAATGTGTATGCTATTCATACTATCTAGTTACATATAACTTCTAATACTTTGTGGAGATTCAAAAGCCAGTTACATCTTGTACTTAAGCAGCTTTAGTGTTATTGGTCAAGCTCTATCAAGATTTCCTAAATTCAGCCTAATCTATCCGTTTCCCTTAAAAAATGTATTGAGCATGGCAGCCAAATCTAATGGTGTAATGCATAATAAGCAGTAAATGTTACCTCCTCCACATTTTCTTACAGAAATGTCATACCCCGAATTACACGTGTGTCTGGTGAAAAATGTAAACCTATAGTTGGGGTAAGTTAGTAATGTTAGTAGCTGAATGATTTTAAAATCATTTTTAAATGATTTTTTCAGAAGGGTCACAGTTTGCGTGAGAAGCTTGCTGAAATGGAAACCTTCAGAGATATATTGTGTAGACAGGTCGATACATTGCAGAAATACTTTGATGCCTGTGCTGATGCTGTCTCCAAGGATGAACTTCAGAGGGATAAAGGTATTCACCTAAAGTTGATTATTTAAACAAAAGGCATCATATTCTATTCTAGGGTCTAGTTGGTAAATGACCTCTGCCACAAATTGGCAATCTTTTTAACTGTCATAGTAAAACATTTTAAATCCTCTGGTCCTATGCACTGTTATTCTGAATTAAGACCCCATGTCAGTGGACTCCCAAGTAAGTGTGGATAAGATGCAACCTTAGTAGAAGTAGTGCTAAAATGTCTAAGGAATTTTCACTGTTTGCTTTGACACTGAAGTTACTGTAACTGGCCAACTATTCTCACTACAGAGTCTTGATATTTTACAGTAAAGCTTGTAAAAATGTAGCAATGAGGTCAGCCAAAGTGCTTTTATTTCCATAGAGAATCCAAAAGCACAGAATTACTTAATGAGTGAAGTCATGGAGTAACTCATGCAGCAAAACCCGCATACCACTGGAGCATATGATTAAAGATCACCTTAACTGCTTTGCTGAACTAGTGTCTCAGAGTAGCCCACAGTTAGCATGAGTGAACCATCATCATCATCATCACTTCCAGGATTTGGATTTCTGCCCATTTTAATTTTCTGCCACATGTACACGTAGTGTAAAAAAAAAAAGAAGTATGCAGTTATGACTGTGTAATATAAATAGGCTTTTTCCTACACAGAAAATATATCCATGTAGGAAATCAACTTCTGAAAAATCTCCACAAGGTTTGGTAGTATAGAAAGTCTGGCTGGCTCTCCAGTTATTACTGTTCTGATAAAGAATTATCTGCTGCTCTTGGGATTCTCTGTTAGGCACAGTAATTGGTCTGTTTCTTTGTTATAGTGGTAGAAGATGATGAAGATGATTTTCCTACAACACGCTCTGATGGGGATTTTTTGCATAATAGTAACGGTAGTAAAGAAAAATGTGAGTACTTTTAAATGCATGCTGTTCAGAATGTACTGAAGGTATAGGAACAGTTTAAGTACTTATTCTGAAGGAAACTAGCATAAATGTATAAATACTTTTAAATTTATTTTTAAAGTATTCGTATTGAGACTTGTTGGATTGTTTCTACTCAAACTAACATTTTAAAATAATATTAACACTTCCACAGAGACTTGCAATGCAATCCTATGCATATCTATTCAGAAGTAAGTCCTATTGAATTCAGTGGAACTTGCGTCCAGCTAGGCGAGTATAGAATTGCAGCCATGGAGTTCAATATTCTTTTGTTTAACATGCAACAGGTTTGTAAGTAATGGAGTTACTGAGTTCATCTTGCTTGGAAGTGCCAGGAAACCAACCCTTGAGCCCATTTTCTCTACCACTTTTTAATTTTGTGTTTATTCTTTATTTTCATGTTCAAAACAGTTTTATTTTGCTGGCTTTTTTGATAGTAACTTCCTTGGTAATTTTAGGTAACAGTCTGGTCTGTTTTCAAGTTACCGTAAGCGTTTTAGTTTATTTATTTATACCTTTCTATCTCGCCGTTATAGTGCCTATGCACTACTTAGGGTTGCTTACAGCAACATTTTAAAATCGCAATATCATAAAATACAATAATAATACATTAAATACAATAAAAGCTGAGACCATAGGTAAAACACAACCTGTATATAAAACAGCAGATACTCAGCAGGCAATTACTGAAACCTAGTTTCCTGTTGGCCTGTCACAATCCTGTCGAAGCCCTTGTCAATCTCCGGAATAGGAAAATTATTTGGTGGTTGACATGTTCATTCATAGGGGCCCTCTCCCACTGAACAGGACTTTGCTGGCTTCTTTCTGTACTGAAAAAAACAAAACAAACATACCTACCTGTGTTGGTCAGAAGAAAAATTCATCGCCCAGGGAGGCCGGTTGCCGGACAGATGGGCGATTAATAAATGTAAATAAATAAATAAAATTCCAAAATCCATATTAGCGTAATACCTTTATTAGGCCAACCAAAAGATCACAAAAATGTGAAAGCTGGAGATCTCTAAATTCCAATATGGATTTTGGAATTTTTCTTACAGCCAACACAGCTTCCTTTGCTTTTTGTGTGACTTGGGAAATACCAAATTTAGCTGTTTTAGCAAAAGAGAACATAAGAAGAGCCCTGCTGGATCAGACCAAGGGTCCATCTAGTCCAGCATTCTGTTCACACAGCGGCCAACCAGCTGCTCACGGGATCCCACAAGCAGGACATGAGTGCAACAGCACCTTCCCACCCATGTTCCCCAGCAACTGGAGTGTATAGGCATACTGCCTCTAATACTGGAAGAAGCACATAGCCAATCAGGACTAGTAGCCACCGATGGCCTTTTCCTCCATGAATTTGTCCAATCCCCTTTTAAAGCCATCTAAATTGGTGGCCATCACCACATCTTGTGGAAGTGAATTCCATAGTTTAACTATGCGCTGTGTGAAGAAGTACTTCCTTTTATCTGTCCTGAATCTCCCACCAATCAGCTTCATGGGATGACCCTGGGCTCTAGTATTATGAGAGAGGAAGAAAAATGTCTCCCTGTTCACTTTCTCCACACCATGCATAATTTTGTGCACCTCTATCATGTCTCCCCTTACTCACCTTTTTTCTAAACTAAACCCAGCTGCTGTAACCTTTCCTCATAGGGGAGTTGCTCCAGCCCCTTGATCATTTTAGTTGCCCTTTTCTGCACTTTTTCCAACTCTACAATGTCCTTTTTTAGGTGCGGTAACCAGAACTGTACACAGTATTCTATGTGTGGTCGCACTATAGTTTTGTATAAGGGCAGTATCATCTTGGCAGTTTTATTTTCAATCCCTTTCCTAATTATGCCTAACATGGAGTTTGCCTTTTTCACAGCAGCTGCACGCTGGGTCGACATTTTCATTGAGCTGTCCACCACAACCCCAGGATCTCTTTCTTGGGCAGTCTCCACCAGCTTAGATCCTATCAGTCTGTATGTGAAATTGGGATTTTTTTGCCCCAGCATGCATCACACTTATTTGCATTGAACCACATTTGCCATTTTGATGCCCATTCTCCCAGTTTGGAGAGATCCTTTTGGAGCTCCTCACAATCCCTTTTTGTTTTCACCACCTGAAATAATTTGGTGTCATCAGCAAACTTGGCCACTTCACTGCTCACCCCTGATTCCAGATCATTTATGAATAAGTTGCAAAGCATTAGTCCCAATACAGATCCCTGTGGGACCCCGCTGTTTACATCCCTCCATTGGGAGAATTTACCATTTATTCCTACCCTTTGCTTTCTGTTCTTTAACCAGTTACTGATCCATAAGAGGACCTCCCCTCTTATTCCATGACTGCTAAGTTTGCACAGGAGTCTTTGGTGAGGGACTTTGTCAAAAGCCTTTTGGAAGTCCAAGTAAACAATGTCTACTGGATCACTCCTGTCCACATGTTTATTGACACTCTCAAAGAACTCTAAAAGGTTAGTGAGACAGGACTTACCTTTGCGGAAGCCATGTTGATTCTTTCTCAGCAGGGCTTGTCCTTCTATATGCTTACTGATTTTATCTTTAATAACGCTTTCAACCAATTTACCTGGAACAGATGTTAAGCTAACCAGCCTGTAATTTCCCAGATCATCCCTGGATCCTTTTTAAAAAATTGGTGTCGCATTGGCCATTCTCCAGTCCTCTGGTACAGGGGCTGATCTTAAGAACATGTTACATATTTTTGTTAAAAGATGAGCAATTTCACATTTGAGTTCTTTAAGAACTCTAGGATGGATACCATCTGGGCCTGGTGATTTATTAACTTTCAATTTGTCAATAAGGTTGAGAACTTCATCTTTTATCACCATTATTTGCCTCAATTCCTCAAACCCCCCTCCTGAAAACCTCAGTTCAGGCACAGGGATCTGTCCTGTATCTTCTGCAGTGAAGACAGATGAAAAGAATTCATTCAGCTTCTGTACAATCTCCTTATCCTCCTTTAGTACTCCTTTAACTCCATTATCGTCCAGTGGTCCAACTGCCTCCCTAGCTGGTTTCCTGCTTCTGATATATTTAAAGAATTCTTTATTGTTGGCCTTGATGTTGTCAGCAATATGCTCCTCAAAATGCTTTTTTGCATCTCTTATTGTCTGCTTGCATCTCCTTTGTGCAAGTTTGTGCTACCTTTTGTTGTCCTCATTTGGGCAAGACTTCCATTTTCTGAAGGAAGTCTTCTTATATCTAATAGCTTCTTTGACACTGCCCATTAACCATGCTGGTGACCTCTTGGACTTGGTACTCCCTTTCTTAACCTGTGGTATGCATTCTATCTGAGCTTCTGTTATTTTGTGGTTTTGAGTTTTTTTATACCATCTGAAGCTGGGACTTTATTCTCTGAGGGTGCGTTTCCTCCAACTACTAGATAAAGCTACCCAATTTGGCTTCTATTGATTTCTTTACCTACTACATGATCTAAAATAATCTTTAGATTTGTTAATATAAAGTCTGCCTAGTTTCTCTCTGTTTTACACCAGTAAAGGAACCTGTGTGCTTTGCCCAAGATGGAGACATTTCAGGGTAGCAGCTGGATTTTATATTTTCAAAAATGGAGTATGAAACCTTTCTGCCTTTCTTGCTCCCAGCAGCTCTGGGTAAAACCTGAAACCATCACATCACCTGCTAGACTAGAGCCTTACTTAAATGTCTGCAGACCCTTCTTCCCACATTCCATCTCAAGATTCTGATCATGCAGGCACCATGGACAATATCAAGTCAGCTTCCCCCCACTTTCCTTGCCCCCCAATCTGCTTTTTGCAACATCTTGCCTGATGAAGAGATCTCGTGATAGCAAAATCTTGCATATTTTTTGTAATATTTTGGTTGACCTAAGAAAGATATTACACTAACATGGATTTTGGAGTTTGGCTATACTGGGAAATGGACACCCTGCATTTTGGTGGCTACATTCTTACCTGGCAGGCAGGTTTCAGCAGGTAGTGCTGGTGGATTGCCTCTCCATCTCATAGCCATTACTCCATGGGGTGTTCCAGGGTTTTACCCTATTTCCTATGCTACTGAACATATATATGAAACCATTGGGAGAAGTTATTAGGGGATGTGGGATGAGTGCCATCAGTATGCAGATGACAGCCAGCTTTGTGTCTCCCTTCCTTTTGGACCAGGTGATGCTGCTGAGATTCTGAATGGATGTTTGCAGGCAGTTATGGCCTGTATAAGGGGAAATAAATAGATAAGATGAAGAGGTTGATGGTGTCAGGTTCTGGTGATGTGCAAGTAGAAGTTTATTCTGTTCCTTAAGGACCATGTCTGTAGTTTGGGAGTGCCCCTGGATGTGGCTCTGCTTAGGGATGCACAGACTGCATCTATGTCCGGAAGCAGTTTTATCAGCTTAGGCTACTCTTGCTATTCCTGTTGCTGGGTTATATTGATCTGGCTACTGTCACGCTTGCCATGGTTACTTCATATTAGATTGTTGTAATGTGCTCTATGTGTAGCTTCCCTTGACAACTGTCTGGAAACTACAGTTGGTCCAGAATGACTCAGTAAGGTTGTTGACTGGTACCTTTTGTATTAAGCATATAGCACAGCCTTCCCCGCCCTGGTGCTCTCCAGATGTTTTTGGACAACAACTCCCAGCATTCCTGACCATTGGCCATGCTGGCTGGGGCTGATGGGAGTTGGTCCAAAACGTCTGGAGGACATCAGCTTGGGGAAGGCTGGTAAAATACCTCTCTTTAGACAACCTGGATCCTAATTGTTTTCAAAATGCAATTCAAAGTGCTAGTTTTGACCCTTAAAAGGTACTTAAAGGACCAACTGCTTTCCCATATGAGCTTGCTTCTTTACTTAATTCATGGTCTGTAGCTTGTTGTGTTCTCTACCTCCATTAGTAGCCAGCTTAGTGGCTACCAATGGTGAGGCCTTTTCGTTAGACATTAGAACTCCCCTCCCAAAGAGGTTTTGACTCCTTCAAGACTCAGGTCAAAATCCTGTTTCTGAGAGCTTTTGAGGGTGAAAGTGGAATGGGGGTTGTATATTAATGTTGCAGTGGCTTTTTTTAGTTTTGCTTATGCTGATTTGCTGGGTAGTATTCCTTTAGTGGTACTAAATTTGATCTGAGTATACTTTGTGATTACAGTTTTTATAGTATGTTAGCTGCCTTGGGCACCTCTTCTCAAGGCAAAATCATTTTTAATAATAGTGTAACATTGCCATTGTGGTGGGGGGAAGTACTAGTAGTATGTTTCAGATCCTGGCTACATATTGGTATCTCTACCTTGGCACATCTTGTCAACATACTTCTTAGGGCTGCATCATTAACCAATCACTGATTAAGTTAAAATGGGGCTTAATTTAAAATTGACCCAACTAGTTAGGCATTGCCCCCTACATCATCTGTCCTTCCATTTTAACCTGTGACTCTCTCTTCTTCTCAGCCAGTAAATGGAAGGTCATCCCTGAATTCCCTGCAATGTCCCTTCCTTTTGCACCAATGTTTGTATTTTTACAAGTATTTAGAATAATTATTTTACTCTTTTAAGGTTTCACAATTTAAATGTTTTATTCATTTAAACCTTCATATAAAGCTTTTTATTTACTTAGTCAATTTTAAATTTGTTCACTGTAGATTGCCCCTGATGAAGGAGCTCTTGATTCTGAAATGTATTCGGTTCAATACAAAGTTTTTTATTGGCACTTTTGAGAATAAGTTCTCTTTTTGCATTCTGTCCAGGTTTAGTGCTTCCCTTCTGGTTTTTGTTTGCTCCAACCTTTATTGGTCTAATACCACATTTGGGCATTTCAGAAACTGTCCTAGGCACCTCCACAAAATGGCTGCTGTGGGAGGTGTGGCTAGTCACAAAGGATAAGCAACCTGCCAAAAACACTGAGTACAAAGCAGAGGTGGCATCTGAGCCCCTACACACAAAACAACTTGCAGTTTTCTGCATCAACTTTTTTTTTATCTTCTCTCCCCACCCACCAACCCATTTTTCTCCATCTCTTTTTCTTGCATATACTCCAGATTACTACTCATACCCATACTCACCACACACACACACACACACACTTTCTCACGGACACACACAAACACACACTCACCTGTGCATACACATCCCTCCCTTCTCTTCACTGCAAGCACACACAAGAAAACCACTCACTCTCTTTCAGGATCCCTCCAAAATCCCCCCTCTCTCTAGGTCACCCCTAATTACCCTTTTTTTCTCACCCTGCAGCAGTCATCCATTCAAACATACAAGCACGCAACTCTCCCCAACCTCCAGGTCATTCCCAGCAGGCTCTACCGGTAGCCTGCTGCTCACCCTGAACCCCTCTCCACAGACTTCCTGTTGGCTTTCCTGACCTTTCCAGCCCCCACCCCCAGCTTATCAGACTGCAGCAACAGGGATCCCTTTTTCTTTTCTCCCCTTTCTTGGTTGGGGTGCGCTGCAGAGGAAAGCATCAGCCTGCAGCCATCCATCATCTTTGTTTCTTAAAAATGTCTGAGCCCCAGAGCCATTCATGGGAAATGTAGATGGCAGCAGCTGGAGATCCTCACTTAGCCTTGAAGCAATCCCAGTAAGAAAATTTGTTAATTTTGTTTTAAAGGAAAGAAAAACAGTAGGAGGGGTAGGACACCTTGACGGGTGCCAAGTAAGGTGTCTGAGGGCACATTTGTGCCCACAGAAATCACATTGCCTACCCCCACGCTTTATAGTGCATCACGAGTCACCTGTTTGCTTTAGTTTGTGTGGATATAGTTTGCCCTAGTGCTTGGTTTCAGGTTGTACTAAGTGTTCGCAAATGTGATTGCCAGGTGGCCAGCCATGGCAGTAATCCCTTCCTGATGACCACCTACGCCTGGAGATCTTGCATGAAGAGGGTGACTCTCCTTATTGGGTAGGAGAGACAGACTCCACCTTCCCTTGAGTTCTCTAGCACATTCAGAGAACTTAAGAGAGAGGTCAGTGTTACTTCACACTGGGTTCTGGAATCCTCAGAAGCAGCAAGACTTCGATGCTTCTCAGTGTCTCTGAAGCCCGACACAGTGAGACTGACAGGCGTCTTCCCCCAATGGGAAAGGATCAATGGCCGCCACAAATAGTGGCTGGCTGCAAAGACTAGCCAAAGTTTGTGATCCCCTGTGTTGTAGCTTCCCAAGCACTTCTCTCCAAGGTGCTGAAGGTTTTTATATGCGTTCAGAGACTGCTGGAGACAGATCTCTTCTTTTCTAGAGGCAATTTGAAATAGATTTTCTAACTAGGAAATTACATATCTCAGATATCTCTCTGTAACCCAAACCATGGATCTTCATATGAAGACTTTGAGCCAAACTAGATGTTTGTCACTTAGTTCGGCTTTGTATAGCTTTTAAAAAAGAAATTGCCAGTGGGAGGTGGCCTCAGCTGGATCAGGGCCATGGCTTTAACCATTTGCCCCTGCCACAGTCCGGATCAAAATTGCCATGCCCCACCCAATGCCAGCTATTCGCAAGAGGAGAAAAGCTTATATTGAATTGTTCTATGCCTGCTAATTACATCGGGGCCAGAGTGGGGGCAAAGTTAAAGCCCCCCTTTAACCCCCATGCTGTAGTCCCATGCCAGCTGCCCTCACACACATACTCTTTCTATTTTGGGTTTGTTTGTTTTAATCAGCTACACAAGGCCAAAGTGCATGATATCTTCTACCTTCTATCACATTTGGCCCTCTCCACCAGAAATACAGTATGTCCATGGAGCTCCCTCTGAGCAGTGACTTTTCAGAAGCAACTTAGCATGCACAGTGTCTATGTGCACACATAGCTGTCCTTGGTGTTCCAAAGAATAGGACATCTCTTATTTACATGGAAACACTTGTGTGCAAAGGGAGTTTCTGGATCAGGTCAAATCTTAACAGTCTATTAGCCATAACAATCTGCTAAAATCACTTCCATGCAGATTTTTTTTTTACTAGATTAAAGAAAACAAAGTAATAGCTCTGTCTTAATCTCTCTCATCATTACTTTTTTATATCCAGAGCTGTAGGAATTTGTCACTTGCCTGGATTGGGGGGTGGGTGGGGTGGAAACAGAAGTTTCTGAAATGTCATCATTCACTTCAGCTCCAAAAGTTGGAGAAACTAGGAAAACATGACTATTCTGTGTATAGTCTCATTTGTCCCCATTTGCTGCTTTCTGCAATTTATCATAATAACTTTTCTGATTGTTAGTATTGGTTTAAAATGATCTTTCACATAGAACAAAAACTTTGAGTAGAGCATTGTGTTTGAAAATAGAAGTTATGAGAGGACTTGAAGCAATGTCCTCTGAAAGATGCTGCTTTCTGTATTGCTGTTTACCTTTTAAAACAAACAAATGGTTACTTCTTGAACATTGTAGGTAATCTTGTTGATCAGTTAGAGAAATTTCAAAAGCAGCAGTAAGATAATGGACGTTTTGGCTAATGTACATTTCTTGAATTAAACTGCTTGAGCAGAACTTACCAAAGCCATCACTTCTTTTTCTCAAGTAAGCACATATCTGGGTTGTTACATTAATCCCAGTGCAAGAAAGACTCTTAGACCTGGGTCACATGATAAAAACATCCAATGTGGCTTATTTAAGCCATGGTGGGCTGCAGCGCATACCGGTAGGGATTTGCATTTTCAACACCCAACCACAGCTTGTGTTGTTTAACCCTCGCACAGCCCCTGCTGCCTGGGTTCTCACAACATGACAAGCTGCAGCTGAGCGTTAACTATTCAAAATGGCTGCTCACCCATACCAGCACGCACTGCACTGCATTGCACTGTGGTTAAATAAGCCATGGTGGGCTGTTTGAGCATGCAAATCATCCCTTAATATCCTGGCTTCTACCACATCCAGTTCTGTTGACAGAGATCTGTACACTCCATCCCTATGAAGCTGCCTTAGCCAGTGCCCTATGACAGCTTCTAAAAGTATGCTGAAAAGTCTCTACTTTGGACCTTGTCTCAACCATGACATTGCTAGGTGGCCTTATCTTTGATGCTTCATACTTCACCTGATAATACTGGCCAATCATCAAATCACTGCAAATGGATATGAAGCTTTTTGAACACTGTCAAATGGTGATACCTTGCAATGGACTGGTTTCAGTTATCCATTACAGGTTACTTATTTAGATTATAGATGTACAATTTTACAGCACATCTGTTTTGGATGTGATAGATGCTTGGAATGCTCCATACACTGTGCTATGATGACAACCCCAATCTTAGTATGTCAACACCTGACATGATTTGTATAATATGTTTTACCACCCTTAATATATGTTGATGTATTTTTATAACATTCTGTCTCCTATACTTTTAAATAGATCATTTTTTATTTAAGCATGCTTAGCAACAGATGGCTGGTGCAGTATGAGGTATTCGAAACCACTGTAGCTAAGGAAAATTCATCTGTTTAGGTATATTCAGATAATGCCCTTCCACTTCATAGGACATCATTCCAAACCTGATCAGTTTCTTTAGGACACTTTTTAACAGTTCATAATTATATTCAAATGCACATTAATTATTGGTTTTTAAATGCTGCATCTGCTAAGCTTTAAGGTGGTTCTGTTTTAATTAAGTCCCACTTCAAGCTGTCAAAGTGCTATTGTTACAAGAGTATTACCACTCCTGCCACCCACATGATTTTTTTCAATGCAGCGATACAGCATAGAAGAACTGAGATAATACATTAAAGATATAGTTGAAGAAGGACATTTCTCCTTTTGAGCTTTCCCTATGCTCTGTAAATAGGCGAACTCTTCATGGGCACTGATTTTAACTCCACACAACCCATGTGTTACAGTAAATGCTTTTTGAGGTAACATTTATATGAGTAACTGAGGTTTGTACTGATAAATCTCTAATCTGTTTGTTTTAGTGTTTCCACATGTAACGCCCAGAGGAATAAATGGCATAGACTTTAAAGGAGAAGCTATAACTTTCAAGGCGACTACAGCTGGAATCCTTGCTACGCTTTCCCATTGTATTGAGCTAATGGTAAAACGTGAGGAGAGCTGGCAGAAAAGATTGGATAAGGTAAGATCTCATAGTTTCTGCAAGAATTAAATTGTGTTTACTTAGCTTCAGGTATATTGAGGATGGTAATTTTTGTGTTCACATACAATTATGTATTTAGGGATGTATTTGACAAAAGTTTTTTTAAAATGTCAGCACTTCATCTGTGGTATACTGAGTTTTGGTTCTCCGTCCAGCCCTTATCCAGCCACAGATTTTATTGCAATTTGTTGCTTGTTGCTATTGTGTGTTTGAGGTATGTCTGTTATAAATTAATTTTTAATTAGTTTGAAGTAGGATTAAAAGACAAGCTTCAGTAATCTTATGTGGAACCAAGGGAAACCCTCCTGCCCTGTATTATTAGGCATATTGTTCAAACTCAAGTGCAGATGCGGAGCACTTTTATTTGGGAGTAATGTTGTGTAGTGGTGAAGTGCATGTGATCACGTGTTGTGGTGTGGATATTTGGCTATTAACTACAGGTTGGATCAAAAGGTACCATGTACAAGTACCTTGCTTGTGTAAGGTGGCCTCTTCAGTTCCACTGATTCTCCCTCCCCCCCATACACACACACACACACACACACACACCTCCCCCCACTGACTTTTTCCAATGCTTTTAGGCAGATATATTAGGGAATAGGAGCACCTATTATTGACAAATGTATTAAAGATATGAATAAATTGTTAGTATGTGTTGGAGGACTTTGAACAGTTGACCTGTAAATGTCCATTTCTACACCTTTATTTAAATAGTGTAACAGACCTTCAGTATTTACCTTTGAGCCCATGTGTACACACGCACACACACACACTTAGAGAAATAACCAGCAGAAAACTTTGAGAACTTGCATTTCAGTGATTGAGAAGTAGACTAGAACTTATATTCAAACTCCTCATTAGAATTTCCCTGTATATTTCTGTATAACTACCATTCCCATTTATTGAAATCTCTCTTTCCAAATGTTATGGGGACCCATGGGTACTCAGTTACATTATATGTAACATAGTAAATTTTGCTACCAGGATCCTTCCTAATATGTTTTTCTGGAGTTAGAATACTACCCCAAAAAGCGCTGTCACAGGAAATAACTTATTTCCTTGTTCTGGACAATCATGCTTTTTAAATTGATGATCATTTTATCAGTTTAAGGGAGCCAAATATAAGCAAAATGGGTTCATAGGAAGGCAATTGCAGGAGTTACCATTCCATTCATGACCTGTTGTGGCAAATGGCTATAACCAACATTTTCACTGACTTGGGTTTGCACGACACAGCAACCAATTGTGGGTAACTAGCTTGTTTTGGGGAAGCAAGCCACCCTGACAGCCTATGGCTTGATATAGGGGTTTTTGGATCCAAAATGAGTTGGTGTGTTGTCCAAGCACTGATCCTATGATGGATCCAGGGAAGCGGCAAGTGAGCCGCTCTTGCCGAGTTCGCCCGGGCCACCTTTGAAGCAAATATCACTGGCTCACTCTCCCTACTGCAGTCACAACCCCTTTTGTGGTCACCATGGCTCCGCTCCTTTTTTTCCTTTTTGGAGATCGCTTTCCATGATCTCTGAAGTGACAGCCACTGATAGCGGCACATTGGAGGGGCCATCACTGGTTTGCCACCTTTAAAATAAATAAAAAATTGTGCCAGAAATGTGTGTAACTCTGTCTACCTGAATTCTGAAGGCCTCGCCTGGTCAGTCTCCTGATGCCATCCATGGACATTGACTAAGCCAGGCTTCAGATACGTTACTTTGCTCTCACTTGACAGCTGTCAAATGGCAAGATGTCAAGTGAAAGCAAAGCTGCAAGAAGATCTTTGCTTGTGAAAGTGGGTGATGAGTAGATCACCCCCTTCGCAGCAAGATCCTCTAGGTTTTATGGTTGGACCTGACAGTGCTCAGTGTCCTCCACCTTTTCCATCTTTTCCCAAGACTCTAGGTGCTTGGGAAAGTTAAAAAGTGCAGCCCACCCCATTTACGGGAGCACTTACTTTTGCCAGCTGTCAAAAGTAATGCTTTCTTTTAAAACAGGATTTTGACAGAGTTAGGGTTTTTTGACAGGGACATATATAGATTTCATGGCTGCATTAAAAGAAAGCCAATGGTCTTTTCCTGTTGGGTAATAACTGTATTCCATTTCTTAGTCTCTCTGTTTTTGTTTTTCATTGCTAAAACCCAATCATTCCTATAACTTTCATCCTGACAACTGACTATTTCTTGCAGATTTCCTTTTTCTTATCATTTACAATAACTCAACAGTCCACTGTGCCCCTCTGCATCTTATGAAGTAATAGTAACTTATGAAAGTGCTGTAAAATAGTGTTCAATGTTTGTTTTGTTAGGAGTAAACATCAGTCCTTGTGTGTATTCTTACAGGAAATTGAAAAAAGGAGGAGAATAGAAGAAGCATACAAGAATGCTATGACAGAGCTTAAAAAAAAGTCCCATTTTGGAGGGCCAGATTATGAGGTATGAACCGGTATGCAATAACCCTGTTAAGCTAAGCACGGATGGTGTACTTTCCAATAAAGTAGCCTCAAGGAAAGTATCAGAATATCAAGCAATGCAATTTACTTTTTAAATATTTAGCTACTCAATATTTACCCTGAATCATTAATACCTGGAAGCAAGGTTTTAGTGTAGGCTTTTTGAGGATCATGAAAAGGTTATGGCTTCATACCTTTCAAGCACATCAGCTTAAATACACTTTTTACTAAAGCCTTTCACTTTTTAATTGTTGAATAATAAAATGGAGTATCCCAATGCAATGCATTATTCCTTTTCACGTATTGTCTCATTAAGTGTAACAGGGCTGAAGCATGTGCAGTTGTTCTAGATTATGGCACTAGTTTGTAAGACCTCTGAAGAAGGCAAAATATGTTACCTTTAGAATCAACTTCCATAACCTAAAACATACCATTTTTAAAAAGAGGACATTACTATAAATTATAAACACTTTTTGAAACGGAAGGGCTAAGATGGGAAGCATGATGAACCATTTATGTCACAGTCATGTGGTGGTAAATTTATATTGCTTTCATGTGTTTTTAAAGTATAATATATACATGTCTATAGCTCCAAAATATGCTGTGTAAATCTCTGTGTGCAGGTAAAGATGTGAAGTCCTTAAATGAACAAATAAGGAATAGATTTAACCTTTTCTCACATGTCAATAATTATAGGATCCCAGTTGCTTGGCACTGTGACATGCTTTTCTAGCATCAGTTCTTCATTCTCTTCCTTAGCATTATATGTGACATTGGTTAGCTTGGACTGAAGATTTCACAACTGTTATCCCAAATGTAAACCCTTGCAGAATAATAAGAGCTTAAAATTATGTCTGTCCTATATCTGGGTTTTGTTCTGATTAGAGTATGTACTCTTCATATAAATAGGAAAAAATGAATGGTATCCAAAGAGTCCATGCATGTGCTTAAATTACCTCCAAAGTTCCTGCTGCTGCAGCTTCTCATGCTATATCAGAAGGGTGTGTGTGGGTGTGTATGTCAAACTCCAGAGTGCAGATAGAAGTTCAACTGCATTTTTTTTTAAATTTGCCCTTAAGTTGTGTTGGTTTCTAAGACATAGGCAGTGAAATGGTCAGAATACTTTTGAGCATCTTGAGTAATAGTGCTGTTTTACGTAGACAGAAGTTGTGCAAATGCCCATTTCTGTTTAAGATTACAAGTGGTTATGCAGATTGTTTCCAAACCAAAAGGATTAAAGAAATGCTTTGGCTATTGGGTGGTACGGAAATGTAATAAATAAGTAAATAAATCATGTAAGCAAATGTCCTGAACTACTGTGTGCTAACTATTGTTCATTAGATATGTTTCTTTATGTAAGATACCTGGGAAGAAAGGGGTAGGAAACTAGCCCAACTGGCTTCATACTGCTTATGATCTTTGTTCCCCAGCAGTTATACAGACAAGGGTAGTGGCATGGATTGCAGCACACACAGACACTCCAAACAAGGATTATGCAATCTGATAATCAGATGTCAGATGTTTTCAGATGTTCTGGATTACAACTCTTATCAGCCCCAGCAAGCATGTTCAGTGGTCAGGAATTATGGGAGTTATAGTTCAAACCATCTGGAGGGGGCCAGGTTGCCTAACCCTGCTCCAAATCCTCATGGGAGTACAAGTTCACCGTGCTTAGAAATGGAAGATGGCACAATCCAGTCAAGGTTGAGCACTTTTAACTACCATTGATTTCAGTAGGGGAAATTTAATCATGTGCTTAAACATCCTATTGAAATTAATGGGTCTTATTTTAGCTTTGACTGGATCATATGCTCTACGTTAGTATTTATTTTAAGATTACTATGCTGTTTGTCGATACAACATGCATAATATAAATTTAGATCCAATAGTGCTTACTGAGAAGCAGAAGTTCTGGGCCTCAGTTTCTAAACTGCCACCACCCTATACTGGTCTGCATGTAATATTTGCTTGCTTAGTTCCATGTTTGTTTTTCTCTTCCAGTGTGTCTGTAAATGTATTTTTTAAATCAGAAAAAATTGCACACATTTGGGACATAATTTTTTTAAAAAAGGGGAACCAACCAGTGACAGCTCCTCCAATGTGCTGCTTGGGCAATTTGGAGGGGCTGTCACTGACTGTCAAATCGGACACCATGAAAGGTGATCTCCTCTTTATTCTCTACTCCTAGAGCTTCCATTTTTAAAATCGCTGACTGCCACTTGGGTCTAATTTTGTTTCTCAGTTTGGTAGTACCCCTGCTTAACTATGTAAAATTGGTTCATTCTTTAACTATTACCTTAATATTAGAACAAAGTATTAGAGCCCCATGTTCTCACCACATTACAATAAAAATAAGCATAACCGGTAAGAGTGTAAGCAGATCTGAAGAAATTTGGTGCAATCATTTTTTTAAAAATTGTTAAACATAGCAAACATATTTTGAATAACTAAACTTTTTCCTAATGAACTGGGAATGTATTTGATTTACTATCTAGCAAATTCAATTTTGCACATATTATTGACCTATCTTTCACTGATCTTTGCTGTAGGAAGGTCCTAACAGTCTGATTAATGAAGAAGAATTCTTTGATGCTGTTGAAGCTGCTCTTGATAGGCAAGATAAAATAGAAGAACAGGTAATTCATGTTTATGTATGCAATTTAGTGTAGAATCCAAATGTCATAGTTCAGTTGTATTAAGGCTTCTTTAAGAACACATAGGGCGGGTTTGCATGTCACACTAACCCACCCTGGCAATTAACCACTGTGTGTTGGTTGTTCACAGAACAACCCACAGTGCACCCGAAAGACAATGAGGCTCAGCATGGGTTGTTCTCCCCCTCTTTACCCTTTGATCCTTGAGACCGTATCCCAAGGGACACCACAGCTCAAGCCACCTTGTCTCCTCTCCCCAATGCAATCGCGAGCCATTTTTTGGCTTGCCACAACTTTTTCCCCTTTTAACCCTATTTTTTTCTCTTTCAGAGATCACCTTTCATGGTGTCCGATTTGACAGTCAGTGACAGCCCCTCCAAATTGCCCAAGCAGCACATTGGAGGAGCTGTCACTGGTTGGTTCCCCTTTTAAAAAAAAATTGTGTCCCAAATGTGTGCAATTTTTTCTGATTAAAAAAAAAATATTAATTGGACTTGTTCAAGTGCAGAGGTACGCACTTCCACGGGCTGAAATAGGAAGCCTCGAAAGGGCAATGGCCTGCGGGGTACCTGCTGTCAAAGTGCAGCAGGTACCAACCCTGCACATTGAGCCAGAGAGGCTCCAAATAGATTTATTTTTGACTTTGCTTTCCACTGACCGCTTTCAAAAGGTGAACTGTCAAGGGAAAGCAAAGCCATGAATGATCTTTGCTCATGAAAGGGGGTTGGCGTGTTTCCCCCCCCCCTTCGTAGTGTGATCCTCAGTGTTTTAATTGTGTCCCCCCCGTAGGTTCCATTGGCCCCCACTTTTCCACATATTCTCGAGACCCTAGTGGAAAAGTGCAGCCCACCCACTTTTTGTTGACACTTGACTTTGACAGCTGTCAAAGGTAGGGCTTTTTTTTTAAAAAAAGCAGGGATTTAGGTAGGGGGAAACGTGTAGCTTGGAGAAGGAAGTATACAGATCATATGTATACGCAGATTTCATGGCTGATTGTCTGTCGAGTGCACCATGGGTTGTTCCGTGAACAACCCACACTGCTTAGCTTATTCACAGGGTAGGTTGCTGTTTTGTGTGAACTTGCCCATAGTAAGCACTGTCCAAACTGTACAATTGTTTATGGGTTAAAACAGACAATTATTTATTTATTTATTCAATGTTATTTATACCCCACTTTTCTATGTAAAATATTTTCAAAGCAAATATTTATAGTAGTATTCTGCAGAGCACTTTTGTATTACCCCAGGCGCCTGGGTTAATACAAGGCACCTCACTATAGATTCGAGGATGATCAGAAAGAAATAAAACAACCTGTGTGAAAGATAACATACAGTTTATTGAATACAATGATGAAATATGAATGCAGATTATCAATAAACAAGCAAAAGAAAAGCTCATACATGTCCCTCTAGTCACAGGGCTTCCTAATACAACGGACATCAGTCCCGGGGGTGTGGGGGTGGGGGTTTAGCTTAGAAGAAGGAGCGTGCAAGTGTCTAAGCACCGTAGCACCCCAGGAGTGACATCTGTCTTATTAGGAAGCCCTGCTACTGGAGGGACATGTGTGAGCTTTTCTTTTGCTTGGTAATCTGCATCCATATTTCATCACTGTATTCAATAAACGGTTATCTTTCAGACAAGTGGTTTCATTTCCTCCTGATTATCTTCGAATCTAAATTGAGTTGCCTTGGCTGGCTAGGCCCCTGGGTTAATACAACTATAAATGTGGGATTTGTAGAATTATGATACTTTTATGAGTACAATGAACTTAGGTCAGTTTGGTAAGTTCCTTACATTGTAATTTTTCTCCTTTGTTAGTTGCTGACTAACCCACCCAAAAAAGCTTGTATTAAAAGAGGAGACAATTGCTGTCTGTGTGCAGTGCAGCTATTATGTTTAAGGCTTTGCATTCTTAACTTACAGGCTGGAGTGCCATGTCGTGCCTGCCATAGAGAATTATTTTTAGCATTTCTATGGTGATGTATTCATGCTACATCCAAAATTGCAGTCTAATAAATGTACCTTTGTTCTTTTAGTCCCAGAGTGAAAAGGTCAGATTACACTGGCCATCATCGTTGCCACCTGGTGATGCATTTGCTGGTGTGGGGACTCACAGATTTGTTCAGAAGGTAAGATGCTTCCTAGGTTGCTGTTGAAGCAGAATCATTTCCGTAGTCTGTCTAACATAACTGGTCTGCTATGATATAATCTGTGGAGGTTCCTAGTAGGTGTGAATGAAGTCATTCAACTTGCTTCTTACTTTATGGGAAGGAAGATTATTTTCATTACATTGTTGGCCTTGGAACATTTCTTCTGTTAAGCGTTTGTACTTGGAAATTAAGCCCAAAAAAGCACAACTTGGAAGAGCAGTTTTACTTTCCAGGTTTCTACAAGCCTTTGCACTCTGTTACGGATTCTGTATTTTGAACTTCTGAATATGTCTTGTATATCAAGCCTAACAGCAACATAATTCATTACTGGGAATGAATTCTTTACAGGGCAATGCTGAGAGCATAATACATAATAGGTGCATGAAGTCAGCATTTGCTGCTGTACTCGCTACTTATGGTGCTTTTGTTTTTCCTTTTCTTCATTATCTTGTGCATGGAAGTTGGTACTGAATGCTCTGTTGTGCCTTTGTTCTGATTACTTGGTTTTTTCTTTGTCTGTCTCTGTTAGCCCTATAGTCGCTCTTCCTCCATGTCTTCCATTGATCTAGTCAGTGCCTCTGATGATGTTCACAGATTCAGCTCCCAGGTACCGTATGACTACACAGAGTGGCTTTACCATCTCTTTGTGCTTTATTTTGTCCTATTTATTACCTCGGTTTCTCTTGTTAACCATTTGTGCTTGTTTAACCAAAGTACAAATGATCCCAAATGGAGGAATTCTGTATTCCAATATTTCTAATTATTATTTCATTGTTCGTACATCGGCCAACTCCATGCCAAAGTCCAGTCATGAAAATAAGGCAGTACTAATTTATGTAACAAAGTGTTTTAACTTTTTATAATATCCAGCATTCTGGATATGAATAACATATCATAAAACCAGAAAGACACCTGGTCTGTGTAGGATGAAGACAAATTTGGTTTCCTAATAGCTGCTGTTGTGTATAAATTCAAGATTTTCCAGACTGAATTTAATTACTGTAACAAATCAATAAGTCTAAGTTAAACAGTGCCCCTTATACTTTTTCGAAGTTTTCAAATGATTGTGTTCGGAATTCCTCATTCTTAAATTTAAATCTAGGTTACATCTATCTTGGTGAAGTTTAGCTTGAAAGCTCCAAATTGCTTTGAAAGCTCCAAACCTAGTATCTTCTTCTTTGAGAATATTCAGGATTTTAATATTTCTAGTATCTAACTACCTTATGTTGGAGATCTACTATATGAGTAGTCAATTGACTTTAAAACAGGATATCAACAAGCTTTATTTGTAGGAAGCTGAATGACACCAGTGATTCCCTCTGTTTGGTCCAGTTTTGCCATACTTTTGCAGATAGATTTTCTTGAGGTGCTCCAAATTGAAGAAGACTTCTCCCATCAATCAATCTTTGAAATAACTGCAGCAGAGAATTTGTAAAACCTGTGTTCAACTGCAAAAAGAGGAAATAAACCACCCTAAAATGGAAAGCCCATAGACAGCAGAATTTCTGAGTTCTCAGTCTGGCCTTGAGAATTGGATTCTATGTGCTTCTGAGATAAAAAGCATTTTAAAGACATTCCACATAGGGCTATGAGACCAGGAACAAGGAATAATGATTTTAAAAAATATGTGCAAATCCCAATCTAACAGAGTTCAGATCTGAAGATCTTCAATTATCACTGTTCTTATATCTAGCTCTCTGCTCTTGCAGTTGGAGTTCTGTAGTTATGGAATTCCAAGTGAGAATTGTGCAGTATATTTTCCAGATTAGGAAAAACAAAACCTGTGTTGTCTATCATGTACAGTAATACCTTGGATTGCAAGTAACTTGGTTTGAGAGTGTTTTGCAAGACAAGCAAATTTTTAAATATTTATTTAATTTTTTTTTACTTGATATACAAGCGATGTCTTGCAATACAAGTACTGTAGTACGGCTTAAATTAAAAATCTCTGTACAAATTTTTTTTGGGGGGATTTCGTTTTGATATAAGAGTGTTTTGGATTACAAGCACGTTTCCGGAACGAATTATGCTTTCAATCCAAGGCATGACTGTACTTTCTCATGCCAAGGTATCCTGTGAAAAATATTCTATAGTAGTGTGGCTATGCAAATTGAGAATATGACCAGGTTTGGACGGCACCCTGTGGCTTGTCGTGGTTTATTTAACCCATGCTGAGCCATGGCACCCGCAGACGCCAAATTGCACATACAACCCCCGCTCAGTGTTGTCATGTCATGCAAACCTAGCAAGTGTTAAACCACCCTCACATAACCCTAAAACAGGCCATGGGTTATGAGAGGGTTGTTTAACCCTCACATAACCCACACTCACCAGGTTCACACAACATGACAACCCCCGAGTGGGGGTTATATATTCAAATGGCGGCTGCATGCACCCCGTCCCTGCGTGCATGTTCATGTTATGCAAACAGCCCCTATCTGTGTTTACAAATGAACAATCAAATTATTTATGTGCTATTGCCTTTGAGAGAAAAATCTCCCATATCTTGCTCTTTCCACCTTTATTTCTAACCTTCTGTAGTTACTTTGTGTTTGTAGTTTCAGGTGTTGGCCCATTTATGTTTGTATAATCGTCTAGTAACTGAAGATTACCTTTATGATATAGTGGGATGGTAGTAATATTTAATCACTAGCCTACACTAGTTTGGCAGGGATCCATAAAGTGTGCAGAGTGAAGGAACAGTTGTGCCACATAGTCTGGTGCACATAATGGTAAAATTCTTGGAATAATGGTAGTCTTAAAATGCAGAGCTACTTTCCTTGGTTCTTTCTTGTGTGTAGGATTATTCTTGTCATTCTTGTCTTCATCAGGGAACAGAAGACAAAGTTTAGAAGTGGACTGTTATCTTTTCTTTCAGGACTAGCTTGATGTTCTGAGAACATTAGCATGTATAACATTGGTTGTCACTAGATAAGTAGTCTGCAGCTTGGCACAATTTGTTCTCTTGTATTAAGATGGAAACCTAAGAATGAGTGTGTGAATGACTGCCAGTGGTGGAGCACCTCACTCCTGAAAGAGAGCATGGTGTTGAGGTAGGATCATGTTTGCAACAATTTCATCTTGCTCAAATCAGGCTAAACCCATGATTGTAACTAGCAATAAGTCTGGGTAACTGAACAGAGTGCTACAGGGTGCAATGATTGGAAAAGGCTTCAAAGATGATCTTCCTAAATATGGCTGCTGTTGTCACTGTTGGGCATGGTAAAAATCTAATCTACGAAATATTTTTAGTACGGTGTTATAGCCTTGGAGATAGTGAATGGTTAATTCCTTGGCTGGTTTTATTTCACTTCTGGCAAGAACCTTGCCAGTGACTGCTTAAGGGTGACCCCATATTATCTGTGGAGCTTCAACATACTGCTGATACTTACTTAGGTCCTCATTATCTTTATTTTCAGTTTGTTTGAACACTGAATGAATAAGATTGTCAGTGTATGTCCTGCAATTCTGGATGAGTGCAGAAAAGGTGCATAATTCCTGAGAATCTCTAATTTTGTTTAAAATACAATCAAATAAGCCATTAGAGCTGCAGAGATACATTTAAAAGCATGTGGAAGATGCCTGCAGAGTATCTCAGAAACCAGAGTGGTAGTTGGAGGCAGGGATTCAGTACATTGCATAGCTCATTTCCCCTTCAGTTTGCTAGCAAAATCAAATGAATAATGCAAACTAGTAAAAATTATGAATTAATTATACAGGAAAAGAGAAATAATGCTCAACTTCCAGAATCCATAAGGATTGCATAATCCAGCTTTACTTGGTGTAGAATTAAGATTGCTTAGACACAAACTTTAATATATTTAGCAATCAATACAGTCATGACAAGGGAAAGCTGACTGGGAACCCCACACCTCCATCAAACTCTACTTTACTAAAAAATGTATGAATGGACCTGGCTTTGCATGGGTCAGAATAGCCTCTAGCTTGATACAGCAAAGCCTTCAAACAACATTACCCAGAGTTGGACACATAGTACCTGCACTATCTGAGTGAAGCCGTGCCCGCTGGTACCCCTAGGCATGACTCCTGCCATGGTGCACTCCCTGTAGCCCCCTGAGGGAGTGGTCTGCCCACTCCAGTCCCCTGAGGTGGGGGCTGCCCCACTGCATGAGACAAGGGGCAGCCGTATAACTCTGTACCTCAGGCTACTCTTCTCTGGCTTCAAATTGGCTCAAGGAGAAGCTTTGTAGCCACTTGTCCTTGATCTCTCAGCGGCTTTTGATACCCTCAATCATGGTGTCCTCCTGGACCGGCTCCATGAGGTTTGAGTATGGGGAACTGTATCACAGTGGCTCCATTCCTACCTGCGGAGTCGGCTTCAGGGAGTGGTATTGGAGGATTGTGTCTTGGCCCCTTGGCAATTGTGGGGCGCCACAGGGCATGATCCTTTCACCAGTGCTTTTTAACATCTATATGAAGCCATTGGATGCAGTCATTAGGGGATTTGTGGTGAGGTGTCACTAGTACATAGATGACACCCAGCTCTATTTCTGTGTTATGTTTGAGTCAGGTGTGGCCATGCATGACCTGGACCAGTGCCTGGATACAGTAGTGACTGGACAAAGCCAGGCTTCAAATATGTGGCCTCAGTGGCAAAGAACACCTATTATCAGCTTCCACTGGTATGACAGTTACGGCCATTCCTGGACAGGGGTAGCCTGGCCACAGTGATTGATGCTTTGGTAACATCAAGATTGGATTGTTGTAATACACTTTATGTAGGGCTGTCCTTGAGATTGGTTCAGAAGCTGCAGCTAGTGCAGAATGTAGCTAGATTGCTCAGTGGAGCTTCATACAGTGTACATACAACTCCTGTGCAGAAAACTCTGCACTTTTTGTTCAAGATATTACTTCTTGCTTATAAAGCCCTAAACAGCTCGGGACCAGTTTATCTGAGGGACCTTCCTTTCCCTTATAGATCACCCCGTTCTCTCCGTTATAAGGGGGAGGCCTTGATTACTGTACCACGGCCTATTAATGTTCGTTTGGCCATGGTGCAGAGGAGGGCCTTCTCTGTTGCAGCAGCCACCACGTGGAATGATCTCCCCATTGAGAACAGGCAGGCTCCTAGTGTGGAGTGTTTCCACCAACAACTTAAAATGCATTTGTTTGCCCAGGCATTTCCCTGACAGTTAGCATTGCCAGTTACCCTGGTTATTTTAATGAGATACTTTAGTGTTTTATTATTTTATTAATTGGTTTTATGATACTTTATCATGATTTTTATCTTCTGAACTGCTGTGGGATTTTATTTTTTTTTAATGAAAAGTGGTATAGAAATTTCCTGAAATAAATAAAGCCATGGGAAGTCTTCCACCTATGACTGAATATGGTTCTGCAGATGGACAAAATTAAATTAATAGAAATTAATTAATATGTCTTAAAAACCAAATAACCCCTAGAGTTCCCTTGGTATGCATACCAAGTTTGAGGTGTCTAGGTTTCATGGACATGGTGCTATGGCCTGGATAGGCAAACACACACACATCCTCTTTTATTATTATTGCTTTGGTTCTTCTTCGTGGTCTCTGTGCATCAGAGATATAGGCTCTGCACCTGCGTGAAGCATCAAACAGGATCCTTCTATAGTTGAGGAATGTTTGGTTGGTTAGAACTCTAGAGACATGTGCACTGAGACAGTGGGGGAGGATTCCCACCAAATATCAAGAATAGAAGGTTCTTGATCAAGGCTCCGTGCAGGCCCAGAGCACATATGTGTGATGCACAAATGATTCAAAGAATTACAGTTACAGGTAAGCAACCTGTCTTTTTTACTTGTTCTATTACACTTTGCCGACTGTTGTTCAAGGGATGCCCCTTATATCCAATGGGTGTTCACAAGGAAAAATTGCAAACACAAGGCTAATGTATGTTTCATCTTAAATTATGCAATTTCTATAAATCATTCAACTAGGGAGTGTTTTTTGTGTAATTAATAATCACTGTTCTCAAATCGCTATGTAACTTCCGTGTAGATAGGAATAGCAGTTTAATTCTCAAAGTCATGGATTCAAGTGGTGGTTGCTATCTGATTGTATAAATGAGCAATTCATCTTGGAGAAGTAAATGTTGGTGATAGAAGGCAAGGTGGCAGAAGCATTCCCTCATCACAAATAAGCTACAAAAACAGGCTATCTACTCAATAATCAGCATGCCATAGTGTACACATGATCTTTGTCAATTGTATTTATTTGAAAAGCAAAAATATTATTAAGGGTGCAATCCTATGGGCCTCTGGCCTTGTCTGGGGGCCATAGGAGACGTCGGACTCCCCATTGCGACCTTGGAAATCCCTTCCGAGTTCGCAGTGGCGAGTCCAAGCGTGGAGCGCCCTCCCCCACCACCTTGCAATTGGTGTAGTTCTTTCTGCGCCAGCTGGGAACCGAAGCCGGAAGACCAACTTCGGTTCCAGTGTGGAGGGGGGCGTTCCCAGGGGTGGGATGGGAGGAGCGAGGCACCACTGGCTTCTGAGGAAACCAGATGGTGCCTCACCCTCTCCCCATCATGAGGAGAGGTAAAACATTTAGACAGCCGTCTAAATGTTCTGAAGGGCAAGGGGAGCGCGGTGGCAATCGTATTCGCTGTGCTCCTCCCGCCCTCAGCTGGATGCCTGTAATCCTCTGGGTTTAGAGAGTTATGGGCACCCACATAGGATGGGGCTGCCCAAGTCTTAAGTACTTACTGTAAAAAAGATGAGAAATACTAAATAATAATACAGAATGTTGCATTATGGAATAATTTCACTGTTGTTTTAAATTATTAGTCAATCTTTGCTATATTTAAATCTCAGTTGTTAGAGGAAACAAAGTAATATCTTAACTGATGAGTAGAGAAAAATCTTAATATTCCACGATTGATAGAAGAGCCACCTTTGTTTGTATTCTTTGTAGTTTGTGTACACTTGCTGACTTGCAGAGGTTCCTTCGCCCAAATCCCTTTCTTTCAGGTGTTTTGTTACTAATATCATTTGTGTACTCAAAAATTCATATAGTGACTGACTTCTGTCTGCAGTGGAGGAGGTAGAAAAACTTTCATAAATACGTTTCCCCCCCCCCCCCATTTTTTTTCTTTCTTTTTTTGGAAGGTGGAAGAGATGGTGCAGAACCACATGACATATTCATTGCAGGATGTGGGGGGTGATGCTAATTGGCAGTTGGTGGTTGAAGAAGGTGAAATGAAGGTAAGTAAAACACTGTAAAACTTCATATTTTGGAAATGTAAACTAATATTTTCAACTGAAGGCAAGTATAGAAAAGATTTAAATAAATTAAGGGTGCAATCCTATGCATGTTTAGACAGAAAACAGTCATACAACTTCCAGCATGGCTGGCTAGGGAATGCAGGGAGTTGTAGGACTTTTTTCTGTCTAAACCTGCATAGGATTGCGCCCTAAAATAATGTAAAGAGATGGTTACATTTGGTATAGTTTGTTAAAGGCATTTGAATTTCTAAGCAAATTGCATGTGAATTGGAACTTCTCCAAGTAATAGAGTTAGCAGAATTTCTTTTTCTTTTTGAAGAAGTCTGTCTACTAACCATCACTGTCTACTTACCATCATTTCCTTAAAGTCCCTTATCAGAAGGACTTATTCCCTTATGCACAATTGAATATTACAAGTAATGCTGAATATCATGTATATGTTCCAGTGTATTTATTACTGCTTTTCTGTTGATAACACTCAGCTTGAACGGAGACCAAATACTGTTAATTTGCCTTAGGCTATCTCCTGTTCCATAGAAGGGTTGGGATTTCAACCCAGCTGTCCCATGGATTCTGTTTAGTGATCTAGATGCTCTATATTTTTCTGCTTAAGGTTTACTCTTTGGTTTTAATATTTAGAACAGGGATGGGCAACCCTGCCAACGCATCACTGAAATTTGCAGTGGTGGTAGCAAAAAATGGTGGTTTGCCACGAAATTTCAGTGGCAAACTGCTACAGAGTGCTAAAAAGGTCAGATTCAATTTGTTCTCAAGCTAAATTTGACCTTTTTGCTGCTCTGTAGTGGTTTGCCATCATAGAATTTGGTGGCACAGCACAGGAATATGCTCCGTGAGAGAGTCTAGCAGGTCAAAAACGATGCCCGGACCCCCCCCCCAAAGTTGCCCACCCCAGATTTAGAGGTAGTGTTACACTGTCTTTCTCTTGCATTTAAGTTTTAAAAATCTTATTCTAAATTTACTTACCTAGAATTATGACTACCAATTTAACTCAATTTTAAATGGATTCTGAGGATTAGATGCATTTTGGATAAAGTGAAGCAAATGTTCTCAAACATTCTATGTTTGCTCAAAGGTATACAGGAGGGAGGTAGAAGAAAATGGCATTGTTCTAGATCCTTTGAAGGCCACACATGCGGTCAAAGGCGTTACAGGACATGAGGTCTGCCACTACTTCTGGAATGTTGATGTTCGTAATGATTGGGAAAGTAAGTAACCCAGCTTGTTGTGTTTTATGGCCTAGATATGTATGAAAACATTACCTATTTAATTATTTTGTTTCGATTCTTCTCTTTTTTCCATTTTAGCAACCATTGAAAGTTTCCATGTCGTAGAAACTTTAGCTGACAACGCAATCATAATTCATCAGACGCATAAGGTAACACATTTTTATCTAATACATTTTTTATAAGACTGCAAAGTACCATGTATGCCAGGGTTGCAGAACTAGTTAGGGGGGGGGCAACTTGCAGGCCGGTTGATGTCTGTGGCTGTGACCACTCCGCCCTCCGACATCATTGCCTCACCCATTTCACATGCCATACAAAGCCACTTGGCTGGCACTGAGAGAGCAACTGCTCCTCCCAGCGTCAGCCAAGTCACTGCATCCCCAGTTAGAAGGGAGAGCAGCACACGGGAATCCCCACTGTTTTCTCTGACCTCAAAATGGGAGATAACTGGGCTGATGTCATCACCCAAGAAGGCGACTCAAACTGGAGCTCCTCCAAACCAGCATAATAATTAAAAGCAAATAATGAAATAGAGCCAATACCAGATCTGGAAAGTATATGTCCCAGTGAACCCCTAGCTCTCGTGACAGGCAGCTGGAGACATATTTTGGACCAAAAACTGGACCGAAACAGGGACTAGGAGCGGATGAGATGATGAAAAGGGTGTGCCAAAGTGAGTAAGGACAATACAGATTCTATGACGGTGGTGGCAGAGTAGATTAGGTAATTTAGGAATGATTGGTCTTGAACACTTAAACACAAATAGAAGGGATGGTGATAACACTTAATGATATCTCCAAAACGGCCAGTGAAGCAATGAATTTGGGAGTATGCCAACAAAAAGTCCAAAATTAGTTTAATCAAATGAGTTGGGTCAAAAGCTTGGAGTGTTAGAAAACCTAGACAACCCAGACTCATATCTCACAATATCACTTCGCAATCAAGACTACAACATTTTTACATGGCTGCTTGCTTAAACAACTTAATTTTGGATTATATTAAATTCAATCAGTATGGATTTGTTAAAGGGAGACAGATGGCGGACCCAGTCCAAAAACCTCTAAATGTAATACACTATGGTTCAAAAGATAAAAGCATACCATTCTCCATTGTCTCCCTCAATGCCACCAAGGCATTTGATAAGTCAGAATGTCTTTTAATCCTAAAATTGGGAGAAACAGTGGAGTTGGGACATAAATTGATGGATGTATTACAGGCTTTGTACCATTCCAATCAAGCGATAATTAGAACCAGTGATACAGATTCTAGACCAGTGATGGCAAACCTATGGCACGGGTGCCACAGCTGGCACGCAGGGACCTCTCTGTGGGCACTCGAGCCATTGGTCACCAGATCGCAAAAAGACTGTCCCCTTCTGCAAAACACTAATGATTTTGTTCTTTCTCACAGTGTGGAACAGAATGATTTTATTCTAGAATTCCTGTTACAGAATTCTTTTCTACATTGTTATCACATTTAAAAAGATTTTGAAGAATGATACACAGTGCATGGCTTGGATGTAAAGCCCTAACAGTTGACCCGAGTGCTGCATGTGTTGCTCTCAAACTAATGGAGTATGAGCCAAGGTTTGACAAATTATCAGCATGCATGCAATAGCAAAAATCACATTAATTGTGCAAAAGCATGCCCAATGCAAACTTTTACCTAATGCAGTGTTTGCAGTCCAAGACATAAAGTGTTTAAAATGTGTTAAGCATGTTTAGTTTTCTTGTTTATCTTGCTCATCCTAGTACAGGTTGACTTTTACTAATCCGACACCTGTAGAAGCAGAGAAAGGACCCGGGGTAAAGCTTGCCCCATACAATTTCAGTCTAGCATATAATCATATTACAAGTTGAGAATCCCTTATCCAAAAATACATGTGCCTAAATATTTAAAAAGTTTGTATAAATTCCCTTCAGGCTATGTGTACAATGTAGTACTATAATAATTTTTTGAGTTGATTTTTTTTTTCAACAAAAAACTGTATCATTGAAAGCTCTGTTATTGTGTTTTTCTTTTAAGACAAAAGATGTTACCATTAGTTCAGACAACTGTATGAGTTGTTTTTCTAAAACTAAAACCTCAGTATTCAGGTTTAATTGCAGTGTTGGCACTTTGAAATAAATAAGTTGGTTTTGTGTTGCAGTTTGGGCACTCGGGCTCAAAAAGGTTCGCCATCACTGTTCTAGACCTTTCCCCATACAGAGAGGAATGAAGGAGGGATGTCCCTTGCCCCCCACTGTTATTTGCTTTGGCTATAGAACTCTTAGCAAATAAGACAAGATTTGCTATTCAGGGACCATTAGTAAATTAGTTAACACAGCAAAGAAAGAGAATGGATAGAAATAGAGCCAACATCTACATCTGCCGGCCTGCAGAGGAGTGGGGCAACTGCCCTGAAGACCTGCAGCCCAGCCAGCATTTTGGGCTTCTCCAGGGAGGGAGGTAAGCTGGTGACTTCCATCTGCAGCCAGCTTTTTCCCCTCCCTGGTGGTTCCCTGCTGGACTGGGGCCCTGCCTCTGCACTGGACTGATTGGGGAGTGGTGCCAGCTGCCCCAGCAGAGCCAACATCTACATCTGCCAGCCTGCGGAGGAGAGGGGCAACTGCCCTGAAGACCTGCAGCCCAGCCAGCATTTTGGGCTTCTCCAGGGAGGGAGGTAAGCTGGTGACTTCCACCTGCAGCCAGCGTTTCCCCCTCCCTGGTGGTTCCCTGCTGGACTGGGGCCCTGCCTCTACAGCAGCCAGGAGGAGCTGCCCCCTGGACTGATTGGGGAGTGGTGCCAGCTGCCCCAGCAGAGCCACTGCTACATCTGCCGGCCTGCGGAGGAGTGGGGCAACTGCCCTGAAGACCTGCGGCCCAGCCAGCATTTTGGGCTTTTCCAGGGAGGGAGGTAAGCTGGTGACTACCATCTGCAGCCAGCTTTTTCCCCTCCCTGGTGGTTCCCTGCTGGACTGGGGCCCTGCCTCTGCAGCAGCCAGGAGGAGCTGCCCCCTGGACTGATTGGGGAGTGGTGCCAGCTGCCCCAGCAGAGCCAACATCTACCAGCTCCCTTTGGGGGAGCCACTTGGGGGGTGGCACGAGGGCGAGGGCCTACCCCCCTGTCTGAGCTGGGTTGGGGTTTTAGGGATTTTAGGGGTTGGTTTTAGGGGTGGGTCTCCCGCCTGATCGGCGGAAGCAGGGGGGGCATGTGTTCATCTCAGGGAGATGATGGGGGGAGTTCTGGGGGGCAAAACATACCATTGTTGAGTGGCAGACGCTGGCAGAGTGCTAGGGGCAGGCCATGCCGATTAAGGGGAACAGGGGATCGATGCTTAATATCTATCCCTTGTTCCAGGCCTGCCCAGAGCCAAGGGATAACTGGGGGGGGGGGGGTGGCTCCTTCCCCACCCTTGCATTTGCTGCTGTGTAATGCCAGGTCCGTTACCCAAAAAACATCTGTAATCCATGACATGATCCTGGATGAGGGTGCGGACCTGGCATGTATTACGGAAACCTGGCTGGCCGCTGCTCCAACTCTGGCGGCCTTGTGTCCGGCTGGTTTCTCGTATGCCCAGCAGCCAAGGGTTGGGGGACAGGGAGGGGGAGTGGCTGTTATCTACCGGGAGTCCTTGGTCCTCACCAGACTCCCTCTCCGGGAGACCAAGTTTATTGAGTGCATGTACTGGAGGTTGGGTCCAAAGGGCAGTCTGGGGATTCTGCTCGTGTACCGTCCACCCCGCTGCACGACAGACTCCCTGGCCGAGGTGGTGGAGGTGGTCTCTGATGTGCGTGTGTTGTCCCCCAGGCTATTGGTGTTGGGGGACTTCAACGTGCATTTGGGGGCTGCCCTCACGGGGGCACCTCGGGACTTCATGGAGACCATGGCTTCCTGGGAGCTGCACCCTGTATTAACTGGACCTACCCATGTAGCCGGTCATGCGCTGGACTTGGTTTTTGTTTCTGGAGAGGGGGGAAATGATCTGGAAATCGGGGGTATATCCACCACCCCCTTGTCATGGTCAGATCACTATCTGGTGGGGTTGGATTTCTCGGTGCCACAACCCCTCTGCAGGGGTGAGGGACCTATTAGGATGGTCCGCCCCAGGCGTCTTATGGATCCGGATGGATTCCTGAACGCGCTTGGGGAATTGGAGCACACAAACAGTAGCTCGGTCGAGACCCTGGTGGATGACTGGAATGCTGCAATCACCAGGGCATTAGACCGAGTTGCCCCGAAGTGCCCTCTTCCCCTAAACAGAGCTCGCGCGGCGCCATGGTTCACTCCATCGCTGCGAGCTCTGAAACAAGAGGGAGAAGGCTAGAGCGCCGATGGCGAAATTCCCGCTCCGAAGACGATCGAACACGGGTTAGAGCTGCATCTTCAGCCTACCGGGTGGCGGTGAAGGCAGCAAAAAAGAATGCAGAGTGCTGCCGCAGGAGGCTGTTCCAAGTGGTCCGGAGTCTGGTCGGTCCAGTTGCTCTGGACCCACTGGAACAGTCAAAATCCTCCTGTGAGGCTTTAGCGAAGCACTTCGCAGATAAAATCGATCGGATTAGGAGTGGGATATCGTACATCGTGGACACAGGGAGTGAGCGGGAGGAGGCCAATGGCAGACCGGTTTTGTGGGATCGGTTTCGGCTTCTTCCTTCTGATGAAGTGGACAAGGTGCTTTCATCTGTGAGGCCGACCACCTGCTTGCTTGACCCTTGCCCGTCCTGGCTCATCATGAGCTGCAGGGAGAGACTGGGTGAGGGGATCAAGACGGTGGTGAATGCCTCCCTCGAGGAGGGAGTGATGCCATCAGCCCTCAAGGAGACAGTAATAAGACCGCTTCTAAAGAAGCCCTCCTTGGATCCCCAGGATTTAAACAACTTTCGCCCAGTCTCCAATTTACCATTTCTGGGCAAGGTGATCGAGCGGGTGGTGGGTGCTCAGTTGAAGGCACACTTGGATGAAGCCGATTATTTAGATCCGTGCCAGTCGGGCTTCAGCTCTGGACATGGGACGGAGACGGCCTTGGTCGCCTTGGTGGATGATATGAGGAGGGCTTTGGATAGGGGCGAATGCTCCTTTCTAGTCCTCCTTGATCTCTCAGCGGCTTTTGATACCGTTGACCTGGACCGTCTGGAGGGGTTGGGCTTGGGAGGCACTGTATTGCAGTGGTTCCGGTCCTTCCTCTCTGGAAGGTACCAGAGGGTAGTTCTCGGGGAGGAGGCTTCGGACCCTCGGCTGCTCACTTGTGGAGTGCCGCAGGGTTCCATCCTCTCCCCGATGTTATTCAACATCTACCTCAAGCCGCTGGGAGCTATCATCAGGAGGTTTGGGGTGCAATGTCATCAGTATGCGGATGACACGCAGCTCTACCTCTGTTTTAAGTCCTCACCGAGGTTGGCCGTTGAGACCCTGTCCAAGTGCCTGGAGTCAGTGGGTGGCTGGATGGGAAGGAACATGCTGAAACTGAACCCCGACAAGACCGAGGTACTTCTGGTGGGGGACAAGGGAAGGTTAGGGGATGTTGACCTGGTGCTGAATGGGGTACATCTACCCCTGAAGGACCAGGTCCGCAGCTTGGGGGTCATTCTAGACTCCCAGCTGTCCATGGAGGCTCAGGTGGCAGCTGTGAGCCGGGCGGCGCTGTATCAACTTCATCTGATACGGCAGCTGCGCCCCTACCTTCCTAATCACCTGCTCCCATCAGTGGTTCATGCCTTGGTCTCCTCTCGCCTAGACTACTGTAATGCGCTCTACGTGGGGTTACCCTTGAAGACGGTCCGGAAGCTTCAGCTGGTACAGAACGTGGCGGCTCGCCTGATTAAGGGCAGCCGCCAGCGTGATCACATCACGCCAGTGCTTAATGAGTTGCACTGGCTACCAGTTGCTTGCCAAGCCGAATTCAAGGTGTTGGTTTTGACCTTTAAAACCCTACACGGCTCCGGCCCAGCTTATCTCAAGGAGCGCCTCCAGCAACATCAAGTAGGCCGCTCAACAAGGTCTGCCACGGACGGCCTTCTCCTTATCCCATCAGCCAGAGCAGCCAGTCTGGTGGGGACTAGGAAGAGGGCCTTCTCTGTGGCAGCCCCCACATTATGGAACTCCCTCCCTAGTGACCTTCGCCATGCCCCCTCCGTGATGAGCTTCCGCCGTGCATTAAAAACATGGCTGTTCAGGCGGGGTGGGTTAGGTTTTTAATAAGAATTTTTTATATTGTTTTAATTATTATATTTTATTGTGTTGTGTTGCTGTATTTTGGCTGTACATCGCCCAGGGTGGCCGGGTGACCGGCCAGATGGGCGATTGATAAATATAATAAATAAATAAATAGATGGAACTAGGGGCTGAGAATGTGGCTCAGCTCTAGCTAGCGGTCTGCCATTTAGGCCCAACATGTGAAAAAGGACTACACTGACTAATAATCCCTTCTTCAGAACTTTGGTACTGGTTTGGAGGAAATGACACAAAACATTAGCATCCTCACCATTCATCCTCTTCCTTTGCCACACAACCTTTTATGACACAGACAAATATAATAAATCTTTCAAGGGTGGGCGGATAAAGGGCTATAAAGGCCATATAAAGGGTAGCTGGGTGACTGGCCAGATGGGCGATTCACAAATGTAATAAATAAATAAATAATATCAACTATATGATCTCTACTCGGGTTTGAGACCTTCAACAGGGCAGCAATTGAGGGATAAGCTTCAGGGGGTAGAATGTAATTAGTGTCAGACTCATCAGGTCTTGCACTTTATTTCCAACCCCGTGATAGAAGCACAAACTGTATGCCCCTTGACAGACTTCGAGAACATCATAGTTCAGAGTAATAATGATATTAAAGGGTTGGCATCAAGGATTTATAAGATATTAATAAAGGAAAAATGTGGGATAACAAACTCCCTGAAGGAGGTATAGGAGTATGATGTAGGGGTTAAGATCAAACAAATAAACTGGAATGTAATATGGAATAGGGCACCTTTAAAGTCATTTTCAGCTAAAACAAGAGAAAGTAGCCTTAAATTAATACAGGGGTGGTACTTGACACCCCTCAAGTTAAGTTACATTTCCTGTTCCACTGGGCAGATGTGTTGGAGGGGTTGTGGGGAGAAAGAAACTCATCTGCATATGTTTTGGACATGTCCAGTGGTGAGTCAGTTCTGGAGGATGATCTTTAAAGATTCAAAATGGTGGCTGCCATTTCTCATATCATGCAAACCTGGCAAGCATGGTTTGTTTATTTATTACATTTGTTAATCGCCCATCTGGCTGGTCACCTGGCCACCCTGGGCGATGTACAATTAAAACACTACAATAAAATATGACAATTAAAACAGTATAAAAAATTCTTTTAAAATACGAACCCACCCCATATTCCCGCCTGAAATACCATGTTTTTAATGCGTGACAGAAGCTCATCATGGAAGGGGCATGGCGAAGGTCACTAGGGAGGGAGTTCCATAACTTCGGGGCCGCCACAGAGAAGGCCCTCTTCCTAGTCCCCACCAGCCTGGCTGCTCTGGCTGATGGGATAAGGAGAAGGCCGTCTATGGCAGATATCGTTGAGCGGCCTACTTGATGTTGCTGGAGGCACTCCTTGAGATAAACTGGGCCGGAGCCGTGTAGGGTTTTAAAGGTCAAAACCAACACCTTGAATTCGGCTCAGCAAGCAACTGGTAGCCAGTGCAACTCCTTAAGCACTGGCGTGATGTGATCACGCTGGCGGCTGCCCTTAACCAGGCGAGCCGCCGCGTTCTGTACCAGCTGAAGCTTCTGAACCATCTTCCAGGGTAACCCCACGTAGAGTGCATTACAGTAGTCTAGGCGAGAGGAGACCAAGGCATGAACCACTGATGGGAGCAGATGATTAGAAAGGTAGGGGCGCAGCTGCCGTATCAGATGGAGTTGATACAGCGCCGCCCAGCTCACAGCTGACACCTGAGCCTCCATGGAAGCTGGGAGTCTAGAATGACTCCCAAGCTGCGGACCTGGTCCTTCAGGGGAAGATGTACCCCATTCAGCACCAGGTCAACATCCCCTAACCTCCCCTTGTCTCCCACCAGAAGTACCTCGGTCGGGGTTCAGTTTCAGCATGTTCCTTCCCATCCAGCCACCCACTGCCTCCAGGCACTTGGACAGGGTCTCAACGGCCAACCTTGGTGAGGACTTGAAAGAGAGGTAGAGCTGCGTGTCATCCGCATATTGATGACATCGCACCCCAAACCTCCTGATGATAGCCCCCAGCGGCTAGATGTTGAATAACATGGGGGAGAGGATGATACCCTGCGGCGCCCCACAGGTGAGCAGCTGAGGGTCCAAAACCTCCTCGCCAAGAAATACCCTCTGGTACCTTCCAAAGAGGAAGGACCGGAACTACTGTAATACAGTGCCTCTGATACCCAACCCCTCCAGGCTGTCCAGGAGGATACCGTGGTCAACGGTATCAAAAGCCACTGAGAGATCGAGGAGGACTAGGAAGGAGCATTCGCCCCTATCCAAGGCCCTCCTCATATCATCCACCCAGGCGACCAAGGCCGTTTCCGTCCCATATCCAGGCCTGAAGCCCGACTGGCATGGATCTAAATAATCCAAGTGTGCCTTCCACTGAGCCCCCACCACTCACTCAATCACCTTGCCCAGAAATGGCAAATTGGAGACTGGGCGAAAGTTGTTCAGATCTTGGGGATCCAAGGAGGGCTTCTTTAAAAGTGGTCTTACTGCGGCCTCCATAAGGGCTGATGGGACCACTCCCTCCTCAAGGGAGGCATTCACCACCGCCCTGATACCTTCACCCAGTCTCTCTCTGCAGCTCATAATGAGCCAGGATGGGCAAGTTTTATGCAAGAGTTAAAGCAACCCTCATATAACCCATGGTCTGCTTTAGAGTTATAACCCACACTCACCAGGTTCACATGACACGACACCCCGAGCAGAGGTTGCATATGTAAAATGGTGCCTGCAGACACTGTGGCTCATCACGGGTTAAATAACCCATGATGAGCTGTGGTGGGTCCTCTGAACCCGGTCAATATCTGAACCAGCTAAATCAGTTTTGAGAGAAATTGCAACAAAAATAGTGTGTACAAGAGCTCAAAATGGTGTGATAAGATAGCTGCAGCTATCTCATCACCCAGTGAATAAGAAATAATAGGGAACTATAGAAACTGCTTCTTGATAGGCATAGTAAATTAGAGTTTCCAATACTATTCCTAGACAGTAAGCTTTCAATACATGGGATTGTATCTACCGTAATTGTTGCATGAGTGGAAGTAAAATCATGGAACCTATCTTTCTCACCCAGTGTCCCTGAAAAGTCTCTCCGAAGGGTCATGGTGGGCCTCCTGAACATCATGGGCTACAAAGCGTTGTTTTGTTTTTGTTCTAAAATTTTCATTTCAGGGGTGGTGGGGCAGTGCATGAGCTGCATGTTGCCCACCCCTACCCTAATGGTTACCATGTTTGTTTGAAAGCTGGTGTAGTGGCTAGACTGAGATACAAATTGGGAAGTCCACAGTTCGAATCTCTCTTTTGCCATGGGCTCACTTGTTGGCCTTAGGCAAGCCATTCTCTCTGTCCCTGCAATATGCGAGACTTGCCTACCTTACCTACCTTACAGGGTTGTTGTAAGGATTACATCAAAATGTGTGTGAAGTGCTTTGAAAACTCTAAAGCATTATATAATTGCATACTGCTATTATCTTTCCCTATAGAGAGTATGGCCTGCTTCTCAACGTGATGTGCTGTATTTGTCTGCTATTAGAAAAATACCAGCTTTCAATGAAAATGACACTGAAACATGGATTGTCTGCAACTTCTCTGTGGAGCATGAGAGTGCCCCTGTAAGTAAACCTTCCAGTTCTCTGAGGGTGTTTCTTGCTTTAATAATGTAACCAAATTTCTCTTCCAACTGCCAGAATAGAATTCTCATTTGCAATGTACACCAATGAAAGGGAAAAGATAATTATAAACAGCAGAAAAACTTCAGAATACATTGCTGAATGAGTTTCTTTAATTTAAATGAAAATGGAGGAGCAGTGTATGCTGTGTTATGTCTTCATAATCCATATTCAACCAACATAAAAATCTAAATGCTTATATTTCTTGACAGTTGAACAATCGATGTGTTCGTGCCAAAATAAATATTGCTATGATATGTCAGACATTGGTAAGCCCACCAGAAGGAAACAAGAAAATAAGCAGAGACAACATCCTATGCAAGATTACATATGTAGCAAATGGTAAGGCATGATTACTTTTTACAACTTCACATTCACATTTGCTACAGATTCAGTTTGGGCAAAATGGTCCCCACCTCCCAGTCTCCCTTTCTTAACAAAACATCTAGCTATAGGCACTTTATAAATAATAAATTTCAGATATTATTATTATTGTTGTTGTTGTTGTTGTTGTTGTTATTTTATAAATGAAAAGGTAGGGAAGCCTTTTCATTGTTTTGTGTGTGTGTGTGTGAGAGAGAGAGAGAGAGAGAGAGAGAGAGGTGCAATTTTGAGTCAAAATTTCAAAATATAATCTGGTCAAGATCTGTGATAAATACCACATTTATCTAAATAAATACCATATTTTCTGGAGAGATTTCAATTTCTAATCCTGTTTAGAAAAGAATCGGTATGATCATGGTTGAAACTGAAGTTATATCTGAATGCCACTGAAACTTTGAACAACCTTCTGCTTCTCCCCCCCCCCCCATGTGGTGTCTGTGGGCACCTCCAATGACACCCATGAAGGGGTCCCCAATGTGATGCCCATGAGCACCACCCCATTTTTTAAAAAAAATCCCCCACCCCGGGAATTCATACATACATGGGTTTGTATGAAATGCATACAACTTTCTAGCAATTACAGATTGGCTTCAACAAAAGCCAAATAAGTATCCATTTGAAGTTGGCGTCTCTATGCCACCCGTTCATATATTGAAAGCATCGTAAGGTCCTCAATTCATTGCAGTATAGGAGGTGAGCTTTTATCCTTCCAATGTTGTAGTAGCAGTCTTTTAGCAGTCAAAAGGGTGCATAGAATCCATTTCTCTTTCCATTTGTTAATTTCCATGAAGCAGGTACATAATTTAAAGAGCGTGTACATCAGTGAATATTAAAGACTGTTCTGGTACAAAATTTATCTGTGCAATAACTCCCGCCAAAAAGAAGCAACTACTGGACATTGCCAAAACATATGTTTAAAAGAAGCATTCGCTGTATTGCACCACCAGCAATTCGCTGCATTAGACAATCCCTTATTAAAGAGACATTGTGGTGTCCGATAGACATGAAACGAATGTTTTTGCTGAATAAGACACAGCCTAAGATCCATAAACGTGATAGGTAGACACCAAAGCAGCAATCCACTGATTAGGCATTTTGTGATGGCGCCCACAGCACTTTCTCAAATTCCCCAAAAGGGTTGGGGACCCCTGTTCTGCATCTTTTGAGATGAGGAAGGCAGTTTGGGCATTGTAGAGTTTATTATTTCAGAACGTACCATTAGGGCCACTTCCCATCCAGCAGCAAGTCTGGATTTGCTACAGTATGTACACTGAACAGAGAGGCCACAGTCAGACATGCCCCTGACATGTTGGTGCATTCACACTTCACATTTTTAGGTGTGCATTTAAAATAAGAGGGAGATGAGAGGCAGGACCGGTGCAGGGCTGTCTGGCGCCCTAGGCCAAATTATATTTAGCGCCCCCCCTCTCGTGCGGTGGGGGGGCTCCGGAGCAAAGCAGCCCTGCTCTGCAACCCCCCCGCGCCGCCACCACCACCTACCTACCTACCCCCCCCCCGCTGCTGGCTGCTGCTGCCGCCTCCTCGTCCTCCGAGGAGAAAGTAACGCGACGGGACCCCCGCGCTTTTTTTTTTGCCGGGGAAACCAGGGCAACAGGGCTGTTTAAGCCCTGTTGCTCTGGTTCCTCCCGCCAAAACAACGCCGGCGGGGCTCCGGAAGCGACACGAAGGTAGGTGGCTGGCTGGCAAGCGGGTGGGCGCGCGCGTGCGTGGGGGGGAGGTGCAGCGGCAGCGGGGGGAGGTGCGGCGGCGGCGGTGGGGAGGCGGCAGGCGGGGCAGGAGCGCGCCGGCGGCGAGGAAGGAGCGCAGCGTTTCTGCGCCCTCTTCCGCCACGCACCCTAGGCAGCCGCCTGGGTCTGCCTAGCGGTAGCGCCGGCCCTGATGAGAGGGGGAGCTGGCCAGGGCCATTCCACCAGCCCTGCTGAAGATCTCCCTCATGAAGGCTCGGCCTCCCTCAGCAGAACATCACCAGCCATTCCAGCAGGCTGTACTGAGGGAGATGAGAGGGAGAGCAGGGCTATTCCACCAGTCCTGCTAAAAGAATTAATTTCCCCCCTCTTCCCTCCCCATTCTTGTGTGTCATTTCTTTTTAGATTGTAAACCTGTGGCCTGGGACTGTCTTGTTTAATTGATTGTATGCAAGCACTCTGAAAGCCTTTTTGGCTGAGGAGCAGCATAAAAATACTTCAAATAAATAACATATTAAGGGCACTGTGAGAAGTGGCCCTTAGATTTATAGACTGGAGGAGAATCCAACATCACACAAATGTGGTGATATTTTCTCCTCCCCCTCCCCACTGTGCCTCCCCAAAATCTGTTCTGGGTGGTCACTTGACCCTCAAGCAGATTTTGAGGGTATGCGGGGAGCTGCAGCAGGGAGAGGGAATTGGTCCCTCCTCATTCCACTGATGGAAGCCGTTCCGTCAGTGGGATGAGTTAATTGGATTTCCACCCTTGGATCTTGGTAGCTACCAAAGGTATGAGGCAGATGATTTTAATTTACCGGTAGTTTCCATTCTCTGTGATATTACTTTGTTTAAAAAATAGCAGCATAGGAATTCTTGTCCTCTTTCCCCTGCTTTTACAGTAGCTCTATATAGCTTCCCTTGTTTCCTTATTCTGGGGATATTCTGCCATTTTATTCAGACCTTAATTAAATATCACAAGAATTCTTGGATTTTCAATGTTATTCCCTTTTTCAAAACTTTAATTACCAAAGTTCAATATTCTAGACTCAAACTTGTAGTTACGATTCTGCATTTTATAACTAGTTAGATCCAAAGAAGTGCACCCTCCTACTGCAGTTCCTCATGCCTCCCCTTGAAAAAGCCATTTGTTACTTCCAGGGGACCATCCAGAATGGTGTGGGATCTGGCGTGGTGGGCTGCAGCAGGAAGGGGGAACCTGCAGAAATGAGGTTTGGGGTCATCTTGCATGAATGGAAGTGCCTTCTGATCATGCAAATGTCTCTGGATCCCAGCCATAAACTTTGGAATGATGTTAACAGATTATGCATTTCAATGTCCACATAGGATGCATACTGTGAAAGGCTTCTCCATTTCTTATACAAATCTTATGACTATATCAGTACTGTAATGTTAGCAATATATACAATACCAGACTAGTTTGCTTAAACTGTTCTCGCCATTTCAATATAAAGCTGGGGTGGGAAACCTGTAGCCCTCAGCCTGGTTTCATGTGGGGTGGCAGAGAAGGTGGAGTGAGGTGGTACAGAGAGAGCTGTGCTGTGCTGCAAATTCTGCCCATCATCAACTCTGGCTCTGCCACCTTTGGTTGCAGCCCCCAGCTGACTTTTCCAGTGGGCCAACACCCTTTAATAGGAAAAAGGTTTCTTGCCCCTGCTGTAAAGCATTGCAATACGGCAGTTGGAATTATTGTTAGAACAATACTACAGTTTGAAAGACACCTGTTTTTGCAAGGTAAAGTATATTCTTACAATAAAACAACTTCAGTATGAATGCATCTGTTTTGTAAAGGTTCAGTTATTAACTCTTTAGAAAAGCTAAACATGTCCAAGTAACAATCACAAACTTACAGATTATTATTTAAAAGTGAATAACATTAAGCATTAAATACAACAAAGCAAAACTTTGTTGTAATTTCTTAAAGTACTCAAGCAGCACTGGCTTTATTCATAAAATAGTCTAAAGCTTGCATTTTGTAGGTTAGTAATTTCTGTTTAATACTGTGGAATCTTGTAAGAGTGGTTTATAGTAAGATAAATAAATATAACTAGTAACTGTGTAGTGGTGAGAGTGTTGAACTGGGACTCGGGAGATCTGGGTTCTATTCCCTGCTCAGCCATGGAACTCACTCGGTGACTTTGGGCCAGTCACTAACTCTCAGCCTAACCTACCTCACAGGGTTGTTGTGAGGATAAAATGGAGAAGAGGGGGATTATGTAAGCTGCCTTGGGTTCCTTGCAGGAAAAAAGGCAGGGTATAAATATAATAAATAAATAAATAAAACTCTTAAGAGCACATTGAGGAGCAGTAACTTATTCATTACTAAAGAGCAGTAAACTCTTTTGGCCACACTGTGTCACTGTGACGCAACAAAAACTGCTTCACAGTTTCTGCTTCATAGAAAACTAATCTTATTCATTGATACTGCTTTGTGTAAATAATTGTGTTGGTTGGGAATTGCAATCCAACACATCTGGAGGGCACCAAGTTGGAGAAGGCTGTTGTAAACCATGACTTGTGAGGCGCATGCATGCATTGTGTCACACATACATACTATGGCAACCTGAAGGAACATGACTAGGATGGGACTTTCAGCCGTATGTGTCATGCGCTGCCAGATAGACTTGCACACTCGTTGCTTAAGATATTCACACTAGATGCACACAATCTACAAAGAAGTGACATTCATGTTGGAAACTTGTCTCTTGTGAGGCAGCCCGTGTGGTTTTGTGTGTGATCACAATTGATATAAATCCCTCCTCTTTAAGTTCTGGTCCAGTCCTTTGTTTGGGCTCTACACTGTGAAGTGTATCGCCATCATGCCAAAAACCACTATATGTATAAAAGAATAAGAAATGGGAATATATGCCCAAAACTAAGCTTTGGGACACCCCAAATCATACACATAAATCTTCACGGGAGTGTCCTCTTTGAGTGGCAAACCATCATGTCTGGCCCAACTCTTCATTTGGGCCCAGGCCAGTTTCAGACGTGCACATTTCTGGCACTGGCAGAAGCCCCAACACATATATCCTTGACAATATTGTGGTGCTACTTGAAAGGTTTGTAGTACTTCTATATGATAAAACGAGTGGATTGTGCAAAGTCAATGAGGCAAAACAGCATCTGTTTTGAAGAAACTCTCTCAATGCCTGGAGAATGTTCCACCAATGCAGGCAGCTCTGAAACACCCAATGTGCACAATCTATCATGGAGGACCTCCATGAGCAAAGGTATTTCAAAGAGATCCTAAGTCACCAAATCCTGCAGACGGGTTGGGAGAGGAAAGGTGGATCACATCAAAGTGGACAATTCTTGGCCAAACTCAGGAAGCGAGCTATGAACCGATGATACAAATTGTTGAGTGGCTTCCTTTATGTCAAGAGATAAAGCAGCAGAGTTGTTCATTCTGCATTAAAAATGTCCTTTCCTAGTTGTATTTTTACATAGAACTAGTTTATTACAGTCATAGACCAGCAAAGTATTTTTACATAAGCAATGTCACTTTTTTTTTAGTGTAACAAATGACTCTCATCTTTATTTGTAGTGAACCCTGGGGGTTGGGCACCAGCTTCTGTATTACGGGCAGTTGCAAAACGAGAATACCCCAAATTCTTGAAGCGGTTCACATCTTATGTGCAAGAGAAAACAGCAGGAAAGCCTATTTTGTTCTAGTTTTAACAGGTATGTAATATTTGCGTAAAAACCTCTCTAATGCTTGCAAAGAATCTTGTTGCAGTTAGAGGCAGTCATTGTGTACTTAAGGTATACTGAGATTCTTGAAACAAAATGTTATTTAGAACTTGATTTTAAATGGCGCAGTAGGTTGTTTGGTAATCTTCCTATGATGGGAGGTAAGGAGGATTTTGAATCAGAGGTAGGGTAGAGTTTAGAAATCAGTATTATAGTTTTGGAGTCTGCTCTTATCACCAAAATACTGTGAAGTGTCATTTGAAAATTGTGAGTCGCTGATGGAGTCGCTGTCTTGAAGCATTTCTGATATTTTGTACAGCTTGATTCCTAGTGCTTAGTATAAAAGATTGTTGGGTGTAAACTGTAGTTTTACTCCTTATAAGGCTATGCAGTAGGTTGCTTTAGCTCTCGAGAAAGTAGAGAATCATGCAACTAGGAAATGGTAAGAAGTTACATAAGTGATGTAATAGAGGGCACCTTACTGAAAGTCTTTCTGCTCACAGATGAACAATTTGTAAATATGTAATGGCTATTGCACTTCCTCGTAATTTGCCTGAGAATTCAGGTGGCATTTTCAGTATTGCGCTCTAAAATCATCTCTCCTTTTTATCCCTTTTTGTGAGCAGTGCTTTTTCTATTGTACATTCAAAGCCTGTTTCAATTGTTTTAAATAAGGAATATCTTAATTCTAAGCTGTTTTATGAAACCATGAATGGGAAATATAAGACAATATTGTTCTTCTATATTATCATGTTTCATAGTTTTCATGTTTCCCAGCACTATTCTAGCTGTTGGTGATGGTGGCCAGAATTGAAACTTTCATCTATCCCCCCCCCCCCCCCCAGTAATTGGAACAAGGCTGTGTGAACATTCCACGTTGGAGAAATGAACCAAAATGAATGCTCCAAGCTGGAACGTAGGATCTACAGTCTTATGGCCCAAGTCCTGGATTCTGCACTCAACTGAAGAAATACTGCAATGCCATGAAGCTGAACTTTCACTGTCTTCTGCTAGCTCACTTTGCTGAATTGGTGTGTAATTATAAAAATACATGTGATGATACATGTATATGGCTCTACTTTATTTGCTTGCTTTAGAGGAGAAAAATACAACTTTGGGTCACCAACTTGGTTTATTGCTTTAACTTTTGAATAATTTGAAAAGCTTTTGTTTACTGTGGAACTTCATAAAACACGCTCACAGCTCCCACTTTTGTGTATGTCTAAAAAGCACAAAGGACAAATGCACATATAGCATACTGTATGTGCTTTATATACACAAAAAACTGTGTTATAACTTCTTTCTTCAGGTTTTTAGTAAACTCTGTGTGTCTTTCCAGAGCAGATTTGTGTTTGCTTTGTATAATCATAGTTCATTGCTGCTGGTTTCTATGATAAATCATCTTATGTAAAACGTCTCTTAATACGTGAGGGCTGTCAAGATCCTTATGACTTTGCCTTTTCTATGATCTTGCTCCTATGAAGACCTTCTGGGTTCTGATGGTGTAGGTGTGAAAAGCTTTATTTTATTTTTTCCAGATATCTTTATATTTCTATTGTATTTTTTAGTTGTGTAATATGTGCTACAGAAATTTGGTTATCGAACATGATCCAGAAATTTCTTAATAGATACTGTACAAGAGGGCAGAACTGCCAAGAAAAAGCTGCAGCAGTGTCTTGCGCAAGTTGTGTGTTATGGGCTGCTTTCTTGCGATCAGATTTATTGAAGCTGCAAGAAGTTATATTTATTGAAGCAAATTGAACTACAGAAGATAACATTCCCAGTCTTGAAGAAAGAGCAAATATGCTGTGTTCTGGTCCTGCATGTTTGTTTTTTCTGTTCAATAAAGCTGTGCTATGAAGTTCATATTTAAAACCTTTCACACATGTAACATTTGCCCCCCACAACCTGCACTGTAAGATGTAAAAATCCATAAAACCTAAAATGCAAATTTCCCCTTAGTTGCTGTGAGAACTTAACTTTCAAGGATCTTCCTGTCTTGAATTCCAAGAAATAACATGAAGGGTGAACTGTGAGAAGAGACTGGTGGTCCTTTTGAGGGAATGCCTCACTTGGTGGTTGTGCTTTTAAATGGAGATTATTCAGATGACTTTTTTTAGCTGTTAGTTCAGCTTGTGTACATAGAGAGAGAGAGAGAAGATTTGGATATATTTTTGAAAAGAAAGCAGAAAGTCTTATTTCGTATAGAGTAGGTGGTACCTGAAAACAAAGAGAGTACTTTTTAATGAAGATACAGCTGATGAAAATCTTTCAGGTTGGAAGCAAATTCTTTTGGGTATGGTTGGTGTGTCTTCAGTATGCTATGGTAGACACTAAGGTTGATTTATGCATATGCACACAGATTTCATGCTTTTTAGTCTCCTTGATTTGCCTTTCTCTAAATAATGTGCATGGAATATGCCTTATTACAGAATAATTCTGATCATGATTTGAAAATGTAGAAAAGTGCCTATGGGGTAATGCTAGTAAGGCAAATAAGATGGGAAATTAGATCTGTTTACTATATCACCAGTAAGCATTTTATATACAGTTTCTTATACCTCAGATGTGTTTAATCTTTTTACAATCAACTGGGAAAAAAATGTTCGTTCACCATAGCCACTGATGGGAACTTCCACAACAAAATAATGCTTAGACCCTGAACACACATTTAACACTTTGTCATTTCTGGTAATGATCATGGAACACATGCAAGTAACTTTAATTTAATTGGATAGCTTTATTTTACAAAGAGATGGAAAGTTTACAAAGCAGTATATAAATCTTAATATCATTAGTTGCATTTGCACTAAATGTGATGTATTTTGCAATTCTGTAAATAAAAATTACACTAAAGATACTATTTGTAAAGAATACATTTTACTTTTAGACAAGTGGTGTCACTTCACTAGAGCTAGTCCTGCCCAATTGATTATCAGAGACTTCTTGGAGTATATGGCAAGAGCTAAAAGTGGCATAGAAGTGTTTCCCAAGAAGCTGATAAGCTTGGTCAGTACATGTCAAGTAGCTGTTGCCCTTTTGGAAGATAACTTTTTTCTTCCCCCAGCTTTTGATTGGCTCCTTTAAATTAGTTATTCCATCTATCTAATACTCATTCTGCCAATCAGTGGCCTCCTTTGCCTTTGGTAACTGATGAGCAGACACTCCAGTCCCTTTTATTTACTTTTGTATGAACTAAAACTATACAGTTAAGCTCTGTGGAAGCAAAGCCGTCTCCAAAGGTGGCTTTATCTCCTCAGCATATGTTGTTGCCTTGAAAGCCTGAATCTGCCACCACAAAAAAAAAAAAAATCTATCGAATGCTGGACTTCACTCCTTTTTGTTTAGTTGTGGGGGAGAGAAGATCAGGAAAAAAGGGCTGTTCATTTTGACCTAATTTTTAAATTCTTTTTATTTTTTGCAGTCTTGGGGCAGGGCTGGGGGGGGGATGCTATTCACTTTGAAAGAAGTTACTCTTATCTTATTGGGCTGAACTGGTTCATAAGAAGTTGTACTGGTTCTCCTTAATCAAACTGTCAAGTCAAATTTTCACTGATCTTTTTGTCAGCTGTTGTATAGATGAAGCTGTATTTGAGTTGCCACTGTTCATCTACATACTCAAAACATGAATCAGTTTTTAGAGTATCTTGAGTGTGTAGAGTGTGACTGTTCTATGATAGCTTTATGATCCTGTTAACTTTAAAAACAAACAACTAAATGGAGTCAGCTCTTCCATGTTACAATCACAAATTTAAACACCAGTATTTAAAAGTGAAAAGTATTAAAAGATATTACAAACCAATTTCTGCTTTGTAGTTATTTTTAATACTCTGTGAAGTTTTTTTTTTTTTGCTAGTACTACACAATAGTACTAGTTACTAATGGTATCCTTTTACTACTACACAATAGTACTATTGTGTGGTAGTAAAAGGATACTATTAGTAACTATTGTCTGTGTATACTGATAAGATGGTTTAGAGTTTGTTAATAGAGCTAGCAACTTCTGTAGAGCTCAGTTGACATTTTGCCATTGCATATGGGTATGAATAGTCAACTTATGTGTGTGCAATCCAATCACTGCAAAAAAGTGTGTGTTGTGTGTGTGTGTGAATAATCGCTTGATCTGAGACATATTGGCCATGTTTGCATGACACACTAAGGCACCCTGCAAATAAGCTACACAGTGTGGGTTCGTGGAACAACCCACAATACGCCTGACAGGCAATCGCTCACCGTAGCTTGTTCTCCCCCTTGGTCCTCCACCCAGTATCCCAGTGTCCTTCGCAGCAGAACCCATCTTGTCTCCTCTTCCCCACTCTGATCTGTACCCTTTTTGTTCACCGTTGCAGGGGGTTGTGGTTGTTTTGTTTTGTTTTGTTTTGTTTTAGAAGCCTCAAAAATGCATACTTGGCACTGTATTTTTTCCCCATTTTTTCAGCCCCAGAAAATTGTGCAGTTGTGTTCATAATTGTGAAGGACTGCCAACCGGTCCTTTACTCGCAGAGATCAAAGGTGCAAAACTGCCAGCCTTAGCTCTGCCGTCTTGACTTGATTCTCTCAGGGCTTTGCCCTTGGTCTATACACTGGATTTAGCACTGAACCACAGAGGAACCACACACACCGTGTGGGGTAAAACCAGGAAAGTTTATTTAAGGTAAACCGATTACAATAAAAGGTGGGGAATGAGGGAAGAGGGAGAAAGGTGGGGAGACACTTTGGTATACACAGTAGAGCTACAAAATAACAAAAACTAGTTCCTTTACCATATAAATACCTAAGCACTTACTCCTTTTGCCTAGGGGTTGGTCTTCTCAGGGTTTGCCTCAGCAAAAAAAGCCCTACTCCCGCGAAAGCGTGCAGACAACAACGCAAACCAGAAGCCACTGCAGCAGTATAGATTCTTCCCACCACCCCTCCTTTCAGTAGCCCAGGTGTCTTTAGCCAATCAGGATGAACTTCATCTGGGCCAGGCAGGGGAGGGGTGGCTCTTTGCCGCATTTGCATGCAAATAGCTGTGGCACTGGCCATCAAAGACATGGGAGACTCTGCGGCGTCAGGAGCCATCAGAGAAACTATGTACATTTTGCATTTCCCAGCCCCCAGCTGGGTTTATACTCGTTTACACGTGTGGAGGTGTGTGTGTGTGTGTGTGTGTGTTGCGGGAAACTGACGCTTTTTCTCCACAATAATTTTTATTATGCTTTTTATCTGTGTTCCACAAGTGTGCTCTTACCGCTATCAGATAGGTGTAGTCTTGTCTGGTCAATTTCCTTGTCAGTTTCAGCTGTCAAAAGAAGCTGCCAAGTGGAGTAGGTAACATGCATGGAAACTGACATGGAAAGACTGCATATAGGCTAATTTGCTCAGTTGCCAGAGTCCAATTGCTGAGTTGTGAATTGAAAAGCACTGAAAAAGTGGGGGGAAGCAGCAAAAGTAGGTGCAAAAAAGGTGGGGGTGATAATATCTCCCACTTAGCAATGTAATCCTCTCAATTTTAGGTGTTGAACTGACACATCTCAGTGCACTCCACCTTTTCAACACTTCCCCAAGTCCCCAGCTGTAATTCTCTCAATTTTAGGTGTTGAACTGACACGTCTCAGTGCACTCCACCTTTTCAACACTTCCCCAAGTCCCCAGCTACTCCAGAAAGGGGGGATAGTAATGTCCCCACCTTTTCACAGCTTCTTTTCAGAGTAGTAATGGAGCAGTTACTGCAGGTACGCACATTTCCTCTCCATTCACTGCCCTGCCCTTAAACTGGCACAATTTCCCCCTCCATTTACTTTCCAGCTATTAAATTTGCATATATTTCCCAGTCAAAAAAAAAAAAAGTGCAAATATTCCTGACAGGTTAAAAAAAAGTAACAACTTAGACGTGGCAGAATGCAATGGATCAAATGGGGCACCAGCAGTATTACACCCACCCTCCCCTAGTGGAGTCCTATTCACTCTGTCCCATGCAGCCGCCTTCTCGAGTTTTTTAGAACTGTCAGGGAACCACAATAACGGGAGCAGTAAGTGCTCCAAGGAGCTCCAAAAAGGGGGGAAGCCAATATTCTTTCCTTTCTGGAGTAGCTGGGGACTTGGGGAAGTGTTGGAAAGGTGGAGGACACTGAGAAGTGTCAGTACAACACTTAAAATCGAGATAATTACATTGCTAAGTGGAAGATCTTGTCCCCTCCCTTCTGGTGCACCTACATTTGATGCCCCCCCTTTTTTCGGTGCTTTTCAGTTGACAACTTGGCAATTGGTCCCTGGCAACTATGTGCAAATTGGCCTATATGCAGTTTCGCCTTGTCAATTTGTTACCTACTCCACTTGGCTCCCCTTGATGGTTGAAACAGATGAGGAAATTGACCAGGCAACACTACACATATTGGACAGCCACAAGAACACACTTGCAAAAGATCGACAAAAAAATAATTTAAAAAATTACACAATTGCACAATTTTCTGGGGTGGAAAAGAAAAGGGTGGTGAACCAGCAATGGTTGCTCCAAGGTTTTGCTTGGGCTTTCTGACACTGGTGGCAGCAAGGGTGAGATCGTGAAGGGCAGCAAACGGCTTTGGCCGCTCCCCACAACCCGTGATGAAATTGCTCTCCCAGGTTTGTTACCCACAATGGGTTGTCGTGACTCATGTTGTGCGAACGGTCATTGTGAAAGTAAGGCTAAAAGAAAAGTTATTTCATGACCACTCACTTGGGTACTATTGACTTTGAGCCACATTATGCATATGAGATGGCCCTTTATTTTCACTTCCCTGTTCAACATGGCACTGCAGATCCTCTGTGTAAACTAGGTGGTACAGCCACCGGCCTTTTCTGCTACCACAGTGACCTGTTTCCTACCTGTTGTCACATACATGGTTGATGAGAAGCTGCTGGTAACTGTTGGCTTTTACAACCTGATGAGAAGGGGCTTCCACTTGATGGTAGAGCACATGCAGAAGGTCCCAGGATCAAGGAGCAGGAACAAACTTACAAGCAGGCATAGAGGCTGACTTTATGTGGGGGCCACTGCACACCTCTGGAATGGACTGCTATCTGGGCCCATCAGACTGCATTATTACAGGCTTTTAAGAAAGCCCCAAAGACCGATCTCTTTTCTTTGGCCTTTCCTTGATTGTGTTTTATTGGGCTGTTCTTGTTTTTGCTACAATTGGATGTTAGGACTTAATACTCTTTTGGCTGGATGTTTGTTACTATTTCTGGTATTTATTGATCTCATTAATTTTTTAATTATTGTATGGGATTTTATTAAGTAAATTATCCCTACCCACGCCCCGTAGTTCTCTTTAGCGTCCCAGCGTCCCTGACAGCAGCAACAGGTCCTTTTTTTCTTCTATTTTCCCTTTTCTTTCCCACAGAGGGCGCCAAGGAAGATGTCCAGGCACCGCATTGCCTACTCCTGCCATATAAAGGCATCCTACTCCATGCCCTTGAGCGCAATTTCCCCTGCTAAAACCCTTGGGCCCCTTAAATAGTTTTCTCTCTGTGTATGGTTGTTCCCATGCTCTATCTTTTTCCTTGTTTGGGAACTGGAAGCATTTAAACCATCCTCCCTTGGGGATCATGTGGTTTGGGACTTATCCCTAACTCCCATCAGTTTATCTTCCCAGGAGTCCAATTTCCTAGTTCTGACAACTTCCTTCAAGGATTCAAAAGTCATCCTGGATTATTGTTCCTCCTGTCTTAGGAATACCAGCCATGGGCTCCTTACAGCCGTAAATAACCCCGTCCTCAATGGAATTGCACTTTTACCGATTCTGTAAATGGGGTTTCATATTCCTAGCTCTCCAAAGGTTTTATTCTCTTTTTTCAGTGTATTAACCTTTAAAAAAACAACAACCCAGTGTGTATATACCTATGCTTGTTTCATTTCTGATTGCCTCTCATCATCCAGTCCAACTTTTAAGTGTGTTTCTTTTACATATTTGCTTTGTCCATGGAAGCTCTGCTAAGAGAGGAGGAAGATGGAACAATGACTTTGAGAAGCAACACTGCAAGACACTTGTGCAAGCAAATTTCTTGCGACATTTATCGCTTTAATGAGGTACCTGGAGCTAGGCTGAAAATCATCCTTAGAGAGCTTTTGGATGGATTTGGGGGGAGTAGTAGGGGCAAAATTACTCAACCCCTTTTGCCATTCTTCACTGCCACCACAGTAGCAGCACTCTTGTCCACAAGGAAAAATGACCACTGATCTGATAGCTGAAAAGAGTTCTGCTGGCACCAGGGGTAAACTTGTTCCCTAAAATGCCATGCTACAGCCTAGTGAGATGGGGGCATTGGGGCCCAGTCCTATAACTTTTCTACATGAGGCATTTATTGTGTGCTCGTCATTCCCTACTCACAGTTGTTTACAGGTTCTTTAGGCAACATCATGTCCCTCCAATTTAGCTTCTATTTTTAAACGGCATTTTCGGTGAGTTTTTTTAGAGCAGGGAAAATGTATTATTTAAAGAAAGCTAAACACCATATCCGCTTGTGTAATTGTGCTTGTCTGCTATACCACAGCGCCACCTAGAGCTTATGTAATGGAAAAACAGGAAAGGAAATGTCCCTTGTGTAGTGCATGGATCTCAATTTTGCAACAAAAAGAAAGATACAGTAGATTAACAGCCTCATGTAGAAAAGCTCCTAGACTACCAACATCTGTGTAAAAATGTTGATTGGGACATTGTTCAGACACAATTAGTGCCACTGCCTATGTTATTTTCAGTGATAACTGGTGAAAGAAAACCCACAAGTCAGCACAGATACTAACACTCAACTGGATATTCTTGTGTGAGCCAGTGCATCTTGTCAGTCATGTTGGGGGGATGGAAGGAGGGAGAGGGAGAGAATGAAGTTCTAGGAGGGGTTGCGACGTTCTAATGGGAAACATGGAATTCTATCCTGAGCATGTTAAGATTCAGTCCAATATCTTGGTGTTCTGGGAAGATGATGTGCAGTGCAAGCAGAAGATGCTAAACAGCTGTGTTAAATGTGTAATTTTGCTTTGCCACTAAGGGAAGGAGTGCCACTGAGCATGTGCAGAATATCTATAATACAGGTTTTCCCAGCCTGGCACCCTCTAGATGTGCTGAACTGCAACTCCTATCATCCCTGCTGACTGTGGATTCTGGAAATTGTAGTTAACACATCTGGAGGGTGACAGATTGGGGAAGGCTGCCCTGCTACATAAGCCTGACCCCTTTCCTCAGCCTTTCCCGTCATGGTGTGTGCCAGATGTTTGGAACCACAACTTCCATCATCCCCAGCCAACATGGCCAGTGGTCAGTGGCCCACCAGATGGCATTTGCTGAAGAACCCCTCAAACCTGGAACTGGCCACAATAAGTGGCACAAAAAAACATGTGAAGGTTGAAATACCTTGGGCTGGGGGGAATCCTATGAATTTTTACCTGGGAGTAAGCCCCATTGAATACATTCAGTAAACCTGCTTAAGACTGCATTGTCAGTCAAGTTAAAAATTGAATTTCTCTTTCAGAAACTCCAACTGAAAGCCCACAGATGTCTAAAGTTTGGGGTGCTGAAAAGGGCAACCCAAATTATCAAGGGTCTGGAGCATTGGAGCAACTCCCCTTCAAGGAAAGGAGGTTACAAGATTTGGGGCTTTTAAGCTTAGGGGGAAAAAGGATTTCACTGTTAGTATGACTTGTGAAAATGGCCTAAGATGCTTTTACGCTTTCTCCCTAGAGCCAGCCAAGAAGTTAGTGACTTGGCAGTGTAGCTACTAGCTAGCTCTCCTCAGAATCCACCTTTTTACAGATATTCATGGCCTGCAGCAGGAGAGAAAATAAGCCTCTGAGCAGCCCTAGAAATCCATATCCTGACTGAGCACCAAGAAAAATAAAATGAAGCTGAGGAGTTTGTGTCGCAGCTGGTGTGATGTGATGAAAAAGAAGCTGATTGGCTCTCCCAGCTCTGGTATGACTATCCCATGGTAACTGCCAAGCTGGGCTTGATATAAAGAGCTCCTCGCTCTACAATAAGATACAGGGCGGTGGTGTGTGTGTGTGTGTGTGTGTGTGTGTGTGTGTGTGAGCAACTGGTCTTGCTCATAATTACCTGGTTTCTTTTGCCTTTAGTCCGCTTTTTTAAAAAAAGCTGCAGGAAGTTATTTTTGCATATATGTAGATATTCATCTCCCCCACTCCTTTTCTTTCATGTTTAGTATAAGTTGAGCAGATCTTTCTCCAAATGTATCTATCGGTGCTGCGTAATTGTGGAAGTTATTTAGTGAAACACTATCAAACTTGTAGGTTAGGTTCAGCTTATTATGATATGTTCTAGTTCACAGGGAACGCTCTGTTTCAGAACCACACTGTTTTTTAATAAGGAAATATGGGCAAGGGAGCTTTACATAAGTACTTGGTTTTTACATTTCTAACCTACCTTTCAACCCAAATCAGGCCACGAAGGCAACAAACAAAACTGATAATATTGAACCCACACATATGAATTATTTGAAAAGCAAACATCAGACATTTCTGAAATGCAGTACAGATAATCTTTTTAAAAAACAATAAAAATGCATTCAAGGGAACAATACAGAGATTAATCAGCACCAAAGGATTCTGAAAATAGTTCAGACACCCCACCACAAAGCCCTGCAAAATAATGAAATTTAAATCGGCTTTTGAAACACTGGCTGATCTGGCGAACTTCACTATGGAAATGGTGCCACCCCTGAGAGAATCCTGCTGCTTGTGATATCCAAGAGGGAGGAAAATGTCTCTCTATCCATTTTCTCCGCACCATGCATAATTTTGTACACCTCTATCATGTCTCCCCTTGCTGTTTTTCTAAGGTAAACAGCCCAACATTGTAACCTTTCCTCATAGAGGAATATCTCCAGCCCCTTGGTCATTTCTGTTGCCCTTTTCTACACTTTCCCCAACTCCTTTTTGAGGTGTGGTCACCAAAACTGTACACAGTATTCCAAGTGTGGTAACACCATAGATTTGAATAAGGAGAGTATGATGTTGGCAGTTTTATTTTCATTTCCTTTTCTAATAATAGAATTTATCTTTTTCACAGCAGCTTCTTTGGTGGACCTGAGCAAAGGCTTTTAATATGGGAACAGATGGTCCCTGCGGCAACCCAGACACAGGGCCTCTTAAAAACCAAAACCACCAACTTGAAAGTTGTGGTGCAGGTGCAAACTGGCAACCACAAGTATGATAATCTTGTGGACTGCTTTCGCCCTAACGTTGGCTCTGGAGGTCCTGCTTTCTAGAGCAGCCTTTCCCAGCTTGGAACCCTCCAGATGTGTTTGATTGCCACTCCCATAAACTCCATAATTGGCCATGCTGGTTGGGAATTATGGTAGTTGCAGTCCAACACCTCTGGACAGCACCAGGTTGGGGAAGGCTGTTCTAGATGTCTTGAATGTTCAGTGATGATCAGTAGTGGCCTTCATTGCAAGGCTAGAGGGCCGCTCAACTGGGGCTCTCCCCACCCCTCTCGTTGCAGTAGCTCCGCATTCTCAGCCAGGGGTTCTAGCTTTGTTTTGGTGTTTGCTTTGGCACGGGCCACTGCTACGATTTGGGTGACCAGAGGGAGGCCTCAGGGTTAGGGAGTCAGGAGACCTGCTGCTTCTCAGCTGTAAGGTGAAATTAGAAGTTGTTGTCCCCGCCATGGCCCAGGAAAGGTCCCCAACTGGCCTGAAGCCAAAATGGCTATACCATTTCAGGATGGCTGGTGGAGAAGCACATTTAAATGCTTCTCCATGATTTTTCTTTAAAAACCACTGCCTCCACACCAACATTTCTGAATGGTGAGGGGTTCTCTCCTAGCCATGTGATTGTTATTATTTTTTTAATGGGAGAACATTCAAACATGAAATCCTCCAACTGCACTCTGAAATGGTACTATCCAGGATCAGCTTTTTAATGTGAACTGCTGTTTGTACATACCATGCCTTAGCCATCTTGGAAAAGATGGCCATGTCAGGTTTATTTATTTATTTATTGTATTTCTAGATTGCCCATCTAGCCAGTAACCCAGCTACTCTGGGTGATGTACAATATAAAATGAAACAAAACAGAATAAAATACACTTAAAACAGTATAAAAATTTAAAATCCTAACCCACCCCATATTCCTGCCTGAAAAGCCATGTTTTTAATGAACGGCGGAAGCTCATCAAGGAGGGGGCATGGCGGAGGTCACTGGGGAGAGAGTTCCACAGTTTGGGGGCCACCACAGAAAAGGCCATCTTCCTAGTCCCCACCAGCCTGGCTGCTCTGGCTGATGGGACAGGGAGAAGGGCATCTGTGGCAGATCTTGTTGAGCAGCCTACTTGATGTTGCTGGAGATGCTTTGGTTGTAGCAAGGTCAATACAAACATACCGTTGGCATGCAATTCAAGAACCTCTACACTGCCACTTTGGGAAGCACTCTAGGTCAGGCATAGGAAACCTGGTGCCCCCCAGATGTTTTGGACTTCAACTCCCATCAGCCGTAACCAGCACGGCCAATGGTGAGGGATGATGGGAGTTGCAGGCCAAAACATCGGGAAGGCCATGAGTTGCCCACCCCTGCTCTGAGTAAACAGCATGTGACACTACAGGTTCCAACCCTATAGGTTAACAGCAGTTAATAATGTGAGAAACCACAGGAATGTCCCACTACTCAGAGGCATGCACACCGTGCTCCTTCGAAAACTAGAGCACTGCTCTGCTTTTGCAGTCAAGGTGGAACATGTACAAATTGAAGTGCCAAAGGATTATTTCTTTGGGGAAATCCAATAACTAATCCTGATCTTTTAAAAATTCCTCTCATTTGAAAGGGTAAAAACTAAGATCAAAGGATTGTCTTTGATGTAGATAATAAAAATTTACAGTAATCTTTATAAAGGACGTGAAGCTTCTTGCTTTGAAAGGAGCAGGATTAGTACAATTCCCTTAGGTGAGAGAAGTTGCTAATCCTCAGTGGAAACAGTATGTTCCAGGTAGGAAAGGACATGTAAATTTATTTAGAGAATTTATGATTAATAAATCATAATTGTGTCATACTCATTACCTTTATGATATAGTGCAAGTTGTTCTACATATTATATTATGTAACAGTCTAGGAAGAACTTGAACTTTGAGAACAAAACATCTATTTCAAAGGAGCTTGCCTTCAATTGTTGCTGACCGCAACCATATGTATGCCTGCTCAGAGGTAAGCCCCATTGCATTTAATGGGCCTTGCGCCCAGGTAACTGTGTATAGGATTGCAGCCTGAGTTATTTTCTAATATACGTTGCCTTTCAACTGTTTCCTAAGGCCTTGCTTCACTTTAGAAAAAAGTGGGCAACATCAACTACAGATGAACAAACTCCTTTGGAGCGAGCTGCTCTTTCATCTCTGTGTTGGAGCACATCCAAATTAGGCCAAGGCTACAGTGTCTTAACAAAAGGGATACATGGTCCTATCCTCTCAGTCACACAAGTGCCTGTTCCAGAAAGCAGAGAGGAGCTAGAGATTGGTGATAGATTGGAGAACATGCACAGTGCAGATTCTGAGGAGTGGCAGCAGCTGCGGTAGCAGTAGTAGCTTGATCATAACCCCCGAAGTGACATCTTTGCTGCTTCCTATTTTGAACAAGAAAAACAATTCTGAGATCTTAGACCTTCATGGGAAATGGGGAAGAACTGCTCCTTGACTGGAGGGGAATGGAGCTCCAGACAGTTTGCTTTGTTCTCCTGCCCTCTCAGATATTATAAAGCTGGTGAGCTGTCAAGAGGTGTGAGCCTTTGGTGTGGGCTGGAGGACGAAGCTGAAGGGCTCTTGTCCTTTGGCTCTTAGCCTGTGGTACCTGATCGTAGTCTGAGGATTGTTGCCAGTTTTTCTTCTTCCCTGATTGGGTGCTGTTATTTCTGAACTTCAAAACGTCATAGCAGAGGAATCAGACTGACCTTGGATCACACTCTAACTGCCTTTGGACAATGGAGTCCTTGCACTTCGATACTGAAAGGGCAGAATTTTATTGGAACTTGGGTAGCTTCCAAGAAGGCCATGAGACCTATGTACCTGTTCCTTTGTTTTAAATGGATCTGTAACCAAGGGTACATTACAGAAATTATTAATTAAGCTTGTATACAGTTAGTTTTTATTTATTGTATGTGTCATCTGTGCAGAGGATATATTTTATCAATGTGCTTACGGTATATTATTTTGCCATAATTTTAAAATTTGGTAACTACCCATAGCCAGGACAATCAGATCTATCTATCTAAAGATCTATCATTTAACTTAGTCCAGAAATCAGTATTAAATTATTGTGATGCCAATGATACCATGATTGACAAAAAATAATCGGCCTTAAATTCAACAAGAAACCATTCAGATATCCTTAATTACATAAGAACACAACATAAGAAGAGCCCTGCTAGATCAGACTAAAAGCCCATCTAGTCCAGCATTGTGTTTCCACACTGCTATCATTTTGGCGCCAGGTTAAAATGTACTTATTGCACAAATTGATTTGAGACTGACAATGGGCACAGCATCCCTCTAGACTGGCTTCTGTCATTACAGTGATCTGTTGAGGACCCTGAAGTGGTCTGCTCCTCTGCAAGCTGGAAAGTCTCCCCCCACCATTGCAGGGGTGCCCTGACAGAGCTGGTAAGAAACACCCTGCAATGGCATTTGTGAGCAAAGCTGTCCTGAAATGGAAGCAGGAACCAATGTAGTGGCTATGAGTATAACCTGGTCCAGGGGGGAATACTCAAGTCCCAGTATATGCACTGGGATCATGAGATCTACATATTTGGCTCTTTGGGGGATTGAGAAGCTTCTCTCACCTTGCTTATATGGTCTGACAAGAGAAAAATCTTGGCTTGGACTATGTTGATCAATGATTTATGCTTTAAGAGGGGACAAGATTACTCTTTTTGGAATGTACAGGCAGTCCCCAGGTTACGAACGAGTTCCGTTCTTAAGAATGTATTTAAGTTGAATTTGTATATAAGTCGGAACAGCATAGCGTTCTATACATTAAAATCGGCACCATTTACACAAATTGCGTAAATTACTCAAATTGCCTAATATACTACGCTATGTACTCTATGTAAACGACGCAGCACCGGGAAACCCAGAAGTCCGTTCTTAAGTATGGGTTGTCTGCTTGTTGGACTTCTTAACTTGGGGACTGCCTGTATTAGGAATCTTGTGTCCCAGGGCCGGTCCAAGAAATTTTGCTGCTTGAGACAGACCAGCAAATAGAGTCCCGTCTCCCCCACACACACAAACACACAGTGCAACCCAAGCCAGATCGTTTCCCATCCCAAAAGTGTTGGAGGTGATTACACTGTTGTAAAACTTTTTGATCTAAGATTCCAAGATAGCAATTGCAGTTATTGTTTCTGCATTTGTCTGTATTACTGAGCCATACCTTTCAACATTTCACAGGCAAAGATAGGGACATGCTTGTAAAACTCCAATTTCAATACCAAGGTTTCACTGCCTGAGCTCATCCACCCCAACCCACGCAACACATACTCTTAAGCCAGTGTTCTTCAACCTTGGGTCCCCAGATGTTTTTGGCCTACAACTCCCAGCATGCCCCAGCCAGTGTAGCTTAAGCTGGCTTACGCTCTACTCCACCTGCTATTTAGGATTTGTTTGCCCACACTGGTTTAGGATTTGTTTGCCCACACTGGTTTGAAGTCCAAGAAGATGCTTGTTCTATTGTTGCCAGTATTGTTAGTGTCAAACTGGAACAGGAGAGACTCAGGTTCAAATCCTTCCTCAATGATGCTCACTGGGTGACCTTAGGTTGGAACAGTCACTATCTGTAAGCCTATCTCACTGGTTGTGGTGAGAAGAAACGGAGAGTGTGGGGTCATGTACGCCACATTTAGCTCCTGGAGGAAAGGTGGAATTTAAATGTAATAATAATGATAAAAAAGACATACTTGGGGGGAAATGAATTGTCCTGCAATACATTATAAACAGTTCAAAAGAAGCTTCCCTAGTATGTAAAATGGTCAATTGTCCATTGCATCGTTCCTTACTGTATGCACGCATTACATAGAGTAAAGATGCATCCACTACACCACTTGGAGATTAAACCTCTCAATCAATGCCCACAGGTGAATTATGCTTTGAGAGGGGCAAAATGACTCTTTTTGTAATTTATTGGGAATCCGTGTCCTGTCAGACACTGAACTCTTGAGTGAGACATTGATCTGATCTGCCGCAGGGAGGTAGAACAAATTAGCAGGTCGCCCAGATATGTGAGGCTTGTAGTCTTAGATTGTAGTATACAACTGACAGTATTATTTTTGAGAATACTCTTGTGGCTGAGGGGCAGGGCAGGGCCTTAAGCTGAAAATTATGTCCCAGATAAGCAAACGGAAAGTACTTTCTGTAACATGAGGTGATGGGAACATGGAGATATGCCTCCATGAGGTTATGAAATCAACACCTCCTGTATGGATTGGACTCCCTGAACTTGCAGTATGCCAGAAACATATTGACCTGCTAGGTCCCAACCTGTTTTAAATCCTGTTTTTTTCCAGTCCACATTACTATACAGATATGGCTCACGCTCTGGTTTCTCAAGCGCAGAAACCCTTGCTCGCATTGGTAAATGTCCCAGGAGCAGAAAAGACAACAAAAGATGAAAAGGAGCATTTTATATTTTTTTTTAAAAGGACATTGTGAAGAAATTCTTTGTGCATAACTGTTACTTGTATGTGAGTCTACAGCGTATCTGAGTAAGCCTGAGCCTTTGTTTTGTTACTGTCAAAGGCCTGTGTAGGAGTTGCTTAGTGATGTTTTGAAGGGGAAGAGAGACCATCACTTTGAATGCTGTTAAGATGGGGCCTGGATCAGGTAAATCTGATTTTGATTGGCTGGGGATTTTAGCTAGGTGAGAGTGGTTGGGAAATGACAGTTAACGAGTTGACAGTTGGGATCAGTCTATGGAGAGTGAGGAAGTCTGCTGGTTGGTGTGGGGTGTTTTAGCAGGGCTAGGAGAAAGCAAATAGCTACGGCCTGAATATTGCGCTATTTCTTCTCTGTGGGATAACCTAAGTGGCTGGTGAAGATCAGAAGTAGGGAGCAGTGGCTATATTATGCTAGGAGGCTGCCCTAAGATCTTGCCAGAGGAATATGATTATACAAGCAAGCAGTAAAAACCCAAATAAACTGTCCAAGCAGCCAGAAATCCAGCAGGAGGAGCTTTGGGAGTCAGAGGAACACTGACTCCCAAAAGCTGGATCTGGTTGTGAGTGTGTGTGGCTGGGGTGGAGGTTTAGGGAATTTGGTTTGAGGTAAGAAGTAATTAAGAGGCTTGTAGCAGCAGCAGTGTCTCTTCTGTCCTTAAGAATGGTCACGAAGTGTCTTTTGAAGCCCCCAAAGTAAATATTAGCAATCCGTTATGTACAAAAATCCCTTTAATAAATTACTTGTTTAATAGTTCCATCGTGTTGCAAGTGTTGGCGCCCATCTCACACCTAAGCCTCCTATACCAGGCTACTCGGAGGTTTTAAAGTATTCCAACAGAACTGGTGGCAGCAGGAGAGGCAGGTTGTGAACTCTTATGTTAGAGAGTGTTCCTTAGGCCCTGAAGTATGCATTTGCTATAAATAAGAAACCCCATAGGTGGGATTGCCCATTGAAGAAGTTTCCTGATAGGCGGTGGTAGTGCAAGGGAGAGGAAATGACACATAGATGGAGTAAGGGGTGAAAAGAGAAAAGTGAAGAAAAGTAAAGTAAGAGACTGCAAGAGCAATGAAGGAAAGCTGTCCTGGGTGAAGGACAGCAGCTGCAAAAGCCTGGTCATGCGATTCCTCCTGCCTTTACCTAGGTGATGTAGGCTAGGGCAGGGCATAACCCATGCAGATACAATGCTTCCTGCTTGAACAGGGAAATGTGTATTCACTATCCACACTGTACATGTTAGAAATATCACAGGGGTTCTCAACCGGGGGGGGGGGATTTTAGGGTTTCAGGGAATGAATTGGGACCACACTGTTGGAATACTGATACAAATTACAATTCTACAGATTGTACATAATCTACACCTTGTAGGCTCCTTCCAACTCTTATGATCTGTGAAAATGTATGCAATACAGGACATCATACCCTTATTGTATGGCACAGATTAAGTCAGACAATCTTGGATGACATTCTGACATATGGTGAAAAGGGTGCATGGGGCAAAAAAGGTTGAGAACCACTGCTCTATTATGAAGTCCACAAGCATGAGGACACCTGTGGTCAGTTTAGAAAAGGGGAGCTAAATCTGCCATGAGAAATACAACTTGTTCTGAATTCTTTACATAAACCAGCTACTAATATTCTTAAAGATGATCTTTAAGAAGGCTTCTGTGTCTACACTTGAACATGTAGTATGTACTATGAAGCTGTTGCTCCTGTCCTCTCCACTTGCTTTTTTGTAGCTGTCCTGCAACAGGAAACCTGCAGCCTCCTCAGGAGCTCAGGCTTAGCACATTGGCCAGCTAAGTCTGGGGAAGTGGCCATAGACTAAGATGTATTCACTTTCCTTGATTCCAATGGCGAGTTTGTCAGGCAGTCCCTGGAAATGGTTCAAGAGTCTGCACCACTGCATTTGCTGGCCGTTTCCTGCTCTGGGTCAATTGTGTGTGTGGGGGGACGGGGGACATTTGAGATACCCTGCAGAGCCGTTGTCCAGTTTTTCCCCATTATCATAAGCCTAGTCCAAATTCATTCAAGCAGAAACTGGTTATGCATTTTGACACTTGCTCCTATTCCAACATTGTGTGCTACCGAAATGTGGAATCCTGCATTGTACTAGTTTCGAATGCAGCAACAGATTCTTAAGATACCCACGCCCTGGCTCTGCTGCAGGGAACTGGTTGCTCCAAGAACTTCCTAGTGCAAAACCTACTGGAGATCAACATGAACAGAACGGTGCTGGAATTTAAAGTAACACAACTTCACCAACGCTGCTTTTGCACTGTTTTACTGAAACTGAAAAAAGTATCTGTACCAAAATGTACACAATTTTGTAATAGTACAAAATGGTTTTTCTGAAAGACAGAATGTCAGTTACATTCACCAAAATGGACACTGAACAAACCATTTATTGCTAGCTCAGTGTTGCATTAAATATCAGTAAGTTCAAACTCTGCATAAATAAGAAAAAAGTAACTGTTGGACAACAATACTGTAGGGAGATTTGACATTCATGATGCTATTTACAAGTAGCCACAGCACATACCTAGCAAGTAATAGGTGTTGACTTGCATTAGCTTTATGAACCTAATACATACAAATTAGAGACAGGAGTGCCACAATTTATACTGGACTTGCACAAAAGGGGACTCTTGCAATGGGTTCCAACAGGAAGCCTGAAGGACCTCAGTCTTCCAACCAGCTTGGAACAGTGAGCCATCATTGCGTCCAACAGCTGAGAGGTGCATCTGTACTCCTGGCTCCCCCCTCTTCAGCTTGGTTCTCCCATGCAGCACTGCGGTATGTTTCACTGAAATGCAGCTAACTTGGTTGTATTCACTTTTCTTCTGACATTTCAACAAATCCTGTACTTAGTAATTCTTTAAAAAAAATATTAAGTAACTTGGAACTTCCCCCAAAATAAATTACATTTTTTTTCAGGAAAAGAAATGAAGTATCAGTAATAAAGAAGCATGAATTAAACAGCTCTCATCTCAAGACACACACCTATTTCTGCAGAAGAAATTCACACCTTACTTGAAAGTGATTGAGAAATATTGTAAACATGTTTTTGACTTGCTTTAATTCCCATTAAACAACCCTAACCATTTAAACTTTACAAAGAATGCAGTCCACTGGGAAGTTCACCTGGGAAAAGCACCACTGAAATGAACACAGTGCTCCTGAGCAGCTGCTGGTCATTTTTACAGGGCTTGCCCAGCAGAACTTCCCAGTGGATTGTGCCTGTAAGTTTTTTTTACCCCTGTGCAACATAAAGTATCTGAACAAAACACCCGAGAATTTTAACTCAGTGGTTTTATACCTTGAAATATAGTTTCTAGCAAACTCATCTGTATTGCAGAAATTTGTATTTTCTTTAAAGGTGGGAGAACTAACATTAAAAAGCTGTACATACGGCAGAACAGAAAGTGAGGCTCTCCAAAAGAGGCTTGTAATACTCAATTATCCCAATGCCTAAATCCTAGGCTAAATTTTTTTAAAGAAGCAATTAGATCAGATTTGAAGACAATTACAACAAATTTGAAAAGAAAAACAGAAGGCCATTCAACCCTACCCCCCTTTGCCATCCTGCCCAAATGAGATGGATTTGGTAGAGCTACGAGCCTGGCTATTTCTTTGATCCAAAGGAATGGCGACATGTTCCAGGTTTGTGGCTGCTGCAGATTTATATGCACATCAGGTTAGCCTGAAAACAGTGATCACAACATCGCAAAGGAACTAATTGAGTAGACTGGTTTAAAACAAAACCAAACCAAAAACAGTAAGTTGCAGAACTTGTATTTCTTCTCAGTAGTGTACCAGCCAGAATATTTTCACTCCAAAAAGAACGGAGGCTGATCCTTTTGGATAGGTTAGATAAACTACCTGGACCCCACTCTATAAAACGTTTTAAACAGGACAAGTAAGAATCCTGTCAAAATTAAAACCATCTGAAGTATTTCTCATAGAGAAGCATCCTTTTATGGCAAACAGAGGAGGAAAGGATGCAGCAAGTCACATGTGAACTAATATGTCCACTGATCCTCTCAAGGGTCTTTCCAACAATTCAGTGTATTGAATATTATCTTCCTTCTAAAATTCACAGATCATGTGTGTTGTTTCTTTTCACTTGTCAATTTGCTATAGCAATGCTTTGCTTCAAGTTTCTTTCAATATTCAAACAGCTTTCTTGGTACATGTTCCTGGAAGATCGTGTAGATTTATTTTTGATCTATTGAAAACAAGATACACACATTCAAATTTGTTAGATTACATTTTGTTGGCTGTTGGGGTACAGCATAGGAACAAGATGCTGAAAGACTAGAAGTGTCAGTTTCCTTCTTACCTATTATGGACCATGTGGCTTTTGACCAAATGCCCAGCAGCTAAAGCAGCCATTAGGGAGAGTTCTCCTGCCATTACTGTAGCGCACACAATTCTGGCAAGCTGACGGGCATTTTCTCCAGGGTTGTCTGTACTTGCTCCCTGCACCCCCAACATCTATAACCAAGAAGAAATAACAAGCTTTAGAAGCAGGGAGGGAAGAATCTAAAGTTCTTTAGAAACATGAAAAAATTAAGTAGGCTCCAAAGCTCAATGCTAGATACGTTCAAGTCCCAGGTTCAATCCTTGGCAACTATAGGTAAAGGATCTCCTGAAGCAAGAGTGGGAAACATTTCTGCATGAGACCTTGGAGAACCACTACCAGTCACAGTAGGCCAGGGATGGGGAACCTCTGGCCCACTGGCCTGATGTAGACTATGGGACCTCAAATCCCAGCCTATGACACTCCCTGAGCCATGCCCCCGTCTGCCTTAGCCACACCCTCTCCCCAACCCTGCTGCCACACACCCAGTGCAGGTAATAATGACTCTGCTGTGCTTCTCTGCTTCTGGCTCCCCCCCACCCTCTTTTTCCTCCGACAGCTCCTGGGAGAGAGAGAAGTGTGTATGTACCGTATCTCTATTTTGTTTATTTGTATGTGTGCGCGTGCGTGTGTGTAGGAGAAGCTTGAAGAGAAAAACTAGCTCCACCAGCTTTGGCACTACCCACCACTGGCATGCAGCCCCCAACAGATTTCTACGGAGAGAGTGCAGCCCTCAGGTCGAAAAAGTTCCCCCACCCCTGTAGAGGACTGTAATGGTCTGAACTAAAGAGTCCAAATCAATTTTAGGAAAAAAAGTCTATGCCCTACATGCTATGTTTCACAAAGCCAAGGAAACACCTCAATCTTCCCAGGGGGTGACTGTTCTGAAATTACAAGCAATCTTCTTACAAAGGCAGATGCCTCTATTACTTTAAATGCAGCTGTGCAAGAGACAGGCAGATATTTCCCATTGGTAGAGATGAGACATTTATCCTACTCATAAAAATAATCTAATAAAACACAGTTATAATCAAATATTTCATTGTGGGAGTTTGCTGGCAGAGTGCAGAGATTCCAAATTGCAAAACAACATGAGCCAGAAACATGCAACTAAGGCTTTAGATTCACAGTATGATATGGAACTGGGTAGGGTTACAATTTAGCAAATTTATTTCCTTTGATGCTTCATACCTGCAAACAAGCCTGCTGTGGTAACAGGTTGGTTCCTCCACCCACAGTCCCAATTTCTATTGAGGGCATTGTGCAGCTGATATACAGATCTTCATTGGTAGGACCAGCTGATTCCATCAGTGTGATGCAGTTTGAGCTGCTGATATTTTGGGCTGCATCCTAGAGTCAGTAGATAAATTTAGCATACATTTTAGCATTAACAGCATCTCAAAATACGTAATCTCTCTCACATGGAGACATAGTTAAGTAAATGAACAACATACCTGCCCACATGCAATATACATGGCAGTAACAATGTTTGCTGCATGAGCATTATAGCCGCCTATGCTGCCAGCCATTGCGGAGCCAACCAAATTCTTGTTTATATTTACTTCAATCATGGCCTCTGTGGTGGTCTTCAGTATCTAGAACAAATGCACAAAAAATTAGATGAAGCAGTAAATCTATGCTACTCAGAAATAAAATGCTTAATTGCTGTGGAAAGTAAAACAGTCAACACGTTTTCAGTCCTTACCAAAAAGGAATACATACACCCCTGAAGTATCACCAGATTGGACTACATGCAAGTAATAATTTGAATGGAATTCTAATGTCCCCATTAAAACAGATGCTGCATGGTCTGAGGTCATGGACACAGGTGTGTCTTTGTAAGGTGCCAGGATGAGATTCCACATAGGAACCATAGGCAAACCACTCTGAGCTCCTCTGAACAGGACAGGGAAGAAGTGCAAATAAAAGACAACGATAATTTAAAAAAGAATTCAGCCCAACAATTTAATAAACATGTAGCATAAAAAGGTGTTGGTTCACAGAGTGAGTACTCACTTCTTTAACAACCTTTGCTGGAATGACTGCTTCGCAGACCACAGACTTCCCTCTCCCCTCTATCCAGTTTATAGCAGCTGGTTTTTTATCTGTACAGTAGTTACCACTAATAGCTACAATGTGGAGATCAGGAAACTCTTCTTGCAGCCTTACAAGTGCCTTCTCAGTACCCTGTTTAGAGAAGGGGATGGAGGTAAGAAGAGAAAATATACCGAGTACCAGCTATGGTGCCTTGCAGTACTGAATGATCTCTGCCTGAAGGGAATTGATGCAATATAAAAATAGTGGGAAACTGGGAAAAGTAAAAAGCAGAACTTTATTAAATAATTTTTAATATTTTAAGTAGCATCACTACGAAACTCCAGAGGCAATGTGCAAAACATATAATAAAAAATGAGCTCAAAATTAACTTTTTCACAATTGGATAAAGCAATAACTTCACTCAGGACAATAGCTGCTCTTAAAGACATTTGTGGATACTATGTTGTGCTAAACATTGATGTGGACCCAGACTTTGTTCTTATGAGCAGGAACATCCCTTGAGCAAAGTTCCATTCAGGCATACTTCCGCTAGGATGTGTGAATTTCGCTAATTCCCCCCTTTGTCTGCAACTCCTTGTGCCCTCTGAAAATCTGCTCTGGAGAGCTGTGGAACCATCCAGTAGAGTGGAAAGTGGCACTTGGAGCTGCAATGGGAGGAAGGAAATTGGCAAAAGTCACCTCCCCCCACCTTTCTGCTAGCAGAGTCCCTTCACTGGATCAAGATCCTTCTATTTACAGAAGGCGAAATCTGGATCCAACACATTGTATTGGATAGTGTAAGACAAGATCAAACATAATATGGATCTCTATTAACTGCAGCCAGTTAATCTCGGGGTATCTTGTTAGAAAAGGGCTTGAATAAGTTACTGTGTTTTCAAATTAGCATCTCTTTAAACAAGCAGAACAAATTCTGGAGCTTACTTTTGAAATCATATTCATTCCCATTGCATCACCAGTTTTAGATTGGAAGCGAATATAAAGGTTGCGGCCGGCCAAACAGATATGAAGTCTTTGTAGACGAGCAAACCTATAAAGGAAACGTTTAATTAGATTAATATATACTGTAATATTTGCGTGTTTTGCTTTTGATTGCTTTTCAGCAAAATAATGCTAGATTACACACACACATTATATATTCCCTATATGAAATGCTAACCTGCTTGTGCTATCAAATGCATCTTTGACTATCTTAAACCCCTCTGGTGTTTCAAGCCAAGCCTTCACTTCTGCAGACTGGCAGGCGGTGGGTAGTCTTACCACAGGCCCTCGCGTCATTCCATCTGCCAGAATACGGCTACTGGCACCTCCACCAAGCTGAGATAAAAAGACAAAGTATGATTAATGACTAGTAAACGTGTAGGTTCAACAACAAAAAATGTATTAGTTACATAGGGCAACATCCAAACTTCTGCTCACACAATGGAACTTCCCCTTCCTCTCCCCCCACTGCACTCTCCCCCACCCCCACAATCTGTTCCAGAGGGTCCCCGGCTGGGGACTGCACAGGGAGGGGGAATCCATTCTGCTGGCGGATGGACAAATACAACCCATATCAGCTGCTTAAAATAGAGCGCTACCAACCCTGCTTGTGTGATCAATACTTACACATATCGCTCTGCACCCCCTATTTGTGCTTGCCACTAGACAACCTTCTGTTGTCGCCATTGGAACCTGAAATTCTTTCTTGTCCAAAAGAAGGGGGCCAGCCACTCCCACTGGGATTGGCATGTATCCAATCACATTTTCACAGCAGGCACCCAATACCTTAACAAAAAAAGGTCAACAATACTATTAAAAAATGTCATTGCTATTATATGCCAAGAGATACTTTATAAACAATATCCCAAAGCAGCAATTAAGTTAGACAGCTTTACTTGGATCTACTAGAAAATAGCAAAAAAATTAAGCAAGCAAGAGTTTGGGGTAACTTGATATAAACAGTGGATATTTTATTCCACTTACCCTGTTCAATGCAACTGCCAAATTATATATGTCAAGTAAACAGGTTTAGGCTGTTTTTATATGTCAATAAAATGCACAGCCATTGTATACCTATCCTTGAGATTTTGACAATATGATGTATGGCAGAATTAAGCAAATTCTTCTTTAATGATAACGCCTCTAGTCAATTATGCTAAAACCTCATAACATGACCTATTTATACATTTACAGGAGCACATGCTGGAAATGAACAAGGAGGTTGAGGTTCTATAAATTTGAAATAGCCATTCTGCATGCTGGGAAGAATATGTTAGAAAGAGAAAACAGCCCCATGTTTGCTAAAATTACAGAAGCAACAGAAATCCCAAAGAGACACCAACTGTGTTCACACGATCATGGAGGAAAAATAAGCCACAGTGGCTTATTCTCCCTCTGCGTGTGCTGCCTAATTAGCATAATTACCCTTGCCAGGTGCAGGTTATCATGTTGTCTGAACCTGGCAGGGGTGGGTGGCTGGGGTGGGTTACAAACTACCCTGAAACCCATGGCTTGTTCTAGGATTGCTGGGTGGTTTGTAAACCACTCCAGCCAGCCACCCTTGCGAGGAGACCGGCATGTGCAGGGAAGGAAAATAAGCCAAGTGGATTATTTTCCCTCTATGATCATGCGAACCTGCCCAACATCTTCACTGACTACACAAGTTGCTCACCACTAAACTATATCTGATTATCTCCTTTGTCATTTCTCTCAGGCTGCAAATTCATGTCTGTTATTGATGACCAAACTTAAACTCAACTCCAAATCAAGAATTATAGAACACTGGATTCCTCAGTTAAAAATGAACAAACAACCCTGCACATTCTTCTCTGTTAGCACACACTTCAACTCACCAAGGAATAATTGTAGTTCTTGTAAGGAAGATACTGTATGGAGGAAGAGTCAGGAAGATTCTGAGATAACATTTGTCTACGAATGGACACACCACGTTCCTGGGTTTCCATCAAAGTTTCTAGCTTGTAAGCAGGAATATGCTTCGCATTGACTAAACTAATTATCTCAGCATCAGTAAGGAATTTTGCACCCATCTTGGGAAAGGAAAACATACAGATACTTTATTGTTTTCAGTATTTACAGGTTACTTTGCCTAAGGCAACATACAACGTTAAAACCAACAATATAATTAAGCAAGGAATTAGTTAAAAATCAATCGGGGACTTGGCCGACGTGAACATATTATGCCAGTGCTTTTTCATCTGCACTAGCTGCCAGTCTGTTTCCAGGCCCAATTCAAAGTGCTGGTACTAACATTCAAAGCCCTAAACAGCTTGGGGCCAGGCTATCTGAAGGATCGTCTCCTCCCATATGTACCTGCCTGGACACTAAGATCTTCTTCAGCGGTCCTTCTCCGAGAGCCCCTGCCAAAGGAAGTGAGGCAAGTGGCTACCAGGAGGGCCTTTTCTGTTGTGGCACCCCAGTTGTGGAATGAGCTCCCCAAAGAGGCTCGCCTGGCGCCTACATTATACTATTTCCGGCACCAGGTGAAGACCTTTCTATTCTCCCAGGCTTTTTAATCATTTTAATCTTGTATTTGTTTTAACTCTGTTATTGTAATTTGAACTGCTGCTGCTAGCTTTGTTGTTGTTTTAATCTGTAGTTTTAAATCCTATAGTTATATTTTATTGTATTTTATGGTTTTAACTGTTGTGAACCGCCCAGAGAGCTTCAGCTATTGGACGGTATAAAAATGCATCAATTAATTAAATAAATAAACAAACATCCAAGGAAATGATAGATTCACTGAAGACTGCTATATTATCAGTACCTGTAATTTTACCTGCCAGTGGAGGCTTTCCAAAATAAACACTCTACCCACTTCGAGAATTTCAGTTATTATAAAGGAACAAGAGCAAAAAAACAGGGAGTTTCCAAAACTATTGTAAAAGTACTGCAGTCCACTGAAAAATGTTCCAGCAAAAAATCTATACTCAAATATTATGGAAAAAAGTACTTTTGCACAAAAATCATAAACAATTTAAAGCATTAGATGACTTCATAGTTCTCTTTGCTTACCTTGCCATTCTGAAGTATACCGAGACATTCTTCGACAGAGCGTGGCTCTTTAGGCAATTCAATTCCAGTCTCTTTTCTATTACTGACTAAGGATGTTTCTGCAGGAGCACAACTACCAACCACAAATGTGGCCTTCGCTGGTGATTCTGGGAGTGGAGGCTTTATAACTTCATCTGCATTTAAACCAACAATGGAATATGAGGAAAACACAAAAGGTTGCATGTTTCAAGTTTCAGTATTAATCTTTCTTTTTTTATTATTACAAGCAAAAATATCACTAAGGCTCACCGTTTCCATCTTTGGCAATAAGAACATCTTCTACTTTTTTGGATTTGGGATTATTTTTTAAAGGTATAGATTGTTTTCTGCAGCAGTTCTCATGATTTTTTTTCTGGACCACTAAGGGGGATGTTATAGGATTCTTCAACGAGAGTGTGGATTCCATCTCTGTCTGTTCAAAGAAGATGTATTTGACAGCAAGGAGAAGAGCTAAGCCAAGCGTAATTACTTGCTCAATGTCCATACTGGCCATTCTAGATAGGATTAAAGAAGAATGTCAGTAATACAACACAGCACTTTAACTTACATTGCTGTAATGAAGGTCTTCATGACAGTATTTTAAGCCAAAGAATTTAGCCAATCCAAATTTTTAAGCTTCTGCATGTCTGCTTTCGCCTTCCATTCATTTCCTATCATTTTCTGGTTACTGGGATTCGTGCAAAGACTGCTGGACTGCCCTTTATGCCTGGAACTGCCTCCACATCACCTCCCCCCTTTACTTTCTTCAGATCCTTCGTCAGAACTCACTTTTCTTGTGCAGCCTTGGGAACAACCCCCTGGACCTAATACCTTACTGTACCTAAGCCAAACTATATGTAACAGATCTGAACACTCTTCAACTGTTCACCCCTGCCACCTATCAAGCCTGTTCTTTGTAAAGCACCATGTACACAGATGGTACTATATAAATTAATCCTCCTTCTCCAGCAAAGTACTTCTAACATTCTTATCTTATGCAAGAATTCATATTCAGAACCATTTAACATGGATTAGTTATGCCTTAATTGTTAAGAGATTACAAGTATGCACTCTTGCGTTGTGAACTTAACACACAAGTGGACCATGGTGATTCGGGGGGGGGGGGGGAGAGGAAATCATGCAAGACTAAAAGGTCAGTCAATCCCTAAACTACAGGATATATCTCACTATCACTAAAGGGAGGCTTCGTGTTACCACTGTGCCCATCGTCAGGTTTACAACAAGGCTGGGCAATTTCCAGGGCTTGGGTTGGCTGCACCCCTGCCCTCGCTGCTGAATCTGTTGCTGAATTGAGCAGTGCAACAGGGAAAAAACACTCCTTTTAAAAGCAGAAAGCTTCATTTGATGTGGCGGTGCCTGGAAAAGGGCTATTTTGCTTTACATTTTTTGCCACTGCTGAATTTTGGCAGCAAGTTGCAGCTTTTTGCTTTTAAAAGGAGGCTTGTTTTCCTGTCGCCATGCTGCCAAATTTCAGTAGTGCGACAGGGCACTGGGGAGCCGCCAAAAAAGCTGGTGTATGTGTGTCTCCATGCAGGACCATGTGCTGCCCACCGTTGGTATAGAGGAAATAGGTAGGGATGGCCATACAACACCGTCACTGTCCATCCTCCCGTTAGCCAGTAGCATTGGCCTGGGATGTAACCATATTAATCTCTGTGATTCCTGAATACAGTTATTGTCAGTGTGGAATACTGGCACTCAAACAGCGGTCCCACTGCAATAGTAATGCGCAATCCTATGGAAATGAGCATAAGCCTCTGAATGAATGAACCCCAAGTAAAGTACTTCACTTATTTGAATAGCCTACCCAGCATATAAATCACTGGGCCAGGACAGATGTAACTCCCTCAGTGCAAATTCCTCCTCCCACTGCAAACTTCAGCTATAATGAAGCAGATACTAGTATTAACCATGATAAACACTGATCAGGATTCCTTGGTTAAAAAATAATAATAATCTTGAAGCAGCACACACACAAAACACTCAAGAATCACCGTTAAAGCATTTCTGTGTGTGCCATTTGATTAATCTTATGAGACCCAAAAGTAATCTGCACAGAAATTCAAATTCAAGGAGGAAAAGGAATTCCATCATTTAAATCATGGAGGGAAGGATCCTATGCCCCTAGACATTATCTGAGGGGCCACAGAATAGCTTGGATTCCCAGCTCTGAAGTTGGAGACAGCACTCTGACATCGGAATCAGAGCCCCTCCCCCCTCCCCCTTGCATCTGACCTAGAAAGAAGCGCACTGGCTGCTCTCTGAGGTCAGAAAAGCAACCTTGGAGAGGGGAGGAGATTGGAGCAGCTAGGATACGAGATATCCTGAAGCTGCTCCAGCCTCCTCCTCTGAAATGCCATCACTAGATGGCCGAAAAAGGCCATCTAGTGAAAATGCAGGGCAGGAGGAGCAGGGAGGCAAAGATCGCCTCTGCCGCTCCTCCCTCTCTGCATTGGACAAGCGTCAGCCTCCGAGTTCAGAGTCTTATGCTCATTTCCATAGGATTGCGCACGAAGATATATTGGGTCTGTGGTCACTTGCAAAGAAGAATTTAGATCAATAGAAATAATCTAAAATTAATGATAGATGCAATCAAATATTGATTAGCAACAGTATGTTTAAACACACCTGGAAAGATAGAATTGCCACAAAGAAACATTAGGCTCAATTCTCTTTGGTGCATTTTCATCCAGTCCTATAGAAATTTCTGCCGTGCTGTTCTGAGCAGATGGTTCTGCTATCCAGCGACTGTGAGCATGAACAAGAACCAAACCTAGAGACTTAAAATTTAAGAAGTAAATTGTTAGCTACTCAGTTCACCCAGGAATATGCATCAACATACTGCACATGTCAAAGCTGACATTCATCACAAAGCTGAAGTGAGATAGAAGCCACAATAGTTAATTTCAATGTACTGTATGGTCTTCCTTTTTAATTGTATAGACTGATTTTCCTAAGAAAACTGTACTTGTTACAAGACATCTGTGTCCTTTTCTTTTTCTGTCTTTGTTGAAGTGAAAGCTTTCAGGTAAAAAATGTTGTTTCGACAAAAAAAAAGTTTGAAAAAGGCTGCTGACAGTGCAGCTTGCACCATCATCATGAAGGAAGAGTGTGAACGAGCCGAACTAACGGGACGCAAAACCTCAAGTACTGGCTGCAGAGACTCAGGGGGCGGGGGGATCACTAGAGCTTGTCCTCATCCCAGGCTCTGATCCTTACCCTTTGTCTTGATCTGCATGCCATACTGCAGCCAACACGCAACATTAATAGCCAAGTTCTCTGGCATTTGAATTTGTTACATTTGGGGAAATGCAGCCTTTTGTTTTTTCTTGACTTATGGTGGTGCTGACAGAGAAATGGTTTAACAAAAACAAAGACCTACCATAATCATTTTAACCCTCTGTGTTACAGGATTAGGTTTGTTTTCTTCTTCTTCAAGAACACGAGCAAAGTGACTAAGCTGCCATATGGGGCGGCCTTCACGACTTTCCCGCGAAAGCTGCAGAAAGAATAAAATTTGTTTATCCAGCACACACATTCCCTCCCTCTCCTGCACAGGATCATCCTTCATTATCATATTAACAGCTAAGTCATATTATATAGAATGTCAGATTAGTATTTCAAAATTGAAACTATGCTAAAGGTTCTTGTGCACTTAGTTAACTCTAAATATTGCAAAAATTTGATTAAGGCAGAGTGTTCATCCTCTGTACATGTTCATGAGATATGCATATCTAGATAGAAAATATTTTCTAATATAACCTAATTTTAAGAACATCTGATTAGTAAAACCAAACAGAACCACTACAAATTTGCAAAAAAATATACCTACATTCCAATTTGTAACAAAACTGGGGCAACTGGAATATTTTGCCACTGTAACCATGCTACAAGCATACAAATAAGTTTAATGACTGCAGTATGAATCATCAGTGTCTGGAGGCAGTTTTGGGATGGATGAGGGCTGCCCAAATATTGGTGGGGGCCAGGTGTTGACTCAGGTGACACCAATACTGCGCCAGCTGCACTGGTTGCCAGTGAATTTCCAAGCCCAATTTTAATTGCTGGTTTTAAACTTTAAAGCCCTAAATGGTTTGGGCCCAAGTTAGTTCAAGGGCCGCCCTTCTCCTGTGTTGGCCTGCCTAGAGTCTGAGTTCAACAGAGGTCCTTCTCACCTGCCCCTGCCAAGAGTGGTTAGGCTGGTGAGTACAAGCGAGAGGGCCTTCTCAGTGGTGGATCCACACCTCTGGAATAAACTTCCATCAGGGTTTTGTCAGGCCCCTACTTTACAGGTCTTCAGGAAAGCTCTGAAGACCCTTCTTTTCTTACTGGCCTTCCCTTAAGCCTTGGTTGTTGGATTTTACTGGTAAGTTTTGTTTCTACAGATTTTAATTGGCAACCTTGTTTTTTTTGTTTTTTTTAACTGAAACATGTTTTATGGATTTTTAAAAAAATGGTATCCATTTTGTCTGGTTTTTATCAAGGCACGCTGACTTGAAAGGGTTCCATCCTTAAAAGTTGCCTAGAGACAATTTTAGATAGACAGATGAATCATAACAAAACTAGCAGTTTATGAATGCCCATGTCTGTTACCTTGCTCTTTGCAGTTCATATACCATGTTAAATACAGTATTTTAATTGCCTAACATCTCAGTATGAAGTTCTCCTGCCTAAGTCTCACTGAAATTACTAGGAACTGCAAATGAGAACAGTAGTGGTTGTATGCCGCTTCCACTCATTTCAATTGCTCAGGAAAAACATCCTAACAGATTGCGCATATACCAATAATATTTTTCCTTCTTGTTGTTTTTAAAGCTTAGAACAAAAACATTTCCAGAACAATCATAATAAAAATAATCTCACCAAAAGAACCTCAAATAGAGAAAGCACAATGCCTCGTGTTAACTGTAGTTCTATATATGTATACATAGATTATTTATTACAACTATTTATATTTATTTATTTGAAACATTTTAATGCCGCTCTTCAGCCAAAAAGGCTCCCAGAGCGGCTTACATATAATAAATTAACAAGACAATTCTATGCCACCTTTAATGATAAAAATCTTACCAAGGTGGCTTAGACGTAACAGAAAAAATAATAAAACCAGAACAAACAATATATTGATTTAAAAAATCATTAGAATCCCTCTCACAGGGCAATTAAATTAAATTACTTAGTTGTGTAATTATATAGTTACTTATTTACTGCATGTCTCATATACTTTAATCAATTATAGTATATTGTATATCTTACCATAGATCTTAACTTACTATAATTAAAGCACTGTAGTTTGCATAGTTGGATATAAAGTATTATTTTTTTGCAAAATATTAACAAATGGAAACCAGTTTACAGTAAATACATTCCATCTTCCTTTTATATTTATAGTATATAGTGTAGTTAATTTGACCATGAACGCGAAGTCCAATATTTTCTTTACTTATTCTCTGAAGGTGTATACCACTTGTGATCTCCAATACTTAGCATAAAGAGTTCTGGCAGCAGTAACCATGTAGGATTATACTTCCCTATGATTCTGGTAAGTTAGGGTGCAATCCTATAGGGACGCCCGTAACCCATGGGCATCCTATGAGGGGTGGGAGGAGCATGGATGTGAAGGTCACCTCCACGCTGCTCTTGCTCTGCAAAGCATTTAGACAGCCAATTTTGGCCATCTAGGTGCGGTGCTTCAGAGTGGGAGGGAAGAAGGCTCAGGCACCGCCAGGATACATTGTATCTTGGCGGCTGCCAGTCTTGTCCCCTCCTTGCCCCCTGGAACGTCCCCCAAAGCCCTTCTCCAAGGTCACTCTTACAAATATACAGGCCTGTGGCTCATGCTGGCTCAGCTTGTCTGAGCGTGGAAAGCTAAGCAGGGTCAGGCCTGGTTATTACTTGGATGGGAGACCCCTCCTCTAGTTTCCTGCACTGAGCAGGGGGTTGGACTCGATGGCCTTGTAGGCCCCTTCCAACTCTATCTATGAAAACCTCAGAGAAGCAGCCAGCGCAGTTCTTTCTGTGCCAGCTGTGGGGGTGGGGGATCTGAGCACGGATCCCCAACTACAAGGTCAGATAGATTTTCTGACCTCATAGCTGGGAATCCAAAAGATCCTATGGCCATCTAGCCACTGCCTAGAGGCCATAGGATTGTGCTGCCCATGTGTCTGCAGAATAGTGCAAAAGAAAGAATAGTGGATCTAATGGAATTCCACATCCCAGAATCTTTTCTACTAAGGTATTTTTTCCCCATAATTTTTTTTGCCAAGGAAAATTCCGCCCATATGCAATAGAAGTCTTTCTTCTATTACTTTCTTTCTTTTATTACTGTGTAATAAATAGAACAGTAATTCCTCTTTATCTTATTTACCAGAACTGGAGTCATACTGTCATAACTTTGTAACCGTTTCCTTTCATTGTTATATTTAAACAAAATAAAAATGTATGATTTTTATTCCTTTGCCTCTCCCAGATCTCCATAGGTATATTTTTTCCTATATTTTGAGCCCATTTCATAACATCTTTCACTTTGTCTGGTTCTGAATCATAGTAATTTATAGATCTTAAATAATAGATGGTTGTTGTTATTGTTATTATTTTTATTATTCCAGTGATTATGTTGATGTGCTCTTACCTCTAATACCAGGGACACACATGCAGGAAAGAAGGTCATGAAGACAAAGTAGTTGGCAAGGACAGACATGCAGCCAAAACAACACATGATTTCAAGTTGTCTTACTCCTGTTAAAGAGGTAAACAAGCAATTAGAATCACAGTATTTTTCCAATTGAAGAGTTGTATAGATAACAGTAAATATGTTACAAACATGCTTCTAAACACTGCTGCACAATGTAATCACATCATACAAAACAGACATGTGGGTAAAGTGCAGTCTCCCCACCATCCATTTTCCTACTGGAAACAGTTAACACAGTTTGCTACTCATGACTAGTAAACATTTTAAATTGCTGGCATGAGTATCAAGCTGATTTGAAGCATGCTAAAAACATTTTAGAACAAATTTGTTTTGTTTACAAGAATAATCACAGGCCAATAATGGTTATATTTACGTATTTAATATATATATATATATATATATATATATATTTAAAAACCCGGCTATCTGCCCTCACAGAGCAGCTTTCAATGCCAATTACAAATTATTAAAACAGCAACAATCATATAACATATATAACAAAATAAAAGAACAGCATATACAAAAGTTTATAAAATAAACCCTAATATCATCCAAAAGCTGACTGAAAAAAGTCTGTAGGGTTCTCCTAAAAACCAATAGACATTGGCCGTACATATTTTGCTGCAAAGGAAGTTCTTAAGGGACAGCGCCACAATAGAAACGGCCCTGTCCCTGGTACACGCATTGGTGTAACAACTCTTGCTGAAGGATCAGAGAGCAAGACTTCAGAAGCCATCACAAGGTTCAAGCAGGTTGACAATTGCACCATTTAGGGTTTTAAAGGCTAAAACCAGCACCTTCAATTAAGACCGGAAACAGAGAGGCAGCCAATGTAACCGGTGCAGAAGAGGCACAATATGATCAGAACATTTAGTTTCTACAAGTGTTCTTGTTGCTACATTCTCCACCAATTGAAGTTTCCAGACTGTCTGCAAGGTCAGCCCCAGTTTATAGCACATTACAGTACTCTAGCCTGGATATAACCAAGGCATGCATCACCTGGGCAGGAAGCTATTGTACATTGGAAAGCAGTGGTTCTTTGTCTCCTTTCAGGCAATCTATTTATATCCTGTGCACTTGCAAAAGATCGACACCGATGACGACAACAACATTACGAACACAAATTTTGTTTTAAAAAGGTAGTGAACAAGTGACTGGCTGCTCCAAAGTGCCGTTTGGCCATTGGTGAAGGACAGTCAGTGGCGGCAGCATGGGTGAGATCATGAAGAGCAGCAGGGGGTTTTGTTGCTCTTGCTGAGCGGCTCTGCAGCTGATCCCAGCAACCCACAATGGAATTGCTCTCCGGGGTCCATATGACATGACAACCCATCGGAGTATAAACCCCTAGAACAAGCCATGTGTTGTCAGTTGCTTGCTTGCAAAAAATTAAGCCAGCCTGCAGAAAGCGGTCTGGGTTCACATGACACAACAACCCATCGTGGCTAGCTGCCCATGATGATTGTCATGTTGTGCGAACCAGGTCACAGTTGCCCATCATATGCTGGGTCAAGATCCTGAAAATTAATTTTTAAGTTCTTGCTGTGCTCTTAAAGTTCTTCAGCTTACCAGACATTGTACCAACACCAATGACAAGACACTCAACAAGGGCATCAAGGGTAAATGTAGGGCCAAGGATCGCCATTCCACGTGAAATATTCTCTCTTACTTCATCCTATAGAAAAAACAAATATTTAAGTCAGTTAATATACAAATTGAAAGAATGATTTTTGTTAAGTATATTGATGGAGAATAAACAATTAAAAAGCAGGCCAAATAGGTACAATTGTTTTGTATCCATGTTTTCCCAAAACTAAATCCATTTACGTAACAAGAAAAGGAGACCCAAGGGCAAACACATGCACGATCCTTTTCAGACAGTTCCTGCAATAATGAAGTGTGATAATAAACTGAAGATTAAATATTACATAAGGCATAAATACCTCATATACAAGCCCATGGGCAGTACAGACATGAACATTTGTTTTTTAATTATCCTAACGCTTTGTTCTGAAATTATCATTCTATGCAACACCTTATCCTTTAATGAGTTTTATATATAATGCAGCATAATCATTGAGATAACATACCCTGCAAATGCTAAAGCAACACGAGACAAGTTCTTTCTGACTTCCAAGCATATTTTTTTGGTAAATGGTAGTATAAATTCCATTATACCTCAATACTTGCTTATAACAAAAAGGAAGCATTCAGGAGATGCTGCAGAGTGTTAATATTCATAGATTTCATAGATCATAGAGTTGGAAGGAGCCTACAAGGCTATCAAGTCCAACCCCCTGCTCAATGCAGGAAACTAGAGGAGGGGTCTCCCATCCAAGTAATAACCAGGCCTGACCCTGCTTAGCTTTCCACACTCCGACAAGCTGAGCCAGCATAAGCCACAGGCCTTATTCATATTTGGCTGTTATACTCTGAAACACCTGTACTGCATATAGTGTTTATTTTATTTATAAATAAATCAACACTATTCCATGAGAACATTTCACATGGAATTGTAATCCTTGGCCCTACATTTACCCTTGATGCCCTTGTTGACTGATAAATAAATCAACACTGTGTTGATTTATTTATCAGTCACCCAATAACTGTCATTATCTGGGCAACGTACAAAATAATTTAAATCAACACAGCTTCAATTTTATAAAACAATTCTAAAACAGGAAGAAGTAAAAATCAGCAGATAATATAGACCTAAAGCATTATTCCCAAGAGTAAAACAGCTACAGTAAGATCACAGCCTATCATGGCGTTGAAATCAGATTTTTAAAATCTGTGAGAACAAAAAGCTATTTGCTTGGCACCCAAAGACATTAAAATAGATGCCAAGTGAGTCTCTCTGGTGAGGGCATTCCATAAACAAGGGGCTAATGCTGAAAAGTCCCTTTTACTTGTGGCCACCCACCAGCTCTCAGTTTGCATGGCCACTCAGAGAAGGGCCTCTACGAATGATCTCAGGACACATAATAATTGTGTCTCCATATAACTAACCAGTGTGATTAATGTTTCAGTTGTTGAAGCTAGAGCTGACTGTGAATCTGGACTGAGATCTTATTCATAGAATTTATTTTCAACCCGGTTAGATTCGGATTACAATGACTACCTTCCAAGCTTCAGGTACAGAGGCAAATTTTAGTGACAAGTTGCATACGTTTGTTAGAAGACCAATTTATTTATTTATTAAATTTGTTAATTGCCTATCTGGCTGGCCAGCCGGGGCGATGTACAATTAAAACACTGCAATAAAACATGACAATTAAAACAGTATAAAAAATGCTTTTAAAATACGAACCCACCCCATATTCCCACCTGAAATACCATGTTTTTAATGCGCGGCGGAAGCTCATCACAGAGGGGGCATGGCGAAGGTCACTAGGGAGGGAGTTCCACAGTATGGGCGCCGCCACAGAGAAGGCCCTCTTCCTAGTCCCCACCAGCCTGGCTGCTCTGGCTGATGGGATAAGGAGAAGGCGGTCTATGGCAGATCTTGTTGAGCGGCCTACTTGATGTTGCTGGAGGCGCTCCTTGAGATAAACTGGGCCGGAGCCGTGTAGGGTTTTAAAGGTCAAAACCAACACCTTGAATTCGGCTCGGCAAGCAACTGGTAGCCAGTGCAACTCCTTAAGCCCTGGCGTGATGTGATCACGCTGGCGGCTGCCCTTAACCAGGCGAGCCGCCGCGTTCTGTACCAGCTGAAGCTTCCGAACCGTCTTCCAGGGTAACCACACGTAGAGTGCATTACAGTAGTCTAGGCAAGAGGAGACCAAGACATGAACCAATGATGGGAATAGATTAGGAAGGTAGGGGCGCAGCTGCCGTATCAGATGGAGTTGATACAGCGCCACCCAGCTCACAGCTGACACCTGAGCCTCCATGGACAGCTGGGAGTCTAGAATGACCCCCAAGCTGCGGACCTGGTCCTTCAGGGGAAAATGTACCCCATTTAGCACCAGATCAACATCCCCTAATCTCCCCTTGTCTCCCACCAGAAGTACCTCGGTCTTGTCAGGGTTCAGTTTCAACATGTTCCTTCCCATCCAGCCACCCACTGCCTCCAGGCACTTGGACAGGGTCTCAACGGCCAACCTTGGTGAGGACTTGGAGGGTACCTTCCAGAGAGGAAGGACCAGAACCACTGTAATACAGTGCCTCCGATACCCAACCCCTCCAGGTGGTCCAGGAGGATACCGTGGTCAACGGTATAAAAAGGCGCTGAGAGATCGAGGACGAGGAAGGAGCATTCGCCCCTATCCAAGGCCCTCCCCATATCATCCATCAAGGTGACCAAGGCCGTTTCCGTCCCATGTCCAGGCCTGAAGCCCAACTGGCATGGATCTAAATAATCAGCTTCATCCAAGTGTGCCTTCCACTGAGCCCCCACCACTCGTCGCTCAATCACCTTGCCCAAAAATGGCAAATTGGAGACTGGGCGAAAGTTGTTCAGATCTTGGGGATCCAAGGAGGGCTTCTTTAAAAGTGGTCTTACTGCAGCCTCCTTAAGGGCTGATGGGATCACTCCCTCATTGAGGGAGGCATTCACCACCGCACTGATCCCTTCACCCAGTCTCTTCCTGCAGCTCATAACAAGCCAGGACGGGCAAGGATCAAGCAAGCAGGTGGTTGGCCTCACCGATGAAAGCACCTTGCCCACTTCATCAGAAGGAAGAGGCTGGAACCGATCCCACAAGACCGGTTTACCATTGGCCTCCTCCCGCTCACTTCCTGTATCCACGACGCGTGAAATCCCACCCCTAATCCGATCGATTTTATCTGCAAAGTGCTTTGCTAAAGCCTCACAGGCATTAATTTGTCAACTAATTTTTAAAGGAGTCTAAGCCCTAAGTTGTGCTATAAAAATGTGGTTTCCTTCTATTGAAATAGAGACTTTGGCTGACCTGTGAATTGGAGCTGAGTGCAAATTTGGCTAATGCGCTGGCTCTGGAGAGGTCAATCAGAAGCAAGAAGAATGGCAGAGCTTCACTGAAAATATACAAAATCATATTGTGTATTTAAAATATAGTTATAAACGTTCAAAACAGCACATACACATACCTTGAAAGCTACCTTAATTACGTAGGCCCAAATAATTTATACCAGAATGAGCCACATTTTAACTTGTAAGCTCCAAATATGCATTAAATAGGATGTCTTTTACTGGATACATTCATTAAACACACCTAACCTTCTACATGTCTTTAGGCTACATAAGGGCATGGGGAAGGGAGATAGCACAGACAGAGTAAACAGCAATGATGACATGCACGCAGAATCCCACTCTTCTGGAGAGGAGAAAGGAAGGGCGGGAAGGAGAACTGTTTCAGTGCCAGTACAGCACCAAAATGTTGAACACAGGAAATTTCTGTGCAGGACTGCCAATGGGATTTTGTGGGCCTAGCACCGGACATTTGGAGAGGATGGGGCACATGAAATGAAAGCACATCCCAGAGGCTTCAAGTATATTCTAGAGGCTTCTGGGGTATGTTTGCCCCATACCGCCTATTCTGAGCTTCAGGAGTAGATCTGCTCCTGTGCAGATGAAGATATATTTTCATACACACAATAATGAATAATACATACTTCAAGCCTGTCAATTCCTTATCAAGGAAATGAATCACCACTGTACTGAAGACAAAACTTGAGAAGATTGTGAAGAGCCCAGCAATACCTACAAAAAAACGGAAGTCAACGTAACAAGGCATTAAAACCAAACACACACACGTTTCCTTGCAAAGCAGCACTTTATAAATGTTTACTAATCTGAATCCTTCCCTTTACAGCAAGCATACGCACATCAGACCCTACCACAGTGATGGCGAACCGTTTTGAGTCCGAGTGCCCAAACTGCAACACAAAACCAACTTATTTATTTCAAAGTGCCAACACTGCAATTAAACCTGAATACCGAGGTTTTAGTTTTAGAAAAACAACTCATACAGTTGTCCGAACTAATTAACATATTTTGTCTTAAAAGAAAAACACAATAACAGAGCTTTCAATGATACAAACAGTTTTTTGTTGGAAAAAAAAATCAACTCAAAAATTATTATAGTACTACATTATACACATAGCCTGAAGGGAATTTATACAAACTTTTAAAATAATTACGCACATGTATTTTTGGATAAGGGATTCTCAACTTGTAATATGATTATATGCCAGACTGAAATTGTATGGGGCAAGCTTTACCCCGGGTCCTTTCCCTGCTTCTACAGGTGTCGGATTAGTAAAAGTAAAAGTCAACCTGTACTAGGATGAGCAAGATAAACAAGAAAACTAAACGTGCTTAACACATTTTAAACACTTTATGTCTTGGACTCCAAACACTGCATTAGGTAAAAGTTTGCATTGGGCATGCTTTTGCACAATTAATGTAATTTTTGCTATTGCATGCATGCTGATAATTTGTCAAACCTTGGCTCATACTCCGTTAGTTTGAGAGCAACATGTGCAGCACTCAGGTCATGTTAGGGCTTTACATCCAAGCCATGCTCTGTGCATCATTCTTCAAAATCTTTTAAATGTGATAACAATGAAGAAAAGAATTCTGTAACAGGAATTCTAGAACAAAATCATTCTGTTCTACACTGTGAGAAAGAACAAGATCATTAGTGTTTTTGGTAATTAGGATCTATACTTGGTAATCCTGAATTTAACATGTAATTTAGGCTGTACTACAGTGTAGTCCAGAGTTATCCAGACTGCTAATTGGCTGTGTTTTATTTATTGATTTGATTTGTACCCTGCACTCAAGGGGTACAAAGAAAATTGGCACTCAAGGTGACTTACAATCACAAATAAACTTGATAAAAACAGTAAACTAATACATTCAAACACATTAAAAACAGAGCAACAGGTGGGGACTAGCACCCAGGTCTCTTACCACTACACTGGCTCTCATATTTGTTTTGCATTTCCTCCAGGAACAAATGATCTCTCCATTTTTACCCTCACAACAATCCTGTGAGGTTGGTTAGGGTGAGAGGTAGTGACTGGCCCAGATCATCCAGTGAGAAATGCGAGGCATTTGCCAGTCCTCTTCAGGCAGCAAAATGTCCTGGGCCAGGACTGGCTGTGTATGTATGTGTGTCCTGTTTGGCTGCTGTGTCTGAATGAGGCAGTAGGTCAGCCTCTGCTTCTTTCTTGAACGTGTGTGTGTGTGTGAGAGAGAGAGAGAGAGAGAGAGGGAGAGACTGAGACTTTTCAGAGCAACTGGGCCTGAAGAATCGGTTTTGAGGTAGGCAACGCTGGAGGAAGAGGAGTGTGCATGAGCGCGGGGATTTAAAGGAGCAGCCCAGCCACTCTTTTGCAGGCAGGCAGGGCTGAGAGCGAGCGCGTGGGTGAGAGAGAGGCGGAGAGGAGCCGACCTAGCATTTAAAGCGGCAGCTGCCCGCCTCGCCTTGCCTTTCCCCGCTTGCTGTCCCTCCCCTCCCCTCGGGGAATCTTCATTTAAAGCGGCAGCAGCAGCTGCCCTCCCCGCCTTGCCTGGCCTCTCTCTGCTTGCTCTCCTGCCCCTCCCCTCGGGAATCCTCGCTGCAATCCCTGCCTGATCTCGCTCCTCTCGTGTGTCCACAGATTGGTCCCTGCGTGCCAGCTGTGGCACGCGTGCCATAGGTTCACCTTCACTGCCCTACCATGTAACTGCTACATCGTTTTGCTTCAGGTTACATAGAGAACGGACATGGTGAACAGAGATTGTCCTACCTAGCTGTTAATGTGGTTCTATCATTTTGACCTTTATTAATACTTTCTACAGAAGAATTCAGAGAACAGAATACTTTAGTTTTAAATAAAAAGACAATCTAAATTTTGGAGCTACTCGTCTTGCCCATGACAGTTGGGAAGCAAGATGTAGCACTGACATTTCTGTGTGTCAAGCAGAAATTGCCCAGATACACTGCCCTGTTAGAAATTCAGGCCAGGCTCCTTCAATTGCAGGACTGAATACCTGACCACTTAGGACAAAAGACAATCCCTGCAATGATAGCATCCTGCTGACCAAACATTGAGAGGATAAAATGCATTCTTCTTCAAGAACTCAAAGCAATGATGCTGAGCCTCTGCCATTCATCCCTAGTATTCCCCCACCCACCCATACAATGGGTCTGCTCTGTAGCAAACATATCCCTTGGGTTAGATCAGCGGCAATTCTGGAATGAACAGGCATGATCACCAGAGCTGTTACATGCAACTTCTGTAGTCCTCAGCAATGGAGACGGCAGAGTTGGGTAATCCACATGCCAGAACTACACATGCACAACTTTCCCGCTTGGCAGGACCTAGAGTCTTCAAAAATTTGCTCATACTCTCCTCCATTATTTCAACATCTGTTACCTATCTCCAAACAGAACCTGTCCCAGTCCATGAAAAGCTGTGAATGCTGGCAATAGAAACCACTTATTTTTTTTTATTTTTTTTTGCAGTTTTCCCACAGCCTCAATCTAGCAACATTCTGCATGTGCTGGAGCCAATTTGGGTGGCACACATACACGAACCTGTTTTTAATGCATGGATCAGGGCACATGTATAGAAGTTAATTATTATGCTCCATTCACCTGTTTTGTACTAACAAAGTAATAACCATGACACAAATCAATATATCTTACCTAAAATATATTTTGATCCAAGCTGCCTCAGATTCTGAAACTGGAAGTATATATAAAGGATTGCTATACAGCGTGTGATTGTCAGTATTATGATATCACTGCTCAAAACATCCTGAAACAGAGAAAAACATCATTTAAGTTAATTTTTAAAATAAAAAAGAACACTAAGAACACTACATTTCTGAAACAGTTCAGTAAAAGCTCTATCAGTATTTTAGGTGTTTAATCTTTTTGAAACATTACTAAAAAGTGTCTGAAATATTACTAAAGTGTCTGCATTTCACTAATCCCTACAAATGAAAAATTATTAAAACTGCAATCTATCTATTCAAAGGTGCACATATCCAAAACTTGAATTAGGATCACAGTCACAAAAATTAATTTAGTCAGCAACTAACATTAACCATTGCTTCGATGAAGCTACCTCAGCTCAACCTAGCAGTTTAGTTTCAAACAGTAGGATTACATTGGCCAGAAATATTTAAAAGAATAAATTTAACATCTTACTTCTTCAAATTTGGGGCATTCATAATTCCAGCCACAGATCTTGTCATTACCAGTGAACATCTTCATGGACATCATACAGATGGTAAGAGTTACAGTTCCCACAATGACCTCCCATGGGTGAGAGGCCACAAAAAGGCCATGCATTCGAAAGAGTCCAGACAGCATTTTTGAAACTTTCCCCAGACCTAGGCCTAAATACAAACAAAAATGTGTAATAAATTACATGTATGGGCAAAAGCTGAAATTTAAGAAGTTCCATATAGGTTTGGCAATGACTAAATATTGAAAGTATTAATTCATGAAACAAGAATGAAGAACTATAGAAGCTTCTGCCTTCTAGGAAACTTCAGAGCCCATTCCCTCCCAGAAGTTTTATCCTGCTGGTCACATTGAGGTCACTCCTCCTCTTCCACACAGCAAACACAATTGAGATTGATGGGACCCAACAGATGCCAGGCACCCAATAGAAGCTTGGCTATATCATTTAATTAAGAACAGAAGGGGGGGGGGGTCCTCTGGAGACATTTGGAGGACAGTAAGTGCGGGCCTATTCCAAAGGAGGGCTATGTGCATGTCCTTGCTACAGCAGGTTTGGGGTGCCAGGGGCCTTCATCCCTGCCACTATCAGATGGCAACATGATTCAATACAAAAAGCAAGCTGCCATTTACAAAAGGATGTTCTTGACTATATGACATATGGATCACAGTCAAGTAATAAGCAGTCAACTGACAATATCCAACTACTGTAGTCAATTGACTGACATCCTAAACTTAGTTCCACAAGATGTTTCAACTCATTTTTTTTTATGAAGCCTGTTGAAAGATTGTACTGTAACTTCCAGACATTCACAAATAAACATGTTCTTTCTGTCTGTCACATGTCAACCATGGTAATTTTTGCCTGTGGTAATTTTAAAAATGGTCTACAGGCAACTGGGCAGGGAATCTTTAAAAAAAAAAGAGTTGGGTCTATTTTTCTTCTGATAAAAGTGCCGAAGAAATATTTAGGCAGATGAACTAGTACAACGTCATGGGATAATAAATTGTGGACATATTGGCAAAGCTAATGTAAACATGAACATATATTTTGATATACAGTCATGCCTTGGATTGAGAGCATAATTCGTTCCGGAAACATGTTTGTAATCCAAAACACTTATATCAAAACGAAATCCCCCCCAAAAAAATTTGTACAGATTTTTAATTTAAGCCATACTACAGTACTCGTATTGCAAGACGTCGCTTGTATATCAAGTAAAAAAATAAATATTTAAAAATTTGCTTGTCTTGCAAAACGCTCTCAAACCAAGTTACTTGCAATCCAAGGTATTACTGTATTTATTTGGATAGTATGCCATATACTGTTCCTCCATGTTGTACCTCACAATATGAGAAATATCATCCAACTTCAGTGCACATCCTCATAAAAGGAGACAAGGCAGGTGATTGAGGTAAGAAGTGTTTCACAGCCAAGACACTCACAAAGGGAACATTGTATTTCATGCAGTTCATTTCACCAAATAATTATGAGCAGCAAATATAGTATAATTGCTATCTGGGGTCCCAAACCTTTTCTTTTTCATATTAAAAAGAACTATTTTCATGTGTATACTTCATGTGGATTTATTTCTGCCCAGAAAACATGGCCTCTCCAACATCAAATGACAATTAGTACAAGCTTGAAAACAACTGCTCAACTGGTTGCCTATGCCAGTGCTAGGTAGGAATGCCAGGTGATGAGGCAAGAAAGTTGGTTCTCTTCCTTTCAACAAAAATCCTAGAGCAATGGGATGTGTGGGTAAATGGGCCAACAAAACTGTGGACTAGTAAATTTGGCAGATATTTACAAGGCTGAAGCAGTATGCAGATTTTTCAAGCATTGCAGGGTTAAAAAGCTCTATTTTCATAAAGTATATTTCCAAAAACAGAGTATTCTTGTTGTATATTTCAAATGTTGTATTTTAATTTTGCCTACAAAGGCTGAGCCCCTCAAATATGTCTTAGATGTTACTGTCCTTTTTCCTCATTAAAAAAAACCAACTAACTTATCTCAACACTTAGGCCTGAAAGATGTTGCACGGACTACAGGTAAAGTGCTTATCTGTGTAAGTATTCCACGTGCCCCCTGTCACATTTAAATCACCATGTGAGGTTGTTTTCACACCTAGTGTTAACAGTGCCAAAGATAAGCAACCCAGGTAGGTTCACTGCAGATATGCTGCTAAAGGTGAATGGGTTGGTACATTCAGGAAATACACTGACAATCGATGGGACACATGTGGAATTTTTACACATGTGTTTTATCCCACGTCACTTCTGTTCAAAACATTTCCTCAAGAGAAAGGGAAAGTTATGCTTTCTTTGAGCAGCACAATTATAATTCATAAGCAATCTGGGTATAATTCTCCATCAGCTAGGCCAGTGATGGCGAACCTTTTTGAGCCCGAGTGCCCAAACTGCAACACAAAACCAAAAGGAACTATTCCATATAGAGAAGTCATGCAGTCTGAAATGAAACAGCCAGAACACAGCTTTAGCACCTCAGTGAGAATTAGGCCATAGTGTTACAGACTCCACTTCCCCAGCTGATGAGAATATTCAATGCAATGTTATAGGACAGTGATGGCGAACCTTTTTGAGCCTGAGTGCCCAAACTGCAACACAAAACCAACTTATTTATTTCAAAGTGCCAACACTGCAATTAAACCTGAATACCGAGGTTTTAGTTTTAGAAAAACCACTCATACAGTTGTCCGAACTAATTAACATCTTTTGTCTTAAAAGAAAAACACAATAACAGAGCTTTCAATGATGCAAACAGTTTTTTGTTGGAAAAAAAATCAACTCAAAAAATTATTATAGTACTACATTGTACACATAGCCTGAAGGGAATTTATACAAACTTTTTAAATAATTAGGCACATGTATTTTTGGATAAGGGATTCTCAACTTGTAATATGATTATATGCCAGACTGAAATTGTATGGGGCAAGCTTTGCCCCGGGTCCTTTCCCTGCTTCTACAGGTGTCGGATTAGTAAAAGTAAAAGTCAACCTGTACTAGGATGAGCAAGATAAGCAAGAAAACTAAACGTGCTTAACACATTTTAAACACTTTATGTCTTGGACTGCAAACACTGCATTAGGTAAAAGTTTGCATTGGGCATGCTTTTGCACAATTAATGTGATTTTTGCTATTGCATGCATGCTGATAATTGGTCAAACCTTGGCTCATACTCCGTTAGTTTGAGAGCAACACATGCAGCACTCAGGTCAACTGTTAGGGCTTTACATCCAAGCCATGCTCTGTGCATCATTCTTCAAAATCTTTTAAATGTGATAACAATGTAGAAAAGAATTCTGTAACAGGAATTCTAGAATAAAATCATTCTGTCCCACACTGTGAGAAAGAACAAGATCATTAGTGTTTTGCAGAAGGGGACGGTCTTTTCGCGATCTGGTGACCAATGGCTCGAGTGCCCACAGAGAGGTCCCTGTGTGCCAGCTGTGGCACCCATGCCATAGGTTCGCCATCACTGAGCTAGGCTGACCACTAGATGCTTATCAACACAATTCACATATCATACAGCAGCATCAGAAGCAAACCACATTCATTAATTTTTCAGAAAGGGTTGCATTCTCCTTACAATTGCCAATGGCCTTCTGAGAACTATGAATGGTTCTGAATGCAAAGTAACTGGAGTAGCTAGTCAAGCTGTCAAATCAGATTAATTTCCAGTAGTCTTTGAAATCATGATCTGTTGTAGGTCAAGAAAGACTCTACTTTCAGTGTCCTACAACCCCTGTGTCAGACAGACAGGCTCTTCATCTCACTCAGCTTCCCTGAGAGAGGTTCTGACATAGTCAATAAGGATTGTTGTGCAAATATTACTTAGTCACAACCATACAAAAATCTCCTTCCTCCATCCAGTCAGTACTGAGTCTCCAAGCAAAGAAAGGGATCTGTTGTTGGGGGAAACTTCTGTCTAGAAGACTCTAATTTAACACCAACATATCAGGAATGGGACCAGTTTATGTTAGGTGGCACACTGACCAATGCACAACAGGAATAGGTTCTTGGTTACTGTCTCAAATATGAAATCCTAACTACTTTAGTGCCCAATTGTATAAATATGCACGCACATACTACACTTTTACAAAGTAATCCTCCTTGAGGATGCTACTCATTGAGCACTATTACCTTTCAAGCAAGTCAAGTGCATGCCAGCAGCAAGTCACTTCCAACAATTTATTGACTGAATAGCTAGGACAGACATTCATGGGTAGATTATCCTTCTCTCTCTTTCTAGTCACTTCTGTCCCCTACTGCACTTATGGAAAAATGGAAAGGAAATTCCAAGATGAACGTGGATATATAAAAAGAGATGAACTAAAGTGCAAATTAGGACTGTATTGGACTTGTCACCACTTAGTCCCACATTAAAGTACTTCAAAATGCACCCAGTTTTGATCTGAAAGTAATATAAATAAGCATACAGGTAAACAAACATGACACAGTATTATTATACTTATAGCCCGCCTTTTTTCCTGCAAGGAACTCAAGGCGGCTTACATAATCCTCCTCTCCATTTTATCCTCACAACAACCCTGTGAGGTAGGTTAGGCTGAGAGTCAGTGACTGGCCCAAAGTCACCCAGTGAGTTTCATGGCCAAGTGGGGACTAAAACCCTGATCTCCCAAGTCCCAGTCCAGCACTCTCACCACTACGCCACACAGTACTTACTTAGCTGTGAACAGGGTAGATTTTAAATGAGGTTTTTGAAAAAGGATTAGAGAAAAGGCAGCACTATACAGAAAAATGTGAGATTAGGATCTCCTTAAGCACCACTGCTTTGCAAATATTACTCTACCAGCCACACCCACAAAGCATCCTTGCTTCACAGACAATACTGAACATGCCAAGAATCAATATAAAGGCGGGGGGGGGGGCCGAGAAGAGAACAATCAGCAGCCTTAAACAGAATTACGAAGAACTCCTTATTTTAACATGGCAGCTGATGTCCTCTTTTTGGGCAGCCACACATTGCCTCGAGCAAAGGCCAGATTTTCTGGATACTCTTTTATCTTTTGGGTTTTATTCATTTAGAATATTTCTAGATTGTCACTCCGCTCAGTGAGCGCTCCGGGCGATGTAAAAATAAAACCATTTTTTTAAAAAATGAAACAAATAAACTAGGAAGAACCGAAGAATTCAAGCTGGGTTTTGACTTGGCAACCTATTTTCTTCTCAGCCTCTCAAAACATAACGCCAAACCGGATGATGCTTTACTATTCGTAGTAAAGGACCAAGCCCCCGCCCCTCGGCCTCCCTGGGGCATAAGATGCTAAAGGCGGCCGGCGCGGAAGCAACCGACACGACAGGGGAGACACCCCGACGAAGCAGCTGTAAAGAAGCGGGGTAGCGTAGCGGGGGCCAAGAGGGCAGCAATTCCGGCTGTTTGGATCTCCGCCGCCGCCCACGGAGCCCTTTAAAAGCCACCGCAAATGACCAGGCTTGCGGTCAGGTCGACGTGGGGCTAGAATCACCCTCGGGCATCAGGTGAAGGCCTGCAGTGCCGGGGGACACCACGGAGGATGGGCGGGCAGCGGCGCCCTCCACACACACGACTCCCCACGCCAAGGGGCCGGCGCCGAGCTACGCCTCACAGCGTACCATCATTCCGCGGACGCTCCCTCTCCACCCTTGGACTGAGAGAAGGCGGGCGCCCTATCCGGACTCGGGGCTCCCGATGTCTCCTCGGGAGGGCAGAGAGTTGCTCCTTCACGGAGCCCTGAAGAACCCGCCAAGAAGGCCCCCTCCAGCCGCAAAGGGAGCTGCCCGAAGCACGCCTGATCAAAATTCCCGACCCCGTCCGAAAATGATGGAAACCGCACCCGCCGCCCACCGCAGCGCAGCAGAGCCCGGCTTAAGGCGACGCTACTGAGCCCACGGATCGGTCCATACCTCCGTCAGTCAACGGCCTGGATGGTGCTGGAGCTGGCAAGCCGGTAGCCGCCTCCTCTCCCTCTCTCCTCCTTGCCGCAGACTGAAGCGACCGCCCTCCCCTCTGCACAAGGACACCCGGGCTCACAACACCACAGCCGCTGCCATCGCCCGATCTCGCAGCCAATGGCGAACGTCCGGCACGCCCAGCCAGCTTATACGTCATCTGCTCCGTCACCCAGGCAACCGGCGAGGGAAGCTGCAGCGTCCGACAGATCAGGAGGGGGCCACGCGCCATCTCGCCACGGGAACACCGGCCAATGAATCGTCGCCCAAATCGCCTCGCGCCTCCTCAGTGGTCCATGGGCCGCTGGCTTATTTGCATTTGGGTTTCAGCGGGCCAATTGGCTTTGCGCTTGTCAGCGGGAGAGAAGAAAGCTCGGAGGACTCTATATTTCCCATTTGTGAAGGACGGTCTCCGCTAGACATCCGATTGATTGTAGTTGCCGCTTTTTTTTGTAGCTGCAGGAGAAGCACGGCTTTAAGAAAATGTTTTTAATTTTTCTGTACCTGTAACAGCTTCCTGATAGATAGAAATTCAGGCAAAACTGCTGAATTTCTTCCTTTCTGGCAAGAGTTAAATGCAGAGGAATCCTCCTGGCTGGCACCATGACGGTAGCAAGCATATAATTGGCACACCCATGTGGACCTGCTAGACAAGAGCATTGTTGCTTTCATTGTTCTTTGCCTGCTTGGCAGTGACAGGTTGTGTCACTTCTCCCTTTACATCATTGCAAAAAATAAGGCCTTTCCTCTCTCTCCCCTCAGCAAAAACTCTGGTTCATTCCCTGGTCGTCTCTCACCTAGAGAGATGTGGAGACAAAACCACCTCGCAGGCTGGCGGGAGTGATCAGGCCTGTGGCTTACGCTGGCTCGGCTTGAGTGTGGAAAGCTAAGCAGGGTCAAGCCTGGTTATTACTTGGATGGGAGACCCCTTCTCTAGTTTTCTGCATTGAGCAGGGGGTTGGACTCGATGGCCTTGTAGACTCCTTCCAACTCTATGATCTATGAATCAATGCTCCTGCGCTCCCCACTGCTGCACTGAGCCCCAATGGGCTTGGCATGGTGGTGGGGAGAGGGGGAAGACTCTGACAGCCTCCCCCAAGTGCCCCATGGGCACTTGGGGGCAGCTGTCACAGCAGTGTTTGCCTGGCAGGTGCTTGGCAAGAGCAGCAAGGGTTTTTTGCTGCAGTGTGGTGGCCCCCTTTCTATGGAACTCCTTGCCTCTGGAGGTCAGGCAGGCAGCAATATTGTGTTGTTTTTGGTGCCTCCTGAAAAAACCTTTATTTCAAGAAGCTTCCTTGATTGACCAGCCATGGTTTTTAATGGTATTCTGTTCTTTTAATAAACAGTATTTTTAATATAGTGTTTTATTCTTTTAATTTTTTGTCTTTTATTGTTCACTGCTCCGGAATCTGTTTAGATGTTGAGTGGTATATAAATGTAAATAAAATAAATAAAAATATCTTAAACCTGTAACATCACTACTGCTGCAGCAGAATTCAGCTATTGAGACAGCATTTAAATTTATTGACTGTGTTGGGAGGTAGTTGCAAGAAATTTAAAATGATACTGTTTTCAATAACACTTTTGAAGCAGCCAGGGAAGCATGTGCATCTGCTGACAGTGAAGCACCATCAATACATCTTTGTAAGCTTCCTTGGACTTCAGGAAATCTGATTTTAATAAACTTACAGCACCGATAAGTAGGATTCCATGGCAGGAAGACCCAACAGGAGTTCAAGAGGTGGGGGAAATGCTTATTAAATCTGCAGATTACACAAAATTGGATGGGATAACTAATACCTTAAAAGACAGAAACACAATTCAAAATGATCTTGATAGGTTAGAAGACTGGGCAGAAAATAAAAGAATGAAATTTAACAGACAAGTACAAAGTTCTTCATTTAGGAAAAAGAAATAAAATGCACAGGTATAAGATGGGGAATATCTGGCTTGACAGTAGTATGTGTAAAAAGGATCTTGGAGTTGTAGTGGATCACAAGCTGAATATGAGTCAGCAGTGAGAGGTGGCTGCAAAAAAGGCAAATGCAGGGCCGGTGCAAGGCAGTTTGGTGCCCTAGGCAAGATCAGATATTTAGCACACACACCCTTCCCACTTGAGCCCTCCCTCCCTCCAGCCCTATGCCCATTATGAAATAAAAGTCAATTGGCAAAACCTAAAAAAATTATTATCATAAACATTGACAAACATACATAAAATATGTGGAGAAAGCCAACCTAAAACCCCTGTCTGACACACACACACTCACCAAGGAGGGGGGAAGGAGGCCCAGGGAGGGGAGACAGCCAGTCTCCACAGATGCAAAAGGGGACAAACAACATCTGCATAGAATCACCCCAGGGGGGAAGGCAGGAAGCATCCCCAGGTTCCTCAATGCTCTCGTATATCAGCCCCATCTACATAAGACTTGAATTCCTTGCCAGAGCAGACACTTCAGCACCATAAGAAAGGGCCATTCAACACCACAGGATGGGACCATTAAGCAAGTGGCTTCAAAGGGACCCCACCCCACAGGGGGAAGGTGGCAACCCACCTGATTGGCCACCCACCTGAGGAGGGTGGCAACCCACCTGATTGGCCATCCACCTGAGGAGGGTGGCAACCCACCTGATTGGCCGTCCACCTGAGGAGGGTGGCAACCCACCTGATTGGCCACCCACCTGATTGCAGAGGGAGGGGCTACCTGAAACCCAAGGTATAAAACACCCTGCGCAAAGGAACTGAGTTGTTGGACCTGATCAGCAGCCTTGCCCCATGCTTGGGGTAAGGGAACGAAGGGATCGGCAACCCCGGGTAGCAGCACCCGGCGTACTCCAGCTAGCTGAAATCACTGGCCGCTTGGGTTGACCGGACCCCCGGGAAACCAAGCTGAAATCACTGGCCGCTTGGGTTGACCGGACCCCCGGGCAACCAAGCTGAAATCACTCACTAGCCGCTTGGGTAGACCGGACCTCCGCCGGGAACCCAGCTAGCAGCATGCGGTTGACCAGGCCTCTGCTGGAGCCCGAGCTGAACTAACTAGCTGAGAGCCCTGAAATCACGGTGTCCTTGAGACTTCTTGCTTGCTACTTTGTGCTGTACTGATAAGCTGTATTGCTGGCGTGTGTCTGGGTTTGTGAAGGTCATTTTGTAAATAAACTTGTTTTATAAAAGATACTTTTGTGGCTATAAGTTATCCCTTTGTTCTAGGCTAAGGGTGATAGTCGCTGGGGGACCTCGGAGAAGGCCCGCCCCCAGGACTCGCTACCCCCTTAGTATTGAACCCGCGCAGAAGACCAGGTTGGCGGTCTTCCACTTGGTGGCAGCGGTGGGATAACTTATTAGCCCAGAATATCTCCCAGACCCAAAGTAGCAAGAGCCTAAGGATCACCATGGGCGACCCAGAGCCTGACGGAGCAACTGGGGGAGCCGAGCCATGGCGGCCCCTGCCCGCAACCCCCATCACCCCGGGGTTGGCGGCGCTGATCCGGCTGACGGAGCGGCAGAGGGAGCTGCTGGCAAGTCTGGGGCCGGGTGCCCGACCCAGGGGCCGCCCTATCCCAGTTCCGACAGATGGGAGAGAGGATGTGTGGACCGAGGACCCCGCTCCCCTGGAGCCCCTGGAGCCCTTTGAGCTTCCCTCAGACTGGATGGCACACGAGCGGGAGAGGATGGCCCACGAGCGCGAAATGATCCAGATGCAGATGGAGCTGGCCAAGATGCAGCTTGAGGCGGGGAAAACTCCCCCGATTGCCCCCTCCGCTCCTCCCCCTCCATCGTGGGACCGCAAGGCGTTCCCCTACTACAAGCCAGGGCAGGATGTCCTGATGTTTTTCTACATTTTTGAAATGGCGTGCCAGGAGCAGCGGGTCCCCGACAACTTGCGGTTGTCCGCCCTGCGAACCCAGGTCAGTGGGGACCTGGCTGACCTCCTCGGGGCTCATCTGCGGAAGACCCCGGCAAGCTACGAGGCGTTCAAGGCAGCGGTCAGGCAACACTTCGCCCTCTCCGCCGAACATTGCCGGCGAAGATTTCGAGAGGGTAGACCTTCCCCTGGGACCACCCACGTGGCATGGGCAGCCCAGGTGATGCACGTCTGCGAGTCCTGGGTGGAGGCTTCCCGGGCCTCCACCCTGAAGGAAGTTGTCGAGCTGTTCGCCATGGAGCAGTTCTTCACCACCATCCCGAAGGAGCTGGCCGCTGTCGTGAGGGATCAGAAGCCCCGTACCTGTGAGGCGGCGGGGATCATGGCCGACGAGATGGGGCTCTACCGGACGGCCCCATCCACCAAGGGAAGTTCCGCGGCCGTGGCCGAGAAGAACCCGGAGCCAGAAAAGGGCCTGCCCCGACGGCGCGGGGAGGCCCCTCGGACCAAGGGGAACCAAAACCCTCGGTCTGGGGCCTGCTTCCACTGTAACGAGATGGGACACCTGCGGCGGAATTGCCCCAAGCTCCAACCCAAGAACCGGGATGCCCGTCCCTCGCCGAGGAAAGTAGGACGCGTCGCGGGTGCTGCAGCCGCTCAGGACGATGACAGTGACGACGAGCGATGGTCGGTCCTCTCCCTCCATGCAAGCATCCCCGAGGATCGCGGTGCCGAGGAGGAACTCCAGGAGTGGGATTCCTACCGTCCTGAACCCCGTGCATCGCTGTATCGCATCGCCTCCCCGGACCAGCTGAGATGGAGCCGCAAGCAATTCTGTGAGTCCATCTATGTCAATAATGTTCCCAGGGTGGGGTATAGGGACACTGGGGCAGATGTAACGGCTCTGCCCCGGAACCGCGTAGAGAGGTCCCAACTTTTGTCAGGACGTACGTGTACGATCAAACCCTATAACTCCCCCGACATCACCGTCCCCATCGCCCGGGTCCGGATCAAGTACCAGGGGTGGGAAGGAGAGTTGGACGTAATCATCCATCGCCAAAAGGAGTGGGGCATCATCATCGGGAACGACCTCGCGTTCCGGGTGGCCAAAGCTAAGATGGGGGTCGTCACCCGGGGACAGGCAAGGCGAGGGGGGCCGCCCGTAACCGCACCGGTCCCAAAGCCTAAGCCCGTGCCCCTTCCACCACCCGGGGTGACCCCATCCCCTGCGGGGCACCCCGGGGAAAACCAGGCCATAGCGGAGCCCCCGAAGAACGAAGGGTTTGCTCAGATGGCTAAAGACTTTGGGACACAAGCCCAATTCAAGGAAGCCCAGCGACTGGACCCGTCCTTACGAGAGTGTCGCGCTCTGGCCAACCAAGACCCCGGGGTATCCCTTGCCACGGAAAGATTTGTCTGGGACAATGGAACTTTGTACCGGGAGTTCGAGCCAAAGGGGGAAGTGGCACCGGGGCGCAAGCAAAGGCAACTGGTGGTTCCCCAACGGTACCGCCGCGCCGTGTTGCACCTCGCCCACGACGTGGCATGGGGAGGACACCTGGGGCAAAAGCGGACCCAAGCTCGAATTACAGAGGGGTTCTACTGGCCCATGATCGCCTCCGACATTAAGGCTTACTGTCGGTCCTGCGATGTGTGCCAGCGAGTGGGACACAATCGCGATCACCCAAGAGCTCCCCTTCAGCCTTTTCCGGTGGTGGGGATCCCCTTTGAACGGATTGCTATGGACATAGTGGGTCCCCTGAACCCGCCCACCAAGACGGGGAAGAAGTTTGTACTGACGGTAGTGGACTTTGCCACCCACTACGCGGAGGCTTTTGCGCTCGCCTCCATCTCTGCAGCCAGCCTGGCTAAGACTCTGCTCTCTCTCTTTGCCCGCTTGGGAATGCCCCGCACGGTCGTGTCGGACTGCGGCACCGGGTTCATGTCTAAACTGTTCCAGAAGATGTGGGACCTGGGGGGGGTTGACCATGTAACTTCGGTGCCTTACCACCACGAGACCAACGGACTGGTTGAACGCTTCAACCAGACTTTGGGGAAAATGATCCGGGCGTACGCTAGCCGTCACCCGGGAACTTGGGACCAAGCCCTACCCTACCTCCTCTTTGCCTACCGAGATGCTCCGCAGGAAAGCCTCGGGTTTTCCCCGAATGAACTGATGTTTGGCAGAGAACTACGGGGGCCCTTGGCTTTGTTGCGGGAGGAATGGGAGGGGGCTGCCGGCAGTTCGCCCGTGCCGGTTCACACTTTTCTGCGGCGGCTACGGGACACCCTCCACAGCGTTCGAGAAGCCGCCCAACAGCATCTGAAGGCAGCCCAGCAGCGGCAAAAGGAGTTGTATGATAAAACCGCAGTAGCCCGGACTTTTGAGGTGGGTGATAAAGTGCTGGTTCTGCGTACCCTCAAAACGGACAAGCTGTGTCTTAAGTGGGAGGGTCCGGGGACTGTAGTTGAGAAACTTGGACCAGTCAACTACAAAATACTCTTTGCTGGGACTCCTGGAAAATGTAAAGTGTTTCATGTGAACATGTTGAAATTGTATGTGGACCGGGGTGCGGGACTGGGCTGTGTGAAGGAACATAATGATAAGGATTTCGCTGATGGGGATCTGTTGGGAGAATGGGGGGATGGTGGGGGAATGGAAGAAATCTCACTGTCACCCGCCCTGTCCGAGGCTCAGCGGGAGCAAATGAAGCGGGTGCTGGATGAATTTGGGACCATGTTCTCAGACCGCCCCGGGCGGACCCCACTCATCCAGCACACCATTCAAACGGGTGACAGCCCCCCTCTGCAATCTCTGCCATACCGGGCGGTGGGACCCCATGCTCAAGTCATTGCTGAGGAGGTCAAAGCCATGCTAGACCTAGGGGTGATCGTCCCTAGTTCTAGCCCATGGTCCTCCCCGATTGTCCTGGTGGCCAAAAAGGATGGGGGGGTGCGGTTCTGTGTGGACTATCGGAAAATCAACAAGGTGACCGTCCCTGACCCCTACCCCATCCCCAACATGGATGTCTTGCTGGAGAAACTAGGGAGGGCCAAGTACATTACCACCCTAGACCTCACCAAGGGCTACTGGCAAGTTCCGCTGGACGCGGATGCTGCTCTCAAGTCTGCCTTTGTCACACACCTGGGTTTATTCCAGTTCACCACTCTTCCCTTCGGAGTCCGGAATGGTCCGGCAACCTTTCAGAGGCTGGTGAATGGAATGCTGAACGGGTTGGGAGAATTTGCCTGTGCCTATCTGGACGACATAGCTATCTTTAGCTCCACCTGGGAGCAGCATCTGCAGCATGTCCGGTGGGTCTTCCAGCGGATCCGGGACGCTGGGTTGACAGTGAAAGCAAAGAAGTGCCAGGTGGGGCTAGGGGAGGTTGAGTACCTTGGACATCGCGTCGGAGGGGGGAGCATCAAACCCATGGAAGCGAAGATCGAGTCGGTTCAGAAATGGCCCCAACCCGCAACCAAAAAACAGGTGCAGGCTTTTCTGGGACTTGCAGGGTACTATCGGAAGTTTGTGCCACACTTCAGTCAGCTAGCAGCCCCTCTGACTGATCTTTGTAAGAAGCGCCAACCGAACAGGGTCCAGTGGACCGCGGCTTGCCAGACCGCTTTCGACGGGTTAAAAGCCTGCCTCATGGCAGCTCCCATTCTGCAAGCCCCAGACTTCGAATCCCCCTTCGTTCTACAGACGGATGCCTCTGAGGCCGGGATGGGGGCGGTGTTGTTACAGGAGAAGGTGGGAGAAGGGCTGCGCCCCGTTGCATACCTGAGCAAGAAGCTCCTGCCCAGAGAACGTAGTCTTGCCACCATTGAGAAGGAGTGCCTGGCCGTGGTGTGGGCCATCACCAAGTTGCGCCCCTACCTCTGGGGGAGACGGTTCCGCCTGCAGACTGACCATTCCCCCCTGTGCTGGTTAGATAGAGTCAAGGGCAACAACCAAAAACTCCTACGGTGGAGTCTGGCGTTGCAAGACTTTGACTTCGAAATTGAACACATCAAGGGTAAGGACAATGTCTTGGCTGATGCACTCTCCCGGGCTTTCTCAGGTGATGGGCAAGTCGATGGGAAATTGGGGTGTGGGACCCCAATGCCATCTTTTCCCCGGGGGGGAGATGTGGAGAAAGCCAACCTAAAACCCCTGTCTGACACACACACACTCACCAAGGAGGGGGGAAGGAGGCCCAGGGAGGGGAGACAGCCAGTCTCCACAGATGCAAAAGGGGACAAACAACATCTGCATAGAATCACCCCAGGGGGGAAGGCAGGAAGCATCCCCAGGTTCCTCAATGCTCTCGTATATCAGCCCCATCTTCATAAGACTTGAATTCCTTGCCAGAGCAGACACTTCAGCACCATAAGAAAGGGCCATTCAACACCACAGGATGGGACCATTAAGCAAGTGGCTTCAAAGGGACCCCACCCCACAGGGGGAAGGTGGCAACCCACCTGATTGGCCACCCACCTGAGGAGGGTGGCAACCCACCTGATTGGCCATCCACCTGAGGAGGGTGGCAACCCACCTGATTGGCCGTCCACCTGAGGAGGGTGGCAACCCACCTGATTGGCCACCCACCTGATTGCAGAGGGAGGGGCTACCTGAAACCCAAGGTATAAAACACCCTGCGCAAAGGAACTGAGTTGTTGGACCTGATCAGCAGCCTTGCCCCATGCTTGGGGTAAGGGAACGAAGGGATCGGCAACCCCGGGTAGCAGCACCCGGCGTACTCCAGCTAGCTGAAATCACTGGCTGCTTGGGTTGACCGGACCCCCGGGAAACCAAGCTGAAATCACTGGCCGCTTGGGTTGACCGGACCCCCGGGCAACCAAGCTGAAATCACTCACTAGCCGCTTGGGTAGACCGGACCTCCGCCGGGAACCCAGCTAGCAGCATGCGGTTGACCAGGGCCTCTGCTGGAGCCCGAGCTGAACTAACTAGCTGAGAGCCCTGAAATCACGGTGTCCTTGAGACTTCTTGCTTGCTACTTTGTGCTGTACTGATAAGCTGTATTGCTGGCGTGTGTCTGGGTTTGTGAAGGTCATTTTGTAAATAAACTTGTTTTATAAAAGATACTTTTGTGGCTATAAGTTATCCCTTTGTTCTAGGCTAAGGGTGATAGTCGCTGGGGGACCTCGGAGAAGGCCCGCCCCCAGGACTCGCTACCCCCTTAGTATTGAACCCGCGCAGAAGACCAGGTTGGCGGTCTTCCACTAAATACATGTTGATGTAGTATCAAGAATTTTCCACAACCTCACCAAGCTAACCAGTGTACATCACTATATTATTAAATGTTTTAGTGTTGTTTATTCACTTTTCAATGCCGAAAAAAATTGTGAAATTCCGTCTACTACAAGTCAAGATATGATTGGTAAAAGTTTTAACAACTTTTACCTACAACTCCCAGCATGCCCCAGCCAGCATGGCCTTTTCTGTCTAAACAAGCACAGGATTGTGCCTTAAGTGTCCTTTGGACCAGGCCTGTGTATAACCTGTCTGGCCATGGACCCTTTCAGACCACCTCCCCTCACCATGTTCTAGAATGATCTCTGGGGCCTGCAACAGGAGGTCATTCTAGGACATGATCCAATGAAGGGAGTTACATAGTCCATGAAAGCTTCTGCTAGAATAAAGGTGTTTGTCTTTAAGTTGCCACAAGACTCTTTGTCGTTTTTGCTGCAGCAGACTAATACTAATACTTCCCCTCTGGAAATTTAAATCAGTCAATCTATCATCATCATCATCATCTCTTATTAAACCTTTAGGTGATTAATTTAACCCTACTAAAATGACACAATGGTACTGGGAAGAAAACTGATCTAAAGTTGACCCAGTGATTCAGAAAGAGAAAGAGTTTTGAACTGGATTCCTCTACACTAGGGGTGGGAAACTTGTGGCTGTCCAGATGTTTTGGCCTACAAGGCCCATTATCCCTGACCATTGACCATGCTGGCTAGGGCTGATGGGAGTTGTAAGCCAAAACATCTGGAGGGTCACAAGTTGCCCACCCCTGCGTATGCACACGCACACTTGCGTGGGTGGGAGTAAGTCCGCTCCAATTCAGCGGCACTTACTTCCAAGTAGACTCGTAGGCCCAGCGGCCCTGCGCCGGCTGGACCTTCACAAGGGATGCCGCCCATGGAACCCTTCCCACGAATGCCTGCGGAGGCAACACAGCGGAGGCGCGATTCCCTCTGCGCAGCTGGCGGCGGTACTGGCGTTTGGTGGCGTGTGCCCAGGGAGCCGGAGAGGAGCCACCGCGTGGGGGAAGCAGCAGCGGCGGATCCCGCCCGGCTGCCGGTGGGCTGGCCGCGTTGCTGCAGGAGCGGAGCACCCCCTGCCGGGCGCAGCAGGAGTCCCTCTCTGAGCCAGCCCTCCACCCGCCCGCCTGCCTCGGTCGCGCCATCCAGCAGGCGAGCCACTGCCCAGGCAGGCGCCGCATCCGAGCGATACAGCGCTAAAAAATTTCAAGTCGTTTCTGCGCCCCCTTTAGCCATGCGCCCTAGGCAGCTGCCTAGTTCGCCTAATGGTAGCACCGGCCCTGGGCAAATGCAATTTTGGGTTGCATCAGTAGAAGCATAATTTCAAAACCACAGGAAGGGTAATAGTTCCACTCTACTCTCTACTGGTCAGACCTCACCTCAAATACTGTGTCCAGTTCTGGACCCCACACTTCAAGAAGGATTCAGATAAATTGGAATGCATTCAGAAAAGGGCAACAAAGATGATCAGAGGACTAGAAACTAAGTCCTATGAGGAAAGATTGAAGGAACTGGGTATGTTTAGCCTTGAGAAGAGCAGACTGAGGGAGGATATGGTAGCACTTTTCAAGTGCCTAAAGGGTTGTTACACAGAAGAGGGCTGAAACCTGCTATCCATCATCCAAGGCTATAGGACACGAAATAACAGGCTTAAGTTACAAGAAGGCAGATTTTGGTTGAACTTCAGGAAAAACTTCCTAAGTGTCAGAGCAGTCAGACAATGGAACCAACTGCCTAGCGAGATGGTGGACTCTCAGTCGCTGGAGGTACTCAAGGAGAGAATGGACAGCCATCTGTCCAGGATACTTTAAGTACAGGGATTCTTGTACTGAGCCAGGGGTTGGACTCGGCCTAAATTGCTCCTTCCAGCTCTATCATTATATGATACAAATATTTCTGTTACAGCTTATTCTTGATTTTCTACTAGTGGGTTTTATTTATTTATTTATTTATTATATTTATACCCCGCCTTTTCTCCTGCAAGGAACCCAAGGTGGCTTACATAATCCTCCTCCTCCTCCTCCTCCTCTCCATTTTATCCTCACAACAACCCTGTGAGCAGGGCCGGTGCTACCATTAGGCCAACTAGGCAGCCGCCTAGGGCACAGGGCTAAAAGGGGCGCCAGAAATTCCTTGGAAAAAAATACAGCGCTCTCAAGTGGGAAGGGGGGGGGCGCTAAATATCTGATCTTGCCTAGGGCACCAAACGGCCTTGCACCGGTCCTGCCTGTGAGGTAGGTTAGGTTGAGAGTCAGTGACTGGCCCAAAGTCACCCAGTGAGTTTCATGGCTGAGCAGGGACTAGAACCCGGATCTCCCGAGTCCCAGTCCAACACTCTCACCACTTCGCCACACTGGCTCTTATTCTTGATTATTATTATTTTTACCTTTTTTGTTAATTGGTGGCAAGAACCATAACAATTTTTGAAGTTGCTTAGTGAAAATGGTTGAATGTACATAAATTGAAGTACAGCTGCAAAAATAAGAATTAAATAAAAACAGGCTGCAATTTTGTCTTAAAAAGGCCTGCAGACCAGATAAATTGCTCCCCCCCTACTTTTTTGGCAGCACCCCCAGAACGTTTAGGCTGGTTCCAGGCATGGGGAGAGGGGGAGGACCAAATGCTGACAACAGTCATGGACTGTTCACACTTTACACATGAGTCCTATTCGGGCATTCTGACCCTGAATACGGCAAATGCATAAGCAGAAGGAGAGCTCCAGCCCCACCTCTCTCCTTCATCATGTTTGTTGCCCTCTACTTCTGGAGGATGACTGTCTGGAGATGAGAGCCTCCCCTATCCATGGAGGCTCTCCACTCAAGCCAGAACACTGGAAAATCAGCATTCTGGCTCACAGGCATAGCCTCTACAAATACAGGAGGCTTTCCTCTTCAGACAGTTGCCTACCACAAATAGTGGGCAACAAACAGCAAAGGAGGAGGGGCTGGGGCTTGGCTGGAGCATTCTTTCTCATGCGTTTGCCCTATTCTGGTCCAGAACACCTGAACAGGGCTCTCATGTTCTATGCTAAATGTGTTGGTTACAGGGCTGGCGCTACCGCTAGGCCAACTAGGCGGTTGCCTAGGGCGCGCGGCTGAAGAGGGCGCGGAAACGCTGCACTCCTCTTCGCTGCTGCTGCGCCGCCCCCGCCAGGCCTCCGCCGCCGCTGCGCCGCCCCCACCAGGCCTCCGCCTCCCCACCCTCCTGCCTGCTGCCGCCGCACCTCCCCCCACCAGCCCGCTCGCTCGCCACTGCGCCTCCCCCCGCCCACCCGCTCGCTCGCTCGCCCGCCACTGCGCCTCCCCCGCCCACCCGCTCGCTCGCTCGCCCGCCGCTGCGCCTCCCCCCGCCCACCCGCTCGCTCGCTCGCCCGCCGCTGCGCCTCCCCCCGCCCACCGCGCTCGCTCGCTCGCTGCCGCTGCGCCTCCCCCCGCCCTCCCGCTCGCTGCCGCTGCCGCTGCCGCTGCGCCTCCCACCACCATCGCCACCCCCCAACCCCACCACCACCACCCCAACCCCCCGTCACCCCCCCAACCCCCCCGTCACCTACCTTCGTCGCGTCGCTTCCGGAGCCCCGCCCGCGTTGTTTTGGCGGGAGGAACCAGGGCAACAGGGCTTAAACAGCCCTGTTGCCATGGTTTCCCCCGGCAAAAAACAGCGCGGGGGGCCCGTCGCATCACTTCAGGAGGAGGAGGAGGAGGCAGCAGCAGCCGCCGCCGCCGCCGCAGCCAGGGCGGGGGGGAAGGTAGGTTGGTGGTGGCGGCGCAGGGTGTTTTTTTTTTCTGCTTTGGAGAGGGGGGGGCGACTAAATATTTTTTCGCCTGGGCGCCAAACTGCCCTGCACCGGTCCTGGTTGGTTAGCAAACCAAGCTTAAATGACAGAGCTAAATTTACTTGGGAAACATGATCAACCATAACATAGGTAACGAATCCCCACTGTTATCATTAGATCTTCAGAGTTCAGTTCCAAGCAACTTAATGGGGACTGTCAGTTAATTTTTACCATGCTACAGTAAAGTGTCTCATTCCATAAGCCAAAGAAAAACAACAGCTGTAACAATTTTGGTGATTTCACTCCTATCCAGATGACCAATTCCAAAAGGTGATGCTGGGGAATTTTTGCTCAACTCCTTGGCATTTATGTGTTGGGATCCTGGTGGGTTCTATTTTAGCCTCTGTGCTCTTTAACATCTAAATGAAACCACTAAGAACAGTTAGAGTTTTGAAGTGAAAAAAAAAGAAAGAAATGCCATCAATATGCAGATGACACCCAACTCTATTTTTCCTTTTAGCTCATGCAGGTGACGCAGTGGGAGTGCTAAGTAGTGCTTGGACATCATAATAGACAGGATGAGGGCCCAAAAGCTTAAATTCAATCCAAGCAGGTTTGTCTGCCCTGTTCTAGGTGGGGTTGCACTCCCCCTAAAGCAGGGATGGGGAAATCTCCAGCCCGAGGGCCCAAGGGACTTTTCTCAATAATCCAGTAGGGCCCACTGCTGCCTCCCCTAGCCCCAAGGGCATCCAAATTTGCCTTGAGACAAGGAGAGATAGCAATGGCAGGCAGTCCTTGATGGAGGTTTTCTTTTCCCCTCTGGGGACTAGAACTACAAGTTGCAGAATTCCCTGATGGAAATGATGTGAAGAGCATGAGTTTCCTGCCAAGGGATTACAGTTTTTGACACTCTGCCATGGACTGGAAGGGCTTGCCTTCACTGCCTCCCCATGCCCCAAGGTAAAGTTTTTGGGCCCTTGTTGCATAGCAAGGTGGCAGTGGAGGAGTTTGATTAGAAAAGCAACAAGGGCTGCTTCCAACAAACTATGGGTTGTTGTACCCACGCTGGGTTGTCTTATAGAATCATAGAAAAGGAGAGCTGGAAGGGGCCTACAAGGCCATCGAGTCCAACCGTCGTGTTGTGTGAACACAGGCAACTGATCCCATCGTGGGTACTGGGAAGCAGCTATGGTGCCACTTGGCTAGAACGGCAAAAACCCTTTGCCGCTCTTGCCAAGCTCACCTGGGCCACCACCAGTGACAGCCACTCCACAAGTGCCCAAGCAGCACTTTGGGGTGACCGTCACTGGCTTGGTGCACCCCGCTGTGGTCACAAGCCCTTTTTTGCACACTGCGACTTCTTTCCGCTTCCCCCTTTTCCTTCAGTGATTGCGAACAGCGATCTCCAAGTTGACAGCCAGCGACAGCCAGTCCAAAGTGCCCAAGTGGCACATTGGAGGGGCTGTCACTGGTTGGCAACCTTTAAAAAGATATTTTGGTGCCCCAAATGTGCACAATTATTTTAATAATATATATTTTTAATTTTTGTAGTTGAACTTGTGCAACTGTGCACTTGTGCACTTTTGGGGGTCCAAACTGGGCAGCCTTGCCTGGACAATGTCCGGGGTGTGTGTGCCTGCTGCCAAAGTGCAACAGGCACCCACCATGGACATTGACCCAGACAGGCAGGAAAGAATTTTTTTCACTTTGCTTTCCCCTGACAGCTGTCAAAGGGCAAGCTGTCAAGGGAAAGCAAAACTGTGAGTGATCTTTGCTCGCAAAAGGGGGTGACCAGTAGATCACCCCCTGTGTGGAAAGATCCTCTACTTTTTTTTTTGGCTGGACCTGACTCTTTTCAGGGTTCTGCATCTTTCCCACCCTTTCCTGAGACTCAAGATGCTCAGAAAGGTGGAAAAGTGCGAGTCACCCCTTTTACAGGTGAACAGAGCTTTGACAGGTCTCAAAACTCAGTCATCCTTTTAAAACAGGTTTTTTGTCAGGAGAGAAGACAAATCAGTCCTGCCACAGAGTCCCCTGGGATAAAGGGGGTGGCTCGCACTTTTCTACCTTCCTGAGCATAGAGTCTCAGGAAAGGGTGGGAAAGATGGAGGATGAAAAAGGTCTCATGATTGGGGGAGGGGACAAGTCGGTCCTGCTGCAGAGTTCCCTGCTATAACTGCAGGAGAACCAAGGGGGAAGGGGAGGACAACCCATGGTGAGCCTGATCATCTGTTGGACACACCGTGGGTTGTTTGGGCAACAACCAACTCACCGTGGCTTATTGCCAAGGTGTGTTAGCGTTACGTGCGAACCCGCCCACCCAGTAAATTGTCTGTTTCAGTCCTATCTATTTTTGATGACATGCTCCAGTATGTATGGAATGGTAATGGAATCAGACATTGCATAAACTAGATTTTGGCGATTAGATAATTTAATCTTGCAGAATGAAGATGTGGTAAGAGACTTGAGTAACAGCAGAGATGACTATTTTTATTTTAATAGTATACCCTGCGTAATCTCTGTGCTTACGTGGGAAGCTTCGAATGTGGATTGGGGCACTGGTTAAAGCCTCCCCTCAGCACAGCTATCAGCAGGGGCCCCCCGCCAGATCACTGGTGCGACAGCAGCTGTACAAGAATGCCATGCTTGTGTAATGATATGTGCTTTGTGTTGTATGGGGGGGACTCATTTGGATGTAACACAAGCAGTTATGACTCACTGTACTTTGTAACGGGTCACCAAAATATTGGGGTTTGTATATGTGGTATCTCAATTCAGAATATTGTGTTAACTTCCACAAATTCACCAAAAGAAGCTGGTTCCTTGCAAAGCATCACTTCTTTGTTAAATGAAGTTAAATTTGTTAAATTTTTGTGCGGAAATCATAGGATTGCCAACACTTTGGTTTTCTGAGCGTTCCTGTGCTGTCATGAGCTGTCTGATAAGATAACAAATTACCTGCTAATTTTCTATCATGCGAGTAAAATGATTCACCTTCTCAATTTCTGTCAAGTGCTTTAGAGTGGCTAAACACATGATGACGACTGTGGGTGTGGAATAGGTTTGGTTTAACAGGTATCTTTTCTTTTTTTTATAGAGTTGGAACAAATGTAGGAGGAGAATACAGAGTACTATGCTTACTTGAAGGGGAGGAGTTACTATTCTCAGTTTTGGTTACAATGGATGCTGACATTCATGACCTATAGACTAAGAGAAGTCCTTGTTTGGTTACCAGACAAGGATTTCTCTATAACTTATTATGCATCTTGGGTTTTTAAAAAAAAATATTGAAATAAATAAAATAACTATGATTAACAGTGCAATCATAGTGTGGCGTAGTGGAGAGAGTGTTGGACTGGGACTCAGGAGATCCAGGGTTCTAGTCCCCGCTCGGCCATGAAACTCACTGGGTGACTTTGGGTCAGTCACAGACTCTCAGCCTAACCTACCACACAGGGTTGTTGTGAGGATAAAATGGAGAGGAGGAAGAGGAGGATTATGTAAGTTGCCTTGGGTTCCTTGCAGGAAAAAAGGCGGGATATAAATATAATAAATAAATAAATACTCAGAAGTAAGTCCCATTGAGTTATTTGGGGTTACAGGATTGCAGCCTAAATGGATTATGATAAAGTCCATGTTCCACCTGAAGCCAACCATCAAATTCTTATATTGTTTTGGATTCAGATAATAATTCCAATAAAGTCTGGCAGTAAGCCAATGTACACAACCTCCTTTGGGGCTTTTTAAAGGCTCTATATGTCCCCTCCCTGTGATATTGTCTACTTTACAGGTATCTACTTTACAGAGGACTTTACAGAGGACAGTCCTCTATTTAATGGTGTCCTCTATTTGAAGGTGTGGAGAAACAAGCCTTTGGGGGTACACACACACACCTCATGTGTGAACCAGGTGGGGGCTGGGAGGAGGCGAGGGCCTCGGATGGAATGGGTGGTGCCTAGATGCCTAGAGAAGCTGGCCTAGGCTTTTCATATGTAGATGGTTCAAGCCATGACTCACGAGTTCCCTCCCCCCTGCCTGGCCAGTTCCCTTCCCCCTGCATGGCCAGGTGAAGTTCAAATTGATTGGCTGAAGCAAGAAGGCTACAGAAAAGGGGAGCGGGAAGAGCTATTTCCCCACGTGTAGCCTTTGTTCTTGGTCTTAGTCCTTTTGGTAGCGTGCCTGGCATGGCAGCGCGCCAGCGAGGGGCCCAAGCCTTTAGGGGGGGCCCTCAGGAATCGACCCCAGGCAGCTCCTGGTAAAATTAGCTGAATTGAGGGCTCTGGTGAAAGGCAAGCTTTGTGGGAGTTTACCCATCTCAGACCTGCGGGTAGATGGGGTAGTTCTCCTCGGGCGGCAGGGCTGTGAAGAGAACACCCTCAGGTAACAGGTGTGTGTGTGAGAGATCTTAAGGAATCAGGTTTTATTGTTTTGTAGCTTTACTGTGTACCAAAGTGTCTCTATTTTGTATGCTTCTCTCATTTCCCTAATTTTGTTGTAAGATGCTACCAGAATAAACCTTGTCTTGGTTTCACCCCAAATGGGTTTTGTAGTGCTCTGTGAGTTCAGTATCTAAATCCAGGTTACAGAATTGAAGGCGGGTTCCTAAACAGAGATCCAAGTAGGATTGCAGACAGCTGAGGCTGGCAGTCTGGTATCTTGAGATCTCAGAGGGTCTTGGTTCCTTTGCCAGTAGGCAAGGGTGGGGTGGTGGCGGGTCAGCCAGCCCCCCCTTCCGGGCCACATGGTGGCAAGTGCTGGGTTTCCTTTGGAGTAGGAAAGGGTGGAGGTCTGGCGGGCCAGCCAGCCCCCCCTCTTCCTCCACAGAAGGGCTGTCCAATCCAAATCAGGTTTAGAGATAAAGAACTATAAGAAAGAAGAGCAGCAGCCTTGAAGTTGTCCATCAACAATTAGCACCTAGACAGCAGACTGAGCAGGTTACCTGATCACAGTCTTCCCCATTATGATAAGATATACTGTATTTCTATTTCAATTAGAGTAATTATTTCTGAATGTGTATCTATACATATAAATTAGCACACATGATGTTTGTACAACCCTGTGCCCTCTTTTCAACTGGCCCAGCATTTCAAGGCATGAAGATATAATGATAGGGGAAGGCTTAGTTTACCTGTTCAGTGACGGTCATGTATGCAGATGTTAAAGAAATAGGAGCCTTGCTACAAAAAAAAGAAAAAGTAGCAACACCATATGTACAGGGAACAAAACAACTGCTCCACAGAAAAGGTAATAAAAACTAACCAAATGTACTTTTTTCTCATTTCAAAGAATAAGTTCACAACGCTATCTATGTACGTTTGCAGGGGAATCGGTGGTCCCCAGATGTTTTTGGCCTACAACTCCCAGCTGGCTGGGGCATGCTGGGAGTTGTAGGCCAAAAACATCTGGGTACCCAAGGTTGGAGAACACTGCACTAGGACGTACTTCCAAGAAAACATGCCTAGGACCGGGCTGCACATCTGTTAATCTGAATGGCATTTACCCGCAGGTAGGTGGCATGACAGCTGCCCAGGTTGTGCAACTTGCCCTGATTCAGAGATCTTGATAAGTGAGCTTGTGATTCAAAGAAGTGATTCAGAGATGTTGATAACTCTCTCTTTTATTCTCGGCCAGCAGCATCTTCTTGTTCTGCCCAGCTAATAAGCAGCCCTTAAAGTCACTTTGCCTCCCATCTCGCCATGTCCTTTAGATTTCCCCCTCCCCTTTGGTTTAATAAAACAAGTCCCAAACGATATTAACAGGTCTTGCCTCAGCCCAGGTTGCTTGGAGGACTACGACCCCCAAAATGCACCGCGCCTGCGCTCCTCAAGAGATTCTGGGTCATCTCGAGGGCGGGAAGTGTTTTCTGAGGGACGGGGTGTCGTCGGAGTCTCCAGTGAGGGGGGAATCGCTTTATAAAAGCGAAGCGAAAGTCCTTACAGGCAGGCAGGGGTGAGGGGGTGCCAGCAGTAGCCATGGCCGAGGGAGGCGAGATTTCTGATGCTGACAGTGATGAGACGATAGTTGAGGGGTCCGTGTTTGAGAGCGACCTGGAGGAAGAGCAGCTCCTCGGAAAGAGGTGACAAATACACACACACACACACACACACACACACTACAGCTGTTTGTGCAGACACTTCACAAAGACACACACTGTGAGGTCGACTGCAAGTGTCTTTAATTCCTTATCATGCAATCTTGTATGTGTTTACTCAGAGGTAAGCCCCATTGAGTTCACTGGGATTCACTCCCAGGTAAGTGTGTATAGGAGCAGGGCCAGATCAAGGCCATGATGGGCCCTGGGGCTAGTCGTCTGTAGTGGGGGCCCCTACTCTGCCCCCAATACTGAGCTCACACAGGAGTTTGTGCACACGCACACATTCAACAATATGCAATAATAATGCCCCTACATTTTTCACTATATATTTTAGTGTAAATTATCTTTCTAGTGTTCCTGGAAGCAAAATGCTAATATGGTAGAGAACTCAAATACAAACACAAGCTTCCGCTTTTATAGCATACAGCACACAGAAACACACCTTGAAGCGCTCTCTCTCATATACATACACACACACACACACACACACACACGCTCAAGAAAGAGACTGTACACCACAGTCAAATTGGATGTACATGTAGCCAGTGCTGGCCTGGGACATTTTGCTGCCTGAGGAGGACCAGCAAATGCCACCCATTTCTCACTGGATGATCTGGGCCAGCAAGAAATGGGACTTCTTAACCTAACCTACTTCACAGGATTGTTGTGAGGGTAAAAATGGGGAGATCTTTAGTTCCTGGAGGAAAGCCAATACATAAATATAATAAAATAAATAATTCTGTACTAGAAAAACATAATTGTCTTACAATATGTTCATAATAAGCCTCCGTAGCCTGTAAAATGGCCATTTGTGCATTGTGTTACTGTGTGCATTCATTTCCATGCATGTGCTGTGGAGACAGGATGCATCCAATACCCCACTTGCAAGTTTCTCTTATAGGGACCCTGGGGAAGGAGCCTGAAGATGGACACCAACTCTTATAATTCATACTAAACACTTAAAATTTGGGGCAGGGGAATCCTTTTGCTTCTCATATGACCCACCCATATGCCTCTATCTTCTGCATGAACATAAATTCAACGAAACTTTGTTAATAACAAAAACAATTAGGAGTCTTGTGCACCTTAAGGACTAACACATTTATTCTGGCATAAGGTTTCATCAGATGCATGGCATATTATGGGGATTTTCAGGTTTATATTCAGTCCATATGGGGTGGATTGTAAACAGTAAAATCAGAAGGAAGTGCAGAAAATGTTTAATGAAGAAAAGTATCCTTTTCATTAAATACTTCACAGCTCCCCCAGCCCCATTTTGCTAAAACAACCCACTCGCTAACAATTCTGGACTACACTGCAGTGATGTCATACACTATTCTCCCTTCCAGTAATATTGGTATAACAATCATAGACCACTTTGCAGTGCTGAAGTAAACCATGGTCAGCCACAGTACCTTCTCCCCCCAACACACACACACACACACACACACACGCGTTATAATGGCAGACTTTATTTACATTGACAGGTGTTTTTTTTAATGGTTACAAGCAGGAAAAAAAAGTGATTTTGTTGCATGAAATAGGACCTGAGCTAGAAAAGACATGAACTCCTGTAATTCCTGCTACCCATTGTTTGGGACAAGATATGCTACTGCCCAAACACAGCTAAACTAAAATAGTAGTAGTAACCTAGTAATATAGCTTGATTGGATATGTATACCTATTTAAGTGGTTTGCAGATCATATGGGCTTGTATCCAAAGAATGGTAAGCAGAGTTCCACTTGGGCAACACTCTGTTCCTTCCATCTGCTGCAGTGGCAGCCTCTTGTACCTAAAGAAAAGTTGCTTCAGAGGGCCAGGGGACCCTCTGGAATAGCATGTAATGGGGTGGGGGGCTGCACCTGGGCAAAAACTGGCAAAAGTTGGAGATCCCCCTTTGTGAGTGAAACTGAAAATGCCTTCTACTTGTGTTAGGAGCTCTTTGGATATAAGCCATAGTTAGTAATGGTCCTTTCAAATGATGTCAAGACTAAGGTGTGGTTTATATTTTTAGCTTATCTTTAATTGGTAAGGATATGACATTGGCAACAGAAAATAACATTGCTCCAGGAATAAGGAACTTAAATGGAGGTAAGAGATCCCCCCCCCCCCCGTTCATCAGATTCCATTTTTTTCTTAAACGTATAGCTGTGTTTCCTTAATATTCAATGTAATACTAGTTCTGCATTTTAAAATTAAAGCTTGATTCTCAGTTCCTCGAACTGAATATCCTATGGTCTGCTTCAGTGCTCTGTGTTCTGTTCTTGGCAACTGATAAAGCAGTTTGTGTTTGTGTGTTTTCCCCATGTTTCTTCCATCTCTTTTGAGCCTGCAGAGAATCCAACTTTTTTTGGTAAGGAATGGAACAACAGTAGCAAAATATTGAACAAGAAAAATTGTAATTGAGGCATGTGGTGAGAGGACTGATCTATTCATGACATGGTTAGTGATGCCCTGCTGTTTGTATTTGCATTGCTGCTTTGCAATGTCCCTTCTTCTATATTTCAGTGAGAGCTCGCCAACAGAGAGAATAGATTTGTGTGTGTGTGTTTTTAAATTATCTCTAATGCAGGAAGGCACGAATAAAAAATAAAACAAAAATGGTAATCTCTCCCTTCCCCCGCCTTTCCAAAATACGCATATGGGCTACTTTCTCCTGGCTCCGGAACTCAAACTAATTACAAACAGAATACACCAGTTGAATGCAGTGAGACATCTGATAATACTTATTTATTTTTATTTGTTTGAACAAATTTATATACCTCTGAACGTTTAAAAAAATACAGCAGTTACAACATAAACACACACAATAATAAAATACACACACAGATTTTTTTTGGAAAGCAATCACATAATCAGTAAAACCAATGTATGTAGCCAGATCATACCTTAGGGAAAGCCTGAGTGAAAAAATACTTCTTGAGCAGGCGCCTAAAAATTAAAATTGTCAGTGCCTGCCTGATAGTAACTGGGAGGGAATTTCACAGAATAAGAGTTGCAACATTAAAAGCTCTATTCTTAATAGCCATAAAAGCCTCTGGAGCATGGGAACTACCAGGGGTGCTTCTCCTGAAGGCCATAGTGACCGGTCAGGAATATATGGAGTCAGACGATCCTTGAAGTAACTTGGTCCCAAGTTATTTAGGGCTTATACACTAATAACAAAACCTTAAACTTGCCCCGGTAGCATACTGGCAGCCAGTGCAGTTCTTTCAGCAAAAGTGTTACATGTTGTAGAAAAGATGCCCTAGTCAATAGCCTAGCAGCTGCATTCTACACAAGTTGGCTTCCAGACCAACCCTAAGGGAAGCCCCACATAAAGTGCATTGCAATAATTCAGTCTTGAGGTTACCAATGTCTGGCCTCCCAGAGTCAAAGTATCCTGGTCTAGGAACAGCTGTAGTTGTCATACCAGCTGAAGCTGATAAAAAAAAGGTGCTCCTAACCAGGCATTTCCCCAGACATTTTAATCATTTTAATCTTATAGTTGTTTTTAACTCTGTTATTGTAATTTGAATTGCTGCTGCTAGCTTTACTGTTTGTTTTTAATCTGTGGTTTTAAATCTTATATTTATGTTATATTGTATTTTATGGTTCTTCTTCGTGGTCTCTGTGCATCACACATATGGGCTCTGTGCGTGCGCGGAGGCCGCTTCGGGAAAGTTCTATAGCTGAGGTAAATTTTGGGCGGGAACCCCTCCCCCCTGCGTCTCCCTTGCGCGGGTTCCCGCCCTCTCCCTCAGTTCCTCTTCGACCGCCATCGCGTGTGGCTGTTTCTTCGAGAGGTTCTTCGATTCTTTATAGAATCCACCTAAAACTGAGAAATCTTTACATCTTTCCCCCCGTTTTTCGTCGTGGGATCCTTCAATTCTGATTATGGCTCCGAAAGCCCCCTTCCGCAAATGCGTAAGGTGCGGGACGAAGCTTCCTCCGGCTGATGGACACTCGCTGTGCCTCACCTGCCTTGGCGAAGGCCACAATGTGGATGCTTGCCATCATTGCCAAGCGTTCACGAAACAAGCGAGGAAGCACAGGGCGGACAAATTGACGGCCATTCTGTATAAAAAGGCCCTACAACCGCCCGCGGAAAAGCCTATCCCTTCGGCTAGGCCTAGTACGCCACCGTCGCACACGGTCTCCTCAGCGGACGCTCAGGAGGCCTACATGACGGCGATGATATCGAAGAGCAAAGCTAAGAATGGCTCGTAGAGAAAAGGAGGAAAAAAGGAAGAGCAAGAAGCGGAAAGATAAGGTGAGGAGATTGGCAAAGAAATTGGCTTCGTCTCTCTCGGGATCGAGATCGATAGTGGCCCCGGATCCGACGGACGTTGTGACCGTTGAACGCCCGGCTGGGCTGAAATCTCCTCCCGCACGGGTTCCCTCGGGCTCGAGGGACCCTCCTCCTTGCTCTCCACCTAAAGCCCCCTCGGGCTCGAGGGAGGCTGGACTGAAGTCTCCTCCTCCACGGGTTCCCTCGGGCTCGAGGGACCCTCCGCCTCGCTCTCCACCTAAAGCCCCCTCGGGATCGAGGGAGGCTGCCCGGCTATCGGTATCTGAAGGCGAGATACCGTATTCACCTTCGGAACCGAGACCTACGACCACTGCTCTTCCGACTCTAGCCTCGGAGCCGAGAACTGCTCTTCCAATTCTAGCCTCCCCGGTTCGTGCGATACGGGCTCGTACTCCACGGACCCGATCTAGCTCACTCGAGATCGAGGAGGTGCTGATTACCCGGGACCGGGCATCCTCCAGATCATCCAATTCTCGTAGAACCCGAGACCCCCAGCGGTACAGGGAGAGGTCTCAGGATTCAAGGGATTCGAGATACTCCAGGGCATCTCGTTACAGTTATCGCCGGAGGCACTCTCCTGTGTCTGAATACAGATACCAGACCAGGTGTACCGTTCCAGAGAGAGGTCGCCACCCAGGAGACACTCCCCAAGAAGGGATGCTGGACGCTCTCCACCGAGACAAGAAGGGGTGCGTCCCGACCCCAGAATGTCCCTCCCCCGGTCCGCCCTCTAGTCCTCCCTTCACAAGTGGACGAGAGAGAGGATCGGCTAACTACGGTCTCACTGGCAACCGTATCCCGCTCCCGCAGGTCGTCGACCCCGGGGTCTCCCATAACGGACTCGGACTCGATCGTCTCGTTGTCCCCTTCGTCCACATCCCCGGACCAGAACGTCTCAACTCAGGCCGCTGTATCCTCCTCTGAGGATATGGGCCCCTTCCAGGACCAAGTCCTCCGGATGGCTCAAGCCCTCGGTCTGGAGACAGCTGTCGAGGAGAAGAAGCAAGTAGACCCTCTCTTTGACGCGGTTTCCAAATCATCTTCGGGCCCGACGTTGCTCCCTATCACCCCGACGATGCTGGAGACGGTGCAGGGATCGTGGAGCTCACCATCCACAGCTCCTCCTGCGGCAAAGCGCCTGGACGCTCTTTACAAGATTAGGCCAGACACAGCTAAGTTTCTCTTCTCCCATCCCACCCCGAACTCGATGATAGTTGAATCAGTACAATCGAGATCAGGCAAACAACATTCCACTCCGTCTGACCCCGAAGGAAAAAGGTTAGACAACTTCGGACGAAGAGTCTACACCTCGAGCGCCCTGGGGATCCGGGTTGCTGGGTACCAAGCTACGATGGCTAGGTACCAACTCTTCCTCTGGGAGAAGATGGGAGGACTGATTGACTACCTACCGGACGAGAAGAGAGACTTAGCCAGAGTCTTCCAGGCCGAGGCAACGAACACCTCCAGACAACAGATCCATACTGCCAGACACCAAGGGGACTGTCATGGGAGATCCCTGGTGAGTGCAGTCGCTCTCCGCCGTCACGCCTGGCTAAGGTCTTCTACATTGACCACGGAAGCTAAGGCCAAAAGCTAAGGCCATCTGCCCTTCGATGGAGTCGGCCTCTTTAATGATAAAACGGACGACTCTCTCGACACGGTTCAGAAAGCACGGGTGAATGCGAGGAAGATGGGCCTACTCCCACAAGCATCTTCCAAGACATTCAGACGCCGCAGGTGGGCTCCGTATCCGCCCCCGGTAGGTCCTAACCAGCAGGGTCAGCAACTCCAGCAGTGGCAGGACAGTCGTTCTCGTCCACAGCAGCCCCGGGCACCGAGCCGTCAGTTCCAGCAGCAACTGGTACCGGGGCTCCCGTAAAGGAGGCGACTTTCAAAGGTGTCGGGTTTGACGCGACCCTAGGCACGACCGATATCTCCACTCCGATCCTCCCGGCTCGACCTCAGTTCGGAACTCGACTATCCCTCTTCCTACCATCATGGAAGAAAATTACCACCGATCGTTGGGTTCTGGACATTATTCGGCATGGGTACAGGATCGAGTTCGATTCTTCTCCCACCTTTTCTTGGCATCCTGTACCACGCAGCCATCCCAGACACTGCAGGAGGAGGTCGGTTCCTTGCTACTCAAGGGGGCCATCGAGATGGTCCCGCCTCACCTGGCACAGGACGGCCTTTACTCCAGGTATTTCACGGTGTCAAAGAAGGATGGAGGGCTCCGACCGATCCTGGATCTGCGTTCAGTGAACTTCTACATTCTACCCAAGAAGTTCAGGATGGTCACTCTCCAATCGATCTTGCCTCTCCTTCGCAAGGACGACTGGTTTGCATCCATCGATCTCCAAGATGCCTACTTTCACATAGGGATCCATCGAGACAGCCAGAAATACCTGAGGTTCAAGATCGGATCCGATACTTACCAGTTCAAGGTACTTCCATTCGGACTCTCGACGGCACCGAGAGTGTTTACCAAGTGTATGACAGTAGTCTGCGCTGCTCTACGAACCCAAGGGGTGACGCTCTATCCTTACCTGGACGATTGGCTCATCGTCGCTCCGTCTGCTCAGGAACTCTGGAGCGCCCTCCACCTGACTACCGACACTTTGGTCACTCTCGGACTCTGCCTCAATGAGAAGAAGTCCACTCTCTTCCCAACTCAAAGGATCCAATTCATCGGAGCATTATTAGACGCCACGGTCGGTCGTGCCTTTCTACCGAAAGACAGAACTCTAAAGATACTTACCCTCGCCTCGAAACTACAGAAGGCGATGTCGTGCACAGCTCACTCGATTCAACGGCTCCTCGGTCTCATGGCTTCATCCATATCGGTCGTTCCTCTCGCTCGACTTCGTATGCGCCAACTCCAAAACTGGTTCATAAGGTCGTTCGATTCCGAGATGAATGCCCATCGAACGAGGCTAACTATTCCGTCCAGCATAAGACAGTCTCTTCGCTGGTGGATGAGCCGCTCCAATCTGACAGAAGGGCTACCTTTCCAACCCGTCACACCCTCGCTCACGCTCACGACGGACGCATCTCTCCTGGGCTGGGGAGCTCACTGCGGGAGTCATACAGCACGAGGCCAGTGGGGCCCGCGAGACAGAGAGAAGCACATCAATGTCCTAGAACCCAAAGCAGTATGGAACTTGATGAAATCCCTCGAACCTATACTCGCTGCGAGACATCTGCAAGTGGTCACGGACAATACTACGGTTGTGGCCTACCTGAACAAGGAAGGCGGCACCCGCTCACTACGGCTGACGAACCTCACCCTCCGTATATTCGACTGGATGATCCCTCGTCATATATCCGTGAGGGCCATCCATATTGCGGGGAAGGACAATACTCTGGCAGACGCCCTCAGCAGGATGTCACTCGACTCCCACGAGTGGCAACTCGACGTTCGAATTCGACAATCCCTTTTCCACCTGTGGGGAACCCCAACAGTGGACCTATTCGCCACCTCAGCCAATACAGCCTGCCGCATTTTCTGCAGCAGAGCGGGACACGACAATGCGTCGATCGGGGACGCATTCCTGATAACTTGGTCGGGGACTCTTTTTTATATATTCCCACCGATTCCATTGTTGGCCAAGGTCATCTCGAAAATCCAGTCCGAGGGCACGAACTGCATCCTAGTGACTCCATGGTGGCCGAGGCAAGCCTGGTTTGCACCACTTCTCCGACTTTCCAAGGGAGAGTATCGCTATCTACCGAACACGACAACGATACTTTCTCAAGCCCGAGGCACGTTATTGCACCCGAATCCGTCCATCTTGAAACTCACGGCCTGGCTAATTTGATACCGAGCACCCTCCCTTCGGAGATCAAACTCGTACTGCAGGAAGCGTGGAAACCATCCACTAGAGCTTCATATGCCAGAAAATGGAAAGCCTTCTGTGATTACCTCGGTCGGATCGAAGTGCCCTACTCTAGCGCTCCTATCCATCAAGTACTGCAATTCATGCTTCATTTGCATCAGCAAGGGGCTTAAGACGAGCTCGTTAAAGGTCTATTTGGCTGCCCTGTCAGCTTATCATGATGGTCAAGATGGATCCACTTTGTTTTCGAACCCGCTAGTTAAGCGTTTCATGAGAGGATTAAGAAACATGACCCTTCATTTAAACCAGTCACTCCGGTCTGGGACCTCCAGCTGGTTCTGCAGGTACTCATGGCTAAACCATTCGAGCCAATGGTGACAGCGGATCTCCGCTTGGTGACTTTTAAGACCGTATTTCTTGTTGCTGATCACCTCTGCTCGGAGAGCATCAGAGCTGGCGGCTCTAAGGGTCGATCCTCCATACCTCAGTTTCCACAAGGAAAAGGCGGTGTTGCGCCCAGATTTGGCCTTCCTTCCTAAGGTCGTGTCCTCCTTCCATCTAAATCAAGACATTATATTGCCGGCATTCTTTCAAGGTCCGTCGACTCCATTGGAGCATCAGCTCCACATGCTGGATGTGCGAAGGGCCCTATTGTTCTACAAGTCCCGCACTGAGTCCATTAGGAGATCTCCCCAGTCTCTTTATTTGTTATGGCGGGCGCTCCAAAGGCCTGCCGGTCTCGACCCAACGTCTATCCTCCTGGATTGTAGACTGTATCGAGCTAGCATACGAACTCAAGCGACGACGATTGCCGAACTCGGTACGAGCTCATTCTACCAGAGCCGTATCAGCCTCGACGGCCTTTGCGAGAGGAGTCTCGTTGACGGATGTCTGCAAGGCGGCTACGTGGTCCATGCCTTCGACGTTCGTATCACACTACCAAGTCGATGTTCGATCCCGGAGGAACAATGCTTTTGGCAGAGCTGTCCTTTCCTCGGTCCTACAGTAGTGACGACACCGACCCTCCACCGGTAAGTCAGCTTGCTACTCTGCCCATATGTGTGATGCACAGAGACCACGAAGAAGAAGGACAGGTTGCTTACCTGTAACTGTGGTTCTTCGAGTGGTCATCTGTGCAGTCACACAACCCGCCCATCCATCCCCGCTACGGTGTCACTGTCGAGTTCGATGGTGTACTGAACCGGGACCCTTGGGCTCACTATGATCGGTACCGTATAACACCATCGAATTGGACTTTCGGTATTGGTATTAGGAAGTTGGAGAAAACCTCTTCCTATGTTCTCCCTTGGTACTGGGATCGCGATGGCGGTCTCAGGGGAACTGAGGGAGAGGGCGGGAACCCGCGCAAGGGAGACGCAGGGGGGAGGGGTTCCCTGCCCAAAATTTACCTCAGCTATAGAACTTTCCCGAAGCGGCCTCCAGCGCACGCGCAGAGCCCATATGTGTGATGCACAGATGACCACTCGAAGAACCACAGTTACAGGTAAGCAACCTGTCCTTTTAACTGTTGTAAACCGCCAAGAGAGCTTCAGCTATTGGGTGGTATAAAAATGTATTAAACAAATAAATAAATAAATAAACCACCGAGGCTGCTTGGACCTCCAGTGACAAAGATGGGTCCAGGAGGACCCCCAGACTATCCATCTGCTCCCTCAGAGGGAGTGCAGCCTAGTCCAGAAAAGGAAACTGACCTATATCTCAGACCCAAGAACTACTCACCCATGGTGCCTCCATTTCGCCAGGATTCAGGCTCAGGTTTATTGGGTCGCACCCAGCCCACAAGTGCATCCAGGCACTGGTCCAGAGCCTGAATGGCCATACCTGATTCAGATGTTACAGAGAAACAGAGTTGGGTGTCATAAAGACCTGTGGCTCACGCTGGCTCAGCTTCTCTGAGTGTGGAAAGCTAAGCAGGGTCAGGCCTGGTTATTACTTGGATGAGAGACCCCTCTAGTTTCCTGCATTGAGCAGGGGGTTGGACTCGATGGCCTTGTAGGCCCCTTCCAACTCTGTGATCTGTGAATCAGCATATTGATGTCATTTTGCTCCAAATCTCCTAATGACTGCTCCCAACCGCTTTATATAGATGTTAAACAGCATCAGAGACAATTTAGTGCCCCATTGCACAACTACCAGAGCCCCAAAAGCACTCCCTCAATGCTACTCTCTGGAATTGGCCCTGCAGGTAGGAACAGAAGCACAATGCCCCTGATACCCATCCCACAGAGCCATTCCAGGAATATACTGTAGTCAATAGTATCAAAAGCTTCAGAGAGATCAAGCAAAATAAGTAAGGTCACACTCCCCTTATCTCTGTCTTGATAAAGGTCATCAAAGTGATTGATTCAGTCCCCAATCCAGGCCTGAACCCATACTGGAATGGATGTAGATAATCAGTATCATCCAAGAATGATGTGGTTTTAGGGAGTATCTTCCCTAAAAATGGGGTATTTGTGACCAGCTGGTAGGTGTCACAAACCATTGGGTCCAGAATGCACTTTCTTAACAGCAGTCACACTACTGCCTCTTGAAGGGCAATCTCTTTAACAATCAATCAACAAATTAAAGAAAAGCATTCAGCTGGCGTTGAAAGGTATATAATGTAGCAGCTAATCAGAACATGGAGAGGCAGCATTCTGCAACCAACTTTCTTGTCTTTAAATCTACTATACTTGGGCTTAAGCCTGTGTTAATGGTTTAAAATAATTAGTCAGAATCACAGAGCATATGATATGCTGTCAACATTCAGAGCTCCCAATCCATTTAAATCCAGCTTCAAGGCAAGACACATGTAACATTTTTAGAGCAGCAGGGATGCTCCAGATATACCTTTCCACTCCAGGGTTGAACTCTGAGAGAGAAAAAGAAAGGGTTGTGCAAGTTCGAAGCAGAAACTGGCAATGCATATTGCTGATCACCTAATTCTTGGTGATGTTACCGAGAACTACACTCTGGAGCAGTTTTGCAGTTACTAAGGTAATGAAGGTAATGGAAAACCACATGCAGTGCTTAAAGAAATATTTTTTAAAATGCAGACAGACTTTTCGAAAGGATTCCTGTACCAGTGTTCATTTTGCTGGTATGCAGTCTGTCATTTCATCGCTGGCTTCCCCTACAGCCGAGTAATCTGCCATGAGATCTTTTTATATATTGCCTTTGTATTCACCTCAACATAACCATTGTTTTATGTGTTCTTCTGGATTATCTTCCATTAATGAACTCTTGAAGGTTTTCTAAATTGTAAATAGCACACCCTGGGTTGCTTTGCATGTTGATTGGTAGAGCTAATTATTGATTGAGGTGGATCTAGTCTTTATTTATTCCACCCTTTAAAATCCCTAGATATTACCTAGAGATTAATGTACACAATTAGGTAATTAGTTAGTGTAACTTCTGGATCCAGCCAAAAAATATGTATGACTGTTCCCTTAAATTGAAAAGTGCTGGTAGCACTTGACTTGTGAAATGTACTAGAAGAAAACTTGGTCTTCTACAGAAAGAAGACTATGACTGGGTTTGCACGGTATGGCAACCCATCATAGGTAACTAGCCACAGTGGGTTGTCGTGTCGTGCAAACCCTGTCCACTTCCTGCAGGTGACTTGTTTTCCCCCCAACAAGCCACTATGATAACCCATGGCTTTTTCTAGGGGTTGTTGTACCCACGATGGGTTGTCGTGCTGTCCGACTCCAGGCAACCAACACCATAGTTGGTCCAGGGAAGTGGCGAACAAGCCGTTCAGCAAGAACAGCAATCCCTCCCTTGCTGCTTTTGCTGAGCTCTCCCAAGCCACTGCCAGTGACAGTTGCTCCACCAAGTGCCCAATCAGCACTTTGGAGCAACCGTCACTGGCTTGCTCTCCCTGCTCCAATCGCGACCCCTTTTGCAGTTGCCGTGGCTATTTTTTTCTCCCCCCCCCTGAGATCGCTTTTCGTGATCTGCATATGTCCCTGTCATAAAACCCTGTTTAGCTCTGTCAAAAACCGTGTTTTAAAAGAAACCTTTACTTTTGACAGCTGTCAAAAGTAACTGCTCTCATAAATGGGGTGTGTGATGAAAGGGTTAACATCTAGCTGTTGCCAGGCAGAGTGGATGCACCCAACAACCTATCGGGGCTCGCCTGTAGAAAGTTCTGATGGGAGGGGGAGCTCTGTATATATGTGCGTGTGTGAGATGAGAGGAGTTAGTTAGAGTGCTAGGGTGTTGAGTTAGAGTTAGTTAGCGAGATGAGTTAGAGAAGTGAGTTAGGAAGAAGAGAGATGAGAGAAGTGAGTTGGAGGGAAGTGAGTTAGGAGGATTCTAGTCAGTCAGATAAGAGTCATAAAGTTAATTCAACATAAACTATTGCCTTTATGGAAAAGAGGTTGTTCCTGTTTGAAGAAATGTTTTACTTAAAAAATAAAGAACTATTTGTTGGGTTACTGACTGATTTATAACTGGTTCCATCCTGAAGCACACACACCTAATCACTTGGTATAGCCGCTAAGAGAAAGATATCTACCCAGCGTAAACACCACAATAACCAGCAATGGTATTTTAACAGAGTTTATCTCCCACAGACAGATTGTCTGCTCGGGTTTGTCTGGGAGTGAGTGAAGACTTGGGACAGAGTTGGAACAGTGTTAGTTTAAAATAGGGTGAGCTACCATATCTCAGCCACTGGGTTAGTGAAGAAAGTGAACTAACAGCCAGGTGGTAGTGAGAAAAATAAAATTAAATAACCGGCCACGTTATCGTCACAGGGTGGTCTGCACTTTTCCACTTTCCTGAGCACCTAGAGGCTTGGGAAAGGGTAAGAAAAGTGGAGGACACGAAGAACTATCAGGTCCAAACTTGAGACCTAGATGCAGCCAGGTGATGTAGCCACCCCCTTTCACAAGCAAAGATCCTCTCGCGGCTTTGCTTTGTGCTTGACAACTCACCATTTGACAGCTGTCAAGTGAAAACAAAGTAACGTATTTGAAGCCTGGCCTGGGGGACACTTGGCTCAACAATACTACAAGTGAGAAGGAACTTGGAATTGTGGTAGATCACAAACTGAATATGAGCCAGCAATGCGATGTGGCTGCAAAGAAAGCAAATGCTATTTTGGGCTGCAGTAATAGAAGTATAGCTTCCAAATCACATGAAGTGATAATTCCCCTTTACTCAGCACTGGTTAGGCCCCATCTTGAGTACTGCGTCCAGTTCTGGGCACCACACTTTAAGAAGGACGTAGACAAACTGGAGAGGGTTCAGAGGAGGGCAACAAGGATGATAAAGGGACTGGAAACAAGGACCCCTATGAGGAGAGACTGAAAGAACTGGGCATGTTTAGCCTTCAGAAGAGAAGACTGAGGGGAGATATGATTGCACTCTTCCAGTACTTGAAGGGATGTCACACAGAGGAGGGCCAGGATCTCTTTTCAATCATCCCAGTTTGCAGGACACGGAATAATGGGCTCAAGTTACAGGAACCTAGATTCCACCTAAACATCAGGAAAAATTTCCTGACTGTCAGAGCAATAAGACAATGGAATCAACTACCTAGGGAGGTGGTGGGCTCTCCCAATCTGGAGGCATTCGATGCAGCTGGACAGCCATCTGTCAGGGATGCTTTGACCTGGATTCCTGCATTGGGCAGGGGGTTGGACTCGATGGCCTTGTAGGCCCCTTCCAACTCTACTTTTCTATGATTCTATGATTCCTGTCAATGTCCATGGATGGTGCCTGCTTTGACAGCAGGCACTTAACAGGACATTGAGCAGGCTAGGCTTTGCATTTCAAGTAGTTGTTGCATACTTAGAATCATAGAATAGTAGAGTTGGAAGAGGCCTATAAGGCTATCGAGTTCAACCCCCTGCTCAATGCAGGAATTGCGCAGCTCTGAACTACTGCAAAATAAAATTAACAAAAACATTTGCGCACATTCAGTGTTCTCTGAAAATAAAGTGGGGGGGAAGCCATAGTGACCGCAAAAGGCATTGTGATTGGAGCAGGGAGAGGAAACAAGACGAGTTCTTCCGTGTAGGGCTCTAGGATACCTGCAGGAGGACCAAGGGGGAAGGAGTGGGGGGGACAACCAACAGTGAGCCCAATTGTCTGTTTGGCACTCCGTGGGTTGTTGTGTCATGCAAACGCTGCCTATATCTCTGGTCAGTTGAAGTATCTTAAGATGTTATGACTGCACTGAAAATTGAGATGTGGCAAGCTCCAGATTTTTATTTATTTATTTATTATATTTATACCCCACCTTTTTTCCTGCAAGGAACCCAAGGCGGCTTTCCTCCTCCTCCTCCTCCTCCTCCTCCTCCTCCTCCTCCTCCTCCTCTCCGTTTTATCCTCACAACAACCCTGTGAGGTAGGTTAGGCTGAGAGTCAGTGACTGGCCCAAAGTCACCCAGTGAGTTTCATGGCCGAGCGGGGACTAGAGCCCAGATCTCCAGATTCCATGTCCAACACCCTAACCACTACGCCACACTGGCGTAGGCTTCTGAGCAAGAGACAAAGATCCATATCTAATGCTGTCACAGCGTTAGCACAATGTCATTAGTGCTTGCTAAGCAGTGATTTGCCACAATAATGACATTACAGTAGTGTTGGTTTGCATTAGCGCTGTGGCAGCATTGGATACTGCCTTGTAGTCCCACCCCTAGGAATGCAGTTATTTTCTCACTACCATGATCCTTAGTACATTCTCCCTTTTGGCTTACTAAGTGCTGGGAAAGCAGTGGGAAGAGTGGATTAGGAATCATGCTGGGTCTGGGGCTCAGGTTGGTAGGTACTTTAAATATCTATGGCCCCAGGCAGCTGCCTGGCCTTGCTCTGACTATGATTGAGGTCTGGGGGGAAAAGTAAACACTGACACAAGTTTTGTATGCTTTTGTATCTCCTTAGAATGAAGATTCTGTACAAGAGAATGGGAAGGAGGGATATTTGTGGGGAACTGAGTAGTGGTAGCTCCAGCAGCTATTCATCTTCGACAGCTTCCTTGGGAGAAATGATGAGTAGTTGGTCTCGAGTAATCAGTGATCCAAATTGCTGCCAAGATTCCAAGAGAAAAGATGCAGCACCTGCACTTTTTTTTATTACCAGGGACACTGACATCATCTGACCCCACCCACCCCAGACTTCCCTGTTCCCTTCAAGCTTACCTGTAATCCAGCACAGTAGCTGGGTGGAAATGAATTTTCCCAGCAACAATATATTGTTTCCTGTTGTGATGCAAAGTGTTTTGGGGTAGCTTGGTCTTGAATGAGCAGTTAAGACCCTTGGATTTACAAAAGACCTGCTTTTGGTGGAGATGAAAACTGCTATAAGTGGTTTGTTGATATCGATCAACACAGTTGCCCGCATTTTTGTACTCTCCTTGGAGGCATGGCTATGGGGACTGTCATGATGAAGTGCCTGCACTTCAAAATTTACCACTACACAACTGACCCAAGTGGCCTCTGCAACAGAAAGGTCTGAAGTGCCACTAGAAGCACTGAGCATGCAAATACTGGGTAACAGAAGCTGAAACAGATGTGCTGCTTATGGCTTTCCCCTGGTCCTGATTTTGCAGTTACAGTGCTAGATTGCAAAATTTGAAAGCTATGGGCCACTTTCTCTGGTATAATCTTATTCATCAACAATTCTTGAATAAAGAAATCTTTGTTTAAGAAAAGAGTTTTTAAGGCTCTTATAAGTTCATGTATGCTCCAAAAAGCATGAAAACTGTAAGAAGAGTCCTGCCTTAACTTGTACGCCATGGATTGGATCCAACAGTGCCCTTCCATTCACAGATGCTCCTGATGGCGGGAGAAACCCTGGATCCAACCCAGTATATTCACCTGATGAACATTTTAAAATGGCAGCTTGTTCCTGTGGCAAGCAGCTCTTTATCTCTGCCCTTCTTACTATCATCAGATATATTTTTGTGTCAAGAAGATCTCTGGGGCTGCAGTCCTGTACACCCTGGGAATAAGTCCCAATGAAAGTAGATATGTATAGAACTGTGCTATTGCATTGGAATCTTTAAAGGGCTGATCTATATATCCAGCAAAATCATGTGGCAGAATCCTATCTGATTGACAACATTGACAACAGTGTTTTGTAAAGATATGCAGAAAAATTAAAGCAGCATTATCTTTTATGCTCTTGCCTCTGCTTTATTGTTGGGATATTTGATATGAAACTTTTTTCAGATAGTTGGAATTTTCCATAATACATTTGTTTATGTGAAAACAGGGCAATGGAACTGAGTGCAGTCATTTGCATTAATTATCTTTATCTGTTATTACAGAAAAGCTATCTCCAGAGATTCAATTTATTCATCAACACAGCATTAATATACAAATCCTAAGGAAAACAGAGCTGATTAACACGGTAGGTATATGTTCAGGTACACTGTGGTAACTCAGATTTAAGTATAAACAATATTTGGAAAGCTAGAGATTAAAAACAACTTTTATTCACTGTCATCTAAGGAGCAGCAAACACTCAGTGTTGCTGCAATGTAGGATCCATTCCAGATAATAGAATCCTAGAAATACTCTGTACTAAATGTAGTACCAAAGATGCAGTAGCCTGATCAGGGTTTCCAGAATAATATCTTCCCTCCACTGATGGGATAGAAATGGTAGCCTTGCTGAAGGGTGATGGGGAGTTATTTCTAGGCTTTCTCTCCTTTTTTATAACTGCTCTAGAGTGGGAGGAGTGCACAGATTAGAACTAAATGGACTCTCCCCTAAAATGTCTGGGAAAAGGACAGGGCAGATCTGTAGGAGAGGGCTCAACCTTGCTGTTTTTTCTCCATTTACGAAAAAAATTAAAGACTACAGTTGGTGAGCATTCCTGCTGAAATGGTACAGCGGAGGATGCTCAAATGGGAAAAAATGTCAGAAAAAAACCAGTTGAAGGTTGAGTGTGTCATCGCTACACTTTAAGTGGCAAATGAATTTGCTGCATACATAACAGTGTTTCCTACAGCAAATGTGAAAGTGCAGGCAATGTACAAACAACTTAAACACCAGTCAACATGTGTGTAGGGACCGTGGTTTCCAGATGTGGGCACAAGTGTATGTTACTTGCTTTAAAGATTTGCTGCAGAAACACCAGTGTAAAGACTTGCCCTTTTTAGGAAGAGTTGCTAGACTTGAAATACATTGGGCCAGTAAATCATTCTCAGTGCACCTTTAAGGTTTTCTCTCTTTCCTTCTCAAATGAGATAGGCACATTTTAGTTAGTGCCTATGGCATCATGGTTGACAAGTGATACACTTGCTCCCACTGCCTGATCCATTTAAAAATGAGCCTGATCCATTTAACAATTGTTTAAAAAGTTTTCTTTCATTTTCTCTGCCTAGTAAAGACTGAATGCATTGCTCTATATACTGTGCCACCCCAGCAAAAACTCTTCTCTAGTCTTTTAAAATTATACTTTAAAAAAATCTACAACTTGGTAATCAGCAAGGACTATGCCCTTCCCTTCAGCATTGTCATGACATTTGGTTAGCCTTTTTAGGTGTGCTGTTTCCCCTTTTTTATAGGCTGCATACTCTTCTCCTATGTTGGAGTGCACATTATTATTATTATTATTATTATTATTATTATTATTATTATTATTATTAATATTAATATTTATTTATCGCCCATCTGGCCAGCCGCTGGCCACCCTGGGCGATGTACACAGAATAAAAGCAATAAAATACATTTAAAACAATATAAAAATTTTAAAATCTTAACCCACCCCATATTATTATTATTATTTATATTTATTTAATAAATATACATCTTTTTTCCTTTAAAGAAAAAATGCTAGGCCATTCTGGATGGGTAGGATAGGAGTAGTAGTCCAACACGTCTGGAGGGCACCAAATTAGAGAAGGCTGTAATAGGCCATGGCAATTTCTTCACAGAGCAGCTTCTCAACCCCCTGTATTGCAACAAAGCTACCCACAGCCACTTTTGTCATTGAAACACATGGCAGGGTGTGCTGCCATGTCGTCGAGTTTGCATAACGCGGCAGCCCACCCTGTGAATAAGCAACACAGCATGGTTTGTTCGTGGTGGAACAACCCACTGTGCACACGACAGACAATCAGGCTTACTATGGGTTGTTCTCCCCCTCCTCCCCTCTGGTCCTCCAGCCAGTATCCCAGGTTCCTACACTGCAGAACCTATCTTGTTTCCCCCTTTCTGCTCCAATCACAATCTCGTTTTCATTTGCTACTTTTTTTCGGAGCCTTGTGTTGTCACCAGTGACAGCGATTCCACCAATGCACTTTGCAGTGACCATCACTGGCTCATTACCATTTTAAAAAGAAATGTTGGGGTGGCACAAATGTGCGTAAATGTCTTTGTAATTTTTTCTTTTTGTCGGTCTTTCGGAGTTGTGCAAGTGCACACTTACGGCTGTCAAAAATATATGTAGTCTTGCCTGGTCTATTACCTTGTCAGTTGCAACTGTCAAATGGTAACAGGACAGGAGAGACTGCTTATAGGCTAAATTGTGAATAGTCGACAGCTGTCAAGTGCCTTGCTATCAATTGGAATGCACCCGCAAATAGGAAAGAATCCGCAAAGGTAAGTGCACCAAAAGAGGGTGGGCTGTAGATCTCTGCCTTAGCAAGGTAATCCTCTGGGTTTTAAGTGTTGTGCTAACACTTCTTAGTGCCCTCCACCTTTGGGACACTTTCTGAGTCTCCATGTAGTCCAGAAAGAAGAAATCTTAAGGCCACCCCCTTTTTTGCAGCTCCTTTTTGGGGCACTTACTGCAGTTCCCTGACAGTTGTCAAAAAAAACCCTGAGAAGCCGGCTGGATGGGACGGAGTGAATGGGTCCACACTGGTGGGGGCACCCCATTCAGTCTGTCCTGTTCTGCAACCTCTAAGGTGTTTTTTTTAAGTGTCTGGGAAATTTGTGCAAATTTTTTGACAGAGAAATATATGCAGATCTCAGTAAATGGACTTACTCAGGCATTATAGCTTACCAAATCTAGCAATTGGTAGCAGAACAACACTTTTGGCATGCAGTCATGCTGAAAAGCCAGACAACTGACAGTACAATCCTACACATACTGATTTAGAAGTAAGCCACATTGAGATCAATGCCACTTACTCCTATGTAAGTGTGTATGGGATTGCAGCCTTAGCATTTATTTTTTTCTGAGGTGATAATAAGCATTTTTTCTTCCAGCTATATCAAGAAAGAAATGAAGAGGAAGAATCTCAATCTCTGCTCCAGTAAGCATAACATCACCCTGATAAATACAAGTGACTTTTCAAAGGCTAAATTTCTACCTGTACTATCAGCTGTATGCAGCATTCAACTGAGTGTTAGGGCATTGCATTAAAAAATTAGCTACTTTGATGAAATATAAAAAGAGTTCAAAATGCTTTCACAGTGCTGTGAGCCTTAACTGATTAAAAAAAACATTTATATATCACCCATCATCCAACGCAGGGCAGTGATCAGCAAATAGATGTTTTTCTGTCATAAAACACTAAAATATATAATAAAACCATAATTTTAACAATAAAATGAGGGAGCAACTGAAAACATATATACATGTGTCTGCAGCATATAAAAAAGCTGTACACTGATATATGATCTTGTTCTCCCATAGTTGCTGCTGCCTCCTCCTCCTTCTGTTGGCAAACAAATTACCGTACCCCACAGCCAGCTGCCTGATATGGGAGGTGGTGGCATTGCTTCTATCTCAGGGACTGAAGTGTTTTGATTCCCCTGATAACTCCTCACTTACTGTCTCTTCCACCCTGCCTGTAGCTGGATGCCAGAGATGAAAATGGCGCAGCTCCTCCCATCTCAGGAAACTGGCTGTACCTATCAGTGAACAGGCTAAAATTCAAGTGTCTAGGCAGGGAGATGTCTTATCTTCTGTTATAAGAAAGAAAATGATAGATTTGTGGCTTGCGACTCCCATTCCTTCCAGAAGAGTGGGCCTAGCATCATGTCAGCACGCTCACATTATCAGGGCCCTGCTGCTGCTATTGTTGTTGATGGTGGGCTGTGGGTGGTGTATAGGGATTGGGCCCAACACCTCTGCAGATACACCCCAAGAAGACATGGGAATTGATTCTAATTCAGATGGGGAGGAGGAGGTAGAAAGTGTTGTCGAGGCACCAAGGGTGTGGGAGCAGGAGACTGGTGAGAATAACAGGGACAGAGAGGAGGAAACACAGCTGTTGTCTGATCTTTCAGAGGACAGCCAAGCTGGGCCCTCTGAACCTGTGGGAATGCAGGCTCATAATGAAGAGCAGGAGGGGGATGGAATACAAAACCCAAGAGTTGGGCGTCAGATGTAAAGGGAGGGGCAACACAGGGTCATGCAGTGCTCAAAGAGACTTGCAGCCAGGGAGGTGACCCCATGGAAAGACCCACCTTGAGGGAGGGACTTGGTAGCCCGCTCAGCTTGAGAAGGGCAGGCCATAGTAGACAGGTTCGCACATCACGCTAACCTACCCTGGCAATAAGCTACAGTGGGTTGCTTGTTCGCACAGCAACCCACGGTGCATTTGACAGACAACTGGACTTGCCGTGGCTTGTTCTCCCTCACCTTCCCCCTCCTTCCCCTTTGGTCCTCCAGACCGTATCTCAAGGGACACTGCGGCTCAAGCTGCCTTACTGTCTCCTCCACCCTGACTGTAACTGGATGCCAGAGATGAAAATGGTGCAACTCCTCCCATCTCAGTAAACTGACTGTACCAACCCTGGACATTGACCCAGAGAGGCTCCAAATAGGTTTATTATTATTTTACTTTGCTTTCCACCGACAGCTGTCAAAAGGCAAACTGTCAGGGGAAAGCAAAGCCGCAAGTGATCTTACTTATGAAATCTGTATACTTCCCTCTCCAAACTACCCTTTTTGCCCTGCCTAAATCCCTGCTTTAAAAAAAAGCCCTAACTTTGACAGCTATCAATGTCAAGTGTCAGCAAAAATGGGGTGCGCTGCACTTTTCCATCTTCCCGCACACCTAGAGTCTCAGGAATTTGTGGAAAAGTGGGAGGCAATGGGATCTATGGTGGGGGCACTCAAAACCCTGAGGATCTCACTGTGAAGGGGGAAAAACACACCCCCTTTCGTGAGCAAGCATCACTTGCAGCTTTGCTTTCCCTTGACAACTTGGGGACTCTTGACAGCTTGCCCTTTGACAGCTGGTGGGAAATCAAAGTTAAAAAATAAAGCTATTTGAAGCCTCTCTGGTTCAGTGTCCAGATCCAGGATTGGTACCTGCTGCACTGTGATAGCAGGTATGCCCCATGACATTGCCCAGGCAAGGCTTCCTATTTTGGATTCGTGCACCTCCGCACTTGTGCAAGTCCAACTAAATTTAAAAAACAAAATACCCAAAAGAATTGCACGCATTTGGGGTGCAATATATATATATATATATATATATATATATAAAAGGGGTGGCCAACCAGTAACAGCCTCTCCAATATGCTGCTTGGGCAGTTTGGAGGGGCTGTCACTGGTGGCAGCATGGGTGGGATTGCGAAGAGCTGCAAGGGTTGGTTTTTTTGCCACCCTTGCTTTGCACCTTGCTCCCCACTTCCCTTTACCCACGGTGGGATTGGTTGTCCGGGTCTGGATGACATGACAACCCTCTGTGAGTAAAAAAACCCCCTACAACAGCCCGTGGGTTTTCAGGGTGGCTTGTTTGACAAAAACAAGCCACGGTAGGTGAAAGGCTGGGTTTGTATGACACAACAATCAACCATGGCTACTTACCCATGACGGGTTGTCATGTGAACCAGGTCAATGTCAGTTTTGTGACAACTCTCTTTCATGGTGCTCTAATCCAGGGAACTAACTGAAGCTTACAAAATACTGTATTATGCCAAGCTGCCTGGAACTGTTGTCTCTTTTGGCTGCATGAGGATACTGTCTGTAGCCTGAGGCAATGCTTGCTTGTTTGTAGTTTGCATAATAAATGTAATTGACTAGAAATACAACTTGACAGCTTGACTACAAAGAGAGCCAGGGGCCAGGCACTGGACAAGGTGGGATGTTGACTCTCTCCTGCTTCTGTCTGTGCTCCTCAGCCAGCTGCAGGTCTGGCAGCAGCTGTTCCTCCTGGCTGCCTCTGCCCTGCCCTGCCGACCCTGCTCAGGAAGGGCCTTGGAGTGAAACACTCTCACTGGCACTGCTCAGAGCTGTAGCAAGGATGCTGTGGATGAGACAGCTTGTCCCCTGCAGGGGCCTTGCATCCGTGTTGCCCTACTGCTGCAGCACTGCAATAATTATGGCAGCTGTGAGGAAGGGCTGGGGGGAAGAGAAGGCTGTGAGGATGCACCTGACCATGTCATAGCCCCCTTCAGCACACCAGTACCATGCTGTGCCTCCTCATCCCTTGGCCCTCACCCGTATATTGCTGGTCCCAGAAATAGGATACAGGCATTTGGCATGTCCACTTTTCATACTGTAAATTTTCTTTTTGGAATAGCTAGTACGTTTTAGGCACTTTATAAATCTTTATAATTGCTGGTAATTGCATGAACTAAATTGTTCCCATAAATGCATCATTATATTGACTATTGTGTGTAAATGAGTCTGAAGGTACAGAGATTAAAATCTGGCCCTAGTCATCCAAAGACACAAAATGCTTTAATGTGAAACTTTTTCTCCCCCCTAGAGCTGGGATAAACTGTCCAGTCATTGCTACAGATATTTGCCAGCCTGATTGTCCACAAGCTGCTACTGCACATGGAGAATACAAGCATTTTATTTGTATGTTTATATAATGAGGAGTAACTTGTTTAAGTACAGTTGATATACGTTTTGCAGAAATATTAAAAAGTGGAGAATGGGTATTTACATGGATCTATATACAATACAGTAAGGAGCTATGTGGCGCCATCAGCAGATTTCTCTGAAATGCAAAAAGCAATTTCAGAGAGGCAACTTTTGTCAGGACTGTGGCAAGGAGAGAAAGAGTTAAACTTTCCCTCCCGTCCTCCCATGGTCTCCCATGGTCCAGAGGCTGCTCAGGGCCCAGGCTTCCCTGTCGCTGCTTTTTACATAACAAAAAGTGTGCATGGTAAATGGTAACATCACATCTAGTTTGGGCCTAGGTATATCTCTCCATGGCTAACATTAGCTTAGGGGGGGATTTAAGTTGACAAAATGGCATGGGGACAAAGTTTAGATCTATGCAGCAGCAGCCCTTATCCAAACCTTTCCCCACACCACACAGAAACTATGGCTGCTTCTAAATAAATAAATAAAAACATGGAGAGTTCTAATTACAGAATTCCCAGTAACATCTACTTTGACCTTTACTCAGATCTGTATTTATAAATAATTGGAACATAGGGGTTCCTTGTATGATAGAGAGCAGAAGTAAAGAAAAATATGGAATAAATGGCTGAGCTGCTCCCAATTCACACACACCCCCCACACACATTTGCCCATGTTGATTTGGTTACTTGATTCAGCTCCCAAAACTGCTTATTATAGTAGCTTATTATAGGAGCTTATTATATGGCAGAGGGAGCATCTTATCTTTTTAATCTTTCTTTTACCTTTTCTGTGGCTGCCCCCAAGTTATGGAACTCCCTCCCCAGTGACCTTCGCCATGCCCCTTCCTTGATGAGCTTCTGCTGTGCTTTAAAAACATGGTTTTTCAGGCGGGAATATGCGGTGGGTTAGGATTAAAAAAAAAAACTTTATATTGTTTTAATTGTGTTTTAATTGTGTTTTATTGTATTTTATTCTGTTGTACATCGCCCAGGGTGGCCAGGTGACCGGCCAGGTGGCCGATTTAAAAATATAATATAATAAATAAATAAATAAAAGCTGCCAAATCTACCAGCAACTTTGGCAGTGCAGCAGCAGATGCAGAGCTCTGGCCACTGCCATCTTTCTTTCCCAGAGGCACTCTGGGAATGATGCTACAGTGTCTGCCATACTGTCATTCCCAGAGCATCTCTGGTTCGGAAGGATGGTGACAGCCAGAACTTTGCACTTGCTGCCATGCTACTGAATGTACTGGAGACCCTACCCCTTATATTAGCAGAGCTAGAGATTAATCCTAAGTGGTGTACTAGGTGTAACGTCTATAAAAACCAAATTGGGTAGTTTAACCTAGTGGATGGAAGGCATATTTTCCCTATTGGCAAAGTTTATTTTTATATATTTATTATTACACTTATATTCCACCTTTTTTCCTCTTGCACGGAACCCAAAGCAGCATACATGATCCTCCCGCTCCTCTCCATTTTATCCTCACAACAACCCTGTGAGGAGGTGTGAAGGATTGAGGCCTACACAGGCCTGAGTTAGTTGAAGCCTGTAGGCCCAAACATCTCCTGATGGGAGGGGGACATTTGTGAGTTTCATTTTCACCCAATAGAGTTAAGTTTCATTTCTCCAGTTTGAGGTCACACAATTGTAACCTTCTAGGTCTGGTGGGGGGGGGAAGTGTATATAAAGAGTGCATCTGGAGCTGCAGGGTGTGGCAGACTGAGAGAGCGACATTGGAGAAAGAGTGAAGCAGACAGAGAAGAGAGTCTGACTATCACTGAAGAATGCAGAACAGCTAGGAGAAAGGCTGGGGAAAGGAATCTCTACTAAGCTTACAGGTGACAGTGTAGCTAGGTTAGAGAACCTTGCATTATTTTTCCTTTTATTTCCATTATACTCGCTTTTTATAATCTTACAGCTCTATTTGTGTAATTACCCTAAGTTAATGTGATTCTACTTTACCAATATTTACTCCAGTAAACAGTTATTGTTAAAAAAGCAGTTGTTGGAGTGTCTTTTGCACCATGCCTAAGGCCTAATCCCACGTTACTGGGAACAGGAGGTAAAAAGGCAGAGAATTGGCATCCAGATACAGGAGGGGCTCTTAAAGAGGCAGATACCTTTAAGGAGCTGATCAAGGTGTCCTGGTACAGGTGGAACCTTGACAAGAGGTTAGACTGAGAATCAGTGACTGGCCCAAAGTCACCTAGTGAGCTTCATGGCTGAATGGGGACTAGAATCCTGATCTCCCCAGTCCCAGTCGGATACTCTAACCACTATGCCACATTGGTTCTCCAAGTTCCTTTGTTACATGGTAGAACGTCATCTTCCTCCTTCTTGATGGCTAAATTTGGTATTGCCCATGTTGCCCCAAGACTTTAAAACCTAGAATAGACCTTGGGGCAACTTGGGTAATTCTTTAAAATTTAAAGTATGTTTAAAGTAATATGCAGTAAAAAAAAATAAAGTTATAAATCCTCTTATTTACTATTGTTCTAGGTTTAGATTCTGAAATGGCTGAAACTCTGGAGACATCAGACAGAAATGTAGGTCTGTTAATGTTTTTCTATATGTATACAATCAACTTCAATTAATTTATAGTTTATAGAACATGTTTTCATTGAAAAGGTAAGAACATATTTTCTCCATATTTTAAAAATATTGTTTAAAAAGCTGTTATCTGAACAAAGATGGCATTACAAACCTTTATTGAAGATTGATCTTGTTGTGTTTATGGAAATCAGCTAGCATGCCCATAGGAGTTGTATAATGATACAGCACCTAACAGTTTACATGGTGTAATAATTTGTAACAGATTAGGCTTGCCAAATTGTCCATGTAGCCATTGAAAATGAACTCATGTAATTTGCCATAGCAGCTCCAGTGGATCTGCTGTACTGAGCACCAGACTAGACATAACATTAATTGTATAAATACATACAATTAACATGCACAATTTTTGTTATGTAAATAGCAGCTGCATGGAAACCTGAGAATTCTCAAGACCATGGGGAGGGAAAATTCAACCCTTTCTGTACCTGCCATGGTCCTGATGAAAATCTCCTCTGTGAAGTTGCTATTTACATTTCAGAGGAAGCTCCCATTGGTGCTAACGGACACTTCCCTTGAGAAGCAAATAGCTTCAGGGTCGTTATTTTTGTTGAGACTGTGACAGGAAGAGAAAAAGTTAAACATCTCCCTATCCTCCATGGCTGCTCAGCCTTCCCCACAGCTGCTATTTACTTGAAAAATGTGCACAAGTATTTTTTGTACATGTGCACAAGGTTAAATTGTGGCTTGAAATGTGATGGGTTTTGTTTATTGATCAGTGAATTATTTTCTATATCCTCTTATTGATTGATCTTGCATGGCATTCCCATATATAGGTCAAAACCTTAAAAGAAGCACGTTTCTCCTCAGAATCACATGGGTAGAAATTTCAGGGCATAAAGCAAGGACGTGCATACTTCTAGGGACATATTACTCCTCTATTCTGCATCCTGAAAAAACACATACACACAACCATCATTTTAAAAGGCAAAAAGAAATGAAGAAGGCTGGATTGTGATGTACAGTAATACCTTGGATTGCAAGTAACTTGGTCTGAGAGCGTTTTGCAAGACAAGCAAAATTTTTAAATTTTTTTGACTTGTTAAACAAGCAAGGTCTTAGTAGGGATGTAACCGCTTGCCTCGAGCGGGCGTAGCGGGTCGAAATCGGCCTCGCTCACGCCTGCCAGAGACTCGCTTTGATATAAGAGTGTTTTGGATTACAAGCACGGTTCCGGAACGAATTATGCTTGCAATCCAAGGTATTACTGTATTTATTTATCACACCAATACTTTGCTATTCCTTTGAGAAAATTATCTAAACAGCGTGTTTCCATGGCTGTTGCCCTATTTCTGTGTTTCCAATGAAATTTCATTAAAATGAGTGACATGTCAGTTTCCCACTCCCTGATTGTGTGGTCTGGGGATAGAGAAATGCTGCATGTGCTATTGCATCATGCATAATCTTTAACTAAATAAGGAGAGAGGAGAGGAGATGTAGGTCTAGCTAGAGATGGGTGAGAACTTTGCTCAGTTCATTTTTTAAAAAATAAGAATTTACCAAAATACACACATGTCTTTGTAGATGGGACGGAAAGAATTTGAGATTAAAAACATTTCAATGTGGGAGAAACTGAAACTGACAGATTACTCTAGGGCCCAGAGCTTCGAGTGCTTACATTTGAGTGCCTGTGTATTCAACCATGTTTGTAGTGCTGAATTAGGGATGCCATTGCTTTTTTCTGACAGACCCCTCATCTTTAACAGCTATATAGCAGACAGGTACAACATCTAGTGTAGCTCTTACAGGCACAAATGTATCTAGTGCAGATGGGTGAGAATTTAGTTTCAGTTTGGTTTTGATATGAATTTACCCAAATTTGCAAATTTCTTCACATTTGGTATAGAAAGCACTTGAGATTTTTAAAAAATTGGATGCAGGAGAAAGCGAAACTGACTGATTTGTCCATCCTGAGCTGCAGCCATATGTTTATGGTTATATGTAATTTGGTCATGCAATGTGTAGTTTAGTCCTTCAAATGGCTTATCTGTATTTTCTGGGTGGGTCTGATTACAAGGCCAGACCTGCTTAGTTACAGCTGTAGAACTGCATCATGTGTCATAATAGCATAAGAAGAATTATACTATAATAAGTGATATATACTGACAATATACATATTTTTCATATATCTATGGATATATACATATATAAGGCTGATGGGGTCTGAGGTCTGGCAGTAATCTCTCAGGAAAGAGATCTAGGGATCATAGATGAGAAACCACTTAAAAATTTAGCTCAGTGTGTTGTGTAAAACCTTTTGTAAAAAAAATCAATCCTAAAAACTTACATAAACCTGTGGTTTAGAACACTGTGCACTGCTTTGATTGTCTGTTTAAAAAAAGAGATATAATAAAAGTTGGGGAAAGTGCCAAAAAGAGCAATTAAAGTTTATTGGGGGGGGGGGGGAAGGAGCATCATTTTTATAAAGAAAGCTTAACAGATTGAGGATTTTTAGTGTAAGATATTATGTGTGTTTATCATTTAGTTTCCACAGATATTAAATGATGAAGAAGACTCTCAAGAGATAAGCCTTCTTTCAGATTTGGATGCAATAGAGGCATCACCAAAGGATACCATACCAAAATATATAGAGGTGTCAGAGGTTTTTCAAAGTGCCAGGATGACCTGTAATAAGAAAGAGATGACAGAAAATGGTCCACCTCTTGAAAGAGTGGGTTCTGGTATAACTGCAAATAGAATAATGACTGAAAAGTTTGAAGTTAAAGATTTGATGGAACCACTCAGTGATTCTGATACCCTCCAAATGCTTGACACATTGGGATACCAGGATGATGCTCTCTCTGTGGATGCATGCGTAAATAAGGAGAGTGATGCCCTGCCAGTTGAGCTTCTCACCGCACTGAACTCCTTGTCAGAATCTGAACCAGCATCTGTTGTCGGTCAACAGGAGGGAAATGGAAGTGGGAATAGCATGGCAGAGAAAGAACTGACACCAGACCAAATAGATTGATGATTGCACACAAATAACAGATACAAATTTAAAATCTCAGTTTCATTTACAACACCTTGAAGAAACAGAAACTTTAAGGATAGACAAGTTGCCATGCCTTTCAGAGGAACTGGTACATATGCTTTAAAATTTAAAATGTTAATTTTCAATTTATATTTACAGTCACGTCTATTTTAAATCATCTTATGAGCCAGAAAACATTTTCTTCCTAGGCAATTTGGTTGGTTTATAATGAACAGTATCCAATGTTAGTGCTGACATAAGTTACCGTATGTTGTGCTAGTGTAAACATCCTCTAGCACAGCCCCCTAATTCATGGGTATTGAACCTTAGGCCTGTGGACCAAATCCAGCTAACCTGGGTCCCAATCCAGTCCTGCCCAGATAGCCATGCCCCTTCCCCCAACGTCCGATCATTTAGTGGTTTCCAGATTTTGCATGTTTCCCCCCATTTGAAAATGTTAAAATGCCTCTCCAAAGGCATAGTAGTGGTCGTAAGAGCTTTAATTTAAAATATGGTTGTATTTTTGGTATTTTTCTTTTGGCCCTACCCCCCTTACCTTTAGCCTCACCCACTACTGGAATGTAGCCCCTGAGAGCTTCTTTGAAACTGAATTTGGTCTTCGGGTGTTGAACTTGTCTGAGTGTGGAAAGCTAAGCAGGGTCGAGCCTGGTTATTACTTGGATGGGAGACCCCTCCTCTAGTTTCCTGCATTAAGCAGGGGGTTGGACTCGATAGTCTTGTAGGCTCCTTCCAACTCTATGATCTATGAAAATCTATGAAACCTCTTTCAGCCCCTGCCCTAATTGCTGTAACTGAAATAATTTACAAATGTGAAGTTGGATAACTGGTTAAGTGCTAATTTCTTTGCATAGTTCTGCTCTGCAAATTTGTTTTTTTTTAAAACTGGCGTAATGAGTTGATTATATTGCTTTGCTTGAACGGGGTAAAGAAAATGATATGTCATTAAATCGGATGTGTTATTAGCAACACTGATTGGGATGAAGTAACATTGAGCAGTATTTCCTGTTAGTGATATCAATAATGAATCTTGGCAGTGCAGAAGCTAATTTTTAAGATAGCAGGAATTTCTGGGCTTATTTCATTGGTGCTATTTTACTTAGCAAACTGGTTAAATGTGGGCTAGATCAGGGGTGGGCAACACATGACCCCCTGGCCTTTTTGGCAGCCCCGCCATCCCCACTGCCAAAATGGAATTTGGCCCCGAAAGAGCCAATGGAATTTGGGCTGTGAGAGGTTCAACGCCCCTGCTCTGCTGGATCTCTGTCCCCTCCCTGGATGGAAGAAGCCCTTCAAGTCTGGATCCAACCTATTAATCATCATAACATCATTTTATTTTTGTATTGAACAGTCATCTGCAACTGAAACTATATGGATGTTAAAAGATAGAAAATATTTTCTCTTAAATATTTTGCATTCTAAAATAATCAAATTTGTGAAGGAAATGCAAAGTGATACTCCTCCAAGTTCTGTGTCCCCACCACAAAGCTCCGTTTAGTTAAATGAATAAATACAGGATTGGGTAAGAAGAAAACACACACACACATAGTGTGCAGTTCTATTATCTCTTTTCTAATGAAGAACTTAACATCTAAATTATGATTGAGAGGAATTTAGGATTTTATAGTACGGATCCATCCTGTTATAATTTGGCAAACCTATGTAGCTTGTGCTGGAAGTCCCCTAAATTTGACACAGAGATTTAGTGGTTTATGTTTTTATTTTTAAAACAGAACTTAAATTATGTGTCGAGTTCTGTACTGATTTTTGAACCCTTTAATAATTTCTTTTTCACAGATTAATTATGAGCAGCATGTGCACAAATTAGTCAATACAGATCATCAGAATATCATCTTTCACAACCAACAAGCTGAAAAAGGAAATTCTGTTTTAAAGGACACCAGTTCATGTGAACAACCTGCCCAAGTAACTTCATATACTCAAAAAGTATATGCCCAAAAAAGAAAGGACATTACTGTAAATTATGTAGATGCTACTTCCAATTGTCAACATTTTCTAGAAGGGATGCATCAGAAGATACACAGTTATCAGGCTCAAACAAGAATGTCAGCAAAAGATTTTGAGTATGATATCATGCAATGTTGCCTATATAAAAGAGATGTTTTATATATATTATATATGCAGATGTTTGAAAAAGTACAAAATTCCTATTTAAAGTGTGGATGAGGCTAAATACACAGTTTCCCTTATCCTTTGCAATATGAAAGAAATTGCATTTTAATATATGGACTGACACCACCTTATGTTGCCTAGAAAATGTGTTTGGTAATTTAAAACCTGTTATTTGTTTGTAGATCTAACATTGAAGATAAGGCAGATGAGTGTTCACAGCTGGGCATCGACTTACGCCACTGCTCACCTTTGGATGTGAATGCCAAAGTTGAACAGGTGAGGAAAAGCCAGAGGATTGCCAGGAAAAGTAGTAAGTAGTGCTATTGATGTTCTTGTTTATACCTAGAAGTCAATACACTTTTTCTTAATGTGTCACTGTGACAAAGTGTATGAATTCATGTTACCAGTTATAACGGGTCTCCAACCTTTTTGGACCTGTGGGCACATTTGGAAATTTGAGATACTGCTATGTGCACCACCACAAAATGGCTGCCATGGGGTCTGGCTAGTTAAGTGTTGTGGGGGCAGAGAAATAGCGAGGCTAGAGGTTTGGAGAGAGGGGGAAATGGAAAGAGAGTTGCTTCCTGGCCTGCCCAATCTTCTTCTGTCTGCACAGACCTTTCCCCTTTGCGTGTGCACGATCTCACTCTCTCGCCCCACTCCCAACCTCACTATTTCTTTCCCCCAACCCCTTGCCTCGCTACTTTTCTCCCTTCCCCATCCTTAGCCTTCTTCTTTCTCTCCCTTTCTAGCCCCTAGCTTTGCTCTTTTTCTCCCACTCACCCCTTTATCTTAGTGTTTCTCTCCACTTCCAGTCTCTACCCTTGCTATTTCTCTGCCCCTGCTTTACCTTGCTGTTTCTCCTCCTTCCTAGTATCAAGCCTTGCTCTTTCTCGCCCCTTTATCTTCCTGCTTGCCGAACAGCTGTCTAGTGGCAGGTTCAGGAACAGGAAAAAGAACCTGACACCCTAACCCTTTTCAAATTATTATTATTATTATTATTATTATTATTTTATTTTATTTTATTTGAAGTGGGCAGGGAGTGAATTGCTGTGCAGGAGCCATTGGAAGTGCCTACCGGTGCCACATTGGGGACCCATGAGTTCTTCTTCGTGGTCTCTGTGCATCACACACATATGGGTTCTCTGTGCCTGCTCTGAGATCGTTCGGGAAATTTCTATAGCTGAGGTGGATTGGGCGGGAGCCCCTCCCCCTGCGCGTGTCCCTTAGCGCGGCTCCCGCCCATCTCCTCAGTTCCTCTTCGACCGCCATTGCGTCTAGTTGTCGGGTTCTTTCTTTACTACCAAACTCTTCATAATATCTTTCTATTCTCCTTTCTCTCGTCAATATCTAATTTCTTTAAAAAAAAAAAAAAAAAAAATCTACAAAAAAAATCCTTACTATATCCATTATCTCTCCCCCGCTCTTATCCACCTATCATCTAAACTACTTTAAACTATCCTAATTATGCCTCTGAAGGCAGCGTTTAGAAAATGCCAGCGGTGTGGAACAAAAATCCCACCCGCTGATAAGCACCTGCTGTGCTTGCTTTGCCTAGGGCAAGAACATAAAATGGAGACCTGCCAGGATTGCCAGGCCTTTACAAAACAGGCCCGAAAGCACCGCCAAACTAAGCTGCGAGCTCTCCTGTGGGAGCAGTCTCTGTCAGCCAAAGGGCCTAATCCGGAGGAAAAACCTGGGGGATCCCAGCCAGCCAAAAAGCCGACGAAAGATACTTCGGCAGCAAAAAAGTTGGCAAAAAAGGCCCATAAAGACAAGGCGGAGCGCCTGAAAAAGAAAATGGTCAGAAAAAACTGACAAAGATGCTGAGCCATCAACTTCAACTGTAATGAAGGTCTCAGAGCGTACTGCTCTACTAATGTCGGCTATGACTGAGGCTCAAGATCGAGCTACGGGACCGATTGCCCGCCAGTCTCCTCCGGTCTCGACGATGTCTCCTCGAGACCGAGAGTTGGGTTCGAAAACCCCACTAAAACAGCCGCCAACTATAACCACCTCTCTGTCGGAGGGAGAAATCGTGGCCTCACCACCGAACGAGGAGCAACCTCGTTCGGGCTCGAGAGGTCCTCCACCGTGTCTATCGCCTCCTGCAGCATATGCTCGAGAGGAGCGAAGAGGGCATCGACCATCACGATCTCCTCGATACCGGAGCCGTGATTCAGCCTCTAGGGAATCCACCTCTCGATCTGTCTACTCTCGCCACCACGACGACAGATCTTGGTCGAGCTCCTACTATTCGGACTCGAGATCAAGGAGCTACAGATCCCGATCCCGAGGCTCTCCTGACTGGAGAAGGCACAACTATTACCACCGCCACCGACACTCGCCCCCTCCGGAGCGACTCCATAGGCGCAGATCCAGGACACCTACGCCAAGACGGGATACGGCTGTGTCCCGGGCACCCGTCGAGACCGTCGCACAACCAACCGCCTCGACCTCGACCGCCCAGACAGTTCTCGCCCCTGTTGTCGCGATCCGCTCCTCGTCGGGATCGGCGTATGTATCGGACTCGGACTCCGTGGCCTCCTCCTCCCATTCCACTTCCCCAGATGCACAAGTGGAATCTAAAGAGGCGATCTCCCCATCTGAGGATATGGGCAGTTTCGCTGAGCATGTCAGCCGGATGGTGACAGCCTTAGGAGTTGAGGCGAAAACTGCAAAGGGGAAAGCTAAAGACGATATTTATGCGATCCTAAAGACCACCCAGTCCAACCATTTACTCCTTCCCTTCTTGCCAACTTTGCTGGAGACGGTGCAAGAAACCTGGAAGACCCCAGCCTCTACCAAACCAACAGCTAAGAGGCTAGAGTCGATGTACAGGATCCAGGAGGAAGGGGCGAAATTTCTGTTTTCCCATCTGACCCCGAACTCGCTTATAGTAAAATCTGTGCAGTCTCGTGGGGGAAAACAGCATACCACGCCGGCAGATAAAGAGGGCAAGACGCTAGATTCTTACGGCCGTAGGATCTACTCCTCGTCTTCCCTCGGGCTGAAGGTATCTAACTATGAGGCGCTACTAGCTAGATACCAGATGTTCATCACAGAGAAGCTGGGAGACCTCTGTGATTATCTGCCGGACGACAAAAGAGACCTGGCGGCGCAATACATCAAAGAAGCAACCAGCATCGGTGCTTTACAGATGAACACTGCCCGCCACCAGGTCGATAGCCACGCTAGGTCAATGATCGGATCCGTGGCTCTGAGGAGGCATGCCTGGCTTCGCTCTACCAACTTGACTCTCGATGATAGAGCGAAGATCGAAGACCTCCCATTTGACGGAGAGGGGTTGTTCAACGCCACCACAGACAACTCCCTCGACTCCGCTGAAAAGGCCCTGGCGGCGGCCAAAAAGATGGGGCTCGTCCGTCAACTCCCATCACAACAATTCAAGCCAAGGCGATGGTCTCGGTTTCCATACCCTTCATAGAATCATAGAATAATAGAAAAGTAGAGTTGGAAGGGGCCTACAAGGCCATCGAGTCCAACCCCCTGCTCAATGCAGGAATCTAGGTCAAAGCATCTCTGACAGATGGCTGTCCAGCTGCACCTTGAATGCCTCCAGAGTGGGAGAGCCCACGACCTCCTTAGGTAGTTGATTCCATTGTCTTATTGCTCTGACAGTCAGGAAATTTTTCCTGATGTTTAGGTGGAATCTAGGTTCCTGTAACTTGAGCCCATTATTCCGTGTCCTGCAAACTGGGATGAACGAGAAGAGATCTTTGCCCTCCTCTGTGTGACATCCCTTCAAATACTGGAAGAGTGCGATCATATCTCCCCTCAGTCTCCTCTTCTGAAGGCTAAACATGCCCAGTTCTTTCAGTCTCTCCTCATAGGGCCTTGTTTCCAGTCCCTTTATCATCCTTGTTGCCCTCCTCTGAACCCTCTCCAGTTTGTCTATGCCCTTCTTAAAGTGAGGTGCCCAGAACTGGATGCAGTACTCAAGATGAGGCCTAACCAGTGCCGAGTAAAGGGGAATTATCACTTCCCGCGATTTGGAAGCTATACTTCTATTAATACAGCCCAAAATTGCATTTGCCTTCTTTGCAGCCACATCGCATTGCTGGCTCATATTCAGTTTGTGATCTACCACAATTCCAAGATCCTTCTCACTTGTAGTATTGTTGAGCCAAGTGTCCCCCATTCTGTAACTCTGCATTTGGTTTCCTCTCCCTAGGTGCAGCACTTGGCATTTATCCCTATTAAATTTCATTCTGTTGTTTTTGGCCCAGCGCTCCAGCCTATCGAGGTCACTTTGAATTTTGTTTCTGTCTTCCAGAGTATTAGCTGTTCCACCCAACTTTGTGTCATCTGCAAATTTGATAAGCATTCCCTGTACCTCCTGATCCAAGTCATTAATAAAAATGTTGAAGAGCACAGGGCCCAGGACCGAGCCCTGTGGTACCCCGCTCGTTACCTCTCCCCTTCGTCACACTACCAATCATCTGGGCAGTATCGGGGTGGAAACCGTCGGCCTCAAGCTCCACAGCCGCAGGCACCACAGCGTTCCTACCCTCAGCAACGCTCCAGGGACTCGAGGAGAGGGGGCGATTTCACTCGGCGTCTTTGACTCCTTCGCCAGCCTGACCTTCGCCACTCAGACCAGCTCTCGACACCACCCCTCCAATCGCCTTGTCTCTACCACCTCAGGCACCTCTCTTTGGTTCTCGACTTCTCCAACACCTTTGGTCCTGGAGGACCATCACAACGGATCGATGGGTGTTAAGGATAATCGAACACGGTTACAGGGTCGTTCAGAATCCTCCCCCCCTTTCTCGGGATCAAGACCACCCGTCCAACTCAAGTGCTCCTAGAAGAGGTGTCAAACCTCCTCCAAAAAGGAGCAATACAGCTGGTTCCCACAGAAAACTTGGAAGACGGCCTATACTCAAGGTACTTCATCGTGAAGAAGAAGGGAGGAGGATTCAGACCGATCCTGGACCTTCGAACGGTGAACCTCTTTATCCCACCGAAGAGATTTCGCATGGTCACACTCCAATCGATCCTTCCCTTACTTCAAAGGAACGATTGGTTTGCATCCATCGACCTCAAAGATGCTTACTTCCACATTGCTATCCACAAAGACACCCAAAAATACCTTCGGTTCCGAGTGGGAGACGACACCTTCCAGTTCGTAGTTCTTCCATTCGGACTTTCCACCGCGCCGAGGGTATTCACGAAGTGTATGGCAGTGGTTTGTGCGAGTCTACGGGCAAGAGGCATCACCGTCTTCCCGTATCTGGACGATTGGCTGCTAGTGGCTCCATCAAAGAGGGAGCTTCAACACGCACTGGGGGAAACCCTTCATCTCTTGGACGAGTCGGGACTCTGTCTGAATGCAGAGAAGTCGGTCCTTCAACCAGTAAAGGAGATACAATACATCGGCACAAGACTAAACGTGTTCGATGGTCGGGCATACCTACCAGACGACAGAGTGCGAAATGTACTTACCCTCGCGAAAAGGGTTTCCAGACGGCCAATATGCTCTGCCCACATGGTTCAACGACTACTGGGGCATATGGCCTCGACGATTGCGGTCGTACGATATGCGAGACTTCGCATGCGACCCCTTCAAACCTGGTTCATCAGAGAATTCAAACCAGAGAAGGACAAACCGTCCATCCACTTAAACCTTCCTCGAACCGTAAGAGAGTCCTTGAGGTGGTGGCAACAGGAGTCGAATTTGAACGCGGGCATACTGTTCCATCCTCCGGTACCGAACTGCATATTAACGACGGACGCTTCGTTGCTGGGATGGGGGCCCCACTCAGACGATCACGTTGTGCAGGGCATATGGACGATGGCACAAGCCACCAAACACATCAATTGGCTAGAGCTGATGGCCGTTTGGAAGGCGCTACAAGCTTTGGAGCAATATCTCTCAGACTGCCACATCCAGGTCGTAACCGACAATACCACGGTAGTCGCTTACATAAACAAACAAGGCAGCACGTGATCGAGATGCCTCACAGAACTGACCCTGCAACTCTACGAATGGGCTCTACCTCGAAGAATGTCCTTTGTAACAATTCACATTGCAGGGAAGTCCAATGTGCTGGCAGACACCTTGAGCCGTGTGTCGATACAATCACACGAATGGGCGCTGGACAAGAAGATAGCCAGTTCACTGTTCCAACGCTGGGGTCATCCTACAATAGACTTATTCGCCACCAGCGAGAACACGATGTGCCCCATGTTCTGCAGCAGGGCGGCCTCGGACCCGAATTCGATCACCGACGCCTTTCTGATGGACTGGAACAGCCATTTTTATTATCTATTCCCCCCAATCCCACTGCTTACACGCGTGATCGCCAAAATATCTCAAGACAAAACCAACTGCATCCTAATATGCCCGCGGTGACCGCGTCAACCTTGGTTTGCACACCTGCTCAGCCTTTCCCAGGGAGATTATCTCCCATTACCATTACAAGACAATCTACTAACGCAACACAAAGGCAAAGTGTTTCATCCCAATATACATTCTCTGAACCTAATGGCCTGGAGAATCAGATAGCAACAGATATGGACCTCTCCGATGCTGTGAAGGAGGTTCTATTGGCAGCACGAAAGCCCTCCACAAGACTCTCCTATGCTAGGAAATGGGCAGCTTTCATCAATTTTGGATCTTAGGCAAAGATCCAGTTACTTGCTCGATCTCGACCGTTCTTGATTTCCTCCACTCGCTAATGACTCGTGGCCTTAAATTTTCGTCAATCAAAGTATATCTGGCAGCTTTAACAGCATACAGAACTGCTTCGACGGGGACATCTTTGTTTGTGCATCTGTTAATTAAACAATTTTTGAAAGGTCTTAAGAATCTACGACCTCCAGTCCATAACATAGTCCTAGGTTGGGACCTACCTTTGGTATTGAAAACTCTGACGAAACCGCCATTCGAGCCCATGGCTAAAGCGGACTTACGACTAGTGTCATTCAAAACGTTATTTTTGGTAGCAATTCACATCGGCAAGAAGAGTAAGTGAACTACATGCTCTTCAGATGGATTCCCCTTACACAATTTTCCATAAAGACAAAGTCGTGCTAAGGCCTGATATAGGTTTCCTACCAAAAATGGTTTCGGAATTTCACCTGGGGCAGGACATTGTTCTTCCAACTTTCTTTTCAGTCCCCGTCGTCACTGGTCGAGAGATCGATGCACAGCCTCGATGTCCGTCGGGCTCTACTGTTCTACAAAGCCCGCACGGAGTCAGTGAGGAAAACTAACCAACTTTTTGTGTGCTATGGCCCCCCGAAATTGGGCCATCCTGTGTCTAAACAAAGACTGTCCTCTTGGATTGTGGACATTATCGAGCTTGCCTATCAGTTGGCTGGACGCACTTTGCCAGGATCTGTGCGGGCCCATTCTACCAGGGCTCTCTCGACCTCGACAGCTTTCGGGAAAGGCATTCCCTTACTGGACTTATGCAGGGCGGCGACCTGGTCTACCCCGTCCACTTTCATCCAGCATTACCGCCTTGACGTTCGAGCCAGGGAGCAGAACGCATTCAGGCAGGGCGGTCCTCTCTTCAGTCACCGTCTGACTACCGACACCGACCCGCCTCCGGTAAGTCAGCTTGCTAATCTACCCATATGTGTGTGATGCACAGAGACCACGAAGAAGAAGGACAGGTTGCTTACCTGTAACTGTAGTTCTTCGAGTGGTCATCTGTGCATTCACACAACCCGCCCTCCTTCCCCACTCGGTGTCTTCATCGAGTTCGATGGATACCAAAAATCGAAGTGGGTTGGGAAGTTCTTTAATTTATTCCGCTCGGTATCGAAGCCGAGTTCGTATCTTCTTTCTGATATCAAGACGTATGCAATGTCATCCTCGGTCCCAACGGTCGCAATAGGCGGTCTCAGGGAACTGAGGAGATGGGCGGGAGCCGCGCTAAAGGGACACGCGCAGGGGGAGGGGCTCCCGCCCAATCCACCTCAGCTATAGAAATTTCCCGAACGATCTCAGAGCAGGCGCAGAGAACCCATATGTGTGTGAATGCACAGATGACCACTCGAAGAACTACAGTTACAGGTAAGCAACCTGTCCTTACAAGCTGAAACTGAAACTTTTTCCAGCTGAAAGCTCTGCATCTATCCCTCACAATGATCTGTCTTGTACTGTCTTGGAGGAAACGATCCCAACACAATGTGGAGTTTCATTAGGGCAAGGGAGAGCCTATGTTTCCAAATCCAAGTACAGAAGCAAAGAGCATTGACTTCTGCACGTTACAGTGGTTAATATGGCATGTCCTCCTGCATCAAATCTAAATGGCAAGCTCTTATGATTCCCAGTTGTTACTTCATACTGAATCCCACCACATCCTTCTTGTCCTTGGACGTACCAGGGCAAACTAGATACTTAGAGTGCTTAGATAAAAGTCTACCAGCAGAGGGGGCTGTCTCCTCCAAGGCCCCATTTTATGTCTACAGAAAACTTCCTGGGGATGTGGGGCCCTCTATGCCATCCTGGAGCTGGCATAATTAAACAAACTTTTAAAAACAAACAAAAAGAAAAACAAACGAACAGTGAGGCACAACAAAAGTTACATCTTCCAGCTTTCAGTCCAGGCCAGCATACTCCACTTTGCACCCCAGCCCAGTTAGGATTGCACTGTTAGTGGTTACTTGCAGATTCTAAAACAATGGGAATTTTGAGATTTAACAGTAGTTTGTTTCTCATTCCTTTACAGTTGGAATGACAGTAAGGGTGCTTCCAGACTGATGGCTTCCAATGCTACTAATCAAAAGACATTGTGTAGCTATTCTGTCTTTTGCTCCATAACAGATTTTTTTGCAGAAAGAAAAAAAAGATGGAAGAACCTAGCGGGAAAACACAGGATGGATACAAAAATGGAAGAGCATGCTGTCTGGACCCCCCTTCCCCCTGTAAAATTGGGATAGGATGTGTACAATAAAAGCCTAGTCTGGAAGCACCCTAAGTCTCCAGTATCTGGCCTAGGTTATTCTGCTGCCCTAGCCATATAGGCAATGTGTTCATGATATTTCCTCTTAAGATCTTTTGTATATGAACTTTTCTATATGAAGCATTTGTTGTGCGCTCATGATTCCTTACTCATGGTTGTTTACGGGTTCTTTAGACAAGATTGTGATCCTCCAATTTCATAGTACAACGCCACCAAGAGGTTATGTAGTGGGAAAGTAGAAAAGGAAACACTCTTTGTGTAGAGCTCAGATCTCAATTCTGCAACGAAACCAAAAGAAAAACTCACGTTGAAAAACTATGACATTAGAAACAAGAGATTCAGTCCTGTTACATGTTTAGATATATTTCTGAAACAAATACTGTAATGATTATGTCATGATTCACAGCAACAAGAGTGTTTTTAGTTTCATAAGTTTTAAATAATAAACATAGGGTCAAATTAGACAACTGTGTAGTCAAATTTCAATATTGTTTGCTTACTGAATCCTTTTCTTTGGTGTATATTTCTCAGGAAAGCAAACCACTTGTAAGAATTGTTCCAGTGACTCTTCATGTAACTACATTTCACTGTCAAGTATCAATAGAAGAAACATTTTTGGTCAAACATTATTGCATAGAGCTGCTATGGAAGATGACCTAGACAGTATATATGCAATGATAAATGCTGGTGCAAATGTTAATGCTCAGGACTATGCAGGTAAGTATAGTCTCCAATGTATATTTACTTTATAAGCTAAAAAATATATGATGGGATAATGAAATGTGTTATTACATTGGAACAAAGCACGTATATTGTACAGCTCAATACTACACATGTGTTAACTTGGCAATAAAACCCATTTTGTTCAGTGCTGACCTAGCAGTCTAACAGGATACTGCTAAGTATATGTGTTTACTCAGAAGTAAATCCCATTGAGTTCAGTTGAGCTTGCTTCTAGGCAAGCAGCCATAGTAAGCTAAGCACAATTACTATGGCTGCATAACCTGGGAGTAAACTCATGAAGTTATGGTTTGTATTGACCTGAGATACAGCCAGCATATCCTAAACCCACTCAGCCCAGGAGGAGGAAACACATCACAGACAAAATCAGAAAATGGTGTAAAGACAGTAGACACACCCTCAGCATCACTGGAAATATTGTCAAGTCCCACTGATCAGGGACTGTGCTGGCAACAAAGTCCACATGCCACCTACACACAGAGTGAGCCAATTAAGTCATAATGACAAGGACACCTACCCTGTCCCCCCAGCACACATCCCTGCTTTGCAACTCATACAACACACAAAACAATACTGCCACAGTACTGCAAGTCCCGAAGACGGGGTTTGAATGCCCTTATCTGCTCACAAGCATTGTTTTGGAGCACAACATTCAAGGGGAAGGAAAGACAGCCCAAACAACACAGCATCTACACAGACAACACCTGCTTCCTGGCCAGAATGTTTCCTGGGTAGCTGGTAAGAATAGGTTCAGAAGGTCTTGTCAGGAAGGAGAAGTTGCCAACTGTAGGGTTGGCTTGGCACTATTATAGTTGACAGTAGATTGTCTAGTACCCTGTCTAGTAGCTTAATGGGATTTTGTTTCCATATCAGTTCATAAATGAGGGCCTAATGTGATGAGAGCCAGTATGGCATAGTAGTTAGCATGTTGGACTGGGACTTGGGGAGACCTGGGTTCCAGTCCCCAGTCAGCCATGAAACTCACTGGGTGACTTTGGGCCAATCACTGACTGTTAGTCTAACCTACCTCACAGGGTTGTTGTGAGAATAAAATGGAGAAGAGGAGGAGCACATAAGCTGCCTTGGATTCCTTCCAATAGGGAAAAAAAGACAGGATGTAAATGTGATGATGATGATGATGATGATCATGATCATGATCATGATCATGATCATGATCATGATGATGTGCTGCCATTTTTTTGAAACTGATGGAAACATGTACAGTAAATATTATGTGAATGGGAACTGGAAGTCAAAGGGCAAATAATCCTATAAAGTTATAGTATAACCCAGGAACCTGTGGCCCTCCAGATATTGTTGACTCCAACACCTATCTGCCCAAGCCAGCAAGGCCAGTGGTCAGGGATCATGGGAGTCCAGCAACAACTGGAGGGCCACAGGTTGCCCACTCCTGGCATAAACTCTAGCAAAGGAGCACTTTGCTCCATTTGAGAAAATAAAGTATTTTTCTATGCTACAGGTTGGACTCCACTACATGAAACCAGTGTGGCTGGTTGTTTTGAGACAACAAATGAACTTTTAAAAGCAGGAGCTGATGTTAACTGTAAAGGAAGTGAACAAGTAACACCACTGTATGATGCAGTTAAAGAGGGTCACTATAAGGTATCATTCCTGTATTTGAAAGTGCATAACAGTTTTTATTCTACAAGAAAGTTTTATATAGTGCTCTAGCAAGGCACATTACATATGTTCTTTATGGACCTTCTAGTTACTAATCAGATTTGTTGACCCATTGACCAATTATATTAATAATTCCCTTAATAAACCTCTTAATTTTGTTCATATAAGCTTGTCGCTAGTGGAGGTGTCAATACCATGCCTATGCCATAGGAACTAAGCTGACTGAGTTTCCATAAGATATAGAGGGTTTATTTTGGTGGCAGCTGTTAAAGGGTTTATAGTCGAGACAGTATACCCTAACTGTGAGGTCTCTTTAACAACTTTATTAAAAACTGGGGCACGGAGTTCCCTAGACCCAAGCCTGAGAAAGTTTTACAAAGGGAAATAAATGGGACACCCACATTGTTTTATTGCAGTGTCACAAGACCCTTTGTTGTTTTTGCTGCAACAGACTAACATGGCTATCACTCCAGAAAGGAATTGTCTTCTTGTCTAACAAGTCATTAGACTTGTTACTTACTTCGGCTACCTTCAAATTGGGGGCCTCAGGAGGTTCTCCATTGCTACACCATCCAAGGGCTCAGCAAGGTCTTCATCTTTCCTTTGGCCACTTCAGTAACAGTAAGGGGAAGGGGACAGGCTCCTAACAGCTAACAAGCCTCCTTGTTGCTGCTTGTATGATAAATAATGCAGTCGGACTGCATGAAGTGGAGGCTGTGAAGATGGATATCAAGGTCTGCTGGAGCAATAACCAACGGGCAGCTAAATGCCCCAGAGAAGTTGTGTCTGGATGAGAAGTAGGGGGCTAGTCAAAATGACAGGCATCCTGAGGCATGTAAGATCCAGGAAATTAGTTAAATGGTGTTATTGGTCCATGATCCATGCATCCCCCTTTTGGCTGGCTATGATAATACACTTTCTCATTATATCTATAGGAGTGTTTTCCCCAACTTTTTCTACTAGTCTGAATTGAGGGGTCAAACATGCATGCATGCTAATCCTGTGCTGGTCTAGTAGACTATGACTCCATAGTCCCCTTAGCACTGGTCAGTATGGCTAGATCTGCAGTCTGGGCCACTGGGAGATCACAAGGATCCTATCATATATCTTTCTCATGGCTACATGGTTGGGAAGTTGGGCTGTGGACTGAGAGGTATGGATTCTAGTACCGCCTCCCCCACTTCTTTGCATCACAAATAATTGCTTGGGTTGCTCAGTGAAAAGATGATTTTTGCCTTTTGGGGTCAGTGCAGTGTTTCCCTTTGTTCCCCCTGCCCCTTTTTTGCTCATTTCAGGGCTTTTTTCTGCACTACTAAGCAGGTTTTAGTGCTGGTTCCTGTTAGCTGCATGTTGTGCTTCCCAGACTTCCATGTGCATCTACCCTCTTTCTTGACAAAAGCATTCTCCCCTCACAGAGACACTTATGCAGCTGCATTGTTTGCAGTGTCTGTGTGGCAGCATTGTTCCCCACCTACCTCACTCCGTGGGACTTGAACACATTTCCTGGGGAACCATGGGTTCTCCTTACTTCTTACGGCTCAGACTAGAGGTATGGTTCTTGCTTTGGGTGTGAACGGTCCTGGGTTCAGTTTCCAGACAAGCCCATGCAACTGGGGCAAGAGGGACCACATCTTTTGTGGGAGCAGGGACCATAGTTCACTGGTAAAGCACATGCTTTGCACGCAGAAGGTTCCAGATTCAATCCCTAATATTTCCAGTTAAAAAGATCAGGTAGGCAAGTGAAGCGAAAAGCCTCTGCCGATGACCCTGGAGAGCCGCTGCCTGTCAGAATAGACAATACTGGGTTAGATGTGTACACCAGGGGTGTGGAACCTTTTTCAGACAAAGGGCCGAATGCCATTTCAGAGAAGATCTTGGGGACTGCATTCTAGTGGTGGGCAGGGCAAAAGGGGCAGGGTCAAAATGCCAAAAATACCAGCATATTTTAGCCTGAAGCTCTTCCTGCCAGTAACTAAGCCTTAGGAGAGGCATTTCAGCCTTTTAGAATGGGGAAAAGCTGCACAAAACCCAAGAAACCACCAAATGTTCGATGGTCGAGGGAAAGAGTGAGGCCAAGGTAAAAGGATGTGGCCATAAGGGGAAGCTTGGAAGAGCAGATTGGGTGCTCAGGTGGACTGGAGTTGGCTCCTGGGTATGGGGTTCTGTACCCCTATTGTACACACTGCCTCCTGACTGAGCTATGGAGCTGGCTAGGTGTTGTGATAGGGATGTCAGTCCTTCCTGCCCTATGTAGCCATGTTTACCTAGGAAACGAGTGGTAGCTCACAACCTGGATTTATACTACCAGATAACTCAAATTCTAGTCTGTAGGGAGCCTTGGAGCGTATCAGTTGCTGTACTCTTGCTTGCTGTACCAAGGTGGGGCAAGTACTACACTTGTGGGTGCTAGGGAGAACTCTGTGGTATCTCTGTGGCTGCTGGTTTATGTTTTATAAGTGTGTTGTGTAGGGTGATCATGGAGTCATTCTGCCAGGTTATCCTGTCGTACAAGAGAGGCTGTGTTCTGGATTGACAAGACAAGCTACGTCAAAAGCTACCGCTCTGATGGATTTGTATCATCTACTGTGTATGATGGTATCCTGCTTGACGAAGAGTCTGTACCGTAGGCTTTCTGATGTCTCGGGACTTTGCAGCGCTTTAGCCATGCCAGCCAGAGCCAGGAGTTGCCTGACAAAGGAGCTTTGTTTTCTCCTCTTTTGAGCTCCTGTCTTGCACCATCTAGTGGAAAAAGGAAGAAAGAATTCATCATCCTGATTGATACCTCCTCTGGTTCAGGAGGCCTATGTTCTCCTGTGCAATACAGCTGCTGCAACTCATGTTGCAGTAGTTACATTCCTGTTTCAGCTGGTCTATCCAGCCAGAGGGAGTCCTAACATTTCTAAAGCTATTCCTGAATTCTAGGAATCTTTGTTTGCTTCCACATATTTAGCAAATGCCCTTTCCTTTCTAAAACAATTTATTGTTCCCAACACCCCTTCCTGATTGGACTCTACATATTCATGTTATACTTCTTATACGTAATATCAGTGATGCATTCTGCCTTCAGTTTCCTGCTAGAATCTTCTAATGCAGTCAAAGGGTAGTAGTTATCGCTCCTCTTTTAGAGAAAATAGTTCACTGTTTTCACTTGATGTGTCCTCTAGAGAGAGGATATGGTTTAAGCTGCAATCCTATACACATTTTCCTGGGAGTAAATCCCATTGGACTGCACAGGTTTCTTAGTTTTCTTGGGGGCAGAAGAGTTCTTGAGTGTGATGACAGTGACAGAGTTGCCATATTGAGCTATACATAACATCCTCCAAATCACAGAGATATAGGATATATAACACAAATGAGATATACTAATATAGCATGTTCAAATTGCAGACTTTTTCACCCACAGATTTCTTTAACTAGTGGTGTTTTCTATTTTGAGTATTATTCAGTGTTCTCCCTATGCAGACACTTTTGCCTTCTTTTGTTCTTAGAGTAGTAAGGCTGGAAAGGATGTTTAGGTATTGTAATTCAACCCTTCACCATAGAGGCTGAGTATGTGGAGCTGTCACCACTGTTGAACTGAATGGGAAGCTATATGCATGAATTCTGTGTGCACATTGGTGTGCAGATTGAGCTTTGGATCCAAACCTAAATCTGGAATATTAATGAACTCGGTTCCAGTGGGGAAAATCCCAATCATAAGTTTATCTAATTTACAAATACATGTTTTATCTATAGTACATAGTGGGTTATTTTATGACAATTTTAGCTCCCCTCACTTTTTTTTTCTGACAGTGTGGAGAAAGCCTGACACGAGTCTACACACACACACACACACACACACACACACCCAGTCTCCGCCCAAGGGAAGGGGGCGAGGAGGGGGGATGAGGTCACAGGGGAAGCAGCCAGACAGACCGGCATCCCCAACAATGGAGAGTCTCGGTGGAATTCCACAAAACCCAAGGAAGGACCATCAAGAACCATCAAACTATCAGGGCAGTCTCAAAGAGCTGTAAAGTACCCAGTAAGTCACCTTCTTCCCGGGCAGGAATAAGCCCACCTGATACGAAGGGGCAGGCATAAGCCCCCACCTGACCTGGAGGGTGGGGGGAGCGGGAACTCAGGGGTAGAAAACCCCTCTCCCTTCCGGTAAAGGGTTGTTGGGAACCCAGGGTACTTCGGAACCAGATTCGTCCTCCAGGCGGCAGCTGGAGTAAGCCATTCTCATCCCCGGATCGGCTGACCCGGAGCCAGGCTGACATTGACTAATGTAACGTCTTTGGTCTAAGGTAACTGACTAATCCCAATGCGCTAGCCTGGGAGCCTGTTTCATTGATAAAACGCAGAGGTCAACTGAGGTGTTGACATTGTAGTATTCCTAGAAAGCTGTTAGTTCCGCTCCGTATCTTGTGTAAACAAATAAAGCCTTATTTGGTCATTTAAAGGGCTCTAGTTTCCTCTTGTGCGTACGGACCTCCCAGGCGGTCTCCTGTGCTTGTACGGGCTGTAACTCAGTGCCGGTTAACCCGTTAAGCGCCAAACTCACGCAAAGGATCCAGTTGTTGATCCTTCACAGACAGTAGGATACGTCACTAAATAGTGATGGTTAAATTTGATTTTAGTAAGCTGACAAATCAGAAGCCAGCACATGGTCAGTGGCCTCCAGAGCCATGGATTGTTGAGGGTGTCAATCTCCAGAAACTTCCCACACCCCATACTTGGAATAAAGTGCTCAAGTACAAGGCTGGCTGTCAGCCCCAAACCTGAGTCCTTTAGCACTATATAGTGCAGAATCAGCACCATAAAGGTCAGAGGGTAGATCAAGATCTGCTGGTAGACCTTTGGGTGATTTGCAGTAGATCACCAAGGATTTCTAACTCCCAATTATTTAAGGATAACAACAAATCCCTCCTCCCCAAATTAGGCTGCTAAAAATGATAAAAAGCTTGTGGGAAAACCAGGAATTGGTTTTTGTGTCAAAGGAATGTGTGCTCATTTCTGGTACTGAAAACAAATTATTATTATTATTATTATTATTATTATTATTATTATTATTATCATCATCATCATCATCATCATCATCATCATCTATTTATCGCCCATCTGGCCGGCAACCGGCCACCCTGGGCGATGTACATAGGATAAAAACAAGATAAAATACATTTAAAACAGTATTAAAATTTTAAAATCTTAACCCACCCCATATTCCTGCCTGAACAGCCAGGTTTTTAATGAACGGCGGAAGCTCAGCAGAGCAGGGGCATGGCGGAGGTCACTCGGGAGAGAGTTCCACAGTACGGGGGCTGCCACAGAAAAGGCCCTCTTCCTCATCCCCACCAGTCTAGCTGCTTGGGCCGAAGGGACAAGGAGAAGGCCGTCTGTGGCAGATCTTGTTGAGCGGCCTACTTGGTGTTGCTGGAGACGCTCTTGAGATAGACTGGACTGGGGCCATATAGGGTTTTAAAGGTCAAAACCAACACCTTGAATTCAGCTCGGCAAGCAACTGGTAGCCAGTGCAGCTCCTTGAGCACTGGCGTGATGTGATCCCGCCGGCGGCTGCCTTTAACCAGGCGAGCCGCCGCGTTCTGTACCAACTGTAGCTTCCGAACCGTCTTCAAGGGTAACCCCATGTAGAGCGCATTACAGTAGTCTAGGCGAGAGGAGACCAAGGCATGAACCACTGATGGGAACAGATGATTAGGAAGGTAGGGGTGCAGCTGCCGTATCAGATGGAGTTGATACAGCGCCGCCTGGCTCACAGCTGACACCTGAGCCTCCATGGACAGCTGGGAGTCTAGAATGACCCCCAAGATGCGGACCTGGTCCTTCAGGGGAAGATGTACCCCATTCAGCACCAGGTCAACATCCCCTAACCTCCCCTTGTCCCCCACCAGAAGTACCTCGGTCTTGTTGGGGTTCAGCAGCTTCAGCATGTTCCTTCCCATCCAGCCACCCACTGACTCCAGGCACTTGGGACAGGGTCTCAACGGCCAACCTCGGTGAGGACTTGAAACAGAGGTAGAGCTGCGTGTCATCCGCATACTGATGACACCGCATCCCAAACCTCCTGATGATAGCTCCCAGCGGCTTTAGGTAGATGTTGAATAACATCGGGGAGAGGATGGAAGCCTGCGGCACCCCACAAGTGAGCAGCCGAGGGTCCGAAGCCTCCTCCCCAAGAACTGCCCTCTGGTACCTTCCAGAGAGGAAGGACTGGAACCACTGTAATACAGTGCCTCCCAAGCCCAAGCCCTCCAGGTGGTCCAGGAGGATACCATGGTCAATGGTATCAAAAGCCGCTGAGAGATCGAGGAGGACTAGAAAGGAGCATTCGCCCCTATCCAAGGCCCTCCTCATATCATCCACCAAGGCCGTCTCCGTCCCATGTCCAGGCCTGAAGCCCGATTGCCATGGATCTAAATAATCGGCTTCATCCAAGTGTGCCTTCAACTGAGCACCCACCACCCACTCGATCACCTTGCCCAGAAATGGTAAATTGGAGACTGGGCGAAAGTTGTTCAGATCCTGGGGATCCAAGGAGGGCTTCGTTAGAAGTGGTCTTATTACTGCTCCTTGAGGGCTGATGGCATCACTCCCTCCTCGAGGGAGGCATTCACCACCGCCTTGATTCTCTCACCCAGTCTCTGCCTACAGCTCATTATGAGCCAGGACAGGCAAGGATCAAGCAAGCAGGTGGTTGGCCTCACCGATGAAAGCACCTTGTCCACTTCATCAGAAGGAAGAAGCTGGAACCGATCCCACAAAACCGGTCTGCCATTGGCCTCCTCCCGCTCACTCCCTGTGTCCACGACGCACGATATCCCACTCCTAATCCGATCGATTTTATCTGCGAAATGCTTCGCTAAAGCCTCACAGGAGGCTTTAGACTGTTCCATTGGGTCCGGAGTGACTGGACTGACCAGACTCTGGACCACTTGGAACAGCCTCCTGGGGCAGCACTCCGCAGACGCAATGGAGGCAGCATAGAAATTCTTTTTTGCTGCCTCCACCGCCACCTGGTAGGCTGAAGATGCAGCTCTAACCCGTGTTCGATCGTCTTCAGAGCGGGAATTACGCCATCGGCGCTCTAGTTCTCACCTCTTGTTTCAGAGCTCGCAGCGAAGGAGTGATCCATGGTGCCATGTGAGCTCTGTTTAGGCGAAGAGGGCGCTTCGGAGCAACTTGGTCTAATGCCCTGGTGATTGCAGCATTCCAGTCGTCCACCAGGGTCTCGACCGAGCTACCGTTTGTGTGCTCCAATTCCCAAGCGCGTTCCAAGCGCGTTCAGGAATCCATCCGGATCCATAAGACGCCTGGGGCGGACCATCCTAATAGGTCCCTCACCCCTGCAGAGGGGTTGTGGTATCGAGAAATCCAACCCCACCAGATAGTGATCTGACCATGACAAGGGGGTGGTGGATATACCCCCGATTTCCAGATCATTTCCCCCCTCTCCAGAAACAAAAACCAAGTCCAGTGCATGACCGGCTACATGGGTAGGTCCAGTTAATACAGGGTAGGTCCAGTTAATACAGGGTGCAGCTCCCAGGAAGCCATGGTCTCCATGAAGTCCCGAGGTGCTCCCGTGAGGGCAGCCCCCGAATGCACGTTGAAGTCCCCCAGCACCAGTAGCCTGGGGGACAACACACGCACATCAGAGACCACCTCCAACACCTCCTCGGCCAGGGAGTCTGTCGTGCAGCGGGGTGGACGGTACACGAACAGAATCCCCAGACTGCCCTTTGGACCCAACCTCCAGTACATGCACTCAATAAACTTGGTCTCCCGGAGAGGGAGTCTGGTAAGGACCAAGGACTCCCGGTAGATAACAGCCACTCCCCCTCTCTGTCCCCCAACCCTTGGCTGCTGGGCATACGAGAAACCAGCCAGACACAAGGCCGCCAGAGTTGGAGCAGCGGCCTCGTCCAGCCAGGTTTCCGTAATACATGCCAGGTCCGCACCCCCATCCAGGATCAAGTCATGGATGAGAGATGTTTTTTGGGTAACGGACCTGGCATATTTGCAATCCTGGCAAATTCCTGGATTGAGATGCATTCAGAGGTGCCTTGTTCTTTAGTTCTAAGTGTGTGCCCACCATTCTTTCTCAGCCACTATTTTACTCATGGCTCCAGTTGGTAGATCTTGGAGTTCTCCCGGAAAAAACAAAGTAGATCCCGTAAGCTTGATGTCTGTCCATCCCTGTTATAGTGCAGTGGGGAAAGGTTCCATGAGGACAGGAAGACACCCCCCCCCATCCCTTTTCTCTTCCTGAAGCTTCTCTCTCCCACTCCTCCCATCAGCTCTGAATAGCACTACAACACTCTTTTTCCAGGCTGGCTAGAATCCTGAACAGAAGCACTGCTGTTAGTGACTGGGGATGCACTGCATCATTTTGTTGCTGGACCATACTTGTTTATACTATATCTGTAACTAGGAAAGTGAAATGTATGGGAGAGGTTTGGGCTTTTATATGCGATCACAGGTGTTGATAGCAGAGAGTGACTATTCTTAGAGAGTTGCTATTCTATATTATGTGGAAGTACATATGTGGAAGTAATGGAAAGTGAAAGAGCTTGGGACAACATTTCAGACTCATCTTTCCCTCTAGGTGGCAGAGTTACTGCTTTGGTATGGAGCTGATCCACTGTTCAAGAATGAGAGCGGGAAGAGTGCCTTAGAAGAAGCTACTGACAAGCGTATGAGGAAACTACTTGAAAGTTATATAGCTAAATCCAGTAGAAAGTCAGCATCAGGTAGGAAAGTGCTATAACATTAACACCCATTCACAAAATAACTAAAAAAGAGAGAGACTTGTATTTTATCAATCTGGGCTTTGTTCTGTCATGTTCTCATAGATTGGTGCTCAGTTATCAAAGTGGCATTCATATTTTATATATTTGTGTTTGGATTAATTAATTAATTAGAAATTGCTGTCATTAACACACTGAAATGTATAACATATAAGGCATATGTTCTTACAAGCTGCAATTGAAACAAAAGGTTTTCTAAGCATTTTTCGAGGTTTAAATTCTAGTAACGCTCTCTTTGGATTTTATTCCTCATATGGCACAACAAGAGGTTTCAAGCTGTATCATCCAGCCACTCCTTAGACATTAAAATGCATATTTTTGTTAACAATACCTCTAGATTTGGGTAGGCGATGCAGTTTTTGGTAAATCAGGAATCCTATCTCGGATTGATATTCATGGAGCCTGAAAGCCCCTGTTGTAAAATTGAAGGACAAATGTTGAACACCAACTAAGTTCTGAAATTGGGATAGGGGTGTTCCTGTTTTGTATTGAAGGTGTCTGGAATTCAAGTATTCCACCATATAAGTGTGAAGTAGTTGTCATATACATCATTTTGACCTGTGCAATTTTGAAGTGCTAAGATCGTACATGTTTGGTTCTTATGTCCTTTGGAAAGTTCAGAGTTGTTTTGTACAAAAATAACACCAGGCAAAACATGGTATTCACATTCAACAAATAGACCCCCAAACGTCCACCCTTCTGATTCTTGAGTCCTTCCATGAATATGACAGGCACTAGCAGTCAGCAAGGTCAGGCTGATACCAAGGCTCAGCCTGAAGGAGTCCTCTTTCATGATGAGGATCATTGTGCAACAGTAGCAGTGATAGTTGGCCAGCCAGCTATTAACAAAGCCATGGGTGGAGAGGTGAATGGCCACAGTGGAAGAATCCAGCCAGGCTAGGACAATTGCAGTTAGGTGCAGCTCTCTTTTTCAGCCAGATTATTTTGCCATTTGCTGGGCCTCTTCCCATTGCACCTCCTCATCCTTTCCTGCTGCTGATCCACTTCTTGTTAGCAGAGGGTGTGTTGAAGCCAAGTCACAATGCTTGTATACTGCCTGAGACGGACCTGCCACTTCAAAACTTGCAAGTATGGTGAAGTTTAGGAAGAAGTTGAGCAGAACCTGTACCTTCGGGTGGCAATTGATATTATAGAGAGAGCTTGGAGACCAGCTTTGCAATGAAAATGTCAAGTGTACAGTACATATCCGTGAATTAAATGGTCGCTTAGCTGTCAGTCATCAGCCCCATCTCAGCTTGAGGCAGACTGTCTGCCTTGTACAATTTTTTGAAAGCACCATATGTCCATTCATGTATAAGTTTATTAATAATGTATTCTATTAAAAAAAAGAGGAACATTTTTTAAAAGTGCTAAACTGCTCTGGAGATGGCGGGATGGGGAGCTCAGTATCATACATAGATGGTTTCTGCTTTAAAAGTGCAGAATGTCCCGTCCCCCCCCAGAGTTTGACTGGAGAAGAAAGTTACATTTGGATTCACCACAGTGCCAATTTTAGAGTAGCTCCAATGTTGCTCTATAAATACACTGTCATCAACCAGGCTCAAAAGTAGACACGTGTTTAAATATTTCCATATTACATCGTAAGAGGAAATAGACACAACAGTGATATAGAGGAGCATTCTCATAGCGCCTCAACATGGGAAGACTTCAGGATATTTAATTTTTTTCATTGATCCTTTCTAATATAATTTCTACATACCGGTAGCTAATTATTTTTATGTCTCATTAAAGATCAGACTTCCAAAAAATCTAGTCCAAATAAATTCTTTCACATTTATTTTCAGCTGAAAGGCTTATAGAAGATCCAGTTAGTGACAAAAGTAGAATCAACAAAAGCCAGGGCCAGCCTAAGGTAAAACTAATAAAGACTTCTTGGTATAGATTAACAGTCAAATATTTTAAGCTATTTTAATGCAAACTGAAAAGGTAGAGGATTTCTGAAGTGCTTTTAAGAGCCCAAACAGTAATAATTAGTTTGTAACTAATAATATTTAGCACAAAACATTTAGCACAAAGAGGAAATTATTTTTATTGTCCTAATGGAAAGGTTTTTTGCTTCTATGTAATCATTAAAATCCATTCTGAGTATTTGGTAGGGGCTAGCAAATACCGGTATATCCTGGCAGTTCATTCAGTATCTGTTCCATTAACCACCATATTGTTTTGCTTTCCAGGTAAAAACAAGCTCAGGTCAAAGAGTTCAACAGTCATCTATTGATAATACTAAGGTACTAAAACAAGACAGTGTAAAACTAGCAAAAAATAAGAGAAAAAGGAATCTGCAAAGTAATTCTGCCCCCAAAACACAAAATAGTTGTAGAACATTGAATGCAACAACATTAAATGGTGCGTGTTTGGTTTCAAAGGCAAAGCACTCAGTCAGAGAAAGACCATCATCTTCTTTGGGTACATCAGGTGAGGAAACAAGAATAAATGACCAAAGAAAGGAGGCACAGAATGACTCTGGTCATACAGCTAGTCTTTCCTTTACAAAAAGAATAGTTGGATCCTTGGTGCATCACCTGTATAATTTAGATAGAATTTGTGAAGATGCAGAAGAGTCCAGCATGCTAATGGGGTCAGAAATACAGCAAGAGAGTGAGTCCAGTAAGAGTGATACTGGCGGTTCATCAGAAAGGGAAGAGGCTCATCAAAGCACTGAGCTGGCAGGAGCAACAAAAGATCAAGTAACTAATTCCTGTACTGTCACATCATTGTATCTTCAAGAAGAATCTGCTTTACCTTCTGTAACTGTTCTAGTAAATGAGCCTAATTTGAATTCTACGTACCTCTTGTGCAAAGACATCAGTTTGTCCCTGCAGGAGAAAGGACAGTGTGCCATGAAGCATAGTAATGGGTCCCCTTGTCTTAAAGCTGGTACTTTAGGGGACAGATTACATGTTAGAGAAGAAGACATTGATCCTGTTAATGAGAAAAATAGATCACTGGAGAAATACATGCATTCTGAAAACTCTATAGATAAAATCAACCTAAACTGCCACAGAGGCATAATCTTGGAGCATGAACTGGATCTCAAAGATTCTTTATCAATGACAGAAAAACCTATTTATTTAGAAGAAAATCTGTTCGAGTCAAAAAACGTAACTACTCTATTGGTACAAAGAACTGCTTATCTTAGTGATTCAGATTGTACAGTTTTTTCTGAACAATATGATTTAAATGTAGACCAAAACTCAGATAAAAATACCTCTAAAGCTGTTGGAATCTGTAATGAACACACAGTTCAAGTTACCACTCGAAGAACCACAGTTACAGGTAAGCAACCTGTTCTTGTGCATTTTATCAGGGTATTGAGTTGGTGTCTGAAAACCCCGAGACTTCTAGCTCCAGTCAGCTAAGACTTTTCACTCTTTCTGTGCATGAGGGTATAACGATAGGATGAAAAGCAAAAGAAAATGTGAGAACATGTTGCCTTGAAAGAATAGAACACTGTAGTAGGATGGAAAATAACACATTCCTGACTGTACAGATGCTGGGCAAAGAATCATTCCAAGGTAATCCATCATGACACACAGTGACTAGTCACGATGGGTTGTTGTGTCATCCGAGCCTAAACCACTTCCTGCAGGGTGGCTGATTTTTGTGCAACAAACCACCCTAGCAACCCATGGCTTGTTCTAGGGATAGTTTTTGATCCACGATGTGTTGTCATGTTGTCTGAACCTGGGAGAGCAATTTTATTGTGGGTTGTGGGAATCGGTTAGTGAGCTGCTCAGCAAGAGCAGCAACCCCCCCTGCTACTCTTCACAATCTTTCCCTTGCCACCGCCAGTGACAGCCCCTTCACCGGCCCAAGAAGCACTTTGGAGTGACAGTAACTGGTTTGCCACCCTTTTAAAAATATTTTTTCAGCCCCAGAAAATTACACAAATGTGTTCGTATTTTTCATTCTTCTTCGTGGTAGGGATGGCCACTTCCCCCCCCCTTCCCCCGGCGCCCTTCTGGGTCCATGGCGCATCACTACCGGTTCCCTGGTGCTGCGTTTTTTTACATAATACCAAGGTAAACTCCCTTAAAACTGCCATGATTTGCTATTCGCGGCAGTTTTAAGGAAGTTTACCTTGGTATTTATGTAAAAAATGCAGCGCCAGGGACCCTAAAATGACGTGCCGGGGACCTGGAAGCTCCTTTCCCCATAGCAACTTGGGACGAGCTGGGGCCAGGTAAGTCTCGCTGAGCTCGTGGGGGGGGGGAGAGCAGGGCGATTTCGCTCTGTTCCTCCCCCCCTTGAAATTCTCGGCCATCCCTACTTCGTGGTCTCTGTGCATCACACATATAGGCTCTGCGCCTGCGTGGAAACTATTCAGGAAACTTCTAAAGCTGAGGAAAATTGGGCGGGAAGGAACCCCTCCCTACTGTCTCACTGCACATGTCTGTGAGGGTTCTTGCCTGATCCCTCAGTTCCTCTTCGACCAACATTGTGGCTAGACAACGGAGGGAACTTCTCTCGATTTGTTGAGCATTTTCGTGCTGAGGCAACTTTATATTCTCTATGTTTTCTTTTTCCCCCTTCTAATCTCTTCTATTGTTAGTTCTTTCTTTACATTTTATAACTTTTATTTCGGCTGTCTATCCAGCTGCGAGGCCTTATTGAGGCAGATGCCTCTAAAGGCCACCTTCTGCAAGTGCGGGAACTCGGGAAGTGTGGCGCCAAGCTTCCTCCGACGGACGGCCACTCTTTCTGTTTGCTCTGCCTAGGTGAGGGGCATGTGGTGGACGTGTGCGTGCCCCCACTGCCAGGCCTTTACAAGACAGGCCCGCAGGCATAAAGCGGATAGTCTAAAAGCGATCCTGTGGCACAAAGCCTTGGAGGTGGTGGACGTCCCCACTGCGTCGACCGCAATACCACTTCCAGTCGACCCTCCAGCCACTCTGCCGCACAACCCGAAGGTATGGAGGCTCCGTTGACTCTGGGCTGCAATGTATCTTTCTCTTCTGCCAAGAAGCTGGCAAAAAGGGCTCACTCCAGGAAGGAGGATGCCGAGCGCCATAGGTGCAAAAAGGAGGCAAAGCAAGCAAGGTCTTTGGCTGAGAAGATGAAACCTCTGGCTGAGCCAATCAAATCAGTCCCACAAACTCTTTCTAGCCTGGCTCCATCTCCTCCCTCAGTACCGAAGGAGACATCGATTCTGAGGCAGTCCTCACAACCACCAGTTGTCTCTGTCTCTGAGGGTGAGATAGTGGATATTTCCTTGGCTTCGGAAAGGCTTCGGTCTCAAGATGCTCAGTCTTCCTTGGACCATGGGCCCACCTCTAGTTCAGCACCTCCACCCTCAGGATTGAAGATCGGGCTCGAGAGACAGCCGCCTTTCTGACTGTCGACATCACTCCCGGTCTCCAATGTTAGATTGGGAAGGCCGCTCAGAGTGATCAGCTCCCCCCCAAAGGGGTTATTATTGGGATGCCTGGTCTTTCAGACACCCGTATGGCCCATTTTATGGCTGGGATACCTATAGAGACTACTCTCCCAGAGTTTGTGGGGACTTCCCTCTCTTCTGCGAACCTCATCCACCAAAACAGCCTCCATTGGCTTCCTTGGGAAGCCCTCCGAACCACTCGCCGTCTTCTCCTCTGAAACGGGATCACAAACAACCTCTTCAGCCTGCATTGCCACTACAGCTTGCATTATACCACCTATGCTATGGCCTTGGCAGCTCAACCGCCTCTGGAGGCAGGAAGATCGCCGATCCCGACTTCGAGGTCCTCCCCGGAGGACTATGAGTCGGATTCCTCGTCTGCAATTTCCTACCCGCCAACAGAACCTTCACCTGATGCATGTGTTGGTTCCAAGCAAATGGACTCTCCTTCAGAGGATCTGGGCCATTTCGCGGATCAAATCCAACGAATGGCCCAGTCTCTGGGGATCAAGACCAGGCGTGTGGAGCAACGGATTCATGACCCAGTGTTCGACACGGTCTTTATGGAGTCCTTACACCAACTTCGATTCCATTTCTCCCTCTGAGATGCCTTCCTGCACCTGTGGACAGGAACTCTGTTCTACATCTTCCCTCCGCTACTACTCCTGATGAAGGTTCTGGCCAAAATCCAGTCAGACAACATAGATTGCATCCTCATTGTACTATTGTGGCTGAGGCAAGTGTGGTTTGCACCACTCTTACACCTGACCATGGGAGAGTATCGTTGTCTCCCTCTGTTTCCAACGTTGCTGACCAGGGACCAAGGTTGAATCCATCACTCAGAACTTGACACTCTTCACCTCACAGCATGGAGGATATGCTGACTCCTACACCTAATCATTTTTCAGCTGATTAGGTGTAGTCCAGGCTGTCTTGAATGCAGCGAGGAAACTGGCTACCCGTCAGTCCTATGCCGAAAGTGGTCAGTCTTCTGTGAATTTGTGACTGCTTTGGGGTTGGATCCGGTCTCCTGCCCTCTCCATGATATCCTACGGTTCCTCCATACCTTGATAGCTAAGGGGCTGAATTTCTCTTCGATCAAGGTCTACCTGGCAGCGCTTTCCGCCTATCTCCCTACCATTAGGGGCATTACTTTATTTTTTCATCCTCTGGTCAAGCAATTCCTCAAAGGACTCTGCAACCTCATTCCTCCAGTTTGTTCTGTGGTACTGAGCTGGAGTCTTACTGTTGTTCTGCACTCTCTTACGACCAAGCCCTTCGAACCAATGGTGATGGCAGATCTCCTGCTAGTAACCTGGAAGGCGGCTTTTCTGGTAGCGATAACCTTGGCTCAGCGATCGAGTGAGCTTTGTGCCCTCCAGGTCGACCTGCTGTATCTAACATTCCATAGGTTGCGCTGCGGCCAGATATTGCTTTCTTGCCTAAGGTCATCTCTCTTTCTATCTGAACCACGACATCATTCTGCCAGCCTTTTTTCCCTTGCCTTCGACCCAACTTGAACAAACTATGCAAGCTCTTGATGTTAGGAGAGCGCTAGCCTTCTATAAGGCTTTGACTGAATCCATCCGTCGATCCCAGAAACTGTTCATCTGCTATGGGAAGAAAAGCCTTGGGCTGCCGGTTTCAACACAGAGGTTTGCAGCCTGGGTTGTTCACTCCATCTGGCTAGCTTATGAACTGACTGGCCTTCAACTATCTGGACCAGTACATGACCACTCTATGAGGGAAGTCTCCACCTTGGTGGCATTTGGGCATGGGGTGCCCCTGCCAGAGCTGTGACGTGGTCTTCTCCATCTACCTTCATCTAGCATTATTGGCTGGATGTTTGAGCTTGAGTGGACTGTGCCTTCGGCAGGACTGTGCTCTCTTCTATTTTACCATGACAACACCGACCCACCTCCGGTAAGTCAGCTTGGTAATTTGCCCATATTTGTGATGCACAGAGACCACAAAGAAGAACAGGTTGCTTACCTGTAACTGTGGTTCTTCGAGTGGTCATCTGTGCAGTCACACAACCCACCCACCATCCCCGCTTCGGTGTCACTGTCAGTATCGATGGGGCTACCAGAAGCGGTTTGCTCTTGGTATCAACATTGATCCATTGTATTGCTGCTTGCATACCAAGAGATCTCTGAGTTCCAAGGCCACAATAGGTGGTCTCAGGGAACTGAGGGATTGGGTGGGAACCCTCACGGACATGCGCAGTGAGGTGGTGGGAGAGGGGTTGCCGCCCGATTTTCCTCAGCTTTAGAAGTTTCCAGAATCGTCTCTGCGCAGGTGCAGAGCCCATATGTGTGACTGCATAGATGACCACTTGAAGAACCACAGTTACAGGTAAGCAACCTGTTTTTCTTCTTATTTGTTGGTCTTTCACAAGTGCGCTCTTACTGCTGTCCAATATGTGTAGTCTTGTCTGGTCAATTTTCTTGTATGTTTCAGCTGTCAAAAGGAGCAGCTAAGTGGAGTAGGTAACATTCATGGAAACTGACAAGGTGAGACTGCATATAGGCTAATTTGCACACATTTGCCAAGTGTCAATTGCCTAGCTGTCAATTGAAAAATAAAGGGAAAGCGGCAAAAGTAGGTGCACCAAAAGGGGGTGGCAACAATATCACCCCCTCAGCAATGTAGTCCTCTGGCTTTTATGTGTTGAACTAACAGTTCTCAGTGTCCTCCAGCTTTTCAACACTTCCCTGAGTCTCCAGCTGCTCCAGAAAGGGGAGATATTAACTCCCCCGCCCCCGCCTTTTCAAGTCTGCTCTCTGGAGCACTTATTGCTGAGGTTACTGCGGTTCCCTGACAATGTGCATTCTAAAAAATGCACATTTTTTGAACTGGGAAATAGATGCAAATTTAATGGATGGGAAGTCAATGGAGGGGAAATTAGCACACCTGCAGTAACTGCTCCATTACTGCAGGTGCACACATTTCCCCTCCATTCACTACCCTGCCCTTAAATTGGTGCAAATTTCCCCTCCGTTGACTTCCCAGTCATTAAATTTGTGTATATTTCCCAGTCCCCAAAATTGCACAAATATTCCTGATAGTTTATGGGGTGAGGGGAACACCTTAGAGGTGGCAGAATGGGACTGAGCAAATGGGGTGCCAGCACAAGTGGTACTTACACCCACCCCTAATGGGGCACCATTCACTTGGTCCCATTCATCTACCTCCTCAGGATTTTTTTTAGGACTGTCAGAGCCGCAGTCATCGCAGCAGTAAGTGCTGCAAAAAGGGGTGGGGAGAATAAGTATCTCCCTTTTCTTCAGTAGCTGGAAACTCAGGGAAGTGTTGAAATGGTAGAGGATTTTAGCCTATATTCCATCTTGCCTTGTCAATCTGTTACCTACTCCACTTCCCTTTGACTGCTGAAACTTACAAGGCTGTTGACCAGGCGAGACTACGGGTATCAGACAGCCATTAGTGTGCACTTGCACACCTACGAAGGGCTGATAAAAATAATAATATTAATTATTATATATTTTTTTTAAATGACACAATTGCGCAGCTGCACAATTTTCTGAGGTGATTTTCTTCTTTTTTTAAAGGGTGTTAACCAGTGACAGTTGCTCCAAAATACTGCTTGGGCATTGGTGGAGGGGCTGTAACTGGCAGCAGCAAGGGCAAGATCGCAAAGTGTGGCACAGGTTTTTGCTGCTCTTGCCAAGTGGCTTGCTAGCCAATCCCTGCAACCCACGATGGAATCGGTCTCCCAGGTTCAGATGACACGACAACCCATTGTGGGTTGAACAACACCTAGAACAAGCCACGAATTGTGAGGGTGGCTGTTTGCCCCCAAACAAGCCACCCTACAGGAAGCGTTCTGGGTTCGGATGACACAACAGCCCACCATGGCTCGTTACCCATGATGGGTTGTTGTGTCATGAAAACCCACTGGGTTCAGACAACATTAAACTGTGGGTTGTTGTTGAAACATGGGTTATCATGTTGTCTGAACCTAGCTGTGTTAACAAACTGTGGTTTGTTAACCACGAGCAACCCATAAGAACATAAGAAGAGCCATGCTAGATCAGACCAAGGGTCCATCTAGTCCAGCATTCTGTTCACACAGTGGCCAACCAGCTTCCTACGGGTTCCCATAAGCAGGACATGAGTACAACAGCACTCTCCCGTGCAACCCATGAAGAGAACCCATGGTTTGTTGTTGGATTGTGAACTGTGGATTGTTCATGGTTAATAAACCATGGTTTGTTAGTACGGCTGGTTTCAGACAACACAACCCACATTTCAACAACAATCCATGGTTCAATGACAACCCACACTCAACCCATGCTCAACCCTTGAGTGTGGGTTATCGTATTGTCTGAACCCAGAGACTCATGTGAAGGCCTGGGGGGAAATTGGAGGAAACCCAGAAAAATTAAATCCAGCCCCCCCAGGTCACACCTCCAAACAGGTATAATAATTGCTTTTTAAAGAAGGTTTGGTGTGCGTAACACTTGCTGCTGGATTGGGGACGGGAACTGCACACACAGTCCCAATGTGCATGCACAGTTCCTTATCTAGCTAAGGATAAGAAGGCATGTTTCCATACATGCGGGGACATCCTGGCTTGATAAGGCAGTATAGGTGTAATGTAAACCAGTCTAAAACCAATTTAAATTTATGGTTTCCCCGCAAAACTCTGGGGGAACTAGTCTTGTGAGTATGCTGAAGGAAATTCATAGCCACTTCACAGGATTCCTTGTGGTAAGATATGGTAGTAAAACTTATTAACCTTTGTAAATCATACTATTTTGCTCTCACTGTTTCTCTATATACCGTAAATGGTGAGGGGTATAATTTCACTTACTTTCTTTTTTTTTGCAATTAAGTCAGTCTTACTCTACATTAGTCTTACTACTGCATGTGACTACAGTTTGTCTAAAACTTTGTTTTAACTGCAATCTAATCCTGACTGTTGTAATAAAAATTCTGACATTCTTAAGCACACTGAAACCTTGTCACACCATATTTCCTTTCAGAGAAAGCCATAGAAATGTTAATTGATTTTCATAGAAGCATTTTGTAATCATGATTTGTGCAGTCTTAAAAGATTTGATTAATATTTCAAGAGCATCAGGCAGATAATGCTAATTATGTCTACAGCAATATACCATGTGTTTTAAGATGTTTTTAAGATATTTTAAGATGTTTTAATAGTATGTGTTGTGTTTCATTAGTGTGTGTGTTTTGTGTTTTCTGCTGTTCCCCACCTCGATCTAGATGGAGAGGCGGGTAAGAAATAAAAATTTATTATTATTTATTATTATTATATGATATTTTCATCATCATCATTTAGTATAATTAATTGCTTATAGAAATCATGGATTCATTGATACGGAACTTGCCTGTTTTTTATTCAACAAGCAGCTGAAGCTGAGATCTCTGGAAGATGTTACACTGAGGCAAATGGAGAAGAAAATTCAAATAATACACTATATGAACTTTTACAGTTAAATGAATTAGAAACTGTCCGAAGTAAAAGGATGCACACCAACTTTAATGAGAATTGCCAAAATAAACATTTGTGTTCCAGCAGTGGTGCAAATAATGTTTCTTCAGATCATTCACAGTTCAGTGAAACTGAAGAGCAGAAAATACCAGATTCCCTTGGTAAGCAGTTGATGATTTAAAATCAAACATTCCAAAAAATGAATGCTATGGTTGAACTCTGGCAGATTTATCCTGTCACTTTGTGCTCTTCAGATATTCCTTGTTGTCCTCCAGAATCATATCAAGGGCATGATATAGTCCTGGAAGACAAGGAATTGGTAATGTGCTTCAAGCTCAGGCACCCCTCCCTGTAAGAAAGTTATGAGCCATCTGGATACCCAATATGAATGTGGAATCTCCTTGACCTTGCGTTTTCATGTATAAACACACACAGTTTTTGGTGAAAGTTTTCCTAATGCTTTTTTCTTTTCATCTTAATATTCCCCAGGAACATTAACTGTAGTTCTAAAAGTGATCTCTCTGCAGCACAGTTAACAGTGCAATTCTATACATGTCTACTCAGAAGTAAGTTCTATTGTGTTCAGTGGGCTTACTTCCAGGTAAGTGTGTATAAGATTGCAGACAAAGTCTTCCAAAGTTACATCTCCAAGTGCATGGTAGGAGGTATTTACATTTGTGCCCTGCTTAGATGTAATCTTTTAAAGTTATTGCTGTCTTCTCTTTGCTCAGTTTATTGATAATATGTATGGGACAGCATCTTAATAAGATATGCTAACTCCAGGGTACTTATAGATTCCATGTATAAAAATATCTGTTTTGTTAACTTCAGAAGACTTAATTGTTTCCAGAGATCAGTTTTATACAACTAAAGTCCATAAGTTGATTTATGTTGATATTAATGCATGAATATTTTACACCAACATAGCTGAATGCACATTTTGGCAATGTTTTTTCTAAAAGAAAGAAAGAAAAGAAATGACCAGGTGTGAGTGGAATCTAGACTTTGGCATAGTGCATCTATCAAAATACTTTCCATAGCTTTTTAATGAGTGCATAATATTTCTTTATTTCTTTAGACTCTTCACATTCTAGCAAAAAGGAAAAAACAACTTCTTCTACTCAGCTCCTGTGTACTACAACAGCCAGAATAAACAAAAGAAATACTAAAGGAGAAACTCGTTTGCATTTGGCTGCTAAAAAGGGAGATTTGTCTCTAGTGAAGTCTTTAATAGCATCTGGAGCATGTGTAAATCAAAAAGATAATGCAGGTGTGGTATTCTCAACTTGCAGTTTAAACATTCTCTGCTAAGCTGTGATCCAGAAATGACACAACTTTTTCTTCTTCTAGCAATTTCTCTTCTTCACTGCTGCCTAGTTAATTGAACAATGTCCAGACTAAGGATTAATGATGCACTCTGTGGGTATATGTATATGATCAAAATATGTGGAGAAATATGTATAGTAGATGATGTGCATATACGGACTGGGTTCAGATGACACGACAAGCAAACAACAATAACAGACAACCGTTGCTTGTCGTGTCATCTGAACCCAGGTTGTTGTGACTCACAACGGTCTGTTTTGTCCTCAGAAACAACGATAAGAAACAACGGTTTGTTCTAGGGTTTGTTCTTACAACAATTGCTTGTTGTGTTGTCCGAACCCGGGAGAGCCGTCTCATCGTTGTTTCTGCAGAAATACCACAGAGCCGCCTGGCCAGAGAGGGAAAATCTGCGCCCGCTCTATCCCCCAGATCTTTATCCCCAAGTCTGCATAGCAACACGCACATGGACACTGCCAGAGAGGGCCAGGCAGTGGGCGCAGTATTGGTCTGAAGAAGAAATCATGGTGTTCATCGACCTATGGTCCAGTCAAGAGGCGCAGGGCTTTCTGAAAAGCACCAGGCATGACCACCTCTTGCCATGGTTTTCCAAGGAGCTGTCCCAATGAGGCTACTCGCGTGCCCCTTTGCAATGCCATGACAAACTTCATGCCCTCAAGAGGAAGTTCAAGGTGGTGGTCACACACAATAAGTGCTCAGGGGTCGAGCCCAGGAGGACCATGCCATTCTTTGACAAGCTGGCAACCATCCTAGTGGATTACAGGGACATGACCCCTGGCTACACTGCAGGGAGTGGGATCCCTTTGTCCCACCCTCCCAGAGTTCATTATCGCCCTATGAAGGGATGCCAGTCCACAAGGAGGGAGTCACCCTCCCCCAGTGCTGCAGCCTCCAGACGTGCCGAGCCATATCCTGCACAGGGAAGCTCATCTGTGCCGCCACACAGGCGCTGTGCGCCATCCAGTACCATCTCCAGACCGGTGGATGCACCTCCAGCAACAAAAAATTCTCGGCTTGGCCCCTCTGGACCCAAGATCTATCATGCTGGCCCATCCATGCCTCCAGAGCTAGCCTCATGCACCACCCCTGGCACTAGTTCTCCTGGATCCTACTCCAGCACCAGCAGCCCAACCAATGTGCTCCCCGCAGTGCGAACTGGGACAATCTGGCCCGGGACCATCCTGCACGGTGCAAGAGGGGGACCATCCAGGTCTGCGTCTGTGGGAAGTGTCATCCGTGAGGCCATATGGACTACCTTCCCGAAGGAGATGCAGATGGAGCTGGACATCCTTGCTGAGGGAATGGATATTGGGCCTCAAGAGAGTGCGGTGCTGCAACCTGTCTCCCAGGCACCTGTCCCCGGAGGAGGAGTAGCGAGCACATCACAACATCATAGACCTGGACCAGCTGGTTCTAATCCTCTAGTTCTAATTCTCTTCACTGGCCATGGGGGCACACCTCTGTGTCCCGTCCTGCCTCAGGGCTAGGATTAGAAGACTAAAAGGCAAACTAAGGCAGAGCAGGATGAGAGGTAGCCACTCGTGTTTAAAACCCGGGTGAGTGGCCACTGTGTTCCTGCCCTGATGGGTAGTGGGTTCTCTAACCAAGATCTCTTCCATTTCTCTTTCTTCCCCCCTCCCCCCTCCTCTCCTGAACATCCCAGCAGCACGCTGCCTGAGAAATAGATACCTTTGGCTTTACAGATATCTGCAGCGCAGGGAAAGGAGGTCTTGGCCAATGGGGAGGGAGTTTCTCGCTGCCATGCACACCCTGAGCTGTGTGGAGAAGTTCTTGTTCCACAGGGACCTGCGGGACGCCGCAATGGCCTGAGTTATTTCTCTCCATGGCACAGGTGTGTGCACACCTCTTGCGGCCGCATGAAGCCACCTCTTGCCTTATGCCTTATAGTTCGTGGGATCTGAGCCTCAATATGTGGGGTCAGCTTTACTAGCGACTTCAAAGGGGGAAAATGTACCTCTGCTTATGCACACCTGCTCACCCCTCCCTCATTAACCAAGCACAGCTCCCATGCCCCCCCCGCAGAAACATTCCCCCGCCTCCTCCCGCGCCCATTCTCCGCTGCTACTCCTTCCCCTCCCTTTTCAGCTGCAGCCTCTCAAGAGCACATCTGTGATCCCGCATCCTGAAATGATTGCTGCAGAATATCCTGAGGCTGCTGTCTGGGTCGCGCTGGAGGCGCTGGCAAATAACCAGGATGATTCAGAGGAACATCCCATGGGACGTGACATGATTTTTGATCTAGACTCGATGCATCTGCTCCCTATCTCCTCCAAGCAGCCGGGGGGGGGGGGAGCAAAGCAGCTACTTCAGGACACTCTCCTGAAAGACTAGCTGAACACTCTGTACAAGCTGGCCTTCAACATTGGATATTTGCCCCTTTCAACCACCTTTGGAGTGGGCAAATCCTGCTGTGAAATCTTCCGAGAGGGCCCCCTGCCTGTTCTCCATGGAGATTCTGCTCATGAGGTCTCTGGCTTTAGGCAGAAAACGCGATGTTGTGATAACCGCTGCTGTGGCTGAGCAGCTCACCTGCGACTCTTCCTCATGAGGAGGAAGTATGGATCTCGATGCTGGACGTGGAAGCTTGGGATGATGCAAGATTTAGAGCAACCTTCTGCATGTCCAGGACCACCTTTGACACGATCGGGTCAGAGATTGCGCCTGTCATCCAGCACGCAGACACCAATATGAGGAAGTCAATTCCCACAAACAAAAGACTAGCGAACACTCTGTACAAGCTGGCCTTCAACATTGGATATTTGCCCCTTTCAACCACCTTTGGAGTGGGCAAATCCTGCTGTGAAATCTTCCGAGAGACAGTGCGTGTGATCAACGAGCTCTACCTATCAGATGTCGTAAAGGTGGGGGATGAGCAAAGAAACATGCAGGGGTTCCAGAAAATGGGGTTCCCTTGGGCGGCGGGGGCCCTGGACTCCACGCACGTGCGGATTTTAGCGCCCCCGGGAAGGGGGGGATGAGTTATAGAGGCTGGGGGGGCGGGGTGTGCATAGTTCTTCTGGATGGCGCCTCGGTGTCTGCTAGGCCTTTTGGTATGCAAATGTGGTTCAAGCCCTGTAGTCATGTGTCACCTCTCCCCTGCCTGGCCAGGTGAAGTTCATTCCTGATTGGCTAGAGGCAGCGGAGCTACAGAAAGGAGGAGGGGAGTGGGGAGAAAGATATATTGCCAAGGTGTGGCTTTTGTCTTGCGTCGTCGTGTCGTTGTTGTGGATCATGGCAGCAAGCTGCGCGGAGGTCCAAACCTTCGGGCTGGCCTCAGGATCCGGCCCCAGGTAGCTCCTGGTGAAATTAGCTGAATGAGGGCTGTGGCAAAGGCAAGCCTTGAGGAGGGCTACCCATCTCGGACCTTAGGGTAGGTGTGGTAGTCTCCTCGGTGGCAGGGCTGTGCTGAAACCAACCCTGAAGGGAACCGGCCCCCAGGTAACTAGTGTGTGCCTGGGAGATATAAGGAATCAGCTTTTATTGTTTTGTAGCTCTACTATTGTATGTACCAAAGCGTCTCTCTATTTTGTGTCCTTTCCTCATTTCCCACCTTTTGTTGTAATATGCTACCTGAATAAACCTTCTTGGTTTTTACCCCACATGGCGTTTGTGGTTGCTCTGTGGTTTCAGCTAAATCCAGGTTATAGTCAAGGCAAGTCCCTGGCAGAGATTCAAGTAGGATTGCAGAGCTGAGGCTGGCAGTCTGGCACCTTGAGATCTCTGGCGGTCTTGGGTCTTGGGTAGGAAAGGGTGGGTTGGCGGGTCAGCCAGCCGCCCTTCCTTCACTATTATTATTATTATTATTATTATTAATCGCCCATCTGGCCGGCAACCGGCCACCCTGGGCGATTCAAGGTGCTGGTTTTAACCTATAAAGCCCTACACGGCTTGGAACCACAATACCTGACAGAACGCCTCTCCTAACCACAATCTACCCAGACACTATGCTCAGCATCTGGGTCCTTCCTCCTACTGCCACCCCCGAGGGAGGATCAGAAGGCGGCAACAAGGGGGAGGGCCTTTTTTGTGGTAGCCCCACAACTTTGGAACAGCCTCCCCACTGATGCCCGCCTGGCGCCTACTTTACTATCTTTTCGGCGCCAGTTTAAGACTGCCCTCTATGCTGAGGCATTTAACAGCTCCAAATAGCACACAGGGTGGTGGTTATGTCACCTTTTTATCCAGTCTATTTTTATAATCTTGTTCTAGATATTTAAGAAATTTTAACATTGTTTTTAAAATGTTTAGTGTAAATTTTTCGATGTTTTATTGTTTGTATTTTTTAATTGTATTTTTACAATTGTAAATTTGTAAAATTGTATTTTATAATTGTATTTATTGTAACATTTTATAATTGTAAACCTCCCAGAGAGCTTCGGCTATTGGGCAGTATAGAAATGAAGATGATGATGATGATGATGATCATGATGATGATGATCATGATCATGATGATGATCATGATGATGATCATGATGACGAGGACTCATGCATAAATATGACATGAACTTGTGAGATGGCTTATATCTGATTTTTGTTTTTGTTAGGCTGGACAGCGATTCATGAAGCTTCCAACAGGGGATTTACTGAGATTATCGCAGAACTACTAAAAGCTGGTGCTGATGTAAATAGTAAAAGTCTGGATGGTGTTTTGCCAATTCATGATGCTGTTTCAGGCAACCATTTTGAGGTAATGCTTGCTAGGCTCCTTATCCAGGATTTGCTTACTAGCTTCATACCCTGGTTTCAAATCCTTTTCAAAAAGGAACTTGTTTGAATTAATGAAGGTACTCAAAGGGATTTTCTAAAAGTAACAGAAGCTTTGTGTTCTTGGTACACAACCTAGAAGGCATCTTGTTCGATAAGCTCTGATATCTGAGGTCTGGGACAGAATGGGTGCATTGGTACATTATGCAAATCCAGACTGGCAATAAGCCATGGTGGGTGGTTGTCGTGCAAACAACCCACGGTGAGCCCAACACACTATCAGGCTCACTGTGGGTTGTTGGCCCCCTCCCTACCCCTACCCCCCTTGGTCCTCCCACGGGTATCCCAGGGGACACCACGGGGGGCTATCTCTAGGGGAAATAAAGTTTAAAGGGAAAAAGAGCCACGGTGAGCCCAAAATGGCTTGCGATTGCGGCAGGGAGGGGGGAAGCCAGTGCCAGCTGCCCCCATGTGCCACTTGGGCACTTTTGAGGCACCTAGCACTGTTCACCGGGGAGCTGCTTGGCAAGAGTGGCAAGGTTTTTTTTGCTATTTTTGCCAAGGGTCTCAGTAGCTTATTCCCCGTATGGATTGACTGACAATGGGGTCAGTCGCCCAGGTTTGGATGACATGACAGCTCATCATGGGTACAACAACCCCTACAACAGCCCATGGGTTGTTAGGGTGGCTTGTTGCCCATGAACAAGCCACCCTGGGGAAATTGGTCCGGGTTCGCATGACACGACAACCCATTGTGGGTAGCAACCCACGATGGGTTGTTGTGTCGTGCGAACACGGTTACTGTCTTTGTTTAGCCCTTGCTAGAGTAAGTAGTGGCACACTGAGACTGAGGCAGGGTCCAACTTCATTTTTGCTTCTGGATTCCCTTACTTGTGCTGCAGCTCCTGGGGATCCTCCTTTGATTCTAATTTATCTGCTAGCCTGAACCATAGATTCATAGATTATAGAGTTGGAAGGGGCCTACAAGGCCATTGAGTCCAACCCCCTGCTCAATGCAGGAAACTAGAGGAGGGGTCTCCCATAATAACCAGGCCTGACCCTGCTTAGCTTTCCACGCTCAGACAAGCTGAGCCAACATGAGCCACAGGCTACTTCTTCCAGTTCCTGCATAGTTTTCACATAAATCCTACTAGTTTTAACTATAAGCATTTTTCAATTCAACACATTTATGCAGAAATAAGTCAAATGTGAGTTTCTGAATTTAACATCTGTCCAGTGTCTGGAGTATTGCATGTGCATAATAGCATGAAAAGATAGTCATGTACTGTTTTACCGAAGCAATTTTACAGCCAACTAGATATTAAGAAATGTGTTGCAGGCAGTAAAGTTTCTACTACTCCATGGTGCAAACCCTAATGAGTCAGACAACTGTGAGAAAAATGCCCTGGATGAAGCCACATGTAGCAAAATGAAAGAGCTTCTTAAGTCCTATGGTGCAACGGAAACCAAAGAGACTCCTTGCATGAGTAATGTTGGTATGTGGCTCCCTTCATGTTAGATGCAACTTCCTATACTCCTTTAACAAGAATGCAATGATGTTGTTAGTTTTGTTTTCCAGGGCCCCAGGCCTCTTACAATAAACCAGACTTTAAATCCCATTGACAAGGCCAACTAGTAAATAGATAGATACACACAGACACAGACACACACACACACACACACACACTGGTGTACCTTCTGATAAGGGAACGTTGCCCCAAAGAATAGCTAACACTTCATGGGTTACAGTCTTTGTAACAAGCACAAATGGTGAGGGTATGTTGACATGCTTTTCTTTTTTTTCTTTTTTAAATTTGTTTATTTGAATTTTAACATATACAGAACAACCGAACAACCAACAAAACATCCAATCCATTACAGAACCTGTATTAGATCAGAACAAAGTAAATTCCCCCCCCCCCCGCCCCAAATCAAAATTTCAAAGGAACAAATCTGGCTGGGCGCCTTTTCTGGAGTCTTTTTCGTCCATAAAGTAGTCAGTTTTGTAATAGGTGGATATTTGTAAGTTTATTGCATCCAAATGTGCTGGAAGGCTTGAGGTATTTTTGTTGTAGATGTTCTGTATGAAAATTGGACAAAAGGCCACCATTCTGCTTCAAAAGAGTTTGTTTTCTTTTCCCCCCCCTGCAGTTCTCAATTTTTGAGTTAATTTTTCAATTAGTGCAATTTCCCATACCACATTATACCAGTGATTAATGGTTAACCCTTTGGCATCTTTCCATCCTCTTGCTATTAATAGTTTAGCACCTTGTAATAGAAATCTTATTAGGTTCTTGTATAATAAATTTTTATTATCCCTTTGAAAGATGTTTAATATTGCTAATTCTGGAGTTTTATTTATTTCTGTCCCTACAATTTTAGATATTTCTTTGAAAACTATTGTCCAGAAGCGGGATACTTGCTTGCAGGACCACCACATATGTTTGTGTGATCCGATTTCTCCACAGGCTCTCCAGCATAGGGGAGAGTAGTTTTTATTAATATGAGAGATTTTGTGAGGAGTCCAGTGCCATTTTTGTATTATTTTCAGTGAGAGTTCTTTGAATTTTGTTGAAATCGCTTTAAATGGGAATTCATCCCATATATTTTCCCATTCTTCATCTTCTATTTGCATTCCCCATTCTCTTTCCCATTTTCTTTTAAGAGGAAGGCTATTTCCCATGTCTGTTTTTATCAGAAGTGCATATAAATCTGACATTAATCCTTTTTCCTGATCTGTAAAAGTTAATAAAATCTTTTCAAATTGTGTCAGATCTCTGGTGCCTTGTTTTTTCACATTCTCTAGTCTAATGAATGAGCTTATTTGGTACCATTGTAACCAAGTAATTGCCGTATTTCGTAATGTGTTTCTCCATGTGTCTCTTGGTAGTGGTTGTGAGTTATTATATAGGTCTTGTAATATCAATAGGCTATTATTTTTTAGTGATTCTCTGGATATCTGTATGTCTTTAATTGGAAAATTTGGGTGTGCATAGAGTGGTATTAATGGTGAGATTCCTGGCATCAGTGTCTCCTTTCTTCGTTTCTATATCTTTAATATTATTTCCATGTTGGAGTGTTGATTTTGTATACCTTGTGTTATTCGTTTTTTGACAAAGGGTATTGTGTGTGGATTATCTTGTTCTGACAAAAACATTTCTATTTTGACCCAATGTTTGTTTTTGTTATCTGTCATGAATGATAATAGATGTCTCAGTTGGTAAGCTTCATAGTATAATTTCAGTGATGGAATTCCCCACCCACCATCAGTGGTGGGTCTGTATCTGAGATTTCTTGTCATACGTGGTTTTTTACCATTAAATATAATTTTTCTAGGATGTCTTGCCATGATTTAAGCCATCGCATAGGTACTTCTATGGGTAAAACATAAAATAAGTATGTGAATTTAGGTATAACTATCATTTTGATGGTGGCTAATTTGTTCATTGTGGTTAAGTTCAATCTTTTCCATCTTTTGAGGTCTTTCTTGATATTTTCCCATAATTTGGAATAGTTTAGTTTGAAGGTTTTGTTTGGGTTTTTTGCGACTTGAACTCCTAGGTATCTAAAAGCTTTGTGAACTATAGGAATTTGTAGATTTTTAGAAATGTCAAGTTGATTGTTTGTTTGCCCCTATATTATAACTCATGAAGTCAGATTTGTCGTAATTTACTTTTAAGCTAGACGCTGCTTGGAAATCTTGCAGTTCTTGGCGTAGTGGTTGAATTGCCTCTATTGGGTTTTGTATTGTTAATATCAAATCATCAGCATACATGCTGAGTAAATATGGTTGATTTTGAATTTGTATACCTTGTATAGCGTCATTATGTCTGAGTCTGTCTGCTAAAAATTCTATAACTAAATTGAATAACAGAGGGGATAGGGGGCAGCCCTGTTTGGTTCCTGCATTTAGTTGAAAAGGGCGTGAATCATACGAATTGAATCGTATATTTACTGTTGTTTTGTTATATATGGCATTGAGAATGTGGGAGAAGTTTGGGTCAAAGTTGTACACTGATGTACTCTCCAGTAAGAACTGTAAATTAACACTGTCAAATGCTTTGAACAAGTCTAGAGCGATTATGGCTAACGGGGTGTTTGTTTTTTTTACTGTATTTTATTATGCTGTGTAGCCTGCGTATAGGATCTGCTATATATCTTTTTGGAATAAAACCATGTTGATCTTCATGTATTATTTCTCCTATCACAAATTTTAATCTATTAGCCCATATGGTGGTAAATATTTTATAATCTAAGAGATGGGTCTGTATGATTCTGGGAGCTCTGGGTTTTTCCCTGGTTTTAATATCAAGATGATTCTGGATTGTGTCCATGTGTTAGGAAGTGAGGCTCCATCTAGAATTTCATTATATAATGAAAATAGTCTTGGGGCTAATAATTCTGTATATGCTTTATAAAATTCACTTGTAAAACTGTCGGGTCCCGGTGACTTGTTGGGTTTTTGTGTTTTGATGGCTTCTGTTATTTCTTCTATCGTAATCCTTTGTTCTAGGATTCGTTTCCTTGCTTCAGTTAGTCCTGGGATGTTTGTTTTGCTTTGATACTCTCTAATTATGTTCTTGTCTTTTTCTTCCCCTTTGTATAATTTTTCAAAATAATCTACAAAAATGTCACCCATATCTTCTATGTCATAGGTTTTATTCCCCTGTTTGTTTTTAAGAGCGTTTATTTTGTTTTTGTCCGTCCTTTTTTTTACCCTGTTTGCCAATAGTTTGGATCCCTTTCCATCAAATTCATAATGTTTTTGCTTAGCATATAGTAAATTTATCATGGTTTGATCTAATTCCAATAAATTTAATTCTGTCCTTTTCTTCTCCATTTGTTGTCTGATTTTTTGTTCCCTTGTTTGTTTATATTGTATAGTAAGTCTTTCTAGTTCTAATTCTGTTTCTGTTTTTTGCGTCCGTCTCTTTTTATTAATGTGGCTCATCTCTTTGATAGTCCTCTAAGAACCACTTTCATTGCTTCCCATCTGGTCCTTTCTGTTGTGTCCCCTGCTTTATTTTCTGTGAAGTAGTTGTCTATTCCCTTTTTAAAGTTTTCTCTGCTTTCTTTGTTTGTTAAAAGGATGGGATTGAGTTGCCATATATAATTGCTCTTGGTATAGTTAGTTGTTGTAAGTTGGACAGATGCATGGTCTGTCACTTTTATGGGTCTTATATCTGCCACTGTGACGTTTTGCATCAGTGTACTAGTTAGCATAATTGTGTCTAGCAATTGAGAAAGTTCCATGTACCCTGGAACAAAATGTGTGTGTGTACTCTTTGTTGTTAAGTTCTGCCCATACCTCCCTTAAATTAAATTTGTGAATTATGTTTAAAAGTTTTCCTGCCCGCATATTGTGTGAGTCTGTTTTATTATATATTCTTTTATCTTTTTGTGCTTTTCTACGTTCAGTTCCTTGCATGTTCCAATTGGTGTCTGCTCCAATTATTGCCTGTGCTTTTGAAAAGGTTCTCAGCTTTTTCAAAACTTTATATAGGAAGTCTAGCTGTCTTTCATTTGGACTGTATAATGAGACTAATACTATTTGTTTGTTCTGATTCAGTGTTCCCTCTACAAATACATATCTGCCATTGGGGTCCTTCTGTATTTTCCTTAGTTCAAAGTCCACTGTGTTATGTATTAATATTGCTACTCCCCTTGATTTGTTTGTTCCTTTTGCTATATGTACAGTTTTCCATTGACTACTGTTAAAAATTCCTTCCCTTTTTTGGGCTTTATGTGTCTCTTGTAGAAATAGCATTTTTGGTTTTAGATCTCTTATCAGTTTATGTAGCCTCGCCCTTTTTAACTGATTCCCCATGCCTTTAATGTTTAGAGTTAGCACCTTAAGGTCTCCCATGGTGTGAGCGATCCTTGCAGCAGCTGGCTCACGAATTCTTCGAGCTAGTCGAGTTTCCTTCTCCCCCCTCCACTGCCATTCGAACCCAACTGAGTCACGAACAGCAAGATCTTTTGCTCAAAGATCGCTTGAGAGATAGCTCTCAGAAAGCGTTTGTGTTTCTTAATGCTTTTGTGTTTCTTAATCTCTGCACTTATATGCTAAATTCCTTGCTAAATTCCTACTAACACCAGGATGATTGTAATGCTGATTTGAGAACAGCCTCTCTGGCTGGCTAGATTGAAATAAATACTAGTAAATACTAGTCCTTTACATTCCTACTTAGAAAAAGAATTTTGTTACAGATTAGACATAATAATGTAATTCTTGTGAGATGCATTCTTGTGAGATGCATACCTTTTTTACAGAGGAATTTTTAATAAACGTAGGTGGTATAATTTATGATTTTTTATATATTAAGCACATAAGGTAACCTTTCTTCTTCTAACTCTGACTGAGAGGAAAGCCTGCAGTGTAAAACCTCTCTCATATGCTAAGTTGGTTCTTCCTTCAAGGCTCCAGCCAGACTGCTTTTTTGCATCTCAATAGTAATGCTAAAATCTAAGTCACAGCATCGACACAGGTAAAACCTGTTTAACAGCTCTGGTTCGCATCTGGCTCGCAGATCTCTGTAAGTGGGGGACGAGCACTTCTGGTTAAGATCACAAGAATCTTTAATTATGCTGAGTGATACAGAGCAGAGCTTGCTCGAAGAAAAAAAAAACTTGCAACTTTTTTAGCACATCTCCATGCCAGTTTCTGTCTGCCTTGCCCATTATTGCACCCAGCTCAATCGTGCCCCCCCCTGTCATCCCCCAACCTTCTCATTTTCCCCAACTTTAAAACTTGTTTGCAGCTCTCTCTTAGCATAACTAAAGCTGTGAATGCAGGTGAGATCCTCCCCTCCCCTTACAGAGAGAGTGATTCACGTGTTCTTCACCCTGCCTTGAGGCTACAGTTTGTTCTTTCCAGATTCCTTTAAAACTATATCTGAGCAGGTCAATCTATTCCTTCATAGATTGACTACACAGAGGCAAGAGTCTCCCCCCCCCCCCCATATTTTATCAATGGTTTAAAACAGCGTGACTCTACAAACAAAGAGTATTTTCCCTCCCCTTTGGGGCTAGTCTCCCTCCTCCCTTTTTCTTCAACCTTCTTCTTTTCCTCCCACTTCCCTTTACTATGCATTTGAATATTTACACTTCAATTGTCTTTCATTGTATTTTTGTCACCTCCTGTGGCTTATTGTGACTCAATCTCTCTCATCTCTTCCTTTGTGGCAGAGCTCTCAGGATTCTTGGGGTCTGTGGATTTTCGTAGTCATTCCTTTCCTGCCTGTTCTTTCGATGTCTGTTTACAGTGTTCCAGCCGTCTCCTTCTTGTGGCTCTTGGTCTGTTGCATCTTCTCCATAATCTGTTTCTTCCCGAGTAGTCTCTGCCGGGAGTTCGATGCCTAGTGTTCTGAATAGCTCCGTCATTTCCCGTGCGGAGGTTGCAATCAGCGTGTGTCCTTTGTTGGGGACTATTATCTTGAAGGGGAATCCCCAGTGATATTTAAGCCCCAGTTCCCGTAGTTTCAATGTGTAGGGTTTGAGGAGTCTTCTTTTTTGCAGCGTCTCTGGTGCCAGGTCTTGCATAATCATTACAGGTTTGTCATTATATTTTATTTCTTTTAATAGTCTTAGCTTTTTAAGGAGTTCGTCTTTCTTATTATATCTGCCAAAGCATATTACCATATCTCTTGGAGTGCTGGAGTTTTTTCTTCTGGGTCCTAGTGCCCTATGAGCTCTTTCTAAGTCGTCAGCTTCTATCGGGCATTCTGGAGTTAGTGAAGTCAGCCATTGTGCTATAAAAGTCTAATGTTTTCACATTCTGCTTCCTCTTCCAAATTTTTTATTCTCAGATTACATCTTCGGTTGCGATTTTCTTGGTCTTCAATCTTTGATTTATTTTCCGCTATCTCTCTTTGTAAAGTTTTTATCTTTTCCTCCTGTTGCTGAGCTTTTTCTGCAGCTTTATTTGCTGTTGTTTTTACTGCCTCCACCATTTCTGTTATTTCCCTCAGTTTGGTGTCCAGCAGTTCTGCCCAGTGGTTCATCAGTTCTTGTTTTAATGTTTTTAATTGTTGTAATATTGCCTCCTTCATTTCGTTATTCGATATCTGTGCGCTTGATCCTGGCTCTTCTGTGTGTTCTCCTATGTCTGCTCCGGTAGCCATTCTATTTCTCTGAATGTGCTGTGCTGCTGTGTGCAGTGTTTTTCTTTCTTTGTAGGGAAAGTAGTGTGTAATCTCGCTATTTTTCGTTTTGCTAGATTCCTGTCATTCCCCATCAGAACTTTAAGTTTTTGTTGCTTGTTGGGCTTTTTTAAAGCGTTGTAGAGTCTTCCTTTTTAGTTTTAGGGTGAGGAGCTCTCCTTCTACGCTGCCATTTCCTAGGCATGCTAGCTCCGCCTCCTACATGCTTTTCTTACTGGCCACTCTCCAGCTTTAGAACTCTCTTCCAAGATACAGTCTGAGGATCTTTAAGCCATTGTATTATAAAGCCATTGTATTCAGGTAACCATATTATGGCCAGCGATGAGAATAAGAAGTATGTGTATGTCTTATTTTTAATTTCATTTTAAAATATTGTGTACCTAAGACACAATCCAGTTACTTTTACATTCCATTGAATTCAATGGGAAGAGTTAAGTGCAGGCTTAAATGTCCCATTGAAATTAATTGAATTTAAATATGCTTAACTTTGGCTGGATTCTACTGCTTAATTATTTTAGAATCTTGTAATTTGGCCAGAGCTTCTGGCAGTTAAAAATACAATGAATATATTTTCTTTATTCAGGGCAGTAGCCAATCAGACACTAGTGGTACTGTAAATTACATTGCCACTAGCAACTAGTATTAGCTGGCGCAACAAGTGTTCCAGGGAATCCCTGTCATACCAGCTAACACTGTTGGTGTTGCATTGGAGGTCCCTTACACTAGCACAATGTAATTTACATTTGTGCTAGTGTCCAATTGGATACTACCCTCAGATTTCCCTCAGCTGAAAGTTTAGTTTTTGCAAGCGTTAGTAGAATAATATTTTAATTATTTGTATGCAATAATAAACCTTTCCATCACTGTGATACTTAGTAATGTTGGCTCATTTGGATACTATTGGGTGCTAAGGGCCTGGGATGGGCAAGAGGTAGAGAGTCAGAAAGACTGGAGGCCAAAGTCAGAAAGCCTTTAGGCCTAAGGCTGAAATCAATTCCGCTAATGAGCAAACTGCTCTCACAGAGGCAATAAATGTCCCAATAAACCAGGTGATGATAAGACCCAGGCTATAAATCCAGCCCTCCAGAGCAGGAACAGAGTGCAACACACCCAGTGCTGCTCACCAAGTCAGTTCACAATGTTCCTATTTCCAAGTAGGTGGGAAGCTGTCCAGGATGGTGGTGCTTGTCTCCTATGAAGGTTATGGGGAGCTACAAAGGTTTATATACAGGGAGTGGTTACAAGGAATTGCTATCGGACATTGGGTCCTGGCAGGGAAACCAGCCCCTCAACTGATGGCTACACCTGACTGGGCGTTTCTGTCCTGCCCTCCTCTGCTGGTAATGGACCAAAGGAGCGACCCCTGAAGCACCCTTTCCCAGAGATCCCTCCTCCTGCTGCCCTGTTGCCAGAGATTATGTCCCTGATTGATAAGCAGGAGCCTCCATCAGGGTTGAGTCGTCCAACTGCAGAGAGTTGTCCATATCAGCCTCCAGCACCTCATCACTCCGGCATTCACTGGGCAGTGGGTAGCCTGGTAGAACTGAACTGTCAAGTCTCTGATTCCCCACAGCTAGGCCCGAATCTACCACCTCTTCCCCCGAGTCAGAATCCATGTCTGAAACTGAAGCTCCCTCCGAGCTAGGACAAGGTCCCATATACAAGACCTGGTGGGCCATGCTTTGCAACAACGTGCCCAGACTTGGGAATTTTATATCAGTCAGTGTCACCTGACTTCCCATGAAAGGTAGATTATGGGATGTGTTATGAATACCTCAGCTGGAACTGTGTGTCAATCCGTCCTCTGACCAAAAGACCTGGTGGTGCAGGTAGCCCTTGTTGCTGTTATTAATTGGATTTCTTAGATGCCTTTCTCTTTAAAAAAAAAAATCCTCAAGGCAAATTACAGCAAGATTAAAACATACAATATTTAAAATAGGTAAAAGCATTTGCCACTAAAATAGCACAACTAAAATATCAGTGGCGGAGCCTTCGCCGGCTATGGAGCAGTAGCTTTTCTGCCGAGCTCCCGGAATGATTTGAAAACATCTGCAAAATATACAGGAGAGACAAATCGTGAGTTTAAACTCCTTTGCTGTTTGCTTTCTGGAAGGTATGCAGATGTAGAGCTAATAAAGAAATAAAAAGAATAGCTTTCTTTTGATGTGCTTTGCTCTGGATTGTTTATGAGCTCCAGACGGGTGAAAAAGTCCCTACCCCCTCTTTGGAAACGCGATCGGGCGCATCCCTCGGATAACAGTTTGAAAAGGCTAATTAGGATCCTTGACACGAAAGATACTGAATTTTCTTATCAATTTGAGCAACTGGGTCCTGATAAGAAGCTACGAGGTAGTGAAAGTTCCGAGACAGCGAGGGGGAAGGGCGGAAAAATGGCGGACTCAGCTGGTAAATTCCCTGCTGGTGCCAAGCCAAAGACAACATCTCCAGCTAAGCTTAAAGGGGCAGCACCAGATTGGGAGAAAATTTTATTACAGTTTCAAAGCTCTATGGAAGCAGGCCAGCAGAAACATACAGAAGCAATTGAGAAATTTCAAAAACTGCATCAAGATGATATGAAGCACATGAGAGAGACCATAGATCATTTGGGGGTTCAAGTTAAAGAGCTGCAAGTTAGAGTGGATAAGGTGGAAAAACTCCAGGTGAAGGATGAAAAAAGTTTTGAAAAGTATGAAATGAAATTTAATGAGATAGAAATACAGATGATCAACATGCAAGACAGGCAACGTCGTTCCAACATTCGGATCAGAGGCTTCCCTATGGAGATGGGGGAGACTGGATATAAGTTAAGAGGCAGTATTTTGGAATGGATGAATGAAGCTGTCTCTGGAGAAACAATTCTTTGGGATGATATGGACATTGAGATTGTGCATAGAGTGGGAGCATTAAGGCGTGGTATGACATCCAGAGATGTTGTACTGAAATTTGCAAATTTATACAAGAAGGATGTCTTCATGAAAGCGATCAGAAAGAAAGGTCAAGTAGCTTTTAAGGGGGCTACTTTGCAAATCTACAATGATCTTTGTCAGCAAACAATTAAGTGGAGGCGAAGTGTTAAACCGTGTACAGCAGTCTTGATCAGAAAGGGATTACAATACAATTGGAGTTATCCAGTCTTTCTTACTTTTGTGTGGAACAGTAAGAGATACAAGATCTCATCATGTGATCAAGGCATGGGCCTGCTGGGAGAGTTGGGGCTTCATGATGATGCGGAGGGTCCAGAATTGATGGGTCAACTGGAAGAAGAAGGAGCCAGCGGAGGAATTGTATAAGAGGTCGTTTCAACACGAGAAGAAAAAAGAAATAGAAAATGTTTTATAAAGAAGTTACCCGGGAGGGAATGAGGGGCTGCTGTTCGGGTTGGTGATGGGTCCTTTCCCCCCCCCCCCCCCGGGATAGGTGGGTAGGTTTAGGGTGGGGCAAGTTGCCCTGGCTTAGCAGGGGGGATAGTTTAGATGAATGTGGGGGTGGGTTAAGGGGTATGTTATTGTGTATTATTTTCACTTTTGGGGACCAAAAAAGAAAAAATGATGTTAATAGATGGATTATAAGTTAAGAATTTCAACTTTAAATGTTAAGGGGCTAGGTTCAGTTACTAAGAGGAGGCGAATAGAAGCACTTCTTAAGAAGGATAAGGCAGATATTATATTCTTGCAAGAAACGCACCAGGCAAGGAAAGGAGTCAATGAATTGAAATTGAGGTGGTCTAGAATATATGAGATAGCATGTGGATCATCTAAATCACGAGGAGTAGCAATTATAATTTCAAAGAATTGTGGTTTTAATGTTTTAAAGGTGAAAAAGGATGATACAGGTAGATATATTATAATGTATGGGACCTTGGGAGGGGAAGAATAGGTTATTGTTAATGTTTATGCTCCCAATCAAAATCAAGGAGAATTTTATCAACATGTGTTTAAAGAAATGGGTAATTTTCAAAATCAAAGGGTTATTATGGCTGGGGACTTTAACATGGTATTGGATAGAAGAAAAGACAAATCCAATCCGACGAGAGAAGATCAGAGAAATAATCTAACGATCTTGAATAAGTTAATTAGTAAGGAAGGGTTGCTAGATGTTTGGAGAGGGGTCAAGGGGAATGAGGAAAGATATACATTTTACTCATCAGCAAATAAGAATTATTCGAGGATAGATTTTATTTTTGTGTCCAGGACACTGTTTTCAAGGGTCCTGGGCACAGAGATAGGAGTGATAAAAGTTACAGATCATGCTTTGGTTAACATGGATTTGAAGATATATAAGGATTATAGAGAAGCGAAAGATGGAGATTGAATTGTAATATTTTTCGTTTTAAACATTTAACAGAAAAAATAGAGAAGGAATTGAGGGAAATTTGGGAATTTAATCAAACAGAAGAATGTACTGAAGCGATAATATGGGATACAATGAAGAGTGTAATGAGAGGAATAGGATTGAGAGAGGCAATAAATTTGAGGAAACAACAAGAAGTTTTTTATCAAAAGCTAGAGGGGGAGATTAGGGATTTGGAAAAGAAGTATTTAGAGAAGAGGGATAAAAAGATTTTTGCAGAATTACAGGGTAAAAGGAAAGAATTGGAGAATAAAGAACTGGATAGGGTACAAAGGAATTTGATTTATACAAAAAGGGAGTATTTTGAGAATAGTAATAAAAATTCTAAAATGTTGGCTAGATTAGCACCAAAAAAAAAAGAAAAAAGCTTAGTGGGGGTGATTAAAGATAAGAGGGGTAAAGAATATAATCTAGTAAAGGATAAATTGAAAATTTTTCATGAATATTATACGGAGTTATATAAGGCAGGAAAATGGTCGGAAGCTGAGAGTAGAAAATATATCGAGAAAAATTTAAAAATAAAAATCCAGGATGAAGATAGAGAGAAAATGGAGCAACCATTCACAGAAATTGAAATAGAAAGTGCTATAAATAAATTAAAACAGGGGAAAACGCCAGGACTGGATGGTCTGGGGGCGGAATATTATAAAGTCTTTAAAAAAATGTTAGTTCCAAAGTTAAAACGGTTGTTTAATGATATTTTACAGGGGGGAGAGATCCCCCCGTCATGGAAACAGTCCTTGACTATTTTAATCCCGAAACCAAGGAAGGATTTAGCAGAACCAGGTTCTTATAGACCAATATCATTAATTAATCAAGATGCTAAACTATTGACAGCAATTTTAGCTAGAAGAATGAATAGTTTTCTAAATAAGTATATAGGGATAGATCAATGTGGTTTCATTCAAGGAAGACAAATGGCAGATTTAACAAGAAGGGTTTTGAATATAATTTATTTAATAAAGAAAAATAATTTGAAAGCGGGGGTTCTTGCATTGGATATTTTTAAAGCCTTTGATTGTGTGGAATGGCCTGCATTAAAGATGTTAATAAAAACTATGGGGTTTGGAGAAAAATTTATAGGTATTACTAACCAATTATATACTCATAATGTCACGTCGGTAATTGTAAATGATGGAATAACAGAAACTATTAGCCTAGGCCGGGGAACTAGACAGGGTTGTCCCCTTTCCCCAGTATTATTTGTGTTAGTTATGGAATTGTTAGCGAATTTGATAAGACAGGAGAAGAAATTACTGGGGATAGGAATAGAGACCAAATGTAAGATAAACCTTTTTGCAGATGATATCTTGTTAACATTAGAAAGGCCTATAGAAAATTGGGATTGGATAGAGAAACATTTAGATGAATTTAGAGAAGTAACAGGGTTAAAAATTAATTGGGATAAATCGGAGATAATGACATTTAATTATAGTAAAGTGGAGGAAAGGGGATTTAAACAAAGGAAAGTGGATATAAAGATAAAAAACATAATTAAATATTTAGGTATTGATATATTAAAAGATATGGATAAAATAGGGGAATGTAATTTTAAAAAACTAAAAGATGAAGTTAAAAATCAAATAGAGGATTATAAAAAATTGGGATTATCGTGGTTTGGTAGGATAGCTTTGATTAAAATGAAGATTTTACCGAAGTTTAATTTTTTATTTAGAATGATACCATATAAGATATCAGAGAAAGAAATTAAAGAGTGGCAAGTAATGTTAAATAGCTATTGTAATGGGGGGAAAAAATCAAGGATTACTAAGAATAGATGGTATAAAGCTCAAAAAATAGGGGGACTTGGTCTCCCTAATTTAAAATGGTATTATATAGCTAATCAACTTAGATATATTATGGATATTATTGTTAGAAAAGATTTTATGTGGTGGGAAATAGAAGCATTTGAATTGGGTAATAGGGTGGATAAATTCTTATTTACAAAACAAGGACATATTATGACAAAAAGATTAGAAAATCCCTTTTTAAAAAATATGTTAGAAATTTGGGGTAGAAATAAGGAAATATTTTTACCAGGTATATCCCCGCTTACTCCGGTGGTGGTTATGGAAGATTTTCCCGAGAATGTTAGACATTTAGAACGAATTTTTAGAGAGAAAAAGGTGATAACTTTAATGGATTGGCTGGAAAAAATGGAGACAAGACAGCAAATAATTGATAGGGTTGGGGCAGGAAGAATTTCTTGGTTAAATTTAATTCAATTAGTACAATGGGGTAAGAAATGGAAGAGGAGACATGAGCATGAAAGGGATTTCACTGCATTTGAGCAGGTGGTTATGTCTAGAGAACTCGTAGAAGGAAATGCATCAGCTAGGGGTCTTACAAAGATGTTATATAAAATGTTGCAGAAATCAGTAGAGCAAGCAGAAAATCTTAAAATAGTTTGGGATACAGAGTTTGAAGAGGAAATATCAAAGGATGAGTGGAATAAGATTTGGGATAGGCGAATATTGAAAAATATGTCTATAAGAATTAAAGAGAATTTTTATAAGCTAATTTGGAGATGGTATTTGACTCCAGTGAGATTAAATAGAATAGACAATAAATGTTCTCCAATGTGTTGGCGAGGATGTCAGGAATTAGGTACATATGCTCATATGTGGTGGAGTTGTAAAAATGTAATGGATTTTTGGAAAATGATTTTTGAGGAAATATCAGAAATTGTTGGAGCTGATTTAGAGGTATGCCCTAAACTAGCTTTGCTAACAATAACGGAAAAGGTGATCGGTTCTCAAAATGTTAAAGAATTAATCATAAATTTGTTAACGGCAGGTAGACTAATGATAGCAAGGAAATGGAAAATCCAGCAAGTTTTCACTATTACTGAATGGTATAAGGAAGTATGGGATATGGCTTTGAATGATATGTTGACTTGTAATATTAAATGCAAAAGGGGTCAATTAAAGAAAAATAATTTTAAGGATATTTGGGGTTTATTTTTGGAATATGTGTTTAAATGGGGGAAAGGGAGTTTACCCTGTCAAGATATGTTGTATTTTTGGAATAATGAACAATTATAGAGTTATTGGATTGTTTGGTCCCATGGTGATGGGAGCACAATATTAGTTATGTGTGTGTGTTATTTTCTTTGTATTGTTTTAAAATTTAATAAAAAATTTTATAAAAAAAAAAAAAAAAAAAAAAAAATCAGTGGCATCCAAACTTCAACTGATGCATTCAAAAGCCCATCATATACCATCAAATGTCTGGGAGTAGAGGGAAATTTTAACCTGGCACCGAAAAGATGATAATGTTGGTGCTATGCGACCCTTGCTGGACAGAGCATTCTACAATGTGGGGGGACACCACTGAAAATGCCATCTCTTTTGTTGCCATCCTCTGAACTAGGGATGGGCGCCCAGCCCGACTCTATGTCGTTTACGTAGAGTATAGCGTAGTATACGTAAAAAGCGGTCGCAGTTTGCGTAAATGTGGCCGTTTTTAATGTATACTACGCTATACTCGACATAAACGGCATATCTTACGCTGTTTTCTAAGTAAACAACGTCGAGCTGGGGAACCCAGAAGTCGCTTTCCCAGGCTTGGCTCGTGAGCGTCCACCCCCCCTATTGAGCTCCACGCACGTCCCTACTCTGAACCTCCCTCAGAGGAGGACCTCCGATATTGATCATAGAGTATAGGTAGGTTTATACCGGGAGAGGAGCTCCATGTTTGGTCTACAAGATTTTACAGTTCAATCTGATTCTAACACATATTTATTTACATTATGGTCTCTTTTTAAGATTTGTAACATATGTGTATGTAGTGTAAGCTAATATTATGTTGACCGCACATATATAATTTCTACATATTTTGGCATTATAATTATGATTTCTTGATTTAGGAGAAAGAGAGTTATGCCCTCCAAAGTCTAGGAAAATCTGTAGTTGTTATGATTTCCATGAAAAGGATTACCTGCTTTCACCACTCAGTCCAGCTAGGCAAAAATGTGGCACAGTAAGTATAGATAACTGAACAGTTTTGTTTACAGTGCATGAGTGTCATATGTTGCATGGATGATGCTACCAGGGATGTTGAAGAGTCCTTGGTCTCGAGTCACGAGTCGAGTCACGAGTCTTTGGACTCGAGTCCGAGTCCGAGTCCTTGGTTCAAAATGGTGACTCACGAGTCACTCCCAAAGCTGACTCCACGAGTCCCTATTAAAATCAATGGGGGTTTTCCCCAACAAAATAAGGCTACTTCAGATGTGTGGCTTAAATAAATTCTAGGCACAAGTGTGCCTTTTTATTTCAAAACTCTGCAACTGATTTTGGCAAGAACAGACCAGGCAGACAAACCCAAAATGACCAGACAGGCAGAGGAGGCAGGGAACCCCAAAGCAGGCAGGCAGAGGCCTTTGTCTTGGACAATTCAACTGTTGAACTGGTCAAGAAGAGACCAGGCAGGCAGAGGAGGCTGGGAACCCCAGACAGGCAGGCAGAGGCAGCCAAACCCAAAATGTCTGTAAGATTGCATTTTAGAAAAATGATTTTTAAAAATAAACCTGCTGTACTTCCTAAAACTTATCCATGTTGCATTTGAGGAACATGATTTTTTCTAAATGTTTGGCCCCCATTCTGGAACGGTGAGATCTCATCACAATTCCACCCTCACTGAACACCTGCTCCACTGGTGATGAACTTGCTGGAACCAGAAACACACTCAGAGCAGCCACACAGAGTAATCTCAGGTCCTTCTTCTGCCTCTCCCAAGTACGCAACACATCAATCAAAATAAATCTTGACACACTGTTGGGGCTGCACTCCTGGTAGCCATCCATAGTGGCCAAGCAGCGGCACACCTCGCTTCCATGTGCTCTTCGCCAGCAATCACGCTCCTCTCCACTCCTTCTGGCACAGCCCAGGGATGTTGAAGAGTCCTTGGTCTCGAGTCCCGAGTCGAGTCTCGAGTCCCATTAAAAATATTGGGACTCGAGTCCGAGTCGAGTCAGAGGGGGGACTCAGTCCGACTCACGAGTCGAGTCCGAGTCCCCATCCCTGGATGCTACCAAACCATGCATTAGCCCTGAAGGCTGTGTTATGTTATAACATATGTTATGTTAAGTTTGGTTAAAAAAGCCCCAAAGGTAGCTCACAAAGGTTAACACAAGTACAAAATGCAAATAATAGAACTAACAATATTTATTATTATTTATTTATTTGAAAAAATGTTATGCCACTCCTCAGCCAAAAAGGCTCCCAGAGTGGCTTAATCAATTAACAAGACAGTCCCTGCCCGCAGGTTTACAATCTAAAGACATGGCACATAAGGAAAAAGGAATGGGGAGGGAAGAAGGGGAAAAATTAATTAATACTTCTGGCATTGCTGGTGGAATGGCCCTGCTGCGGCCTGCGGGCTCCCTCTCTTCTCCCTCTGTACAGCCTGCTGGAATGGCTGCTGGTGGTGACAGTTGAGGGAGGAGGAGCCTTCATAAGGGCGGCCTTTCAGCAGGGCTGGTGGAATGGCCCTGTGCTCCCTCTCATCTCCCTCCTCTCAGCCTGCTGGAATGGCTGCTCAATATTTCAATAACATCTTTAAAACAAAAAAATCTACAACCTGAATACATTCTCCCCCCTGCCTAAAAGCAAAAACCAGTCCCCTACCCCACCAAATGCTAAAAAAGAGCAGGAGCAAACACCCCAGAGGTTTGCTGTCCCTTAAGCAGCTACCCAAAGGGAGCCACCATCAAGGTAGCAGCTCTTTATAAGGCTCCCAGGCAGGGGAGCAGGGAAGAGCAGGAGGAAAAGCTTGCCCCTGATGGCTCCAAACACAGTGTCCCAGGAAGAACCCCCTTATAAGGGTCCCAGGTGAGATAGGCGTGTGTATGTGTACAGTAGGTGGAAAATGCCTTTCCATATGCAGAAGTTATCCTTCACTAATGCAGAGGCTGTTTTGTACCTTGTGCTAGAGCACTGCATAAAACAGTGACACTAAATCCAAAGCTGCTGTTCCAGTTGTGCTTGTATTTGAGCAAGTGGAAGATACGCTATGGAACCTATCTATTATTGTACCATGTGATCTCTTCCACTAGTGTTTGGACAAGTGCATGCAAAACAGTGCATTTGCTTTTGCTCATGGTTCCTTGGATCAGACTCCATGGAGTCAGATGAACTAATTACAGCTCATGTAATTAGTTGACAGTAGCAGCATAACAGATGGCATTAGCAGCATGAACCAACATAACTGTAAGTTCCTGTAATATATTTTTCCTCTGTGTGTTTCTCTTTCTAAGTTGTGTGCATGTATGGGTCCTACACAAATAAATAGTCTGTTCTGGTTCAGGTAAAATATCAGATGGATGTTTATGTTTCAGTTCAGTTCCAGACTGCCTGCTTTTAATAAAGTAAGCAATTATTTGTATTTGACAGCACGAGTCCATCAGTAAAGTATTGCAGGATATAGAAGAGAAGCAGGATAGACTTTTGCTCTTTGAATTAAGAAGCCAAAGAGATGCAGGTAGGACTGAATCATAGTTAACCCATTGAAGATTTGTCACATAAGTGATCCATTGATATAGTACAGTAGCTACATTTTGGCAAATTGAAGGATCTATTGATATCGAACCCGCAGGAACAGCCCTACCATGTGAATGTGTATATAGGTCCAAAGGCAAAAATTCACCATTAGAAAACATTTTTTTAAAAGAAGAAGAAAAAGGCTCCAATAATGAGAAGGGTAGGAAGAGGGGACAGTGCTAGTCTTCTGGCCAGACCATTCGCATAAAACCTTATACCCCTTTCATGACTTGGGTTGAAAAAAGCAAGACATGGCAGAGGAATGGAATATCTCTGCATAGACAGTACTGTTTTGTCATGTGAATAACCTATTAGTTTTCTACATTCCTGAATTCTGTACCATTGAGTGGCCCATAGGATGTCACTTAGCAGGCTACTGATGTCTTCACCTCTCTGGCAGACCTGCATAAGCCTCTCTTATAGTATTATTTTGCTTTTCACAGTGATGTGGTTTGCAGCTGCTATAGCAGAGACCATACTTAGGTTCCAGGGGTGAAGTTGAGTTGTTTATTGTTCCATTACCTGGCCTTATGAGCTGATGTTTCAGCATAGCAGTTCATAGAATTGGGACATACTTTGATTTGTACAGGATTTCATCATGTATTCTACATGTAGCTGCTTACTTTACTTTTATAATGTCTAGCCCCAGTCTTTTAAGGAATATATTTTCAAATAGCTAAAGGCTGCACTCCTATACCCACTTACCTGGGAGTAAGCTGAGTAAACATGCCAAGTAAACATGCATAGGGCTGCAAAGTTAGTTTCTTACTGAACAGCTGCTCTGTGACACAAAAGTACTTCTAAGAAAATGTAACCATTTTTGCCTTTCCTTTTTGGCACTCTTTGTGTGCAATTAATTTCTGTAAAACCTGAATAATTGATACTGTATTGGCATTTCCCCCTGTATGTTGTATACAAAACTGAAAAGTATTGTATTTGTATGAGAGTTGTAAAGCAATTTGTAGAATGAACTTTGCCACAAAAAGCTTAGTGTGTACAATATTAGCTGGTTTCCTTGTCACATTGTTTTAATATTGCAGTGTTTTTATTGTATCTGCTGCAAATGATCAAAATGAAAATTGTCAGTTTAGACTAGAGTAATAACCTTAAAACTATGTAAACATTGAACAGATGTATATATCCAAGACCTATCTCAGATACAGAACATTTTGAATGCTGTACTTGTTACACAGAAATCAGAAAGGGATGACCTTGCTAAGAAATATAGGTAGGTAGAAGAAAAATTGTGTTTATGGTGTGGTTATTCCCCCCCCCCTACAAAATAGAATGCTGAATGTATTTCTAGTTTGAAAACAAGAAAATTGAAGTATGCAGCCAAAATCCTAAATAACTTCAATTAGCCTTCAATACTTAATCCTTCCTCCATGAACAGATTGCATGTATGCCTCTCTGTGTGTAGTGAGAGGAGCTGCTCTCACTATTTTCTTCTCCATGCATAAAGAATGTGTGTGTGTGTGTGTGTGTGTGTGTGAATTTAGTATATGAATGGTATGTACATATAAATGTGTGTGTGTGAGGGGGGCAGAGGGAGGGAGTGGCCCTGCCTACTGCTGGCTGTGGCCCCCAACATGCTTCTGGGTTCCATTGTGGCCCATGACGCAAAATTGTTTCCCCATCCCTGCATTAATCAGTCCTGCTGCTAGAAAAGGTAGCAAAGATCTGGTGCTGCAGAGGCATTTGGATTTTAGCTGTTGTTATATTCTTACTTAATTTAAAATTTAAAAAATTTGAATAGAAAATTTCAGAAAAGGATCATGGTTTTAAAAATGTTTATTTCCTTGCTCTAGGTTGGTGAAAAGAGGTTTTGTTATTCATTATGCATAGAGTCAAGCCATGTACTTGATGGCTCATTTTAAAACAGTTTTATGTCTATAGTAAGTATTTTTAATAGAAGTGTATCTTGTGTTTTCAATTAACTGCATATTTTAAATTTTGATTTCAGAGCTTCTGTGGAATCTTTTAAACAGGGTGCGCTGAGGAAACAGCTAGTAAAGCTTGTATCCAGACAAAAAAGCCTTTTGGGTATGGCTCAAAAACAGAAAGAACTAGGCCAGAAAATACAGAATTATAAGAATGCAAAAAAGAAGCCTTCTAGTTCAACAAAACAAGTCCCAAGCACACTTGGTGCTTGTGAAAGCAGCAACACAAAAGATGGTATTTCCAGTAAAACTGTACCATGCCCTGATGTAGTTATGGGTCTTGAAACCAGCTGGGTCATGGAAAGTAGCCTTTTAGAACAAGACCCCAACCAGCATCCAAATAGGTCTCTAAATATATCTAGAGGAAATGGAGACACGATTAGTGAAAAAGAGGTCCATCCACAAAAGTTGGTGTTTGAAAACAAGCCTGGGGAATATAACATTGAGGAGGCAATAAATTCAAAATCCTCTGATGATGTAGACCAGGAAACATTGCCGTCAGAACCTGTTATTTGTCTTCATCAACAATCACACTTAGAGGAAATAGATAGTATATCAGTGGCATCACAAGGAAACAAACTTCCAAATGCTACACCACGAATATGTACACTAAATAGTTCAGTGCCTGGGAGTATAAGTGTTAATAATATCAGTCAGCTAACCACTACAGCTCAGCATGTTTGCACTAATGAGTCTTTGCAGCAATGTTCAAATATAAATGAGGCTTTTCATATGCAACCAGTGTTAGAGTTAGAATCCACACCCAGCTATCTTGCTACTCATCAGAAAAACATCATTCCAAATAATAGAAACTCACTTAATGCTAATTTAGAGCCTACAGGGAGATTTTTTCATGCACTATCTCAAAGCAGGATCAGCCAGAATTCTTCTCAGTGTTCAGACAATCAGGATTCTGAAAAACAATTAAACTTCAAAGCAAACAGAAGGAAAAAAAATCAGCTACTAGATCTTCTTGAACAGGGAAAAATTAAGCCAGGAGATGATGTTCTAGAATTCACACTGCAGGTAAATCTTTCACTGGCAAAGCAATGTAAATATTAATGCAAAATGTAAAAATATAAATACTCAGTATTGCATTCTGCACAAAACCAACTTGATCATTAGAGAAAAATGGTAAACTACAGATTATATATACATTTCCTTTGAAATGGTCCCCATTTGCAGTATTCTCAGATGTTAGATTGGAGCCACCAGAGATCATTCCTCTGAATGTGTCTTGTGCACGGAGAACACAACTGCCCTTTGAGCTTGTTTCTTTAATTGAGGATGACTTCTCTGCCCCAGTGACTTGGCCATGTGAATCTGCCCTCTGCGATTTTCTGTAAGCATAAAACTCTTGACGTACATGAATGGTGTAGGAAAAAAAATAGCGCGGTTCATAAATAGGCTTTTCACTATGGGTTCAATCAACTCCAGCAGGCAAAGAAACCTGCCTAAAACCCTCTCCAAATGTCCAAACAATCACGCAGATTGACCCCCAGCCTTCATTTCTTTGACAGATCTAGAAACTGTGCTATGAGATGCTTGGGTTTCTTCCTGTTTGGCTTTTCTGTTGGTGCTGAACATGAGAAAAGTTGAGAGAGGTTGTATTCTTATCTTGTCTGTCCTTTTTCTCTGGCTCTCAAGGCTTGGACTGGGATGTCAAACATAAGGTCTTTACAGGTTGGTCCCCGATGTAGCCTTTGGCACCCTTACTACAATCATTTTCAGTGCTTGGAAGCTGATGCCCTTAATATAGATTAAATGGATGACTCACTCATGGCTGAATTATTTTTATTTTATTTATGTATTACATTTATATCCTTAATTTACTATATTTTTAACTGGCTCTTAATATGTGAAGGACATCTTTAACCATTGGTTGGGCAAGAATTTTAGTGTAAAGCACGGCAACAGGTGGTTTATATCCTGCCAAACCAATTAAACATATAATTCTTTGTATAAGTTTTGTTAGCCTCTTTCAAGTTTTCTGTTTGTTGTTAACATTAGTTGTCATTGCTAACAGCAAAAACAATGCTTGAGTAGTCCCTTGTACAGTAATACCTTGGATTGCAAGTAACTTGGTTTGAGAGCGTTTTGCAAGACAAGCAAATTTTTAAATATTTATTTAATTTTTTTGACTTGATATACAAACGACGTCTTGCAATACAAGTACTGTAGTACGGCTTAAATTAAAAATATCTGTACAAATTTTTTGGGGGGATTTCGTTTTGATATAAGAGTGTTTTGGATTACAAGCACGTTTCCGGAACGAATTATGCTCTCAATCCAAGGCATGACTGTACTACACAATTTAGCCCCAAGGATTTTATAGTTAAATGTGATTCATAGGAGGACAAGGGAAAGTTCTTTAAGGTGAAAACTTAACACAGAAGGCTTGATTGTGATCTTAGATGAAGAAAAATACGTCTAAATCATTTGGTAATCATTAATTTTGCTTGCTCCATTTCTCCATTGAAAAAATAGGTTTAAGACCTGGTTAAGGTTGTAGCATTAAAAATAGTATTTAGGAGTGGTTCACCACTTTTTGATCTACTTGTTGGCCTCTTTCCCCCTTCACCCTTTTCCAAAAGTGGAGGCACAGCACAGAACTATGGTGGCTGTAAGTGCTCCCTCCCCCAGCCTTAACAGAATTGAGAGAGCAGAAACTGAAGCTGGCAGTCCCAAAGCATAATGCTGTATTTCTCCAACCAGTGAAACACTGTTCTGCTATGGTGGCTATGTTCTAGCTCCATGTCAGAAAAAGTTTGGGGAATAGACAGATGCAACAATGGCACAACATTCGCTTGCTAAAAAATACAGTGCTGTGGTAGCTACACTTCTCTCTCTTCTGGCCCTCCCTTTGCAGGATGGAGAAGATACTGCACCACTATGGTGGCAGCAGATATATGGCAGCTACAGTTTCCTAGTCAGCTGCTTACCTGGGGACAATTTCTTCTTACTGTATTAAATAGGTGAGGGGCAAATTAGCAGCCCTCTGCTACTGACAAGGTGGATCAGGGTGTCGGTAAGCCTGTGGGTTAAAGTGTTACCATACTTGCTTGTGACAAGTCTGCAGACTACTCTGTGTTCAAACAATAAACCATTCTGGAATTCTAATGACTTGGGAGAATTTAGGTCTAATGTGCTAGGAAAACCATTTTCCACTGCTACTCTGGCTCTACTTTGCTGGAGGACAGGCTGCTGTATGTTCATAGAGCTGGCCCAGAAATGACCACTAACCAAAACACAAGGGAGTCAAGTGTGAGTAACTTCAGCTCATTTAGTTAGTGGAGTGCCTGTGTCATGTATTTGGGAGAGCAACAAAGATGAGATAAGAGCTTTTACAGAAATTCAATTTTATTGAGACCGTATAACAAAATAGCAACTTAATGGTTAACTGTTGAAGACTGTCCCAGAGAGAGGAGGGAGAAGAGGGGGACAAGAAGTGATGCAGCTGCAGTGAGACTTCATTGTGGTTTGCTTCAGGCCTGTGGCTTACGCTGGCTCACCTTGTCTGAGTGTGGAAAGCTAAGCAGGGTCAGGCCTGGTTATTACTTGGATGGGAGACCCCTCCTCTAGTTTCCTGCATTAAGCAGGGGGTTGGACTCGATGGCCTTGTAGGCACCTTCCAACTCTATAGATGCTATGCTATGCAGACAGAGAGGAAGCAAGAAGAATACCCAGCCAGGAATTCAGGAAGAAGACTTGTGAACATCAGAGAGAGGGAACTGATACTCACTGGATTCAAGGAGATGTCCCCAAACCAGTTATACATTTGGGTGTCAAAAGATTAACAAAAGACTAGGATGGTCCTAGAAAGACAATTGTCTTCTTCCTGCAAAACAAAAGAAGAGGTCTAGGCTTAAGGTGGAATTGGAAGTACTTTTAGGAAAGGACACTGGAAATTGCGGGGCTCTCCATAGCCAATTGATAAGTAAAACAGTTCTGTTTTGATTAGATTAGGCATAGAAGAAGATTGGGAATTGATGGATAAGGGGGTGTCTCCACTCCACATGTCAATAGAGATTTCAGTGGGAATGTCCAGATGTACTTTGTTCTATTTTGCTGGAGCTTTACTAGCTCATATTTTCCAGACAAAATGAAACTTTTAGAGCCAAAGTACTTTTAAGAAGACACACAAAATATTGGTGTAACAGTGCTCTCCAACAACAGTAGGAGTCATGGAGAAAGCAAAATATATTTTACTAGTGCAGTTACTTGTAAGGGGTTGAAAAGCTTGAAATGTTTTCAAGCAAAAGTTCCTATATAACATTTTTAGTTATGTATTTATTAATGGTATTTCTATGACACAAAACTGAAGTTCTCTGGATGACATACATAAAAAGTTGTTAAAATATAATATGAATAAGATACAATTACAGTATAAAACATACAAAATAGATTAGGCAGTAACATTAAACACAGACAGGTCTTAAAACTTTAAAAAACCAAACCTTCAAAATCCCTTATAAAGCTCCTAAAGCAGGGCTCTCCAACCTTGGGTCCCCAGATGTTGCTGGCCTACAGCTCCCAGCATACCCAGCCAGCATGGCTAATGGCAGAGTTGGAGAGCCCTGTCCCAAAAGGTTCCTGAAAAGCCTGGGGTGATGATGTTATTATTATTAGCCTGACACTAAAAATAATACAAAGTAGGCACCAGGTGAGCCTGGGGGAGAGCACTCCACTGCTGCAGCACAGTGGTAGAGCGCTTGCTTTGCGTGTAGAAGGTCACAGGTTCAATCCCCAGCATCTCCTGGAAGTGCTGGAAAAATTTCTGTATAAAATCCTGGAGAGCTGCTGCCAGTCATTGTCAACAATACTGAGCTAGATGGACCTATGGTCTGACGCCGTATAAGGCAGGTTCCTATATTCCACAGAGAAAGGCCCTCTCATTCAAGCCTCCTTCCTTCCTTCTAGGAGCATACAACGTGATTCACACAGGATCTATACCAGGGCTCTCCAACCTTGGGTCCCCAGATGTTGCTGGCCTACAGCTCCCAGCATACCCAGCCAGCATGGCTATGGCAAGGGATTCTGGGAGCTGTAGTCTAGCAACATCTGGGGACCCAAGGTTGGAGAGCCCTGATCTATACAGTTTACCAGCCCCCCCCCCCCGTCTATAGGGGAGAGTTCTATGCTGTTTTCCTCACAGTCTCCATATTCCAGTGCCTGGCAGGGTTGGCAGAGTATAAGGGGCTCAAGTGAGAATTCCAGTCTATTTTGCTTACAGTCCAAAGTTGTGAAGTTGTGTGAGTGCTTTTGTAACTTGTTTTTAATCTTTCAAGTGCCATAAGATTATTTTCATTTGCTGTTGAAAATAATGGATGAATCAGCTTAATACCAATTTAAAAAAAAAAAAAAAGTCTTGATCCTAAGTAATATTTTTTTTTAAAACCCTGAAGTATTTGCACATTTCTCCTCAAATTTAGCGGGTTATAATTCTGAATGGTTTTCTGTTTGTTTCTTCTTTAAAAATTAGGATTCCAAACACAAAGCCAGCCTTTTGGGAAATGGCAAAATCAGAACTGGCAACAGTTCAGTTTACCAGAATCCGGCTCAGTGGATTAAAGCACTATTAGGAAATGACATTGCTGTAAGCTGGAAATATGTATGCAATAAGGTGAGCTCATTGTTATTTTTAACTAGGAAATGTATCCAGCTTCACAGGGGTTGGAATATCTCTTAGTTTGATACAGCAAAGCCTTCAAGTAATGTTACCCAGCTGATAGAGTTGAGCATCTTGTGCCTGTCCTTTCTGAGTGAAGCCACGGCCACTGGCATCCCTAGGCACAGATCCCTGTCATGGTGCATCCCTATAACTCTCTGAGGGCAGCGTCTACCCATTCCAGTCCCCTGAGGGGGACTGGTCCACAGCAGAGGAGAGGGGGCAGCCATATAATTCTGCCCTCAGACTACCTTCCCCACTGCCCATAACTTCAAACTGTATCTACTGCACAGCTATGTGCTGGTTACAGAAGTGCCACCTAGTGATTGAAGATGGTACCACAAGCTACAAACACATTTATATTAGTTAAAATTAAATAATGTGCTTGAAAAACCAAATAACCCTGTGGTGCACATACTTGGTTCCCCTTGGTATACATGGAAAGCTTCAGGTGTCTAGGTTTCATGCTGTTGGAGGCTTGGAGCTATGTCACTGACAGATAGACACATATCCTCTTCTATTATTATAGATAAGTGACTGAAAGTTAATACAGTATTTTTCCATGTATAAGACTATACTTTTTCCTAAAATTGTAAGACTAAAAATTGAGGGTCGTCTTACACACAGAAGTAAGCAGAGGACAGAACCACACGGTTGCGAAACTGCCCAGTGGGGGTCGTCTTATACATGGGGGCGTCTTATACACGGAAAAATACGGTACTTTTCCTCCAGAGATGTCCATTTCACTATCTTTCCTGATCTGGGTGCAAACTCTAACAATATTAGAGTTTTCATCCATGATGTTAAAAATGCTTTTTATCCTGGAATGCTTCACTTGTGACTGTAAAAACAGGACAGAAAGCAGAAGAGAGTTATATTTAATTTGACATCCTAGCCAATCTGTATGTTTCCTGTGAGTTATGTATGTGGGATATTGTACTTTATTTATTTTATAGTTTCCTCCCATCCTATAGGCCTGGAGTAGAGAACAATGTTGAAACGATAATTAGAATTATTAAAGGAACCTCATCTATTCTTCCTCCCACACTGGAAAACTGTTGGTTACAAAAAGGCAACTTGTGGTGTGTTTTTTTAAGCCTTACAGATGCTCAGAGCCTCAGACTCATACTTTGAAAAATCTGCAGTGGACTGTCATAGAGTGGCAAAGAGTTATGCAGAATATTGAAGTCCTGATGACTGAATATCTTAGGGCCAAACTAGATGTTATGTATGAAATCCATAATGTTATTCTTCATAAAGCCGCCACACAGCAGGGGGAATTTGGACTGGGGTAGGAGGGGGGGTGTCTAACCTTTGTCTCCTATGCTGCAGGGGCCTCTTCCCCCTCTCCTCCCCCAGAGTTGCTATTAGCCACAAACATAGGGGGGCAACATAGGTTTTCCCCTGCTAATACCAACTCCAGGGTGTATGATTTAGATTAGGGACCTGCAATGTAGGATGGAAAGGGTAAGACACCTGCACGCCTTGATCTAAATCAGCCCCTTCCCACTGTGGTTGCTTTTAGAGAAGAAAATTGCTTTGAGAAATCCAATCAAGGATCTCCCATGTAACCTCTAGTTAGGTTCTTGGCTTCTAAGATTTCACCAACCACTACCAATACAATTTTAAGCCTGGCTTTGCAGCCATAAGGGCTACTGATTTTGTTTTAAAACTAATGTACACCTACTTTCAAATTCTGCACTTGCTCTGCACTTCTGTGGTATTGTGGAATGTATGTAAACCTATATAAAGGCCACACTAAGCCTCACCTAATCTCTCTAGCCCAGAGCAGCCTTACCCAGCCTGGTGCTCTCAGATGCCCAAATGAAACGAAAGGGAAAGAAGTCAGGTGCCAGTGAAAACATTTTATTGCCCAATGTGTTTCGGTTTACACCTTCGTCATGGGCTGTAATTCAAAATAAAACATGCATCTTTGTTAATAGTTTACAATTCTCCAGAGAAATTTCTAACTGCTATATTCCAAAACAGAATATTAACATACATATTTGCATAACATTAAAAAAATGCTCTAATCTATCATAATGCATAAAATGTCAACTTAATATTGCGCAGAAATTAGTGGAAAGATAAAGTGCAAAATGCTTTCATCTATCTCATAAAGCAGAACAAAATTACCAGTAAATGTTTAAACTGTTTAAAAATAGAGTGTGTACCATGTATAAGCCTGCACAACAATCAAACCTTTTCATATTAGAATTGTTTGTTGTCCATATTGGTGCAGCTATATCACTTTACCACTCAAGTGAAATATCAAATATAAAAAACAATGAGTTTTTAATTTTTTTGCATAATTAAAGTTCTACTAGATTTTAAATAATTAAAATACTAGTAGATTAAAATTCTTCTAGATACAAAAATATCATATATAAAAACCTCTTGAAATGTTTAAAATTATTATGAAAGCATTTTGCAATAAACGCGTTGGGCAATAAAACGTTTTAACTGGCACCTGAGACTTCTTTCTCTTTTGTTGCATTTTTACATTGGTGCCTTCCCCTCTTGTTCTGCTTTTGCTCTCCAGATGCCCTACAACTCCCATTATTCCTGACTGACTACTGGCCATGCAGGCTGAGACCTGAGGAGAGTTTTAGTCCAAAATACCTGGAGAGAGCCAGGTTAGGGAAGGCTGGCTTAGAGGCTGCAGAGCAGGGCCATTGCCAACCTTCCTCATTAGGTAGGTGTGGGTTATGGTGAATAACACATGCAGGAGCCAACTTGGGAATGAGAGGGATGGAGACTTTTAAGGGCTGCCTAGGAGGCAACCTAGTAGCCTATCCAGAGGAGCCAGGGACTAGGGGCAACAGGAGGCAAAGAAAGGCCCTGGTAGAATAGGAGCCATAGAAGGGTTGACTGGAAAGCAGGTTGTAGAAGAAGGGTGGAATAAATGGGGTCAGATATAAGAAACAAGGGATTGGTGGGAAGGAGGGAGGAGAAGGATAAAGGGAAAGCTAGGTGGGAGGAGTAGATAGCAGAACAGGTGGGCCAAGAGCTACTGGGATGCATGGAGGAGTGCAGAGGCTACAGCTAGTTGGGTGCCAACCAATAGCTCGTTGTTAGCAAGAGGACTTGCAGTAGTTATTGTATCCTGGACAGGAACAGGTGGGACAAAATGCCACAGAATTGCAAGAAACCAGGGCTCCCCTAGCTCAGGCATTAAGCAGAATGATAAAATTCAGAGCCCTAGGCAGAGAGGTTAGCTGCCTGGTAGGATGGAGTCAGCCACGAGGGTTTGATACGGTAACAGCACCACGTTTGTTGCTCCAAAAGGACCTGTGTACCAGTGGTTTGTCTGAGCAGAGGCAGGCAGGCAGGCAGGCAGGCAGGCATGGAGAGGTATGATGTGGAGCTGTCCCCAGTCAGCCCCAACTGGACAGTGGGGCTGCTCCATTTCAGGTGGGAAAGGACTGGAAAATTGAAATAAAAAAACTTTATAAACCTGTCACCAAATTCAAATCTGTATGTATATTTTAGTGTCTATGAATTGCTAGTATCAGAAAAGTTTAACTTCAGAAGCACTAAAATGTTTGGGGGACATAAGCCACTGATTTTTTTTAAAGTTACATTTCCTATTCTGTAAGCAAGCCCAAATTTTTAAATTGAACTTGGCATATCATAAAATAAAGTCTATTTTTGAAAGGTTCTTAAGTGAGCAAAAAAATAATAATACTGCAGAGCGTACTTGTAGTGTGCTGTTTTCTGGCTTTGGCTTTTTATTTTCTTATACTCTATATTCAGGAAATGTGCAAAGGCAGTAACTTGACAGAGGCCCTGTGTTTCTTGATTCATCCTAAAAAGTAACGTAAATAACATCTTCAGTTACTAATATATATTTGTTTGTATACAGGTCGCATATTGTGGAACTCTGTTATCAAAAATTATTGCTGAAGTTCATGTTCCAAAGGAACCAGAATCACTGTTGCAACAAAAAAGGCTATTTGGTATGTGATTTCATTTCATTTCATTTATTTCATTTCTATACCGCCCCACAACCGAAGCTCTCTGGGCGGTTCACAACAGTTTGTACATAAAAACAACAATAAAAACATACAAAATAGTTAAAAAGATTAAAAACCAAATTTAAAAGCACAGTTTAAAATAACAATCCAAAAGTTAATAAAACTAAGCCTACAGGTGACAATCCCCCCCCTCCCGTGCTATTTTGAGCTCTTAACTATTAAATGCCTTGGCATAGAGGGAAGTCTTAACCTGGCGCCCGAAAAGATAGTAAGGTGATGACTGAAGTGTGATTTCCGCTTTCATTAAAGTGGCAAAAGAGAGTTTAAAAGTGGTGGGGTGAGGCTTCTGACTTCTTGACATACTGTCTTTAATCAAAAATTGTAGACATAAAAGCATTCTTTATTAGAGCTATACATGTTGCTTTGGTTATTTAGATATAGTGCCTCAAACCTGTCACAAGACATTTTTTTTACTTTGGGAATGCTATGGCAGCAGTAGACAACCTGGTGCCCACCAGATGTTTTGGACTTTTAACTCCCATAAGCCCCAGCTAGGATGGCCCATGGTCAAGGATGATGAGAGTTATAGTCCAACAGCTTCTGGAGGGCCACTTGGTTCCCATCACAGCTACCTTGATTGGAATTTCCACAATTGCTAAATTAATTGAGGCAGCCCAGCTGGCCATCCTAGCCATGCTTGGCATAAAGAACTCATCACCCTGACCTTTCCCCCCCTCCCCCCTGCTTCCCCATCTTTGTATATATTCCTTCCCTCCGCCCCATATTTTATTCAAGAAGAATACAAAACACAAACAGACACTAAAATCATAACACACACATGAAAAAAAGCTAAACTAAAATGAATTTTCTGATTTTCTCCACAGCGAAGATAAGTACGGTAACAATAGGTATTCATACTCTATAATTACAAAGAAATTACTTTTTTCTAATGTCCAACATTTTTCTTCTTGTTCATCAAGCTCACAAATACACAAATCATTATTCTTCTAATGACAATAAGCCTATTAGAGGTTTCCATTCAAGCATAAACATAGATATTGACGACTCTACTCATATATTGATAAATCCATTCTTACCACCTAATTATCAAAATAAATTCTAATTTCTATTGTATGTTAATCTTTGCAATCTATTAAGGGTAAAAATTAAATTTATATCCAGGCATCTTACAGACATCCTCTTTAAAACTAAAACTTAATATACATTTCAACTCTTTTAACCACATGCTTTCCCACTGTTTCAGAAATATATCACACCCTAAATTTTATGACCTTTTTAAAGAATAACATCATAGTTACCTTTCAAATTCAAACTACAAAGATATCTATGCCCATTTTATTCTACAAGCTCACCTTAGTCACCCATCTTAAATCATTTTATCATTTAAATAAGAAAGCCAATGACATTTATATCCTTTTGACAATAATTTCTTCATTTTTTTTTAAATAAACCAATTATAAACATAGCTATCTTTCTTAAATTAATAACATAGATTTAACCATCTCTGTTGTTTCCAGTTCAGTTCTACTATTCAGCAACCATTCTTCTGATTAAAATCCTCGACTTAAAATAATCATATTATAAACTGTGGAGAAAGCCCAAAACTCAGTACACACACGCACACACATCTTTCCCCAAAGGAGGGGGCCAGGGGAGGAGGGAGGAGGTCACCAGGGAGTAGCCAGACAAGTCATCAGCCCCAACAAAGGAAGACCTCGGCAGAGATCCACAAACGTCCAGGAAGGGCCATCAAGGACCATCAGCAAACAGGGCAGCCTCGAAGAGCTGCAAAGGTTTCCCTACGTCACCTTCTTCCCGGGCAGGAATAAGCCCATCTACACGAAGGGGCAGGCATAAGCCCCCACCTGACCTAGGGGGCGGGGGGAGAGCGGGGGATCCGGGGTAGAAAACCCCTCTCCCGTCCCGGTTCGGGTTATTGGGAACCACGGGGCCAGATCCTCCCAAGCAACAGCCGCCCAGGCACTCCGTTCTCCGCTAGGAAGCGCCGATCGGGAGCTGGGCTGAAACTGACTAGAGTATTGTCTTTGATGTAAGGAGAGTGACCTGAATGTAACCTGCTAGCCACGGAGCCCGCTCATTGGGTAAGACGCGAGTCAACTAAGGTTGTGTTGACTGTAAACGTATTCTTAGAAGACTGCTAGTTCCGATTTGATTGCTGTATAAACAAAAGCCTTATTTGGGCATACAAAGGGTTGTGGTCTTTCCTATTGTACTGAGAGCCTATACGAGCGGTATTGCTCTGCCGGTTAACCCTAGAGTTGCCGAACTCACGCAAAGGATCCGGTTGCTGATCCTTCACATAAACATAGCTATTCTTTCTTAAATTTATAACATACATTTGACCGTCTTTATAATTTCCAGTTCAATTCCAGTATTCAGCAACCATTTTTCTGATTAAAGCCCTTGACTACATTCTTCCTCTGTCAAAAACAATCTTTCTCCGTTTCAGTTTTATAATAACCCCCCACAACCTCTTATCTTACAATTCTCAGTAAGCAACTCCTTACAAAAAGACATATCCATGTCCTCAACTTCCATTTCAGCAAGAAAATATTGTTAGTGAACTTGATCTGCTGCATTCTTTCTCAGAAAATAAACCAAGGTAACTCTTGAATCATCCAGCTCTGATGAAGTAACTCCAAATCTCAATTCCAGGAAAACCATACTTTTTTTCTCCAATGCCTTCTTCCAATTCAAAGTCACTGTTTGATACTTCTGTTTTTTGTTCTTCTAAAATTTCAGCTTTGTCACTGATCTGTTTCATCTCACCGGGTGATTGTTTTTTCTCCTCTCCATGTAGTTGCTTTAAATGGGTAAACAGATTATCAACTTCATGTATTAGTTTCCCTTCTATGTCCTCCAACTTCTTGACTATTTTTTTCTCAAAAACATCCATCCTGTTCAGGATTTGATCAAATAGCTTGTAAAACAAAGCCATCTTTACAGTGCTTTATATCCAACAGCTTGCTAGAATAAACAAATGCTGTTCTCACACTTTCCAAGTTTATCTAGCAGCTTCTTCCCAAGCAGACTTTCTCCAAGTGTGAAAATAAGGAAATCTGAAAACCTCTTTCTTATCCATTTCAAAACTTTGTCATTAATGTTCACTTGTGAGACCAAATTTCTTAAATTCCAATATTTTATTTTATTTTCCTTTAGTCCCAGAAATTTGTATAGCTTCGAGAAAAAATGCTTCTTACCATACTAAGCTTCAGCTTCACTGTAAAAGAAAAACCCTCTTTGTTCAAAACAGTTGTAATCCATCAATCGAGGAATGGGGGGGGGGGGCAGACTTTAGTGTTCTTAAGAACTACAAACACAGATAGATGGATTCCAAGCCCTCAGATCACTCAGCATGAACCAGCTGGGGAAAAAAACCTTTTCGCAGCCAGGCTCCCAGCAAAGCAACACGTGGAATTATCTCTCAATCTGCCCTTTGATTCCAGACGATTTAACGGCTATAAATAGCGAAATTCCAAGCCGTGTTGCATCTCTGCTAAACACGGAGCACCAGCCCGCTGCCATTACCCACACCGGAAGCCTGTCTTTGTATATATTCCTTGTTCCTCCTGATACCCATCTCCTGCTCCCCTTTCCTCTACCCAGTTGTTGTCGAGGCCCTTTTTGAAATAAGTTTTTAAAAGGGTTTTTTTGGCATTTTCTACTAGATTCTGTGTCCGTGTTTCCTTTCTTGAGTCAGTGGCTGTGCTCCCATTGCCCTGTGTTGGTGGGTATGGCATAGGCTTTCTGTGCAGGTGAGACAAGGTTGGTGGTACCTTCCCCTGCAGGGATGGGCCTTGCACTTGTGCAGCTCTACCGTTGTCCTGGCTGCTCCTAGGACTCCAGACCATGGCTGCCAGGTTGATTAGCTGTCTGCCAGTCATGTACTGCTGGCCCTCGCCCTTCGATACCAGGGACTTTGTCCATCCCCTTGGCTGTACTTCTTCCTGTGCTGTCTCCCCTCTACTCTCCCTCCCTGCTGGATGGCTGACAGTGGCGACCATGCAAAGGGTGTGTGTGTGTCTGCAGAGCCCTAGCACTCCCTTTCCCTGGTTCATAAGTTTGGGATGTGGGATGTGCTTCTCTCTCTCTGCTGTTTCCCCACCACTGCATGCCTAGGGCTTGCTTGCTCATATGTGTGGAAAATGAGACCCCTATCTGTACACTGACCTCTAGTGAACACAGAAATGCCACATGTGGCACAATAAGTGTTTATTGCACAGAAGCCAAGATGGGATGGATCCTGAAAGGTAAAGACAGATGCATGGAGTTGTGACTCAGTTGCTTCAGTAGGGTTCCTGTGCCTTTGATAGTTGCATAAGCCAGGAAAGAACAGAAGTAACCATCTCAGAGGGCCATCATTACTTGTTGCCTGACTATCTGTCATGAAGCTTGCCAGGGCACAGGATCCTGTCTGGTGTGAGTAAGTTGGCAGCCCCACAGAAAGCAGCTGGAAGCTGGTTGGTGCAGGTGGAAATGGGTGAGCCTCTCTCATGGTCTGCACAGGACAGGGTAGTTTCTTAGTCCTATCATCGGAACCTGCTGGAAGCAGGCCTGTGAACAGCAAAACAGGAGAGGGAGAGACAGAGAGAGCAACAAGCAGTGATGGGCAGCTAGAGCACATAGTCCTTGGAGCTGGATGCACAGTAGGTGATTGTGTGAGAAATCAGGCACAGGAGCTAAGGTGTTGGAGGTCCTAGTTCAAGATTTCCCCTGGCACCTTAAACAAATATATATTTGACCTTCTTTATAACCAGGGAGAAATTCTACAGATTGGGATCACAACCAAGGTGTTGAGTACTGTTTTAGTCATAGGATCACTTCCTGCCAAGATGTAGACAATATACAACAAAAGGTTGTACTTTTTTCTCAAGGGGAAATGGAAATTTCCGCATCTCCTGTAACAGAAACCGAGGAAACCCCTTCAGAAGTCAGCAATATAAGTAAGTTTTTGTTTTATTTTGAATTAAACAGTATCCCTTGAAGAGCAAGCACGTCCCATTTCTGTGTCTCTGTTATGATTTTGTTGATTTCAGTGGGATTTAAATGTGCTTAACAGTGCAATCCTATACATATTTACTAAGAAGTAAGCCCCATTGTTTTTAATGGGAAAACTGAAAACAGTGGGACTTGCTCTTGGGTAAATGTGTATAGGATAGCAGCCTATGGGCCGGTTTGTATGACCCAGGCGGTGAGCGGGGGAGGCACCAGAGGGCCGCCCATGGGGTCCAGCGGGGCGCCGCAGACCTGCAGCCTGTGCGCGGCCCCCGTTGAAGCTGGCAGTTCCCGCACCATAGTGCGGGCCTCCCGGCGCTAGGGGGCAGTGGCTCGGGATGCCCAGAGGGGCCGTTTGCCGCTACAGGCTGGAGCGGCCGCAGCTCCGGCCTGCTCTGGGCTGCCACCTCTGTGCGGCCCCCATGGGACGGCCACCCGCTGTTCGCACAGCAGGGTGGCCACACGCAGTAGGAGCTTACCCCTCTACCGCCCATGGTCACTTTGCGTGCTTTGCGCGTGTGCCCGTCCTGTGGGGCACTCCCAGCTGGCGTTTGCACAACACGGGAACTGCAGGGGGCTTCTGCTCCCCCGCGGTTTCCGTGTCGTACGAACCAGCCCTATGTTTCTCTGGGTTACACCCATTGGGCATGATCAGGAGGCCCTTAATGCAACTTGTGTTAATATTCAAGGGTGCTTCCAGATCAATGGCTCCTAGTGCTGTCAATCAAAAGATATTGTGTAGCTATTCCATTTTCCCCTTTAAATGTTCCTCCTGTCTTTTGTAAGTCAATCTATTCTAAATGGTTAAAAACAGATTTTACAAAGCTCTATATTTTGCATTCATCTGATTTGCTGTATTATATAATAATATGCACATCCACATTGGATAATCAGGTATGAAAGCCAAAGTCAAAATAGAACATTTAAATATCTGAACATATGGTTGCAAACTGCATCCTCTTCGAGAACATCTACTACTCTACCTCTGCAATGAATCTTTCAAAATAAAGCTTATTGCTCTTTAAATAACAAAAACTAGGGGAGTGCATTGGTTGATGTAGTGTTAAATGGTTTTGATACTGAAAGCCTTAATCAGGATTTAGATCTTAAAATGGGGAGAGCATCTGGATAGTGCCACACAAAATATCTGTTTTCACTAAGAATCTTCTTTGGGGCATTATTTTAAAATATGACATCTGTTTGAGCAGGGTTTTCCAGCCTCTTAAAAGCAGCTTCCCATTTGCTTTTGTAGACAGAGGTGTTAACGCTCATATGTAGTGATAATGCAAACATAATGTGAGAAGGGCAACTGTACGTATCAGTTTCCCAAAGAAGATACTCTTTTGGAACTCTGGAAGCAGATACAGGGAATCCATTTTTAAAATTTTATTTTTTTGTTTGTTTAGTAGCAAGTTGTTATACCTGTCTCCAAAAACAAGAATAGGTTGTCTTAGAAAACGTGTAGTGAAGCTACTTACGATGGTGCCCAAATGTCATTTAAAAGAAAAATATCAATGTAATTTTCATAACACATACCGGTACTCTAAAATGGTGTTATAATATCTGTGAGCGCAATGGGGCTTGGATGTAGGTTTGTATTCTTCACTGCGTGGCCTTGAGCTCATCACCACATCTCAGGCTAATCTACTTTTCAGAACCATTCTGTGGTCTTTAATGGGTGTGCACTAAAATTCTGTATACATTTTAACAAAATTCCTAATTTGAATAGGTATGCTATTAATGCTTTTGCTTCTTTCTTGAGCATGGTGGAGCTTGCTGGCTAATGGGGGCAATTGAAAGTGATTAATGGACACTTAAACTGCAACAGTATCTACCAGTTTTGAGAGCCAGTGTGGCATAGTGGTGAAGTGCTGGACTGGGACTCGGGAGATCCGGGTTCTAGTCCCCACTTGGCCATGAAACTCACTGGGTGACTTTGGGCCAGTCACTGACTCTCAGCCTAACCTACCTCACAGGGCTGTTGTGAGGATAAAATGGAGAGGAGGAGGAGGAGGAGGATTATGTAAGCCGCCTTGGGTTCCTTACAGGAAAAAAGGCGGGTTATAAATATAAATAAATAAATAATCAAGAAAAACTTTGTCCAAAGCTACCTGCCTCTGGAACTTAGGGAGTCACAAATGATTTGTCAGGTATGGGGTCCTGGTCTGACGAGGCCTTCTTAGGAGAGATTTTGGAATTGACCATCTAAAGTTGCCTCAGATTTCTAATCATTCCATCTACGCAATGCTTGATATTTAATTTAATGTGTTTCATGTTTCTAACAGAACCTTCCTACCAGCTGAATTCCTCAGAAACACCCAGGACATTTCTACAGTTCAGCAGAATAGTGTTAATAAAGGATGAAGAATTTCTGCCATGCCATATAATGGAGCAGTACTGGGACTTCTATGTCCATTGCAAAAAGTTTGGTTTTTAAGCAACTTCCTGAAAGAAAAGTATTTTCTTTCTTTCTGTATATGTTAAAAGCAAATTTTAATTTGAGTTTAGGGAGAGGGGTGGTTTCATTTTTGAGTTTTGTTCTTGAGCCAGATTTTTATTAGTATCACTTTTAAAACACAAAAGGAGTCTTGCAGAAAGTTACCGTATGTCCCAACAGATGTAAACTGTTTGAGAGTTTATACTAGGGAGCGAGGGGAGGAAGAGGGCACTGGGTGCAGTGTATAACCCAGCATTCCCCAAATTGACACTCTCCCTCCAGATGTGTTGGATTGCAACTCCCATAATTCCCAGTCACCATAGCCATTGGCTGACTGGGAATTATGAGAGTTGCAATCCAACACATCTGGAGGGTGGCAGGTTGGGGAAAGCTGGTATAAATCTGGCCATGTCTAGAGTTGCTGTGGGATTTGTCCACAACATTGTTTACCACAGTCTTCCAATATTGCACTGAATATGGTGCTCACTTACATTCTTCTGTGTACACACACCGACACCAGCCAGTTACCGTGATGTAGACTGGATGGGGCGGTGTTTTTTAAAGACAAAAGTAGTCAGGATGGTGCCTGTTGCTTTTACTAAAGCACAGACTGACTCGTTTCAGGTGACACAGTTGCTGAATTGTCTTTGGCTTGTGCTCCAGCATCTAGGTCACAAGAAATGTTTAGTATGCTTATCTATAGTAATGGTTAACAGACTATTGAATCAAAGTGTCAGTATCTGCCAGTTTTGATGTGGCAATCCTATTTAAAGGAAAATGAATAAACGATTATATCCAAACAGGGGAAGAATGCTTTTTTCTTTTTCTTATCAGTGCAGGACTCTTTCAGTCTCAGAGATACATATGATTAAAAAAAGCAGACCTTCTGATATTGAACTGAATATGTTGCTCAGTTATGTTCTTCTGTGTATATGCAACCACACCAGCCAGTAACAGGAAATAAAGTTTAATTACGGTACATATGTGGCTAATGCTTGGTACGGTTCTTTGTTAGTGAAGGTAGTTGTGTAATTTTACCTGCAATCTCAGTTTACCTCATTTATAGCAGGGTGAAGCGGTGTATAAATTTGCTTGCTGTTTGATATGAGAATTATATCAAACAGCAAGCAAATTTATTCATTCCCATATCAGACAGCAAATTTATATATGTTTGCCATAATTAGCTTTTGCGTAAGGGGGCAAATCTTAAATAGCTTAAGGGCATAGCATTTGCTTTTAAATAGAGCTCCACAACTATTGGCAAAGACATCAGCAATAACTTTTTGCACCTCTGATTGAATTCCATCTGCTTGAACATATGGTACTATAAAGATTCATGAAGTATTTTTTTTAAAGCTGACATGCATATTTTTGAAGTAATTCCTTTGCTTTCCTTCCCCACTGAGCTGATGCCGATATTACACTGGTCATAGAATTATGTGCCTGCTGTTTGTTTAACACAGCCATGATTAAGCCCAGTAGAATTTGTATGTCAAAAGGGAAAAGCTTGGGGAGGGAACATGTGATCCACTCAACTCCTCCCAGTATCATAGTCATAGTAAAATGATCACCGTCTTTGTACTGGCTCATTAAAATGTAAAAACATACTTAGTAGATGGTGTTTTCTAACCCAGCTTTTTGCAGTCCAGAATGGTGGCTGCTTAATGACCAGAGTCATGTACAAAAATATCCATGAATATTCAAGTGCCAAGTAAAAAATTGGGATAATTTTTCTTGTGCAATAATATCCTTGAGCTTTTAAATCCAGGAGCTACTTTATGCTGTGTGCTAGCCCTTGGAAGGATTGTATTTGTCATACATTTGAAATATTTCCTGCTTCTTTGCTAGCATATCTATAGTAGATATGCCTGCCATAATCAGCACTGCAAGCATTTTTGGGCTCTATCACTCCCTGGATTAAACAAAATTTTAAAGATGTTAAGTGGGACTCCTTGTTAACTCCAGTTTGTGAAGCAGGATGCGGAATTGCTGACACCTTGATTCATAGCAGTCTCGCCACTAATTATCTAATTGGAGCATAAACTGGTGGTACTGAAGTGACAGATTACTGGCTTAGGCAAAAGGATAATATCAGAAATCATCATAGCAGTGAGAGGAAAGTCTGTAGTAAGGAGAGTAGTTATGCTTTCTGTTAGCACTGTTGGAAAGAACTTCTAAAATTTCAAATGACAACATTGTCATGAAAATAAAATGCTAAATTAGTTTGATAAATATGGTACTTAAACAGGCTTATTTACGTTACTGTTATTTGTCCTTTCAGGTCCTGTTTAATTACGTTTCCTCTTTTGTTATAACAAATGGAAAAATGTCTTGCAAAGCAGCATTAGTTCATATTCATGTTTTGCCTGGAGGAGATTACTGTACTGCCTGTACAAAGGATTTATTTGACCATTAGATTTACTTCACTGTTCACACAGATTGGTTGTTTACGTTGTTTCTTTTGATGTACAACACTTAATAAATTAGTTACATGTCACCTACAAGGCCTTGTAGTAACATTTTGGATTACGTAGCTTTGTTCTAACAGGAGAACATAAAATCAAGATTGAAGTGATAAATAGGAAGTAAAAGCACAGGCGTATAAACGGGCTTCTAGAGACAGAGACAATGTGTAAAATATTGTTTCTTCTGTGTTTGATTTACCAAAGTATAGAATCTAGTTTTATTCCCTTTTCTCTTTGGAACCAAAGAACAAAACTATAACTTTGTGTGAAATTTAGTAGATCTGTACAAGATTCTTAGTGACTGCTTCTTGGTATGTGGCGATTTCTTGGTATGTAAAATTCAAATTTTACTATAACTCTCTAGGATGAGACAAAGACAACATGAAAGCACAGATTTTCTAAAATATTGGGATATTTTATGGGTAATAAAGTATAGTGAAAAATGATGGGGATGGATATTAAAGCATGAACAGAGAGAATGGGCACTAGACTTAAGAGTAGAAAAACAAGCAACAAATGCAAAGTTCTGTATAGTTGTATCTCAAATTTCCCCAACAGTTGAGATATCAAACAGCCCTAGGGCCTGGGAAGGGGGAAATATTAGTGTAATCTCCCAAACTGCAAATTGGAAATGAATGAACACAGCAGAAAGATACTTCCAATGGGATTTGTGTCATTGGTTTGTTAATGGTGTACAGCCTGATTTATGCATGTCTAGCCAGAACTAAGTCCCATTGAATTTAACAGAGTTTACTCTCAGGTACGTATGCTTTTGTTTTTGCAAACTTATAGTGCAGTCCTATGAATGTCTACTCTGAGGTAAGTCCCACTGAATTTCATTGGAGCTTACTCCCAGGTCATAGGATTGTAGCACTCTTTACAATAATGTCACAATGAAGGATTAGATTTCATAGATAGAGTTGGAAGGAGCCTACAAGGCTATCGAGTCCAACCCCCTGCTCAATGCAGAAAACTAGAGGAGGGGTCTCCCATCCAAGTAATAACCAGGCCTGACCCTGCTTAGCTTTCCATGCTCAGGCAAGCTGAGCCAGCGTAAGCCACAGGCCTGTCTTAATGGTCTTCTTTGCAATGCTACACCCTAGTCAGCAGCACATTACTTGGATTTGTGTTTATTTAAATGGGACTTATTACTTAATAGTGGATTTAGGAGTGGGTGGTACATTTACTATAGAATAAAATATTTTAATATCTAAAAAATGAAGATTAACACTTCACCCATTTGTATGTTTTGTGTAGTTCATTATATCACCTGAAGCTTAAAAGATGATTGCCATGTGGACCTTTTAGAAGAAGCTGAGCTGTTGATTACTAAGGGCCATCTTTATGCTGCCTAAATGTGTTCTTACAATCTGCCTATGCACACTTACCTGGGAATAAGTTCCATTTAAATAAGTGAGACTTATATTGGGGTAAATGTTCATACATGGGAGGTAAACATGTATCCCATGTCTTCCCTGAAGGGTGTAGAGGAGTGGCTTGAGGGAAGGCATGAGTTTTAGGGCAAAGGCAGCTGGTAGGGGAAGGGTTATGTACTCCTCTTGTAGCTCCTTTGCTGCAAATCACCCCATTGCAAGGCACTTTCCAAAGAAGCAGCAGATGTCAGGCTGACATTACATGCTGCTGTGGTGTAACAGTACTAGGGCCCTTGGAAAAATTCGCATTGAATGCATTCCTATTGCACCCTCTGGGACTCAATAAAAATGTATCAGTTTCAGTAGTTTCGGGACCATACTTTACAAATACAAAGGATATTTTCAGAAGGGCTGCTAATTTAATCGGGAACATGTTGCATATAAATGTTAATGTACTATAAAAGAGCTTAAAATCAAGAAGGGCCATTTTTAAATCCACGTACATTCTAGCTGTGTAGTTTTTTTCCCCTTGGATTTACAAACTGCTGGGACTGAAAAAGGTCCAATTTAAGCATCTTTTGTGAAAACAGCCTAACAGCTAGTCAGAAAAAACAACAGGCATCAAGGTTGTAGGTTCTTGTTTAAACTTCTGCTCCTTGCCCACACAACTTTATACTGACTTGTGGCCCAACCTTAAGGCTTGTTCTCCATTGAATAAATGCATTGGAGGATATGTACTTGTTGCAAGCTGCACGCAGCACAAACATTTATATCACTTTGGCATAATTAGGATTATTGTTTCAAAATGCCTTCTCTAGAAATAATAAAAATTTCATGAAGTTCCACAATGTCCTCTCTGATAAGTAACGTTGCACTTCTTTATTTCAAGTGTATAGCATAGAAATGGTTTTTTGTTTTTAAATATGAGACTGTTGGGGAAGCAGAGTAAGTCATAGAGTTGTGTGATAGAAGAGATTCAAGTTTACTTTAGAGCATAGGTTGGAAACTGCTGGCCCACAGGCTGTATCCAGCCCATGGTGCTTTCAGTTCTGGCCCGCAGCCTCCCCTTTGCCCCCCCACCCCACATGACAATTATGCTTACACACACCCCCCCAAGCTCCTATTTGTGTGATTGGGAGTTTCTTTTTTCTAAGCCTAAGTATGCTGCAAGATATTTCTCCAAAGAGAATGCAGTCTTTTAAAAGAAATTCTCCTACCCCTGGTTTAGGACAAGATTATGTTGGTCCACTGCCTGCATTCAGATGCAAAACTAAACTATGGTTTGGTGGTACATGAATACGCTTCAGGCATTTGCACTACCCTCTCCTCTAGTGCAGTCGCATTTACTTAGAACTAAGTGCAGTTCTTTGTTATGCCCAAACTGGTTTATTTTAACTACAGTTTGTCTGAACAAACTTCAAATCATGGTTTACGATTTATTTATTTATTTTACACTATCTGTATACCGCTCCATATCTAAGTAGATTCTGGAGCGGTGAACAATAAAAAATTAAAAACAGATAAAAGGAACAAAAACAATACATTAAAAACAAGGTAACAGCAACAATGATGGATCTAGGAGTATCCCGCAGGCTGTGAACCTGATCTTTCGAAGGGAGCGCAACCCCATTCAGAACAGCCAATGGGGCTATCTCCTGGACTCAGGAACCCCTCACCCACAGGGCTTCCGTCTTGCCAGGATTCAGCTTCAGTTTATTGGCCCTCATCCAGCCCATCACTGAGTTCAGGCACTGATCCAGGACTTGCACAGCCTCCTGATTCAGTTGTCACAGGGAGATCTATGTGTCATCAGTGTACTGATCGCACTTGGCTCCAGATCACTCCCAGCGGCTTCATTGGGGACAAGATGGTACCCTGTGGAACATAGCACAATTACCAAGGGTCCGAGGAATAGTCACCCAATCTTACTCTCTGAAATCAACCCCACAGGTAGGACCAGAACCACTGTAACACAGTGCCTCCAATGCCCAACCCACAGAGTTGATCCAGGAAGATACCATGGTCAATAGTATCAAAAGCCACTGAGAAATCGAGTAGAATTAACAGGGTTGCACTTCCACTATCCTCTCTCCCGATAAAGGTCATCCACCAGGGTGACCAAAGCTGATTTGGTCCCATAACCAGGTCAAAACCCAGACTGGAACGGGTCTAGATAATCAGTATCCAAGAGTGCCTGCAGTTGCTTCGCCACAACCTTAGAAACAGAGGAGCCTACAAGATCTCCATAGGAAGGGTGTTCCAGATTTTTGGCACCACCACTGAAAATCCTCTTGTGCCCATTTGTCTGATCTTACATGATAATGTCACAGAAAGCAAGTGAAGCTGATCTTAAAACTCATGTTCATATAACAGAAGGCTGTTAAGGGTTTAAAAGGCTAACAATGCCATTTTAAATTGAGCCCAGAAACAAAGGAATGATCAACATAGCTGAAACAGGATCTGTTATATGTTCTGATTGTCCGGGCAATTTCTAAGCTGTTTTAAAGGCAGACCCACATAGAAAGTACTGCAGTAGTCCAGCCAGGGGGTAACGGGCATGAGTGACTCATGCCAGGCCAATATTCTCTGGAAAAGACCATAACTGGCAAACCAGCTGAAGCTGATAAAAGGACTTCTGGTTGCTGGTGTCACCTGTACCTCCAGAGAAAGCACCAGATCCAGGAGTAGTCCCAAGCTGTGGATCTGCTCCTTCCACCCAATCCTAAACAGGTTATATATCCTCTTCCAGATCACCAGAACTCAACAGTACAGAGTGATCAACAGTACCTCCATCTTCAATAGATCAGAAGATGGAAAAGAAGATAGGTTATATGGCATTAGCATACTGAACTCATCTTGATCCAAATTTCTGCACAACCTCATTCAGAGGTTTCATGTAGATCAGGGGTGGGCAACATGTGGACCGTGGGCTGCACACGGGTCCTATCCTTTTTTTTGTCCCCCTACCCAATCACTGCCGTGCCACTGAATTGCCACCAAATTTCGGCAGTGCATGGTGGCGGTGAGAAAAAATGTGCATTTCCCCTTTGCAAACAAGGTATACGGGGAGTGCATGCCTTGTTTTAATGTAAAATCATGTTCCCCCGGGGCTTCTGCACACCTTGTTTTAAAGTGAAAATGCACCTTTTTTTCTTGTTGAATTGCCACCAAAACTCTGATGGTGATATGGGGGGTGGGAGTGGGGGGTGCGGGTTCCAGGGGGCTTTGACAATTAGCTTCTAGAATTTGCTTTGGCAATGTTGACCAATGAGAGTATTTAAAAAAAAATATCGTATCCATAAAATCCACTCCATTATATCCACTCCCCCTTACTCAGCACTAGTTAGGCCTCATCTTGAGTACTGCGTCCAGTTCTGGGCACCACACTTTAAGAAGGACGTAGACAAACTGGAGAGGATTCAGAGGAGGGCAACAAGGATGATAAAGGGACTGGAAACAAGGCCCTATGAGGAGAGACTGAAAGAACTGGGCATGTTTAGCCTTCAGAAGAGAAGACTGAGGGGAGATATGATCGCACTCTTCCAGTACTTGAAGGGATGTCACACAGAGGAGGGCCAGGATCTCTTCTCGATCATCCCAGTTTGCAGGACACGGAATAATGGGCTCAAGTTACAGGAACCTAGATTCCACCTAAACATCAGGAAAAATTTCCTGACTGTCAGAGCAATAAGACAATGGAATCAACTACCTAGGGAGGTGGTGGGCTCTCCCACTCTGGAGGCATTCAAGGTGCAGCTGGACGACCATCTGTCAGGGATGCTTTGACTTGGATTCCTGTGTTGCACAGGGGGTTGGACTCGATGGCCTTGTATAGGCCCCTTCCAGCTCTACTTTTCTATGATTCTATGATATGTGTGTGCGTACGCAGGATGTATTCAATCGTCTGTTTTCTTAGCTTATTCTCACTGGTCATTCAGAACACAATGTTTTATCTTGCCCATCCAGTAATCTATTACCTATAATTGATATCTTAGAAGCAAAGAAAACTAGGGCAGTATGTGATACTTTCTTAAAACCAAAGTATCTGTTGTCTTTTTTAAAGAAACACTGTCCTACATTGGCTGTTAGAAACTTAATCATGATATATCTAAACATATGAAACTGCCTTTTACTGAGTCAGATCCTTGGTCTGTCTCAGCCTCCCCCAACTTGGTGTCCTCCAGATGTGTTGGACTACAACTCCCAGCTTTGCCCAGCCAGCATCTGTAGGGCACCAGGCTGAGGACGGCTTGTCTCTCTAGTCCTGTATTTGCCTACCCTGACAGTAAGATCTCAGGTAGGTCTTTTGCAGCCCTATTTTAGTTCCTTTACACTGGAGAGGCCAGGGATTGATCCCCCCCATGAACATGATGCTTCATAGATTTCATAGATCATACAGTTGGAAGGAGCCTACAAGGCTATCGAGTCCAACCCCCTCCTCAATGCAGGGGGTTGGACTAGAGGAGGGGTCTCCCAAGAAACTGACATCCATTCAGGGCCCAAGCATAATTGTTGGGGGGCACTACAAACTTGTAAAAAGACCCCCCTCCCACACACATACTATGATCTGATCTCATATATACAATATGATGAGTCATGAAAGAAACATTTCAATTTTAATTCTGAAATATTTTCTACATTTCTGAAATCACACTAAGGCCAACATTAGGGCTTTCTTATCATATCCCAACCCCGCCCCTTTTGCTATTTTTGTTTAACATAAAATCCAGCTTGAAGAAGAGTCCTACAAAGCTTGCTGAATGTTTTGTAACTTTTTAGTTGTTTCCAGTAAAGATATTAGCCTGCCAATATATTTTTTTAATTCTTATGAACCAACACTGCTGCAAACATTTAATAAAAAGACCAACTCACTTTAAATCTTCATTTTTCTGGCCCTTTTCTTTGCAAAATCATGAATTAGCTCCCCAAAGACAATTTCTCTTGCAAGTTCACAGTGTGTGTGTGTGTGTGTGTGTGAGTGAGAGAGAGCACACGCACTAGAATTTACTTACGTTTGGTTTGTAAATCCTATCAGCGGCACTGGTTCCCATTGTCCCTAAGATCAATGTCCCTGATTATTATGGTGCTTTGTTCTTCCCACAACTGTTCCTCCCTCTTGTCTATGCACAAGGAAGTTTGAGACTGGTAGTTCTTAAGAGAGGGCATGTCAAGCCTAAATGCTGAAGAGAGATGGTGGGTAACCATTCAACTAGTTACTTATTTTTAAATTGTATTTTACTAATTTAGCTCCATAAATGCCCACAGAGCAGTTAAAATAACTATTACAGTATGGCAATAGCACAACAAAAACAGTAGATATTCTAAAAACTGCAGTACCAGTCCAATAAAACAATAAAACATCAGTAGCTGAAAGTCTAGAAATATACATGATTGAGACTAGCTGCCATTGTATATTTTTTGAAATAAAAACATTTTACTTGGTACAGAATACCTATAAAGTACCAGCTCCGAGGGTAGAAGGTCTCTCTCTCAGGAAAGAGGGAGTGAAACACCGAATGTTATCGTTTTTATAGATGTGTAGACAAATCCCACATTCCACTTCTTAAGACTTATTTATTTATTTATTTTATTATATTTATGAATCGCCCATCTGGCCAGACATCCGGCCACTCTGAGCGATGTACAATGCAATAAAATACGGGGGGGGGGGAAACACACACACACACACACACACACTATAAAACACAATTAAAAACCTAACCCACCCCATATTCCCACCTGAAAAGCCACGTTTTTAATGCCTGACGGAAGCTAATCAAGGAAGGGGCATGGCGGAGGTCACTGGGGAGAGTTCCATAAATTGGGGGCTGCCACAGAAAAGGCCCTCCTCCTAGTCCCCACCAGCCTGGTTTCTCTGGCTGATGGGACAGGGAGAAGGCCATCCGTGGCGGATCTTGTTGAGCGGCCTACTTGATGTTGCTGGAGGCGCTCCTTGAGATATACTGGACCGGAGCCGTATAGGGTTTTAAAGGTCAACGCCAACACCTTGAATTCGGCTCGGCAAACAACTGGTAGCCAGTGCAATTCTTTGAGCACCGGAGTGATGTGATCACGCCAGCAGCTGCCTTTAACCAGGCAAGCTGCTGCATTCTGTACCAGCTGCAACTTCCGAACCGTCTTCCAGGGTAACCCCACGTAGAGCGCATTACAGTAGTCCAAGCGAGAGGAGACCAAGGCATGAACCACTGATAGGCGCAGATGATTAGGAAGGTAGGGGCGCAGCTGCCGTATCAGATGGAGCTGATACAGCACCGCCCAACTCACAGCTGACACCTGAGCCTCCATGGACAGCTGGGAGTCTAGAATGACTCCTAAGCTGCGGACCTGGTCCTTCAGGGGTAGATGTACCCCATTCAGCTCCAGGTCAACATCCCCTAACCTCCCCTTGTCTCCCACCAGAAGTACCTCGGTCTTGTCAGGGTTCAGTTTCAGCATGTTCCTTCCCATCCAGCCACCCACTGCCTCCAGGCACTTGGACAGGGTTTCAACAGCCAAACTTGGTGAGCACTTGAAGGAGAGGTAGAGCTGTGTGTCATCCACATATTGATGACAGCGCACCCTAAACCTCCTGATGATAGCTCCCAGCGGCTTCAGGTAGATGTTAATTAACATTGGGGAGAGGATGGAACCCTGCGGCACCCCACAAGTGAGCGGCCGAGGGTCCGAAGCCTCCTCCCCAAGAACTACCCTCTGGTACCTTCCAGAGAGGAAGGACCGGAACAACTGCAATACAGTGCCTCCCACACCCAACCCCTCCAGGCGGTCCAGGAGGATACCGTGGTCAACAGTATCAAAAGCCGCTGAGAGATCAAGGAGGACTAGAAAAGAGCACTTATGGTATTTGCTTCTGAAGTGTTGTCCTCTAGGCGAAAGAGATAAACTGGAAGTCCAACTTTGCAAAAGGAACCAATGGAATGCTGGAAATGTTCCAAATTTGCAACTAGTAGAATTGGAAACAAGCAAACTGGTTAAACATTAAAACAATTACTCCCCACCACCACCACAAAGCAAAAGTTGGTTGGAGCAGAAAGCTCTCTGCGCCTGAAATTTGCTTTTTTGTTCACAGCCACCAAACCCTTTAATCTTAGCTTCTTTAAAAGTTGCCTAACCAACACTTTAAAAGTCCAGTGCTGTTCTCCTCTCTTCCCATTTTTTACTGTGCAATCCTATACATGTAGGACTGCAGCTCTCTGCCTTTTTGACTGCGACAACTCTGAGTCCAGAAAGGGGCTCACTTAGAAGTTGGTGTTCCAGGCCATTCTGTTCAGGTTCTGGGCACTATGGGGTGGTACTACTACTACTACTACTAATAATAATAATAATAATAATATATTGCAAGGGTTTCAGTCCTAAAATATTGTTCTCAAGTGTCTCTAGCATGCCATTTTGGGAGACATTTTTCTTTTTAAAAATAAAAATAAAAGGGCTATTCAGTTCCACTCCAGCTTTTACAGTCTTCCCCTATCCGGCACCTGCTGGATTCATGACCACCATGCTGGCTGCAGCTTGATGGGAACTGTGGAGGAAGGGGGGCTGGCTGGCTCCGCCAACCCACCCTTTCCTACCCAAAAGACCCCCAGAGATCTCAAGGTGCCAGACTGCCAGCCTCAGCTCTGCAATCCTACTTGAATCTCTGCCAGGGACTTGCCTTGACTATAACCTGGATTTAGCTGAACCAACAGAGCAATCACAAACACCATGTGGGGTAAAAACCAAGGTTTATTCAGGTAGCATAATACAACAAAAGGTGGGAAATGAGGTAAGAACACAAAATAGAGAGACACTTTGGTACAAACCATAGAGCTACAAAACAATAAAAGCTGATTCCTTATATCTCCCAGGCACACACTAGTTACCTGGGGGCCGGTTCCCTTCAGGGTTGGTTTCAGCACAGCCCTGCCACCGAGGAGACTACCACACCTACCCTAAGGTCCGAGATGGGTAGCCCTCCTCAGGGCTTGCCTTTGCCACAGCCCTCATTCAGCTAATTTCACCAGGAGCTACCTGGGGCTGGATCCTGAGGCCAGCCCGAAGGCTTGGACCTCCGCGCATCTTGCTGCCATGATCCACAACAACGACAGGACCACGACAGACAAAAGCCACACCTTGGCAATATACCTTTCCCCCTCCCCTCCTCCTTTCTGTAGCTCTGCTGCTTCTAGCCAATCAGGATGAACTTCACCTGGCCAGGCAGGGAGGAGGGGTGACTCATGACTAGTGGGCTTTTGCATCTTGCATATGAAAGCCAGGTCACTGCAGACTAGACCAGCTTTTCAGGACTTTCAGGTGCCATGCTTTATCAGATACTTATGCACATTTTGCCTCCTCCCAGCCCCCAGCCGGGATTACCTGGTTTACACATGAGGGTGTGTGAGTGTGTGTGTAGGAACCCTCAGAGGCTCTTTTCTTTACAGGAACTGTAGGCCACTGTGCTGGGTGGGGATGATGGGCGTTGTTAAAATGCCAACCAGTCGAACATTTTACAAAACTGAAAAGCTATTTTAGTTTTTAAAATAAATAAATGAATAAATAAAAGGTGTGATGGAGGTGAGGATGAGAAAGAGCTTGAGAGCCAGTGTGGCGTAGTGGTGAGAGTGTTGGACTGGGACTCGGGAGATCCGGGTTCAAATCCCTGCTCGGCCATGAAACTCACTGGGTGACTTTGGGCCAGTCACTGACTCTCAGCCTAACCTACCTCACAGGGTTGTTGTGAGGATAAAATGGAGAGGAGGATGATTATGTAAGCCACCTTAGGTTCCTTGCAGGAAAAAGGCGGGGTACAAATATAATAAATAAATAACGAACGTTTCCAAACCTCAGTATTTGCATATTTAGGTCACCTAGGCAGCAAGAGAGAAGTATTACTGGAGGTGCTTGGCACAACGCACCAGCAGGATTAGTGTTCCTGCCAGGGCTGGGGGGGGGGGAGGCGGGAAGGGGGCTCGCTTTACCAGAAAAAGGCAACAGTTCAGCATCGCATTTTCTTCCTGAGAAGCAACTAGTTTGGGGTGAGCGGCGGCGGGAGTTAATCTCTACTTCCTCCCCGCCCCCATTCCCCTCCCCCGGTAAGGAACCCCATTCCCCCCCCCCCGCCTCCAGTGTGGGAAGAAGAAAGCACGGGATGGGGACCTTTGAGTGTTCCTGGCGGGCAGACGGGCGGCTCCTCACTCACGCGACAGAGGCATGTCACGTTGCTGCTGTTTTGGTTCCTGCTTCTGGGCGGCGGCGGCACCCTTCTCCACCCTTCTCCTTCAGGGTGGAGGAGGTAGCGGCCGCCCCTCCTCCTCCTCCTCCGACCACGTCATGGGGTCCCCTCCCTCGCAGAAGCAACTGTTCCCCTCGCCCACAGACACCAATGCGCGCGTGAAGAGGAAGGAGAAGGAACGCGCCGCCACCGAGGAACTCGCCGTGTGAGTAAGTGAGCGCGTGCGTGACCAGGCCAGCGGCAAACATCTGCCCTTCCCCAGTTCACGGCAGCCGCTGACAGCGGCCCCTCGCCCCGTGGCGCTCGCGTAAGTGGCGCTCGCTTTTCCAAAGGGAAAGTAGAAACTTTTTTTGTTTGTTTGTTGCCTTAGGCAACAAACAAACGAGGCAGCGAAACGCCCTGAGGGCGAGAGACTTAAGCCATCCGGTTGGAGTAGGCGAGCGAGGGAGGAAGGAGACTGTCTCGAAAAAGAGGTGGGCGAGAAAGCGCGCGCCAGGTCTTTCCCTGTTGACTTTGGTTGCGGGAGAGGCGCAGCCCCTCAACCGCGTTCTTTTCCGTGCAAGAACTTAGCGCTGCTGCTGTTGCAACCTGTACAGCCCGAGCCTGAACTGCGTTTAGGAAGCCCCCTCGCTTCCAAATTGCTTTTTTAGCCGGACTAGTAAACACGTGGAGGAGGAGGGCAACTTTCGAGTAATTATAGAGCAGCCATGGTGGCTGGGGGTGACGGGACGGGAGTTGTAGTTCAACACGTCTGGAGGGCACCAGGTCGGGGAATGCTGATAGCTAAGTGTCTTTTAAGTTTTTGCAGAGTGCCTTTCCCTCATTCTGTGAATGAACAATGAACCCTCGGCTACATCGAGATTAAATGCTCCCCCCCACACACACACTCCTCCATTTTAGGGCTTGAGGCTGAGCGGCACCTTTTACATTAGAAACCAAGGGATGATCAGCCCAAAGAGTTTGCTTGGAGTAAGCCCGCTGTGGGATGGTTACACGCATACCTTCCGCTCTTCTCTTCTACATCCCAATTTTGCATGTGATATCAGTCCTTGCACCCCGACGCCCAGTTGTTTTGCAAGCTGTGAGGCAGCTCTTGAGCACTTCCTTTGATTGCAGAATATGCTGTTATTTGTTCCATCGTCTGTCTCTCTTGGACGGCTGCGCAACTTGGGCATCACGATGCAAGGCGTTCAGCTTGCCTCAAAAGGAGGCTTTTGCGGGGAGAGCTAGACCTGAGAGGTTGTTTGGAGAAGTTCCTTGTGGATTGAAGGAAAGCTTGCTACCTTTATCAATAGAGGATCTATCCATCAGCCTAGCGATCGGCAGAAAATCAGCACATGCTTCTCTTGTAGCCTTCCCCAACCTGCCGCCCTCCAAATGTGGTAGACGACAATGGCCATCATCCCCCGTCCTGCTGCCTCTCCATGCCCAGTGGAAAACGCAGTTTGTTAATTTTGTATCTCCTTTGTGCTAAAGGCACAAAGTCTGTAGTGTTGGACTGGGACTCAGGACATCCAGGTTCTAGTCCCTGCTCTGCCATGAAACCCACTGGGTGACTTTGGGCCAGTCACTGACTCTCAGCCTAACCTACCTCACAGGGTTGTTGTGAGGATAAAATGGAGGGGGGAGGAAGAGGATTATGTAAGCCGCCTTGGGTTCCTTACAGGAAAAAAGGCGGGGTATAAGTATAATAAATAAATAAATAAATAAATAAATTTAAAATTCAGGAGCATATGAGACTTTCTGGGTGTGCTGGGCTACCCAGCACTTGAGCACACCTGTGTTGATGCATTACCCATCTGCATAGGAAGGGAGACAATGGACATATTTTGGACAATGTGCTGCCAGGACAGTAATTTTACTAGGGTATCAAAAAGACTTATTATTATTAATTATTATTCTTGCACCATCAATGTGCATGGTGCTTTACAGAGTACAAAAGGACAGTTCCCTGCCTTGTGGAGTTTACAATCTAAAATTCAACACGGGGAAGTCTACAGAAAGGGGTTATATCACAAATCTCCTGGTTGTGGCTAAAATATTGTTAGGGCGATCCTATGCATGTTTAGCCAGGAAAAGAAAAAGTCCTGCAACACTCAGCATTCCCCTGCCAACCATGCTGGCTTGTGAATGCTGAGAGTTCTAGGACTTTTTTCTATGTAAACATGCAAAGGATCTCGCCCTTAGATGTACATCTTTGGAAGTCGTGAGTAGTTTTCTTGATGAAAGAGTTAACCACCCCAGAAAGAGACAAGTGAAGAGCTAGTGTAGCATAACTGGGCAAGAGCTGTGAATCTGGAACTCCCTAGTTCGAACCTAAGCTCAGCCTTGAACTCAGTAGGTAGCTTTTAGGGGTGGCTCATGCTGGCTCAGCTTGTCTGAGCATGGAAAGCTAAGCAGGGTCAGACCTGGTTATTACTTGGATGGGAGACCCCTCCTCTAGTTTCCTGCATTGAGCAGGGGGTTGGACTCGATGGCCTTGTAGGCCCCTTCTAACTCTATGATCTATGAATCTATAACCCATTGTTTCTCAGCCTCAGCACCCTATCTGCAAAATATGGTGACCTACCTTGAATGGTTGTTGTATGGGTTATTGAGATAATGTATGTGAAGAACTTGGAACATTTTAAATCGGCCTTTCCCAACCAGACATGGTGGACTATAGCCCTTATAATCCCCAGCCACCATGGCTATTAGACATCCCCACTGGTCATGCAGGCTGGGGATGATGGGAGTTGTGGTCTAACACATCTGGAGGGTACTTATCGCTATTATTAAAAAAAATAATAAACAGAGCTGTCACCAAATTAATCTTATTGCACAATTTTATGCATGTCTCCTCAGAAGTAAGCCCCACTGTGTGCCACCAAGTTTACTTTTAGTAAGCATGTTTAGGACTGCAGCCAGTAGTTGATTAAAGGTTGATTAGACAGAAAAAAGCCCTACAATTCCCAACATTCTAAATGATGGGTGTTATAGGACTTTTTTCTGGCTAAATGTGCATAAGATTGCACCCTAAGTGTATTGAAATTTGCATACATTACACATGGGTAATTCTGAAGCAAGTTGCATGCTTTGTTTTTGGATGACACATACATAGCAGATATATAATCTTAGAAGAGGTATTCTTCCTGCATGAGAGAGAAGGGAAAATACTGCTTAGATAGTGCTTCCCATCTGCAATTTTATAAATATTTCTATTTAAAATAACTTTTTTAAAATCTGCTGCCTGATTAATTTGGGAGCACCTTTTATATTTGGTTAAAAGTTTTTAGTAGGTTAATCTAACTGATCTATCAATTCAGTGTTGCGGCCCTAAAAATATATGGTCAGGATTTTGAAATCAGGTTTATAGAAGACTATAGCCCTTTTCCTACATTATGATACATGGGTGCAGATGGACAGGCTCCATCCCTTATCTATACATGTTAACGGAATGCATAAACAGGGCCTCCACAGGTATAGCCTTATGAGTGAGGGGGCTGTTCAGGAATTCAGTGAAAACCTGTAAATGGGGGGACGGGTGTGTGTGTGGTGGAACCTGCTGCTGCAGTGCTGCCCCCGCCCCCACTTCCTCATTTATTACATATGAAAAGGACTATTTTAAGGCTGTAATCCCGTAATGATATGTACACTTACTAGGTAGAAAGACCCATTTAACGCAGCGGGACTTACTTCTCAGTAATCATGCATAGGATCAGGCTGCAAATTGGTTCCCCCCTTAATTTAAAAAAACCATTAAAAGGTACACTTTTTATTAATTTTTTTTTTTAAAAAGGACTTTCATCTTCCTGCTCCAAACAGTAGTTATCTGTCCAGTGGCAGTAGTTCTTTAAGTAGTGGAGGGGTTCATGAGTACTGAGGACTAGGGTAGCCTGGCAAAGTTCCTGTGCAGTAAGGTAAACAAAGGTGTGGCTGCCTTGGTGAAATAGCTGGCACAGAAAACTGCTGGAGCAGAAATGCTGAGCTCCATTCCCGATTTGGCATTCTGTGTAGCACACTGTGAGTAAAGTACTGTCTTCGGTATCCATTTTGAAGCAGTTCAGAAGAGGAGAGCAAAATAAGGATAAAGCAGTATATTTATCATTGAAAAAAGGCAGCTGTTGTGTGATGGGCTCAGGGCTCTCCAACCTTGGGTCCCCAGATGTTACTGGCCTACAGCTCCCAGCATACCCAGCAAGCATGGCTAATGGCAAGGGATTCTGGGAGCTGTAGTCCAGCAACATCTGGGGACCCAAGGTTGGAGAGCCCTGGCTTAGAACATAAGAAGAGCCTTGCTGGATCAGACCAGCCATCCATCTAGTCCAGCATTCTGTTCACACGGTGGCCAATCAGCTGCCCACTGGAAACCCACAAGCAGGACATGAGAAACCCACAACAGCACCCCACCCACCCATGTTCCCCAGCAACTGGTGTACATAGCCATACATGTGCTGTGTGAAGAAGTACTTCCTTTCATCTGTCCAGAATTGCTGGACAGATGGATGGCTGGATGATATACCTGTGGAGGCCCTGTTTATGCATTCCGTTAACATTCCCCATTGCTTCTTAGCAATCTTTTTTTAAAGGCTTACAGAGTAAGTAATGAAATGCTTGTTGTCAGAGGCAAGAAGCGACAAGGTGGACTTGAATGTCAAGAAGGTACACTTAGATTAGAGGCTTCCTAATAGTGAGAACATTAAGATAAAGCCAAAACTACCTAGATAAGTTGTGGAATTACTTCTTTGAGTTTTTAATGGAGGTATTTGGAAGACATGGTTAAATATTTGGAAGATGTGGTTAAAAAAGTAAAATCATGCCTATGTGAAGAATATGTGCTGCCTAAGGTCCCTCTGATTTTGAGGCTCTGATTCGCAAACCAATGGGGCATACCAAAAGAGAAGCCACAGGCAGGGTATTACATGGTATTGCAACAAAGTTACGTGTGTTCACACATAACCATAAGTTAGAATTGCTGGCTTATCCTGGTTTACTGTGAATGAGCGGCATGTTCCCACTTGGATCCACCCATCATGCAAACGGGTAAGACAAATCAGAAATGTAAATGGTTATGTGATGTCAGAACCTAGGCTCCTGGTTTGTTAGTTCCAAACAATCCAAGATTCATAAACCATCAACAAACCCTGTTTTATTCCTGTTTATTATCCTAGTGTTTGGGGCAGCAACAAACCAGGAGCCCGGGTTTTGATATCATGTGAAACCTTATATTCCTGGTTTGTTTTACCCAGTCATGTGAAGGGAGTAGCAAAATGGAAATGAATGACCTATGTGCATCATCAGCATGCTGCTCTTTGGGATAACTCAGCAATTCTGGCTTATTATGTGTAATCACATCTTTGCTTAGGGTCATTCCATGTAAAATCAACCAATGAATTTACCTGACTGTCACCGATTTTGAAAAAAAACTTGGTGAACTTGTTGGGTCTGCTGAGAAAATAAGCTGCTCCAAAAATTAGAGTTCTGGGACAAAAACCTTTGGAGATATGGCAATCAAAAATATGAAGAAAAATGTTAATTTTTGTGTGTTGGACAACATTAAAATAACAGTAATTCCAGTTCTACAGAACCTAGAAAGTTCATTTTGGTGTTCTTGGAAAGCCATTGAAATGCTCTTTCATTTGATAAGTAACATAAGTGGTTTTACGGAATAAATATATATTCAAAGTCAAATAGTAAAATTTGACCTTGAATTCTGCAAAAACTAAATTCCCCCCCCCCCATGATTTTTGTTTTAGTATTTTATCTGACAGTGCTTAATACATGTACCAATTTTCAAAATGGGGTTCTTAACAGAAAACAAGTTACATCTTTTGGGGCGCTCTGTGTGTAATATGAATTGCTATCTCACTGTACGTATCTTAAGAAAATATGCATTATCACTTAGGTTTTGAATAAAACGTGCACAATTGTGGTTTATTGAAATGCAACCTGTGTGATGTTCTCCTTTGGCCAATCAAAGAGCTGACGAGGGGTCATGATTTGTTTTTCATACGGATGCTGTAAACTTGCTTGAGCAGCAAACCGTTTCACAGTGCCACCCACACCATCACAAGGCCCTTTTCCATGCAATGTGGCAAAGAAGTGCCATTCTGCAACGATACCGAAATCTGACTTATGCTTACTTAAGTTGTTGAAGTTTTTACCATTTTTATACTGTGCTGCTGCACCATCAGAGAAATAATAGATCTTAGTTATGCTACCTGTTAGAAATGGTGTACAGGAATTCAACAATTTGAAAAGTCACAGTGCAGCAGAAGTCGGGTCAGGCACTTGTCATGGCTTCAGGATCAGGCCTGCCCTTTTCTTTCTTATCAGAATCTGTGAATAAAGCTTGATTTAATGTAGACATCCAAAGAGATATATCTCTGTGAAGGTTTGAGGCCTACCCAAGCCTGGTTTGGTTTCAGCCTGAAGGCCCCGGAAGCTCTGGAAGGGAGGGGGCGGGTTTAAGTTTCATTTTCCTCAAAAAAGTTATGTTTTTAGTGTGTATAAGGGGGTGGAGCTATTGTAGGGACGTACCGTGCATGTATAAGAACATTCATATCTTCTGAACCCCGTTCTGGAAATCGGTACATATACTCAAGGTAAATATGGGTTATCCAAGGGGGGGGGGAACCCTTTGGTTTTTTTGGAATTCAGGGTCAAATTAAAGAAACTATGACCTTGAATATTTTCTTTCACATGCATGCTTTGTGTTACATATCAAATAAAAGGGTAGTTCAAGCGCTTTCATATGACACCATGATTTACTTTCTAGGTCAATTTCGAAGGAAGTTATGATACTTTTTGTGTAGTCACAAATGCTGAAAAATCGTGTTTTGGGCATTTTTTGAGCATACTGTACTTTTGAACCGTGAGGTATAATGACCTATAATCTGGTGTATGTTCATTTCTCATGCTGGTCTACCAGTATGCCAGTTTTTTTTTTTAAATCGCAGATGGTGAGGTTAATTTTTCAAATTTTTTGGTTGATTTTTCATGGAATGACCCCTTAAACAGTGACATAGAAGTCCAGCATTGGGAGTGTTTGTCACTTGGTTTTTCTTCTAAAAGGAAATTGGATTATGCTCTTTTCCAGTGCTTACAAGTTATGAGCCAATTGTTAGAAGTGACTTTGTTCAAGTCTTGTAAAAAGAAAGAGTTCTCTGGACAAGAAAATTGGTGAAAGCAAAGCACTTTTTATTGAATACAGTCTTGCAAGAGTGGGTGCGCTATGCAGGTAGGCACACCTTAACATTCAAGCAGCGTGTTTTTATTCCCTATGCCCGGCCGCAGGGTTCCTCCCTCATTCCCCCATTGGCTGGGTACTTTGAGGTTCACAGCCTATCCCGACCGCCTAAACCGAATTCATTATTCCCCGCCCCTGTTTACAGTCCCTCCTCTTGTTGTGTTGTATCCCCTTACTCTAATTTCCTATTGGCTCTTCCACACATTCCTTAACTTCATTTTAACTTTGACCTCTTACTCTCCATCAGCAGACACCTCTTCTTTTGACACATTTTTATGCCTGGTCTGTGTTTCCAGAAAGGGAGGATTCCTCATTTATCTGTTACCTACTTATTCAATGCCATCCCTATCTAAGCATAATTTATCATCTATTAATCCCATGCCATCCTTATGACCCGGGCATTGAGTTCCTTACATATTTTAGGCCTCATTTATCACTAGACTGGGGCCCCCATTCAGGGTGAGTTCTCTGACTTCTTTTAATTTCTGTCCTTTGTATTTTATTTAATATAATTTGGGAAAGAAACATTCTCTAATTCTTACACAATGATAATTATTATTGGGTATAGTTAAAAAGATTAAATTTTGGATTTGGAAACCCTGGACTCATTAGCTAGCCTTTGCTAGGAAAACTTACTTGTTTTGCAGAGTTGTGAGGATAGGCAAGCTGACATTTGAAAATATGTATTGGATATCTAAAGTACAATATAAATGTTTTTACATTAAAATTTTCAAGGTTAAATTTTCTAATAAATGGCATCTACAGTAAGAGGATAGGGTTGTTTTTTTAAGTTCCATGTGCTGAACACCCAAGGCTTTTACCTAGGTCTGATTAATTACTACCATTAATCATAATTAATTCCATTAATCATTCCTCGGCTTTTAAAGCTGCAAAATTTAATTGTAACTTGTCACTTGGAAAGGATGCATGAAATCTTTGTTAGAATATTTTCTAATGTATTGTCCTGTACGTGTATGCAGGTTTTTGTACCGCACTCTTGAGTTTTTCTAGTAATGAACTGAAGCCAGTAGTAGACAGTGTAGGCTACATACTGGAAGAGAACAGGAGTTTACTTTTATCAGTAATGCCTTAGTGATATTTCATTGAGTTTCAACAGAATGAATTAAATAACATATGATTTCCCCCTGTTTTTTTCCCTTTCAAATGGTTCCTATGGTCATATGAAGTTATTTTATTGGTCCATCTAGTCCAGTATTATCAATTCTAATTGAATCCCCAAAGTCTTGAGCAGAGTTCTCTTATCAGCCCAGTGGCCTGACATCTTATTAACAGAAGTTGCCAGGGGTTTAACCTGAAACTTTATGCATTCAAAGCATGTGTTGTACCACTCAGCCATGGCATGCATCTTGTTGCCCATGTAGCTGTGCTTTTAAGAACAGCTTCATATGCACATATTAGCAGGCATGGCCGGCGCTACCGCTAGGCCAACTAGGCGGTTGCCTAGGGCGCGTAGCGGAAGAGGGCGCAGAACGCTGCGCTCCTCTTCGCTGCTGGCGCGCTCCTGCCCTGCCCGCCCGCCCTCCTCTCCGAGAAAGCCAGGTAAGTGCGCCCGGAGTAGTGGTGGGGCCGAGCCTGGGCACCTCCCCCCTACCTTGCCTCGCCTCTGTGCCGCCTCCCACCTCGCCTCGCTTTGCCTCTGCGCCGCCTCCCCCCCGCGCCGCCTCCCCCCACCTCGCCTCGCCTCTGCGCCGCCTTCCCCCCGCGCCGCCTCCCCCCCACCTCGCTTCGCTTCGCTTCAACTCTCCTCCGTGCCGCCTCCCCCCCCGACACCTACCTTCTCCGTGCTGTTTCCGGAGCCCCGCCCGCGCTCTGTTTTGGCGGGAAGTACCAGGGCAACAGGGCTTAAACAGCCCTGTTGCTCTGGTTTCCCCCGGCCAAAAACAGAGCGCAGGGGTCCCTTTTCGGAGGAGGCGTCGGACTGGGAAGGTAGGTGGGGGGGTGGCAGCGGCAGCGTGCGGGGGGGGGTCCGGTGGCGGCGGGGGGGCGGGAGGTTGCAGAGCAGGGCTGCTTTCCGGAGCCCCCCCCACGGCATGAGGGGGGGCGCTAAATATAATTTAGCCTAGGGCGCCAAACTGCCCTGCACCGGTCCTGTTAGCAGGTGATAAAGTTTCTCCATGTCCTAAAAAAAGCTTCACTTGCTGATTTCAGCACAAACTTGTTCTGCTCCTCAGTGGAGACAAACCTAGTTTTGAACAAAAGTTGAAATGGCTTTCATTTCAAGATGGGCTCCATTTATGTAAGTAAGAAGGTATAGCTGGAGATTTCTTACAGGAAGATGGGAGAATTGGAACTTTAAGTTAATATTCATTGCTGTAAGCTTCATAAAAAATGAAGAACTGGTTTTACAGCCTGTAAGCATGTGTTAATCACATTTTTCTCTGTTGTCTTCCAATATTCCTTTGTCCTGACCTGTAGCATCAACTCTCAGCTTTTATTGCCAGTCCTTTTTAAAGTAAGAATTGTGTTAAATAAAATTACACATTGGATTTGTCATCAGCAAACCTAAATTTGCAGAGAACTGTATTTTTGTCACTTGTGACTCTAATTGCATTGTTAGGCTGTGTAGCTGAACTTGAAAAAAGTACATTTAGCAATCTAGGTGTAGTAATCTATATACATTTTCCTGGAAGTAAGTCCTTTATACATGCCTACTATTCTGAATAGGCATGTATAAGTTGGTGCCATCAGTATAGCATTAATGCATTTATTATTTTTAAGCACCAGAAGATTTTTCTACAATAGGTGTGTGTGTGGTGAGGGGGGAGTAACAAAACATTATGCCTCTCATTGAACAGAACAGTTCCCTTTTAAATTAAAAAAAACCATGAGAAATAAAATAAAAATTAGGAGATGGCAGCTTGCTGGGCATCAAGAGAGGTGTCTGTGGGCATATTGATGCCCATAGGCGCTACATTGGAGATTCCAGCTGAAGGGAGTTAGAAGCCTCTGTGTGAGGTATAGAAATCATGGAAAGCATACTGAAGCCCTGTGGTCTGTAAGGATCCCACATACTATATCCCTATGGGAATTAGCTTTGTAAACTGTATCAGCAGCTATGGATAGTATCTTTTATGAATGTTGGTACCAAACATATGTGCATGCATGCACACACAACACACACAGGTACAATGGAAAATTAAGACAGCACTATTAAATCTACCGTAACATAAATATAAATGGCATGTTTGTAGTACTATTTAGACTATGAAAGCAAGGCACAGCTTATGCTTATAAATGCTGAGCACTATGAAGGGGTGAAATAGTGATGCCACCAGTCTGGGAGAACAGCATTCCCCGCTTCACCCCTGTAATTACACATTTGGAACAAGAGGATCTGAATGTAAGAAGGAGATTAAAAAAGGAAACAAATTCTTGCTCATTTTAAGAGCATCAGATGTGCTAGCCTGGGGGAGGGGGTTGGCAGTGTTCCCCACCATCCTCTTTACCCTGACCACCACTGCTGCTTGTAACCAGCAGCCCTACCCATACTGAATCAGACCATTGGTCCATCTAGCCCAGTATTGTCAACACTGACTGGCAGTGGCTCTCCAGGGGTTTCAGGCAGGAGTTTTTCCAGCCCCACCTAGAGATGTTGAAGATGGAACCTGGGACTTTCTTCATGCAAAGCATGTGATCTACCACTGCACCACTGCTGGGATACCCAACCAACTCTCCAACTTGGAGGAGGGAAGGGCCAATAAGCCTCTTCAGACCTGGATCCCCAGCAAGGTTGCATCTTTCCAGAAGCGGCCTACTTCCATTGGCTGGCACCCAGTAGCCATGCCGTCTCGTATGCATTGCCATTCTAATATGTCCCTCCAGAAGGACCTGGACATTAATCTAGTTTCTTTGGGATTAAAAGCTCTGGACTTGAGCCATGGCAAGGTAGAAGAAAGGTGGGCAAGGAAGAAGAAAGATGAGCAAATTTATTATCCATATGGTATGCATAGATATACAACTATTACCCATAGGGAAGTCCATTAAAAACGAATGGAGCTAAGAAACCTTTCTCCCTGGGAGTGAAAAGGTCTGATTCTTGACAGAATTTGAAGCTGTTTTTATTAATGCATTTTGAATTATTCATCTGGATCTTGGAAACAAGTCTGAAGCTGATCGGGTTCTCATAAGCTAAATGGAAAATTCATCTGGTTACAAAGTTGATTAAGGGCACAATCCAGTCGGGATGCCTGTGGCAGAGGATTATGGGCATCCTATGGAGGGCGGGAGGAGTGTGGAGGCAAAGGTCACCTCTGCATTCCTCCCGCCAAGCAACTCGGCTAGATTGCCAGTTTCGTCCGTCAAACTGAGACGCCTCAGAGTGGGAGGGAAGGCAGCTGAGGCACTGCCAGGATACGGTACTTCATATTGTGGCCGTGCCTGTCTCCTCCCCTGCCCACCCCCTAAACCCTGTCTCCGAGGTAGTGTTTGCAACCTCAGAGCTGCAGCCAGAGTGGTTCTTGCTGCACCAGCTGTGTGGGGCAGGGGAGGGCACTTCAAGTTTGGAGTCCCAGCTCCGACCGCAGAGCGATTTTCCTAGGTCAGAGCGGGGACTCCAAAAAATCCTATGGCCATCTAGATGTTGTCTAGCGGCCATTGGATTGTGCTATAAGTAAATGATTTGTGTGTGAATATATTGCAATAAGTATCAATTCCTGGTGATCTGAAACTGATAAAGTTTATTATACTTATTGCATATGAATTTGGTGGTGCTCTTATAATAAACTTTTAAATTGTTGAAACTCTATACCTGATTAATGAATTGAAATAGCACAAAACAATTTACTATATAATTAAAAAAATAGTGGCTTGGATCCTGAGGCCCAGGCATAGAAGGAAGCTCATGGAAGGTAACTTTCCTGTCTCCTCTGCCTTCTCTGGCCTGCGCTCTCTGAAAAGAAGATCAGGGCACAGTCCTGACGCAACGCGTGGAATGGGATGTGTGGGGAATTGATCCAAACCAGGCACAGGCACCTTATGCAAGAGCTCATGCAAGGTGCCTCAGCTGGATTTGGGGCAATTCCTCCAGCAGCCCCCTGAGCACCATCCCACACTCTTCTGGAGGTACTCTAACCCTTCAGAGAAGATTCCATAGGGGCTGCAGTGGGGAGGAGGGGGTGGGGAAATTCCCTTCCACGAGCTTCCTTCCTTGTGCTCATGGTTTTCAGGATCCAAGGCAAGATAAATAAGAAAATAGCAGAAGAGCATTAATTAAAAGCATCAGAAAAGAGACTATGATGACTGGGACACTGCAGTTGGAGACCCTGGGCTGGCCCTTGCACTACTGCTCAGTATCATATCTGGTGGAGGAGGATTTGGAGCTGCTCCACAACCTGGCAAGAGAGAAAACAACCTCTTGCTCCCTCATTTGTAGGTGATGGCACCAGAGACTTCCAGGCTAGAGCCTGGCCCCAGTGTGGATACAGGCCTGGAAGGAATTAAGGGATAACCTAAACTTTAATAATGGGAACTAAAAGACTAACCATGGGATTAACTGATTCATCATTTTCTATAGTTACTTGAATATTGCAAATTGATTTATGATCTTGGAGGTTTAATTAGATTTGAGTGGTGGAAATAAGAGCTTTGTCTTAAGGAAGATGAATACTAGACAAATAAGAAAACATAGATACAATGATGGAAATGATATTTCCTACCTTATAGGAAATATGGAAAGTACCGTAATCATTCACAGCAAAGAGCAGAAATTGATTTCTTAAATATATATATATATATACTGTACTTTTAAACCATTCAAAAACCAAAGTTCTCTGGGCAGTGTACAACACATTGAAAATATAAAATACAAACACTAAAACAAATCTTTAAAAACTAGACTCATATCAAGACAAAACTAGCAGCAAAGTATAAAACCATCTCAGCACATGAAAACAAATTAAAACCAACAGAATAAAATGCTAAAAGCACTAAAAACTGTTTTTATAATACCTGGGAGAATAAAAATGCCTTCACCTGGTCTCGGAGAGACTATAATGTAGATGCCAGGCAAGGCTTTCTGGGGAGAGTGTTCCACAAATGGGGTACCACCACTGAAAAGACCCACTCTCTTGTAGCCACCCACCTCACCTCATTTGGCTGGGCTGCCTGGAGAAAGGCCTCAGATGATAAATGTTTGACTACAATGTTTCAAACACACCAGGAGAGTAAGCAAGGATTTTTCTTTCTTTCTTTTTTTATTGCATTTTTTCTGCAAAACCCTATTCCCCCCCCCTATTTTTTATGTGTTTAGGCACTACATTTAAATAATACTTATTTTAAAATTATACGAAGTTAAATTTGAACTGTAAGTTTAAATGTAGCAGCAAAATAATCTGTGCACATGATGGTGATGGAAGAAAACTTTTGCCCAAGACAAGCCAGATAGAATTTTTATTTGGGTAGAGAGAAGAAAAATTTCTACAAGCTGCCTTAAGTAGTGTAATTCATCATTCTTCTTGAAATACCAAAACAAAGGGAGTAATGATAGGCTGCCAGGCTGAGATTTCAGTGAAAGTCACACAAGCGTTGAAAGACCCAAAAGGTAGATATTTGTTTTTAAAAGGCATAAAAAATTATATGATATGCACAAATGGGCAAGCAGCGTTTTTTAGAAACCTATTTCAGAAAGTAGAAAACTGGATAGTAGGAGAATTTATAATTACTGGAAACTTCAGCAGGGTGTTATGTACTGTTAACAAAGCAAATAAAAGCACGGAATACTAAAGTGCTACAAACCTGGCTATTTACAGCATGACCATAAATATGTTTACTTGGAAGAAGTCTCACTGACTTCAATGGGACATACTCCCAAGTACCGGTAAGTGAGATTTGGATTGCAGCCTCTTTGGTTGATAGCTAGAGATTTTGAAATCCATCTATTTATACCAGTTACCCAGGAAGGCATATACAATAAGAGATAACATTTTACATGCTTAAATATAGTGAGCAGTACAGTAGAAAGAGTGGGCCAATGGTCTCTAGTGTCCATGTGCCTTTGATGCTGATGTGGCAAAGAAACTGATTTTTTATTCATTACTAATGTTATACAGGAAGCAGATTTGATTGGGAAACGTTCAAGGCATTTTTGAAAGGACATTTTATAAGCTTTGGGTTCCATTAAGGGATAAATATTAGGAAAGCCAAGATAAACATAAACAACACAGACCTCACTGTTTACAATTTCCTAACCCCCACCCAAAGCATGTGTATATAAATCTATCAGCTAGAGGGTAACACTTCTGATGCAGCTTGCAGTGGCCAGTGTTGTGCCTCCAGTAGGTCAGACAGAGACCAGCCGTGCCGGAGTGTGTTTGGGGTGGGGCCAGGCTAAGTGCTGCCTGACCCAGCTGGGCAGCCTTACCAATCAGCGCCTGCTCAAAAGGCAGGTCCCAAACACACTCAGATGCTGGAAGCAATTGTTTGTTACAGCTGCAGCCAGACGCTCCTGACATTCCCGACCTCAGACTTGTACCTTGGAACGACCTTGACCACGACTTTGCCTGATCCCGAACTGGTTTATGTTTGCTGTATTTCGGAGTGATATATTTTGGCTTTGACCCTCGGACTGTGATAACGACTACGGCTTATCTTGGAACTGGACGGATTTACGACAGCCATGAAAGCTTAAGCTATGATCAGTTTGTTAGTCTTCAAAGTGGCACAGGACTCTTTCACTTGGTTCGCACTCATATCCTGCTTGTGGGATCCTGTGGGTTGACCACTGTGTGAACAGAATGCTGAACTAGATGGACCCTTGGTCTGATCCAGCATGGCTCTTTTTATGATCTTATGTTAATAGTGGCATTTGGCAGCAAATCGTGCATTAGTGCGGCAAATCGTGGGACGCAAGTTTTGGTGGCAAATCGTGGAAAGCATGCAAGCCCTTAACGGTTTGCAGCAACAACCTGCAAACACCCCATTTGTAGGTTGTTAGCATGGCATCCAAACTTGGACACTTTGAGTTATTCGTGGGTTAAACAACCCAGAGTTAACTCATGGTTTGTTTTTAAGTTAACTTTGGGTTGCTTAACCCATGGGTAACCCAATGTGTCTGGGTTCAGACATCATGCTAACAACGTACAAATGGGACCTTTGTACCTTGTCGCTGCAAACTGGAAGTGGCTCGCATGTGACATGCATGCATGCAAATCCACGATTTGCTGAATGCCACCATTATGTGTGAACAGCCCCTTTGTTGTTTTAACATAAACTGAATGGCTCAAAGGTAAAACAAAGGTAAATTCTACAAGAATTCTACATTTCTTGTAGAATTTACCTTCGTTTTACCTTTGAGCCATTAGAATAGGCCTTAGAAATAAGGCCTATTGAATTAAATGGGAAACTCCCAATTAAGTGTGTAGAGGAATGCAGTTTAAACTAATCGATGCATATGGCATGGCTAAAACCCTGCTTTATTCCAGGCTAAGAGTTTTCAAGCTGGGAAATAAGACTGAGAAATGTAGCAAAAAAATATCATTTGGTTATATCTGTTAAGTTAGTGTATCATTCCAGGAACTCTTGTATATATCAGTGTGTGCATCAGACCTTCTATATGGGCTTGGCGCTTTCTCTCAACTATTAATTATATTTTCTGATCATCATGGCATCACTGAAATTAAAATATGTTAATTTCTAATCATGTTAGCACCAGTAAATCAAAGAGCCAGTAGTTTTGCAGGATTTATTTATTGTTATGTTGGGTGAAAGTTCTGTAGGGTGAAAGAGTATTGATCCTTTCTCTTATTGCTATAGGTTGTATTTATTCATTATTACTGCTATTATCATTTAGAAAAAAATTATACAGCTTTTCATTAAACATATAATACCCCAAAGTGGTTCACAAAAATGACATCAACAAAATACCATAAAAGCAGTCAGTAAAATAATAAAGCAATGCTAAAACAATAAAATACTTCAGTAAAATCACCAGGGGTTGCTGGCAATGCTAACAGTCAGGAAAATGCCCAGGAAAAGAATTATGTCTTCAATTACCAATGGTAACACTCCACAGTGGGAGTCCAGCTGATCTTAATGGGGAAGTGATTCCTCATGGTGGGCACCACAGTCGAGAAGGCCCCTCCTCCACACATTGGCCAAATGAGTATCAGCAGGTCATGGTATGGTAAGCAAGGTCTCCTCCCAGAGTGTAAAGACCAGGGCAGCCTATGTAGAAGAAGGTTTTATATCATGAGGACTGATATCATAAATAGATTCAAGACAGTTTAAAAGAGAGAATCATTCTCAGTAGCTTCCTAAGTAACACGTGTGTATTTTTTTAAAGTCCCATTTACTTCAGCGGCTTTAAAAATCCCTATTCTTTAATTTTTTCACATGCATTGCAATCAGTGTGCTACTTCATGCAATACTAGAGGCATTCTTTGTTGCACTGTACAAGGTAACACTAAAATGTAGGCCTGGGCCATGTCCCATATATGACACACTGATATATATGAAATTTAAAGACATTGTGTTTGCTAAAGCAGAGTTCAGAGGAGAAATCAAAATTCAGATTGTTATATCTATTTAGGAGAATAAGTAAGGACATCTTAACCTCCTCCTTTTTCTTTGATCTTTGCAGAAAGAAATGCATTTTCTTTATTCCTTGAATAGTGATGACTGCATACTTGACTGAAACATATCTGACCAATGATGCATGGGAATAGAGCAGTGCAGACACAAATATAAGAAAAATGGAGGAAAGGAACTGTTCAGATGTAACCAATCACTTTACATGGTGACTGTGAAGTATCCTGCAATCCATTATATGAGAAAGAAGATAAAGAGAAGCCCAAAAGGTAGGTCTAAAAATGGAGTTGCTGAAATCCACTTTGTATTTCACACCTCGCATTTTACAGTTGGGATACTTAAACATCTGTAGAAAAAGGAGTAGAAGGCATAATTCTTTCCTGGGAAAGAAAAAAATTGGCCTTGTAGGCCCCTTCCGACTCTACTATTCTATGATTCTAGATACAGCACATTTGGGACATGGGATAAGGAAGGGGAATTATGGTGGTCATTACTAGTTAATTAGACCATCAGTAATAATATCCCAGGAATGTCTTGGATGTAAGTCCTATTCAGACATTCTGAGCCTCAATAGGGCAAACGTGTAAGGAGAAGGAGGTCTCTAGCTCCTCCCCTCTCCCTCATCTTGTTTGTCGCCCTCAGTTTGTGGAGGATAATGGTCTGAAGAGGAGCGCTTCCTGTATCCGTGGAGGCTCTGCATGTGAGCCAGAATGCTGGAAAATCTGCATTCTGGCTCGCGTGGAGAGGTTCCACAGATACAGGAGGCACTCTTCTTCAGGCCATCACACTCCACAAGTAGAGGGCGATGAACGCAACAGAGGAGAGGGGCAGGGCTGGAGCACTCTTTCTCCTCTCACCTTTGCCCTATTCAAGTTCAGAACACCAGAATGGGGCTATTATCTCAATCACATTCTTTACATGGTATCTACTGCTATGAATGTGCCAGTGACAGAGTGAGGGGAGTGTTTTCCTAGGTACAAAATCTTGCACTTTGTTCAGAAAATGCATGAGGAGGGTCTTGCCTCCAACCAAAGTTCATGTAAAGACTATGTGTAACAAATGAGAAACAACAAACTAACCTTGTAACAAGTCCATACGCTGAAAAGAACTAACCCGCAGGAAGGCGGTGGAGTAACTTGTATCAAATAGTATAGTTGTCTCCCACACAGATAAGTGAATCAAGGCTCATATGGATTCCTGCAGCCCTGCTCTAACAGAGATTCCTGAGTGATTGAAGAGAACCTCAACCACATACTTAAACTAAACCCAAGTTTGGAAAGGGGCAATAAAGGCAATACATAGCTCTACATTGACAAAGGCAACTTTGCAGGCCTAGCTAGTGGAAGAGTCTGCTGATGAACCCCAAAAAAGTGTAGGCTAGCTTCAGTTTGGGCTCAGTGTGGCTCAGGTTTTAGGTCTCATGGAGCAGCTCATAAACTAAAGTTCAGATATAGACTTATCCCAAGTTTGAGAGTTCAGCTTTTCTTTTAGTTTAAACAACACAGAGAAGGGGACTCAGCCCCTTGCAAACAAGTGACGAACATTCCCACTCACTGGAAGCTAGTGCAGACCAGTAGTTCAGCCATAGCCTCACTTGCTTTTTAAATGGAGCCCTCTGATCTGATTGCCTGCAGCAGCTATAGAGCTATACAAGGAGGCAGGCTTGCAAGGTCAAAGAGGTCATCAGCACAGTTAATGAGCAGTGTCAAGGAAGCTATTCGAGAAAAGAAGGCTTTCTTCAGAAAATGGAAATCTTGCCCAAATGAGGGAAACAAAAGGGAGCACAAACTTGCACAAAGGAGATACAACATCCAAGCAGAGAATCAGAGATGCAAAAAAGCATTTTGGGGAACATATCACTAACAATATCAAGGCCAACAATAGTTCTTTAAATATATCAGAAGCATGAAACCAGCTAGAGAGGCATTGGATTGTTAGAGTTCAAGGAGTACTAAGGGAGGATGCGGAGACTGTGGAGAAGCTGAATGGATTCTTTTCATCTGTCTTCACTGCAGAAGATAAGGGGCAGATACCTGTGCCTGAACTGATGTTTTCAGGAAGGGAGCCTGAGGAACTGAGGCAAATAGTAGTGACAAAAGATGAAGTTCTCAGCCTTATTGACAAATTGAAAGTTAATAAATCACCAGGCCCAGATGATAGCCATCGTAGAGTTCTTAAAGAACTCAAATGTGAAATTGCTCATCTTTTAACAAAAATATGTATCATGTCCCTAAGATCAGCCTCTGTACCAGAGGACTGGAGAATGGCCAATGTAACACCAATTTTTAAAAAGGGATCCAGGGGGGATCTGTGAAATTACAGGCTGGTTAGCTTAACATCTGTTCTGGGTGAATTGGTTGAAAGCATTATTAAAGATAAAATTAGTAAGCCTATAGAAGGACAAGCCCTGCTGAAAAAGAATCAACATGGTTTCTGCAAAGGTAAGTCCTGTCTCACTAACCTTTGAGTTATTTGAGAGTGTCAATAAACATGTGGACAGGGGTGATCCAATAGACATTGTTTATTTGGACTTCCAAAAGGCTTTTGACAAATTCCCTCGCCAAAGATTCCTGAGCAAACATAGCAGTCATGGGATAAGAAGATAAATCTTCTTGTGGATTAGGAACTGGTTAAAGAACAGAAGGTTGAGTAAATGATAAATTCTCCAAATGGAGGGATGATCCAAGATGGCGACGGACGCAGACATGCAAACCGTGAGCTCTGGCTTTTATCACAGTTTATTGTGAAAACTTTTCTGCAGCCTTGAAATATTAGCCTGGCATAGGCAGTCAGCAAAGACTAAAGAAAAGGAGAAAGAAGTAGTAGTGGGAGGAAGATAACTAAGAAGAAAGAAAAACCCTGTTGCTATTTACAAACGGTGGCGGCCTGAAAGTTTGGTAAAACCCCTTCTGACTAACTCCTGCCAAATATTCAGCACAAACATACAGTTTGTTTTGAAAAAACTTTCTGCTGCTTTGAAAATACCACTCTGGTACAGGCAGCTAGTAGAAAACTAAAGGAAAGGAGAAAGGAGGAGGAGGGGAGGAAGATAACTAAGGAAAATAAAATCTAGCCGCGGCTACTTACAAACGGAGGTGACCTGAAGTTTGATAAAACCACCTTTGACTAGTCTCTTGCTAATTCTCTATTAAATATACAGTATATAGAAAAGAGATGGTATTGACTAGGAGTGGTTACAAATCACTTGGATTCCCTCCCACCCTCTCTATTACGGGCGGACATAAGAAACGTAAAGTCCAGACAAAGATCACTCAGTTTTTTTGTAGAAGAGAGGAATGAGTCAAAGACTGAGGAGATTGAAGAGATGGTGGAGTCTCCCCCTAACTCTGTTCTGGATTGGACATTGGACCTAAAAAATAATTTAATGGCTATGGACTCTCAGGAGAACATCTCTGATTACATGGGCTCTAATACTCTCACAGAGCTATTACTAGCAGAAAGAAGGGCTTCTCAGGTGCTAACCTTGTCTCCCCCTAAACACTCCCTTTTGGATGAAATGATGTTAAGACAAATTACAGAGCTGGCTGAGAGTAATGGGAATGTAAATCAGATAGATCAACCCAGCCTAACATTTTCATCTGCTTGCGAAGGCACAATCTTGGAAGGGTGGCTGGTTGCTTTGTCTAAAGATATCGGACACATTAAGCGTTTCCTGGCGGAAAGTAATAAGCTTTTAAATACTCTGGCAGACATCTGCAAAACTTATCAAATTAACCCCAACAACCCTGGAAACAAGGAAGGACAAGATATCATAAGCAACCCTCCACCCATAATTAAGATTAACAAGGGGAGAAAGGAGCTAAGTAAGAAGCTAAGTAGTAGTAAAAATAAGAGAAAAAATGTTAGTATTGCAAAGAAGAGCAAAAATATAAAAAATGTAAACATAGATAAATGTAAGAAAATGGATTATAAAAAATTATTTAATCTACTAGACAATAGGCTCATATCTAAATCTAAACTTAGCCGAACTAATCTAACAATTAAGTCCACTCTCAAACAGAAAGAGGAGAATCCTTTTCCATGTAAGATCTTAGATCAGAAGAACTACATACTTTACCCTAGTACCGGAGCAGAGATTATAAAGCCAACACCTCTACAGCCCCTGGATCAAAGCTCTATCTGTTCTCAGGATCTAGAGGGACAAGATCCTTGGACATATGTCTTGCACATGAGGAAGCTATTGCAGAAGCCAGCTCCAAAGATAGCACCGATTGCACCTCCTTGGAATTTAGTTTTGAACAGATATAAACTGGTTTTTATCAATTACCCTAAACCAAGGGGAATTTTAACTCAAAATGTGCTGTAAATCACATTTTTTAAAGTTTATAGAAGTTGCTCTCCTGGGGGCCCTTACAATTGCTAATGTGAATCATGTAGAATATCTTTATTATAATGGTCTACGAGCACGAGCAATTGTCACCTTCTCTGAATGGACCACTGCCAGGCGAGTTTACGACTGCAGAGAGATTTTTTCTGAGAGAGGAGTCCAAGTTACTAGGCTATTTGAGAATCAGGCCCAACTCCAGTCGGTGCTCCCCTGTTCATGTAATTTGGCCACAAAAATCTGGAACAGATATGTTACACAGTAATAATGATCTGATCAATCTGGATATTGATGGACAGGTAACAATCACTTATAAGGATTTGGAACCCCACAAAGCAATGGACCATCAACAATCCGATGACTCCCATGATATGGAGGAGCAACGTTTGTTAAGAGTTTTTCAAGGCTCCACCACATATTATACAGAGCGAGACCCTGGGAAGATATGACTGCCCTAACTCGCATCCGGTGAACATGACAAATGGACAAAAAGGAATAAACAGCCCCAATGAGGTCCAAGGCAATGCTGAGAACCTAAGCATGATTCAACCAGCCAGCAAAGATCAAGGGGAAGATGTTGAACAGGTACCCTCGGAAGGGACCCTAAGTAAATATCATCTTCAAGTACCAGCTGAAATAAATCTACTGCCGACAGTATCGCCTTTTGGGCTCGTAATAAGAGAGCCAACACTAAATACGGTGGGACCACCTGAAAGGACTAACTCAGCAGAAGACCACATTGCTGAAATTGCAAAAAACAGCAGACCATGATTAACGAAGGAGGAATGGTTAGCCAGCAGATTTCTGGAGAAACATGAATTGGGTAGTCCACCCAAAAAGAATCTGCAACCATTAGCAGATAAGGATTATGGGCCGAGGAGCCCTGCACAAATAGTTAATAGTTGTGCTTTTTTAGGGCCACTAAGCCCTTTGGCCCCTTTAGGATAACACACAGACAAACGGAACAACAACTACGTATCCTGTCATGGAATATGGCAGGATGGGGAAATAAGTTTGTTGACTTGGACTTTATCCCCTATTTACAATCATTCGATCTGTTGTGTCTGCAAGAAACTTGGTTTAGGGACTCTAAGGATATGCAACTACAAGGTTTTAAAATTTTAGCCCTGCCTGCTATTAAGATAGGCAGGTATGGTCGTGGAAGTAGTGGTATCGCGATTTTACTTTCAACAGACACACATCTGGACATAACAGATCTGGAATTGTCGGATAGCGGCTATATCCAGTCAGTTTTAGTTAAATCTTTTATGCACAACCCAGTTGTTTGCTTGAATGTATATGTTCCCCCTAAATCCACTAGGCATAATGTTAACCAACTTTGGCAGGATCTGGACCAAGTACTTTATCTGGTTGAAGAAACCCTACCTAAAGCAGAGATATTGTTATGTGGAGACTTTAACGCACGAATAGGTGGCAGCAATGAACAGATATGTAAGGATTTGTTGCTAGATGATGCTGATACCATTCCAGACAGAAGCTCCACTGACAAAGTTGTCAACAAATCTGGGAAAATTTTGTTCTCCCTCATATATAAGCACCACCTATACTGCTTGAATGGTGGGCCCCTAGATAAGACTGGGGGCCATCTTACCTATTTGTCTGAGAGGGGGGGTAGTGTGGTAGATTATATTTTTATGTCAGCTGGCCTCTACGCAAAAACCCACTCCTTCCGCGTAGATGACCGTGCGGACAGTGACCACTTAGCATTGATAGTGGAGGTCGACTGTCCAGGGGGAGGGAAACAGCCTACCGCTCAGCACCCCTTACAGGCTGCATGTATAGGTGAGAGACGCCTCAGATGGTCACCACTGTTGGCGGATGAAATAAAGCAAATATTAAGCAGTACAAACATGACGGAGATCAGGGATTTGATTATTAACAATCCTGACAATCCTTTTGGCTTATATAAGATTTTAGTTGACAACATGAGGCCTTTCCTGGTAAGGTCTGGATATCCAAGAAGGAACCAGTATGTACATTCATGGTTTGACACGGAAGCCAGGAAGGCCAAACAAGCCCTGGTAAAATCGGCTAGGTCCCTGCGGAGGGATAAATCAGAGGATAATATCAGAAGGCATTTGATACAGAGGGGAGAATATAAGATGCTATTGAGGTGGAAAAAAGTGAGCTTTGCAACCAGCTTCTGGAAGGATTTAGGACAAGCTGTCACAGAGAAAAATGGGAAACGATTTTGGCATTTGGTGGCCCAGGGCCTTAAAAATCCCAAACCTGTGATAGCTGGACAAATCCTGATGGCAAGGTGGGTCGAACACTTTGGCAGTTTGTTCTCACGCACAGATACAACTCAGCTGATGCAAAGTGAACCAGAGGATGGTCTGACTTTAGGGGCACAAACTACTTGGCCCTCAGTTACGGAAGGGGAAATCAAGAGCCTCATTGGACAATTGACATGTGGAAAGGCTCCAGGTGGGGACATGTTACCACCTGAAATTTTCCGTTTAGATCCATCTTGGTGGTGCCCAATTTTGGCAGTGCTCTTTACATCGATTGACTCAACTGGCGTTCTCCCAAGTGGTTGGACATCCAGTACGGTGGTCCCAATATATAAAAAGGGCAACCCGCAGGACCCTAATAATTATCGCCCAATAAGTCTACTCGATGTTCCTGCCAAATTGTACGCAAGGCACTTATTGGAGAAATTAGAGCAATGGGTAGAGGAGTCTCATATCCTTTCCCCATTACAGGCTGGCTTCCGTAAGGGCCACAGCACAATCGATCAGTGCTTTGTATTGAATTATTTAATACAAAAGTATGTAAACAACCCACCAAAGAAGTTGTATGTTGCCTTTGTAGACCTCTCCTCTGCCTTTGACTCCATAGACCGACAGAGGTTATGGAATAAGCTACAGGCTTTCTCAATTGAGAAGTGTCTTCTATCCCTCATACAGCGTCTATATTCTAATACAGATATTAAAATCCATTATGGCACAGCGGGCTCCCTTTCTGATTCAATTTTTACATCAAAGGGAGTCAAGCAAGGTTGTATTCTGGCCCCGCTATTATTCAACCTGTATATCAATGACATAACTCAAAAACTCTACGCCCCTACCTTTTTCCCTCCTGCAATTGGAAAGTTGAGGGTCCCGGCCCTGCTTTATGCTGATGACATGGCTCTCATCTCGCTAACCCAAGTTGGTATGAGGAGATTACTTATCCAACTTGGAGTGTATTGTAAGCAGGAGGGCCTAGTTGTCAATCATAATAAAACCAAGGTTGTTGTATTTGCTAAGAGACATATTCGCCATAGATAGACCTTAGATGGGCAAGATATTGAACAAACTCACACCTTTAAATATTTGGGCCTTCATTTTTCAGAGAACACCTTGTGGCATGCCCACATTAAAGCGATTACATGTTCTGCCACTTGCCTTCTAGGCCCTATTAAAAAGTTGTATTACACGGAGGGACATCGTCTAGTTGAACCCACAGTAAAAGTCTATGCTGCCAAGATAATAGCACATCTTTTGTATGGTGCTGCAATATGGGGCGTTTACTATAAAAACGAATTAGAACCCATACAGAATAATTTCCTGCGTACCCTCCTGGCAGTGGCGCATAATATTCCTGGAGCACTATTAAGAACAGAAATAGGCCTCCCCTCTCTGAGAGCCCGTATACATAAATCTGTTATTCTTTATGTGAAAAAGCTCTCGCAGTTGCCTGATCAACACCTGGCAAAAATGTGCTTTTTGGATCTACAGGATAGGGAGGGATGGGTACGTATTGGCAGAAGTCTGATGTCCAGTTACTCACCTCTTTTGGATACAACTTTATATGATTTATCTAATCGCCAAATTCGCGATTTAATATTTGGCAATGATGCTAGGGATGATTTAGAACATGTCAAGAAATGTAAGCTGGCCACTTGGTATCCTAAATTTAAGCTGGATCACAAGATGGCTCTATATCTTAAAGAACTAACCTTCTTTCCTGTCAGGCGAGCTTTTACACAATTAAGACTCCAACTGATGCCTACGGAACTTCTGAAGGGGAGATTCTGTAGCCGCCCTGTAAGTGAACGCTTGTGTGTATGTGGAGCAGGCCAAGTTGAGGATGTGGTTCACTATGTCCTATACTGCCGGCTTTATAGATCACCACGGACTAAATTCATCCTCCCTTTTCAAAACTTCTTGGGAGGACACTCGGAGGACTTTAAAATCAGGTGGCTGCTGGCAGATACAGACAACTTTGTAAGCTACAGGGTAGCTTTGTTCGCCCTAGCAGCATCAAAGTTAAGAAAAGTCTTTTTGGTAGGTGTAGACCTTGATCCTGAGCAAGGTTGATAATATAAAAAGGTATATCATATTAATTCAAGACAATGTGCATTTATTTGTTGTTTTACTTAGATTTTAATGTTTTAACTGTTTTAACTGTTTTAACTTTTTTGACTGTTTTAACTGTTTTAATGTTGTAATGTTTTATATTGTGTTGTGATGGCCATTGGCTACAAACAATAAATTGAATTGAATAAGAAGATAAATCTTCTTGTGGATTAGGAACTGGTTAAAGAACAGAAGGTTGAGTAAATGATAAATTCTCCAAATGGAGGGATATAAATAGTGGGGCCCCATAGAGATCTGTATTTGGACCAATGCTTTCAAGTTGTTCATAAATGATCTGGAATTAGGAGTGAGCAGTGAGGTGGCCAAGTTTGCAGATGGCACCAAATTATTTAGGGTGTTTAAAACAAAAAGGGATTGTGAGGAGCTCCAGAAGGATGTCTCCAAACTGAGAGAAATTCCATGTTAAGCATAATCAAGAAAGGAATCGAAAACAGAACTGTCACGATAATCCCCCCCCCCCCCATACAAATTTATGATGTGACCACACTTGAAATACTATGTACAATTCTGGTCACCACACCTAAAATAGGATATTGTAGAGTTGGAAAAAGTGCAGAAAAGGGCAACTAAAATGACAAAGGGACTGGAGCAACTCCCCTATGAGGAAAGGTTACAACATCTGGGACTGTTTAGCTTAGAAAAAAGGCAAGTAAGGGGAGACATGATAGAGGCGTACAAGATTATGCATGGTGTGGAGAAAGTGGATAGGGAGACATTTTTCTCCCTCTTATAATACTAGAACTCAGTTCATCCCATGAAGCTGATTGGTGGACAGGGTAAATTCAGGACAGATAAAAGGAAATTCTTCTTCACATAGTGCATAGTTAAACTATGGAATTCACTTCCACAACATGTAGTGATGGCCACCAATTTGGATGGCTTTAAAAGGGAATTGGAAAATTCATGGTGGATAAGGCTATCATTGGCTACTAGTCCTAATGGCTGTATGCTACCTCCAGTATCAGAGGCAGTATGCCTGTGTACATCAGTTGCTGGTGAACATGGGTGGGAGGGTGCTGTTGCACTCATGTCCTCCTTGTGGGTTTCCCATGGGCAGCTTGTTGGTCACTGAGCCAACAGAATGCTAGACTAGATGGACCTTTGCTCTGATCCAGGCTGCCTCTTCTTATGCTCAGGGTACAAAACTGACTAGCCACAAGGCAAAGGAAGTGTTTGGGAAAGAGAAATATATGATCCCTCCTTCTCCCATCAGCTACTGGATCTTCGTAACTTCTCCATTCCTAACTGCAGTGTCCTTACTTCTCTGATAAATGGGACTTTTCTCTCCAAACAAAAGATGACTCATAGGATAAGCACTCTTGCTACATAAGTAGAAGGCACAGCCACAGAACATAGGAGCTGAATTTTGCCAAGACAGATCAATGGTTGTCAATCATGACTTAACAGCACTCTAAGTGATTCATGAAGAGGTCTCTTGGACATCTACTACCTGTATCTTTTAAAATTAGAAATGCTATGCATGTAAATAACATGCTGTATCCCAGGGAAACAGAGATGTTTTACTTTCTTGTAGATGTCTGTAATAAAAGTGGGATTCCTTTGGAGAGCTCTTTCCACCTCTTCTTACTCCATTATTTCCATGGTTCAGTGGTAAATTAGGTTAGTTATCCCACCTGTAAAGCTGCTGTTAAACCCAAGAAGATTCTGAGACAAGTGATTCACACTAGTTCCACTGGATTAGATATCTGTGCCATGTTTACTGACTCTCCCAGCTTCCTAGTGTCTGCCCATACAAAGAATATAATTTTATATTCTTTCCTAACCAAGCAGTCAGGTAGCTACATGATATGAACAGAGCTTTTTACTTAAAAATATGTCAAAAAGGAAATTAAGAGTTGATGCAAGAGAACTTGAATAGTCAATTAAAATTGGGAAACATTGTACTTATAGCTAAAATAGTTGCCCTACTGATGACTTAATAAAGCAGGAGCATACCTTAGTAAAAACTCTTAATTCAGAATCTCTTAGTAGCCATTAGGAGCAAAACCCAGTTCTGCCTCATGGCAGGTTAAATGGTCCTGTACTGTAGGATGCTTATGAACATTTGACCAGCATAATGTCCATTAACTGAAGTGTGAAAGAGCATGATGTAGCCTTGCTTTGTTTTTATAGAAAAGCTTACCTAAAAACTAGCCCAGAGGTGCAAAATGACTCAGATCAGGGTAACCTAGACACTTTCTGGGCACGTAATGGAGAAAGAATGCTGGAGGATTTATTGCTACTTAGTCTACCTTATTGTTGCCCTGCCTGATCTGGAGATGAGAGTAGTGTGTCTAGACTCATTCCAACAGGAACAAACACATTTGGAGTTGACTAACAGGTGTTTGGAAACTACAGGAAGAGAAACTAATTGGTATATATGTTGCCATTCCAGTGTGAGAAAATAACAGGAGCAGAAAGTAGCTACGGTACATGGTTCTGGCTTCAGGTTAGTTGAGATGGGTGTATGTATAGACAGAATCTCTAGAATGGATCTGCTAGATATTCCCGTTAGTATAGTCAAACCTATGTATCAGGGGTTTTAGATCCTAAAAGGGCTAAAAGTGGTTCATAGGCAACTGAACATTGCTATGTGAGATGCACCAGTCCTAACTTGTAACAAACCCTTGATGTGTATGTGTCTGCAAAAGCATCTCCAGTCCAGGGTAAGTAGGCCTAGATTAGCTCATCCCTTAGACCAGGGCTAGGTAACATCAGGGGGCTGCATTGTTCCCCCGGACCACAGCAGGGGCTGCACCCCGGTCCCCTACTGCTGCCCTGCTGCTGAATTTTGTCTGTGTTTTGGGAAGAAAGCAGTGATATATTTTTAAAACAAGGCACACCGAAAGCATGATTCTGCTTCTTTTTTTGCTACCACAACTAATTTGGCAGCAGGGGGCTGTGGCAGTCACAGAAAAGGTGGGGGAGGGGGGGAAATGCATTTTGCTTACCCCTGCTTTACACTTGAATTGACAAGACATATATATATATATATATATATATATATTTATCAAGGATTTGAAAATCATTTAGGCCCTCTCTTAAGCCTCCATTAGAAAAGGCATTTTAAAAATTGCATGGAAAGAGAGAGGAAACATTTTTGGTGGCATGCAGTAAATCCATATGATTGCTATGGACAATATATATGAATTTTGTGTGGATCAGTGCGGTTACTTTATGCTCCCATCATCCTGAAATAAAGACAAGCTCGTTCTTGTTCATTTATATAAATAAGAGATGCATATGGCCTAATGAGAGACACAGGAACACATGTGGGTAACTTGTATATTTGCACAAAATGTTTCCTAACTTGGCAGCGGGGGTTAGAAGAGAATTTGCCTGGTACCAAATGGGATATTTAAAGGATTACTTGTGACTCAGCTGAGGTGATACTGTGATTAAAATACTTTAATGTCATTTAGCACTTCTTGTCCAGAAAAACAAACAAACCTAAAGTGTAAATGCCTGTTGACATCATGCAGTGCATTTCATACTAACATGAGGAAACAAAAAAGCAGATGGAATTATTCAAAGAATGAGAGGCATTTTACACCACACTCCTATGCATGTCTACTCAGAAATTACTCCAACCGTGTTCATTAGGGCTTACTCCTATGTAAGTAAGCATAGGTTTGTAACCTTAGTCTGCAATCCTAAACACATTTACCAGAAAGTAAGCTCTGTTGAACTCAGTAGACATGCATAGGATTGTGTGTTGTTAGTCTGGAAGACAATATTGGATATGAATTGATAAGTATATTGACTTACGTAATAGCATTAGTCTTGTTCATGCATTATGCCTGAAAAGGGAATTTCAACTTGTGGAGGGGCTGCATGGCCACATGTGCCAGCCCCACCGCCAACCTGTCTTTTCCACCCTCTCCATTCCCGACCTTACCGCTTTGAGCAGTAAGGTCTGAAGGGGGCTTCTATGTGTGTTCAGCTAAATACGCATAGAGGCCTCTCAATAATAAAGTAGGGAGGCTTTTAAGCACATTCATAGAATACCCCTTCAGGCTTTCCTGCTCACTGTGGGAAGGGTGGAGCAGGAGTAGATGGGGAAGTTGGAGCCAGAAGTTGAAATTCCCTACTCAGGTGTAACGCCTGAACCAGGGCTATTGTTATAAGGACAAACACATTAAGAACAGTCAAGCTTCTTTAAACATTTAAATCAGCTTTCCCCAACCTGGTGCCCTACAGATGTTTTGGGCTTCAACTCCCTCAGCACCAGCTAGCATTGCCAATGTTCAGGAATCCTGGGAGTTGTAGCCCAAAACATCAGGAGGGTACCAGGTTGGGGAAGGCTGATTTAAATAAATGATGATTGACTGTAACCTGAATAGGAATCTTTTTTCCTTAGGATACTCTTTTTTCCCTTAGGAAATGTAGAAGCTCCATTTTGCTATGATTATGTCCTTGAAGGTTGTGTTCTCATGACTCATCTGGCTTACTTACTTACCACTGAATGGCTACCTAAGTTTACCCAGTCATCAGTGGGAACCTGATGTGGTAATCTGGAGAAATCAAAGATGGCTGTGCCATTTCCTTCTACAGGGGAGGTCACACAAAACATTAACTACTTCATCCAAGTGGTCCTAAATGACCTGCACTACTTGGAAAATAAATAGAATACACCTATCAGTGCGATAGTAGGTGAGATAGTAAGGGAGTCATACAGCCTCCAAAATGTAAGGCAGTTAGCAAATTGGCACTTTATAAACTAAAACCATTGTCTATTTTAGATTGTAAGCTTTCTGGAGGCAAAATGCTGCTGCTGCTGCTGCTGCTTCCTATGTAACTGTTAATCAACAGTGCTATATATTTTTTAAAAACTTTTGTTTTATACTACACATGAAAAAGATTTTTTTAAAAACTGTTGCCAATTTAAAATGGAGATTTACAAGGTTGTCAGAATGTTGTATTCATTTGACTTTTAGTTGCAAAATATCAAATATCCAATAATTTAATAACTAGAAAATAATGAATACCGTATATACTCAAGTATAGGTCGGCCCTAATATAAGTCGTGGCCCCTAATTTCACCCCAAAAAACTGGGAAAACTTATTGCCCCCAGTATAAGTCTAGGGTGGGAAATGTATGAGGGGAGACTCCCGCTGCCACCCCCAGACACCCCCCGCCACTGTACCTGCACCCGCCGCCGCCGAAGCCCCGCCACTGCCAAAGCCCCCCCAGGACCCCCGCTGCCACCCCCAGACACCCCCCACCCCCATGCCTGCACTCGCTGCCGCCGAAGCCCCGCCACTGCCAAAGCCCCCCAGGACCCCTGCCGCCACCCCCAGACACCCCACCCCCGTACCTGCACCCGCCGCCGCCGAAGCCCCTCCCCTGCCGAAGCCCCGCTGCGCCGAAGCCCCCCAGACACCCCCATGCCACCCCCACGCCACCCCCAGACACCCCCACGCCACCCTACCTGCACCCGCCACCGAAGCCCCGTTGCCGCGGAAAAGCCTCCCTGCCGCTGAAGCCTCGCTGCCACCGAAGCCCCTCCCCCGCCGAAGCTGCGCCACGCCGCAGCTTCCCCAGACACCCCCACGCCACCCCCAAACACCCCCACGCCAGGGAGCCCCGCCACTGCCAAAGCCCCCCCAGGACCCCTGCCGCCACCCCCAGACACCCCCACCCCCCCCACCCCCGTACCTGCACCCGTACGCGTCACTTCCGGGGCCGGATGTGACGAGGACGGTGCCGGCAGCGCAGCAAGCCGCCGCTGACAAAGAGAAAAGTAGGGAATGGCGGAGCAGCTCCACGTGGGTCCCGGGAACGAAGTAGCATGGCAGCGCGCGAGGCGCCAGCAGAGCGAGCGGCTGCTGGTAAAGGTATGGGGGGGAGGAAAATAATTTTAAAGAGCGAGCGGAGAGGAACAGCGGAATGGCTCCACATGTCTCCCTGCCAGGGAGACGCAGCCCAGCCACTCGCTCTACGGGCGCCTCGCGCTGCTGTGCCGCTTCCCTGCCTAGGAGCTGGCATGGCAGCGCGCAAGGCGCCAGCAGAGCGAGCCGCCGCTGACAAAGGTAGGGAAAAGCGGAGCTGCTCCGGGCAGGGAGGCGGTGCAGCAGCGCGAGGCGCTAGCTGAGCGAGCGGCCGCACCTCGCCTCCACGGGGCTCAAGAAAGCAGTGGGAGGCACTGGCCCAGCAAGCAGCCACACCGCGCAGGGGCTCCCTGGCGTGGGGGTGTTTGGGGGTGGCGTGGGGGTGTTTGGGGGTGGCGTGGGGGTGTCTGGGGAAGCTGCGGCGTGGCGCGGCTTCGGCGGGGGAGGGGCTTCAGTGGCAGCGAGGCTTCGGTGGCAGGGAGGCTTTTCCGCGGCAATGGGGCTTTGGTGGCGGGTGCAGGTAGGGTGGCGTGGGGGTGTGTCTGGGGTGGCGTGGGGGTGTCTGGGGGTGTCTGGGGGGGCTTCGGCGCAGCGGGGCTTCGGCAGGGGAGGGGCTTCGGCGGCGGCGGGTACGGGGGTGGGGGTGGGGTGTCTGGGGGTGGCGGCAGGGGTCCTGGGGGTGGAGGGTGGTGCCTGGCGGTGCCTTGCGGTGGCGGCGGGGGTCCTGGGGGGGCGCTGACCCAGGTATAAGTCGAGGGGGCATTTTTCAGCACAAAAAATGTGCTGAAAAACTAGACTTATTAATTCAGAAATTTAGCATTGTGTTAAAAGACCACATTTCCACACAAAAGACCACACAAAGAGAATTGCTAGTTTCAGGCTAAGACTACACTTCTTGAACAGTGTGAGCCAGTGTGGCGTAGTGGTGAGAGTTTTGGACTGGGACTCGGAAGATCCGGGTTCTAGTCCCCGCTCGGCCATGAAACTCACTGGGTGTCTTTGGGCCAGTCACTGACTCTCAGCTTAACCTACTTCACAGGGTTGTTGTGAGGATAAAATGGAGAGGAGGATGATTATGTAAGCCACCTTGGGTTCCTTGCAGGAAAAAAGGTGGGGTATAAATATAATAAATAAATAAATAAAACAAATCTATGCATGAATGGATTTCAAGTCCAGCAGATCTATTCAGAGAATACAGACTTACCTGTAACGTTGGCACTTCTCATACGTGTCTTCTCATACTGTGCTTTCTGATACTGTGCCTTGCCCAGAAGTCACTTCTGTAAGAAATTTCAAACATATGGCAAACAAGCGATGTGTAGATGAACACGTTAGGGATGTTGCCCTACAAGAAGATAGAGCCCGTTATTTGATATCCATGAATCATAGTAAGAACTTTGCCCCTGAAGACTATATGCTTTGGAGATCCCTAAGTATTGTAGAGCCTTTACTCTGGCCTGCTTTAATTCTTTACCATCAGCCTTACTGGAAGGGAGATACTTGCATATCCCTTACTCCCAACAAATCTGCCCATGCCATTTGGGCGAGGTTGAAACAATTACTCATGTGCTATTACCGGTATATTGTTCATATTATAAGAACATAAGTTTTTCTCATATTACTCCAATTTTTAAAAAAACTTACCTGGTAGATCCGACACATTTTATAACTCTTTCATTCTTTCAGGTTCGAGGAATGAGATAACCTTTAAAAGTGGCAAAATTTTGTCATCATCATCGGGCGATCACTCGTGACCGAGTAAGATTGTCTTCCGGGATAAAAGGAGGAAATTCTAAAGAAGATTGTGTAGACTCTAGCGATGGGTCCGTAAGTGACTGTGGAGGCCAATTTTAGATCCACACAGCTTCCCACAGTGAGGACACAGGTTACCAGATAGAAGATGGTCCTGTAAAGGATTCATTTGACGTGCTTTTCGCCTAGCACGTTTCTCCCTTTCACCTTGCACTCGGGCTTCTTCAAAGTCCATGGAACCTTTGTGAAAGGCCAACCTCCATTTAGATCGTTCATGGGCCAGAGCTTCCCAGTTTTCGATGTTTATATTGCATTTTTTTAGATTAGTCTTATGAACATCTTTAAACCTCTTATATTGACCACCGATATTCCGCTTTCCATCCTTGAGTTGGGAGTAAAGTAACTGCTTTGGGAGACGGCAGTCAGGCATTCGAACAACATGACCGGTCCACTGAAGTTGGCGTTGAAGGATCATTTTTTCAATGCTAGTAGTCTTTGCTTCTTCCAGTACACTGACATTTGTTCGCCTATCTTCCCAAGTAATTTGCAGGATTTTCCGGAGGCAACGTTGATGAAACCTTTCAAGGAGGTGGAAGTGACGTTTATAGATAGTCCATGTTTCGCAGGCATACAATAAAGTTGGTAATACAATGGCTTCATAAACCAGTGTTTTGGTCTTCTTACAAATATCCCGATCCTCGAACACTCTATGTTTCATTCGAGAAAATGCGGCACTTGCGGAGCTCAGACGATGCTGGATTTCACTGTCGATGTTAGCTGTAACAGAAAGATAGCTGCCAAGATAGAGAAAATGATCGACATTTTCCAGTATTGTCCCGCCAAGCTGGATAGATGGCATCACCAAAGGATTGGCTTGCACTTGCTGATGAAGCACTTTGGTTTTTTTGATGTTAAGTGAGAGACCAAGTTTTTCGTATGCTTCTGCAAAAGCATTTAGGATAGTTTGGAGATCATCCTCTGAATGTGCGGAGACCACATTATCATCAGCATACTGAAGTTCCACAACGGAGGTTGTAATTACCTTACTTTTTGCTTTCAGCCTGCTGAGATTAAAAAGCTTTCCATCTGTTCGATATATAATTCCCACACCGGTGGGAAGTTTCCCCTTGACAAGATGTAAAACCATGGCGATGAAAATGGCAAATAATGTTGGGGCGATAACACATCCCTGTTTAACACCTGATCCCACTTTAAATGGAGCACCATGAGAGCCGTTGTTGTCCAAAACCATTGCCGTCATGTTGTCATGGAGAAGTCGCAAGATATTCACAAATTTATTGGGGCATCCAATTTTCATAAGGATAGTCCAGAGAGCTGTACGGTCTACAGTATCAAAGGCCTTAGCCAGATCGATAAATGCCATATAAAGGGGTTGATTTTGCTCCCGGCATTTTTCTTGGAGCTGACGTGCAGTAAAAATCATGTCTACTGTCCCTCTAGAGGGGCGGAAACCATATTGAGTTTCAGGGAGGATCTCTTCCGAAATAGATAGAAGACGGTTTGCGAGAATCCTAGCAAATATTTTACCTGCGGTTGCTAAGAGAGAAATGCCCCGATAGTTTCCACAGTCTGTTCTATCACCCTTCTTAAAGAGGGTGATAATTATGGCATCCCTGAAGTCTTCTGGGATCTCTTCTCTTATCCAGATTTTTTCGATGAGTTTATGAAGATGTTGTACAAGTTCGGGGCCCCCTTCTTTAAAAATTTCAGCAGGAATCCCATCTGGTCCACTAGCTTTGTTGTTCTTCATTTGATTAATGGCTTTTTTTACTTCATCCAAAGTGGGGAGTATTGCAAGTTCCTCTTTAATTTGTTTTTGCGGGATTTGCGAAAAAATCTCATTATCCACCTTAGATTTACGATTTAAAAGGTCATAATAATGCTCTTTCCAACGCAGTGCAATAGACTCTTTGTCTTTTAAGAGTTTGGTGCCATCTTTTGATTGTAAAGGGTTTGTACCATAGGTTTTTGGTCCATAAATGGCCCTTGTGGCCTTAAAAAAGCCCCGTGCATCATGAGATTCTGCAAGTTGTTGAATTTCTTCAGCTTTCTTTTTCCACCAAGCGTTCTTAAGTTCTCTTGTTCTTCTTTGGACCTCAGCCTTTGCGCTAGCGTAGGTTTTTTTCTTGGCAGCGCAGTTAATATCATTTTGCCATATTTGGAAGGCTTTCCTTTTTTGGTCAATTATATATTTAATCTCATTGTCATTTTCATCAAACCAATCCTGATGTTTCTTAGTTTCATATCCAATAGTTTGTTCACAAGCTGCAGTAATGGAGGTTTTCAGCTTAGACCAATGGTCCTCAATGTTGTCAGGAGGTTCCGTAGGTAGATGTTCCTTAAGAAGTGATTGAAGACGAGTTTGCTTAATAGGATCTTGAAGGACTTGGATGTTCATTTTACGCCTTGGTTTCCTTCCTTGAAGCCTACGTTGGGGAGCAATGTTGATAACCATTGTGGACCGGATTAGTCGGTGGTCTGTCCAGCAGTCGTCGGCACTCACCATGGCCCTAGTAAGAAGTACATCGCGGCGATCTCTAACACGGACAATTACATAATCCAGAAGATGCCAGTGCTTTGACCGTGGGTGCTGCCATGATGTTTTAAACTTATTCTTTTGTCGAAAGAGCGTGTTTGTGATAGTGAGATTTTGCTCTGCACATATAGACAAAAGTAAGAGTCCGTTCGGGTTGCTATTACCAACTCCGTCTTTTCCAATAGTTTCTGGCCATAAATCAAAGTCACGCCCAACTCTTGCGTTAAAATCGCCCAGGAGGATAATTTTATCCTCCTTAGGTATCTCTGACAGGAGAGTGTCCAACTGGCTGTAAAAACTTTCCTTGATGTCATCGTCAGCATCTAATGTTGGTGCATAAGCGCTCAAAATAGTTACCTGTTGGTTATTGGCGAGCTTTAATCGAAGAGTTATCAGGCGTTCGTTAATGCCAGTAGGAACTTCTGACAAAGAGTTCACTAGTTCATTTTTGATGGCAAAGCCTACACCATGTATTCGTCGGTCCTGCTCAGGTAGTCCTTTCCAGAAGAAGGTATAACCTCCTTTTTCTTCTTTCAGCTGTCCCTCTCCTGCCCTTCGAGTTTCTTGAAGTGCTGCTATGTCAATTTTAAACCGTCTCAGCTCCCTTGCAATAATAGCAGTCCTACGCTCAGGGCGTTCACTATCTATGTTATCCAGCAATGTCCGTATATTCCATGTTCCAAAATTCAAATGTCTTTTTCGACCGCTAAAATGGTGACCCCACTGGACGCGGTAATCCAGTCAGGGGAGAAAGAGGTAGACTATGTTTAGGGCACCTTTTCTAGCCCCCTCCCCATACGGGGTGAGCAGAGTGGATCCTAAATAGGGCTGCTCAGTCATGGATACAGCTGCCGAGCTGCTCGACTACCTCGTTCCTTGAACAGGGCGACTGAGTCTGCATCCACCGCCCATGTGCTGGTCCATGACTAGGGGCTTCCAGATTCACAGTCCTGCCCCCGTTGCCATTTGCCAGTCGCCATGGGACTTTTTTTGTTTGTTTGTTTGTTTGGGTTGGGTTGGGTTGGGTTGGATGGGTTGGGTTGGAAGACGCCTGTGCATGAAACTGTTTTATGTGGGGAGATCAGTGCACAACGAATCACCACACAAACTTGACAGAGTATGGCAGAGATCCAATGGCACGGTTACCCTGACGATTGGAAAACCATTCTCTGCTGCAGCCTTCATCCGCCTTCACAGCCGTTGTAATTTAGGTTTAATTATCTTCCGCCTGTTCTGCCGTTGAGGACTTTATGTTTTGGATCGTTCTTTGTCTGGTTCCTCTCCCCGGACCTTACCGCCATGGGTGACCCTACTGGGAGTACATAGCTCCCGACGGCATTGCTCACAGGATTCATCGGAACACGCAAGCCCACTCACCACTTCAAGGTGACGATCCGGCGAGGGGATTTTGTATCTTGGCATGTAATATCAGAAAAAAGATGGTAAATGCACTTCAATATCTGTAAATTAAATTACTGCCTTTTGAATTTGATTATATGCAACTTTTTGCCCCTTTGTATAATTAGATATTTGAGATGTTTGTATCTGTAAGGCTGGACAATGACCATAAACAATAAAAATTTGATTTGATTTGATTTTAGATGAACACATGTTACAATTGCATATGCATCACATGCAATCATCACATGGATTTCATATTATTTCCTACACAGAAGTGATGCCCATGCAGAAAACCTGCAATGTATAAGTGGCCTTTATTGTGAGTGAAGTCTGGGGCCATTGTTGATAGCAGAGGCAGAACTGTGGCCAAGCAACACAAATTTGCAATAGGTGTTTGCATTTATTTAATGTGAGCCATCATGATAGCAGTTGGCAGTGTGACTCATTGGTTACTATAATGATTCTGATTCTGCCATCCGTTCACAGGAGTAACTTTTTTAAAAGATGAAGAAAGTGGGAAATGAACAAAAAACTCTTCACAGCTGTCCCCTCTCTACACCCACCAATAAACAAGTAAAGAAGGAAAATGTGATGCATGTGGGAAAGGAGGGTGACAGGAAAGAGGAAAACTACAGCTAACACCCACTAAATACAGAAAGTCTGGTGCAAACCAGATAACTAGTGTTGGTTTCACTCTAGGACTACTAAATAAGCTGCCATGGAATTGAGTTGCAAGGTAATGCATGGATGATTCTAGCTCTACATGTCCCACTACCAGAGGTTAGGTTGGTGGGAACATGGGATTGGGATAGGGTCTTCTCTGTGACTTTTTTCTGTCTAAACATGCATAGGATTGTACCCTTAGTTTTGAGTCTCCTGTTTAAGTTGTCATAGTGCAGCCCTATCACAGTATGCACATTTCATGACTTGACCGCCATGCCACCTGTGATACTTCAGCATGAAAACAGGCACAAAGAGCATGTGGCTTTTAACTGTGTTTTTAGGGATTGGGCCCACTCTTCCTGCAGCGGAGGACCTGGGGAACAGATTCTGAGGAGGGAGGGAGGTGGAGTTGGAAGGGGAGGGGAGAGGCACCTGGACCTCCAAGGCCAGGAGCTGTGGATATAGACTCTACAGGGGGGAGGAACAATGGAGCGCAGTCTGAGCTCTCTGATGGGGAGGGTGAATTAAGCTTCACTAACCCCCCCCCCCCATCAGACGTCAACTAAGGAGGAGGGAACAGTTGACAAAGTATCAGGTGCTGTAAGGGATTGGCTCTTAAGAATAAGAACCCACCTTAGGGGGCATGGGTGTGGGTAGTTTGAGTCTGGAAGGGAGGAGAGGTTCCCAGTTTGGAATCAACTGCTCAGCAATAGGGAAATCTTCCTTAATGGCTATTATTCTAACAGCTTGTCAGCTTGTGATTGACTCTGCTAATCACTTCTTTGTAAGCCAAGCTTGCATGTGGATTCTTCTTGGAAGCAGGAGGGGGAGTACCATGACAGTGTTGTTGTTTCCAGACTGCTGTCTTAATATTTTGAGGTGCAAAAACAGCTTTCAAACAATTTACTGTACCTGACAAAAAAATTGTATCAACTTCTGAACAGATGATTGCGCCTACAGATAAGGTATACAGAAGTTGAAGTGACGATGCTATTCCTGTAACATTTAATTGGTGAAAAATCTAGCTAAAGCTGGTATCCTGAGTGTCCATCTAGTTTTGCTGTCAAGAATCTTCCCTGCAAACATAATTATATACTGGAGCTGTGGCAGTTGTGTTAATCCAAGTGTTAAGTAGCCATAAGATCGAGAACAGATCAGGCCACATTCTGTGGGTAGCAGATTCGAGATCCTGCATTTGGAGATGCATGGTGCTATGTATCACATAAAACCCCGATCCCGTTTTAGAGACCATGAAGCCATATCACAGTGGCTTAAGGTATCACAAAGGTATGTCTTAAGTTAGTTCTGGGTTTAGAATATTCTGCCTTCTGAGGTCTACAGAACAATGCAGTGGCCTGCTAGCTAGAGTAAGTTTCTCTGCATGATTTTAGCTACAGGCAAAGAGATACTGTATGGCTGTATCCAACACTTATTCCAGAGCTATTCAGAAATTACCTTGTTTCACTGTTTATGTATTCATCAGTCTGTTTGAGGTCAAAGCTCTCAACGTGTAGTAGGTTTTGCATAATAAAGACTGCACAATGCTTCCTCTGTACAGTATTTGCTGAACAAGGCATCATGCTGCCAATTTCCATGTATGTGTATCCTCTGCTGACAGTGTGTTTCTGAACTGTCTCTTTCAACAAATCTGTGAGGAGCTAGCCCAGCTGCCTGGTATTTCCCGTGCTGCTGACCAAATGCCCAGGCACTTGATGTGAGAGGAGTCCTCTTCTGGAGCGGGAAAGTTTGGGAGACTTTGAGTAGTATCCAGTGGGGCTGCTGCGCTCCTACAGATTCTGTTGCACAAGCGGGACCCACCACTTGTTCAACAGGGATTTAGAGCCAAACTAAACATTCTTCTAATCAGCGCACTATGGCCACAATTTGGATCAGAACCATGGCAATTCGGGGGGGGGGGTAAGCTTCCCCCCCATCCCATTTTTGTCCCAAAATTCCACCCTCCGTGTGTGTGTGTGTGTGTGTGTGTGTGTGTGTAAAACAAACACACATCTTGCATTAATTCCAATGGGGATGTTTTTTTCTTGTTTATGTTTGGCCCTTAGTGCTTCATAAAGCAATCGCTGAAACAAGTGGTCATGCTTCTGTTATGCGAGCTCTGCTGACCTGTCCCATTCTGGAAATAAGCATTTCTACTTGCTATCCGAAGCGCTAAATCCACATTGTGCAAGTGATGAGGCCCGCTGATGCTTGGGCAGCAGTTGGATACTGCCTTACGGGTTGTACCTGAGGTCTCCAACATGGAGCCCATGGGTACCACTTTGCCTGTGAATACCTCTCTTGGTGCCTGCCCGGCTCCCTGCCCCTCCTAATTTTTATTTTATTTCAGATTTTTTAAATTAAAAAAAAAAATAGCTTGGAGGCTGACAAGCTGCAAAGTGAGGCGCTGGCCTCCAGCACCATCTTTATTTCCCAGAATGCTTCATCATGTGATATTCTTGTCCAAGTTACTAGTCTCTGAGCCTCATCAGTTTGTGCAGAAAACTATGGGTTTGAAAGAGTGGTTTTGTTCTTCAGTAAGTTACTTTTCTTTTAGCCTCACCAGCTTGCCTTCTAGGAAATGGTTTTTTTGTGTGACATACCCACCATGGCAGCCATTGCATGAATGACCAAGCCACTCCCCATGGCAGCCATTTTATGAGAGTGCCCATAAGAGTCTCTCAAAATTCCAAATTTGCCCAACAGCCTAAAATGTTTACTCCTGGGCTATATGAACAGTTTCATATAAAGGCAGAGGGGAAATGCCCCAAGGCATGGGTATCTACCTATGTTTCATACAGTAATCAATGTTTTATTACAAGGTTGCTGCTAAAAGCAGTTTGTTTGAAACAGTATTGTTGTATGCTTCTTTCTTTACAATAACAAAGCTAATGCACAGCTGTGGGTTTTAAGAACATCAGTTGTCCCTGAACACTTTATGAAGAGGAAGTATTTGCTTAATTTTGTGTTCATTCATATTCACCTGTCCTCCCTCTTCCCTGTTGCTACAAAACATGTACCTGTTATGCCATGAACTCCTTGGATAAAATATCTCTTAGCACACAAAAAAGAAGAAGAAAGAAAATCCCCAGTTTATTTTAATAATAAGGAAAGTAGTCCTAAACCAAAATTATACTAAAAACAGACAAATTACATGTGTCCTCATGTATCTTCAGAGAGGCTACAGTAAGAAAAAAGTAATTACTATTTATTTCCTTCCTTCCTTCCTTCCTTCTTTCATGAGGAACTGGCATATTTTACCTATTTCTGTTGAAATTTTATTCATAGAATCCAATGCATCAGTAAAATCCTGAATACTTGCTATATAGATGTATCTCCAAACTGGTAAAATTTTAACTATGACATTCAGTCCCTGGGCATCACTCACAATCTTCCTTTCCTTCTTGCTTGTCCTGTAGTAGCATCAGTGTCACTTTTGACAAGGTCTCAGGAGACTCCCTGTCAGCCTCAACACTGCTCTTGTCACCATTGAGAGGAACAGAGCAGACTGAGAAACCACACTGGGGCAGAGAGTGCCTGCCCCCCCCAACCCCCCACACCCACCCACCCTGGAGAGCCTGGTTCTGATTCAGCCTGGAGACCTCATTAGTCATTACAAGTAAAGATGACAATTGATACTTTGTCCCATTTACTTCAGGCTAAAGAAGGAACTGCTCTGACTTTGAATCAATAAAAAGTTTTGCATAAAGTTAATGTATCATATTTTGTTCATGGCTGCTAGGAAAAATATAAGGAAATGTAGAAGTACCCCATATTTCTGCTCTCACTGAAGCTGCAGTCTGGTCAGATTTTGTGTCATATGTGAAAAAGTATAGAATTGCCTTTATATATTATATATATTGCTTTATGTATTATATATATTGCCCTAGCTGTATCCCTTTCTTTTCACAGAATGAAGAGATATCAGTTCTCCTACAATTATCCAACAGGACGGAGCCTCTTGATCTTGTTTTTAACTGTGTGGCTGCTCTTGCTGCTGAAACTTCTCAAAGTTGAACGACTGTTATTGCTTCACAAAGATATTTACTTCGTAGAGCCCTTTTTAAGCACTTCGTCAATTGTGAAAAACAAGTACACCCATTTCGGGAAAGATGCCCAGTATGAAATTAACTGTTCCTCCATATATGATCAGGAGCCTGTGGAGATTGGAAAGTCTTTAGAAATAAAGAGAAAAGAGATTATTGATTTAGATGATGAAGATGTTGTAGCAATGACGAGTAACTGTCAGGTATACCGTACAATTAGAGGATATCATCTAAAGCCCATTTCACTGGAAGAGGAACAATTCCCATTAGCTTACTCTCTGGTTGTTCACAAAGATGCCATAATGGTTGAGAGGCTCATCCATACAATATACAGCAGTCAAAATGTTTACTGTATCCATTATGACCAAAAGTCATCTAGCACTTTCAAGCATGCATTGGAAAATCTAGCCAAATGTTTCTCCAATATTTTCATTGCATCCAAATTAGAAGTGGTGGAATATGCCTATATTTCAAGGCTCCAGGCAGATTTGAATTGTTTGTCTGATTTGCTTAAGTCTTCCATCCCATGGAAGTATGTAATCAATTTGTGTGGCCAAGACTTTCCTCTGAGGTCAAACTTTGAACTGGTATCTGAATTTAAGAAATTAAATGGAGGAAACATGCTGGAGACAGTCAAACCAAGCAGCAGTAAAAGGGAACGGTTTATCTATCACCACACACTTCAGAAAATGCCTTATGAATACATGAAGATGCCTGTGAAATCAAATATCTCTAAGGACCCACCACCCCATAATATTGAAGTTTTTGTGGGCAGTGCCTATTTTGTTTTATGTCGTGCTTTTGTACAGTATGTCCTTGAGAGCTCCCTTGCTTGGGATTTCTTTGAATGGTCAAAGGACACTTATTCGCCTGATGAGCATTTCTGGGCAACCCTTGTTCGTGTACCTGGAACCCCTGGGCAGATTTCAAGAGAAGCTCAGGATATCACAGATCTTCAGAGCAAAACTCGTTTAGTAAAATGGAACTACCTTGAGGATCATCTCTATCCTCCCTGTACTGGTAAGCATCTTCGCAGTGTGTGCATCTATGGAGCTGCAGAACTAAGATGGCTTATCAACTACGGGCACTGGTTTGCCAATAAATTTGATTCAAAAGTGGACCCTGTTTTAATAAAATGTTTGGCAGAAAAGCTTGCAGAACAGCAGAAGGAATGGGTTGGTTTGTCTTCTGAAAAACATTTTCTGCACAGAACATTCACAGATGTTTCATAACCATAGAGTACGTATATCCATTGACTGGACTTAGTGATTTTTTTAAAGTGAGGAATTGCTAGAGTGAGTCATTTCACTCATTGGACATGCAACTCTCTGGTCTATCTTGGTGAAATTCAACTAAAGGCAAGGTGTACCAGGTTAGCACTGAGCAGCTATTCCTGCTATGGGCCCTTGGAGCAGGAACATGGGAAGTAGGAGGCACCCTCCATACACTTGAAAGATCAAGTGTATGTTGGCTTAACCCAGTGGTTCCCAATCTTTTGAACTTCGTTCCCCTACTAAACATAGTCCACCTTCTGTCACCAGCATCCCAAAACCCTTGACCAGCACAGATGATTCTTGCATGTTGACATGTGCATGCAAGGATCTATAGGCTGGGGTACTAATCCAAAACTTGGAGAAGAAGGAGATGGCAAAAGAATGCTCTGACCCCCTCTTAAAACCATGTACAAGGAAACATCATTAGGAGCTATTCTTCCCAAATCAGGTTAGAACGAACTGGTAGCACAGAACAATCATGTCCACAAATTGGATTTGGGCCTGTCCTCTCTGTAGGTTGTGTTCAACCCACCCAAGCCTTCACTGGTGGGGAGGAGAAGGCTCCAACTGCACAAAATCCTATCCCTCTTTGGAGCTTCATCCCACCCCACCCACTACATGGAGGCCCACTTCATAGTCTGAGAACCACTGGCTTGGCTCATGTAAAGTACTAGGTCAGATTCTACTCGTATTATGCTTAGTCTATATTGGTACAGGACTTGAGTCTCCATTACCTTGTCACTGATGAATTCTATGCAAAGAGAGTTTAAAATGTTAACAGTCCCCCCCTCTGCATTGTTAGCTGAATACATGTGGGGGCAATGAGTTTGACAGATTATTTATGTTATTCTGTCCTTCCAAAGTAGCTTTGGAATGGAGTTTTGGTGCTGATGTTCCTTCTTTTACTCACGCATCTACTCTGATCTACAGGTTGGTTCCAAAAATTGCACACCATAGGATAAATAGTAAATTTTGAAACTCTAGTCCTAGCAGTGAGATCCCTATGTTGTGCAGCTCTTTGAACCAAGATGTATATACAAGTCAGTGTTCAACTTCTCTGTGCAATAATAAGTCTCACCAAGGGCTTGTTCAAATGTGTGTTTGTTTTTTTAGAGGATTCTGTACTTGTAACTGTTCAGTTGTGGGGGATACAGATATCTTCTCTTCAACTTGTGCTACCGTTGTGGGGAATCCAGCCCTCGAGCTGCAGTTTAAACACAATTCTCTTCCCTGTTGAGATCCTGCATGTGAGATGGTGCTATTGAGATCCTGCATGTGAGATGGTGTACAATGGTCATGGGTACACATTGGACAGTACATGGCACATCACACACTTATGACGAGATGAGAAGGCACACGGTTTTCCTAGCCAAGCCTGTGCAAATCTTGTGAGGCTTTTTAAGGGTTTATTTAATTTTATTCTTAATGTTTATTTTGGTTCTTTCCCAGTTAAGTGTTTTACTGCTGTTCCATGTGAGTGTTCATATAGTCATTTTAAAGGGGGGGGGGGGAGTGACAGACTTGAGGTTTCCTTCTTCACATTTTTTTCCTTTGAAGGATGTGCACTCACCTCTCCATTTCCCCTCTCCAATTTGTATTGCCTCCCTAAAAATATCCTTCCTCCAGCAAAGCTACCTCTTCCCGCATTATGTTTGTATGGTTCTTATAATACAGGCACAGGATCAAATCTAGAAGGAGCATAGTCTTATGGCTGAAGTCATTCATGTTGTGTGTAAGTAAGTAAGTATATCCTACTTACAGATAGCTTATTCTTTTATTTGAAAAGAAAAAAGCTTAGGAATTAAGAACTCTTAAGGACCTGTGTTTGCTAAGAAAAATGTGTACAGTCATTGTTTCCTAAAGATTAAAAAAACAGTATGCTAAAGAAAATATACTAATGGGAAGCACAATGAAATTTATAATATACCCCTAGTTGAAATTGGATTTCTCTCTTTGACTTCTCTGTATGAGGCATTTATTGTGCTCTCGTGATTCCTCACCCACAGTAGTTTGCAGGTGTTTTACATGACGGTGTCATCTTCCAGGGTCTCTTCCGTGCTTTCTGAGCATTTCTGCAGCTTTTTTTAAAGATAACGAAGATAATGAGCTATTAAAGGGCTAGCATGCTATAAAACACTACAAAATGTTTGTGTATTTTTGCAATTCCACTATACCACAGTGCCAGCTTGTGGTTGTGTAATGGAACATATAGAAAGGAAGAGAAAGAAAACCTCGGGGGGGGGGGAATGTGTAAAGCAGCCAATCTTAATCTTGCAAAGAATCCAGAAGCAGAAGCCTTGGTAAAGTGGTAGGTTAAAATGGGTTAAAAGCCTAATGTAGAGAGGCCCTCTGTGCCTTTTCCTCACAATATTTTTTTTATCAGGATGATTGTCCATTAGGTTTAGAAAGCGCAGTCAATACATGGTTTCATAATATGGGTGTGACCTTGATTTGCTACCTCAGGTTTTTGTATAAAACCAAGATCAGTTTAAAGTATGACAAAGAATAAATATTCATGGTTATCCCTGGTTACCATGGAGCTAATGTCATAGCATCTGTATTCAACTGCTGGTAGACAAGTTGGCAATTTGTTGCTGGAAAACGGTTTTCAAAAATTCTAGAGTTGGTTACCCAGCCCTTACGTAATGGTTGCCTTGTAGTTGTTGAATACAAATGGCATGACTAATGTTTGGTTACAGGTTCTATTTAGCCATGTATGGAACAGCTGGGTCTAATGTTAGGTGCCTTTTCCTTGCAATCAATGGAATATGAGAATTTTTATAGTCCAACTGGAATCATATAAACAAAATGTATAATATAAAAATGCTTGAATGTTATAAGATAGGGGTGAAGAACCTCAGGCCCTGGGGCCAAATCCAGCCATCCGAGGGCCTCCAGAAGGCCATGCCCCCTTTCCTCCACCCACCTACCCATAGATGGCTTTCCAGGTTTTCTGCAATTTTTCCCCATTCTAAGAGGTTGACATGCCTCTCTTAAGGTTTAGTTACTGGCAGTAAGAGCTTTAAGTTTTGGCCCCACCCCTCTTGCTTTCAGCCAGGCCCACCACTGGAATGCGGTGGCCCCCAAGAGCTTTTCTGAAATGGAATTTGGCCCTCAGGCTGAAAGAGGTTCTGCATCCCTATTATAAGGAAAGACAAAATTCACTATATTCTAAAATGATAGTGTGGTCTGTCTGTCTGTCCTATTTGTGCCATAGTTTTGTGTAGCAATTTTTTAATGAATGCTGGATCATTCTGTCCTCTCCTCTGCCCACCCTCCCTCCAGGATGAATATGGAACTTGAATCATGGGTAATATTGTGTTACTGAAGATTGAGATGGATTCAGAGTTATGTCACAACAGACAGGTGTCCCTAAACACTGGAAGATCTGGGAACCAAAATTATCGGGTGGGATCACCTTCTGTATGAGAAAATGCTACAATGAGACTGCTTTCGTTTAGAAAAAAAGGGGAAATTGTTGGAAACCTGAGCCGCCGGGGGGGGGGGGGAACAAAGTTAAACAACTTTGTACCCAGCAGCTGCAGAATCCGCAGCGGAGAGATTGTGGCGTGGGTAGCTGATGCTAGGCCAGTAGGCAGAAAGCAAAACACAAGTCTGTTTCTTTAAACACAAAGGTTTACTGAAAGACTAAGACTTGCAAAACAGGAACAGAACATACACAGAGTGCTATTTTACAAAAGTGAAAGAGAACAGTATGTCAGACAAAAACAAGTACAGTCTAGACATACATAAACTATATACTCACAGAATGCTCTTACTCAATTAATCCTTAATACAAATAACTCCTTTCCCCCCAACAAGAACACAGAGACATTGCACACCTTATATACATGTCTGTACAGTCACACCCATAGAATGATGTAATGCCAGCTGCACCCATAGCATGATGTAACCCCAGCTGAAATCAATCTATCATGACCCCTGCTCCAAATTACCTTGAAGACAGTGAAAAAACTGTACACCCAACTAAACTGGGCCAAAGGTGACAATTAGCTCATGCATGACCTTGATCATGTCTGCCGGTTCTGTGGTAACTTTGCTTCATTGCCCGAAGGCAAAACCAGAATATGCGATGCCATATTCCAACAGAAATGGGGGAACACAGTAGAGATTTATAAAAGGATGGATGGGGTGGAGAAATTGGATAGAGTTTTTCTCCCTCATATAATACCAGAACTAGACTCCAGTTAAACTGATTGGCAGGAGATTCAGGATAGACAAAAGGAAGTACGTCTTCACATGGGGTTGGATCGAGGATCTGCTTTCCACAAGAGAAAGGTACCCTCCATGAGAGTACGGGCTCCACTCATGGAAGATCCCCCCTTCCAATGTTTGGGGTTCCCCCACTCCCATATACACCACAGCTCACCTCATTCAGCTGGATTTCTTGACTCTCTGAGTAGCATTTTCAGGGGGCTGGAGTGGCTGCCATGGGAAGGAGGGGGCAGGGAAGTCCACTTCTGCCAGCACAGTTGATCCAGCTTAAATCTGGATCCAACCCACAGAATGTAATTAATTTCTGGGATTTGCTGCTCCAGGATGTGGTAATAATGTCCAGTAGCTTAGATTGCTTTAAAAAGGGATTAGATAAATTAATGGAGTATAAGTCTATTGATGGCTAGTAGTCATGATGGGGATATGCAACCTCCAGGTTCAGAGGCTGTGTGCCACTGAATGCCAGCTGCTGGGAGCAACAACAAGCAAGGGCTATTGCCTTTTTGTCAGCTTCTCAGATGCATCTGGTTGGCCACTGTGGAGTAATAGGATGCTGGTCTAGATGGACCATTGTGTTCCATGTGCTCTTGCGTTCTTATACAACTATATATATTAATTGTGTGACTTAAGGGCATGACTTCACAGGAGCTGTTTCTGCTACTGTGACTTAGGTATGCTTCATAGGAATACTAAGCTGGCTGGATAAATTAATGCCAGCAGCCAATTTGAATGGTTTGCCACTGCACACCATCGGCTCACTGTATGGAGCAGCTACTGCTCCATTGGGTTGTAGTCTTGTTTCTGGCCCAAGTCAAGGTGCTGGTATTTATCTTTCAAGCCCAAAACCAGGGGTGGGAATCCTGTGGCCCTCCAGATGTTGTTGGACTCCCAACAGCCCTAGCTCTCATGGTCAGTGGTCAGGGATGATGGGAGTTTTATAGTCCCAACAGCATCTGGAGGGCCACACCCCTGTCCTGAATGGTTTGGAATCTGGGTACTAGAAGGAACACCTGGTCCCAAGTCAACCTGAAACTGCCCAGACATATGAAGGCCTTTGTTTGGATGCCATCACCATATGAAGTGGGGCAAGTGGCAACTAGGTAGAGGTGCTCCATGTATAGAATTGTCTCACCTACCTTAATGCACAATTCTATGCATGTTTAGACAGAAAAAAGGCCTACAACTCCCAGTATGCCTCAGCCAGCAAAGCTGACTGGGGCATGCTGGGAGCTGTTGGCCTTTTTGCTGTCTTAACATACATAGGATTGCACCCTTAATGTCTTTTCAGCACCAGGCAAATACCATATTTCCCCCCAGGCTTTTACCATCTGAGGAGTATTATCATTTAGTCCTTTTTATGGTTGCTTTTACTCTGCTGGTTTTGGAATTGTTTCTTATTTTATTGTATTTTTATAAGTGTGTGTGTGTGTGTGTGTATGTGTGTTTTATTTGTGTAAATTGTGCTAGTAATTTTACATTGAAGGACAGAATTGAAATCATAAATAAATTAAGTTGTACCATGAATGAAGGGTCATTATAGCTAATGTACATTTTACATTCACTTTACAAATGTATTTTACTCTCCCATCTGGTTGGAAGAAGAGATTTGTGAGAGGAAACATGCCACAGTTCCCAGCATGTTAATTTCCAATTAGATAAGTTCCAGCAGCCCTTGAGTTATGATTTGTGTGTGCTGAATGAGGTTTCCTGCTTTTGATATGCAATGTGATTACTTGAAGGTGATCATTTCTCACTCTCATCTCTGCATTTTGTCACATATTCACTTTTATGCCAAATTGTGAAATTATAGGTTGTTCACATTTCAGTGTCATATCTTGTCTCCTCTGGAACCACTCCCAAATTAGTAGCTTTTAAATGAATACTTACCAGTAAGAAACAAAGATATTTCACTAATTGTGACACTAATTATGAATGATTTTCTGCTTAGAGAGCTTTAAATGGATAACAATGATTGTCTTGCACTTACATTGTAAATTCCTAAAGCACAGGTTCTCAATCATCATCTTAATAAGTATCCTATATACGAGAACAACTTTCCAAGCACATCTCAATGAGAACTTTGTTTGCCAACTTTGTTTCTGGTAGGGCTCCTTTACTTTTGACAACTGTGTTCCAAGTTTCAGTGGGTGAAGATTTTTCTACCATGCAGATTCAGGGACGAGAAAGGTTTCACTGGATAATTTATTTTATTTATTTATTATATTTATACCCCACCTTTTTTCCTGCAAGGAACCCAAGGCGGCTTACATAATCCTCCTCCTCCTCCATTTTATCCTCACAACAACCCTGTGAGGTAGATTAGGCTGAGAGTCAGTGACTGGCCCAAAGTCACCCAGTGAGTTTCATGGCCGAGCGGGGATTAGAACCCAGATCTCCGGACTCCCAGTCCAACACTCTTACCACTACGCCACACTTTCCGCTGCTTGAGCTGGTGTTAAAGTCACATGAACCTACCTGAAAAGAAGTTGGTAACCTACCTCCAAGTGATGCATTAGTTAGATGGTGCCTGCCAACCTTCACACAAGTAGATCGAAAGAAAATGGAGAAAGAGGCCATATCAGTTTTTAGCAGCCTTCCCCAACTGGTGCCCTCCAGATGTTTTGGACTTCCAACTTCCATCAGGCCCAGCCGGCATAGCCAATGGTTAGGAATCCTGGGAATTTTAGTCCAAATCATGTGGAGGGCACCAGGTTGATGAACTGCATCCTAGAGTAATAAAGGAACTGGCAGAAGAACTCTCAGAACTGCTGTCTATCTTTGAGAAATCATGGAGGACGGGTGAAGTGCCAGATGACTGGAGGAGGGCTAATGTTGTTCCTATCTTCAAAAAGGAGGAACCTGGGAACTATAGACCAGTCAGTCTGACATCAATCCCTGGGAAAATTCTGGAGCAGATTATAAAGAAGTCAATCTGCAAGCACCTTGAAAACAATGCAGTGATTACTAGAAGCCACAGTCCTTCCCCTGGAAAAGCTTCAGAGGGCAACGAAGATGATCAGGGGACTAGAAACAAAGCACTATGAGGAGAGAGTGAAGGAACTGGGCATGTTTAGCTTTCAGAAGAGAAGACTAGGGGGAGATATGACAGCGTTCTTCAAGTACAGTACTTGAAAGTTTGTCACACAGAGGAGGGCCAGGATCTCTTTTTGACCATCCCAGAGTGCAGGACACAGAACAATGGGCTCAAGTTACCAGAAGCCAGATTCCAGCTGAACATCAGGAAAAACTTCCAGACTGTTACAGTAATACAACAACGGAACCAATTACCTAGGGAAGTAGTGGCTTCTCCCACAAAGAAAAGAAGGACAAACAATGTTGGCAAGTAATAACAGTAGATAAAACTACTATAAGCAGACTGTTATACAGGAATCCGGATTGTAAAGCCTGTTTCGTCATATGTGACTTCATCAGAACAAGTCTTCTTAAGGTCCCTGCTTACGAGCAATTACCGGAAAGGTAAAAAATAACATGGTTTTCATCTATCTACTGTCCTTCTTTTCTTTATCGTCAGCCTTGCTTTGATTTTGTTACCTGTTAATCATTACATTCAGATTGTTTTTCCCTTCCCCTCTCTCATTTTGCCTTTGCTTATACTTTGTTTACTGTAGTTTTACTTAGTGTTACTGACCTGCCTACTTTTTGTGTTATATTTTTCATCAATTGTTGATTGGCTGTGTTTGTTTATATTATATATTTTGGCACATGCTTGCAGCATTCTGGTGTCTTCTTTATCTCTTTCTGAGGGGCTACCGTGATATTTTTCGATATATTTTCTTTCTGTGCAGTTGTGTGCTCTGTGGCACTTTTGTTTACATAAAACCTAAGCATCAGCCTTCTTTGCTTAAATATATTTTTTAAACCTGGGAAAAATGGGGGGACTGTTCAAAATATACACGCAGTAGCTGCTTGAAAGCTTAGTAAAAGCAGAATATTTGTTATTAGGAAAGTGGAGGTCCTCCATTTCGTCCTTGTTTATCTTTCCACATGCATCTCAGTTCCTAACCTTCCAGCATCTTCCTTAGTCTCAGATCAAACATGCCAGATTCTACTAAACCAACACCCCTCTTGATCTTCATTCACATACTACTATTGACTGCTTTAGAAAAATGCAGGGTATACACAGCGTTTTTGGGGGAATGTTTCCTTACCATTTTAAACTGGATAAAATGGAAGAAGACAGGCTTATAAAACTATGTTTTCATGGAGCAGATAAATCATGCTAATTTTCCCAATGAGATGCTATTATGTGAAGCCAAATTGCAAATTTTTGGGACTAAATCATGTTGAGATCTGGAGGATTAGCTCAAACTTGCAAAAGCATTGGCTTCAATCCAAAAAGACCAGGGTAGGTTCACACTGGCACCTGCTTGCAGTGGCAATCTCTCTTGCCACATCCCATGATCTTTCAGGGGGTCCCCCAATCCCAGGGCTGCAGGGGGGTGCAGTGAGAAGGAGGGGTGGAAAGATGTGTTCCGTGAGAGGAACTCTGCTCACAGTTGTTAGGATTCAACCCCTTAAGGATAATACTATTACAAATACCCCAGTTCTCTGGTGAGAAGTCCCCCCAGGCTTACAACAACAAACAGTTAGATTAGATTACATTATTGTTATCCAGTTTTTCTCTCTGTGGAAACAAAAAGTGGCTTGCAGGATTGCAAACAATAAAACATAAATAACAATCAGAAAAATATGTTATGTCCCTCATGATATGGGAGCATGTCTGTTTCCCCCCACATTTTCTATTTCTGGTTATGTGCTTCTGTCAAGAATTCCCCACATGATGGCAAACAATGTAACACCAGCCCTTAAAGGTAGGACCCTGAGTTACACACCATGTGTGCTTCTTTGGCAACTGCCACCACCTTTTCTTATTCAGCTAGCCTCACACTGGGGCGGGCGGGACCTCCCAGCTGATTAACATCCACTCTGGAGGGAACTGCCAGCTAGGTCCAGTCACTTCCAGCCAGGCCTCTAGAGCAGTGTTGCTGGCTGGGGCATGCTGGGAGTTGTAGGCCAAAAACATCTGGGGACCCAAGGTTGGAGAACACTGCTCTAGACAGTCTTGCCCTCCCATTCTGAGTGGCTCCTTTGTCACTCTCTGTAGCTCAAAGTGATCCAGGCAGTATGGAGGGGATAAGACAACCAAATACCTCCTTTCTCTCCTGAGCTGAGCACGTGAGAACATGGTCTGTGGGTCATGCTGGCTCAGCTTGTCTGGGCGTGGAAAGTTAGCAGGGTCAGGCCTGGTTATTACTTGGATGGGAGACCCCTCCTCTAGTTTCCTGCATTGAGCAGGGGGTTGGACTCAATAGCCTTGTAGGCTCCTTCCAACTCTATGATCTATGAATCATGTTGGATGTGGAGGCTGTTCCAACTGGCGCCGCAGCAGCAGCAGCAGCAGCATCTGGTCTTGGCATGATGTGAGTATAGGATTGCTTTATTAATCTTTTTTTAAAAAAATGTAATTTTACTTTTTTGTAAAAGTACAAACATTTAAACATGTTTGTAATTTTTGGATTTACAAACTCCTTCCTTGTTGACTATGCTCATCTTAGAGGAGCATGTGGAAATAAAATCAATTATTGGATGATAAAACATTACTGTATCTCTTTCTTCACCCTGACAGCTGAATAAATAACCCCATGCCTTTATTCTGTGGGTGCTTTGAGACAATGCCTTTATTGCACCATTGACCTGCCTCATTCACAGAATTTTAGGGGGGTCCAGATGATAACATCTTCCATTCATATCCCTCCCATGTTTTCCCACCACTTCCTCTGTCCTTTTTCTCGCCTCAGAAAATCTGTTAAGAAGAAAAAGACAGAAGAGCTGCACAGTGCCTTCTGATTGGAAGTGCAATGAGCCTTCCATCTGGAAACACACAATATCCTACTAACAAATAGAATTGGGTCAGTTAACAGAAGTTGCCCCACAGACAGTACCAAAATGTATACCATTCTAAGGGTGCAATCCTACACATGTTTAGTATGGCTGGCTGGGACATACTGGGAGTTGTAGGACTTTTTTTCTGCCTAAATGTGTATAGGATTGCGCCCTAAGCAATGGGATCCAAAGGCATGACAGAGTTCATATCACAGGAGGTATTTGGCTTATGAATATTGTGTGTGCGTGCTTAATAATTGTACAGTTTTGTGGGTGTAAAAACACATCTTCTAAAATCCTGCTCATTTATCATGAAAATCTGCAGCAGTAGTGCCAAAGCCAATTTCTTTCCTCCTGCACAGAACCCAATAGCGGCTCACTCATCCCTATGACCCCTTCATGCAGCCACAATGCAGTGGAGCAAAGTGTGTAGCACCGCAGAGGACAGAGAAAGCTCGATGTGGGAGAAACCAGTTGCCTTTTATTATTCACCCATTCAGCTTGTGAGCTACCCTGTAGCAGAAGCTCTCAAGGCAATGTACATAAATACAAAATGAAACAAAACCAGCAAAATCTAGTTAAATGCCATTAAAAACTAAGAACAGCCACAAACACAAGTTATCAGCTTTGAAAGAGAAATTTAGTGCCATCATCCATTTCCCCCAATAGCCTGAGTTTTGAAGCTTCCTCCGTTTCACTATTGCTTTATGTCACGGGTACAGAACCTCCGGTTCATGGAACACCTGTCTGGCCCAGGCTGCCTCTTGGGGTTCTTCTAGGGGGTGTGGCTTAGCCTCCAAGCCCCACGCTTGGAGGAAACCCCCTTGGAGGGTATCCCTGCTGTTACCTCCAATCTGAAATTGGAGATAACAGTGGGCATTCCCCTGCACCACACTTCCCCCCCCCCCTGACATGGGCAAGCTCTGCTGCCTTTCATCCCCACTGCTATCTCTTCCCCTGATATAATTCAGCCTGCAAAGTGGACAATCTGCCCACCCCACACCAAAACAGTTCTGGAACCCTGCTTTTTGTCTACTGGATTAGAGAGAGCCTGGAACAAGGAAACACTCCACTTCTGTAGCTGTGCTTTGTTGTTTGGAAACAGGCCATTGGCTTCCTGGTAGTATCAAAAGATAAAATCTCCATATTGTAGAAATACATTTCTCCTCCAGAATGTCTTGTTTCAAAGGAGTAGAAATTCCTGTGTTAGAATGATATGGAAGAGTTATTTGTACAAGAGCACACCTCCAGGACAGAAAGAGTCCAATCCAAAAGTGCATGAAGGGATTTTAAATCCCACTGAATTCAATGGGAGAGAGTTCATCTGTTTGTTTTATTTAAATATTTACATACCAAGTTTAACAAAATTTGGTTTCAGGATGGTTTACAAAGTTAAAATATTGACTGGGTTTGCACGACATGTTAAACCTACTGAGCTTTGAAGTGTTGTGTGAGCCCTGCAGGGTGCTTTAGAAGAGACCTCCCGTTCTACATTTTCTGCTAGATGGGCTTTGTTTTTGCCCATCTAGCTGAAACATCTCGGAGGGGGAGAGAAGGAGGCTGGAGAGGCATCAGGATAGTTCATATTCTGGCCTCTCCAGATTTCTCCCCCTGTCTGAGTTCACTTTCCCGACCTCAGGGAGCAGCCAGCATGGTCGCTTTCCCGACCTCAGGGAGCAGCCGGCTGCAAGGGGGTGGGGGCAGGTGGTCGAAGCTCTGATTTCCCAGTTGCAGCACCATTTCCAGCCTTGGATCTGGGAATCCAAACTATCCCATGCCCCCTCAGATGCTGTCTAGGGGGGCATAGGATTGCTCCCTTAAAGACCAACAAATCTAATCTGGCATAAACTTTCATGGACACTATTCACTTCCACGAAAGCTTATGCCGTAATGAATTTGTTAAGTCTTTAAGGTGCCACAAGACTCTCTGTTTCTTTTTGCTGCAGCAGAGCAACACGGTTACTCCTCTGAAAACTGTTTATTTATCATGACATTTTATTTTGAAATAAAGTTTTTTTTTTAAAGGCAACAAAAAAAGAACGCAATACATAATATAACAAGATCACTAAAGAAACAAAGAAATTAATGAATTATAATTCTTAGTCTTTCACCAATCCAGGGCCACTAGGTTCAAAAAGATAAAGAAGCCTAGCTTTAGGAGTTACTAGTGGCCTAACATGGAGAAATTCTTGACAATAATCAGCAACCATGTTCCAAAACTCCTGCACTGTTGAACATTCCCAGCAAAGATGAAAGTAATAACCAATCTGATCACACCCCTACCCACAATATTGTCTATAGTTTGGCTGTACTAGGTGAAGCTTTGCAGGAGTCATATACTACCTACTGAGACCTTTGTATCACACATCCTTTATATTAGTGTTGATTGATAAAAATGCGAAAGAAGTCCAGATATACTGCCAAGCAACTTCTTCCAAAGAGTCACCTAAGTCAGTCTCCCATGCCTACACATAGGATGGCTTGTCATCCAATAACGGCATTTGGAGGATTTTATAAATACATGATATCAAACCTTTATTTGAAGTGACAACAACTTCTATAAATGTTTCAAAAGAGGTAAGTGGGTGCTTGGCTGCCTTCTTGATGTGTTTCTGGTTAAGAAGGTTATGCTGTTGCAGGTATTGCAGCATGGTTGGTTTAAGGCGCAATCCTATGTATGTTTAGACAGAATAAAGGCCTACAACTCCCAGCATGTCCCAGCCTTTTTTCGGTCTAAACATGCATAGGATTGCACCCTTAGTTCTTTTCAAAACATCTGAAAAGGATGTATGCTTAAGAGTACTACAAGGAATGAATCCAATGTTTATTAATGGAAAGCTATATCCCGTTGGGAGAGAAAGGGACACATGCTTAACCTGGCCTCTTTTATTTTGGAGAAAAAGCACAGTCTCCTTTATCAAATAAACCAAAAAATCTACAAACTTTTGCTGCTATCCAAGCACAGAAACCTGGGGGATTGTTATGTGCTGCAAATTCTGGAGAATGCAGCGCTGGTAGCAGTGGAAACGATCAGGAGCCTTTTTTTTCTTTTCTTTTTTTTTTGCCCCAGTGTTCCCAGGTAAGAATAGTGTCTCTAGTCACCTTGTGCTCAACGATGCACTTACGCTTGTCTCAATGCCTGACCCACATCAGGACATCAAGAGGGTAGTTGTCCACTGCCTGTTCTATGAGAGTCCACTGGTGATCTGATGAGGGATGCATCCATCCTACAGGAAATCTGAAAAAAAATTCTATGAATAATCCCCCACACCGATGTTTTTAAATAGAGACAGTTCAAGCATTCAGCAATGAATCATCAAGTGTTTAGTAGTGTGTGTGTGTGTGTGTGTGTGCGCGAGAGAGAGAGAGGAGAGAGAGAGAGAGAGAGAGAGAGAGAGAGAGAGAGAAGCAGTGCTTAGAAATGTTTTGTTGTTGCTGTGAGAGCTATCCAAAAATAAATAAAGGAAGCCTTCTCTGCAGCTCATGTGTTTGCCTATGTCGTGTCCCTTTCTCTCCCAACGGGATATAGCTTTCCATTAATAAACATTGGATTCATTCCTTGTAGTGCTCTTAAGCATACATCCTCAAACACCACATGCAGGGTAAATAATAAAACAGCAACTAATGGGATAGTTATTTCAGGGATCAGAAAGTCTGTTTTGCTTCAATAATTTATGGAAATGAATCACACTTTGGACATCAGCCTTGGGAAAGCCAGGCTTGAGCATCAGCTTCTGAACAGTCACTATGAGGTTCTTTCTCTGCCTTTTTCTTTCTTTTTTATAACATCTCTCCCATATTTTCTTCTTGTTATAAATGCACACAAAGAGATGCTATTCATCTAACATTGGACTTGACAATGCCTAATGAGTGTATTGTTTCTCCTTTTGTTAAGGGCAGTGCTGCTGCGAGGTTTTCTGTCCTGATTTGACACTGCAACACTCATATATAACCATGCACATCTTTTCTGTTTTATTTTCCTAGATAACTCTCCAGGAGTACTTCAGGATAAAGATATTGGGTTGAATCTAGACTTTGCCATGTTTAGAGTACCGGTAGATCCATTGATATCAATGGGACTTCAGTTAGTCATGACTAATTTAAGTCCCATTGACTTCAGTGGGTATACTCTAAGCATCTGGATCCAACCCATTGAGCTGTATTTCACAAAGATGAACTTGTCCAGGCAAAGATCTACTTGGTGCTTCAGAATTGGGGTGTGTGGGGAGTAGCCCCTAATATAAAGAGGTGAACAAAAGCATGAGGAAGGAGTATTTTTCTGTTACACCTTAAGGGTCAAACTGTATGTAATGTTAGTCATGTCATGTGTTTAAACAAGCATGCTTAACCTGGCCTCTTTTATTTTGGAGAAAAAGCAGCTGTAGGGCCCCAATCTGGTATGTGGCTCTGATTCAGATTAGGGCCCACAGCACAGCTGTTTTCTGCTGAAAATCACCCACCTACTGGGTTGCTATTTGTCCACAAAGGTATTGTTTGTAGCAAACCCCACTTTCAGGGGCAAAAAGCAGCCAGGAGGGAGCAGAAAACCAGCATGGGATCCAAGCCAGATCAGGACCGTGTTCCGGATCAGAGGCCTGCAGCTGTTTTTCCTTAAAAAAAAAAAGATTGATCAATAATAAAATTTATATATACAATATTAGAGTAAATCACTTCTCCAATATCCCTGCAGCTGCTTTCCCCTCAAAATAAAACCAACCTGGTTAAAGCATGCTTGTTTAAATACATCATGACTAATGTCATATGTAGTTTGGCTCTCAATTTGTAGATAATATTAACTTTGGAAAATTAAGGGAGGATATAAGTTGCAATGATAGCTTAGCTAGTCCCTCTTCCTGATACATTTTTTTCCCTTTTACTAATATGCTTACCTCTTCTCCAAGGATAAACAACACCTTAACCAAAAGCATATTTGAAAGTTTATAGAATTAAAATTGTGGAGAGAAAGCCTGACCGCTTGGGTACTTTGCTGTAAGTTCGGCTGAATTATTAGAGATAGGCTAGGGTAGATTCTCCTATGTTAGATAAGACTAAGTGTAGGTTCTTTTTTGTTTTATAGATTCTGTCTGTGTGTTTGCAAGCCCCATTTCCTTCATTGTGGGTTGTATTCCTCGCCCTAATTGATTTATTGACTGTAAACTCTCCTTATCTCCCTGACCTGATTCGGTCCATTAAACTTCTGTAAACAATTGTCAGTTTCACTCTACTGCGTTCTGATTCAGTGCTTAATCCAGTACGTTAAACCTGATTTAACCCAGGGAACGCGGAAGGGAGTTTTTGAGCTTTCTGATTAACCGCTTAACTCCTGGACTTGTGGGAAAGGACTGGTCCTTCACAAAAATTAACAGCATTCTTCCAATGCTAATACAACCATGAATTAACCTTGGGGCTAGCATGGGTGGGCCTCCATTTGAGGAAATTTGCTGTGCAATACAAATCTACTCAGAACTAAGCCCCATTGAGTTCAATAAGACTTACTCCCAGGAAAGTGTATAGAATTGCAGCCTTCGCTTGTTTTTCCTAAGCTTCATTGTGTTAATGACAGAAAGTGTTGGGAGCTTTGGAAACTCTCCAGATTTGTGTATGTCATTTCTGCCACGCACCATGCCCGTTTCCTGAGTTTAAAGTGATGTTACAAAGATTTTCAAAAGTGAGGGGGGGAAATCTTATTTACAGACTTCACTTGCACTCCATAATAAATGCTCACTGAACGTTGTGCTTATGCAAACAAGATTGAAGGTGAGATGTTGAGCCACTGTTAGGGCCTTAATCAGCCATCCCCAACCTGATGCCCTCTAGAGGTAGTGGACTACAACTCCCATCACGCCCAGTCAATATGGCCATGCTGGGTGGGATGATGGGAGTTGTAGTCCAACACATCTGGAGGGCCCCAGGTTTGGGAAGCTCGATCTAAATATATGTTTTGGGGGGCATGTGCCTGGTGTGCCATGTCCCCTCACACACCTCCCCAATAATCCCATTCAGTGCAAGTTTAACCCCCTGTGAACTGGTTGGATTAGTCCAGTAGGGACGGAGTTATAATTCAGGAGAGAGAAAGGAGTAAAAACAGTCAGCTTGTTGTACAGGGGAGCTGAGTAATAATTATGGGCTCTTGTGTAAGGTAAATTGAATTGATATATGTGTATTGTTGATGTGCAGGGGAATGGGAACACAACTGTTGTATCTTTGGTATTTGTTATATTTTCATTGTTATTGCAAGCCTTTCATGGTCCAATTCATAATTTTGCCATTTGCTGTTCTGCTGTTGCTTTGGGACTAAAGCTGTCTACAGAGGAGTAACTGAAGTGTCCAGAACCTTGGTGGACCAAAAGAACATTGGAGTTGCAAAGTTTTTGCAAGCAGGACATACACATATCTCTTTGGACTAAAAGGGACTATTATTGCTACCGTAATGTTCTTACGTTAACAGATTACTTATGTATTTAGTTCCTTGTGGCCAGTTCCTGTATTGTTTTATGTGTAACTTGGTTCTAACTAAAGAAAGTTTGCTTAATTCAAATCCTGGCAAGTTTATTCCAGCTAAGCCCCCAAAGTACCCACAGAGGCAGAGGCCACACAAGCAGCAGCTAATAAACTGAACAAAGGTAAGGAAATATTGGGTAAGATGAGATGACATGATGTCACCTGTTTCTTCTACTAGACACGACTAAGGAGACTGTGAGGAGACCTGGGTTGGCAGCAGCCATAGGTTCCCCATAACATCTAGCTAGGCCCTCTATGCTGCTAGTATTATATAGGATGGTCCATTGAAGAAAAAGTGCCTAATGGGTTTGAGAGGTTGAAATGAGAAGGCACAGATACATTTATTTGGGGAAAGTATAAACAACCGTTAAGCTTTTGCTTTTAATGTGCATTTAAATCCAGCAAAAGCTTATTAAAATGTTGCCAGAGACATTTTCAGGGCACCTTCAGTTTAGAAGGATTATCACTTCTGAACTGAAGTCATTTCTCTCAGCTTATCAGGCTACATGGACAGAAAGATAAGCTGTCTATGTCCACAGAAACTTGTAAAGGACAAGGCAGGTATTCTCCTTTCAGGACAAAGGCGACTGCGATAAGGCTGAATTTACACAGTGCATTAAGGGCACAATCTTATGACCGCTGTATGGCTCACCCACCCCTGGCTCAGGGGACGGAGCCCCTTAACAACTGCAGCCTTTCCCAACCGGATGTCCCCCAGATGTGCGACTTCTTGCGACTTCTCCATGACAACATGACGGCAATGGTTTTGGACAACAACGGCTCTCATGGTGCTCCATTTAAAGTGGGATCAGGTGTTAAACAGGGATGTGTTATCGCCCCAACATTATTTGCCATTTTCATCGCCATGGTTTTACATCTTGTCAAGGGGAAACTTCCCACCGGTGTGGGAATTATATATCGAACAGATGGAAAGCTTTTTAATCTCAGCAGGCTGAAAGCAAAAAGTAAGGTAATTACAACCTCCGTTGTGGAACTTCAGTATGCTGATGATAATGTGGTCTCCGCACATTCAGAGGATGATCTCCAAACTATCCTAAATGCTTTTGCAGAAGCATACGAAAAACTTGGTCTCTCACTTAACATCAAAAAACCAAAGTGCTTCATCAGCAAGTGCAAGCCAATCCTTTGGTGATGCCATCTATCCAGCTTGGCGGGACAATACTGGAAAATGTCGATCATTTTCTCTATCTTGGCAGCTATCTTTCTGTTACAGCTAACATCGACAGTGAAATCCAGCATCGTCTGAGCTCCGCAAGTGCCGCATTTTCTCGAATGAAACATAGAGTGTTCGAGGATCGGGATATTTGTAAGAAGACCAAAACACTGGTTTATGAAGCCATTGTATTACCAACTTTATTGTATGCCTGCGAAACATGGACTATCTATAAACGTCACTTCCACCTCCTTGAAAGGTTTCATCAACGTTGCCTCCGGAAAATCCTGCAAATTACTTGGGAAGATAGGCGAACAAATGTCAGTGTACTGGAAGAAGCAAAGACTACTAGCATTGAAAAAATGATCCTTCAACGCCAACTTCAGTGGACCGGTCATGTTGTTCGAATGCCTGACTGCCGTCTCCCAAAGCAGTTACTTTACTCCCAACTCAAGGATGGAAAGCGGAATATCGGTGGTCAATATAAGAGGTTTAAAGATGTTCATAAGGCTAATCTAAAAAAATGCAATATAAACATCGAAAACTGGGAAGCTCTGGCCCATGAACGATCTAAATGGAGGTTGGCCTTTCACAAAGGTTCCATGGACTTTGAAGAAGCCCGAGTGCAAGGTGAAAGGGAGAAACGTGCTAGGCGAAAAGCACGTCAAATGAATCCTTTACAGGACCATCTTCTATCTGGTAACCTGTGTCCTCACTGTGGGAAGCTGTGTGGATCTAGAATTGGCCTCCACAGTCACTTACGGACCCATCGCTAGAGTCTACACAATCTTCTTTAGAATTTCCTCCTTTTATCCCGGAAGACAATCTTACTCGGTCACGAGTGATCGCCTGATGATGATGAGTCCCGAGCCAGCATGGCCATGCTAGATAGGGATTGTAGTCCAACAGATATGGAGGGTATCAGGTTTTGGTGGGGAGGCTGAGCTACAGCATCCCATGAGTCATACATTGGATGACCTGCACAGATGGCTACAAGTACAAATCTGCATCTGGGTGACGTCGGAGCAAAGATTCTAACACAGAACTCTAAAACTGGCCTGCAGAGTTGTCAGAGTCAACCAATTCATGCTCTTATTTAACGGTTGAGATACAATAAAACAGAGAAATATGGTGATTTAAAAAAAAAAACAACCAACTTGCAATTTTATGAAACAGAAATATTGCCAGCACTCTTACCTTAAGCAAAAAGTCCTACTTCACAGCTGGTCAACACTAAGACATTTGGTGCACTGGCCAATCCACCTTGGCAATAAGCCACAGTGGGTTGGTTGTTGGCCAAACAACCCATGGTGCTTCAGAAAGCTTTTCTGAAGCTTATGCATAACTGTCTCTACTGATAGTTGTATTACTATATACTTATTGATACTTATGGATATACATTTCATGCACATTTACTGTATGTGATTCATTTTAATTTCTGTAAGAAATTTGTATTCTTGGACTTCCTGCGGGGAGATGGCGAGTTGAACTTCTCCATAAATCTTGTGGAGAGACTCCACGGTTTAATCCCAGTTTAAAGCTGAGAAAATCCCCCTCCCCCTCCTTCCCCCTCAGCCCTCCCACAGGTATCCCAGGGAACCCCACAGCAGCACTGACTTGCCTCCCCCTCCCCGCCACAATCACGAGCCAGACAAAAACCACCCATTGCCCTGCCCACAAAAAATGTAGGTAGCTATGTTAGTCCAATTGAAAAAATATATATCCTATATCCTATTTATTAGAACCAACTAAATGTCACAAAGCTTTCGAACTCTCCAGAACACTTCCTCTGCCCCCCCCTTCTTCACCCACCCTGGAGAAAGATTGTTCCCCACTTCATGACATTGGGACCATTTTAGTGGGTCCCAATAAAGGTATTACACTCCTTTTCATAGTTTGCTCTCTATATTCTTCCATCTTCAATCCATATCTAGTCTTTCAAGAAGAATAGCTAGGTAATGTATAGAATAAAGCCTTCCTTGTAGGTAATATATTGTTATGGGCTTTGGGGTTGGCCAAGATGACCCCATAGATTTCCTTCCAACTCTAGTTCTCTACTCTCTAAGGCAGTGGTGCAGAAACAGATTTGGGTGGAGGGCTGGATGACCCCAGGCCTCCATGGGCCGTATGATACCGATTAGGCATGGCATGCCCCTGTCTCCCAGTTAGGGAAACTGAGCACGAAGCCCAGCCCAGCCCAGCCGCTTCTCCTTCCCCCCCACCCCACCTCCTTCCCCCATTGCAGGAAGGAGGTGTGGTGGTTGAAGGAGAAGCGGCTGAGTCCCCTTTGCTTCTCCAGTGGAGGAATGAAGGGGACACAGGCGGCTTTGTCAATGGGACAAGCTGTAGGATCTTGCTGCAGCCTCAGCTCAAAATCAGAAACTGAGCTGGAACAGGCAGAGGGGCATGCACCTGCAGCTGATTGGAGTCAAGGCCAGCCAACCTTGGCAAGCACCCCTCCCCTCAGTGAACAAGAGGAGGGAGGCCTAACGCAGGGGGAGCTGCAGGAACTGGCCTTGAGCAATGGGGCTGACTCAGGGGGGGGAAGGGACTTTGGCGCAGTAGCTATGCAGTAGCGTAGCTGGCTGGGGCATGCTGGGAGTTGTAGGACAAAAGCATCTGAGACCCAAGGTTGGAGAACACTGTTCTAAGGAAACTGAATCCTGGATGTGTGCTGTCCCCCGCCCATGTTATATTTGATACGGTATTCTTATGGCTTTCACAATAGTCTTCATAATTGATTGGATCCAGATTTAAGCTGGATCCACTGTACTGGCAGAAGTGAATTTCCCTGTCCCTACCTTCTCACAGCAGCGCCCCTCCAGCCCCCTGAAAATGCTCTCATAGAAAGAGGTCCCTTCCTCTTTGTGGTCCAACCCAATGGATCCAATCCAATGGAGAGCCAGTGTGGCATAGTGGTGAGAGTGTTGGACTGGGACTCGGGAGATCCGGGTTCTAGTGCCTGCTTGGCCATGAAACTCACTGGGTGACTTTGGGCCAGTCGCTGACTCTCAGCCTAACCTACCTCACAGAGTTGTTGTGAGGGTAAAATGGAGAGGAGGAGGAGGATTATGTAAGCCACCTTGGGTTCCTTGCAGGAAAAAAGGCGGGGTATAAATATAATAAATAAATAAGTTTCCAATCCCATGGAATTAGTTTCCAATCCCTTTCATAGTAATATTGGACCCAACCCAATGGAATTAGTTTCCAATCTCTTTCGTAGTAATATTCAAACAGTTAAAATAAAATCTTCAGGGATATCTCGGTACCCCTGCTTTACTGCCTTATGTTGAACCATTTTCTTGAGGATTTGATAAAGGCTTAGCAACTGTTGCAGGAAACTGTAAAAGCTTATTGGGTTTCAAGCCAATATCTGATAACAAGAATAGCAATAGATTATTTATTGTCTGAGGCTGTCTTACTTTCAGTTGGCACTGATGTCAGTGTGCAGTTATGAAACATTAGCAAGAGTTTGCTTTTGTTTTCTTCCTCCTCCCTCCCAATCCCTTTTCCTTTTGTGTTATGTCTTTTAGATTGTAAGCCTGAGGGCAGGGACTGTCTAATAGTAATCTTTGTAAGCCACTCTGGGAGCCTTTTCTGGTGGAAGAGCGGGGTAAAAATGCTGTAAATAAATAAATAAATAAGAGTTCCCCCTTCATTTAAAAATATCCATTGATTAAAGGACAGTGAAGCATCACACCAATGGACCAATATTCAAAGTATAGCCACATCACTTCATGAAGGAGAAGAAGTATACAGGAAGCAGAGGAAGAGACATTTGAGCTTCTCTACTCACAAGGCATTTATTGTGCGCTTGTGATTCCTCACTCATGGTAGTTTGCCGGAGTTTTACATGACGTCATCATCCTCAGGGCCTCTCCCGTGTTTTACAGCCATTTTCACTGCTTTTTTTTTAGAGCGAGGAAAGTCAGGTATTATTTCCTAATCTCACAATAAGTCGCTATGAGAAGCTCATGTATTTTTGCAATTCTGCTATATCACAGCTACGGTATATATGCCTTGTGGTTGTGTAATGGGATCAGGAACGGTGCAGGGCTGTTTGGCGCCCTAGGCCAAATTATATTAGGCGCCCCCCCTCGTGCCGTGGGGGGGGCCTCCGGAGCAAAGCAGCCCTGCTTTGCAACATCCCCCGCGCGCGTGCGCGACCGCGCGCCCGTCCGCCAACCACCTACCTTCCCACCGCCCACCGCTGCTGGCTGCTGCTGCCGCCGCCTCCTCCTCCGACGCGATGGGACGAAGGTAGGTAGATGGTTGGCGGGCGCGCGCGCGGGGGGCGGTTGCTGCTGCGGCGGCGGCGGCCGGCAAGCGGGCGGGGAGGAGCGGCGGAGGCGGCAGGCAGGGCAGGAGCGCGCCGGAGGCGAGGAAGGGGCGCAGAGTTTGCGCCCTCTTCCGCCACACGCCCTAGGCAGCCGCCTGGGTCTGCCTAGCGGTAGCGCCGGCCCTGAATGGGATATATAGAAAGGCAGAGAAAGAAAACCCCTGGGGGGAAAAAACCACATGTAAGGGAGCCGCTCTTAATCCAGCAAAGAAAATAGAAGCAGAATTCTGTAAAATGGCGGGTTAAAAGCCTCATGCAGAGAAGCCCTGTATGGTAACCGCAAATGAAGTTTAGTGCTAAGTAAAGGTCAACAGTTTCAGCTGCATTTGCACAAGTATAGTTTCTTCCACAACACTGCTACCCTTGGATACAACTTATAGGTCAGAAAATTATTGACATGTTTACTTGGAAGGAAGCAGGGCTTAATCTGTGTCAGTCCCAGAAGTATATTCAATGCCAAGACTCAGCTGGTATTGAAACTATAGGACATGTATACACCTAATGATGCAGAGTGTCTTTCATTCAGCAGTGAGTCACTTCTAATAGGCACCACATGTGGAATATGTGCCAGATTGCAAATAATTACAGTAATTGCTCTACTTCTCCTTCCTGTCAGCCACTTCCTGACATAGTAGCAGTTAGTCCCAACTAAGGGTGCAATCCTATGCATGTTTAGACAGAAAAAAGGCCTACAACTCCCAGCATGCCCCAGCCAGGATGGGTGGGGCATGCTGGGACTTGTAGGTCTTTTTTTCCTGTCTAAACATGCATAGGATTGCACCTTATGTCTCTCTTCTTATGCAACCCAGCTTTTCACTGCTGAAGCCTCATATAGAACAGTACAAAATTCATCACAAGCAGGTAACTAAAGTCATAATTGTTTTCAGTTCATTTTCAGAACAGTGAAAGTGTTTTACCAACTCACTATGATGCTGTTAATATAACCACAGTGTAATGCTATTATCTGCTGCCATGTCCTCAGTAACCTATTTGCAGAGTTTAATCTAGTTTTCACATTCAAAACTGTAATTCATAGAGCACATTAATTCTCTAATGGCTGTTTGTTCCTTTTTGTTTGTTTGTTTCTTTTATATATGGCATTCCTAAGAGAATATGATATCATATAAAATATAGGTGAATGAGAACAAGACCAGCTCTATTTTTAGGCAGGGTAAACCGGCACATTTCTGATTTGGAGTACAATTAAAGAGCAGTGAAAGTTCAGTTATTTAGGGTGGAATCCTATGCAAGTTTAGACAGAAAAAGGCCTACAACTCCCAGCATGCCCCAGCTGGCTGGGGCTTGCTGAGAATTGTAGGCCTTTTTTCTGTCTAAACTTGCATAGGATTGCACATTTAGTTTATTATTGTATTTTTACGAGCGTATAGATATTCTGCTTCTCAGAGCCAAACCAGATCATCCACGTTTCTGCCCTGCTCACGTATAAAGTGTGTGCGCGTACGTGAGGGGAGGTCTGACTTTAATAGTGCTTCCTCCTCAATCCTCCCACTCCCAGATACTTCCCCCCCACCCTGATTTTGGCTCATTTCTGGTATTTGAACCAGGAATAGAGAAAAGTTGCCAGAGCAACCAACTTCAGGGAGCTAAGATACAGGTCTTAGCTCCCTGAAGTTGTTCTGGCAACTTTTCTCCATTCCTGTTTCGAATACTAGAAATGAGCCAAAGTCAGAAGGATAAAAAGGGTATCTGAAGCAACCTTCCCCAAGCTGGCACCCTTCAGATGTGTTGGACTATAACTGCCATCATCCCCAGCCAGATACTTGCCCACCCCTGGTCTAGTTCAACAGAGTGAAGTGGCTGCCTCAGGCACCTGATTTTGGGTGCCCTGAAAGGACAGTGAATTGTTATTTGTTGATGATGATCATTATTTTGTTGTTGTTGTTGTTGTGGAGAAAGCCCAAACACAAGTCTGCACTCACACACACACACACACATTTCCCCTAAGGGAGGGGGCGAGGGAGGAGGGATGAGATCACCGGAGAAGCAACCAGACAAGTCGTCAGCCCAAACAAAGGAGGGCCTCGGTGGAGATCCACAAAAGTCCAGGAAGGACCATCAAGGACCATCAACTAGCAGGGCAGTCTCAAAGAGCTGCAAAGTACCACTACGTCACCTTCTTCCCGGGCAGGAATAAGCCCACCTGAAACGAAGGGGCAGGCATAAGCCCCCACCTGACCTGGAGGGCGGGGAGAGCGGGAAATCCGGGGTAGAAAACCCCTCTCCCTTCCGGTAGAGGGTTGTTGGGAACCACGGGTACTTCGGGGCCAGATCCACCTCAAAGCAAGCAGTCCGAGTACACCGTTCTCATCCACGGACAGCCTACCCGGAGCTAGGCTGAAACTGACTAGGCGTATAGTCTTTGGTCTGAGGACATCGACTAGATTCAGTCCGCTAGCCTGGGAGCCTGCTGATTGGGTAAGGCGGGGGTCAACTAAGGTTGTGTTGACAGTATAGTATTCCTGAAGAGCTGTTAGTTCCGTTCTGTGTTATTGTATAAACAAATAAAAGCCTTATTTGGGCAATTAAAGAGCTGCGGTTTCCTTTTGTGTGTAAAAGCCTCGCGGGTGGTCGCTAGAGCTCGGACGGGCTGTAATTCAGTGCCGATTAACCCGTTAAGCGCCGAACTCACGCAAAGGATCCTGTTGGTGATCCTTCACAGTTGTATTTTTAGTTTTACTGCCAGGGATGGGGAGAGGCGCTTGCGAGACTTTCTGCCTCAGATGCTGCGACGACACGGTCCCTTACACTTTAGGACCAGGCGCATAAACCCTTCTCAGGCTAAGCATCAACACTTAAAAACCCAAGGGGAGGGTCTATGAAACCTTTCCCCTACTAATGAGGGAAAAGATTAATGCTGGTTATTTAGGATCTAGCTTAAATCTATGATACTGTGGGTACAAAGGTATGTGTGTAGATTTAAAAGTAATGCAGGTAATAACGGCAAGCTGACACGTAGGATTTGGGTAGCAAACAAAATAAAAATAAGTTTATTTTAATTCTCAAAATCTTAGTTCCAGAAAATAACTTAAAACCTGCCTACCCCAAACACTTTATAATTAACCTAAGTCCCTACAATTCTAAATACTTTCACTCGGGGATGTTGAAGAGTCCTTGGTCTCGAGTCACGAGTCTTTGGACCCGAGTCTTGAGTCCAAGTCCGAGTCCTTGGTCCAAAATGGTGACTCACGAGTCACGAGTCACGAGTCACTCCCAAAGCTGACTCCACGAGTCCCTATTAAAATCAATGGGGGTTTTCCCCAACAAAATAAGGCTACTTCAGATGTGTGGTTTAAATAAATTCTAGGCACAAGTGTGCCTTTTTATTTCAAAACTCTGCAACTGATTTTGGCAAGGACAGATCAGGCAGAAAAACCCAAAATAACCAGGCAGGCAGAGGAGGCAGGGAACCCCAAAGCAGGCAGGCAGAGGCCTTTGTCTTGGACAATTCAACTGTTGAACTGGTCAAGAAGAGACCACGCAGGCAGAGGAGGCTGGGAACCCCAGACAGGCAGGCAGAGGCAGCCAAACCCAAAATGTCTGAAAGGTTGCATTTTAGAAAAATGATTTTAAAAAATAAACTTGCTGTACTTCCTAAAACTTATCCATGTTGCATTTGAGGAACATGATTTTTTCTAAATGTTTGGCCCCCATTCTGGAACGGTGAGATCTCATCACAATTCCACCCTCACTGAACACCCGCTCCACTGGTGATGAACTTGCTGGAACCAGAAACACACTCAGAGCAGCCACACAGAGTAATCTCAGGTCCTTCTTCTGCCTCTCCCAAGTACGCAACACATCAATCAAAATAAATTTTGACACACTGTTGGGGCTGCACTCCTGGTAGCCGTCTATAGTGGCCGAGCAGCGGCACACCTCGCTTCCATGTGCTCTTCACCGGCAATCACGCTCCTCTCCACTCCTTCTGGCACAGCCCAGGGATGTTGAAGAGTCCTTGGTCTCAAGTCCCGAGTCGAGTCTCGAGTCCCATTAAAAATATTGGGACTCGAGTCCAAGTCGAGTCAGAGGGGGGACTCAGTCCGACTCACGAGTCGAGTCCTCGAGTCCGAGTCCCCATCCCTGCTTTCACTCCTCATACAATCACTGACAGGGCCGGCGCTACCGCTAGGCAGACCCAGGCGGCTGCCTAGGGCGCGTGGCGGAAGAGGGGCGCAGAAACGGTGCGCTCCTTCCTCGCCGCCGGCGCGCTCCTGCCCCACCTGCCGCCTCCGCTGCACCTCCCCCCCCGCGTGTGCGCGCGCGCCCGCCCGCCCCCTACCTACCTATCTACCTACCTTCGCATCGTTTCCGGAGCCCCGCCGGCGTTGTTTTGGCGGAGGAACCAGGTTTCCCCGGCAAAAAAAAAAAAGCACTCTGCTCGGGCGGAGGCTCGCCAGGCGGAATGGAAAGTGAAACTCACCTCCGGAGCGGCTCGAGGGGGGGAGGAGGAGGAGGAGGAGGCGGCAGCCCAAAAGGGGAAGCGTGGGTCTGGCTAGAGACCAGCGGGGCACAAAGAAGGGGGCGCCTCTCTCCCGCGGGGGCGGGGGGCTAGGGCTTTCGCACTGCTTGTTTACTCTGGAGTGCCACTCTTTGTTCACTCACTTTTTATTTATTTATTATTAATTTTAAACGTTGAATTTTCCAAAAGAAGGAAAAAAAAACGTCGGAGGCGGCGGCAGCAGTCAGCAGCGGGGGGGGGGAAGGTAGGTGGTGGCGGCGGCGGCGGCGCAGGGGGGTGTTGCAGAGCAGGGCTGCTTTGCTCCGGAGCCCCCCCCACGGCACGAGAGGGGGGGCGCTAAATATAATTTGGCCTAGGGCGCCAAACAGCCCTGCACCGGTCCTGATCACTGATTCCTCTTAAAACTCCTGACAAGACACAAATAACCCAACTAACCTAACTCCCAAACTCCCTAACACTCCCAACACACTCTAACCCCCAAACTAAAAACTGACATCACTCAAACACTCCTTATATACTCCTCCCCCCCTTTCCAAGACATCATAAACCACACCCACTCGGTTCAACATTCTAGACACACTAAACATACTAATGCAGACATACACCAGGGAACTGAATTGTGGGGTTACGCCACAGATGCCAAAATAACTTCACTGGCCTTCCTTGGGTACTGTACACCTTGGCTTGAGGGAGAGGGCATTGGGTGCTCTGTCTCAGGCAGAACTATGTCTTGGGCCTTTGCCCAAAGCAGGGAGGATGGATCAGCCTTCAATGCTGCTGACCCTCAGTTTAAAGGATTGGGCAGCTGCCTCAGGCATGTCTTCTCTGCACAATCCCCCCCCCCCCATCCTTTAAAAATGTGAAGACAAATCCTCGTAGTTGAGAGGACTGTGGGGGTGGGGCGGAATCGGCTTCAGAGAAGCCGGTCACAAACGCCTCACAAGCAGCGCCCTGCCATTTTGTGCCCCTTTTGGTTAGTTAAACAGTTTCTGAAGTTGTTCTATGTTTACAAATTAAGGCCACAATCCTACACATGTTTAGACAGGAAAAAGGCCCGCAACTCCCAGCATGCCCCAGCCAGCCATGCTGGGAGTTGTAGGACTTTTTTCTGTCTAAACATGCGTAGGATTGCGCACTAGATTAATTAAATGTATCTTTAAAGGCAGAAACCTGTGGAAAAAATGTCATGGTTGAATGGGAGGAGCAACTGGGCTTAAGGGAAATCCCCTGACTCCCCCCCCCCCCCGGATCCTTAAACTGTTTTATAGTGCAGTTTTAAATTTGGATTTTATTTATGTTTATTGTATGTCTGAGAGCTTTTAGCTATAGGGCAAGTACTAAATTGTAGAAATAAATAAATAATAAATAAATAAATAATAAATTTCTCCTTGAAGTTTAAATTTATCACTGGAGAGTGGGGAGGTAGCATTGCCCTCAGAGGAGACACTTCTCCTAAAAGCAATTCCTACTGTCCCTTCAGTTATGATATATTTTTTTCATGGGTCCCCACTTGTTATTGTTATTTTTTAAACTGGAGGATTACAGAATCACAGGGCATGGATAGAAGACTTATGGGTTGTGTGCAACAAATGTGCATCTCTTGTGGGAAAACATCGGTTGCATGGAAATGCCTAGAGGTACTTCCAGATGGAGGACTATTGCTAACAATAAAAAGCCATCATGCAGCTATTCCCCTTTTTCTTCCTTCACAGTCTTTTTCCAACCAGAAAAAGAAAAGATGGAAGAAGAGGTGGGAAAACATGGGAGGGCTGCAAACTGAAGACCTTTGGACATACACGCCCTCCATAAAATTCCTGAATGGGGCAGTGCGATTGCACAATAAAAGCCTTGTCTGTAAGCCCTCAAAGTAAAAAGGGTTTTTGTAAATGGTTTTTTTTGTCAGGGATGGAAGGTGCAGTCTTTTAGGATCATAGAAAAGGAGACAAATGCACCATCTGCTGACTAACTCCATCATAGCAAGTAATTCACAAAAATTGAATTCTAAATCCCATGGAACATCTGATACAAGGAGATACAAGTACAACCTATTTCTTCTGTTGTTTATAATTCAATTACTTTTGTTAATTAAAGAATAATAATATAGGGAACAATCCTATGGTCCCTAGACATTGTCTGAGGGGGGCGATAGGGTAGTTCGGATTCCCAGCTCTGGGACTGGAGACATGCTCCAGCCTCAGAGCTGGACCTCTGACCCCGCTCCCCGGCCCCCTCATGGCCGGTGCAGAAAGAACAGTGCCGGCTGCTCCCCAAGGTCAGGAAAGTGACCTCGGGGGAGAGGGGTAAAAAGGGGCGTTTGGGGGGGGGCGGAGAGAGGAGGAGACTGGAGCAGCCAGGATATGAGCTATGCTGAAGCTGCTCCAGCCTCCATCCCTCACCCTCTGGGACATCCCAGCCGGACAGGCAAAAAAGCCAGTGTAGGGAAAATGCAGGGCAGGAGGACGGGGAGGCAAAGATTGCCTCCACCACTCCTCCTGCTCTGCATTAGATGCCCGGAAACCTCCGAGATCAAGGGCTTATGGGCATCCCAATAGGATTATGCTCTTACTTTCTAAATCTTGAGGTAATGTTGCCTAGTACAATTGTCTAGATCAGGGGGGAAGAATGTGTTGCCCTCCAGTTGTTGTTGGACTGTAATTCCCATCAGCTCTAGCTAGTATAGCCAGTAGTGAAGGATGATGGGAGCTGTAGTCCAACAGCATCTGGAGGACAGCATGTCCCCCATCCCTGGTCTAGATTATGTAGCTGAGTTGTGGCAGTTTACTGGAAGTGTCTGACTTAGAACTGCTACCTAGCTAGGTGTCCTCTTCAAGCTCTATTCAAAGCTCTAATATTTAAAACTGCAGTGATCCAAAGATCATGCACTGCTGTAAGCTTCTTGGGACAAAAGGCAAGATATAAATAAACAGGATCAAAAGTAGAGTTGCAACTAAGTGGGAAAACTCCGGTCTGGGCTGCTCTTGTGCCATTAACACAGGGGTGTCCAACCTCAGACCCGTGTGCCAGATCCTGCCTGCCCGGGACCCCAATCCAGCCTCCGGGGATCCTCAGAGGGCCATATGTTCCCTTCCCTGGCTGCCAACTGTTTGGGGTTTCCTGGCTTTTGTGAGGAGTTTTCCCCCATAGGCTTTGTTACTGGTAATAAGAGCTTTAAGCTAAAATATCCTGGGATCTTTGGTAGTTGGTACTGTATTTTGCCGCCCCCCCCCCCATTTTGCCTTTGGTCCTGTCCCTTTTGCCTTCAGTTCTGCCCGCCACTGGAATGCAGCCCCCAAGAGCTTCTCTGAAATTGAATTCGACCCTTGGGCAGAAAGAGGTTTGACTCCCCTGCTTTAACACCTACTAATATTTCCAGATCCAGCTACTATTAATCTCTATTACTGTCTCCAGATCAAGCTACTGAACATTTTCCTGTGCATTTCATGGTCATTTGTCCCCACTGTTTCCCTCTCTGTACCTTCTGTATCTGCCAACAGAGGCTAATATCATGCAACTGATGAAGAGGGTTCTAGTCCACAAACCTTGCATCACCACCAGTCTGTATACAGATCTGTGAAAGAAGAGGGGGGGGCTGGCTGGCCCGCCAGACCTCCACCCTTTCCTAACTCAAAGGAATCCCAGCACTTGCCACCATGTGGCCCGGAAGGGGGGGCTGGCTGACCCGCCACCACCCCACCCTTGCCTACTGGCAAAGGAACCAAGATCCTCTGAGATCTCAAGATACCAGACTGCCAGCCTCAGCTGTCTGCAATCCTACTTGGATCTCTGTTTAAGGACTTGCCTTTAATTCTGTAACCTGAATTTAGATACTGAACTCACAGAGCACTACAAAACCCATTTGGGGTGAAACCAAGACAAGGTTTATTCTGGTAGCATTTAAACAACAAGATTAGGGAAATGAGAGAAGCACACAAAATAAAGAGACAGAGAGACACTTTGGTACACAGTAAAGCTACAAAACAATAAAACCTGATTCCTTAAGATCTCTCAGACACACACCTGTTACCTGAGGGTGTTGGGTGTTCTCTTCAAGGGTTAGATCCAGCACAGCCTTGCCGCCCGGAGGGAACTATTTTATCTACCCGCAGGTCCGAGATAAATAGCCCTCCACAAGACCTGCCTTTCTCCAGAGCCCTCAAACCAGCCAATTTTTACCAGGGCTGCCTGGGGTCGATTCCTGAGGGGGCCCCCCTAAAGGCTTGGGCCCCTCGCTGGCGTGCTGCCATGCCGGGCACGCTACCAAAAGGACTAAGACCAAGAACAAAGGCTACACGTGGGGAAATAGCTCTTCCCGCTCCCCTTTTCTGTAGCCTTCTTGCTTCAGCCAATCAATTTGAATTTCACCTGGCCATGCAGGGGGGAGGGAACTGGCCAGGCAGGGGGGAGGGAACTCGTGAGTCATGGCTTGAACCATCTACATATGAAAAGCCTAGGCCAGCTTCTCTAGGCATCTAGGCGCCACCCATTCCATCCGAGGCCCTCGCCTCCTCCCAGCCCCCACCTGGTTCACACATGAGGTATGTGTGTGTACCCCCAAAGGCTCGTTTCTCCACAAGACCATACTAGTGTGGCATGGGACCCCACCATGCAGAAGCTGCAGCCACACCACAGTGGTGGTAACCTAAGGATCAGCTATTGGATAGGCTTTCAGAGAGTCCTGGGAAGTGTGCATGTTCAGTCAAGAGACTGGCTAAAAGCCAACTTAAATTAAGCAAAATCATCTCTGGTGTGCCACCCATTCAAAGTATATTATGGGTTTATATTATGAGGCATTTATTGTGCTGTTAATAGCTGTATCTACTTTTGGTTTCACTGCAGCATTGAAATCTGAGCTCTACGCAGAGCTCTTCCTTTCCTACTTTTCTGCTACACAGCCTCTAGGTGGAGCTGTGCTACACAAAATAGCGGAAATATATGAGGAGATAGAGCGCCTTCCCCCCCCCCCTTTTAATTTAATAGCTCATTTCCCCTGTTCTAAAAATAAAATAAAATGGCAAAGTGCTCTGAAAGAACAGAAGTGAAATTGGGGGATCATGACGTTGTCTAAAGAGCCAGTAAACAACTGTAAGGAATCACCAGCGCACAGTAAGTGCCTCATGTAGAAAAACCCTAGCCCCTACTATTACTGGCTTTGCAGAAATGCTTATCTGATAGCTCCATCTTGTGGCCAGAATGGCTTTAAGCCTGTGATGAACTTTGTCATCATTTCTGCTTACCGGTACCTCATTTCTGCTTACCTCAATTTACCGCACTGGAAATTGATAAGACCATGAGATAGAGCAATTGGACTACTGTTTTATTATGTGGCCAGTTTGTTTGTTTGTTTGTTTGTTTATTATTTATTTCTGAAGCATTTATATCATGCTCTTCAGCCAGAAGGGCTCCCAGGGTGGCGTACAAATCAATAAAAACAAGACAGGCACTGCCCTCGGGCTTTAACATGTGTTGAATTTGCTGCAGGCAGGCTCAGGCCTGACTTTGGGTCCTATGAATCAGCCTTGACTGGATTAGGCTGCTTTGTTTTTTCATCCCTCCCCAGTCAGCTTGGAAACCAAATTCCTGCATGTGAGATCAGCATTGCACATTAGTGTTTTGCCAGTAGAGGTTTACTGGGTTGGAAATTAGCATGGACTGACTGAAAATGGTGATTGCCACAAGTTACACACATTGAAATTCCCTCTTCTGCAGAACTATTAAAGGTGCAGTAGCCACACTCTCTTTTGCATCTGGCCACCCTAATTGCCACACACAACCAATTCAAACTTGCAAAAAACAGCAGGTGGTAGTCTTTCCTAGGTTATTTAGGGGCAATTTACAAATTTACATTGCGTGTCTGAATTCTCTTCATCCAGTTAATAACCCATGTTATTATTATTTTTTTTAAAGCAACCTCCATGCATATTAAAAGACATGGAGAACAGCTTGTATCTCTGGGATGCAATTACTGTGTCTATGTGACTGGGTTCAGACAACACGATAATCCACACTCAAGGGTTGAGTGCAGGTTGTCATTGAACTGTGGGTTATCATGTTGCCTGAACCCAGCTGAGATAACAAACCATGGTGATTCTCAAACAGGGCAAGAGGAGATGCCAACTCAAGAAGAGAGTGCTGTTTCTACTCATAATTCATAACGTACAACCCACCGTTCATAACCCAACAACAAACCATGGGTCCTCTTGTTCATGGTTAACAAGCCATGGCTTGTTAGCGCAGCTGGGTTCAGACAACACAATAACCCATGTTTTAACAACAACCGACGGTTCAACAACCCTTGAGTGTGGGTTATTGTGTTGTGTTGTCCGAACCTAGTCAGTGTGTGTGTGTGTGTGTGTGGGGTGCGGCTGTGAAAGAGTTGGAAAGTGGTATAGGCATGAATGGGATGAGGTGTGTATGAGGGACTAGCATATCTGTGGGAAAGGGAAATAATAAAAATGATAAGACATTACCCCCACCTCCAGGGAACAAAAATCCTTCTTTTTGGGCATGGGCTTTTTTGGACCATTTTAATAGCCTACTAATTACTATTGTAGAATAAAAAAATCCACAATCCAGAGTTGGGCAATACCTTTATTAGGATTGTGGAGAAAAGAGCCTTTGGGGGTTCCCACACGTGCGTGCGCACACACACACACACGCGCACACCTCATGTGTGAACCGGCTAGAGGCTGGGTGGGGTGGGTGGGGTGGGGTGTGCATAGTTCCTCTAGAATGGATGGCGCCTGGAAGTCCGGAAAAGCCAGGCTAAAAGCTTTCAAGTGCAAATGTCATGAGTTCCCCTCCCTGCCTGGCCAGGTGAAGTGCATCATGATTGGCTGGAGGCAGAGAAGCTACAGGAAGGAGGGGGGAGGGAGGAAAAGGTATATTCCCAAAGTGTAGCCTTTGTGTCTTTGTCTTTAGTCATCGTGTGGCTGCCGGCTGTTGGAGCAATGGCGGTAAGCCAAGGAGAGGCCCAAGCCTTCGGGTGGCCTCAGGATACGACCCCAGGTAGCTCCTGGTGAAATTAGCTGAATGAGGGCTCTGGTAAAGGCAGGTCTTGTGGGGGGCTACCCATCTCGGACTTTCGGGTTGGTGAAGTAGTCCTCCCGGGCAGCAAGGCTGTGCTGGATCTAACCCTGGAAGAGAACTGACCCCCAGGTAACAGAGTTGTGTGCCTGGGAGATATAAAGAAGTAGGTTTTGTTATTTTGCAGCTTTACTTTGTACCAAAGTGTCTCTCCATTTTGTGCTTCTCTCATTTCCCACCTTTTGTTGTAAAATGCTACCAGAATAAACCTTTCTTGGTTTTACCCCACATGGTGTTTGTGGATTGCTCTGCTTGGTTCAGTAACTAAATCCAGGTTATAGACAAAGGCAAGTCCCTGAACAGAGATTCAAATAGGATTGCAGACAGCTGAGGCTGGCAATCTGGTACTTTGAGATCTCTGGGGGTCTTGGGTCCTTTGGGGTAGGAAAGGGTGGGGGTGTGGCGGGTCAGCCAGCCCCCCCCTTCCTCCACAAGGATCAATCAAACTTCTGCAAAATTGTGCAAGTTTTCAAGTTTCCCCGAACTCTTCATCAGGTAAAAAGGGATTCCCCTCCCAAGGGACCAACACAGTTACATTTGTTCTGTTATTGTAGGGTAGTTTCTCAACTGACTAATTTGTGTAAAGGTTCCTTTGTTTTGCCACAAGATTTGGGCATCTCCCTCCCCCCCCATGCATCTAGAGCAGTGATGGCGAACCTATGGCACGGGTGCCACAGCTGGCACGCAGGGAGCCAGGGACCTCTCTGTGGGCACTCGAGCCATTGGTCACCAGATCGCGAAAAGACCGTCCCCTTCTGCAAAACACTAATGATCTTGTTCTTTCTCACAGTGTGGAACAGAATGATTTTATTCTAGAATTCCTGTTACAGAATTCTTTTCTACATTGTTATCACATTTAAAAGATTTTGAAGGATGATGCACAGAGCATGGCTTGGATGTAAAGCCCTAACAGTTGACCCGAGTGCTGCATGTGTTGCTCTCAAACTAACGGAGTATGAGCCAAGGTTTGACAAATTATCAGCATGCATGCAATAGCAAAAATCACATTAATTGTGCAAAAGCTTGCCCAATGCAAACTTTTACCTAATGCAGTGTTTGCAGTCTAAGACATAAAGTGTTTAAAATGTGTTAAGCACGTTTCGTTTTCTTGTTTATCTTGCTCATCCTAGTACAGGTTGACTTTTACTTTTACTAATCCAGCACCTGTAGAAGCAGGGAAAGGACCCGGGGTAAAGTTTGCCCCATGCAATTTCAGTCTGGCATATAATCATATTACAAGTTGAGAATCCCTTATCCAAAAATACATGTGCCTAATTATTTAAAAAGTTTGTGTAAATTCCCTTCAGGCTATGTGTACAATGTAGTACTATAATAATTTTTGAGTTCATTTTTTCCCCAACAAAAAACTGTTTGTATCATTGAAAGCTCTGTTATTGTGTTTTTCTTTTAAGACAAAAGATGTTAATTAGTTCAGACAACTGTATGAGTTGTTGTTCTAAAACTCAGGGATGTTGAAGAGTCCTTGGACTCGAGTCACAAGTCGAGTCATGAGTCTTTGGACCCGAGTCTCAAGTCCGAGTCCGAGTCCTTGGTCCAAAATGGTGACTCACGAGTCACGAGTCACTCCCAAAGCTGACTCCACGAGTCCCTATTAAAATCAATGGGATTTCCCCCCAACAAAATAAGGCTACTTCAGATGTGTGGTTTAAATAAATTCTAGGCACAAGTGTGCCTTTTTATTTCAAAACTCTGCAACTGATTTTGGCAAGAACAGACCAGGCAGAAAAACCCAAAATAACCAGGCAGGCAGAGGAGGCAGGGAACCCCAAAGCAGGCAGGCAGAGGCTTTTGTCTTGGACAATTCAACTGTTGAACTGGTTAAGAAGAGACCACGCAGGCAGAGGAGGCTGGGAACCCCAGACAGGCAGGCAGAGGAAGCCAAACCCAAAATGTCTGAAAGGTTGCATTTTAGAAAAATGCTTTTTAAAAATAAACTTGCTGTACTTCCTAAAACTTATCCATGTTGCATTTGAGGAACATGATTTTTTCTAAATGTTTGGCCCCCATTCTGGAACGGTGAGATCTCATCACAATTCCACCCTCACTGAACACCCGCTCCACTGGTGATGAACTTGCTGGAACCAGAAACACACTCAGAGCAGCCACACAGAGTAATCTCAGGTCCTTCTTCTGCCTCTCCCAAGTACGCAACACATCAATCAAAATAAATCTTGACACACTGTTGGGGCTGCACTCCTGGTAGCTGTCCATAGTGGCCGAGCAGCGGCACACCTCGCTTCCATGCGCTCTTCGCCGGCAATCACGCTCCTCTCCAACCCTTCTGGCACAGCCCAGGGATGTTGAAGAGGTCCTTGGTCTCGAGTCCCGAGTCGAGTCTCGAGTCCCATTAAAAATATTGGGACTCGAGTCAAGTCAGAGGGGGGACTCAGTCCGACTCACGAGTCGAGTCCTCGAGTCCGAGTCCCCATCCCTGCTAAAACTAAAACCTCGGTATTCAGGTTTAATTGCAGTGTTGGCACTTTGAAATAAATAAGTTGGTTTTGTGTTGCAGTTTGGGCACTCAGGCTCAAAAAGGTTTGCCATCACTGATCTAGAGAGAATATTGTTACAAAGTGAACAGTGCACTGAAATAATATTACGTAATAATCAGTAGTTGTGGAATGACATCCCCAGAGAGGTGCACTTAATGCGTACATTGTGGTCTTTGTGGCACCAGAAGACCTTTTCATTTTTCCAAGCTTCTTAGCTCTTTAGTTTTAAAAATTCTGTTAGGGCGCAAATCCTACAGGGACACCCATAACCCTCTGAACTTGGAGGATTTTGGGCATCCTACACAGGGTGGGAGGAGCACGGAGGCGAAGGTCAGCTCCATGCTCTTCCCACCCTGCAAAGCAGTTAGATAGTCAATTTCAGCTAACTACTGCCCTTCGGAGCGGGAGGGAAGGAGGCTGAGGCACTGCCAGGATTCCTTGTATCTTGGCAGTGCCAGTCTCCTCCCCTTCTTGCCTGCTAAACCACTTCTCCAAGGTTGTTTTTGCGACCTCAGAGAAGCAACCGGTGCGTTTCTTTCCATGCTGGCTGCAGGGGAGGGGAGGGTGCTCTGGGCGCAGAGTCCCAGCTCCAATGTCAGAGCTGGCTAGGGGCCATAGGATTGCTCTGTTAGTGTGTTTTTAGATCTTTTCGCTGCTGCTGGCTTTTATCTTGGTTACTATTTTTTTTAATCTTTGGTTTTATTATGTTTTAAACTTATGGTTTTATATTATGTTTTTACTGTGTTATTGTATTTTATGGTTTTAAGCTTTGTCTTGTAAACCGCCCAGAGAGCTTTGGCTAATGGGCGGTATAGAAATGTAATAAATAAATATTCATCTATTCACATCCATGATAAAGAGGCCAAACAGCTGCTTTCCTTACAAACACACTTCATAGAAAATGAACTCTGGAAGTACTTGTATATTATTCAGAGCAATGTCATCATGAATACTCAGATATGAAAATTCATTGTTTAAAACTGCATATGGAAATTGGAAAATCATACATCTGATTTTGACAGCAAATTACACTTTGAAATCTATTGCATTAATCCTAATAGCATTTGTGAAGAAATGTTGATTATTATTTAGATCAGTGAAGCCTCCCTAATCAGTTTATAAAGTAACAAATCCTTTTTCTAATGTGAAAAAATGCTAACACAAAACAAATTGAGAAGGATGGCAAAATGTGTTACACACAGGTAGTACATGGAATGGATGGCTTTTCTGTAAGCCTAATTTATAGGCATTTATCTCTTGGCTCAAAAGAGGGCAGATGGTAATTACCTTCCATGCACTTTCATGAAATACACAGCTAAAGATAGAGGTACAAGCTTAGAAAGGATGCAGCTTCTGCTCTGTGACAGGATCCCATAAGCATATCTTTAGTGAAATAGCAAGATTCCTAGATATTTTCTCTATAATTATAATATATTCCACATTTTCAAGAATGTGAAACAAAAGAGATAGAAAGAAAACTTAGCTAAACAAATAGCTAAGCAAAATAAGAACACAAGAACCATTCCGGTATCAGACCTATCTAGTCCAACATTCTGTTCACACAGTGGCCAACTGGATGCCCATGGGAAGCCCACAAGGACAGGAGTTCTCCTGCTTGTGTTTCCCAGCAACTGGTTTACAGAGGCATGATACTGCCTCTGATACTGGAGGTAATATATAGCCATCATGACTAGTAGCCATGGATGACCTTATCAGCCATGAATTTGTCTAATCCCCATTTAAACCCATCCAAGTTGGTAGCCATCACTACAAGCTGTAGTAGCGAATTCCATAGTTTAGCTATGCCCAGTATGAAGTATTTCCTTTTATTTGTTCCGAATCTCCCACCAATCAGCTTTATTGGATGACCCCAGGTTCTAATATTATGAGAGGGGAAAAACCTCTCCCTATCCACTTACTCCACACACCATGCATAATTTTATACACCTCTATCATATCTTTCCTTACTCACCTTTTTTCTAAGCTAAATAGCCCCAAACTTTCCTCATAGGGGAGTTGCTCCAGCAACCATTTTCTGCACCTCAGTCTTTACAAGGAGCTACTTAGGATATATGCTTTTAAACTTAGCCACAGGAAGGGACCCACGGGAAATAATATATAGTGCTTGATCCTATTTTTTAAAAAACCAATGAAATGACACACATTGTAAATAGCTCTATTGCCTTTGTAACTGGGGCTGAAATCCTATGCATGCTTACTAGAGCCCCATTGAACGCTTTGGGATTTACCTTACTTCTGAGTGGAACATTAGTCTAAGTCCCACTGACTCCATAGAACATAGCCAGCATGCATAGATTACAGATTTAGTGGGAGGCAATACCATTGACTTGAGTTTTATTTACTTCTGTGTAAACATGTTTAGGATTGCACTGCTGAACAATGTGCAACAGTAATAAGCTCTATACATCTTTATTGGAGTATATAATTTATCAAATTAAGTCAAAAGCCTACATTCGAGAAGTTTAGATTCTTTATTAGATAAAAATGAGCCTTCCTTTTCTCTGAATAATCCTATCTATACCAGTGTTATGGATCGTTTAAATATAAAGGGATGATTAACAACCATTAACACTAGCCCTTACCCTTTATTTTTGTCACTGGGGAAACATACTCATCTTTTCAAAAACCACACACAATGTTTTTTTGTTTACGTGGTTGAGAGCAGGAATATTCTCAAGGGCCAGCCCTCCTTCATTGACAAATGTTTTATCCTGCTCCCTCCAATCAATTTTGATGCATTTCTTTTACACGTTAAAATACAAAGGCTTGGCGCCGATCATTAATATTATGGTTCCCTCTACCATCAACAAAACAGAGAATGCAATGCTGCCCTCTCAAAATCTTTTTGCTGCATCACTTTGTTCTTTTGCTGCCTTGCACATCACTGGCATCAGTCAGTCATATTGTTCCCTCGACTATTTGCAGCCATTGCTGAGGAACACTGCAGCAACACATCCGGATTTTATTCTTTATTTAAAAAAATAACCCCCCCCCCCTTTTATACGACTATGTGTGTTGTGCCATCATTTCCCTTCATTTTGCATTCATAAATCGTTCACCCAGCTGGGCTCTCTTTGGAGTACTACAAAAGAATGGCTTGGATTGATTTTTGGGCATAAAGTCTGGTTTGTCCCCAGATTTCTTTTGTTGTAGCAGCAGCAGCGCCGTCTTGCCGGCTGGGAGATGAACTGAGGAGGGAGAGCAGCAAAAGAGCCTGGAGTGGGTGCAGCTGAAGGCTCCAGACGTTGCAGAATGAGTGCGTCAGAAACAGAGAGAGGAGAGGGGAGAACAGAAGGGGAGGGACGGCGATGATGAGATCAGGCGCCCGGCAGCAGCAGCAGCAGCAGCAGCATCGGCGGCTGCAGCAGCATCGCGAGGAGCAGAAGGTGAGCCTAGGTGGATCCTTAACCAGCGCCGCCCTTCTCCAGCCACGACCACCGCCTGCTGCCCATTTTGCTACACCTTCCTTTGCAGCTCCAGAGGAGATAGATTCGGCCGAGGTGAGTGAATGACGTCGGGGGCATTACAGGAGATGGGGCAGCCTCGGGTTGAGGACAACCTGCTGGCGCGGCTACCGTTGCTTGCCAGTTTTCTCCCCTCCCCCGATAATCTAGGCCTGACTGGAGAGTATCGGATCTCTTAGGAGAGGGGAGGGGAGGCTGAATGCACAGTCGTTGCTAGGAATCCGGGTGTGTGAGAAGTACGATGGGGCTCTGATCTCCTTCCTCGGCTGCAATTTTCTCGACGTCCAAACCAGGTGAGTGGGTGGGGGGCGCCGGCCGCCTGCATGTGCCTTTTATTTTTTACGCGCGCGCACGCCCACCCGCTCCATGTTTTTTAGGCCTTTCTGCGTCTGCCAATGCCATGTAGGTGTGTGCGCGCGCGCGCCGCGTACAGATGCGCATTCGAGCGTTCCTTGCGCGCCCCAGGAATTCATTTGGGGCGGGCTTTGCGCCCTGTGTTTCCGACCCTCCTCTCCAAATGATCACTGCGCGTGCTTTCTTCATGCCCCTCCTCCTCCTCTTCAACCCATCTCCTCGAGAGAGATTCCTTGCACGCCCACCTCTCCATTGAATGACTTCTCCGGGCAGCGTCAGAACGCAGCGTGCGCGCCGAGCCTTTTCTTGCCGGCCTCAGCTGGGGAGAATGAATTAAATCCGCTCTCTCTGGGCGGAGGGCTACGTGCTGAGCGCGGCGCTGTTTTAATCAAACGAAAGGTAATTTGGGATGTCTGGGTGGGGAGAGCGGTTGCCCGTGCGATCCCTCGAAATTCTGAATTCGCCAAGGTTCGCTTTTTTTGTTTTAGAGGTTTTACACCCCCTCCCCTCCGTTTCTTGGGCTGCGGTGTTGCGTAGGCCGATACTTGTGATGCCTGTTCATTAGAGAGCTCTTTCAGCTGCTGGTAGTGTATGTGTGGACGCATATTTTCGAAAATCCGTGCAGAGTGTATATGTTGAAGTTAGAAGATGGTATAGTCTGCTTTTTCTTGGTAAACTGTTCGCATGAAGGTTTTAGATAGGATCTCTTAGGGCGCAATCCTGTGTTTAGACAGGGGGAAAGTCCTACAACTCCCAGCATGCCCCAGCCAGCTTTGCTGCTGGGAGTTGTAGGACTTTCCCCTGTCTAAACACGTTATAGGATTGCACCCTTAACAAATTAGCTTTGAGACTGGGGGAGTCTCACACCACACTTACCTGATAGTCAATTTCTATGCATGAACCCACTGGGTTCAGTGGGATTGATTCCCAGGCAAGTGTGTAGAATTGCAGTCCAAATTTAGGCAAATTATTATCAGGAGCAAAGGAAATGCCCCTCGTGGTGATTCTTAGGACCTAGCTATCTAAGGAAATGCCTGTGTCGCTACGAAACTGTCCCGGATATTAAGAACTGCAGGAGAGGTCCTTTTGAGGGCGCCTGCAGAGCCCCGTTTGTTGGGCACACACGAAAGGGCTTTCTCTTGTGTTGCCTCCAAACTATGGAAAGTGCTCCCTGAAGAACTACAATTGGCCCCCACTCTCTTGGCCTTTAGAAATGGTGTAAAGTTGCATCTTTACAATTTGGCCTTTTAAAATATGTAGTTTTTAATGTTTTAATATTTTTACTGTTTTAAATGTTCTTGTTTTTTTTAATGCAAGGTTTTATTCTAAATTTTTGTGCACTGCCTTGAAGACTTTAGCAGATAAGGCGGTATATCAACAACAACAACAACAATAATTAGAGTGTGCGGTGGACGCTTTCCAAGGAGGTCCAGGCTCTTGAACTTTGCACGTGTATTTGTAATGTTATTTTGTCTTTGCTGTGGTGCTCTTTTCCATAACTGAGGGATCTCATACCTTTTTCTCTATTAACATACAGTACTGTACTTTTGCGTACCATGCTGCCTTTGCTGGTGTTGTAATGAAGTGCATCAGTCTGCTGGTGTCCCTACCTTGTGCATCTCAGTGTGATGAAGAGAACTATACAGGGACATAATAAATTAAGGGCACAATCCTATGCATGTTTAGATAGATAAAAGGCCTACAACTTGGGCATGCTGGGAGTTGTAGGCCTTCCCCCCTGTCTAAACATGCATAGGATTGCGCCTTAAGAATGTGTGTCGAAAAGCTACCTTTCCTGAGCTCTTCCAATTGGTATGCTATGTACACGATCTCTAGTACCAGGAGACTTGTGCTCCCATCCCTTGGGTTGATATCAAGGGGGGGGGGGCAAACCATCTGTTTTTTCACATTTTAAAAAATTCTGTATAAAACCTGTTCCAAAAAGATCTTTTAAAGCACACTTTGGCTCAAATGTCTTCTACACCCCTCCCCTTTAATCAAATTGCTCCTAGCAAAACCATCTGTTTTGCATTTTGTCTCAAACTTGGGGAGGTGCATAATATTTTTTGCCTTAGGAATCATCTTTTTTTACTGTGTTGAACAACTGCTCAATTTTTAGAATTCAAAAGAGAATTCTGCAACAATTGGGAATGTAAACATGTCTGGAATTACATGAATCTGTGTCCTCTGGACTTTGGTGGGATCAGCCCATGCAGATGATTTAACACAGGGGCCTTGGCTTTTTTAAACCGCAACATTGTGAATCATTGCAATGGAATGAAGGCTTGTCCTCCTGTACTTCAGCACCATGCACGTTGATAGTGCTGTTGATCCTATAGCACCGACTGCTAACACAGTTTTAAAGCATGTGAGTGGTATTAAGAGTAAGGGCTTAAATAAATAATCACATCTCTTAGGGATGTGTGAATTCGCAAAACTCGAGTTCTCTGAATTCCATCTCTAAGTCTAGTTCCAACTTGAGTCTGTATCAGATTGTATTGGGTTTTTTTTATTTTCGCAGGAAAATCCATGTGGATTTTTGTACATGTTTTCCAAATGTACGGATCAGTTGTGCACATCTTTGAAATATACACATTCTTCTTCCATTGATTAAAGCGGATTTGTGTGCATCTTTCAAAACTCTGCATTTTTTCATGCACATTTTTCAAATACTGTACAGTAATACCTTGGATTGCAAGTAACTTGGTTTGAGAGCGTTTTGCAAGACAAGCAAATTTTTAAATATTTATTTAAAATTTTTTGACTTGATATACAAGCCACATCTTGCAATACAAGTACTGTAGTACGGCTTAAATTAAAAATCTCTGTACAAATTTTTTTGGGGGAAATTTCGTTTTGATATAAGAGTGTTTTGGATTACAAGCATGTTTCCGGAATGAATTCCAATCCAAGGCATGACTGTACGTTGGTTTTGGTCCACTAATCACACTGCAAACTCGGAAATGAATGGACTTCAACAGCAGATTGTGTCTGAGTCTGTGTTCGATCTGGAAGATGCGAACTGGGTAAATCCTGATTTAAAAAATGATCTGAAATGAATTTCTCATACAGTAATACTTTGGATTGCAAGCATAATTCGTTCTGGAACCGTGCTTGTAATCCAAAACACTCTTATATCAAAGCGAGTCTCTGGCGGGCGTGAGCGGGGCCGATTTCAGCCCACTCGAGGCAAGCGGTTACATCCCTACACTTGTCTTGCAAGACCTTGCTTGTTTATCAAGTCAAAAATTTTAAATTTTTTTTGCTTGTCTTGCAAAACGCTCTCAGACCAAGTTACTTGCAATGTACATCTCTACTTAAAATAGAAGCTGGAAGGTCTAAGGGGGAACTCTTTCCTCCTCCCACTAATTATCTCCAGCTGACATAAAGAGAGGACAGGTGTGTGTGTTTATGTAAAAGTCATGGACGTAGCTCAGTGGTAGAGCACATGCTTTGCATGCAGAAGGTCCCAGGTTCAATTCCCAGCATCTCCCAAGTTGGGATAGGAAAGAATCCTGCCTCAAACCCTGGAGAGCCATTGCTGCCAGTCAGTTTTGACAATACTGGGCTAGATGGACCAATGGTCTGACTGTATAAGGTGTTTTCTTATGTCCCCCTCCTGGTCTATTCTGCTTTTTATATCAGAAGGTGCAGAGCCACTGACTAATGTATGCAATTTCCACCTACGGTAACTCTTTAATGACAACCCAGCCCTTGAATAAGTCTTTTAAAGAGATATTGGTGAATTTCTCATCCCCAAATCCTTTCTGTTAATTTTTGAATCCATGCTAATTTTGGCTGAAGTTGCATTTTTTGGACACTTCCTTTCATTTCTGAAGAACTCAAAACCTCTTTATTCAAAATTATGTCTGTGGCCTTGGGTAGGAAGAGTGGAATTGAAATATCTACACTGGAAGAATTATCTCCATGTCGACCTTGTCCACTGTAAAATGCCTGCATGTTGCAAAGGATTTTGAGGCATGTTCTAGGGTGCATTCTCAGTTTGTATGGGCATGCCGGAGAGGCCTATTAGACCTAGAGATGTGAAGACCTGGACCTCTTCTCCCCCCCCCCCCCAAACACACCCAAAGAAAGCATACAGGGGAAACAAGTTTTTCTGAGAACTCTCCCCACCCCATTTTTCCAATAGAAGCTTGGGGAACACTGAAAATCCTCTATGAAATATTTTTTCTCTTGGAAAGAGTAAAATGCATCTCAAGACAAAACTTTTACTTCCTCAAAATGTAGGGTATGACGATTGTCTTACATACAGACCTACAGCATTAGATAATAGTTCAGGTCTACCATAGACATATACAACACTCAAATCCAAGATGCATTTCTGCACCTTGAGTGTGGAAGGAGTATCCAGGACTTCTGTTGTGTGTGAATTGCTCTTTGCCTTTTTCTGATGAGTGTTGCTTTAGTCTGGAGATACCAGCTAGAAGTTCCTGCATCTGCTCTTTGGCCCCTTCCCCATGGTTGACCTTTTCACCTTTCCCCTCCAACAGATAATAACCTGAAGCAGTTTGCAGCTGTTTCTGCTACTGGTATATTTGCAATTTGCTTGTACAAAACTAAGGTATTCATTCTCTTGAGGCTTCAATCCTATACATGCCTACCTGGGAGTACGCGTCAACTAGCAGAGGGGGTCTTTTTTCTCAGTAAACATGCATAGGATGGCTCTGTAGACTTAATGATTTCAAAATATTTATTATTTTATTTATTTATTAAAAGAATGTATTTAAGTCCCTTCATCCTTACGGATACCGGGACAGTATCCACAATAAATATGACTATAAATAGTAATAGAAACACAAAATAGTACAATATTATATGCTAACTAAATTATAAATGATGCATTTTATGTTAAAGTGGTAAAATAAGGGAGTACATATTGCATATATTTCAAATTTAACCAAAACGTCTATATTTTTCCCTAAAAAACATCAACAATTAGAGAGAAAAAGATTTTCCTCCATGGCTTTGAAATTTCTGGGGATTTTACATCTCTAGTTGGGCCTAGCAGTATTGATTGGGGTGTACCCAGAACAGGGTCACTGTCAAGAGTAGGCATGATTGGGCACCTACCGATGGACCACACCCCAGCAGGGATCCATTGACAAGAGCTCCCTGGAGTTGCTGCTCCTCTTCACCATTGCAGCCTGCTTGTTCACCTGCCTCTTGCTCTGGTGCGGTCAACAGTGGTAGATTCACTGAGGGAGGGGGCCCATTGAGTGTGTCTTGCCTAAAGGCCCTCAAAAACCTAAAGTCAGCATTGGCTTCAGGACAATAATTTTCAATTTTTTCAGATCTGGGACCCAACTTTAGCCCAAACATGCCTTGCAGAGATCCACTTCTTAATCTTTTGACCATATATTTATATGGTGGTAGTGCTGCTGTTGCCACTCACCTTAGATCAGGCAGCAGTTGTGTGTCTAGATTCACCCGTTGAAGAACAGTGCCTTGGAACACTCCTACACTCCCTTCTGGACTTTTGTTGCAAGGAAGATCAGTATTGGTGAACGAGCTGCCTGCCAATCATTTTGAGATGGAGCACTTGCTGATCTGCTCTGGAACCCTGGAGTTTCTCAGATCTCTGTAAACTATTGAGCTAAGAAACCAAGCTGATCATTGGGAAGTGTGAATGTATTTGCCTTTATAGCAGGTGTTCAGAACCTCCGACCCATGGGCCAACCCAGTCTAGCCCGCACAGCCTCTTGGAATTCCTACAGGGGTGGGGCTTAGGTTCCAGCTCTGCCCCCTGGAGGAATACCCTTGGAGGCTATCATCTTGCTATTTCCGATCTCCCTGTGTGGGGGCAAGTCTCAATGACCCATATCCCCTCTGCTATCTCCAATCTCAGATCCAGCTCCCCACCTTGAAACAGTTCTACACCTCTGCTTTATAGGCCTGGCAGAATTATTTTGACAAGGGTTTTATGATTTGCAATTCATGATTAATGATTTAGAGTTAACCACAATAAACGTTAACTCTAGATCCTAATTGTTACTTTTTAGAAAACGTCTCTAGCATAAGCCGTCTGACCACATTATGTCCCCAAGCACTGAGTGTATTTGTTGTAGTGAGTATTCTCTTACATTCTCTAATCTCTCTGTCCAGCTTCCATTGTGTGCGGAGCAAAAATTTCTTTAAAATGTTGCATAACAGAAGTACCCCATGCCTGCCTACATGGCTGTCAGAATAGCAAGCATTCTGTAAACTGTCCATTTATTTAGCAGCTTGGTGAAAAATCTACAAAGGTCATACATAAGACAGTTGCCTTGCAGAAAGGAGGCTATTTATACCTGAAAAGCAGTCTATAAAAGTTGAAATACATAAAAGGGATTCCTTGCAAACGTCATTGTCAGTCGGATCCTAAAGGTGCTTCCTAAAGATTCTTCCTCCTGGAGTTCTGGGTTGTGCAAGTGTGCAGTGGAAGCCAACAGTGCACAGCACTGATTGACTGGTCCCCTATAATATTTATTTATTTCATTTCATTTCATTTTTATACCGCCCAATAGCCGAAGCACTCTGGGCGGTTTACAGCAATTAACAAGACAGTTAATATACCGGTAATCAAGAAGCTTAGTTGCCCCAATCCCTAGAGAAGATTTGTAGTTGGAAAAAGACACAGGCATGGATCCTATAATAAGTTAACTTAAGGAAATTCATTGAAGGAAAGTTTCCCATCCCCGAAAAGCTTCTGCGGATGGTTGGGGCAGCCTCCTGAACAAAGTGGGATGGAATCTGGGGGGGGGGGGCTGCTGAGGGAGGGGGCATTGCCCCAACCACCGCTAAGCAATTGCCAGATTTCAGGCAATGCCCCCTTCCTCTGGCAGCCCACCATACCCCATCCCACGTTGTCCAGGAAGGCTCCCACCGACACTCCAGAGAGGCCTTTCAGGGGATGCAGTTTGGGTGCAGAGGAGAAGAAGGTAAGCTTTCCTTCTGTGAACTTTCTTAAGTCAATCTGCGTGAGGATCCACGCTACATTTTTGAAAATAAAGATAAATATGCCAGCGATACTGAAAAATGTATAAAAAGTTATGTTGTGCTGCCTGCCTAAAGCCTGGAAAAAAGAGGGACAAAAGTCGCAGCTGAACCAGCATTGGGTTCGCTGGTATGTCTGTCTGTCAATCAGACTGTGAACTTGGGAGGAAGCCAGGCTCACCCCGTGGTTGCGGAATGTGCTGTGAGCTCTCTTTATATTCTCTCTCCTCTTTGTTTTTGGTCCTCATTAAAAGCATTTGACAAAAATCAGCCATTCACACATGTGTGAATTCATTGGGGAGAACAAGGATTGCCCAGCTTTCTTGGAGTGTTGGAGAACGGAATAGGATGGGACTCCTCTCTGCTAAATGTTAATTGCTGATGATGTGTAAGATGGAAAGGACCAGTTTGGGGATATGTAAAGTTGGCAATGAGGACAGTATTTGTTTTTAGGTGACTGCAACCAGCAGTATATTTGAGCTGCAGAATCTAAGGGTTTTTCTGGGGACACTTGTTCTCCAGCGATTGCGTAGTGGTGGCTGTTTGAGCTGCTGCTCTCCTGACAAATTTATTATTTTCTTATTCAGATTATTAGTCACTCTATAACAAATTGTTCTCAGGGCGACTGACATAAATACAAATGAAAATCCCATTAAAAAATCCACATACATAAAATCAACATCAAAAGCAGCACAAAAAATATTTTCAAAACCATCAGAGACTGAAACATAATGGGAAGCAACCAGTAAAATTGCAGAGATAAAACCACTTTAAGATACAAACTAGGCTACAAGAATGCAAATAACTTTAAAAGCCTGCAAGTATTTATTTATTTATTATATTTATACCCCGCCTTTTTTCCTGCAAGGAACTCAAGGCGGCTTACATAATCCTCCTCCTCCTCCTCTCCATTTTATCCTCACAACCCTGTGAGGTAGGTTAGGCTGAGAGTCAGTGACTGGCCCAAAGTCACCCAGTGAGTTTCATGGCCGAGCGGGGACTAGAAAAGGCCTTGGCCTGGTGCTAAAAAGAGAGTAGGGAGGGCATTCCATAATGGGGGGGCTACCACTGAGAAGGCCTGCTCATGAGTAGCTGCTTCCTGCTCCTCCATTATGTAAAGGCATTGGAAGCAGCTATGAATAGGAAGCCCCACTTCTGACCTGAGCTCACTGGTTGGCACTACCCTACAGCACTCTTCCTGCAATATATATGTTTTTATATGGGGTTTATATGGATTTATTTTTAAGCAGACGTTAATGTGGAATGAAAGTACACCCCTTCATTAATAAATCTCCAGCAAATCTTTTGTTCAGTGAATTTATTGGGATAGGATGACTTGGAAGGTCGAAAATTTCTATAAAAGGGTTACACGAGATAATGCCTTCTGTCAAATAATGGCATATGGTTAATTAAAGGATGGCCTTTCCCAAGCATTCTTTAAACAATTGTCTCTATAGGAAATGCTGCACTAGCCAAGTTCCATTCAACAAGCTGTGGTTAGAATTTTGAAGTAAGGGATTGTCTATTTTTTCCAGTGAATGTTGGCAGTTTTGACTGCCTTTTTGTCCATTTGGCATAGAATGGCCTGGTTCGCACATAATGCTAGCCCATGGTTTATTTAACCCATGGTTTGTTGCCCTACCCAGGGTTTGTCTGGCAGATGAGTGAACAAACCTGGTTTGTTTTCTCAAACCCTGGTTTATTTGGTTCCCTCCTCCTTTGCCCACTCTCTCCCTGTATCCCAAACATTGTTGCAGAGCTTTAGTACTGGCATGTAGGTTGGCTGGGATTTTTGACCGCTCTTGCACACTGCCTCTATAGCGTTGTGGAACAACCCATGGTTCTGGGTTCACATGTAACAACAACCCATGGTTTAAACAACCAAGCATGGCTTCTCTTTCTGCGTTAGTGGCTAACAAACCATGGTTAGTTAGCACAGCTGGGTTTGCATAACATGACAACCGAGAGTTCAACAGCGTTATGTGTGAACCAGGCCTTTATGATTATACCATCGACTTGGCATGTGTTTCTAGATTCAGGAATGTTTCAGAGGTCAGAGAAGGTGGAAGTTCTGCTTTTGAGATTGTTAGGTATTCACATGGATAGCTTGCAGCTGTTCTCTAGACTAATCTCACCTGCAGTTTTCTTTCCCAAGTGTTTAAAAGAGCTCAGTACTGCAAAGAGATGTGTAAGTAGTTTCATTAACTATGAGTAGCCTACCTGAAGTGTGTACCATTCTAAATGACTGGTTCAATTTGTGGTGTGTGTGTGCGCAGCGTACTAGTTAGTACCTTGGGATGTCAGTGACCTGGTTTAACCCAGGAATTGTTGGGGATGAGTGAAGTGATGAGCAGCTGCCTCCCATGAGCTTGTTGCTTCTAATTTTAATTAAAAACCCCATTCCTGGGTTATTTTGTGACATGCAAACACGGAAACTCTGGGTTGCTCATGGAACAACCCAGAGTTTCTTGGTTCACACGTCATGGGTTGTTCCTGGGTTGTTAATTGAAAGCAGAAACAATGAGTGCACGGGAGGCATTGCGTGCATTGCTTCGCTTGTTCCTGGCTATTCCTGGGTTAAACAACCCAGGAATTGCAGCATGACGTGTGAACAGGGTCAGAACTTAACCCTTTATTTGTGTTAGGTTAACCGAAAACAGTAGAAATATTTAGAAAATTACATTTCACTAGTGTTCTCTATAAAAGGGGTACATTTTTCTAGCCTGTCTTGTAAAGGCTAGGAAAAAATGTGTACCCATTTTACAAATGCTTATTTGCTAGACAGTAGGTGTGTGTGTATTTATATGCATACACTTTATATGTTTTGTGACTTTATGTGTAGTTTGTGGATGAGATCACATGCTTGAGGTATTGGCTCTGTACATATTTCTAGTTCTTGTTTTGTGCTTGTGGCACATTACAATAGTCTGGACTAAGGCCTCGTATCGTTTGTGGGGCCTCCCTTCTTCTTGAGTTAGAATTCCCCCCTGGTAAACGTGTGTAGTCTTTAAGGAGGAATCCATGTAGAGGTCCTGACCCTAGAAGGGTCCCACTGTTCTGCCTCTGCCCCACATCCATTTCTGGCCCTATGCTTGCTACCACCTGCTTCCATGGTATTCAAAGTATTTAAACTATTCTGAAAAGCTAAAGAGCTTTGTGCATTCATCAAGGGAGGTTACTGCATGGTTTTTGTTTATCACATGAAGCCTTTGTCTAGAATGGGACACAATCTAGGGAGAATTTAACTCCCATTAAATCATACTCAAGATTTTTTGTGGAGATTATACCCATTACATTTAGCATTTCGATTCCACATACTTTAAATAAATTTATCTGTTATACAAGTGACGGGTATTCTTGAGCATGAGGTTAAGGAATTATGCACTGAGTGACAGTATGGGTGCATTTGCACGTCTTGCAAACCCACCCTGGCAATAAGCCACAGTGGGTTGCTTGTTGGTGAAACAACCCACGGTGCGCTCAATAGACGATCAGGCTCACCATGGGTTGTTAGCCCCCTCCTTCCCCATCGGCCCTCCTGCGGGTATCCCAGAGGACACTGCAGGAGAACCGAGCTGTCTCCCCTGTCCCGGCCGCAATCATGAGCCGTTTTTGGCCTGCTGTGCCGTGGCTTTTTTTACCTTAAAAAATTCTCCCTGGAGATAGAGAAAACTGGCTTGACTGCCAGCTTTCGCGATCCCCGTTTTGACAGCCACTGACAGCCGCTTCAAAGTGCCTGAGCGGGACCTTGGAGGGGCTGTCAGAACCTCTCTCTTTTCTTTTTTTTTTGCACAAAAAAGCACTTAGGTAGTCCACATGCTGGTATACATTTTGCACCTTTTCACCAGCCTTTTTCTTGGGAAAAGGAGTTTAAAAAGGGTTTTTTGACAGGGCAATGGGTGGTTTTTGACTGGGATGTCAAGCTGGCCTTCACGGTCTCTGAAAAAAAAAGGTTAAGGGGGGGGGGAAACCACAGTGAGCCTGGAATGGTTTGTGATCATGGCGGGGGGGGGGAAGCCAGTTCCAGCCGTCCCCAAATACCTCTTGGGCACTTTTGGGGTGGCTGGCCCTGGTGGTTGCTCAGGAGCCACTTGGCAAGAGCAACAAAGGTTTTTTGCTGCTCTTGCCAAGTGACTCAGCAGCTGATTCTCCGTACCCACAATGGGGTCGGTCACGTGGGTTTGAACGACACGACAACCCATTGTAAGTACAGCAACCCCTGCAATAAACCATGGGTTGTTGGGGTGGCTTGTTGGGCAACAAGCCACCCTGGGGAAATCTGGGCAACAAGCCACCCTAGGGAAATCAGTCCAGGTTCGCACAATACGATGTTGTGTCATGTGAACTCAGTCATTATCTTTCTCTCTAGAATAACTGTGATTTGTAAATAACTGTAACAAATTTAACCTATTGGTTTCAATGGTGAAAACACGCAAAGCAGTAAGTTTAAAATTAGTTAATTTTAATAGTATTAAAATATCTAGCAGAATGCCTAACTGATACATTGCGAAAATTAGCTGACAGAGCTTTATAGTGGCTAATGACTGTCTCAATCTTTGTAAGCTGCTCTGGCTGGGAGCCTTTTTTGGCTGAAGAGTGGGGTAAAATACTGTAAATAAATAGCACCATTTTTCATTCTTATTACAAATGTGATGATTCTTAGATAGGGCAGTCATTCCCAGTGGGCCAGTAGCCATGGGATAGACTTTGACTTGGCAGAAGGTCATTGTTCTGCTTCCACAGGAAAAGATGTCAATGTTAGTTTTGTGCTTGCAATCCTTATGGTATTCCAAGGATGGGCTTAACTTTAATTTACAAGTTGTGTGAAGTTTTTTTGTGGTCTACAGAAGCTTGTTCAAGTCCTGAAAATTCTTCTCTGTTCTTGTGTGTGTGTGTGTGTGCACGACACACACACTAAATTGCTAACTCCCATGGTAATAGAAGGAAATTTGAAAATGTGATGGCAAATACTGCTGAAGAATCAGAAACAACGAAGCTAATAAGATACAGTAATACCTTGGATTGCAAGTAACTTGGTTTGAGAGCGTTTTGCAAGACAAGCAAATTTTAAAATATTTATTTAAATTTTTTTTGACTTGATATACAAGCGACGTCTTGTCTTGCAATACAAGTACTGTAGTACGGCTTAAATTAAAAATCTCTACAAATTTTTTGGGGGGATTTTGTTTTGATATAAGAGTGTTTTGGATTACAAGCACGTTTCCGGAACGAATTATGCTCTCAATCCAAGGCATGACTGTACTGTAATCCATTAGTTTTGAGCTCATTTTGTGGGTGTTCATATACTTGTTGTGCAGTCCTATATGCATGTCTACTCAGAAGCAAGTTCTATTGAGTTCAGTGATACTTACTCAAAGAAAAGTGTGTATAGGATTGCAGCCTTAATGATGTTTTTCAGGACTAGCTTGGGTAGGAACATTTCCAACTTGTGGGAACTTATACAAGGATAAACATGTTGCATTTAAATGTTCCTCAGCTAAGATTTGGCGATGACGTATTAATTAGCTGTAACCGAGGGCCAACCTAGATGAGATGTTCAGAGATCCATGTTTGGACCTCCCACAGTTGTTTTAAAAGTTAAAAGCAGTCATGGCGGTGGGTGGGCGGCTTCCCATTCACACCATTTTCCCAGTATAAACTCTGCCTCCCAAGCTATTTGCTTTGTGGGGGGAAACCTACAGCTATGTGTGATAATTTTTGGTAATCTCTCAACAGCTGTAATGTATATAGGGCTGCCATTGGAGACTATTTAGAATCTTCAGCTGGCCTGAATTTGGAAGGGGGCAAGTCTAGGTTGGTGCAAATGGTGTATTAGGGGAAGGGTTAGCCTCTTCCAACCAGTACCACAGCCCTGATCTAACCACCCCCCCCCCCCGGCTGCTTTTAACTTCTTTAAAAAGTGTGGAGAGTCAGATCTCCTGCGGCTTAATCTAGTTTGGCCCTGAAATATGCCATTGATTTAGCTGATTCATGATCTATTTCCGCTTGGTGGTCAGTGTTGAGAAAATAACTGACCCTCGTATTAGTTTTCCCTTAGTAATTCAACATGGTCTATCTTTGTATTTTTCAGATGAATTCTAAAAACAAAACAAATACCATTTTCTAGGCGATAAACATCAAGCCTTTATGAGTGCTATGAGCATGCCAGGACTGGGCTATTTCTCAGGAATCAAAAATGGTCTTGCTACCATGCTTTGAAGAAATAGTGCCTTGACACAATTTAAAATATGTCGACGAAGAGGAGGAGCAAAGGTTATTTGGTAATTTCACTTTGTATTCAGATTGAAAGCTACAATTTGTGTCTCTTGCTAATCCAGAGCAGTATAAGCTCCTTTGGAGTGATTACAAATAATATGGTGGGTGCATTAATCTGGGTTGCCGGGTGGATGTTGACAACCTATTTTTAAATCAGACAAATGAGACTTTAGTCTCATTGTAGTCTTCGGCTGTCTGTATTAAGATCTAAGAAGGACCTTATTTTATTCCCAATCTTTTTAACGTCTGCATGAAACTGCTGGGAAAGGTTGTTTGAGGATTTGGCATTCAGTGATGACCAGTATACGGGATAACCTACCTCTATTCCTCTCTTTCTATCTGAGTCAGGTGAATAGGTATTTGTCCCTGAAAGGCCGCCTAAAGACATGTTGAAGATGCTCTTCGTAGTGACTTGACTGGGGAAGGGGTGCGATTTCATGCTTTCTAAAGGAAACGTGTAAGATGAATATGATGGGTTGTATCCAATGTTAGTCCTACTTAGAGTAGACCCATCAAAATGAATGGGACTTAAGTTAGGCTAACATTGGAGACAACCCATTGAATACAATCCAATATATTTGTCATGATTTTAATTATTTGACCAGTTTGCTATAGATCATCTGGTCCAGCCCTCTGCTCAATGCAGGCCCTACGCTGCAAGGTGCAGCTTACAGCATCCCTATGGCAAGCTTCCATTTTTAAAAAGGCAACAGCTCATTTGGGGGAGTCATCTAGTCTGTTCGATTTCTTGTGTGAATTCCTTTGCCTAGGCAACAAAGGCCTGTCTCAGTGGCCCAGTTTGCATGGCGTGAGGGTGGTTAATAAGCCATGGTGGCTTGTTAACCACTCCTGTGCATGCTGGCTCATTTCCCTAATTACCCTCACTGGGTGTGGGTTGTCGTGACATCTGAACCTGGCGAGGGTGGCTTGTTGGGGTGGTTAACAAACCACACAGAGCCCATGGCCTGTTGTGGGGTGGTTAACCACCCAAATTGCCACTCTTGCCAGGCATGGACAACATGAGAAGCTGTGGCGGGGTTTTTATTCAGCAACCTGGTTCCTGTCAGCACCACAACCCACTGTGGCTTAAATAAATAAGCCACGGTGGGCTGTGACGATTGTGCAAACCAGGCCTCTGTCTCCTCTGCTCTGTGCGCTTATTAGTCCCTGTTAAGTGACTAATGGCTCTGGGGAATTTCTCAAGGTCCTGGTCAGTCTATCTTTTCTGTCACTTCTTGGAATCTCCGCTTCAAATGTTAAATTATTTTGTCACCAGGTCAGAACTGTAGTTATCCACATCAAACTTCATTACAGGAAGAATGTGAACATCTTAGTAGTATAAGCTTTGCTGATGGCTTTTCACACACCACTCTTTTTATTTACAGTAATATTGATTGGGCTCTGTCACCATGGGAGTGAACACCCTTTACCAGTGCTAACAGTTAAAAAAAAAATTATTAAAGGGTGGGACTTGACACTGTGTGTGTGTGTGTGTGTGTGATTCAGCTCTAGAACCAGTTTGGAATTCCCTTCTGGAATTAGCTTTAACAGGGTAAACTCCTTTGTTCTCTGGCTAACATGTTGCTTGTGTTTCAGCCTTGTGTGATTGCTTACAGCAGGGGTGAGGAAGCCCCTGTCAGCAATCCCTTGCTCCTCTGCTCTCTGTGTATAGAAGGCAAAACCCGGGTGATTACCCTTTCTTGAAATATTTGAAAGAGTCAAATCTCCCTTGACCTTAAACTTCCTTTTCTCTAGGGCCAGTGGCTTTCAAACCTTCTACCTTCAGGGAGTGCTCTGGCCACATTCGCATGCACTGGTGTGGTAAGCCAGAGTTTTGGAGAACCTCCTGAGCTCAATGGGAATGAGCAGCCGTGCTGGTTCATGCAACCTGTTTGCTTCTGCTTGGCTCCTCCTACCAGTTAGAGCGGCTAAAGTAACCAGAAACAGAAAGCTTAGCATGTTGCCCAAACTTGTGTCCCTTACAAGCCAGAATCGCAAATCAGGGCTTCTTCTTGGTCTATGAATCCTATTTTGGTTGGGAGTGACAGGAGACAGAAAATTTCTTTTTCTGGTTAACTTAGCCCAGTATCTAGCTCATCAGGTATAGTAGGTAATGAGCTTGCTCCTGAATCACCATTCTGCATATGGCTCCACCCTCCCAAGCTAGTATCCTGCACCTGGCCTTGGTTGGTAGACGTCAGGCTTGCAGCACCTACTTTTATCTTTTTAGTAGAATACTGAAGACTACCCAAGCCTGTTCTAGGGCACACACTTTGTTTGCCTGCGGCCATAGTAAGGCCAAACGAGCCTGGCCACTAGGTGAATGGAGGTCCTAGTTTTCACCAAGGTGGTAAACATAATGTGTGAACCTTGCACACACACGTGTATCTGGGAGAAGCACTATTCTAGTCCTCCTCGATCTCTCAGCGGCTTTTGATACCGTTGACCACGGTATCCTCCTGGACCGTTTGGAGGGGTTGGACATGGGAGGCACTGTATTGCAGTGGTTCTGGTCCTTCCTCTTTGGAAGGTACCAGAGGGTGGTTCTTGGGGAAGAGGCCTCAGACCCTCGGCTGCTCATTTGTGGGGTGCTGCAGGGTTCCATCTCTCCCCGATGTTATTTAACATCTACCTAAAGCTGCTGGGAGCTATCATCAGGAGGTTTGGGGTGCGGTGTCATCAGTATGCGGATGACACACAGCTCTACCTCTCCTTCAAGTGCTTACCGAGTGCTCGCCGGGCAGCGCTGTATTAACTCCATCTGATACGGCAGCTGCACCCCTACCTTCCTAATCATCTGGTCCCATCGGTGGTTCATGCCTTGGTCTCCTCTCGCCTAGACTACTGTAAAGTGTTCTACGTGGGGTTACCCTGGAAGACGGTTCGGAAGCTACAGCTGGTACAGAATGCGGCGGCTCGCCTGGTTAAAGGCAGCCACCAGCGAGATCACATCACACCAGTGCTCAAGGAGTTGCACTGGCTACCAGTTGCTTGCTGGGCCGAATTCAAGATGTTGGTTTTGACCTTTAAAACCCTACACGGCTCCGGTCCAGCTTATCTCAAGGAGCACCTCCAGCAACATCAAGAAGGCTGCTCAACAAGGTCTGCCATGGACAGCCTTCTCCTTGTCCCTTCAGCCAGAGCAGCCAGACTGGTGGGGACTAGGAAGAAGGCCTTTTCTGTGGCAGCCCCCAAGTTATGGAACTCCCTCCCCAGTGACCTTCGCAATACCCCCTCCTTGATGAACTTCCGCCGGGCTTTTAAAACATGGCTTTTCAGGCAGGAATATGGGGTGGGTTAGCATTTTTTTTAAAAAAAACGTTTACAGTCATGCTTTGGATTGAGAGCATAATTTGTTCCGGAAACGTGCTTGTAATCCAAAACACTCTTATATCAAAACGACATTCCCCCAAAAAAATTTGTACAGAGATTTTTAATTTAAGCCGTACTACAGTACTTGTATTGCAAGACGTCACTTGTATATCAAGTAAATAAATAAATAAATAAATATTTTAAAATTTGCTTGTCTTGCAAAACGCTCTCAAACCAAGTTACTTGTAATCCAAGGTATTACTGTATATTGTTTTAATTGTGTTTGCTTTAATTGTGTATTAATGGTGTTTTAATTGTGTTTTATTGTATTTTATCCTGTTGTACATTGCCCAAGGTGGCCGGGTGACCAGCCAGATGGGCAATTAAAAAATATAATAAATAAAAAATAAAATATTCAAAACACCATTATTGTATGAATCACTGCTAGCCATATTTACTTACTTACTTACTGTATTTCTAAATCGCCCATCTAGCCGGTACCCGGCCACTCTGGGCGATGTACATACAATGAAACAAAATCATACTAGCTGTTTGGCTCCAACATATTTGCCTAATTCACATGTTTGCTTATGCAAGTGTGTACCTTAGGATGTTTGGACCTGCTCATTGTGGAGGGGGAAAATATATTGCAAATGGGAGAAATGAAACTCCTCCATCATTCCTTTTCTGGTACAGTACTGAAATACCAAGGGAGGGGCCATAGCTCAGTTGGTAGAGCACCTGCTTGGCATGCAGAAGGCCCCAAGTTCAATCCCCGCATCTCCAGGTAGGGCTGGAAAAACTCCTGCCTGAACCCCTGGAGAGCCATTGTTGCCAGTCAGTGTCAACAATACTGGGTTAGAAGGACCAGTGGTCTCACTCCGTAAACAGCAGCTTCCTGTGTTCCTACAGTGTTGATAATGGGAGTAATCTAAACTGTTTTAACTGTTTATTAATAAATAAATAATTTCATTGATTTTCATTAGTGTGCTGCCTACATGTACTTGCTGAACTGCATTTACAGTTCCTTACATTTTGTGGTGATTTCTATAAACATTGCAGCAGATGGTGTTTGGGTATAGAACCTTGACTCCCCCACCCCACCTCTAGCAATATACCTATTCCACTAAACATTTAAGCCAAGATGAGTTGAGTTTTGTGACCTGTACAAGTTATGCATATTATTGAGCACATTTGTGTATATTGTTTTTCTTTACAGAATTGTTTTGCAGTTGTCTCTATTTTCCGTAATTGGGGGTTTGCTAGTCATGGGAGAGGAAAGGATATGTAAGTCTTCCAACCACTGAAAATGTTATTGAGCTGCCTCTAAGACCGAACACAAGTATATATAGTTGCAGGGGTATGGTCTAGAAACGTGTCTCTCAAGGCTGAGATTGCCAAGAGGCTAAATTCTGTGTCCCATTATCAAATTCTCCCCCCACCCGGCAGCCCCATTTTTTCTAGGTAAGGGCACAATCCTGTGTATGTTTAGACAGAAATAAGTCCTGCAACTCCCAGCATTCCCCAGCCAGCCATATTGTGAATTATAGCACTTACTTCTGTCTAAACAAGCTATAGGATTGCACCCTAAAACTCTTCAGCTCATCATTTTTATACATAGGGTATAGTTCTACCATCAACCATATTGAAATCAAAAAAGGTTGAAAGTGATTTGGGAAACCTATACTTATTTCTCTTGTGCTGTGTTTGAGTTCAATGTAAGAGCGCACAACAATGGTACCTTCTGTTACTAATGGACGTGCTATTTGTAGCATAGTCGCTTCGCATGGTCACTGAGAGGGTGGAAAGTCGGTAGCTGTTACAGAGGAAGGAAAGCAGGCACGGCTTCTGGGTCTTAGCACAAAGAATCCTTTAATGCTATTATGCAAGCATATATTTTGTGGTGTCTTTTTTATAACAGTGTGATAAAATGAAGAGTGTAAGATTGCTTCGGTGACAAGTGCAGTGCATCTTCTAATTAAATGATTTTTAAAAAAATAATCTCTCTTTCTACTCCCCTCCCCTTTCCCTTTTTAATTTCCGTTTTGCATGAATGGCCCTGACAACTTGGGTTGCTTAAGGCTACATCGCATTTGTTCAGTCAGCTGGAATATTCACTAGCCAATCGGGTGGTTATCTCACAAACAGAACGCAATCCAGAGTGCCTGACAAGGATTTGACCTGTCAGTTTTACTGTCATGCAATGTGCAGAGGCTTAAAGCAAGAGGAAGGAGAAAACGGACTTCTAGGCATTGTAAGAGGAAGCTTTGCTGCCGGACTCCCAACCCCAAAGCCCTGAACATTGACACAGAAGATGCAAGGTCACCAGCATAAACAGCTGCTTCTGTCTTGCTCAACTGTATATAAGCTAATTCTTTTAAATGTATGCCAGTTTTAAAGGCTTATGATGTCACACAGGGCTGTCATCAAGGGTGGGCATGGTTGGGCTACTGCCCAGGACCCACACCCCAGCAGGGGCTCACTGACCAGGGTCTCCTGGACTTGCTCCTCCTCTTCACCACTGCAACTGCCTCTTGCTCTGGTCCAGACAAGCAGGAATGATGAGAAGGAGGAGCAGTAGATGCCGCTGCCGACTTGCTTTCTGCCTGTCAAGCAAGCAAGTGGTAGCAGTGGGGAGGGCAGTGGGAATGAGAAAATAGACTCACTGAGGGAGGGGCCCCATTGAGGGTGTCTTGCCCAAGGGCCCTCCAAAACCTGGAACGGGTGCTGATGTCGCTTCATGAGAAAGCTGAGTGATGACACACTCATGCCTGTTTAGAACTACCCAGGTCAGTCCATACCAATATGGAGCAGACACCAGCGGCTTTTGAATCTGGTTTATAGTTCTGCTTTCTGAGGCCTGCAGTATTTTACCGTTTTCTGGTTCCATGGAAGAACGGCAGCTGAGGAGGAATGTTTGGTTGTGTTCCTGAAATGCAAATGGCTTACTTCTGGTTCATTATGTACACAAATAAAGGGGGTTGCTTACCACACTATCTTCTTCTTCTTCTCTTCTTCTTCTTCTTCTTCTTCTTCTTCTTCTTCTTCTTCCTGAACGTAATTGAAAACGAAGCCAGAGTGCAGTTAAGCAGTTGTTGCTGCATATTTTCTGCTTCAGTTCTACTTTATTCTAAAAATGCCAGGAATGATGACCTAGAGGTTTTTTGTTGTGGCAGGTGGCTTGCATATCTCATTGTGTAAGCGTGTTGGAAACTTCCACTGTAACAGTTCTCTCCCCACTCCTTGTTTAAAATGCCTGATTTTATTTCTTGCGTGTGTTTTAATTGGTTTGTATAAACTGATCTGTATTTGTTTCTATTTCCTCAACCGCAATACTGTTTTAGTGGACTATATCCTTGAGTGATCTTATGATCTACAAGCTGCCTGGCTGGAAGACTATTTGGGAACCATACCTTAGCCTCTCTAAGCTCTTTGAAAGAAGAGCAGGGTATAAGTGTGATAAATAAAAAGCATAAAGCTTCTAATCTGCCTCTGGAGCTTCATCCAATCACTAGTTCCCAGTGCTGTGTAATACAAACGATTTCCTCCTTAATCCTACCTTAATTGTCTTTCTGGAAATAGAGCTGCATAGGGTCTGCATCATCCTGGGCAGTTTCATTTGCCACTTTTATTAACACAAAGAGTGCCATATCTCGCATTTTCTGTCCCCAGTTTGGGTTGAGAAAAATAGCTGTGCCATTCAAAGTTTCAAGTGCATCATTCTGTGCCAGCTACTGATGTTCAGTAAAGAATATACTGATATTTCTTGTCTACATGAGACAGTGCTGATTTGAACTGTATCATCTGTACTATGAGAACATACGGAAGCTGTATATCTGTGATGTTAACCATAATGACAACTGTCGGTTGGACTTCCCTACTTCAGTTTCCCACTTGTAGGAATAGGCTTCCACTAAACCAGATATCACAACTGTTGGCTGTTGCCTCTCATTCACAGACTTTGTAGAGGGTTCCCCCCCCCCCCCCGGCCTACATTTTTGGAAGCTACACAAATCCAGTGCTAGCCAATTTGAATAATGACATAGAATTGTTCTGGGAAGCTTTTTCATTGCAATAAATTGTTCTAGTCACGTGGCTGACTGGGAGATTTTACCTAGAACAGGATTAGGTGGAGTTTAGTCTTGCATGGGGACTGCATTTCTGTCACCCACTCACTGCCAGAATCCTTGTAGCCTGGTTGTGTGTGTGCTAAATTTACAAAGTAATAGTGTGTGCACATGACCTCTTAACAGTTGAAATCTGTTTAAGTAATCCTGTGTATGCACCCTTGCTTAAGGATATATATGTATTGCTGGGGAGGGGCCATTGCTCAGTTGTAGAGCACCTGCTTTGCATGCTTTGCATGCAGAAGTTCCCAGGTTTGATCCCCGGCTTCTCCAGGTAGGGCTAGGAAAGATTCTTGCCTGAAACCTGAAGAGCTGCTGCCAGTCAGTGTCTACAATATTGGGCTAGATAGACCAGTGGTCTGACTCAGTATAAGGCAGCTTCCTATGTCCCTATGACTAAGAACCAAATTACATGTTACACTAATAGTGTAGCTGGGCGGTACCTTTTTTATTTACTCTAGTGTAAGCATTTGGATCAGGACCACCATACTCCATACAGAGTGGTCGATTAAACCTCCCACCCCAACATTATCTTCCTGAAATTACCTGCCTCTCCCCCACACATATGGGGGAGTTAATAAAGGGGAAAAAGTTTCCATTGGTGTCAATTGAGGCTTTTTTCTTTTGTTAACCTCCCATCCCGCTTGGGTGGAGAATTTTGGGAAGCAAACTCTGTGTGTGTGTGTGTGTGTGTGTGTATAGTTAAATTTTCCTTTCCTGGCAAGCGGTGGTCCCGATCTTAACTGGGGCTGTGTGTACTTACTTACTCCAGAGTAAATAAAATGACATCCCTAAACTACACACTATGTAATTAGTGTAACATGTAGTTCGGCTTTAAGGCGCACCTAGTTCAACAGTCGTTGCAAGAATCCCAGCCATCACATGGTCTACCAAAAAAAAGGGCTATTGGTTCACTAGTGGACCACAGTCTACCTTCTGCCTGCTCCTGATCTAGAAGGAACAAACACATCCTGTCCACATATCTGCTAATTACAGCTCAGTTGTTTGGCATTTGTAATAAAGTAACATCTAAACAGTAGATAAATGATGCAAGAGAACACCATACCAAACAGAAGGAAGTTTTAATGGGGGAACACATGTGGCTTAAGACCTCTTGGGCTATAACCCTATGCCCACTTACCTAAACTACAGTGTTCAAGGCACTGGGGTAACTCTCCTGTGAGGAAGTATTACAACATCTGGGGCTGTTTAGCTTAGAGAAAAGCCCCGAGATGTGATAGAGATGCACAAAATAATGCATGGTATGGAGAAAGTGGATAGGGAGACATTTTACACTCTTATAATAGAATCACATCACTCCAGTGATTAAGAAGTTGCACTGGCTACCAGTTGCTTGCCGAGCCGAATTCAAGGTGTTGGTTTTGACCTTTAAAACCTTACACGGCTTCGGTCCAGTTTATCTCAAGGAGCGCCTCCAGCAACATCAAGTAGGCCGCTCAACAATATCTGCCACGGACGGCCTTCTCCTTGTCCCATCAGCTTGAGCAGCCAGGCTGGTGGGGACTAGGAAGAGGGCCTTCTCTGTGGCAGCCCCCAAGTTATGGAACTCCCTCCCTAGTGACCTTTGCCATGCCCCCTCTGTGATGAGCTTCTGCCATGTATTAAAAACGTATTTCAGGTGGGAATATGGGGTGGGTTAGGATTTTAAAATTTTTTTCTAGACTGCTTTAATTGTGTATGTTGGTTTTATTATTGTATTGTTTTGAATTGTACATCGCCCAGGGTGGCTGGGTGACTGGCCAGATGGGCGATTCACAAATGAAATACGATAGATAGATAGATAGATAGATCCCTGGGTCATCTCATGAAGCTAATTGGTGGGAGATTCAGGACAGATAAAAGGAAGTACTTCTTCACACAGCGCATAGTTAAACTATGCAGCTCACTTCTGCAAGATGTAGTGATGGCCACCAATTTGGAGGGGTTTAAAAGGGGATTGGACAAATTCATGGAGGATAAGACTGTCTATGGCTATTAGTCCAATGGCTATATGCTACCTCCAGTATCCAAGGATACCCAGCAACTGCCTATCTACGTCAGTTGCTGGGGAACACGGGCAGGAGGGTGCTATTGCATGCATGTCCTATTGGTGTGGGTTTCCCGTGGGCAGCTGGTTGGCCACTGTGTGAACAGAGTGCTGGACTAGATCAACCTTTAGTCTGATCCTGCACGGCTCTTCTTATGTTATGTACCTGGAAGTAGGCCCTACTGGACTTCATGGGACTTACTTCTGAGTAGACTTGTATAGGATAGCACTGTCGCACTGTTTTAAAAATTATGATTTTATTAACTTTTTATAGTGATGGAATTCTATGTTTTATATTGTAAGCCTTGTGGGAAAACTGCAGTCTTGAAAGACAGCTAAGAAATACATTAAATAAACAAATTGTTAATGTTATTAGTATTCTACCTTTTTTGATGAAGCTTGCTTCCAAATGTATATTTAGGATTGCAGCCACAGTAAGCTTTGAATGAAAGCCTATAGAAATGTAACTCAAGCCAAACTGTGCCAGATTGCCTGCACTTGCATTTATTTATTAAATATTTGTACTGGAATAGTCCGTACATTCCTCTCAGTCAATTAAACTGAATGTTGTCCTGGTAGGGGAAGAAACGAAGTGGGGGAAAGGTTGGCAGTGGTTTGCGAATAATTCCTCTGATCTGATTTGTACAACATCTTGATGCTACAGGTTTCAATCTGTAATCTGAGCATTGAGTGTTTTGCTGTCAGAATGGGAAGCCTTGTTCTCTTCTCCTTTTGCCAGGAGTTGGGAGTGATGTCTTATTAATGCTGCTGTGGAACCAGCCCTGATTCAGTAGCAGTGCTACAAAACCCGCAGCACTGCTTTAACCAGACACCTATAGGGCTGGAATTGCCATAATTTGCTCACTCGCTTTTAAGGATCATCCGGATGATGTAATTTACGGATAGTTGGAGTCACTTGTTTATCTCCCCACCCCGCTTTCTTTCTTTCTTTCTTTCTTTCTTGGAGCTGGTTTGTGGCGACTTCCCCATCACACACAGTCACTTCTGTGTGGATACATTTTACTGACTATTCCTCCATCTCGGTGGGAGAGCCCAGGGATGTGCGCTGTGATTGAGCATACAACCCAGCCTCTTCCACCTGGCCCTTCTTCCCCCTACCTGTTCCTTCCACCTGCTGCCCCCACACCTTTGGAGCTTTCCTTTGCAGTTACCCCAGCACTTCCATTATAATCCTTTCTATTTCCCACAATTCTACAACTTTATTGTGGAATACCTTTTAACATGCAAGGAACTTGTCCTCCTTGGTGACAGAGTCCTGCCTAGAGTGACTGTGTGCATGCGCATATGTGCACAGGCATGCTTGTGTTTGCAGGACATGGGTAAGAAATAGATTAGGGCCTGTGCACAGTACTTAATCTTTATACCCTGAAGCATGTGGGCTTTTTAAAGCAAAAGTTGGATTCTGATGATTTCGTGTGCGGTAACCCTGTACATGATCTATTTCAAGGGGATGGCCTTCCCTGTGGACCTACTGGATAACTATAGTCATGAAGATCTGGAGAGTTCTGGAGAAGATTATCTGTCTGATCTTAGGTGTGGGGATCCAGAAAATCCAGAGTTTCTCTCTCTTGTCAATAATGTCAAAGTAAGATGTGAGAAATTACTTGGTGTCTTGCTCTTTTATCTGTGTGTATGTGTGGGGGTGGGGGTTGAGCCTTCGCTGAAATGGGTATTTTGTTGTACTTTGTGGGGGCAAATATGTGATTTGGCATTTAGGTCTCAGACCCCACCACTGCCTTGTACTCAGTTTCCTGACCAAGTTACCTGTCTCTGAGCCTCAGTAACTTGCCTTCTGTAAGATGGGTGTTTGTGGGTTCAAAAGAGTGGTTTTATGTTTTGGAGCTCAACCCCCCTCTCCCCCATCTTTTACTTGGTTCTTGGGCAAGTTACTTTTCTTTTAGGCTCACCACTTTGCCTTCTGGGAAATTGGTGTTTTGTGACTGGCCATGCCCATCATGGCAGCCATTTTGTGAATGTGCAAACCCCTATGGCAGCCGTTTTGTGAGAGCACCCACAAAACTCACTTAAAATTCCAAATGTGTCCCCCCCCCAAGTTATAGGCACCATGTTCTGGAGGACACTGAGGGCTCAGTTGTCACCTCCTAGAAAAAAAGACCACTGAACAGAAGAAGAAATAGCCCCCAACTGTCACTCATACTTTCCCATTTTTGTTGTGTTTCTCTGTTCCTAATGCCAAATTTTAATAGCTAAACCTTAATTTCTACATTCCAGACTTGAGTCCTTGGTAGACTGATACACAGCAAAACAAAGGGAGGCCCACTGTCTGTATCATGTATATGTGTGTGTGTTTACCTTTGAATGCTGCAGTTGTGCAAATGACCCTATTTTCTCTTCTATAGCATATTTTAACGTGTCACTGTGCTAGCAATTCACAGCAGAACAACAACAAGCACTGAAATATGGCAAATTTTTTCCCCTCCCTCCCAGATTCCAATTTGTTTATCAACGGTCGGTTTCATTCCCCTTTATGGTGGAGAGGAAAGACACAAAGTCCTTGCTCTGTTTGCACCAGAGGATTCACTCACAGGTTTAATTTACATTTTAATCTCAGTTTTACAGTGTTCTGTTCTGAGTCTTTCTTTTACCTTGCCTATGTTGTTACTTGTTCTCGCTCGAAGATCTAATGTAATTGTGCTTTAAGAATTGTGATTGCTGGAGATGCAACCGAAGCTAGGGCACCTCAAGCAGTTGCTAGGAGAGTAGTTGGCTCCTTCCAACGCAAGTTGTAATGTTTGGTCCAGCAGGCAAGACGGACAGGCCAATCTATCAGTGTCACATGGCTGGCTTTGTGAGATGCCATGAATGACCTCATTTCCCATTCTTATGTGATTGTCTCAGTGGACATCTCTGGTGGCTGGAGGGAATGGTGCTCCCAAGCCCTTTCTCAAACTTCTGAGAATAGGAGCAGTCTGCCACTCTTGAACAAGAAGCAAAGAGACAGTGTCCTGGTTTGGATGTAAAATCAAACTGGTACAGGTACAGTGGAGGATGCTGTCCTGTCCCCAGTGTTGATGTTAAATCCACCTGTCATTCTGGGGGGAAATGTGGAATTTGCTGGGGGATGGGGTGGGCATCTTGTCCTTGCCTCAGTCAGCAAAATATCTTGGGTCTGCCCTAGACTTGCCTGTTCCTCCTCCTGTTCTGTTCTTGACTATTCTGAGCCACAGGGTTCCATTTTGCCTAAACCAGTTTCCCAAGTTGAGACAAAATGGGAAACTGCAGTTTAGAACAAACTGGGAATAGAAGCTTTAAATCTCTTCCCCTCATACACAAAGCGAAAGAGCGTTCTTGCTCTTATATACCTGCCCAGACCCTAATATCATCTTCAGAGGCCCACCAGGTGCCCCTGCCAAATGAAGTGAGGTGGGTGGCTACTAAGGAAAGGGCCTTTTCAGTTATGGCACCCTGGTTGTGGAATGTCCTCCCCAGAGAGGCTCGCCTGGTTCCTGCATTGTTGTCTTTTCAGAGCCAGGTGAAGGCCTTTTTATTCTCCCAGGTATTTTAGTCCTTCAGTTGTTGTTTTTAACGGTTACTGTATTTTTAGATCATAACACTGCTGCTGTTTTTTTCTTTGGCTTTATTAGTATATCAGTTTGAAACTTTTTATATCATGCTTTATCATGTTGTTGTATTTTATGGTTTTAGCTTTTGTGAACTGCCCAGAGAGCTTCAGCTATTGGGTGATAGAGATGTAGTAAGTAAATAAATGGAAATATTGTGGAAATTTCAGCTACAGGGGACAACCCAGATCTGAGCTTCTTAAGTAGCAATGACTGCTTATGGAACAGTGACTGACCCACTGCTTCATAAGGATGAAATGTTTGTGGGTGCATAAATATTCAGTAATTTAATCCTGAATAAAAGTGACACATCTAAGCCCTGTTTGGGTGTTCAAAAAATATTATATCTTAACACGCAAGCAGCGTGTGGGGCTGCACCTCATAACCCCACCCCTGATGTTGGAAATATTTTTTTGAACTCCCAATAGGGCTATACTAATTAGAAAGAAGTATGTGCCCATGTAACAAGTAAGTTTACAAGACATAGTTAAGACTAAAAAAATGAATATGCCCTAACTTCATATTCGTCTGTTCTCCTTCAAGCTGTTGCCCTGTTCCTTGCTGATCAGTGGTGGATGATTGATGATATTGTGAGAACATCTGCTTCTTGTAGAGAAGGACTTCTGCGGGTAAGTCATGTTGTTCCTCCATTTAAATATATATCTTTGGTAGCTGTTCTTGGACTCTACAGGTCATCTAACTCAAAGAAAGAAAACCTGGGTTCTAGTCCCCGCTCAGCCATGAAACTCACTGGGTGACTTTAGGCCAGTCATTGACTCTCAGCCTAACCTACCTCACAGGGTTGTTGTGAGGATAAAATGGAGAGGAGGAGGAGGATTATGTAAGCTGCCTTGGGTTCCTTGCAGGAAAAAAGGCGGGGTATAAATATAATAAATAAATAAATAGTGTATTCTGAGTGTAAAATTCAGATTTACTTGGAATAGAAGTGTGTGTGCGCACGTGTGCGTGCATGCACATGTGTGCAAGTGCAAAGTTTAATTCCAATTTCTGTTCATGCTATAAACATCTTGCATTTAAATTATGAAATTCTAAGCATGTAAACACTACAAATATAAGATGGGTTCATCTAGGGAACCCTGGGAGCTATAGTTTTGTGTATGGTACGGCTCTCTAGTAGAACTAGCAGTCCCTTCCCAGACCAACAGCTCTTTTAAGTCTTACAAAAAGTCATGTGGAATCACTTCATATCCAGTTCATAGCGTGGGTATGCCCTGTTAGGTTTTCATCCAATGCCTGGTTTTTATAATGTATGTGTGATTTTATTTAATTTAATAACAGTTTTGTATCTTGCCTCTTCAAAATGGCTTACAAACTAAGATAAAGAACAAGTGTTGAAATAAGAACCAACACAACAAAACTAAACACATTTCTAGAGGGGACTCTGAAACTGCATCTTTCTGCTTCTGTTACCTTAGAAGTAGGAATGTGGATTTTAGCAACCTATTTAAATACGTTGCCATTTTGGAACAAAATTCTTTCTTTCTTTCTTTCTTTCTTTCATAACAGCATTGGTCATATTCTCCTGTGTGTCTTACTTAGGTGAAGTCCATTGGGGAGAGAGTGGTTCTCTATGTGCTAAATAGAATTATCTATCGCAAGCAAGATATTGAGAAAAATGAGTTTCCGTTCCTGTGTCATGGTAGCCATGATTATGCAAAGATTCTATGGAAGAAAGGAGAAGCAGTTGGTTTTTATTCTGTAAAGCTTCCAGGTAAGAAGGACCTTCGAAACCAAAAAAGTCATTTAAGGTGAAGCATAGAGAAATGGTCCACCTTTTTAAATATCACTTAACAAGAACTATGGCCATGGTTCTGCATAAAAATGCAGTTCATAATGCAGTTTTCCAGTTCATAAATGTGAAACAGATGTATGTACCTGACTGTTATCATTAAACTTGTTGAAGGTTGTATAGTTTGAAGGTTGTATAATACATGCACCCTCACCTTTGTTAAGGTTGCACAGTCATAGACTGGGTACAGACAACATGATAACTCACACTCGAGGGTTGAGTATGGGTTGAGTGTGGCTTGTTGAACCATGGGTTGTTGAACCATGAACCCAGCTGCGCTAACAAACCAACGTTTGTTAACCACAAACAACCCATGAAGAGAACCCATGGTTTGTTGTTAGGTTGTGTGAATTGTGGGTTGTCCACCATGGTTTGTTATCTCTTCTCCCTTAGTATTATTTTTCACCTGGGGAGGGGGCTAGGATGAGGAGACAAGATGGGTTCTGCTGCCGAGGGGTCTTGGATACATGCTGGAGCTAGCTGGAGTACTGAGGAGGAAGGATGGGGAGAACAAGCCATGGCAAACCTGATTGTTTATTGGGCGTACCATGGGTTCTGTGAACAACCAACCCACCGTGGCTTATTTACAGGGTAGCTTAGTATGTTGTGTGAACCCAGCTGTATGAAATCATGTATAGTGAGGAGAAAGTGGATCAGGAGAAGGTTTTCTCTTATAATACAAGAACCCAGAGTGATTTAATGAAGCTGTTGGTGGGAGATTCAAGGCAAATAAAATGGTGTACTTCTTCATAGTGTATAGTTGATTTATGGAATTTGCTGCCACAAGATGGCCACCAACTTACATAATTTTAAAAGGGGATTAGACAAATTCATGGAGGATAACGTTATCAGTGGCTACTAATCATATTTGCTGTATAGTACCTCCGGTGTCGGAGGCAGTATGCCTCTCAGTATAATAGGAACATAGGAAGCTGCCTTATCCTGAGTCAGACCATTGGTCCATCTAGCCCAGTATTGTCAACACTGACTGGGTGCGACTCTTCAGGGTTTCAGGCAGGATTTTTTCCAGCCCTATTCTGGGGATTGAACCTGGGACCTTCTGCATGCAAATCATGCGCTCTGCCAGTGAGCTATGGCATTTCCCATTACTGGGAACAAAAGCAAGGAGGGAGGCGCTGTTGTGCTTGTGTCTTGCTTGTGGGCTTCCCATTGGGGCATCTGGTTGTCCATTGTGGGAACAGAATGCTGGACTAGATAGGCCTTTGCTCTGATTCAGCAGAGCTGCTCTTACACTGACGTACATGGTCAGGCATGTTGCTTTCAGTTTGTTGGTTGAAGTGATAGGCTGGTATGCCTCTCCACAAGTAAACATATTACTGGTAGATGTGACAGTTTGCTATTGCAACTGCTCCGATGTTGTGCAACTCATATGTACTGCAAAAGAGCAAATAAGGGACAAATAAAAACAAAATTAATTATATCCAAGGGGCTCTACTCTTTCCTTTCTCTTTTCCATAGTAAACAAAGAGCAAAATCCCCTATTCAGTTTAAAAAGTAATAGTTTCTTAAACACACATATATAATGGATGTCTGCAAAACCATATTCATCATAGTTGCTCTTTCTTTAGACTGAATGGATTAATTTCTCAGGAAATTGGTTGCCCAGCACAACAAATTATATGGCCTTGATGACTGTTAGAAACTTGATATTTGGCCAGATGGGCCTCTGGTCTGCTCTGACTTGCCAAATCTTGGGAGAAAGCAATAAGCACCTGGCATTTTTTTTTAAATGTGTGATCCCTGTTGATAGTTTGGCCTTTGTGAATGGAGACAAATTTCAAAGCATATGCAGATTTAATGGTTTGGTTTCAGGGATTTTTATCCAGTTGCTTTTTAAATTGTGCTCTTACATTGGTAGGGAAGTGATTCTTATAAAACAATCCCAAGTAAACTAACAACCCAAAGCATGTCCCCTTGTCATCGTCATGGAAGTGGAGGATCAAGGCTCCACAGTAAGTCATTTTGGATACCATTTCTCCATAGTTTTCTACAAAAGTTGGTTCTTGGCAATGTTAAGGCAAGACTAAGAGAGCAATACAGGCAGTCCCCAGGTTAAAAATGAGTTCCGGCTACTGCTCCCTCTAAGCTGCTGTAAATTGGAGGCACGTGCGTTGCCTCCGGCTTCTGTGTATGTTTTGATACGCTCAATTAAACTCTGTTTACCTATAAACAGTGTAGTAGCCTCCATTCATAAAATTGTTTCGTTCACTGTTCTAGCGTTAAAATTGGTCGACTCCCTCCTAAGCCCCTGAGAGCCGTGTATATAGGGCTAACCGCTCCGGTTAATGCTTTGGTTCCCGAACCCGTGCAAAGGACCGGCTTTGGTCCTTTTCACAATAACCAAAAGTATAAGTTGCTGATTCTTTTTGAGTCATCCAGATGATAGGAATGTAGGAAGCTGCCTTATCCTGAGTTAGACCATTGGTCCATCTAGTCCAGTATTGTTGACACTGACTGGCAGCAAAGGCTCTCCAGGGTTTCAGGCTGGCATTTTTCCAGCCCTACCTAGAAATGCTGGGGATTGAACCTGGGACCGTCTGCATGCAAAGCACATGTTATACCACTGAGCCACGGCCCCTCCCTTTAATTTGGAGATACGATAGAGTGCTGCTGAAAAAATGTGAAGAGCATTGCCTAGCTTTTAGGAAACACCGTAGGTACACCAAGAGGATGAACCCACACATAAGTGCTAATCAGAGCTGCTGTTATGATTGCAGGAAGCATATGTAGTGCCTTTCTCACCCAGAGCTACCAGCTTCCAGTCCTGGATACAATGTTTGTGAGGAAGAAACATCGGGGGAAAGACTTGGGGCTACTGATGCTAGAAGATTTTGTGGATTCTTTCACGGAAGACACACTGGGCCTGCGGTTCCCCCTCACATCTTTTATGCATGCTGGTAAGCCCTTCAAATATAAGTGCAATGTATATTTATCTTTTACAACTTTGCTTTATTTCTTCTGGTGGTGACCTATAAAAGAAGGGTGCATATGTATGTGCATGCACGTGCACATACAGGTGTAATGTATACACATGTGTGCGGCGACACACACACACACACACACTATATGTGACAGTAAGCAGCTGTGTAGCTTTCTTTGAAAGCATTTCAAAAATTTGAATTTCAAGGCGTACTAATAAGAGTGGGACTCGGGAGACCCAGGTTCCAGTCCCCACTGTGCCATGAAGCTCAATGGGTGACTTTGGGCCAGTCACTGACTCTCAGCTCAACCTACCTCACAGGGTTGTTGTGAGAATAAAAAGTGGAGAGGAAGAGCTGCCTTGGATTCCTTGCAAGAGGAAAAAAAGGCGGGATACAAATGTAATAATTAAATAAATGAGTCTGACCTTCCAGTTCTCTAGACTCTCTCTAAATCTAGAGAATGTAGTATTAGAGAAAAGGCAAAAGTACATTAGGGCACAATTCCATGCATGATTAGACAAAAAAGGGTCCTACAACTCCCAGCGTTCTGGCTGGGGAATGCTGGGTTTTGTAGGACTTTTCTGTCTAAACATGCATAGGATTGCACCTTTAGGGAAGAAAACAAGATGTAGCCATCTCTTGGGCAAGTGGAATATATCTTATATGTTCCCTCTCATTGTTGAATGAGCTACTGCTATCAAACTGTCTTCTCTCCATTTCCGTCTGTGGCCATGTCAATTCCACGTTTTGGAGTCTCGGTGGCTAGTTTGGGAGACGTTTTGGGGTTTTTTTTTGGCAGGAGTCCGATGTTAAATGTGAATATTGGTTTTGGTCCTTGTATAGTTTCTCTGCTTATCTCTGAACCTTTCAAACCAAGTGCACCAGAACCTGGCAGATTTCCTCCGAATGGTATCTATGCACAACTTGAGGTTGGAGATTGGTAGGTAGACACATATTCCGCAGCAATATCGCTTACTTCCGCTATCCGAATGTATCCTGCTACCTTTACTTATTTTAGCTTTGACTGGTATCCTTATGCATACTGATACACACCTGGGGAATTTAGATAAGACCTAGAGTTTGCTATCAAGAGCTATTCTTAGATTCGAGTTTGCTATCAAGAGCTATTCTTAGATTCTTGGTTCCTAATCTCTGGCGTATGGAAATGGAAGAGGAAATAATTGCACATCTGCCTACCATTCTGGGGTGGGTGGGGTGTCCTTGGCTTTATTTACAATGGTGACATTACAGGGTGTTAAGCTTCTGTTACTTTAAAGCTGTTTTCAATAGTATACTATAAAAGGTCTCCAAGGTTCATGTGAGCAGAACCCATAGATTGTATTGATGTAGCCTAATGGTGGCTTAGTGCTCATCATAAAACTAATCATGATTGTTTACATGAGAAAGTGGTCTTGTCTTTCAGACAATAAAAAGGCTCCAAGATACTCTGTTGCAAAGGTGAATCATCATGTTTGTGACATAGCTGCCTTTCTATAACACTCTCTTGAAGGCAACTTTTAAAATAAAGGGCGGCCGGAGGGGGTGGGTACATTTGCCAGAACCTTGTCTTATGCATGTGCTGAACCTGTTCCGTTTTATATTTTTCTCCAGCTTGCCAGAAGTACTTTGAAAGGTACCCGGGGGATCATGACCTTCTGTGGGAAGTTGAAGGAATAGGCCATTTGCACCAGCGAACACCTGTAGCTAGTATATTGCAGAGAGAAAGTTTAAAATGCAAAGGTACGATGGCTGTGGGGCATAATGTAGGGCAGGCGTGGGCAGAAGGTAGATCAGGATCTAATGGTAATTTGCAAGTAGATCAGCAAGGGATTCTGATTCTACCCTATGCATGTTTAGAAGGAAAAAATCCTACAACTCCCGGCATTCCCCAGTCAGCATGTTTTCTGTCTAATCATGCACAGGACTGTACCCTGGCTGGGGCATGCTGGGAGTTGTAGGCCTTTTTTCTGTCTAAACATGCACAGGAGTGTTCCCTTAATGGTTTAAGAATACAGTAGGAATGACAAAAACCCTTATGAAGAAAGCTTGTGGGTGTGTGTGGGAACAGTAGTAGATTTGTGTGTACTCAAAACATATTCCTGGGCTGAGCATGTGGTCAGAGGCACTCTTGTTCTGTGATTCTGTGTCTGCCTTCCTGAGCCACTGTTTTGCAACTGACTCCGGTTGGTGGACCTTGGGGATTCTAGTGAAAAACAAAGTAGATTCCACAAGCCTACCCCTGATTTAGGGGGGGAAACACTGAAAAATATATTGTCGCTAATGTATCTTAGTAAGGATATTTTAAAGAGGTATTTGCATTCTCTCCCTGTCTGTGTGTGTGTGTGTGTGAACAGAAGGCTCCCAAAAAGAAAGTAAGAGTTCTCAGGATGAAGATAGCTTTCTTCAGACTGCTGTGGACCACAACATAGCAAATGAACAGGCTACTGAGCCCGTTGAAACACGGCTAAGTGTAGGTACACAAATGGTTTTCTTTGTATTGTTTAGCACTTCTGTGTGGGCTTTTTAAAAATGTCACGTGCTCTCCGTTAAGTTAACAACAACTTCTGCGCATTTTTTCTGAAACCGAAAAGTAGGGGATGGTGCCTTTAAAAAGCCATTTTGCTTCAGCTTCTCTTCTCGATCTCCCCCCAATGTCTTTTGGTGATGTTCTTCTATGATAAGGGTACAGATCCTTGGGCGCAATCTGGCCTTCCAGGGTTCCCCAGAAGGCCACGTCCTCCCCTCTTGGGCCCACCTCCTTTCCCCCCAAACACTGATTGTTTGGTACTTTCCGGGCTTTTGTGCAGCTCCCTCCACCCCCATTCTAAGCTGTTGAAATGCCTCTCCTAAGGCTTAGTGCCTGGCAGTAAGAACTTTAAGCTAAGATAAACTGGCCTTCTTTGGTTTTCTGGCCCCACCCACCCCTGGAATGCAGCCCCCCCCCCCCGCTTCCATGAAATGGAATTTGGCCCACAGCCTGAAAGAGATTCTGCCCCCTGTTCTGTAATGGTATAGATGGCATACCTGTAAACCAGGTGTGCTTCAGGTGTGTCCAGAGTGAGCCACCCAGAGGTGCTTGCTAGAGAAGCAAGCATTCTCCTGATTATATGACCTGGGCCTACCATGTTGGGTGAAGCCCTTCCCTCAAGTGGGAGACTGGGGGCTGGGTGGGTGGCAGATTGAGAGGAAATTTGCATTGCCTCTTATTCATCTGCTGGCTGTGAATGAAGGAAGCTGCTGGCGCAGCTTGTGGGTTGTAGAAGGCATGTGGGGAGCAGAGGAGAAAGGCCCGTTGCACAAGTGGAAGTCTTGCTTGCGTAACTTTGGATGTAGCCCTGTATTCTCACAGTGGGAGGTTTGGGCCCCTCCTCTCCTCTGACACGGAGTAGATAGAGGAGGGCGGCAAGCAGTTCTGACCATTTCAGCTTGCATAGCAATCCTTGGATTGGCAGGAAATGTCACCAACTCCTCCCTTCTCAGGTATCCCTTGCAAAGGGCACTCCATTTATTTATTTATTTACTTATTTCTTATATTTTTACCCTGCCTTTTTTCCTGCAAGGAACCCAGGGCGGCTTACATAATCCTCCTCCATTTTATCCTCACAACAACCCTGTCAGGTAGGTTAGGCAGAGAGTCAGTGACTGGCCCAAAGTCACCCAGTGAGCTTCATGGCCGAGTGAGGACTAGAACCTGGATCCTGAGTCCCAGTCCAACACTCTTAACCACTTAACCACTATGCCACACTGGCTCTCTGTTCATTCCGGCTGGCAAAGGGCGGAGTGGGCCGGGCCGGGAGCTTGCCTTTTTGCCTCAAGCAGTGAACAAACTTGAGTTGGCCCTGCTCTAGATGACTGTCATAGCCACTGCAATCTACACACTTTTAACTTCCTGTCCCTTGAGCTTTATCCCAGATCTACCAGCAGCTGCCCTGATGGTAATTTCATAAGGAGATAAAGCCAGCGAGCTTAATGGGGGGAAAGTGTGTGGCTTGCTCTGTCTCTTCCTAAGTGCTATGGGTGCCTTCTGCTTGCCATTTAGCCCCCCCCCCCACCCCTGTTTCTCATCTTCTGTATCCCTCTTTTTGTTTCCAAATTTCCCCTTATGTATGGGGAGTTGGTGTATATCAGCCTTTGCCAACCAGATGCTCTCCAGATTGGTTGGACCACAACTTCCATAATTCTCAGTGTGAAGGAAGGGGGGCTGGCTGGCCTGCCAACCCACCCTTTCCTACCCAAAAGACCCCCAGAGATCTCAAGGTGCCAGACTGCTAGCCTCAGCTCTGCAATCCTACTTGAATCTCTGTTCAGGGACTTGCCCTTGACTATAACCTGGATTTAGCTGAAACCACAGAGCAACCACAAACACCATGTGGGGTAAAAACCAAGGTTTATTCAGGTAGCATATTACAACAAAAGGTGGGAAATGAGGTAAGAACACAAAAATAGAGAGACACTTTGGTACACACACAGTAGAGCTACAAAACAATAAAAGCTGATTCCTTGTACAGTAATACCTCGGATTACGAGTAACTCGGTATACGAGCTTCTCGTAAAACGAGCAAAATTTTATCATTTGTTTCGATTTGGAGGACGAGCGTGTCTCGGAACACGAGCCACACGCTGTGCCCCCGACTAGCACTTAAAGTGCCAGCTCCCCGGCTTTGCCTAACCGGGAGCCCCATGGAGGCGAAGCTTTGCCAGGGAGCTGCGTGGAGGCGTTCCTGCTGCTCCCTGCCTCTTCCAGCGGGGCCTCGCCTCTCTGCGAGCCGCCCGCGCTGCTATCGCCGGTCCTGTCGCGTCCCTTGCTGCTCCGGAAGTGACGCGACGGGAACTGCAGGGTCCCGTCGCGTCACTTCCGGGGCAGAAAGGGACGCGACGGGACCGGCGATAGCAGCGCGGGCGGCTCGCCGAGGAGGCGAACCGCCCGTGGAAGAGGCAGGGAGCAGCGGGAACGCCTCCACGCAGTTCCCTGGCAAAGCTCCACGCAGCTCCCTGGCGAGCAAAGCGGCAGCGCGAGGGTCCCGTCGCGTCACTTCCGGGGCAGCAAGGGACGCGACGGGACCAGCGATGGCAGTGCGGGCGGCTCGCCGAGGAGGCGAACTGCCCCTGGAATAGGTAGGGAGCAGCGGGAATGCCTCCATGCAGCTCCCTGGCAGGGAGGCGTGGCCACTCGTGCTGCGGGCACCTTGCGTGCTGCCGTGCCGCTTCCCTGCCCGGGAGCCGGCATGGCAGCGCGCGAGGCACCTGCAGAGAGAGTGGCTGCGCCGTGCCTGCCCTCCACGCACCATTTAATCACTGCTTTGCAGGCTCCCTCCATGGGGCTCCCTGCCAGGGAACCAGCAAAGCAGTGAGTAAATGGTTGTGGAACGAATCATCTGAGTTCCCATTATTTCTAATGGGAAAACTCGCTTTGATATGCGAGTGTTTTGGATTACAAGCATGGTTCTGGAACGAATTATGCTCATAATCCAAGGTATTACTGTATCTCCCAGGCACACACTAGTTACCTGGGGGCCGGTTCCCTTCAGGGTTGGTTTCAGCACAGCCCTGCCACCCGAGGAGACTACCACATCTACCCTAAGGTCCGAGATGGGTAGCCCTCCTCCGGGCTTGCCTTTGCCAAAGCCCTCATTCAGCTAATTTCACCAGGAGCTACCTGGGGCCGGATCCTGAGGCTAGCCCGAAGGCTTGGACCTCCGCGTAGCTTGCTGCCATGATCCACAGCAACAACACGACGACCAAAGACAAAGACAAAAGCCACACCTTGGCAATATACCTTCCCCCTCCCCTCCTCCTTTCTGTAGCTCTGTTGCCTCTAGCCAATCAGGATGAACTTCACCTGGCCATGCAGGGGAGGGATGACTCATGACTTACCGGGCCTGAACCACATTTGCATATGAAAGCCAGGTCACTGTAGACTAGACCAGCTTTTCAGGACTTTCAGGCGCCATGCTTTATCAGATACTGTATGCACATTTCGCTTCCTCCCAGCCGGGACCACCTGGTTTACACATGAGGAGGTGTGCGTGTGTGCGTGTGTGCAGGCCTCTTCTCCACATGCCCCCTTTAAAAAAAATGAAACCTGAGAGGTCAATCCTCTCATTTCATTTTAAACTAACTTAAAAGAAAAAGCCTTTGCTAGCCTTCTACCACTAGCACACTTCTCATTCACACACACAAAAAACAGAACAAAACTTTAAAACAACAAACAACAATCTTCAAAACAATATCAATAGCTTACAGGTTTGCATTACACACAAGAGCTCATGTACAATTCAAATGCGAGCTTTAACCCTTCCGTTGCCTGAGTGGCACTCTGTCTAAAAGCTTTCTAGGGTTGCTGCTTCTCACACAAGTCTGTAGGGGGCAGATTGCTGACTGAAATGTGAACAACTCTTCAATTTGCCTTTATGTTAGCTTCTAAAGGCTTGCTTCTGCCACCCTCTACCCAATGACATGAACACACCACCTCTTTTTCCAAAGGCTTGCTTGTGGCCTCCCACCACCCACTGACATGAACACACCACCCCTTTTTCCAAAGGCTTGCTGGTGGCCCCCCACCACCCAGACTTGAACACACCATCCCTTTTTCCAAAGGCTTGCTTGTGGCCCCACCACCACCTAATGACCTGAACACACTACCCCTTTTCCCAAAGGCTTGCTTGTGGGCCCCCACCACCCAGACTTGAACGGGATGACTGTCTCCCTCTGAATTAAATGCTGAGCCAGGGAGGCTCCACCCAGGCGGCTAGAACACACAGCCTGGCAATCTTCCAGCCGTTAGAGTGTTTCCCGCCTCTAACTGATTCTTTTCTGGCAACTCTTCCCTGCCCTGAGGCACTTTGAAAACTTGCAGGTTTCTGCCATCACCTCATTATCATTATTATTATCATAATTATTATTATCATCATCATTACATACACTTCAAATTGACCTGATACAAGACATCAAATAGTTCAATTTGCTTACACTTGGATCACCCATCCCCTCCCACTCCAGCAACAATTTATCAGTTTTTATTGGCTTTAATCAACACTTAATCTCAGTCCTTTGTCTTCTCGATGGAGACGCCTGGAGGGAAATTCCTTTGTCCCGTGCTTCTGCTTCTCTTCGTCCGCTTGGAGGGAAATTCCTTTTTCCTTCTGCTTCTCTCCGCCCTCCATCTCGGCAGCAGGGACAAAGTCTCTTTTTCTGGGGGGGGGGGGTTCTGATGTGCAAGCCGGGGAGCAATTTCTCTCAATGCTTGAAACTATGCCTCCTCCCCCTTGCCCTCCCCAAATCCTGCCCGCTGCTGCTTAGCTTGGCCACTCACCATGGCCCCCCCAAGAGCAACTGGACAGTCCAAGTTCAAAATCTGAGTCCTTCTCCCGTGGGAGAGATGTAGGGCAGGACGTGCCCTCCCCCCCCAAAGTCTGGACAACTTCTCTGGGGCACATAGCACAACAAAATCACTCACCAAACGGCTGTTGCCCTCCTTCACACAAGTCTCTCAAGAGAGGTTTCTGGTCTTCTGCCCCCCTGGAAACACAGGCATGCACACAGCCTATTTCTTCTTCTCTTTGCCCCGGGCTCCTCCAGCTCCGGTTCTCTTGGATCTCACAGCCGCCATCTGCTCACTGCTGGGCACACGGATGCAGGTCGCCTTCCCCCATCCACAGCTTTCTTGCACTCGATGGGGATGTTAGGATCTTCCTCCGCTTAATCACTGGCAGCTGCTGCTCCCAGCCTCTGGTACTTTTGGATTACACACTTGCTGCCCTCTGCTCACTTGCTGGGGCACACAGGCTGTTCTGGAACTTTTTGCAGTTTGCTTTCTTTGCTTGCGCACTCAACAGTTGAGATTTCTTGCTCTCAACGCTCCCGCTGGCAGCTAGGCTTCCAAGCAATCTGAACGTTTTCCCTGAGGCTCAATCTCACACTTCAATCTCTAAAAAACAACAAACCTCTACTCAATGTACCAAAGTCTCCCCAATCTTCCCTATTTGCCCACGTGCACCCACTCTGTGGTTCAGTTTCGAATCCCAACGCTTGCCACCATGTGAAGGAAGGGGGGCTGGCTGTCCCGCCACAACCCACCCTTTCCTACCCAAAGGCCCAAGACCCCCAGAGATCTCAAGGTGCCAGACTGCCAGCCTCAGCTCTGCAATCCTACTTGAATCTGTTCAGGGACTTGCCCTTGACTGTAACCTTGATTTAGAGCTGAACCAAGCAGAGCAACCACAAACACCATGTGGGGTAAAAACCAAGAAGGTTTATTCAGGTAGTATTTTACAACAAAAGGTGGGAAATGAGGTAAGGACACAAAAATAGAGAGACACTTTGGTACACAGACAGTAGAGCTACAAAAATAACAAAAACTGATTCCTTATATCTCCCAGGCACTCACCAGTTACCTGGGGGTCCGTCTGCTTCAGGGTTTACCTCAGCCTGGCCCTGCCACATGAGGAGACCACCACACCCACCCTAAGGTCTGGGGTGGGTGGCCCTCTTCAGGGTTTGGTTTAGCCACAACCCTACGACAAGAGGAGACCACCGCACCCACCCTAAGGTCCAGGATGGGTGGCCCTCTTCCGGGCTTGCCTTAGCCACAGCCCTCATTCAGCTTTGTTCACTGGGAGCCCCCCAGGGTTGGTAGCGGAGGCCTGACCGGAGTCATGAACCTGCTTGCAGCTTGCTGCCTGACGACCAACAACACCCAGCAGCCACAGCTTGGCAATATAGCTTCTCCCCTCCTCCTTTCTGTAGCTCCGCTGCCTCTAGCCAATCAGGATGAACTTCACCTGGCCAGGCAGGGAGGAGGGGTGACTCATGACTAGTGGGCTTCTGCATCTTGCATATGAAAGCCGGGTCACTGTAGACTAGACCAGCTTTTCAGGACTTTCAGGCACCATGCTTTATCAGATACTTTATGCACATTTCGCCTCCTCCCAGCCTCCAGCCAGGACCACCTGATTTACACATGAGGAGGTGTGCGCGTGTGTGTGCAGGCCTCTTCTCCACACTCAGCCAGCACGAGTTGCAGTCCAACCCATCTGGAGGGCACCAGGTTAGGGAAGCCTGGTGTATGTGGAAGTTCCAGGTGACATACAGCTGTGTGGCACTTCATAGATAACGTATGAAAAGGCTGAGAGTCCATCTGGGGTATCCTGAGTTCTCATTGACATCCATGGCATTCCACATGGATAGCAAAAAGAGTTACTGTACTGAAAATTATCAAAATCCAGATGGAATGTATAATTGAATAATATGAATGAGAGAAATGTATCAACAGTTGTATAATGTCAAGGATCTCTGTGTGTGTGTGTTTGTGTGTGTGTTAAACTTTGATGTTTCTTCTAGGTTGATGCACATAAAAATAAAGATGGCTTAGATGTATGTGAAGGCACTTCCGAAGGTAAAATCCCCAACTCTTACAGTTCATTTTCTTCATCAATTTATAGCCTGTCTGTGCTTACAAAGATGATGCAATGCCAATGTTAGATTTTTACAGCAGCCCAAAATTGTGTGTGCGTGTGAGATGATTGCACTCTTGTGTATTCCTAGTTCTTTTTAATGGTAGAAAGTTTCAGCACAAAATATTTAAAAAATTCAGTTCAATCTATGAATCAAGATTCAGATTAAATAATTCATTTACACAATAGGGAATGAAAAACAGAATAGTGTATTATCCATAAAATAATGATCTTTTCTAAACTAATTCCAAAAGATTAATCTATAATCTCTCTCTACATCTTGGTTGTTTTGCAAGTTCTAGAAATTTGTTATAGAACTATTCCAGTTATAATAAATTTTTCTTAGTTTCCTAGTCTGATCTTCTCTGACTCTCACTAAGAGCCAAAACAGACATTCCTTTATATCTGTGACTAGCAGCTATGCCTTTTGTTCATTTTTATTTTAGAATAGGCGCAAGGCCCCCAGTTCAGAACTTAAAAGCCCCCCTATCCCCATGCTAGGGCCCCGATCTGAATTGGGTCCCCTGTGCCTACTCTAGAGTAAAAATGAAAAGAAAAAAAGGCATAGCTACTAGACACAGATTTAGGGTGCAATCCTATGTATGTTTAGACAGAAAAAAGTCCTACAACTTCCAGCATTCCCCAGCCACCATGGTTGCCTGCCTGGGGCATGCTGGGAGTTGTAGGACTTTTTTTGTCTGAACATGCATAGGATTGTGCCCTTAAAGTAATATCTGTTTTGGTCCTAAATGAATGAGTTTAACCATGTAGACAATTTGCCAAATACATTCTAACCAGTTCCCTACTTTAGGCCCGTCTACGTGTTTCCACTTGCAGGTGACTTCAAACTTGCGATTTTTAGATTCTACATAAAGCTGTAAAAATACTTCAAATTTCTAGGCACCTTTAGGACAATTTTAAAGCAACCAGATACCTAGGAATTTTCAAGTTCTGTGACTTTATTTATTTGAATATGGAGCCAAGCTTGTATTTCCCCCCCCCCCCTTTCCTCAGAACTTAATGCTATACTGCTTTCTACTCGATCACGAAGCAATCATCTGAAACGGCCAAAGTTGGGGAAAAGGACCCAGGAATCTGAAATTCCTGAAGGTGAAGGTGTAAACATATCTCAAACGTCAGAAAACAGGTACGCTGTGTGTTTCAGTAGTATCAGAATGTAGAGTCTCTGAAGATGTCCTGATTCATACAAAAGCATAGCATGTGCACTTGCATATTTTCAGATTACATGTACCAAAATAATCTTGATTGCTTTTAAACAGCAATGAGATTCAGTAGAAACTAATGTAGGGGCTGCCATGATACTTATAACTTGTTTTCTGACTAAGTTGTCATCTTGGTGGACTTCTACTTAAGTCTGTCAACCAAATAGTTAAACCAACTAAAATTTCTTTTAAAAGTCAGATTGCCATTAAATTTAAATATTGCCAAAAATTTCCCATTTAATAAACAAACTACCACTCCATGTTGGAAGGAAACTCTGTCTTTTAACTGAATGGAGCTCACAGCCCTTTTACACAAAGATCCACTCCTGGCTACCTCCAAGCCTTTTTCTCCTTTCTGCTATGGTTAAATCATTGGGAGTCAGGAATCCTTGCTGACCTACTGCACATTGCCCAGAGATCTACCAGTAGATTCAAGATTTACCTTCTGCTACACCAACAGTGTGTGTTTTAATACTACATAATTCTTGTTATTTTACATCCATGTTTTGTTGCTGCTGCATAGACTGGAACCTATTACACGTGTATCTGAAAGTTCAGAAGAGTTGATAGATGAGATGGAAGAAAATATGGTTGATAGTGAGCAGGAAGCGTTAGTTGAAAATCAAAAACAACCAATTCAAGAAACACTACAGCTGTGTCCCCTATCTGAGAAGCAAGATGATAAAGTGGTATGCTTTGGTTATATTAAAAACTTCTCTAGTGGAGGAGGAGAATGAACTGTATTTTTGTCCTGTTTTTCAGCCAATTACTGTTTTCCAAAATGACTCCCATCAATAAAAAAAGAAAGAGGCCCTCTTTCAAGCTGAAAAGACAAAACACACACGGGGAGGGGAGGGAAAAGATAGAGAAGGGGAGAGCTCTTCACGGCCAGAATGACAAGCATTTGTCTTCAGTTCAGGCCAGGCTGATCTTCCCCTGCTGGTGTTTTTGCATTGACTCTTGTTCCTTTGGCTGATGGATGGGGCTGGAATGTTCTTTCCCCCTTGCTTCTGGGGTCCCAGAGCAACAGGCAGCTGGAGGAGCTGAGCTTTTTTTCTGGCAAGGAAAGGGGAAGCAAGCTCCTTGCAGCTGCTCCTTCTCTAGCTGATGGATGGGCCAGGTTAGTCTCCCCTTTGGCTTGATGTTCCTGGGAAGTACAGGGTGCAGTGGCCCTAGGTCCCCTGGCTGATGCTAGAAGCCAGAGTGACTCTGTCTGAAGAAGGCTCTATCCTGGCAACCTTTTCCCCTCCCGTTAGGAGAGGAGATTATGCCATGAGCTTGTGTATATTCTCTGTGTATTACCCTCCTCTGCTTGGGTTAGAAGCAAAGTATGAACTGTAAAAAGGATTTAGGAAGATAGAATATATATGGCCAATTCACATATAACTTTATACCCTGGAGGGTGTGCCTGAGCTTTCTTTGCTCTCCTTCCACATTGGGTTGGAAAAGGGTTGTCTGAATAAGGCATAAGTCTTTTTCCACGTATATCTAATTCGGAAGAGATAGTATTTTTTGTTGTTGCTCGTTCTCTGTGCTGTTACAGTTTGAGGTTCTTGTCACTGCTGAATGAAATTCTGTTTGGTTCTACATAAGTCACAGTGGCTGTGTCCCATTTTGATGTGTACATGTCATTCTAGGAAATGGAGGTAGAGCCGCTCAATGGTGAGCTAATGGAAGATGCTATCAAGGTGTCAATTGTGACTGAAGGGCAAACAGCAAGTGACGTTATGGATGGAGAATCAAAGTTGCAGTCGGAAAGTTCAGAGGAAGCAACTTTAACTTTACTTGTCCCATTGATCCTTGATTCTTCAGTAAAATCCACTGAATACAGTGATGACAATGTTTCGGATAAGGTGAGAGAAATGCAGGAAAAAATGGTTTAAAAGCAATCTCGGGTTGCAAGAAATGACATGACAATTCTGCATCAAAAGGAAAGGAGAAATTCAACCACAAGGTAGTTGAGGGAATCACTAAGGGGGAGAGCAATCCTATGGCCCCTAGACAGCATAGATGAGGCCATAGGATTCTTTGGATTCCCAGATCCGAGGTTGGAAAAGAGCTCGGATCCCCCTCCCCCCACTCGCACCCGGCACAGAAAGAACTGGGCCGGCTGCTTCTCTGAGGTCATAAGATCGACCTCAGAGAAGGGGTAAAGGGGGTGTCTCGGGGGGCGGGGAGATCGGGGCCGCCAGGATACAGCATATCCTGGCGGCGCTCCAACCTCCTTCCCTCGTCCGAAGCGCTGCAGCAAGATGGTCGAAATCGACCGTCTAGGACTCTAGGTGACCTGCAGGGTAGGAGGAGTGCAGAGGCGAAGATCACTTCTGCGCTCCTCCCACCCTGCGTAGGATGACCGTAATCCTCCAGGTCTGGGGGCTTACAGGCATCCCCATTGGATTGTGCCCTAAGAATGGTATAAGGGAATTAAATTATTTTCTATCCTTGTCAAAGGTTTAAATCAGTGGGCAGCCTGTGGTCCACATGCAGCCCCGCAGGGGGAGTTTTGTGGGCCCCGCTGGATCCCTTGCCTCCACAGTTTGGCTCACTATTGTGTGCTGCCGGATTCTGAGTGTTTCTACTGGGAGCATGCGCAGAATCGCTGGGAATGCCACCACGCGGCCACTGTGGCATTGTTGTGGGCCCCCCGACTCTCCAAAGTTGCCCATCCCTGGTTTAAATCATCCAATAATAATAAGAATGTTGAAGAAATTATACAGAGAAGAAGCAAATGTGGTAATGTTACAAGAAACACACATGCAGAATATGAATTGTTATAGCAATATGATATTAGAATTTCATTCTAAGGAGTGCTGGACAGAATGCAGAAATCACTACATACAGTATATATAAATATACAGTAGTTATCATGCAGTATGGTGCATATAACCATTAAACCAAAATCTGTATTTCAATTTCCACAGAATTTTATGACAGGTTTTGAGAACTATCATTGCTCTCCATCCCCGTCTCTGCCCCGCACAGTCCCTAATTCTTATACAGAGTCTGTTGGAGGTTCCTGGGATATGGGGAGGTTGTCCTGGGAACATGTCTCAAGTTGCCTAAGCATCTCCATTGGCTGCCTGCTTTTTTCCAGGCTCAATTTGAAAGGGCCTTTAATGCCCTAAGCTAGGTCTCACTGGCGTTGGGCTTGTCATTTTCTTAGCCTTGGGTTTCTTTCAGTTATATTGACCCATTTTGTCTGGCTATCGTGAAGATGACGAAACAAAGACGTACTCTTCAGATTAAAAAGCTCCTCCTATAACATGACTTAACACTAGTCTGTCTCCGTCTGCCTTCAGGTAGAGAACATGGCAGATGTGGAAGTATCACCGGAAGAGGAACATCCAGTGGCGCAAAGGAAAATAGCCCTTGTTCCCAATGCAGATCCTGTTGTGGCAGCAGAAAAGGAAGACCGCCCCAATAATGGCCTTTCAAACTCTGTGGCAGCTGAGGGCCCAGAAGACACCACTTCGGAGAATGTGTCTCCCAACACAACCTCCTCCTTAGAAGAGCAAAGTGAGGAGGGAGGGTCCGACTCTCCAGAGGCTCCTGTCACTCTGGGTCAGGGTGCTTTAGTGATGGTTGAACTGGAGGATATCTCATACCAACAGCACACAGAGGGGCAAAAGAACCAGCTGGACGAACAGTCTGAAGAGTCAGCTGAGCCAGCGTCTGAGAGAGCTGCAGATAGCAGTTCAGAGGAAGCGGAAATTGAGGTGCCCATCATAGACAGGCGGACCTTGCGAAGAAAGGCCAAAGGATACAAAGGACCCCCCAAGAAAAAGGGGAAGCTGATTTGAAAAGAGAGCTGTTATCACCTAGCTGGAACAATTGCTGCTGTATTTTTATTTTTAAAAGAACAAGCTATTAAAACTACATGGAACACCAGGACACATGGAATCCCCCCCCCCATTTTTTCTTATTTGGGTATTCATTTTGTATGTTTAACCATGATATGAGAAGACACAAATTGGGTATGGAAGTAAATGACCAATCTTGCTAAAACAAACATGTAGAAGAACCTATTTTAGTACAGTACGTTTAGGCACAATAACTTCACATTGGCCACATTATGACAAAGAATTTTGTATTGTAATTAAGCTATCTGATGTGGCTCTTCATTTGCAAGCCGTTACGTACAATGACTGGTCCCCTAGAAGTGGGTCAAATGGCATTTATTGTCCAATACATACTTTGTGTCAGGTAGTTCTCTGTTTCCCAGAATAGTAACCTTGAGAGAACATGCCATTAGTCTGCTGCATGTGCTGGGAAGGATTTAATTACACATCTTGGTGATCAGGAACAGATGTTATAACTATAGTTATTTTTCAAAACCTGTATCATCATTTTGTAGCAAATTTTAAATCCTCTTTTGTAATAACAGAAATACAAAACATGACATTACTTTTGTTTAGTTCTGAAAATCTTTCTCCATTGCACCTTCAGTTCTTCATGGATACTATATCCATGCGCTTTAAGGGTGCAATCCTATGGCCGCTAGACGCTGTCTAGATGGCCATAGGAAAGGTCAGAGTCCCAGTTCCGACCTCGGAAAAGCCCTGTGAGGTTGCAGCCGGGACCCCAACCGTGGAGTGCCCTCCCTCCACCCTTGCAGCTGGCGTGGTTCTTTCCATGCCAGCTGTGGCTACGAAGGCAGAAGACCCTCTTTGGAGTTGGCGCTGGGGCAGGGAGGAGTGAGGTTCTGCCCTCCTACAAAGAATCCAAGTGGCGCTTCAGCCCCTCCTCCTCGCAAGCAGGGGCAAAAGACACGGACTGCTGAAATCTGCCATCTATGTCTTTTGCAGGGTGGGAGAAGCTCAGAGGCAATCTCCACGCTCCTCGATTGGATGCCTGTAATCCTCCTAATTTGGAAGATTGCAGGCAGCCACATCGGATGGCGCCGTAAGTCAAGTGTTCTATGCTCTCAACTATGGACCAGCTAAGCATGAATTCTTGGTTTATATTGGGAGTCCACTGGTTATTTCAAATCTGGTGAATAAAGCAGATTTGTCGCTTTTCACAAATGAAGCCCTAATATAATGAATAGAAAACTGAACATAAGAGTAATGGTAGTATAAAAACCTCAGATTTGTTACACTGTTTTTTATAAGTAGCAGCAATTGGCAAGGTTCATAAACAATTTGAGGCAATATCTCTTTTAGTATTATTAATAAAAAAAGGTTCACTTGAATAGCTTTGAAAGGTTTGCTTTTAATCTGCTAAGAATTGGTCTATTTTGGCTTTCTGGTTGTACAAACTTTCTGGGTATTTTCTAATAGCTCTGTTGATTGCTTTTTAAAAAAAATCTTTCATTTTGGAAAAATGCTGTTTTTTTAAATGCATGTCATGAGAAGTTTTGGATTTGAAGTGTATAGAATTGCTGAGCGAAGCCTGGATTTTCAGGATGTTGCGCTTTTTTCTACCAATGTACATTTTGTATATTGTGGATTAGGAGTGTATGTGCAGAATTCTTAGTTGTTCATAAGATAATAATATATTCACGTGAACCTTCAGCATTTCTAACATTGATTAAATACTTTCTATGAAGCACATAAAAACCATTTATGGCTTGTGTCTTGTAGTACTATGCTTTTTTTTTTTTTTTGTAAAATAGGATACCTTGGTGATTTAAAATAGTCTACCTGCAGTTTTTCATTATCTCATTAGGACTGGAATTTTTGAGGGTGATGGGGGTTGGATTACAAAGACTTGGTGTACAGTCTTTTAACAAATATAGGATATGAATGTTAGGTGTATTGGGCTAAGCTTTAATAAAGTAAACATTTCACGGGACTTTACAATTCTTGCTCTGTAAATCAAAACTGAATTTTTGTGAGGTGACTCAAGTCTGTACTTTTATGATGGCTTTTGGATTGGTGTTGATTCTATATTATGTTGAGTATGTTTTAAATGTGTTTCCCCTCCCAAATCATATATTTGTCTTGCTGCTTTAAGGCTACATACAGAACTTTGTTAGTGGAGTCCATCTTTGTTTTCATTCTGTAACTTAAATTGGTCTATAGTAGCTTTGCCTGTAAACTGGAATAATAAAATATTCCCTTGTATGCAAACTTGGGAAAGGCTTCCCCTGATTTACATGCATTTAACCAAGACCGGAATGTGTTCAAATCATACTTTGTCTACAAAAATGTAACATTTTAATAGGTTCAGAGCAAAGCCTAGAAAAGCTAAACTGAACATAGATCTAAATTAGCCTTCCCCAACCTGGTGTTCTGCAGATGTTTTAGACTACAGTTCCCAGCATTCCTGATCAGTTGGTCATGCTGGCTGGGGCTGATGGGAGTTGAAGTCCAAAATATTTGGAGGACACCAGGTTGGGGAAGATTGATCGACTGATCTACATTTTGAAGACTCAAACATGGGTAATGTGTAGCCTGCAATTAAAATTCCCCTCCTGATTGGAGCCAGGTATGGATGACCTTATGCCTAATTAAATTTTTGTTCCTATCCATTAACTCCTTGTGATATTTTTTTTTAAATGCAGCTGTTAACTCCTGTATGTTACTGAGCTAGAAGCATCAAATTACTGGAACTATGCTGAAAGATCAGTAAGAACAAGTTTATAAAACAATGAAAATGATAGAAGGGCTGTGCAACTTTTCAGGGTAACAAGTTCTTGAAAGGGTTATTTTGCTGTTTAGCATTGATGTATTAAAAGACAACATAAAAGGTTTAGCTGCAAAAAAAAAAATAGATCAATTCTTGACTAGGGTTCATAGCAGCTGTGATTAAAACATGCTATAGGACAACCTTCATCAAATTAGCACCCTCCAGATGTTTTGGACTGCAACTTCCATCATCACTGACCATTGGTCATGGTGGCTGTGACTTGTAGTCCAAAACCTCTGGAAGGCACCAGGTTGGGAAGGCTGGTATAGGACAATTGCATACCATTAAAAAGTATTTTCATTGACCTGTTTTTAGTTGCCCTCAAATTTGCTTTTAGCTCTGTAGTTCTCTTTGATCTTACTACTTGTTTAGATGTCTTACTACTTCTCCTAATGTCAGGATGTGCTTTATACACCCCATGCTCACGTTACCATCTTCAAAAGGTTTGATTTCATGCAGAACTAAGTTACTGAACCTATTGCATGAAATTTGTAGGACCTCACCTTGTGTTTAACAAAATGTTTTACCTTTTAGCTCAACAAACTTTTGCGGTCCTTTTTTTGTTTATACCCACCACTGAAGAGATCCCAGGACCTTAGTTTTATCATCTTGTTATGCAAATGTAAGCAATATATATTTCAGGTTTCAGCTTCGTACTCTTATTTTTTGGTATCATTGCAGGATTCAGTCTTAGAATTGTCACAAACATGGCATCAGATGCACTGTAGACTTGTACTGTTGATAAGCCTCTTAATATGATGCTGTCCTACACTAGTGTTTTGTTTAGTGTCTTTCAGTTTGTCCCTTTCTAATGTGTATCGTTTCTGAAGTGTTTCAACAGTAATTAAAGTTACTTCGTAATTTTCTCACTGGTTTCAGTGGTTCTCTTCCAAACATTTTCACGTGCCTTTTCTTCTTTCTCCCATATATTTTTCCTATACCTAAAGTAGCTAAGAGCATATAATGACTGTAGTCTCGGTAGGCCAACAGAGGGGCCTGCCGCTTCTTACTCTACAGCAAGTTGTGGGCTGAACACTGATTAGGATCAGTTGTAAGGGGGTTCCCTGCTCGTTATAGTCCCCTGAAATCTGATCTGAAGGGTGGGGAAGGTGGCACTGTAGACTGCAAAGGGAGGGGAATAATCTTCTCTTAAGCTTTTAGTCTTGCTACCTCATATAGCAGGGGTGGGTATCTTGTCCTCCAAACGTTTTGGCTTCCAACTCCCATCATCCCTCACGGTTGGCTCTGCTGGCTAGGGCTGATGGAAGTTGTAGGCCAAAACATCTTGAGGGCCACAGCTTGCCCACCCCTTTTGTAGTTTGCAGTCCAGTGGATGTTGAATCTAAAATACACATATTACACAGGCCACTGGTAATGCATTTGCTAGCATCTATGATCCGCTATCACTTCCATGTGTGTACAATGTACACCTATTTATGTGTCACATTAGCAGATTAACAGCATGTGGATATCCTAATGCTACACAGCAATAGCCAGTGCACGGGGCAAGCACATCATGCAACACTTACACAGGTAAGATCTGTAGCCCATAAAACATTCTACAGCTCGAGTAAAAATACATTCTAAAAATGTTGTAGTCCATGCATAGGTGACTTCACATTTAAAGTACCAAAATGCACTTCATATGGGGATACACTTGTGCTTGTCCAAAAGCTGCAGCTGGTGCAGAATGCGGTGGCCAGGATGCAGAGTAAGGTGCCTGGATGAGCATGTTACAGCAGTATTGAAGCAACTGCACTAGCTGCCAAGTTCACTGTCTTGTGGCTGGCATATAAAGCCTTGAACAGCTTGGGACCAGCTTACCTGGCAGATCACCATCCCCGATATGGACCTGTGCTGACTGCCTAAGATCATCGGAGGCCTTGCTGGTTGTACTGCGACCTACAGATTGCCATCTTGGGAGCAACCCGAAAGCAGGCCTCTCGTGGCGGCACTCACCTTATGGAATGCCCTCCCTGATGATATTCAGGAGGCACAAACTGGCATATTCTAGATTCATCTCTTTACCCAAGCCTGCCTTTAATGATTGTGATGCCCAGGTTTTGTGCTTGGGTTTTTAGTTTTGGTTTTAAAGTTTTTGAACATTTTAACTGATGTTTTGTATTACATTGCATTATAATTTTCTGATTTTGTAAACCATTTAGCTCTTTTTAGATATGGTAAGCAGTATATATATATATATATATATATATATAGGTTAAATAATTTCTGTACCTCGTGTGCTTTTTTCAACATCTGAGGCCTTGTTCCGTATGCCCCCACCTGACATTCTGATATCCACTAGCAGCAGGGGATTTCCCGGTGATGTCAGTTCTATATAATGTCCTCCCTAGTGAGGCCTGCCAGGCATTAACGCTCTGGACCTGGCACCAGGCACTTTTAGGAAGGCTTCTGGGCCAATCTTGGTCTTTGAGAAAGCTGCTATTCCTCCCCCTACCTCATTGTTTGGACTTCTGTTTTGCTCACTTTAAATTTTTGCAGTTTAATTTTTTCTTTATTGAAAGCTAGTGTTTCAGTTTGGGAGCTTTTTAATTAGTATGCTTTTAAAATAAACTTACTTTGTGCCCTAGTGTAAAAGATATGTTAGCAGCATCCAGGTGATGTAGTCATCTTGCTAAAGCTAAGCAGATCTAGGTCTGATCAGTGTCTGGATAAGAGACCACCTGGAAACCCCATGTACAGAGCCTTGACGTTCATGATGGAAGAAAGGACAGAATAGGAATGCACTAAATAAAACATTTAGGCCTTTAAGTGCCAAGAGAACAAGTGGCACTTTAATAGGTAACAAAGGCACTGTATCATTGATCACTAGAATACCTTTCCTTTATTGGGTAACAGCTGAACATACCACGACTTGATGATCAGAATAAAACTTTATTATTTCTGTACTTACCTGCATTTAAGCGGCTTTACTGAAAGACTGGTAAGACACATCAGTTATTTCAGAATGGGGCTTGGCTAGAAGGGGGTTCACGTGACTCCCCTCACATGTTCATGAATGCATGTGGGGGAGTAGTATCGTACCCCTTGAACAGCATATAGGGATCCTCTAAGGGAGAATCCTGGGACAATGCCCTACATGCCTATGACACTAAATGCCTGCCTGACCAAGTGGTACGGTGGTGCACATGTTGGCATGGCTAATGGGGCACAATCCCACTTTCATGTGTTCATGAATGTGTGGAGACTGCAAACTCCCCACCCCATCCCAGAAATATAATGCTTCACTTTCTTAAGCTCTTGAACTCTGCTCTCCTTTAAGAACTAGTTGATAAGCAGCATTCTTCCCCCTTGGGTTCCTTTCTGGCTACAGCTCATACTTCTGGCAATAGTAGCCTCCTGGAATTTCCTCCTAATTTCTAGAAGCAGTAGCAGATTTAATAAGCTACTTCCAACAAGTCAGAAATCCTTGCAATGATTAGGATTCAGTAAGCTTTGAAAGAAGTTGGTTTCCTTTATTAGTAATGTTCAATGAAAAAACAGTTCTCAGACTCTTCAGATGCTGCTTTGACACAAGTTCATCTGCAAATATTTTGAAGGAGCATCTCTGTTTGGAAAAACTACTGTGCATGCCCACAACTGTATTGCCATTTATACAAGCAGAACTGCATTAATGCACCCATCATTTTCTGGATTGTTGGTTACTTGTGCATATTTCCCTGAAAAGAAGCAGAAGTTGTATAAGAATATTTAATAAAATGAGTCTTTAAACTGCACAAAGTTCATAAATGGCACTAGCTCATGAGTTTATTACCCACACACCAACTGTAGCACAGTTAAAGTAGCATCTGCCAAAGTTCTCCCCACATGGCTGGCACTAGGCAATGAACTAGTCAGCCTTGGTCTTGGATCCACAGTGGCAAAAGGAGCATAGCTTGGCAGTAAGGTGCCTCCCAATATTCCCAGCACCCTCTACCTTCCTGAGTTCAATATGCTTCAAATGAGAGATGCATGTTGCATGATGTTAAGGGGGGAAACAATTTAGAGGGAAAGGTTAGTGGTTCACAGCACGCCCTTCCACAAAAACATGAATAGTTAAGAGGAGCCATGTCTCAAAAGGCAGTTGAGGCTGCTGCCTGTTAGATTTACCTATCTGCGATAAATGACTTTTACATGAGATAAGCATTAACACCTAAAGGGAAGTGAGAAGTATTAACACCTAGGGAAGCCGGCAGTGAAAATAGGATAGAAAAACAAAATAAATCTTAACAGAGGACTTAAAAGCAGGAGAGGCCCAGTGGGCAGGCAAGGGAACTTTATATGATGTTTTGGACTACAACTCACATCACCCAAACCATTGGCCATGGCTGGGGCTGATGGCAGTTGGAATCCAAAACTGCTGGAAGGCACCAGGTTGGGAAAGGCTGTTGTAGACTGAGATCTAAACCAGCGGTGGGGGGCTTCATTGGACTCCCAGAACCTTCTGGGGATCATACCCCCCCCCCCACTGGAAGTGGCCACACAGCTGCATTTCCAGAAATTCAACTGGGAAACAAAGCACATGGGGAACGCGTGCCTTGTTTCCTAGCAGAAACAAAGCACATGCCTTGTTTCCTGGCAGAATTGCTGGGAATATAGCCGTGGTGGGAGCCACTTTAGTCTAAAGGCAGGCAAGGCAAGAACTCAGTACCTAACCTACTACATCTTTGACAGCAGGGTCCCAGGATGCTGTTAATTCTGAATCCAAGTCTATAGTTCTTTTTATTTGTTACATTTATGGATCACCCATCTGGCCGGTAAACCGGCCACTCTGGGCGATGTACAACTCGATAAAATACAGAATAAAATACATTTAAAACAGTATAAAATTTTAAAATCTTAGCCCACCCCATATTCCCGCCTGAACAGCCATGTTTTTAGTGAGCGGCGGAAGCTCAGCAGAGAGAGGGCATGGCAGAGGTCACTAGGGAGAGAGTTCCACAGTATGGGGGCCACCACAGAAAAGGCCCTCTTCCCAGTCCCCACCAGTCTAGCTGCTCTGGCTAAAGGGACAAGAAGTCCCTCTGTGGCAGATCTTGTTGAGCGGCCTACTTGATGTTGCTGGAGACGCTCCCTGAGATAAACTGGACCGGAGCCGTATAGGGTTTTAAAGGTCAAAACCAACACCTTGAATTTGGCTCCGCAAGCAACTGGTAGCCACTGCAGCACAATCCCTTTTTAAAGCCATCCAAACTGCTGGTCATCACTATCTTGTAGCTAACTTCATAGCTTTAACTATGCGCTGTGCAACGAACTTAACAAAGCTTCATCTCTTAAGGGCCAATTCAGACAGTTCTTGGTGTGAGACTGGGGCACACTGTGGCTGCCAACAGTACAATTACCTTTGGACAACGCAGTGTTTAACATTCTTTTATATGTGATTGAAAAGTTTCAGTAGGAACATTCTCCATTGCAAGAAGCTTGAACATTTCAGAATAAACAGAATAACTTCCTCCAACCACAGCAAGATGTTATCAGGCTGTATTTTGGGTACATTTAATTTCTCTTGACTACTTGGAAGATCAGAAGTGAAGTAAAACATAGCCATCCCAGAGGGGCTACGCCACAAGACATGTTAAATATATACTGATTTTTGCTGTGATTTAAAGAATTGCAATAAAATAAACAAAAATAAAATAATAAAATAAATGATGGGGGGGGATCATCAGAGTGTGTGGGGGGGGATCCCTTGCTCCCTGCATAGAATACCCTACAGGCTTCTGCTGGGCAAAGCTAGGCTATTAACATCACAGTGGGTGTGGAGGAATTTAACCCTTTCTTCCCCTCAAATGGTGCTGTTTGCATTGGGGGAAATTACCCATTAGCACCATTCTTTAAAACCTGTACATCAGAAGGCAAAATACACTTTTAATGTCATGTCTTGTTTGGCTTTTAGGCATGCTTTCTGCCCATTACTTGCAGCTTGTAACTGATAGTTGGATACTTACCCCAGACTACTTTGCCTCCTTGCGTCACGAGACCAAGCTCGCTCACGTTCACCTCGATGACTGTGCCTTTTGTAATTACCCCCAAAGTTGTATATAGAGGAGATGAGGGGTTCTTTTTTACACCAAGAATAGGTAGACAAAATGTGGCTTTAAGTTCAGGATGTGTTACGTGGGCCTTCTTAAATCGCAAACCCTGTCATGTAATAAGATTAGTAAAAATATTGAATTCTTCTTAAGTAGTCATACAAACAAGATAATGTAGCTATTCATATTCCTCCTTGAATTCCAAGCATGTGTGATCAGGTTAAGTTTTAATGCTACAGAAAATTAGAAATAGTTCTTGTTTAGTTCTACATTATATGCTAGTTTCTTAGTGTGTATATTATACTTTAAATTACTATAGTAATGAATGCCAGCTAATTAACAAAGTCCTTTACAGCCCTACCTCTGAAGTGTAGACAATTCTTATCAGTTCAAAGAAAAATGTCTTATTTTACACTATATTGAAAGTACCACTATTTTTTTCTTTACTGTAAGACAATAATCATGGAAAAATCAGTAAGTACATATTGATTAACCAAGGTATGAAAGCATTTACCATTGGTCGAATGAACCGTTCATATTTTGGAGGTTTTCGGGTAAAACCATCCCCAACAAAACACACTTTTGTAACCATTCTCTTCCAAGCCTTCTTCTTTCTCTTTCCTGTACGGATCACCTTGAGCACTTCTGTCTCTCCCTGGGCACGGACTTTGGGTACAGGAACCTCCCATTTCCCCTAGAAAGAATAGTGAATATTGTTAGGGGTGAAAAAAGTAGAGGGAAACTTGGATGAACATAACATTAACCAATAAAAACAATATGCTGTTTAACTAGGGTTCTCCAACCTTGGGTCCCCAGATGTTGCTGGACTACAGCTCCCAGAATCCCTTGCCATTAGCCATGCTGGCTGGGTATGCTGGGAGCTATAGGCCAGCAACATCTGGGGACCCAAGGTTGGAGAGCCCTGAACTAGACTAACTGCTGCTTAAAATGGGAATTAACTGCCATATATGCAGTGAAAAGGTATTACTATGGTTGTGCAGGGGTCTGCAAGTTTTGGCTTGACTCAGTAGCCAGTTGTTCTTACCATCAACCCTTAGCCTGCCCTGAAGTCCTCTGCGCATGCCAGACGACTTATTGCACAGAGGTGAGTGCCTTGTATCGTACTGAGCTTTACAACAGGCCAAAGACATGCACTGATTGCTTCCATCTGACCTCTATTACTTACCGCTTTCTCTTTCCGCTTCTGTTTGATCATGTTGGAGAGAACCTTTGCTCGGGATTGGCCCTCTCTGTCCAGCAGGTATGCTGGCACAGCTCCTTCTGGGGTGTTGTCATCATTCTTCTGCTTGGTATTCCTCTTTTCATGCATTTTAATACTAGAGAAATATTGAATATAGATTAATCTATTTTTAAAAAACTGACAAGCAGTAGTTATAAGTTTGGAATGAAAACTGACTGAAAACAGCTGTAGCAAAACACATCTTATATTGATCACAATGTTCTTTTCCAGAGGGGGAAGTGACTGAATCAACCTGAGCAAAGTATCCAAAATTAATACCAACTGTAGACTAGCGAGCCTTTTCCCCTGAGATAGTTACACAGAGCCAAAGAAAATGTATTCATTCTGGCATAGGTGTATAAGGGCCTAGTAACTGACAAAAATGCACTTCAAGCAGTAGTCGGCAGTTTGTATTCCAGTGGGGCCAGGTCTGAACTATACCAATAATTCATGATTGTAACGTAGACCAGTTATACAAAGAGTCTCCACTCACGTCTTTTTCATCTGTATCTTCTCTGCATGGCGCTGTTTATGATAAAGTTTGGCTTTCAACCCAATCATTTTCTTGGCTTTCTTTGAGCGCTCATGAGCCTCTCGGCCCTCTTTCTTCCTCTTCTTCTCATGGTAATCCAAGCGATAACCATATCGCTTCCGGTGTAACTCTATATACTCGTTTTGTGGCTGAAAAGTGCAAGGAAAATAAATGTACAGAGGTTCTAAAAAAAATTCAAATGCTGACAATACATGCAGAACTTTCTTTTCAACACATAACAAAAATAAGCCCATCAGCCCGTCTAAGGAATACTTTCGAGAAAGTTGTAAATCAGATTGACTGCTTGACATCTCATACTTCAACTGAAATCCATGTTATTAATTAAAGTAACACTTTCACTTCATAAAAAGTTTAAGAAAACCCTTTAGGGCACAATCCGATCCATGCTTAGACAGTAAAAAGGCCTACATGGATGGCTGGATAATGCTGGGAGTTGTAGGACTTTTTTCTGCTTCATAGATTTCATAGATCATAGAATTGGAAGGAGCCTACAAGGCTATTGAGTCCAACCCCCTGCTCAATGCAGGAAACTAGAGGAGGGGTCTCCCATCCAAGTAATAACCAGGCCTGACCCTGCTTAAACATTTATTTATTTATTTATTACATTTATACCCCACCTTTTTTCCTGCAAGGAACCCAAGGCGGCTTACATAATCCTCCTCTCCATTTTATCCTCACAACAACCCAGTGAAGTAGGTTAGGCTGAGAGTCAGTGACTGGCCCAAAGTCACCCAGTGAGTCTCATGGCTGAGCAGGGAATAGAACCCGGATCTCCCGAGTCCCAGTCCAACACTCTCACCTTCAATATACTCGATTAACAAGAACACATTTCTTTAAAAAAAAAAAAAAAAAGGATAATGGCAACAAGCAAGTGAATTCATGCTATACTGCTCCCTACCAAACAACAAATTATTTTAGCTGATTATGATTACATAGAGACCTGCTTTGAGGCTTTGCCACAGTTGCTGGCATCAGTATCTGAAACCAGGAAGGGTTCAAGACCCAACAACTGCCAAAACCTAGTAAGCAAAGCCCCATGAAAGAGTGCATGAGGTTGCCCATGGGTAGCCAGTCTAAGTCAAGATTTTTTTAAAAGAGACACCACCACAAAACACAACACAGAAAGCCATTGCCACGTCCATTTAATTTTCAATATTTATATTCTAGCTTTTTCCAGAAAAAAAGAAAAAGCAACCACCTAGGTGTCTCAGTTATGAAGAAACTTCAGAGTGAGACTCCAGCATGAAACAGCTGAATTCCACTTTATCAAGTTCAATTCTATCAAACGGTGCCCTGGATCAAAATAACTGCATCCCACTATAAGTGTTAATTAGCATACTAATGCCAGGATGTTTTTTGTTATCAACAGTGCCTTGTGAATGGTCACAAACCATTTTATATGTATTTATAATTATCACAGTTTGTACTTTTTGCATTTCATTTCCCTCCAACCTCACTGCTAACAATCTCCATGCATATATACCAGGCCAACTTAGGACAACCTTTCATGCATCTGATGAAGTAGATTCTAGTCCCACAAAAGCTTATGCCATAACTTGTTAGTCTTTAAGGTGCTGGAAGACTCTGTTATTTTTGCTGCAACAAACACAGCCATCCCACTGGAACAGTATAGGGGACAGAGAGAAAGATTACTTTCAGATCCTTTCCACTGTTGAATTAGACAAAGATCATAAGCCTTTTGTACTTTTAAGGGCACAATCCTAGCAGGCTTAGACAGCAAACATTCCTACAACTTCCAGCATGGCTTGGCTGGGGAATGCTGGGAGTTTCATAGATCATAGAGTTGGAAGGCGCCTACAAGGCTATCGAGTCCAACCCCTGCTCAATGCAGGAAACTAGAGGAGAGGTCTCCCATCCAAGTAATAACCAGGCCTGACCCTGCTTAGCTTTCCACACTCAGACAAGTTGAGCCAGCATAATTGTAGCACTTATTTCTGTCTAAACTTGCATACGATTATGTCCTAAATGTTGCTGTCATTGGCTTGCCCATTGATAAGGTATATGAAAGTTAGTGCAATCCTATACAAGTCTACTCGGAAGCGAAACCCATGGACTTCTATGTGGTTTACTCCCAGGTAAGTGGGTATAGGATTCCAGCCTCAGTTATACATGTTATTAGATTACGGCGTTTTATAGTCATTTATATAATAAAAATAAAGAGAAATTTCTAACAGTAAGTCCTCCTCCCCGGGGCGTCTCAGGGGCCCCTTGAACCACTGCCCTCCTCCCTTGAAGAAGCCCATCGCCAGTGAACGACTCTACTCAGAGCCAACGTGGCCAACCCTCTTTCCCGCCCCGACTCCTCCGGCCCCTCACCATGACGGCTCCGCGCCTTGGAATCCGCTGGACTCGCGCTCGACGCTCAGCGTCTCTCCGTCCCGTCCACCGGCCTCGAAAGGAAAAGGAGGGTCATACAGTGAAGAGGCTCCGGGTCACAACTGGTTCCGCTTTCTATCGTTCCGCATCCAAGAGAACAGGCTCGGCTGTTTGGCTTTCCTCGAGCCCGCCGCACGCGCGTGCCTTGCTGCTTCTATCCGCTACCCCGGTCAGTTTGGAGTCCAGAGGAAAGGTAGAACTACTAAGAAAAAGTTACTGGTTGGAATTTTTCTTTGAAGTCTACACGGAGCCTTCCGGAACGAGTTAGTATGGAGGGGGGGAAAAGAATGGTGACACCCCGGCGGAAGTAGCGTGTGTTTCACGCGGGGTCGGGGAGATAAACCAGAAGTTGCGAGACATACGCAAGCTCGTTGGCTTTTCCCTTTCTGGTCTCAGTGGTTTTTTCTGACTCTCGGACAACAATGAATGATGATCAAAGAGGATTTTATGCAATAACGACCTGACGGAGGTGATGGTTTGGCTACTGATCAGTATTTAAATGTATATTATATATGGATTGTTTCCTCATAAATTGCGATTTCATTCGGTGTATATTGTGTTAATGAAAGTCTTATCATCGATTTAAAATACGACACTTGAGGTGCTTGAGTTGACTATACTCCCCTTTCTGTAGCAGTTGCTTATCTTGCCAGGATACTGAATGCTGCGAGATACAAGGAAATTGATACTGAATCCCCTCAAAATGGTATGTTTACATAGTGGGGTGAGTTTATCAAGATATTTTTAATTTAGAAAGGACTATAACTATTTGCATAGATGAAAGCAGGTTGATTTCATAATTATGAATTGTCTTACCAGATATCACTGACGGATAGCCCCATCCTATGTGGGTGCCCATGACTCTCTGAACCCGGAGGATTACGGGCATCCTATTGAGTGCAGGAGAAGCGTGGCAGATAGGATTGCCTCCATGCTTCCCTCGCCCACCCCAAACAACTAGATGGCCGATTTTGGCCATCTAGATGCTTTACACCTCCTCCTGAGGAGGAGAGGCTGTGACACCGTCTGGATTCTATGGGAGCCAGCAGTGCCTTGCTCCTCCCCTCCCTGCCCGTGGGAACCCTTGGGGAACCGAAGACGATCTTCTTCAGTGGGGAGCCTGAATTATCCTATGGCCCTCCCAGGAAAGGTCGGAGCGCTGTAGGATTGCGCCCTATACCTAATATTTTAATCTAGGCTGTGGTGTATGTGTAGAGTATTTAAAATCAGCCAGTGTACCATAATCTAGAAAAATCATTCTCATATTGACAGCATCATGTAATGCGCTGTTAAACTTGTAAAATGTTTTGCTATGTAATCAGGGTTTTTGCTTTATCTAATGGTACTTTTTCTCCTCAAAGTGTATGTATTGCAGAAAAGCAAGACTTCTAGCTTCAAAATGCTTCAAAGTCTGTTTCAATCTTCGAAGAAATTACAGTTATCCAGGAGGTAATTTAAAACATTTTTTTATTCTAAACTTGCATTGCCCATACAAACCCACCACACTACTATAGAGTTACTTACTAAAACATACTTCTATGTATTGTTGTTACATGTCCTTGTATGTAACATTTTATATGGCTGACGAGATCCTGGAGTTATTTTGTAACTGGAGATAACAAAAGGTGATATTTATGGAAATGTGATATGAAAACAAAACTGTGAAGCATTTAATTTATGAGATTTGTTTCCTACTTTTCAACCCCAAAGCAACTCAGACCATTCATAAAATACAACAGTTCTGTTAAAAACTTTATGTTTTAAACATACCTCCACGTGGGCTTTCCACAGCTGGTTGGTCACTGTGTGAGCAGCTAGACTAGATATGCCTTTGATCTGATTCAGCGTGGCTCTTCTTGTGTTCTTAAACAACAAACAAACAAAAACAAGTCCTATACATTGTGAATCTTTAGTTCCTCTGAACATGGAGGAATTGAACAGTAGAAGGGATGCTCTGAGCTGAACCAAGAGCAAGTGTTACAGTGTGCCTGCCTGCCTTCCTGTCCCACTTCTCTCTTACAGGGTCACTGGTTTTACATGACCACTGTGCTGGGGAAGGGAATAGTCCAGCTAATTCAGAAGCAGGCTTGCAATGCCTTCAACATTCTAAATACAGTAATACCTTGGATTGCAAGTAACTTGGTTTGAGAGCATTTTGCAAGACAAGCAAATGTTTAAATATTTATTTAATTTTTTAAAAACTTGATATACAAGCGACGTCTTACAATACAAGTACTGTAGTACGGCTTAAATTAAAATCTCTGTACAAATTTTTTTGGGGGGATTTCGTTTTGATATATAAGAGTGTTTTGGATTACAAGCACGTTTCCGGAACGAATTATGCTCTCAATCCAAGGCATGACTGTATGCTGGAGAGTTTTTCTGAGCCCACACACTTCGTTTTTAATCTATTAAATTGATGCTAGAATTCTATAAGAAACAAGCTGATGGAACATGAGACTTCTGAGGGATTTTCAGGATAGCTGCCAAGTATTCTGTTGAACAAAAATGACGGAGAGCCTTGTGGCACCTTAAAGGCTAACAAATTTGTTATGGCATAAGCTTTTGTGGACACTGTCCACTTCGTCAGATGCATGAAGTGTTAACCTTATGTTGGCAGATTTACATGCACATGCTTGGGGTGGGTGGGTAGGATTGTAAATAGTGAAGTCAGAGGGAATTGAAATGCAAAAAATACAGGCAGTGGTAATTACCTTAATAGTTGCCATTCTCAAAACATCATGGTATTGGTGAGCTGATTAATGCATGTAGTATGATAAAAAAAAACACCACAACCTTGTCCTTGTTCAAAACACAGGAAATAGAGTTGAATCTCTTGATGAATTGTACTCTAGCAATTTTGCATTAAAATGAGTTTTCTTTAATAAGAATAGTCATTTACAGAAATAGTTTTCCATGCATAAAAAAACTCAATTTAGCCCTCAAGGATGTGTGCAGTGTACTTGCACCATGAAGGCATTGATAAAGATGATTAGTGCTGTCATCTTTGAATGTGCTGATCACCTTTTTGGGGAGGGCAAATCTAGGCATCCCCTTCCAGCTCTCTTGCAAAGCTGGTTTGTGCTTTCAGAGCTATCCATGCTGATAAACTGTTCAGCCAGAGAGGGCCAGTGTGGTGTAGTGGTTAGAGTGTTGGACTGGGACTCGGAGGGACCTGCCTCTTGTACCTTCTCAGCCATGAAGCTCACTGGGTGATTTTGGGCTAGTCACTGACTCAGCTTAACCTACCTCACAGGGTTGTTGTGAGGATAGAATGGAGAAGAGAAGGCCCATGGATTCCCTGGATTCCTTGCAAGAGGAAAAAAAGGGGGGATATAAATGTAATAATAAATAAAATAAAGAGGGAATAAATAAAGGGTGGGGGAAAACCCTGGTGTTCAATAGTAAGCTCCTATGCAAGAGTTGGGAACGATGTGTGTTGTGAAACGTGATCATTTGTACCCATTGAAATAATTATAAATGTAAGTTCTGGGCATTTTCCTTTTCCACAGGTGAAGTAAAATCTTTGCGCTCAATTATTACTCCACCTGTGTCTAAGTAAGTAATCCCTGCTTTCTCTACATACAATATAGTGAGAGCCAGTACATTATAAGATTAATAAGCTTTTGTAACAACAACCTTTATGTGTACAGTTAGATAAATATAAGTAGTGAGGAAACTAAGTTAATATTGGAAATTGGGCTGGATTTATGAAATTGATTATTTAAAAATAAAACATTAGTAAATACTGCGTTTCCCTCTAACAATTACCTAATATGTCCTGCTTTGGTAGGTGTAGTTGCTAGTGAAATCCAGGGGGAAATGATGTGAAGCATTGAAGAACAAAGTGCCTAGAACTTTGCAGAATCAGCTGGTAGTTACTGGGAAGAATATCATTTCTACTAGAGATCAAAAAGAAATATTCTTCAGTTAGTAGAGTCATAAACATTCAGAACCTGTGAATGAACAAATTGCAGAACTCAGGTAGTTACAGAATATCAAACAAAATACAAGTCTGCACAAGTGGGCATCAGTGGATGATCCTCCTAGCACTTAAGATGATTTGGCAGTACTCAGGTCCAAAAGGACCCACCTCAAAAGGTATAGACTTTCCCATTGGCTTGCCAGTTGACATAAAAAGGAGGCTTTAACTTTTGTCTGAAAGGCTCTTGTTTCAAGTTGAGATTATATGTGTACCTGCAGTTCCCGTGTCGTGTGAACAAGTCCTGAGTCTCTAAAGGTGCAATGCTATGCATGTTTAGACAGAAAAAAGGCCTACAACTCCCAGCATGCCCCAGCCACCCACGCCACATGAGTGAGCTTCAGAGGCCCTTCTCTGTGTGTCCCCTCCGAGAGAAGCTCGGGGTGTCTGTACATCAACAGGCCTTTTCTGTGATAGACCCATGTTTATGTAACACTCTCCCCAGGGAGATGACACTGTCATCTTTTTGGTACTCATTTTCTCAGGCATTTGGACATTAGTTATGGCCCAACTGTTGTGGGTTGCTTTTGTGATGTTCATTCTATGCTGTGAGCAGGGAGGAGATTTTGCGTATTTGTAGAGGTTTTCGATTATGTTTTTGTGTTATTTATTTTTATTTGTATTATTGTGCTGATTATGGTTTGTATAGAGTTAGGATTTAGGGTTTTTTTCTTCTTCCTGTTATATTGATTATGGATTTCTGTATTGTATGTATAAGGGGGCAATCCTATGGCCCTCTGACCTTGCCTGGAGGGCCATAGGATAATGCAAAGTCCCCCCTGCAACCTCAGAAATTCCTTCCGAGATCGCAGTGGGGAGTCCAAGCATAGAGCACACACCCTCGCAGCTGGCATGGTTCTTTCCATGCCGGCTGGGAACCGAAGTCATAACACTGACTTTGGTTCCAGCGTGGTGGTGAGGTGTTCCCAGGGGCAGGGAAGGGGGAAGCAAGGCACTGCTGGCTTCTGCAGAATCCAGGTGGTGCCTCAGCCTCTCTTCCTCAGGAGGAAGTGTAAAGCAATAGGCAGCCGAAATTGGCCATCTAGATGTTTTTGAGGGCGAGGGGAGTGCAGCAGCAATCCTATCCTCTGCGCTCCTCCCATGCTCAATTGGATGCCTGTAATCGGGCAGCCACATAGGATGGGGCTGTAAGTTGCTTTAAGACGGCTTTTTGTGGTGGGAAATAACACATAAAATTCAACAACAACAATAATTTAAAAATTCATAGGTGCTAAATGAAATGTCTTTGCTATCTTATACAGAATCCGCAACATTGGTATTATGGCCCACATAGATGCAGGAAAAACAACTACTACAGAGAGGATGCTGTATTATTCTGGGTACACACGAACACTTGGAGGTTAGTGGTGTGTGTGTGTGTGTGTGTGTGAGAGAGAGAGAGAGAGAGAATTTTAACTGCAATAAGTCAAAAAATTTGAGAAGGTTTATAATCTGTTTTATCCTCTTAGTTTATAGATAGCATGTTTAATATTTTACAGCTCAAGATTATGCCTCAGGTAATTTGGTTGGTACTGCACATTGTTTGCACCATCTTTGTGGGCTGCCATCCAAACTTACTGCTGCTTTCACCAACTAGGCTGGGCCCCTTCCCCCCCTTAAAGAGGCTGTTGGAACAAATTACCTTGTGATGAAGAGAATGTTGGGACATAAGGCTATTTTTAAAGATCTGCTGTGGCCTGTTTTTGAACCGTGAGCAGCCTACAGCACCATGTCCATCTACTCTGAGGGTGCTGGTGTCATCTTGTAACTAAGAACTGCTGCCAAATTTGCTTTTTCCTCTCCTCCCTCCCAGTCCTGTTTCCTTTCGTGTTGTATCTCTTAGGTTGTAATCCTTACATTTTTAAAGTGCAGAGTTCTTGGTCATGGCATCAAGGTTAAGATACTGACTAGCAGTGCCCCTACTATGACTTTCTGATGACACACCTCACCTCTGCCCATTCGGTGTTTGTACAGCACATTGCACTGTTCATTTGTACCTGGGCACCTGATCAGCCTAAGTTCCTTGCATTAGTCCGAGGGATGGGACGTCTGGCTGCATTAGTGCAAGGGGGACTGGTACCCTTATACAGTCAAAGCCACATCATTGACTTCCTATCCAATTTGCCAAGTCTTTGACATTAGATAGGACTGAGTCCTTAGGCATCTGTTTTATAGCATTTTTTTAAAAACCATGATAAGTTGTATTTTATTCTGATAAAATGAATCCTCAAATTGTTTGACCACACTGAAAGGGTGTTTCCTCTTCCTATGAAACAGATGTTGATGATGGGGACACTGTGACAGATTTCATGGCACAAGAGCGAGAACGTGGCATTACCATTCAATCTGCTGCTGTAACCTTTGATTGGAAGGGCTATAGGATCAACCTGATAGACACACCAGGTAACATTATTTTGAATGCTTTCTAATTCTAACAAGTTTGATAATAAGGTAAAGGAAATTGTGATGAAGTAAGTTCAGCTGGCACTGAAAATGTATATGCGGCTTTAAATATTTTGATGAAGTCTTGGAACTGTCCTCTTCTGAATTATTATTTCTTACTTGGTGGGAATAATTCTCCTGGCGTCTTCACCAGTATAAACTCAATTAAAATGAGTAGGAGCTTCATCAGAAACCCAATATTCCTTGCAGGGATGTTGAAGAGTCCTTGGTCTCGAGTCACGAGTCGAGTCACGAGTCCGAGTCCGAGTCCTTGGTCCAAAATGGTGACTCACGAGTCACGAGTCCTGAGTCACTCCCAAAACTGACTCCACGAGTCCCTATTAAAATCAATGGGGTTTCCCCCCAACAAAATAAGGCTACTTCAGATGTGTGGCTTAAATAAATTCTAGGCACAAGTGTGCCTTTTTATTTCAAAACTCTGCAACTGATTTTGGCAAGAACAGACCAGGCAGAAAAACCCAAAATAACCAGGCAGGCAGAGGAGGCAGGGAACCCCAAAGCAGGCAGGCAGAGGCCTTTGTCTTGGACAATTCAACTGTTGAACAGGTCAAGAAGAGACCAGGCAGGCAGAGGAGGCTGGGAACCCCAAACAGGCAGGCAGAGGCAGCCAAACCCAAAATGTCTGACCCTAACCCAAACCCCCCACAACAACACATCAATCAAAATAAATCTCAACACATCGTTGGGGCTGCGCTCCTGGTAGCTGTCCATAGTGGCCGAGCAGCGGCGCACCTCGCTTCCATGCGCTCTTCACCGGTGATCGCGCCCCTTCTGGCACAGCCAGAAGACTCGTCAACAGCCCAGGGATGTTGACGAGTCCTTGGTCTCGAGTCCCGAGTCGAGTCTCGAGTCCCATTAAAAATATTGGGACTCGAGTCCGAGTCGAGTCAGAGGGGGGACTCAGTCCGACTCACGAGTCGAGTCCTCGAGTCCGAGTCCCCATCCCTGATTCTTTGTGCAGGAGGCATTTCTGCTGGATTCTGCCCATTAGCAAGAAACCATTATGTGTCAGATATAAACCCTCCATTTTTTTAAAAAAAGCACCACACCCTGTATTTCATAAAGTAACCATCTAGCGTTTAGACATTAAATCCACAAAGGACCATTGCTAGGACTAGATACTTGATAAATTGTGTGGTTTTAGGCTAAGTGCCTGCCAATTAATGACAAACTAGTAAAATGTTATTAGTTAAAGAAATATTGCCTTTGTGACATTAAGAAACTAAAGTGTCTATGCCCTTTGTTACTTCTCTGTGAAAACTGAACTTTAGGTCATGTGGACTTTACGGTGGAGGTGGAACGTTCTCTGAGAGTACTGGATGGAGCAGTGGCTGTATTTGATGCCTCAGCCGGTGTGGAGGTAAAAATGACTCTGCAGTGGCTTTGCTTCTTGTTAGTCCTGTTTATGTATCCATGATTTTAATTGATAAGAACTTAGGGCAGTGACGGCAAACCTATGGCACGCGTGCCACAGCTGGCACGTAGGGACCTCTCTGTGGGCACTCGAGCCATTGGTTGCCAGATCGCGAAAAGACCGTCCGTTTCTGCATTCAGCATTGGGTTTCCATAGTAACTCCTCTCCACTAATTCCTCCCTGGCCTCCACAGGCAGGCACACTCCAACATCTCCACCCCCAGAAGTGGACTGCGCAGGCACCCATCCCTCCTTCTAACTGGACAGCTCAGAAGCACAGCGCACGCACGCCCGAATTTTGCACACCCGGTGAAGAGCCATGCCCTGAGACAGAGCGGGAGGGTGATTAGCTAGTGCCCCCTCCTCCTTCCTGCCAAATTTAAGGCACTTTGAAATAAATAAGTTGGTTTTGTGTTGCAGTTTGGGCACTCAGGCTCAAAAAGGTTTGCCATCACTGACTTAGGGCATAGAAGATGCTCACTCCCCTGCATCACATTTTTAGGAGTGTGTATGTCTTGGATCTCATGTAGCTGTATGTCATAATCAGAGGGAGCAGGGAAGAAACAGGACAGGCACTTTTTGGAACTGTTCAGTGATGTGTAGTCCATTCTCTGTTTAGTTGCATAGCTGGCTGGGGAATGCTGGGAGTTGTAGGATTTTTTTCTGTCTAAACCTGCATAGGATTGTGCCCTAAATATTTGTAGGTGACAGCAGGTAGTCGTGAGCTGACAGGATTGATGTTTTCCTTCTTTGCTTAGGCACAGACTCTGACGGTCTGGAGGCAAGCAGACAAGCACCATATACCACGAATTTGCTTTTTAAACAAGATGGACAAAAATGGAGCAAGGTACTAAGATAGCTATTATCTTTCAGGGTCAATGAAGCAGGAGAAAACTGCTACCTTATAGGTCATGAGGATGGTTTCTACGCCGGTGTGGTGTAGTGGTGAGAGTGTTGGACTGGGACTCGGCAGATCTGGGTTCTATTCCCCGCTCGGCCATGAAACTCACTGGGTGACTTTGCGCCAGTCACTGCCTCTCAGCCTAACCTACCTCACAGGGTTGTTGTGAGGATAAAATGAAGAGGAGGAGGAGGAGGACTACGGTATGTAAGCCGCCTTGAGTTCCTTGCAGGAAAAAAGGCGGGGCATAAATATAATGAATAGATAAATATAATAATAAATAAAATAAATAAATGTCTTATAATTTAATGACAGATGAACATTAATGTTTAGCAGTTGCTTTGATTCCTTTTAAATGAAGCTTGCAAATAGCCACTTGCCCAGTTGCTTGGGCCAAGAAAACATTGCTTCCTGGTGACCAGGCAGGGTAACTTTATAAAAGTTGCTTGATTCATATTTTGATGCCACAAATGACTAAGGTATGGTATGCATGGACAGGTTTGAAAAAGTACTTTGTGAGCTAGTGAGTTTTGTGGATATTTGCAAGGCTGTTTTAAGCTGTTTAGTTAAAGAAATTAGATAATCTTTAAAAGTTTTCAAGATATGGGCTAAATCTATATATCTGACATCCCAGGCCTGTCAAGCTGCTTTAGCTGATGTGTCTCAAATAGCACCCTGTCCTTGTAAGCAGGGCTCCTTACTAGTGAAAGCCCCATTCTGTTCACTTATTTTTAGGGGCTTCCTGTGTGTCAACCAGTCTTGCAGGTGCCAGGATGGCACATACAATAGCAGGGTCATCTAAGACACACATGTGCGTGGCACACAAGTCCATCTTGTGCACCGTAACTTACCTGCTGGTTCTGTGTAAAGAGCCTGCTATGGCATGCCTATATTAAAGTGAGGGTGGGAGCAGCTTCCTATGTCAGCTAAAGCAGCATTGGCTGTTAATGCATAGACCTAGGGGCCAGTTAACACAACTCTACCTGTGCTGTTTCTGATGGGCCTTGCTGCTGGTGAGAGCCAGAGGCTGGGTCATTAGTCTGTGTTTTCTTTAATCCTAACTTAGTGAATGGTTAAGCTGACTACCGCATACCGTTTAAAGGTTAATTCTTTTGTGTGTAGCTGAAAAACCATACAGTTGAGGGAGTGGGAAGTGTTGAACTGAACAGTTCAGTATTTGGAACCTTGCTCAAGTGTTGGTTTTTTGGGGTGTTTTGGTTCAGGTGTTGTTTCCTGTTTTTAGTTCCCTATGTGTTTTAAACTCTGGTTCTTTGGAGGAGAAAGACTATACAGTAATACCTTGGATTGCAAGTAACTTGGTTTGAGAGCGTTTTGCAAGACAAGCAAATTTTTAAATATTTATTTTTTTAAAATTTGACTTGATATACAAGCGATGTCTTGCTATACAAGTACTATAGTACGGCTTAAATTAAAAATCTGTACAAATTTTTTGGGGGGCATTTCGTTTTGATATAAGAATGTTTTGGATTACAAGCACGTTTCCGGAACGAATTATGCTCTCAATCCAAGGTATGACTGTATTGGATAAATGGAAGAAAGCATTTTTTTTAACACTAAAAGAATAATAATTTGTCTTTAGTTTCACCCTTGCAGTTGAGAGTGTCAAGCAGAAGTTGAAGGCTAAGCCTTTGCTTTTACAGGTAATTTAAGAAACGATCAACATTAAAATAATTAACATACTTGAATTACAGTTTGATTAATGATGTTATGGTTACCTTGATACTACTGGGTCTTATCTAATTGCGTTTTTTTTAATACTTTGTATATAGTTGCCAATTGGAGAGGCGAAGAGCTTTAGGGGAATAGTTGACGTGGTGACCAAGGACCAACTTGTCTGGAGAGCTGCAACTGGATTGGATGATGGAAAGATGTTTGAGCAGAAATCCTTGACAGAAACTGATAATCCTGACATGTTGCGGGATGCCACTGATGCAAGAAATGCCTTGATAGAACAAGTAAAGTTCTAAAGTAAATAGATAAGCACTTGAAACCTTAATTTAATAGTACTGGCTTGGATCCAGAGAAGTGGCAGTACAAGGGGGTGGGCAGACAGTGCCTCTCCCAGGAGTCAGGGGACGCTCCTGGTTGGCTGAGGGGAAGGGGGTATTGCTGATAATTGGACAGAGGCACCATTTGTGAGTGAGAGCAACACAGCCCACCCCATTAATGAGCATCCCCTGATCCTCAGGAGAGGTTTTGCAGGGGGCTGCTGTGGGGAGGAGAGAGTGGGATCCAAGCCAAGAGAGTGGGATCCAAGCCAATCTATTTTGATTTACTCCTTTCAGCTTCAAAGATAATATGGCACTTTATAATGAACAGTGAAAAACTTAAATGCCACCTGTGAAATCAAACACAAGTTGACACTGACATAAAGGGTCCAAGACCTTAGTCCTTAGCTGGACAATATTTATGTAATACCAAGAACAAAACTACAAATGTTAAATGGCTTTGAGGTTTTGACAAAGGTTAAGTGTGTGTTATCATTAAAACCTGTACTTTGTTTCCTGATCCCTGTAATTTCAAAGGAAATTTCAACATCACTTTATTAGGCGGCCCTGAGGGCCGCTTCATGCATATTTTCCCTACATACATGTATGGACATGTAGGGGGAAATATCATGTATGCTGGGACTTGAATGAATGGAACTTAAGTTAGTAATGAATAAACATAAATCCCATTCATTTCAATTGGTCTACTCTAAATAGGACTAATGTTGGATGCAACCCTTCTTTGTTTGTTTGAAACTGACTTTAGATTTATTATTTATTATTTATTTATTATTAATATTTATTTATCGCCCATCTGGCCGGCAACCGGCCACCCTGGGCGATGTACACAGAATAAAAGCAATAAAATACATTTAAACAATATAAAAATTTTAAAATCTTAACCCACCCCATATTCCCGCCTGAACAACCAGGTTTTTAATGTGCGACGGAAGCTCATCAGAGAGGGGGCATGGCGGAGGTCACTCGGGAGAGAGTTCCACAGTACGGGGGCCGCCACAGTCTAGCTGCTCTGGCTGAAGGGACAAGGAGAAGGCCATCCGTGGCAGATCTTGTTGAGCGGCCCACTTGGTGTTTCTGGAGACGCTCCTTGAGATAAACTGGACCGGAGCCGTATAGGGTTTTAAAGGTCAAAACCAACACCTTGAATTCGGCTCGGCAAGCAACTGGTAGCCAGTGCAAATCCTTCAGCACTGGCGTGATGTGATCCCGCCGGCGGCTGCCTTTAACCAGGCGAGCCGCCGCGTTCTGTACCAGCTGTAGCTTCCGAACATTCTTCAAGGGTAACCCCACGTAGAGCGCATTACAGTAGTCTAGGCGAGAGGAGACCAAGGCATGAACCACTGATGGGAGCAGGTGATTAGGAAGGTAGGGGCGCAGCTGCCGTATCAGATGGAGTTGATACAGCGCTGCCCGGCTCACAGCTGCCACCTGAGCCTCCATGGACAGCTGGGAGTCTAGAATGACCCCCAAGCTGCGGACCTGGTCCTTCAGGGGTAGATGTACCCCATTCAGCACCAGGTCAACATCCCCTAACCTCCCCTTGTCCCCCACCAGCAGTACCTCGGTCTTGCCGGGGTTCAGCTTCAGCATGTTCCTTCCCATCCAGCCAGCCACTGCCTCCAGGCACTTGGACAGGGTCTCAACGGCCAACCTCGGTGAGGACTTGAAACAGAGGTAGAGCTGCGTTTCATCCGCATATTGATGACACCGCACCCCAAACCTCCTGATGATAGCTCCCAGCGGCTTGAGGTAGATGTTGAATAACATCGGGGAGAGGATGGAACCCTGCGGCACTCCACAAGTGAGCAGCCGAGGGTCCGAAGCCTCCTCCCCGAGAACTACCCTCTGGTACCTTCCAGAGAGGAAGGACCGGAACCACTGCAATACAGTGCCTCCCAAGCCCAAGCCCTCCAGGCGGTCCAGGAGGATACCGTGGTCAACGGTATCAAAAGCCGCCGAGAGATCGAGGAGGACTAGAAAGGAGCCATTCGCCCCTATCCAAAGCCCTCCTCATATCATCCACCAAGGCGACCAAGGCCGTCTCCATCCCATGTCCAGCCCTGAAGCCCGACTGGCACGGATCTAAATAATCGGCTTCATCCAAGTGTGCCTTCAACTGAGCACCCACCACCCGCTCGATCACCTTGCCCAGAAATGGTAAATTGGAGACTGGGCGAAAGTTGTTTAAATCCTGGGGATCCAAGGAGGGCTTCTTTAGAAGCGGTCTTATTACTGCCTCCTTGAGGGCTGATGGCATCACTGCCTCCTCGAGGGAGGCATTCACCACCGCCTTGATCCCCTCACCCAGTCTCTCCCTGCAGCTCATTATGAGCCAGGACGGGCAAGGATCAAGCAAGCAGGTGGTCGGCCTCACAGATGAAAGCACCTTGTCCACTTCATCAGAAGGAAGAAGCCGAAACCGATCCCACAAAACCGGTCTGCCATTGGCCTCCTCCCGCTCACTCCCTGTGTCCATGACGCACGATATCCCACTCCTAATCCGATCGATTTTATCTGCGAAGTGCTTCGCTAAAGCCTCACAGGAGGCTTTAGACTGTTCCATTGGGTCCGGAGCGACTGGACCGACCAGACTCCGGACCACTTGGAACAGCCTCCTGGGGCAGCACTCCGCAGATGCAATGGAGGCAGCATAGAAATTCTTTTTTGCTGCCTTCACCGCCACCCGGTAGGCTGAAGATGCAGCTCTAACCTGTGTTCGATTGTCTTCGGAGCGGGAATTATGCCATCGGCGCTCTAGCCTTCTCACCTCTTGTTTCAGAGCTCGCAGCGACGGAGTGAACCATGGCGCCGCGCGAGCTCTGTTTAGGCGAAGAGGGCGCTTCGGAGCAACTTGGTCTAATGCCCTGGTGATTGCAGCATTCCAGTCGTCCACCAGGGTCTCGACCGAGCTACCGTTTGTGTGCTCCAATTCCCCAAGCGCGTTCAGGAATCCATCCGGATCCATAAGACGCCTGGGGCGGACCATCCTAATAGGTCCCTCACCCCTGCAGAGGGGTTGTGGCATCGAGAAATCCAACCCCACCAGATAGTGATCTGACCATGACAAGGGGGTGGCGGATATACCCCCGATTTCCAGATCATTTCCCCCCTCTCCAGAAACAAAAACCAAGTCCAGTGCATGACCGACAACATGGGTAGGTCCAGTTAATACAGGGTGCAGCTCCCAGGAAGCCATGGTCTCCATGAAGTCCCGAGGTGCCCACGTGAGGACAGCCCCCGAATGCACATTGAAGTCCCCCAGCACCAATAGCCTGGGGGACAACACACGCACATCAGAGACCACCTCCAGCACCTCGGCCAGGGAGTCTGTCGTGCAGCGGGGTGGACGGTACACGAGCAGAATCCCCAGACTGCCCTTGGGACCCAACCTCCAGTACATGCACTCAATAAACTTGGTCTCCCGGAGAGGGAGTCTGGTGAGGACCAAGGACTCCCAATAGATAACAGCCACTCCCCCTCCCCGTCCCCCAACCCTTGGCTGCTGGGCATACGAGAAACCAGCCGGACACAAGGCCGCCAGAGTTGGAGCAGCGGCCTCGTCCAGCCAGGTTTCCGTAATACATGCCAGGTCCGCACCCTCATCCAGGATCAAGTCATGGATGAGAGATGTTTTCTGGGTAACGGATCTGGCATTGCACAACAGCAAACGCAAGGTATGGGGAGGAGCCACACATCCCCCAGTTATCCCTTGGCTCTGGGCAGGCCCGGGACAAGGGATAGGTATTAAGCATCGATCCCTTGTCCCCCGTAGTTGGCGTGGCCTGCCCCTAGCGTTCTGCCAGCGCCTGCTGCTCAACAGTGGTATATTTTGCCCCCCAGAACTCCCTCCATCTCCCTGGGAGAGGCACATGCCCCCTCGCTTCCGTCAATCACGCGGGAGACCCACCCCTAAAATCAACCCCTAAAAACCCCAAGCCCTTCAAAAAGCAGGGCCTCTTAAAAACCCCAGCCCCACCTATATCCCCATCAGCACGGGGGCAGGCCCTCGCCCTCGTGCCACCCCCGAAGTGGCTCCCCCAAAGGGGCAGCCCCCTTTGGTGTTGCCCCTTCGGTGGTGACCCCGCCGGCGGCAGACCCGCCCCCGCTGGGGCCTGATCTTTATGGCCCCACAGTTTCAGGTGAGGCGGGGTGGCTCCTGGCTGGGCCCGGTCCTGCAGCGGCAGCCAGCAGTCCCACCGGTGGTGCGGGTGGTCCCTCGCAGGCAGCAAGGCAGCAAGGCTGGGCTACTTGCCTGGCTTGGCCCTCTCCAGCAGAGGCGATGGAAGATGAAGGCCAGCTGTCTGGGGCCTGATCTTTATGTTGCAGTGTTAGAGTAGATTCAACACAACACATCACAGGATTTTAGTTTCTCTCTCTCTCTCTCTTTTGGTGTTTCCATAGTCAGTTAAACATATTGGCAACTCTCACTTTTGGCTGATCACTGAGAGACCCTAAAGAATTATTGGTGGTATTTGCAGCTGCAGTTGAATGGCTTACCTGTACTTTTTCATTCTCTGAGGAAAGCCCAAGTTGCATCTGTGAGGTTTTTTTCTTCTTCTTAACCCTAATTATTTCTCGTTCACATCAGTTGAAGATGGGTATGGTTGCATAAGCTAGAACTGAAGTTGCTTTTAGCTAGCAATCATGAGCATTCATGTTTTCACTTTGCTGATCACTTAAAATTCTAAATTGCTAGTTCTGGAAATTTATAAAATTCTATTTAACTTGAGGATAGTTATACAGACAGTTGTGGGGGGCTAGGTAATCTGAATAGTGTATCATAGTAATTTAAGAAGATGTTCTCTTTCTAAGCTTGCAGATCTGGATGATGAATTTGCTGAATTGGTCCTTGGGGATTTAAGTGAGAATTTTGATTCAGTACCAGTGGATGAGGTATGTGGCTTGGGTTGTTCATTGTATGAACTGGATGTTATAAAATGTTTGAGTTTGCCTATACGCTACATAGTATTTTCTCCTGCACGTGTAGCTCAAGAGTGATGCAACCAAATCTATTCTCAATAGTTAGAAGGGAATGATAGGATACTATACCAGATTGGATTGCAGAATGTGTTTTGGTGAAGGGAAAGATGAGATGGTGGCAGGCAGGGAGGGAAGATGATTGTAAAGTTGTTGTAAATCAGCAGGTGCATGATATGTTGTCAGTACTTGGAAATGGTTAACAAACAAGTAGTAGTGGCCCTCCCTTCCAAGTTGACCAGATAGTTATCTCCTGTTGTGATGTCAGTATTTCAGTCCAGATACAGTATAACACAGGCCAGGATGCAGAGTCATACAGTTAGTTCCATGTGTCCAAAGGAGCTTTGAATGTACATATTTCAAACAGCCCCATAACCTTTTGAGTACCAGGAGAGTGTCACAGGCAATTTGAGAGCTGTTGGGTGGGTGTGGGCTCAGCCTTGTTTCAACTGGTGCACATAGTGCTAAACTGTGGTGTGCAAGGGCTGTTCAGTTCAAAGCAGCTGACAATATGTTACATCAGAACAAAAATCATAAACCCACTCCATAACACCAAATGAACCGTAGCACATGGAAGCAACAGAGCAATAGAAGGGACAGAAGGCATTGTGGAACTGCAACCCATGAGCAGCGATAGCACAACCATGAGGTCAAGTCTATGAGGTTAAAGCATATACAAGAAGGCTTTCTCAGGCTTTCTGAATGTCTGCAGGGTGACTACTGATGAATGTGGCCAGAAAGCCCATTCCATAGAATTCCCCATCAGCTGCTTTGTTTATGGTCGCTTGAGAACAGAATCTGGTCCAAGAGAAATGTTCAGGGCCTTTGATAAATAGCACATAATGGATATCAAGCAGAAGCCCATTTCTTACTCTTGTGGTTAGGGAATGGAATATGTGTCTTTGATAAATACATTGTGTGTGTATGCCTATGATTTTTGAATTGGCTTTTTAAAAGGAATTGAATCTGGGATTCAGGGTAAGTTTATGACCGACCAGAACAGAATGCCATCTGAAGATGCAATTCAAAGTTAATGTTTGAGCTACATATGTCCTTACAGCAAGCCTCTTGTTCTACATGTTAAACTGACTCTTAAGTAGGTATCTATTAAAACTGAGGCTCTTCTTGATGCAGCTACATTCTGCTGTACGAAGAGTAACCCTCGCTCAGAAAGCGGTACCTGTGCTTTGTGGAAGTGCGCTGAAAAATAAAGGTGTTCAGCCGTTATTGGATGCAATCACTAAGTATTTGCCTGCACCAGATGAATGCAGCTACGACTTCCTGTGAGTAAGAGAAGGTGATGTGCCTTCACTTGTTTAAGCATAAGTCAGAAAAGCTATGAAATGGAAACTATTCATTAACATTTTATGGGGGAGCAACAAGTATGTTGTAGGCTGGGATCCTGAGGATGAGAGTGATACCATATATAGAAATATGCACAGACCACACATTCGAAGTAAGAATGCAGTGTGCATGCATGGTTGAGGGCTCCAATGAGTCCTAGGTTAATTCCTTGCTGGATCATGACCCCAGTTCTTTCTGTTAAGCGGGGGTTGGGGTGTTGGGGTTGGGGTTGGTTTCAGCCTAACTAGATCAGTACTGATACCTGTTCAAATATCCAGTGAAAATACCTCATTTATTTTAGCATTCAAATTATGAGTAAATATAGTGTCCTGAATTGGTGGACGTGCAGCTAAAAAAAAAAATGTTTTCCCTCTGTACAGTCACTCGGGGTTTTGTTTTTCAGGCAGTGGTATAAAGATGACCTGTGTGCTTTGGCATTTAAAGTTCTGCATGACAAACAGCGTGGGCCATTGGTTTTTTTGCGTATTTACTCTGGCACAATGAAGCCTCAGTCAGCTGTATATAATATTAACAAAAACTGCACGTGAGTAAAAAGGGAGAGGAAAGGTGTATGAGCTTAACGGTATGGATGCTTCCATAGAAGTAATGTCTTAACTCGAGTCATCCATTGCAGGGAGAGAATGAGTCGGCTGCTTCTGCCTTTTGCTGATCAGCAAGTAGAAATTGCTTCACTAACAGCTGGCAACATTGCCCTGACCGTTGGGCTCAAACAGGTAAAGAAAAAATGTGAAGCCTAAATGTTTGTTTTTGTAAAATTGCATCAAATGTGGGGAATTTAACCTTTTTGCTGATTGACTTCAATTTTTCCAAGTGGTAAATTATATTATTATGTTCTTGCTTTGATGGCATATGTTTTTCATGAGATCCATTAGAAAATCTCTCTATAGCTATAAATGATCAGCATACAAGACTTACAGTGCAATCCTAGACGTGTCTACTTAGAAGTGAGTTGCACTGAGTTCAGTGGGGCTGGCTTACTCCCACAAAAGTGGGTACAGGATTGCAGCCTTAGCTTTGTAGTAGGAAATAATTGGTGGAGCATTCTCAAAGGGGTTTTGTTTCACTCTTCGTTTTTTAAAAATACAGTTCTTTATACTGGCAAAGAAAAATGATGAGAGAACTTGGTTTGATACAAAACAAAGAACTTGCTTTAATTACTGTCATCCCAAATTGGCTTGCCTTTTAACTGGAAAAGACAACATTCACTAATTGGTTACTTTTCAGTGCTTTTTAATGATGAAAACCAATTATATGTTGACAATACAATGTGTCATTTGTTGTTTGGCATGCACTAGACTGCCACTGGCGACACCATTGTTTCATCAAAGGCTTCAGCGACGGCTGCAGCTCAACAAGCTGGAAGAGATGTGGGGTCAAAGCGCAGTCGGACCAGTGAAGTAGGGAACCTTCTCTTGGCCGGCATTGAAATTCCAGAGCCAGTCTTCTTTTGTACAATAGAACCACCTTCCATGGCCAGGCAACCAGGTGCAATGCAACTACCATTAATAGCTGATATTGTACTCTACATGGTCCTGAAGAAATTGTGCACGTTCAACAGAAAACCCAAATGTGGTTAAGAAGACTCTCTCATTTAGAACCCGTCATCAGTTATGGGGTTTGGGGCCGGGATGAGTCTGCTTTGGTAGTTTATAAAAAGCATTTAAGGGTACAATCCTATGCATGTTTAGACAGAAAAAGGTCCTACAACTCGCAGCGGTCCCCAGCCAGCATGGGTGGCTGGGGAATGCTGGGACTAGTAAGAATTTATTTTTACTGTCTAGACGTGCGTAGGATTGCACCCTAAACTATTTAAAACTTTTAAGTAGCTTTTTAACTGTTAGGTGAAATGTCTAATTCAGATTCTAAGGCTAGGGTCTAAAGATCCACTGAACATACACCCAAGGATGGACATGATCAGTAGTCCCCTGTGCTACATGACACAAGATTCCTTGAAATTGGCTTAGGGGTGTTTCTGAAATTAGCTGTTTCAGAAACAGCTTATAATACATCATAGTCCTCAAAGGGAGGGGAGGAAAGAGAAGAAAAATCTGATTGGGGGAACATAAGCCTAAAGTACCTCTTGGGAATGAGAAGCCAGCTCAGAAACCACTCAGTTTTGAATTACCGGTACTTGCCTTCCCTTGCGTGGTGGACTTCTCATCTATATTTTTGTTGGAAGCCAGAATCTTTTAATATAGCAGTACAAGAATACTAGCAGGTTGATTCAGCAAAACTACTTGAGCTTTACTTGCTACTTTCACCTTTCTTTGATGGGGGCACCAGGAATAATTTTTTGGTGACATCACATCCTTTATTTGGGGGGGCACCTCCTCCTGTTCCTGTCTTTAATCTCCACAGGTACTTCTATCTACAGTCGAGTCTACATTAAAGCCAAATGTGCTCATTATAACTAATATAGTCAGTGCTTTAACTCTAGATCTGGATAATGCCTTGAGTTGTCTTCAGCGTGAGGATCCAAGTCTGAAAGTCAAGACAGATGCTGACACTGGGCAAGTAAGTCTACAGCACAGGGCCCCCAATGTGGTGCCCATAGGCGCCATGACACCCGCAGGCACCTCTAAGGGTGCCGACATAACTCTCCACTCCCTGCCCCTTCAAAACAATTTTTTAAGTAAAATCCTTGGGAAATGTTAAGGTGGTCTTCTTTCTCTCCCTTTCTTGCCTCACTGTTTCTGTCCCACTTCTTTAACTCATTTCCCCCTACCCTTAGCCTCTAGCCTTGCTCTTTCTCTACCCCTTTGCTGTCCTCTTTAACCTGCTCTCCCAGCCCCTACCTTTGCCATTCCTCTCCCCACCTCTTTACCTTGCAGTTTCTCCCCCTTTCCGCCTCTAGCCTTGCTCTTTCTCTCCCCTCTACTCCTTTGCCTTGCTATTTCCTCCTCCCTCCCAGCCTCAAGCCTCACTATTTCTCTCACACACACACACACACACGCACACACACACACCACCACACACCTCTTTAGCTCACTTTTGACTAGCCAGGCTCCCACAGCAGCCATTATGTGACTAGCCACATCCTCCGTGCAGCCATTTTGTAGTGGTGCCCACAGCAGTTTCTCAAATTCCCAAATGTGACCGCAGGTCCAAAATGTTTGGGAACCCCCTGGTCTACAGTGTCCAACCATTACTAAACTCCTCTCAATACCGTATTTTTCCGTGTATAAGACGCCCCCATGTATAAGACGCCCCCCACTGGGCAGTTTCGCAACCGCGCGGTTCTCTCCTCGGCTTACTTCCGTGTATAAGACGACCCTCAATTTTCAGTCTAACAATTTTATGAAAAAGTATAGTCTTATACATAGAAAAATACTGTATTTTAATGTGCATGCTTCATAGACTCTGTTTTTAATGGCAATGATTTCAACATTGCGTACTCTCAGGGTATATAATTTTACATGACAGACTTGAATTGGCCTAACTACCATGGCTATCCCCGAAGAATCCATGGGAATTTTAGTCTTCTGAAGGGACAAAAGTTCTCTTAACAGCATTTTTTGGCACTCTCATGAAACTACAACCCCATTGTTCTATTAGGAAAGCCATGATGATTAAACTAGTTTCAAACCTATTCACATTTGTAAATATGACCTTAGAAATATTGTTACTGTGGTAGAGCAGTAAGATGTAGAATTTAAAATAACAGCTTTTGTGATGTTTTGTAGGAAATTGCCATAACAAATATTGGTAATACAAATATTGCATCTGTGACTTTATCTGTAAAACTTGCTTGACTGATCTCCATTTTCCTATGGAAAGTGGTTTTAAGAGGCCCTATATTTATAAAGTATGACAATATTTGTGTCATTTAGCTGCCTTGGGTGCCATTTTTCTTGATAGAAAAATCAAATAAATAAAGAAAATATTTATCTGTGAGAGAAAAATTAAGCCATTTGAATGCTACCAGAGTAAAGAGGGATATTCAGAAATTCTGTTGCCTCGTTTATGATATAAATACCCTGCCTATTTCTTAATTAAGCTGGTTGTTTTAATAACAACTCATTATATTCTGTTTTGGATTATGAAAGTACTCTTACTTATCCCATTTTAAATACAGAAAATTTCATAAAACCCATATGCTCTTTACATTAAGTTACTTTTTCTGGTGTATGGTTATGCCTCCTATTCTCCAGGTCAGCCCCATACCTCACTTCTGGCCTGCAAACATAAATGCTTTGATTTGATTTGCCACATGCTTCGTTTCCTTTTGAGATGTATAGCAACAACATAGTTTAGGCTAATCTGTATTGTGAATTGTTCCCATTATTCACAGTTGAGTTGGATGGGTAATACTGATCCAACATAGACTGAAGTCACTGGCAAGTGCATTCTGCCTACTGTGTTGCAGTTTCCCTTGACCCAGATCTATCCCCAGTCAGTGCTGTCCTCTTTGGAAGAGAACAAAGTAACACACTTTGAAAAATTTGTAATAGTGAATCCAGTGCTTTTCATGTAACCATTAAGGATACTTTAAAACTTTTGCCAGACTATCCTTTGTGGCATGGGAGAGCTGCACATTGAGATCATTCATGACCGAATCAAACGTGAATACAGACTTGAGACTTATCTTGGACCTCTTCAGATAGCTTACCGAGAAATGATCGAAAACTCAGTTCAAGCTATAGGTAAGGCAACTATTATGGACCTGCAATTGAATGACTGTAAAACAAATGATTAGTTAACACATTACAAGTTAGCTTTCTTAAGCATGAAATTTGGCATGATCCATGGCATTTTACTTTACTTTATCTCAGATACACTGGACAGAACTATAGGAGAAAGACGACACCAGGTGACTGTGGAATTGGGAGTGAGACCATGGGGGGAAGAAGTGTCAGTAACAGCACCAGTCATTGAGTATGCTGAAAATACTCCTCATGACTCGCTTCAGCCAGACCTTCGTGAAGCTGTTGAAAATGGAATTTATTCCTCATGTCTTCAAGGTAAAAGGGCCACGTCAACACTTATTTTGAATTTATTAGAACTGTTAGTTGAAAAATGCGATGTGCTAATGTTTGTTTTGAATTCTTACAAATAAACAGTTTGAAACAAAACAGTTATATGCATTAGATGCATATGGCAGTGTTGCCCAGGATCTGAGCTCTGCAACTGTTAGTAGTTTGTAAAGAAGAACAAACATATACAGAAGCCACTCTATGGATAAAATAAGCTTTAGGTTTATTAATGTAGCTAAGGAAATATATGTATACAAGCAGCTGAGGTCAGTTGAGGGATGAATCATGATGTCTAGATTCTGGACAGAGTTGATGGGCTCCAGGTGATGCAACAAGTTAGCTCTATCTGTCTAATTACTTATATATGCTTTATTTTCCCTCCCCCTCAGATCATAGAAAATTTGGAACTCTGATTTAATTTCACTTAGATAACTTAGTCAGCACTGTGCACATTTCTTTAAATGCTCACCAGAAAAGATGCAAGTTGTGCAATTCCATGTCTTTCCAAAGCTAAAAAACCCCTCTCTTTTTATAGCCCTGATTAATCTTATTACTAGCAACCTAAAAGAACTAGGAAAATCTCTCTCTGACAGATAGTAAAATCTTGTCTGTGTGATGGAACCGACAACTTTGATTAACAATCAACTGTGTTTGACAAAAAATTCCACTGCCTTGTAGAACTTTCAGCAAGCATGGCTAGAAATTTGTGGCTTTAGGTCCCACTCAAGCGCTCAGAAGGGATCACAGAACTTGAATATAAAGTGAATATATGGCAAAGAGATCTACAGTAGATCCATATGCCTGTATTTCCACATTTTCTTTTCTTCCTCTGTTCTTCACCCTGCAGAGTTTTAGTACATGAGGCATATCCTAAAGGGCTCCATCTCTTAGTAGTTACATTTTCGAGTTAAGGCCCAGTGGGGTACAGTAGGTAAAAAGTAAGTGGTATAGATTATGAATGATGTTGCCAATCCCCCCCCCCCCGATGTGTCTCAAATGCCAGCTTTTCCATTGCAGTGCAGCTCAGATGCATTTAGTATTTTCATGTTGTCGTAATAGAACTGACTGTGGTGGGGGAGACCATGACACATGTACCTGTGTGTGTATGTGTGTAGCAAACAATCTCTCCCATTCTCAAATTTCTATAGGGTTTTTGTATACAGTAATACCTTGGATTACGAGCATAATTCGTTCCGGAACCATGCTCGTAATCCAAAATACTTGCACATCAAAGCGAGTTTCCCCATTAGAAATAATGGGAACTCCGCTGATTCATTCCACAACCATTTAATCACTGCTTTGCCCCATGGAGGGAGCCGGCAAAGCAGTGATTAAATGGTTGTGGAACGAATCAGCAGAGTTCCCATTATTTCTAATGGGGAAACTCGCTGATGTGCTGGCTCCCGGCCGTGCCTCGCCTCCACTCGCTCTGCCAGGAGTGGCCAGGAGGCGGGGGCTTCCCACGAGGCAAGGCGCGGCGCAGCTGGGCTCGGCCGCTGCCTCGCGCTGCTGCTCCGGCCGGCCGAGTGGCCAGGAGGCGGGGGCATCCCTGGAGGCGAAGTGCGGCCGGACTCAGCCACTGCCTCGCGCTGCTGCTCTGGCCGGCCGAGTGGCCCGGAGGCGGGGGCATCCCTGGAGGCGAAGTGCGGCCGGACTCAGCCACTGCCTCACGCTGCTGGTCCGGCCGGCTGAGTAGCCAGGAGGTGGGGGCTTCCCGCAAGGTGCGGCTGGGCTTGGCTGCCGCCTCACGCTGCTGCTCCAGCCGGCCGAGTGGCCAGGAGGCGGGGGCTTCCGTGGAGGCGAAGCGCCTCGCGTGCTGCCATGCCTGCTCTGGGGCTCCCGCCGCGTCGTACCTCTGAAAGCGGCAGCTCCTGGTCACGCGGCCAGCCAGCGCAGCAGCGCGAGGCGGCGGCCGAGCCCGGCCGCACCTCCACGGAAGCCCCCACCTCCTGGCTACTCGGCCGGCCGGAGCAGCAGCGCAAGGCGGCGGCCGAGCCCGGCCTCGCCTCCAGGGATGCCCCCGGCTCCTGGCCACTCGCTTGGCCGGCTGGTGCAGCAGCGCGAGGCGGCGGCCGCTCGCTCAGCCGGCGCCTCGCGTTGCTGGCATAAATTTAAATTTGAAAGACATCTCGCAACAGGAGCCACATGCGGCAGCAGCGGCGAGACTTGCTCGTCTTTCAAATGTAAATTTATGCCAAATTTTTCCTTGTCTTATGAGAAACTCGCAAACCGGATTACTCGTAATCCGAGGTATTACTGTATTCCCAAATAATTTCAATATCATGCTTGAGAGCTTTTCCTAATTCTACAATATATTTTAAACACCACCCCAACCCCCCCACACACACACAAAGAACAAAGCTGCTGTTCTGGGGTGACTTCCGGAGGAACAGGAATGGCGGTTTGAAGCTTTTTCGCAGGGCTCTCGCCCAGGGAAAAGAAGCAGCCTGGTTTCTGGGGTAACCAGATAAAACTTCTGGCTACCAATCTGCCTCGGATAAGAGACAGATCGAAGGATTAACCTCATATGCTCCATAAGTGCAAGCTCCTTGTCAGAGGCGGGATTTTTCGACAGAGAGATTCTTCCTCCGGCAAGTTCTGAGCAGCAGAGGAGTGGCAGGAGTTAACAACGTCCTCGAACCAGGCTCCGTATCTCTGAATTAGGGCTTATGCTCTGATTTATGAGACAAGATCCGCAAGCCTCCTTGCAACATCTTTTTAAGAAGAAAAAATTATGAGTTAAAGACCCCAGCGTCTGGCAGACTCACCATTCCCAGGTCAGTTTCTATTTTTTGTATCGGAGAAGAAGGGGGGTTAAGAAATAAAACTGCTTAAACCAAAACCGAAATAAATAAATGGTCAAGAAGTAATTAAGAAATAAGGAGTATATACAGGAGGGGAGTTTCAGAAGAATTAATTGGACTGTGTATTTTTTTTTTTTTTTTACTTAATGTCGAATGGGCGGTTGCTAAATGTGAACTATTTTTGCTGTTACGCTATGGGAAAGAAACTCTGCTTGTTTTGAAATACCAAGAACAAGATAAGAGCAGGCAAGTGCTGCCGTAAATCAGACAGAAGTGGTAGCAGTGTTAAAAAGAACATATATATTGCATGATGCCACCAAAAAGGGACGTAAGGTAATTGGAAGAAAGAAGGAAATCTTCCCATGTGGAAGAAAATCAAACAATGGCTGAGAGTTTTAATTTAATGATGTCAAAAATGACAAACATGATGGATCAATGTCAAAAGTCTTCAGAAGAGCAAGCAAAATTTTTTAATGAACAAAAACAATCCTTTGAGAACTTAGAGAAAAAACTTGATGAAAGATTGACAAGTTTAGAAGTAACAATTAATAAAATGCAAACATCACATGAACAAGTTTCCCAGGAGTTGGGTCGCACAAATCAGAAGATCTTGACCTTAGAAGCTAAATGTCAAGAGACAGAACAACATCTTGAAAAATGTCTTAACGATCTGGCGCTGATGGAGTTAAGACGAAATGAGTGTTGTTTAAGATTGAGATCAATTCCAGAACAACAATCAGAAGACATTACAAAGAGGATTATTGAACTGTTAGCAGATTTTTTGAGTATGGAAATGAAAGACATGCAAGCAGAAATTGATAGAGTTTACAGAATTAACTCTAGTTTTGCTGTTAAAAATAAAGTCCCGAGAGATGTCTTGATTTGGTTTGTCAGGAAAAGTTTAAGAGATCAAGTTATTCAACAACATTATAAGGAGAAAATGATGCTGAATGATGAGGGGAAAGACGTGGAAATAATTGTTTTGAAGGAAATTCCATCAAGGATTTTGCAAAAAAGGAAAGAATATATATTTTTGACTGAGAAGCTTAAACAGCAAAATATTCGATATAGATGGGAATTGGCAGGAGGAGTTAGTTTTACCATGAACCAAAGGAGATATAAGTTCTGTACGGTGGAGGAGGCGAGAAATTTTGTGGAAAAGTGGGAAATAAAACCACAAGGGTCTCGGGATGAGATTGGAGGTGCAGTTTAGAAACTCCTATGTGGATTACAAATTAATTTGATTAAAAATGGATTACAAATTTTTGACTTGGAATATAAATGGTGCGAATGCACCACAAAAGAGAAGAAAAATATTTCATTATTTGAATAAATTGAAGTTGGATTTGATTTGTTTACAAGAGACACATATAAATAAAAGAGATTCAAAATACTTGATACAAAAGAAACTTGAAGAATTTATTTCAGCTAGTACAAAGAAAAAAAATGGTGTGGTTTTATATGTAAAGAATAAACTTTCTCCAATATTGATCTTTTCAGATGAACAAGGTAGATACGTTGGAGTAGAAGCTAATATTTCTGGAAAGAAAATATTGGTAGTAGGGGTTTATGCACCAAATGAAAACAAATCTATGTTTTATAAAGGTCTTATGGATAGACTTTTGGAATCTACGTACGAAAACTGGTGTTTAATCGGAGATTGGAATGGAGTGGTGTCACCAAAACAAGATAGACATTCGGAAAAAGATATAAGAAAAAATCAGGGAAAATTGCCAAAAAGTTTTTTTGAATTAATAGAAAATCTGGAGTTGGTGGACATTTGGAGAACTAAAAATGGAGACTCCAGAGAATTTACATTTTTTTCTGATAGACATAAATCACATGCAAGACTTGATATGATTTGGTTGTCGAAAGCTATGGCTATGGAAATCTATAAAGCTGAAATATTGTCAAAAACGTTTTCTGACCATAATCCAGTTTCTGTGACTTTCAAAAGGAAGAAGGGTTCATTTAGATGGAGATTTAATGAATCACTATTGAAACAAGAAAGGGTGGTCCAAGACTGTAAGCATAAACTGAGAGAATTTTTTGAAAATAACCTAGACAAAGGTGTGGACTTACAAATAGTTTGGGATACAAGTAAAGCCTTCATCAGAGGACAATTTATACGACATAACTCCTTTCTTAAAAAAAAGAGACAAGAAAAGACAAAAGATTTTATTGGAAATCAGAGAGAAAGAGAAGGAATTAGAAAGATCTCCAAATAATACTAATATTTCATGGCAAATTAAAGCACTGTAGAGGCAGTTATCTATGTTGACGACGCAAGAACTGGAAATGAAATTGAGTTATGCCAAGCAAAGGAATTTTGAATTTGCTAATAAACCAGGGAAATGGTTGGCATATAAAATAAGGAAAGAGAGAGAGAAGAGAGTAATACTTAAGCTGTTGGAGGACAACACTGAAATAACGGATAATTTGGGTATGAAAAGAGCGTTTTTTCAATTTTATTCACAATTATATAAAGGGGGAAAAAATTCTGATAAAAGAATAGAAGATTATTTGCAACGGCAAAATTTGCCAAAGATTACAGAATATCAAAGACAAATTATGAATGGCCCTATAACTATACAAGAATTATCTGAAGCAATTAAAAAATCTAAAAAAGGGAAAACACCGGGCCCTGATGGATTGTCAGCAATTTATTACAAATGTTTTGAAGATGAGTTGTTACAACCACTACAAAGGACTATGAATAATATCCTACAAAATGGGAAGTTACCAGATACATGGAGAGAGGCTAACATTGCATTGATACCTAAAGAAGGACAAGACTTGACTTCTGTTAAAAATTACAGGCCAATTTCACTATTGAATAATGATTACAAATTATTTACAATGATTCTATCTGAAAGATTAAAGAAAATTTTACAAGAGTTTATTCATCAGGATCAATGTGGTTTTCTGCCTAAAAGACAATTAAGAGATAACATTAGAACTGCGTTGGATGTGTTGGAATATTTAAATTGTCATAATGAAAAACAAGCAGCATTGATTTTTTTGGATGCTGAAAAAGCCTTTGACAACGTGAACTGGAGTTTTTTATTTGGAGTAATGAATGAAATGGATTTTGGAGAGAATTTTATTAAAGGAGTAAAATCGATATATTCGACACAAAAAGCACAAATAATTGTTAACGGTGAATTGACAAAGCCCTGTATGATACAAAAGGGAACAAGACAAGGCTGTCCATTATCTCCACTACTGTTTATTTTAGTTCTAGAAGTTTTGCTTAGAGATATTAGGCAAGATGGAAGAATCCCGGGAATAAAAATTAAAAAAGAATCATACAAGTTGAGAGCTTTTGCAGATGATTTGATGATAGTCTTGGAAAATCCACGACAAGGAGTGCAAACTCTGTTGGATAAATTAAATGAGTTTGGAGGGTTGGCAGGATTCAAGGTAAATCATGAAAAAACAAAAATGTTGGTGAAGAATATGAGAGCGGAAGACCAACAGATATTGATGCAAACTGTTTTATTTTCTGTACATCGCCCAGGGTGGCTGGTTTGCCGGCCAGATGGGCGATAAATAAATGCAATAAATAAATAAATAATAATAAACATCGGGTTTTAAAATTGAAAAAAGAGTAAAATATCTTGGTATCATAATGACAAATTCGAATTCCATGTTTCAAAACAATTATGTTAAGATATGGTTAGGAATTAAAAATGATATGTTGAAATGGGAGAAACTAAAATTGTCTTTGTTGGGTAGGATTTCGGTGATAAAATGAATGTTTTACCAAGAATGATGTTCTTATTTCAAACACTACCGATTTTAACTAATGATGTGCCCTTCAAAGAATGGCAAAAGGACTTATCTAAATTTATATGGCAAAGAAAGAAACCACGTGTTGAATATATAGTTCTACAGGATGCGAAAGAAAGGGGTGGATTGGGTGTACCTGATTTGAAATTGTATTTTAATGCTTGCTGTTTTGTTTGGTTGAAGGAATGGGTGACATTGAGAAATAACAGGCTTCTAGAATTAGAAGGGCATGATCTAAGGTTTGGATGGCATGGATATTTGTGGTATTACAAAGCTAAGGTTAATGTAGATTTTAAGAACCACTATATCAGAAGGGTGTTATTAAGAGTTTGGAACAAATACAAGCCTAGGTTATGCCCAAAATTACCCTTATGGATATCACCCCAAGAGGCATTATACAGGAAAGAAATGACAAGCAATGAGAATTGGTTAAAATACCGAGAAATATTGGAATTGTGTCAGGAAACACACTGGATTAAAACACGGGATTGTTTAGTAACACAAGGTTATAACTTACACTGGTTTTCATACATGCAATTATTAGAGAGATTTAAAGTGGATAAAAGAATGTATGATATAGAACAGGATAAGTCTGAATTTGAAATGCAATTGTGTACAGGTGATGATCATGTAATCGCAAAAATGTATAAATTTTTGTTGAAGTTTGGGACAGAAGAAGAACAAGTTAAAGACTGTATGGTTAAATGGGCAAGGAACTTTGGATATAATATAATGATGGAACAATGGGAACGCATGTGGACTAAAGGTATAAAATTTACATTGTGTTCTGATCTTAGAGAGAATTTTTACAAGATGATGTATCGTTGGTACCTACCGGTAACTCCTGTGAAATTGGCTAAGATGTATAATAATGTGTCAAATGTATGTTGGAAATGTCAAAGTCATGAAGGAACATTTTATCATGTTTGGTGGACATGTAAAAAAGTGAAAACATATTGGGTACAAATACACACATGGATACAAAAGATTTTAAAAGTGAATATTAAACTGAAACCAGAAATGTTTTTATTGGGTATAATGGACTTACAACTTAAGACTATGGAACATTATTACAATATATGATGACGGCAGCAAGAATAATCTATGCTCAAAAATGGAAAGAAGCAACTATACCAACTATAGAAGACTGGCTGTTGAAAATGTTGGACTTAGCAGAGATGGCAAAATCGACTTGTTTAATTAGAGAATTTTTTTTAACTTCATTCAAGAAAGACTGGAGACCTCTGGTGGACTTCTTGGGGAGGAGGGAAAGTGACTTAATAACTTTTGATTTTGATTTCTGAATATTGGTAAGGTGATAGAAATTCTTTCTGTGAAAATAGAAGAAACTTAGATTGGATAAGAATTGGTAATGTTTGTCAGACAATGAGGCGGAAGCCAAATGTTGTTTTGGAAAATTCAATTTAAAAAAAATAATTAAAAAAAAAGAACAAAGCTGCTGTTCTGCTATGACTGGTGCTCTTTGCCAGTCATGTCCCCTATTATCTTCCAAATGGCAGGAGAATTCCCAGGTAGGCCTAGATGGGTCCCAGTGGTGTTAACTTATCCTCTGACCAGTAACACCAAAACAAAACAACAACATATGAATGTACTGTGCTACTTTCAGGTTTTGCCGACACTTGGGATGGATAGGAGTCGAAAAGCCCCAACTTTGAGCATATTACAATAATCTAGAGTACTCTTTGGTGCTATAAAATCCCTTAAGGGGGTGGGGCCTATTGGGTTCTGAGATATGATTTGGGCTTGCCCGTAAGTATAGTATAATGATTGCTATTAATATATATGATGCTGGAGAATTGTTGCAGTTTCTCTCTGTATCATTCTATTAGTAAAGCAGAGTTTCCTTTTTCCTCCAATGTTTATTCCCCATATGATGCTCCTGTGCTATTTTGGTTGTCACCAAGGTAACCTGTAGCTCTCTCAGACTTCCTCTCAAATTATGTGTCTTGTAGGTCACAGCAATATGGAAGATCTCATTTATATAGACCAGTTTTATTCTATGATAAATGGCCTTTAGTTAACAAGGGGGAGAGTTGACATAATATTTTGCCTTAGTGATAAATTGTTGAACAATGAGATGATTAGCTGGGCTTGAGACATCTACAATCTGCAGTCATTGTGTGTCCCCAGAAAAGCTACTGTCAGTGCCACCTAAACACTAAGGCAGAAGTTAAGAAATGTCATCTCCGTACCTTCATCTGAAAAGTTAATTCAGTGTTAAAATACTAATGCATTATTTGTTTTTCATATCGTAGGACCACTTCTGGGGTTTCCGGTTCAAGATGTAGTAGTGATGGTACATGCAGTGGCTGCAAATTCTGATACATCGCTGACAATGGTTTCTGCTTGCGTTTCTCGATGCATGCAAAAGGTATGAGGAGTCAAATAGTCTTGTCCAGGGCATTTGTACCAATAAGTTTGTATGCCCCTCTGTAGTTGTTTGTTTGGAAGCTGTCTTCCTCAATGGGACAGTATTTTGGTGGCATCTTCTGGCATCTTCCAGAACAGTAGTATGCCTGTTTTAAGACATGTATTCAATATTATTGTTTTTCTGTTCTTTTTACTTCTGTTGCTATTCCAGCTTTTGATTTGTTTATTGTGAAATACGATTTTGTCTGCTCATGCACAACAAGCAAATGTGTAATACAAACTGACCTGTAATATATATATTTGTGTTAAACATAATTGCTATTTGCACCAAAGAAGCATACTTGCCTTTAAGAATGTTGTAATTTTGCTTGTTAGGCTTTGAAGAAAGCTGATACAAAAGTTCTGGAGCCTCTCATGAATCTGGAAATAACCGTGGGTGATGATCACCTTGGTGTAGTACTTGGTGACCTTGCCCAGAGAAGAGGTAGCATTCAGGAAATTCAGAGTCGTAAAGATAACAAGGTGGTGATTGCATCTGTTCCACTAGCAGAAATGATGGTACGTGCTTAAGCTGCTGGAAACTGAAGCTGCATCTTTATCTTGTTCTGTGCTGTGGGGATATTTTGCAGGTCATCTGAACAAAACAAGGCATGCTTCTACTCATGTGACCTTTCCCTAGTGAAATGTGGGTACTATGATTCCCCAAGGAACTATATTTGAAGGTGCTCTATTATTAGGGAGTAGAGATCCCTACCCCCATCGTAGAAACTGAGACTCAATTTACCTTGTGTTTCCATCCTAGAACATGACAGTTGAACATTCTTGGGCTTGTCCCTGCTTGACTGTGTCTCATGAGCAGAAAGGCAGAGTATGATTGAGTTCCTTTATGGAAGGGAGCCTGACCACCTACAATAGCAGCCTCCTTAGACAGGAGAGGATCAGTCTGGGACAAGCATCCTTCTGGAACAGCTCAGAAACCCAAACCCTAGCTGAGCCTGCAGGAAAGAGGCAAAGCAGAATGTTGTCTAGCTAATCTGTACCACACCATCAACTGGTTCAGCCAGTACTTTCCTCTACTGTGTTGTTAACAGTAGTAGGAATGAAAGGAAACCAGGAAAACCTCACAGTTAAACCATGTTACATTTGTAGCATAGGAGAATAATGAAGCTCCCTCATTCTGCATCAGACATTGGTCCATCTTGCTTAGTATTGTCCGGTTTAACAGGTGGCAGCACTTTTAAGAGGCAGTCTTTCACCAGCCTTGGTACCACAGAGCTGTTAATTGGAGACTGATGTTGCTCTGGTCCCTTTATGGCAGTTTAGGTATTGGGGACTGATGGCTTATAAGGGAGCCATGAAATGAATTAAGAGTAAAATGTTAGTTCACAAGCAGGCTTGTCTTTCCTTGAAAGCAAAAAGGGTTTGCTGCCTGTAGTCTAAGATGAGAACAACCATGTTGCCAAAGCTGTGGTCAAGTTGTGGAATAATGGACCATTATGAAAAAGTTACAATTTTGTAGCTAGCAGCTCCATGAATCCGAAATATTCCAGTGTACCCTGATAGTTGCCCTTATATGAAAGTTAAAACTTGTGTAAGTTGATACAGCTTATCTTGTGATGTATTTACTAACTATATATTTTGGGTTTGTCCTAGGGTTATTCAACAGTTTTGCGCACATTGACATCTGGCACTGCCACCTTTACATTGGAATTGGCAAGCTACCAAGCAATGAGTGTTCATGAGCAAAGCGCTCTGCTTCATAAGAAGAGTGGTTTGGCATAGCATCATCATGGGATGAGCAACGACTTGCTTCCTCTGTGAGACGAAAAGCAGTTCATATGTGTTGATTTGCAACAGACAAGTATGTGGCTACAACCACTTACTATCATGTGGATAACTATATATCTTGTAAAAAACACTTGCCAGTTCCAGATTTGTTTTGTGGTTGGAACAGATTATTCTGCTGAAAGAGTAAAACTGGAAACATAACCAACTGCCTGTGCTGGGCTACTATATTATGTTGCACGCTGCAGCTACCTGGAATTAAGAACATGCACTAGTTTTTTACTCCTGCCAATATCTAAATGAGAGCTGGTACGTGACCAAAGGAAGCCATGTCCAGAGGCTTCCAAAAACATGCTGTAACCCTTGAACTGTGGTGCAGAGACTTTGCCATGAATTCTGCCCCCCATTCAATCCTTCTCCATGGACCACCAAAGCATGATAATTATTTCATCCACCCAGTCTTTGCTTATGCACATCCACCTCTCAACCTGAAATACACATAAATCTCCTTTACTCACAATGTTCATGGTTCTCTTCCGTATGGTCCCTTCTTCCATGCTGTACAGGTTAGAACAGGGGAAGGCAACCTGGTGCCCTCCAGATATTTTGCACTACAACTCCCAGAATCCCTGACAATTGGTGCTGCTGGCTAGGGCTTACGGAAGTTGTCAGTCTAAAACATCTGGAGGTTGCCTACCTCTGCATTAGAATCTTACTGGCCAAATCAGGAAGGTGTTGAGCTGTTTGTAACTTGTCCTGCCTGAGAGCCACCTAATAAATACTATTTCTGTTGAAAGGTACGTCGTTGCTCTGTCTCATGGGGCTGGCACCTGTGGTGTAGTATTTTATATTTCATTCAGTAGTGAAAGAATGTACTATATCATGCAGCTTCCTTACACAGCAATTTCAGTCACAGATTCATTAAATAAAACTACTGAATTTAATTGCTCTCTCAAAAAAATATCCAATAGCAATTATTTTGAAACATCTAAAAGGAAAGAACTTTCCCTAAGCACAGAATTCCAGCATTTCAAAATTAAAATAGAGTGCTCCAGTGCAAATATTCAAGCAGGAATGTGTGGGTTTCCTTCCCAAAAAGGCACTATGGTAACATCCTGTCGTAGAACTGTTAGGGGTCTCTTGCTTCATAGCGGCAGTATCCGACAAATAAAGGCTCTGCTGCTATTCCACGCCTGGGGGGAGAGAAGAATGTTATTTTACCTTTTGAAATAACTGGTATCTTGCAAGCCAGCAGCAATTAGGCCTACTAAACTGCTTTGTGAAATAACATCCCATGGCTTTGCTCCTGGATCTCTCTGGTTCTCAGGTTAACAGGGAAAAGGGCTAGGCAAGCTGTGTGTTGTAGCTTTATTTAGCTCCTGAGGCTAAATTAAGTCTTTTTTACATAGTTTTACTCTGCCAATTCACTTAAGACTGCCAAATTTCAGTGCTTTAAAAAAAATGGGGTGGGTGTGTGTGAAAATTTTGAGGGAGGGCAGCAATGTTAAAGAGATGTGGGTAATTTATAGTTATTTATTTACAACTTTTCTAGGCTGCCTATCAACAAAGTTCTCTGTGCAGCGCACAAATAAAAGTTAAAACCATGAAGTATAAAAATAACATGCATAAAATCTTAAACAGTTAAAACAGTGAGAATAAAACTGGTGCCAGAAAATAACAGTAGTGCAAAGAGCTTAAGGCACTACAACTGGAAGAATAAAAAAATCTTCAGCTGGCACTAGGTAAGCCTCTATGGGGTAGGCATTGCACAACCAGGGTGCCACCAGTGAAAAGGCCCTCTTCCTTGTGGTTGCCCCCCTTGTCTCATTGGGTGGAAGCACCCAGTGAAAGGCCTCTAAAGAGTGTGTGTGTGTGTGTGATATTTAACTCCCAACTGAGTCTATCCAAACACTGAAATGAGTTTGAATAATGTGTGATAGCTGACCAGACAAACAAGCCAGAGACTCCTCAGCAAGTCTAAAGCACTCAGATTATCGCGGGAAGTGATAATTCCCCTTTACTCGGCACTGGTTAGGCCTCATCTTGAGTACTGCGTCCAGTTCTGGGCACCTCACTTTAACAAGGACATAGACAAACTGGAGAGGGTTCAGAGGAGGGCAACAAGGATGATAAAGGGACTGGAAACAAGGCCCTATGAGGAGAGACTGAAAGAACTGGGCATGTTTAGCCTTCAGAAGAGGAGACTGAGGGGAGATATGATCGCACTCTTCCAGTATTTGAAGGGATGTCACACAGAGGAGGGCAAAGATCTCTTCTCGTTCATCCCAGTTTGCAGGACACGGAATAATGGGCTCAAGTTACAGGAACCTAGATTCCACCTAAACATCAGGAAAAATTTCCTGACTGTCAGAGCAATAAGACAATGGAATCAACTACCTAGGGAGGTGGTGGGCTCTCCCAGTCTGGAGGCATTCAAGGTGCGGCTGGACAGACATCTGTCAGAGATGCTTTGACCTGGATTCCTGCATTGAGCAGGGGGTTGGACTCGATGGCCTTGTAGGCCCCTTCCAACTCTACTTTTCTATGATTCTATGATTCTATTACACCTGAAACTCAGCTTAGCATTAAATCAAGCAACATGTGCTGACAGGGGAGCTGATCACTTGTACCCCTCTCTCATGCCTGAATTTCTCCCTGTAGTTTCTTTTTACACTGGGGTTAACAGACCTGTGAGTGTTTTTTAAAAAATAAAAGAGAGACTGCCAACTACTTGGGTAATTGGTCATTTCAACTGTGCACAACAATTACAATTGGTGCTAGGGATAGAAACTGGCTTCCCTATAGCAAAGGAGGAAATACTACTTATGTTAAAAGGGATAGAAAAACAGAAGTTGATCTTTTGAAATGGCTTTTGTTACAGTGGAGGAGGGGGGAACTAATCCATGCAACTTTAGCACATTTTTTCCTGCTTCTACAAATCTGACTATTTAGGCTTCTATACAATGCAAAAAGTTAACATATATTATGCATTCCAAACTCCACTAGGTGTTTCTTCAGGAGAAATGTTAAAACCAAGTAAGCTAAAAATAGTCTTACTATGCCTGCTCCCCCCCCCCCCCCCCAAATCACAAGGCCAAATACAGGAGGGTACTTCTCTACAGCAAGCCTGTTTAGGATCTGAATAACTGAGTTCTGATACAAGAAATTTACACAGAATCTTGATGGAAATATACTGCTATATTACAAAGTACTTGGTGCCTTTCTATACATGGGGTTTACATAGCGTTCAATGGGACTTACTCCCAGGTAAGTTGATATAGGATTGCAACTTACTTTACTCAATTTCTCACCTGAGCATGCGACAACGATGTTCACTAAGTCTGTTATAAGCATCTGCTATATCAGTTACATTTTTACTGCTCCAGAGTCTCTCGCCAACAGCACTTGCCCGGGGCCTGGAGTTACAGCAGGATGAAAAAAAAGATTAAGTCAGATTTTTAAAAAAACAATTTGTTACTGTCCCTTCTAAATAATTTGGTTTAAAGTATCTGCAATATAAACACTACAGATCAAGCACATTAAGTTACAGCTTGTTTTTCTATGAAGCACAAAAAACCAACCAGACTTCAAACAGCATTATAAATATGACACCCTAGCTTATGCATTGGATTCATTATTCTGATTATTAATATTCAAACTTTTAATCAACCACCATGTACATTTATTTTCCATGTGACAGAGAAACACTGTTCTTCCCCAGTAAGCATCAACACTTGTTTTCTGGAAAATTGTGAACCTTTAGTCAGTCTACAAGAAGAGATGCGTAGTATTTATGTATAGGGGTAGACATCCTAGATGTCATAATTGCTCCCTTAAGCATGTCTGAATCCTGTAGCACAAAAGGCATATGGCCATAAATTTTAGTTGCCTAAGTTGGCTAGCAAGCATGCTGGTACAGAAAACTTCAAATTTAAAATCAGCCCCTTTTCTGGGTTTCGAAAGGCTACTAACAGAAGTTTCAAGTGTATGCAGAAGCACATTTACGATATGAGAGTACTACCTATCCCAAAGGGCAAAGCAGTAATGATGCCTGGAACTCCTTGTATGGAGCTATCTCAATACTGGAGGCCCGAGGTCAGTTAGATGTGGGCTTCAGTTTCTTCTCCCTTCAATCCTCTTGCTCCTTCGTGTTCCTTTTTATGCAGGTCATTTGGTGTAAGTACACCTCCACCGCCCCCCTTGCTTTATAGCTCATATTGGTCTGAATTAATGAAGTTTGGGCTGTGGGGTAGGAGTAGTGACATGACGATAAAGTCTTCTGACTATGTCATTTGACCTCTTAATATCTGAGTGTCAGGCAGGCTCCTTTAGGACTATCCCAGTCAAGGTTGTAGCTCCCAGTCATGAAAGCTCCTTCCACTACTTTCAGACAGGATAAATAAGGAGGAGGAGAAGAGACCTCTAGAGAGTAAAGTTTTAAAACCCTGGTGTAAATTTTGCTGTGTGTCAAGGCCAGACATCAACCTCAATAAGATGATATCAGGACCATTAACACTTGTGATGAAAAAATCAGGTAAGTGATGAACTATACCAGAGTCTTGGGGTGAGATTAGTTGCATCCACATATTCTCCCCAGAGGCAAGCTTCTCCACCAAGCACCAGCTCTTTCTGTGATCTGCATCCTGTGTTTAAGGAAAAGAAAAGGCATTTGCTCATTTCATACTCTATAGGCTCAGTCTGATACAAATACAAGTATTCTATTTCAGATACAAAAAGCTCTCAGGATTGTGGGAGTACTCATTAATGTGAATGAGATGGACTATCACATATCCAGCCTCAAATGCCATGACTATTAAAAAAAAAAAATCCAGCTGGTCTGAGTTGCAACCTAGCCTCTGTTATCACTCCTGTTCTTAAACTGTAGAAAACACAAAACAAATGTCAGATAACCAAACGGTCAGTGCAATGGTTTCATATTATAGCTCAGTATCTTAACTCTACTAGAAAGACAGCATTAATACTCGTTCTGCAAGCAGAGAAATTAAGTTGGTGTCTAATACAGACTAGCATGCCATCTCCACTGAAAAACTGGAAAGTTAATTTGGATGAAAGGAGACTGGATGAGTGAACATGAATCAATTCATGCAACTCTCTCATTGGAAACAATGGGACTTAAATATGCTTAGCTTTGATTGATTGGATCAAACCCATAGAAAAAGACAACTAGAAGGTTTCAACAAACCGAGGAAGTTTAGCGGTTCGACATTGTAGTATTTCTTCCAGTCCTGGCCATAACTAATGTAGTCAAGGTACCAGGGTGCTGCCAGGATTGCCTGTTGCCCTTCTTTTGTTACTTTTCTTAGTTCTTCTTGATACATGTTCCCCATCCACACTTCAACTATTGTGTCTGGCTGTAGCTGAAAAGATTGAAACGTGGGTTTTAGATAGTATGCAGACAATCCATCCTAGCATAGGCATCTGGGGAGGGCATTCCACAACCAGGGTGCCACCACCAAAAAGGCCCTCTCCTTAGTAGCTACCTGCCACACCACATTTGGTGGGGGCACTTGGAGGAGAGCCTCTGAAGATGATCTTAGGGTCCTGGCAGGCATATATGGGAGGAGATAATCATTCAGGTAACCTGACCCCAAGCTGTTTAGGGCTTTAAAGGTTAATACCAACACTTTGAATTTGGCCCAGAAATGGACTGGAAGCTAGTGCAGATGGAAAAAGTACTGGCATAATATGATCACGCTGTACAGTCCCCATTAACAATCTTGCTGCCCTAATTTGGACCAGCTGAAGTTTCTGGAGCGTTTTCAAAGTACATTATACAATGCTCCTGGCACCCAGACACACCCGCAAACCAGATGGAAATCTACGCCACCCCTGGAGCTGGTGTAGATGAATCCCATTTCATTGGTTTCAATAGGAGGGAATGGTAAAAGGAAGGCAAAACCCCAGCCAGGAAGGGTGGAAAGCAGCAAAAACACTGTTCCTTCCTTACTTCCACCCTGCCGGCATGATCCTAGCAAGGTGTTGGATACCTTGGAGCTCTCAGAGATCAGGGATAGAATTGCCCTGTACACTCAGTTAACAGGCTAGAGATCAGATCATCTCTCAGACCTTACCTGCACTCCATTATCAAAGACTTCCTGCCAGACTATGGATTTCTTGTTAAGAGAAGACACTATGTCCAATATTCTAGGGCAAAGGGATTGAAAAAAATGTGTTATGCTTGCTTGCTTGCCCTGCATTTCAGCCAAGACTTGCTCCCAAAGCAGCTTTCTATCATTAAATCTTTCTAGAAGTAAACAATAAAATCTATTAGGAGATACATGGGTGGGTGTATGGCTGATTCTTCCAGCCCATGGCAGCTGATTATATTGTCCAGGCTCTTCCCTGCAGTGGGAGGGTGCTGAAGGGGCTGCAGATGGATATGGGGCTGGCTGATGCTTAAGATGCAAACCCACAATCAATGGCATGGCTACTAGTCATGATGGCTCTAGATTCCCTCCAGTGTCAGAGGCAATAGGCCTCCCAATACTAGCTGCTGGAGAACATGAGTGGGAGGGTGCAGCTATGCTCATGCCCTGCTTGTGGGCTTCCCACTGGGGCCCCTGATTGGCCGCTGTGGGAACAGGATGCTAGACTAGACATACCTTTGGTCTGATCCAGCACAGATCTTATGTTCCCTGCGTCCAAACTCAACACTCCAGGAAATGCAACATGTCATCTCTCTAAAGTGCTTTTTCCTAAATACTCAAAGCACTTTGTATGCACTTGCTCAGTATTCATTACAACAGTCCTGAAGGGCAAGCCAGTATTATCTCCATATTAACAATAGGGAGCTGAATTAAACTAAAGCTTCTGAGAAAATTGTCCCCTCCCACAGCCTCCAGTCAAACCCCACTTCCTGCATATCATTCGATAGTGCTTCTGCCTTACTTATATGTGCGTCTTGTGAAATATCTTGTAGAAACAAAGAACTTGGGTTAAAAAAATGGATTTGTCTAACTTATGCTTGTTGCAGAGTTTGGCTACAAGCCAAGAGAGTTAAGACACTGATTTCAACTGGTTCAAGTGTACCAAATTCTGCGTTAGATTGTGGCCTTCAGGTTTTGCTTGTGCTGAATTCGAACAGAATGAGTTCCTGTATGGTACTGAGCAGGTGTGAGTATCATGCTTGTAAAGTTTCAAATCACATGTTCCCTTAACCTACAAGAATTCATTGCTGACAGTAGTATAGTGGTAATTTTGGATGATAAGGCAGCAAGTAGGAGAAACAGCAGGAATACAGTAAGTGTTCTTACTTGAAAAAGAAAGAAACTCACTTCTCAATATAATAGGATTCCAATTTAGAATAGCTAAACCAAATCCCTTGCTTCTTCATGAACTCTGTCACATTAGGGTTGGACTTCCTATAAAGGAAAAAAGAAACACAAGTATGTTTCTTGCAATGGTCATGCTAGAGAAGTATGCTAGAGCATGCTAGAGAAGAACTAATGGGATGTATTGTGACCTGTGCTCTAGAAAAGACTATGCAACCACCAGACCCCAGAATCATCCAATATGCATTTGCTCAAAAAGACATGCTTTTAAAGTTTTCAACAATTACGCATGAGCAGGGATTCTAAGCTACACAGTACTGACATGAGATAAGTCTCTTGCTCTTTTACCCATATCCTATGCATACTCAGGCCACAATTCAGCTAAAGTGAAGCATTTCCAAGTCCCACTGATTTACTTCATTCTTTACAGGTGCAATCCTATGCATGTTTAGACAGAAAAGAGTGCATGCTGGCTGAGGAATGCTGGGAGTTGTAGGACTTTTTTCTGTCTAAACATGCATAAGATTCTTCCCTGAAGGTCTGTTCTCACAGTAACATATGTCATGCCTTCCCGATGCCACATTCTCAGAGGAAGAATTGAATTCAGAGATAGAAGAATCTGATTTTGGGCCTAGTCAAGGTATGGAGGGTGCTGGAAATTACCGTATTTTTCCGTGTATAAGACGCCCCCCCCCCGTGTATAAGACGCCCCCCACTGGGCAGTTTCACAACCACACGGTTCTCTCCTCGGCTTACTTCCGTGTATAAGACGACCCTCAATTTTTAGTCTAACAATTTTAGGGGAAAGTATAATCTTATACATGGAAAAATACTGTAGTCTTTGCCTGGTTTCACAGTAGATTGTGATCAGGGAGAGGCAGCTTCTTCTCCCCTACAGTCAGAGCTAGCATGGGGAAAAACACCTGAGTCATCCCTGCCTCAGGCACATTTATGAGGCTAGGAGACAGACTCAGCTGAGGAAGGGCCATGCCCAAGGTTGTCTCCCAGGCAATGCTGGCAGCTGAAAAGGTGGGAGGAAAAATAACCAGTTAGGCAGACTTATTGACTCCAGGCTAAGTTTTCCCATTGGGCTGGATTGACAAGTGAGGAACTCTAGTTGCCCTGTCCCACATAAAAATTGCCCCGAAGGCAAATGCGGTTTGTAGGTACGTGGCTGATCCCGGACACTCTTTTGCTTGGACTACTCTTGAACCACTATATGCCTTGAATCTTGTGCCTTGGGATCCTGTCTTGGATTAAACTACTGGACTAGGACCCCGTTTCTGGCTCCTATTTGGATTATTAGAGTTTATTTGATCTTGGGTTCACGAAAGACTCTGTTCCATGGACTCTGGTGAGGTGCCTGTATTTGTGTCCTGCTGTAATAAAGGAGTTCACTGTTTCTTTAACATGTGTTTGGTTGCCGATGTTGCGAGGGAGCCAGGCCTGACAACATATACCTTGTGCTGTTACGTTCATCCACAAGTTCTTCCAAGAGATCTCATTCCCAAACTAGTAAGTAAAATCAGAGAAATTGCAAGGATCCAAAACACCATGCTCAGTCCTGCATGCAAGCAGAGCTTCTGAGCCCACTCCCTTGTTTGAAAGCAACCTCCCATTTTGTTTAACAAACCACAGCCACAAACTCAGGGGAACATGGCCTCTGACATAATGCAGGGGGGGGGGGAGCTAGGGTACATGTGGATCCTGGCCTATATAATTATCACTTTTGTTACATTTTCCAACTAGACAGATCTCCGACATATGAACAATTTAGACGGTTAATGTCACACTGTACCAACAAGTGAAGTCCACTTCATCTCCTCCTAAGTGGATGTAGTCATCAGGAAATACTGTGCCAATTTCTTTGAATAATTTAGCCATGAAATCATAAGTTGTATTCAAAATGGGGTTTACAGGTCCATACGTGCCACTTGGATGTTTTCCATTGTAGCATGGTGTGAGGATATCTTTTTGCCCTTAAATAAAACATGCAAACAAATAAAGTTGCATGCTTTATGTTTGTTTTAAAAACAATTCCAAGAACTTAAATACATTTTTAAAATGTGGTCAAGAACATAAAACAATGTCTTTCAAGCTCTTTTAAAGTTGCACTTTGCAGGGTGAATACAGTTACTATGGAATATGAGACCTGGAAAATTGGGACACATAAGAGGTTTGCATTTACTTGATGCTATTAGTCATTTTATTCCAGGGATCAGAATTCTCTGTTCTGCATTCAAGGCTACTGAAGACTTGTTTCCATTTTCCAGAGCCTCCTGAACTTTCATAACTGGCATTGTCAGAAATGCTCTCTCTACTAGGAACAGAGGAGTCTGCCTTATACCAAGTCAGGCCACTGGTTCATCTAGCTTAGTATTGTCTGCACTAACCAGCAGCAGCTTGCCAGGTTTCAGTCAGGAAAGCAACAATGCTGTCTTAGGGTGCGATCCTATGCACGATTAGACAGAAAAATGTTCTACAACTCCTGGCATTCCCCAGCCAGCTATGCTGGCTGGGGAATGCTGCAGTTTGTAGGACTTTTTTCTGTCTAAACATGCATAGAAGTGTGCCCTTAGGAGTTGATGTTATGAAGTGAAAAGAAAAATAAAGAAGTGATCAGTAATAGAGTACAAAGGCAGATTTGTTGCAACAACCATGCTAAGAAGCTCAACTCATTTCAAGGCTATATTCAGCTCTTCATCAGCAGATATTAAAAGGCCAAACCAAACAAACCCACTTCTGTTAATGGCCATGCTGGCTGTGGATGGTGGGAGTTGTAGTCCAACACATCTGGAAGGCACCAGGTTGGGGAAGGCTGAGATAAGTTATATGTAGTGTGGTGAGAGCTGTGAACTGCTTTGGATTTAAAGTATTTTTCATAATAAATCTGCATTTGCACTCAATTACTAATCTTTATATTTCTTTTTTCTTTCTTTTTTGCTCCATATTACTACTACTACTATTATTACATTTATATCCCACCTTTTTTCTTTGTCCAAGGAGCCCAAGGCAGCTTACATATGTAGTCCTCCTCCTCTCCATTTTATCCTCACAACAACCCTGTGAGGTAGGTCACGCTGAGAGTCAGTGACTGGCCCAAAGTCACCCAGGGAACTTCATGGCCAAGTGGGGACTAGAACCCAGATCTCCCAAGTCCCAGTCCAACATTCTAATCACTACACCACACTGGCTCTCACACATTGGTTAGTTCACACATTGGTTAGTTTTGGTAACAATCATCTTTCAGAATAATACACATCTTACCTTTCCCCCAAGAGCTTGTATGTCCTGGGGTATCAAACTCTGGGATGACTCGAATCCCTCGTAACCGAGCGTATTCTAACACAAGACGCACGTCGGTGGGGGTGTAAACATGATTGTATGAATAGGCGCCCTGTGAAAATGTCCACATTTTTAATATGCCAGGAAAATGTCAGTAATTTTGAACAGCAGATTAAACTTGACTGCAGAGACATGTTACAGCCTTCAAAGATTGGGCTATTATTTATTTAATCAATTTGTAGACCACTTATACCTGGGGGGAAAAATCTCAAAGCAGTTTGCAATACAAAAAAACCAAAACAGACATTAAAATACAAAAAGTCATGCTAATATATATACAAATCCACATCAGTTGAAACATTTAGAATCAGAAAACTCAAAACACAGCAATATACAAACTGGGCAGCGCAACGGTCCAGTTCACAAACGCAGGGCTGTTGGTGCTGTGCATGAGCAAGCCCACTGCCGCCTGCCTGCCTGCCTGCCGCTTTTGCTTTGCATCCAGTTTAGCAAACAACCCAGGAATGCCCTAGGCTGTTTGGCATGACGTGAGAACCTGGCACTTTGCATTATTGATGTAGAAACAACCCATCATCCCATACCATTTACCATGCATAACATCTAGGGGGTGCCATGTTGGGGAAGGCTGCCCTGTTCATTACCCTCGTGGGCTGATGGCTGCCAACTGGTTTCACAGGTGACAAACTGTGCAGGACTGAAGTCTTCCTTCAGTAGGCATAAGCCTGCAGTTTTGCCATTCGAAATAAAAGTTGCAACTGATATGGCCCACGTACTACTGTTTCAAGGCCAGAAGAAAAGAACGATATTGTGCAAAGGTCTGAACTATAATGAGTCCAGAATTAAAGCCAACATCAGTCTACTGCAGGGGTTGGAAACTTGTGGCCATCCAGATGCTTTGGCCTACAACTCCCATCAGCCCTCACCATTGGCTATACTGGCTAGGGCTGATGGGAGTTGTAGACCACAGCATCTGGAAGGCCATAAGTTGGTCACCCCTGGTCTACTATATAAAGCTAATTGGAAAAAGTAAGTAAAAATTGAAAACAAATCACCAATTGCTATCGGCATTAATTAAACTGAACTGTTGGCCAATGTGGGAAGCAGGATGCTAGACTACGTATGCCTTTAGCTGGATCTAGGAGAACTCCTCTTATGTTCTTAACTTTAAAAAAGGGGGTGCAGGTAACAGGGAAAACATCAAGGCATCTGAACAATCCAAAATGTCTAAGGACAGTTTTTGTAGCTTAAGTTTGTTTTCATAAGCCTGCAACCTGTAATCAAAGCATTTCTATCGTCTTAAAGATTTCTCCAAGAAGCAAAAAGAGGTAGCCATGATGAAGAGGAGTAGCAGCAGCAATAGCAGTGACAATGGTGGTGAGAAGGCAGACTCGCTGAGGGAGGGGGCCCATTGAAGGTGTCTTGCCGAGGGGTCCTCAAAACCTGGAGCCAGCACTGGCTGCAATAATATCTATTTATTTATTTATTATATTTATAACCCGCCTTTTTTCCTGCAAGGAACCCAAGGCGGCTTACATAATCCTCCTCCTCCTCCTCTCCATTTTATCCTCACAACAACCCTGTGAGGTAGGTTAGGCTGAGAGGTAGGTTAGGCTTTGATTTGCCCAAAGTCACCCAGTGGGTTTCATGGCTGAGCGGGGAATAGAACCCGGATCTCCCGAGTCCCAGTCCAACACTTTCACCACTACGCCACACTGGCTCTCATACTAGATCTGGGTGTAGATCTAATAGTGATCTACATCCGGTGCGCCACCCATCCCTGCAACAGATCTCTGGCTCGTAGTTGTTTTTGCTGCAACAAACTAACACAGCTACACCTCTGAAAGTTGCGACAGCATCATTCCAAGAGAGCTGGGGAGCACTGGATGGTTTAAATTGAAAACTTTGGCTCATTATGCCTTTGAAATAACAACTTATGCAATATACGTTGCCTAATTTCAAGTTTATGTTTCCCAAAAGGTTTCTGTTTTTCTTTAATGTTTTTTATTTTAAGACGGGGGATTATATCAGAAGGTTCCACGTGACATGTACTTACCTGGGCACTCAGTTCAGGAAAAGTAACACTCTGATAAGGAAAAGAAGGGTCATCTACAATGTGCCAATGCAGGACATTGAACTTGTTAAAGGCCATGGCATCCTATGACACAGGAGGCAAGATGGTACTTCAGTTAGGCACTCTGCATTCCTAAATAAGTTTTTTAAGGGGGATTTTTATCCATCACTTAGCAAAATCTGATTTCAGTAGTCATGTTCTGCAGTATCTTGAGTGACAAAGCAACCTCACCACTGCTTCTCCAACCCCTACAATGTTCCTGATCCTGAAAGACCTTGGTGAGACAAAGCCTTTACACCCAATCCTAAATACATTTACACAAAATTTACTTAGAAGTAAGTGCCCCCAGGATACTCTCAACCCTCATAGCATCCACTGTTCCATTTCTAGAAGCAGCCATTGAAAGTGAACCTGATTGTAATGGCCCATAGATATAGCTCATAGAGTTGGAAGGAGCCTACAAGGCTATCGAGTCCAACCCCCTGCTCAATGCAGGAAACTAGAGGAGGGGTCTCCCGTCTAAGTAACAACCAGGCCTGACCCTGCTTAGCTTTCCACGCTCAGACAAGCTGAGCCAGCGTGAGCCACAGGCCCAGTAATAATATAGTTGCCAAAGCAAGCAGTAATGGTCCTTTCCAGAGGTTGTGGTTCCTCCGGGGGGGGGGGCAGTGCACTCCATTAACGAACTATGCAGATATCTGACTAACAAGCACTTCCGCAGTGGAAGGAAGTGAGAGCTGCAGATTCATCATGTACTGGATGACAAGCACTCTGGCCTATTGCAGGACAGGGGTGGGGAACTGGTCCCAGCCCCTTTCCCCAACCACCAATTGTGTGGTGGTTTCGCGGGATTTGTGCAGTTTTTTCCCCACTCTAAAAGGTCGAAAGGTCTCTCCTAAGGCTTAGTTACTGGCAGGAAGAGATTTCAGCTACAGCATGCTGGTATTTTTTATATTTCTGGTCCCATCCCTTTTGCCTTTGGCTCTGCCCACCACTGGAATGTGGGCCCTGAGGGCGTCTCTGAAATTGAATTCAGACCTCAACTTCTGTTGTAGGACATTCAGCCATTTTGTAGCTGATGTATCAAATATTTCAATCAATTTTAACATTAACCCTTTCCTTTGTAAGGAAACAGATGTTTTCAATTAAAATTGCCAAACTAGCCCCTTCAGAGGATTTTGGAGGTGGGAGGATCAGACTCAATTGCCAACTTACCAAATTGGTTAGGATAGATTTCAAGGGCAAGAAATGCCTCGATGTATCAAGCAAGATTCCTCGATAAGCAAACCTTGGGAAGTCGGTAATGTCGGATTCATTGATAAAGAACTATTCAAACAAAGAAGAGGAAGAGAAGGCTTAAGAGGTGGTCAGATTTAACTTTTGTGGTAAGATACTGTAGCATGTGCAGGGGGAAAAAAGCGAATGCATACGGTGTATCCAAATATAAACAAAGTCCATATTAAACTCAACTCAAAACATTTACATAAGCTTCCAGGGTTATCTGTCACCAATGGTTACAGCAAAGAAATACCTTCTTGCCTTCAATACTTATATTTGAACTTATTTCCCATCCTATTCCAGTTAAGAACTTGCTTAAAAAAAAAAAAAAAAGATTAACAAGGTGGTTTCAGCAGCTAACCCCCAATTCAAACATAAAGGTTCTTGAGCTATTTCTGGACAACCTCTACGGTACCTCATGCCCAAGTTGCAGAGGCCACACCAACATCCAAAATCAGTGAAGCTAGTCATTCCAGTGAAGCTAGTCATTTATTTCTTTCTTTATTAATTAATTATATTTATACATCTCCAAGTATCTTACAATGAAGAAAACTAGCCCATTGTTTTTAAAGAAACATAAGGAGGTTGATGTCTTTGCCAAGAAATGTAGCTAAATCTACAGATTGCACAACAGACATAGAAGTTTGCAGAACCTGACAGACATTCAGAAAACTTGGGGTTTTCAAGCAAGGGTACGGCCCGGCCTGTACATCTGTAGAGCCCACCTGCTTCAGTAAACAAAGGTGTCACTCACACCCAAGCCAACATCCTGAGTTAAGGGATACATTTATTCACAGCTGTAGTGCAAGTTTGAGCTCCCTCCAGGTCCTTTTAAGGTGCAATCCTTTGCAAGTTTAGACAGGAAAAAAAGCCTACAACTCTCAGCATGCCCCAGTTATGCTGGCTGGGGCATGCTGGGAGTTGTAGGCCTTTTTCTGTCTAAACTTGCATAGGATTGCGCCCTTAGTCTCTGAACCTTTACCAAATGCCACCCTCCTTTTTTGAAGCCTATCTTAAGAAAAACAAGTAGAAACTTATCATGTCTTAAAATGAAAGCTGAATACCACATTGGAAATCAAGTTCTATGGCAGCCTTTCTGATCCTGGTGCCCCCCAGATGTTTGGGATGACAACTCCCAGCATTCCTCACCATTGGCCATGCTAGCTGGCACTGATGGGAATTGAAGTTCAAAACCTCTGGGGGGCATCAAGTTGGGGAACGCTGTGGCACGGCTTGATTCGCAGCCGCCGCCACACTGTTCGTTGGTGTCCTTGGTCTAAAAAGGAAATTGGAGTTGTATTGGGAAGCTGCAAGTAGCCAGAGCAGGGTCTGGAGCACTGCTTTGATCTGCTTCTGATAGTCCATCCTTGGTTACACTGCAGCATCCAGTCTCTGAAACAACCTCTGAAGTACAGAGTAGCTCAGCCTTCCCCAACCTGGTGCCCTCCAGATGTTTTGGATGGCAACTCCCATAATTCCCAGCCAGCATAGCCAACACATCTGGAGAAGGTTGGAGAAGGCTGTAGTCAAACCCGAAAGCATTAATAACAGCTGTTACATCCAAACCCAAAGAAAAATCCAAATGATTAGTGGTAGTCCACCTTACTGTGAAGAATACTTACACTTCCATAGTCATCTTCATTTACTAGCTGGCTGAAGGTTTCTAACCCTGGAAGTCAAATATATTGAATTGTAATCCATAATTGGCAAAGTAACACTGATGCCATGCAAGAGCCATGTTGGACATTCCAAGGAAGTTGGTAAGAAAGAAAATACAAGTAACTTGTGCTCTGTCTCCCTAAACTTCTCTATCACATCCAAAGGAGGTGGGGGAAGGGGAGAAGCATGCATCCCATGTGGTAGATGATTTTCCCAGTGCAAAGAAAACAGAATCACCATCTCCCCACAAGGAATTGCACTTCTCTTTGCTTTGTTGTAGTCATGGAAGGACACTGGGTTGGGAAGGCTGTGATATAGGTTTAAAAATGATGGTGTGGAGATATACTAGGTACTGTACTACAACGTGGGTCACCTACTGAAACTAACTTGCAGATTCACGGAGGCTAAGGCTATCAATAGCTACTACTGTATATTACCTCCAGTATCAGAGGCAGTATGCCTCCGTATACCAATTGCTGGGGAACATGAGTGGGAGAGTGCTGTCGCACTCATGTTCTGCTTGTGAGCTTCCCATAGGCATCTGGTTGGCCACTGTGCAAACAGAATGCTGGACCAGAGAGTCCTTTGATCTGACCCAGCACAGTTGTTCTTATGTTCAGTAGATTCAGGGCAGATGAAATAAAGTACTTCTTCAGGGGAGGGGCTATGGCTCAGAGGTAACGCACGTGCTTTGCATGTAGAAGGTCCCAGGTTCAATCCCCAACATCTCCACGTCAGACTAGGAAAGAATCCTGCCTGAAGCCCTGGAGAGCCGCTGCCAGTCAGTGTCGTCAATACTGGGCTAGATGGACCCACGATCTGGCTCAGTACAAAGTAGCTTCCTGTGTTCACGCAAAGCATAACTATGGAATTCATTGCCCCAAGATGTGGCGATTGCCAGTGGCTTAGATGGCTTTAAAAGAGCATTAGATAAATGCAGGGGGAACCGGTTTACTAAATGAAATCTCTGTGTTCAGGGGCAATATTCCTCCAAATACCAACTGCTGGGGGAGAAACAGGGCGGAGGAAACAGAAATTCTTCTACTCACCGTGAATTTCAGTTCTCCACGAGTGGAGGAGGCCAGCAAGCTTGGGGTAAGCCCCGCCTCCGGGGCTGGGAAGGCAGACTTTGATCTGAGCTTCCCGGAGGAGGTGGGGCCTCCCCAGGAAACTCAGTTTGAGACTTCCAACGAACCGATCATTGCAGACGCCCTTGCTATCTTGAGTAGAAGGACCGCCGGTCCGTCGGCTGAAGGCCTGTGGAGACAAGAGGAGAAACTCCCTCCCACGGCCCAAATTAACATGTGCCCCGGAGGAGGCCGACCCAGGGCGGGCCTTGCTGGCCTCCTCCACTCATGGAGAACTGAAATTCACGGTGAGTAGAATAATTTCTGTTTCTCCTAGAGTGTCGGAGGCCAGCAAGCTTGGGGATGTAAAAAAGCAGTCCATCCCCCGGGTGGGCCTAACACCCATTGCCGGCCTCCTACTGGGGTGAAATGACCTTCTGCAGCACGCGCCTTCCGAAGGCACCCTCTGCTGAGGCCGCTAGGTCAACTTTGTAATGCCTGGTGAATGTGTGAACGGAAGACCAGGTGGCTGCTCTACCGATTTCCTCTAGAGGAGCTCTCTCGCTAAAGGCCGCTGATGTGGCCATTCCTCTGACTGAATGTGCTTTGATGCCCTCCGGAACCTGTATTCCACTGGAGGAGTATGCCATCGCGATGCAGTCGCGTAGCCATCGTGCTAGAGAAGCCACTGACACTTTCTTCCCTAGAGAAGAGTCTCTGAAGGAGACGAAGAGTGAGTTGTGTTGCCGGGTTGGTTTTGTTCTATCTAGGTAAAACTTGACCGCCCTCATGGCGTCAAGCGTGTGCCACTCCTTCTCTCGTGGAGAGGAGGGGTGTGGGCAGAAGGAAGGTATTACTAACTCTTGTGACCTATGAAATGGGGAGTTGACCTTTGGTATGAAGGTCGGATCTGTGCGCAAGACCAGCTTGTCTTTGTGGAAGATGCACAGTTCTTTGCTGCATGATAGTGCCCCTAATTCTGAAACTCTCCTGGCGGAAGTGATTGCTATTAGAAATATTGTCTTCAAGGTCAGTACCTTGAGCGAGGCCGCTCCTAATGGCTCAAAGGGTTGTTTTGTTAGCGCCTTGAGCACTACGTTGAGACTCCAGGTGGGGAACCTGGGCACACGGGGTGGCCTAATCAGGGCAGCCGCCCTGAGGAATCTCTTAACGTGGGGGTGCACCCCGAGGGGCGAGCCCTTGGAGTCTCTTAGCACTGAGCCCAGTGCCGCTACCTGACGCCTGAGTGTGCTAGTGCTAAGGCCAGATGACAGCCCTTCTTGGAGGAACTCGAGAATGTCTGGTGTTTCCGCGCCCAGCGGGTCCCTTCCAGTGGTTCGTGACCAACGGAGGAATGCCCGCCAGGTGCGGTCGTATGTCTTATGTGTAGAGGGCCTCCTGGAGGCCAGGAGGGTATTGATTACCTTAGTGGAGTAACCACACTTGGTTAGGAGGCCCCGTTCAGTCTCCAGGCGGTCAGCTTCAGGAACCCTGGGTCTTGGTGGAAGATCGGGCCCTGGCTGAGAAGGTCGTGCCTGAGAGGAAGCCTGATGGGCCTCCCGACTGCCAGGTTTACCAGGTCGGGAAACCACGGCCGTCTCGGCCAGTGAGGGGCTATTAGAATGACCTGCGCTTGTAGGTTTCTGATTCTCTGGATTACTTTTGCTATTAACGGGAGTGGAGGGAATGCATAAAGCAGGCCCTCCGGCCAGAGACTGGTGAGCGCGTCTGTGAGCTCTGCATCTCTTGTTTGGTAGCGAGTGGCAAACCGTGGCAGCTTCGCGTTCTGTGTGCTCGCGAAGAGGTCTAGACACGGTTGGCCCATGTTCTTGACTAGAAGGCTGAAGACTTCTGGGTGAAGGGACCACTCTCCTTGGTCCAGGGTTGTTCTGCTGAGCCAATCTGCTTGTATGTTCAAGATGCCCCTCAGGTGTTCGGCCCTGACGGAGCTGAGGTTGCGTTGTGCCCAATTGAACAGTGCCGTGGCTTCTTTTTGGAGAGCCTTGGACCTCGTGCCCCCTTGTTTGTTGATATAGGCTTTTGCTACTACACTGTCTGTCTTCACTAGAACGTGTTGTCTTGATAGCGCTGGGGCAAATTCTTTCAGTGCTAGTTTCACTGCTCTCAGCTCCAGCAGGTTGATGGAGAGCTGAGTCTCTTCTTTTGACCAGAGCCCTTGTGCGTGCCCTCCTTGGCAGACTGCTCCCCAGCCTGTTAGGCATGCGTCTGTCGTTAGTGTGACACGTGTGGGAGTTTGGATTTGGATTCCCTGGGAGAGGTGCGCTGGGTGGCACCACCATTTCAGTGCATTGGCCACTGGGAGTGGAAGGGGCAGTGGCGGATTGAGATTGCGGGCGATCTCGAGCTGGTAGTCGAGGAGGAAGGACTGCAGTGGCTGGAGTGGAACCTGGCCCACTGTACTGAGTCCTGGCAGGACACCATCATCCCCAAGAGCCTGGCTAGATCCTTGAGGGGAACCATGTCTTTGGCGAGGAGGTGTGCTGCCAGCCTGCTCGTTGATGTCTGCCTGTCAGGTGACAGGAACATCATGTCTGTGGCAGTGTTCAGGGACACCCCTAGGTGCGTGAGTACCTGAGAGGGGTTGAGGGAGCTCTTCTCCTTGTTGATCAGGAACCCGAGGCTTTGAAGTGTTGACATGGTCAGGCTTGTGTCCCTGATGCTCTGCGAGTGGGAGCGAGAGCGAATCAGGATGTCGTCTAGGTAAGGGTGAAGCTGGACTCCCTTTGAGCGTAGTAGTGCTACTGGGGCCAGCAGTACTTTCGAGAAGACCCTTGGAGCTGTAGCCAGACCGAAGGGAAGAGCTCTGAATTGGAATTGTTTGCTGCCATAGCTGAACCGCAGGAACTTGCGGTGGGCAGGGCGTATGGGAATATGGAGGTATGCTTCTGTTAGGTCTATCGAGGACAGGTAGTCTCCTTTCTGCAGGCAGTCCTTTATAGACTTGAGAGTCTCCATTTTGAACCTCTGCTTCTTCAGGAAGCGGTTGACTTTCTTTAGACTTAGGATGGGTCGGACTCCGACGTTCTTCTTTGGTACGGTGAAGAAGACTGAGAATATCCCTTGGTTCCTCTGCGTCGTCGGGACTTTCTCGATCGCTTGGATGCGTAGGAGGTGTTGGATGGCTGCTACGGTTTTCTGATGTTTGACCGGGTCTCTGAGCCGGTGGGTCCTGAAAAAACTCTCTTTTGGCTTCTTCTTGAATTCTAAAGAATAGCCCTCTTGGATTATTTCCAGAAGCCAGCGGTCGGAGAACATCCGTTCCCAGGTCTGTGAAAAGCCGCGAAGTCTCCCTCCCACTGGGGGAGGAAAGCAGTCAGGCAGAGTTGGGCTTCTTATTCTGGGAGGGAGTACCCTTGCGTGCTCCTCCTTTTGTGTTGTTGTTGTTGTTGTTCTTGTGCCATCGAGGCTTGTGTCCTCCTGTTGAAAAACTGCGATTGGAAGAGGAGGAGGAGGATGGGTTAAATGAAGACTTGTTCTTGGTGGAGCGAAAGGAACCATATTTTTGAGACTGTCGTTTGAAGTCTTTCTTTTGGGAGTTTAGCAGGGCTTTTTTCTTGTCTTTTGTCTCCACAAGAACATGTTCTAATGGGTCGCCGAATAGTTGTTTCCCTGCGAAGGGCACACTTGCTAGGCTTGATTTGGTCTTACCGTCGGCTCCCCAGTTGCGCAGCCAAATGTTCCTTCTGGCAACAACGCTGGAGGCAGCAGCTCTTGCTCCTAGCTGGAAGGAGTCTAGCGAGGCATCCGCTAAAAAGGATGCTGCGGCCTGAGTGTCTCTAATGAACTCTTTGATTTCTCTAGAGTTGGGTTTTTTCTGGAGAATCTTATCAGTTCGGAGACGCAGTGCCCGCGCTACGATGGTAGCTGTGGTGGAAGCTCTCACAGCGGTTGTGGTAGCTTCAAAGCATTTACGGAGCGCTGTGTCTGCTCTCTTGTCATGGCTGTCCGGGAGCTCGTCTCTTTCCACAGGCATCAAGCATTTTGATGTCAGGGCGGAGACTGGGTCGTCGACCTTGGGGACCGACAGCTGCGCCATGTCTTTGCTTGCCAGACGGTATAGCTTACTGCAGGCGCGGTGTGGGGGTTTAGGGTTAGCAGGTTTGGCCCACTCTTCACACAGGATCTTGCGTAGGTTCCACGGGATTGGAACCTCGGGATGTGTAGGTAGTTCTTCTCCTGGAAATACTGACTGGTTTCCTACACTTTCTGGAACTTCGTCGGTTGGTCCGCTGCCCTCACTTTTCAGGTCAAGCTCAGGACAGAACCCTGGTTATCAACTTGGGGAAGGCTTCTGTCGCGAAAAGGCGCCCTTTGGGTGGCGTGTTCTTTGGTTCGTCGCTGTCATCCGAGATTTCTCCGTCTTCACTCTCGGAGATGGATGCTGCGCTTGCCCGAGACGGTGAGCGGCTGGACCAGGTACTGACAGAGGCTGTAGGAGACCTCTCTCTTCTTCTATAGGCGTTCTTTGTCTTTGATGTGTTGGCAATGCGTTTGACTTTGGGCTTGGGTGGACTCTCTTCACATTCTTCCCAAGAATCGACCGTAGAGGCTGGAGAGGGTGATCGCCGTCTACGGGGACGGTCTCTGCTCTCTCGTTCTGCCGCTCTGCTGCTAGTCAACTCGTTGCTGATGGTATGCATACTTTGCACCATTTGTGCCATCAGAAGACACATGTTGTCTCCTTTGTTTGTTTGGGTGTCTTGCACAGTCCCCTGTGACTGTGGTACATCGAGGTGTGTTGCGTCCATTGGTAAAGCTGAAGCGGGAGCTGCATGTTCCATGTTTGTTAGTTATATTCCTGAGAGCAAGAGATGAAACGTGAGGCTTAAAAAAAAAATATTTTTTTTTAAACTATCCTACGCCCCCTGGTGGTGTGAGGAGGAAGCACTCGAAGCTGCTTCTCTAAGAGCACTCGGCTCTTAGTCAGCAGCCATGGACGGATGAGAGTGCCCTGCCCCCACACGAGCCACGCGCCGCTGTGCATGCGCGTGCCTGCCTGCTCTCAGCTGGGGACTGATCAGCCTGAGGGCAGTCAAAGGTGGGTGGCCCTGGCGGCCACCAAGATGGCCGCGCCCGACCGGCCAGCACATGAGGGACAGGTAGGAGAGGTTGAACCAGTGAGGCGAGGGGGGTGGGGGGACGGGCCCCCTGCGGTGTCGAGCGATGCGCGGCCTCTGCGAGGCCCTCCGCGCCACGAGCCCCCCCCAGGGACGCCAAGACCCGAGAACGGCGGCGGCGGCGCGCGGTGCCGGCCCTAGGCAGGACCGGTGTCGGGACGGGCCCTCTGTTCTCAGTAGCCTCCCGGCCCCTTCTATCTCACGCTGGTCTGGAGCGCTGCTGCGGGGGCCGGGAGGGGGTGCGCTGCTTTGCAGCCCTCTCCCGCTCTGATGGAGGCGTGGAGCGCTGCGGTGGGGGAGGCCCGGGCCTGCAGCCTTCCCCCGCGTTGTTGGGTGGCGCGGCGTATCGGCCGCGCCGGGCCTAGCCGGAACTCCCGTCACCTTCGTGGGTGGGGGCAGCGCGGCAGAGCAGCGGATGCGAGTTTCTCGCGCCCGACGACCGCAGCCAAGCTGGCGGTCGTCGCCGCTGGGCGGGGGGGGGGAAGGGGGAAAGCTCGGTCCCCTGCCCTAAGCCTAGGAACTTGGGGGGAGGGGAAGGGCCGAGGCGCCTGGGACCCGAATCCCTTCCCCCCCTTAATGAGCCGAAACCCCCAGGAGGAGTTGCTCCCTCCCCCCCGCCGGGCCCTCCCGGGACGAATGGGGAATTCCCTCCATGTCTGGTGGGAATTATCCCGGGTCAGGCCTTCTGCTTTTCCACCCAGGGTGGTTGCATGAGGCTCTGAGACCTTTTCCTACCGTCCCGGTTTTGTTGAGGTTTCTTTCTTCTTCTTTGATTCTTTTTTCTTTGTTTTCGCGCTGGAGCAGCGCGAGGTGTCTGCCTCCTTCCCGAGGCAGGAAACTAAAACTGAGTTTCCTGGGGAGGCCCCACCTCCTCCGGGAAGCTCAGATCAAAGTCTGCCTTCCCAGCCCCGGAGGCGGGGCTTACCCCAAGCTTGCTGGCCTCCGACACTCTAGGAGAAGCTGTTGCCTTCATGCTCTGTTGCAGGCTCCCCAGAAGCTTCTGGCTGGCCATTGTGGAATAGCCCCTTGGTCTTAATCAACAGGGCTTATCTTATGACTCACCTCTTAAAGCTCCCCAAACTTTGCTTGCCTTCAGCACAGCTGTAGGTTCTGATACTTGGAGCTGATCTTTAAGGGAAAATGACAATTAACACTGAGTGGCCTTTCAGTAATAAAGATTACAAAAGGATCAATTGCTTTGCTCTAAGAACAACCATTCTCAGAATGTTGGGGTCAATTCTGCATGCAGCCTGCTTATCTCCAACTGAAGTCAATATGCCAGATTGCAGCCAGGGCAGAAAAACTGGTTGCTATAACTCCTAGATTTAAAAAAAAAGCAGTAACAACCTTCATCGATTAAGGAAAAATAAAAGGTTAATTCTGGTTCACTAATGGTCTTCATTTAGCTATAAACCAGGGGTGGGCAACCTTTTTACCCTTCGAAGGGCCACATTCCCTTGGAAGTAACCTGTTGGGTGCCACATGGGTGGGGACAGAGGCAACAATGAGTGGGCCCCTGGTCCCAGCTTCTCGCCACTCACACTCATTCTCTCTCTTGCTCACACACCTACACATATGGAATGGGGGGGGGGAGAGATTTACCTCTTTTCTCCCCCCTCCCTACGATCTTGATGAATATTGCTCCCCTTCCATTGCCATTCACCTTTTTCTTAAGCTTAATAGCAGAGGAGCAGAGCACTTTGAAAAATAGGATTCACGGGATTTGTACTTTCAAGAGCCTTCCCCTCTCCCACGCTGCTCAGCAGGGAACAACTGAGGAGCAGGGGGAAGAGGCCAGCACTACTGTACGGATGACATTAAACTGTTACCTGCAGCTCCTTTGCCCTGCTGCCCAGCTGTTCCCTGCCAATAAGCTGAGCAGAGCAGGAGAGGGGGAGGTTTCCAAAAGTGTGAATCCAGAAGAATCTGTTTTTTCAAGGTGCTCTTCTCTTCTGACTTAGGTGAGGAGGGGCCCTGGCAGGGAAGGCTTGCGCAGAGCCTACTGGAGGCTCAAGGGGCCACATATAGGGTGACTGTGGCCCGCAGGCAGCCTGTGGGTTGCCCACTCTTGCTATAAACAGGTTCTTCTCCAAGTCAGCCTGCATGACTTGTGACTCCCGTCCCCCAAAGACAAACACAGCTCAAGCCACAGCTCCAGCCACTTGCCAGCTGCTTAATAGTTCCCCTGTTTTTGCAGTCCCAGGTGTGCCACAAAAGCGGTAAGCTTCCCTGATGCAGCTGCTATATAGGGCTACAAGTTGTGCAGGCCTGCTCTAAACAGTTTCTTAAAATTAATCATTCTTCCCAGCAAAAATGCAAGTGGAAGTGTGCTGTTAGTTTAGGAACCACTTCTCTCTTTCCCCATTTTCAGAGACTCTCCTGTATCATTGCACTTATACAAGGTTATCAAGTAACATAAAGCAAACAGATGCAAACAAGAAGTGAAACCTTACACCCCCTCCTATCTTAGAAGACAGCTGGTGTTCAAGGTCATCAGCCCACACAGGCCTACATGCTTGAATACATTAGTACAGGGCTCTCCAACCTCGGGTCCCCAGATGTTGCTGGCCTACAGCTCCCAGCATACCCAGCCAGCATAGCTAATGGCAAGGGATTCTGGGAGCAGTAGTCCAGCAACATCTGGGGACCCAAGGTTGGAGAGCCCTGCATTAGTAGATCCATTATAATTAACAGGACCAGGACTCAAGCTGCATCCCCTCTATTTCTGAAGTTCAGAGGAGAGTGTGGATCCTTACATAATCAAAATGGCACCATCCACACATATGGGGGAGTATCAGATGGTTTTGCATAAGCAAGAAAATCTTTAGCAAAAAAAAAATCCTTAAGGAGGTGGGGGAAATCCCAAAGCCAGCCCAATGAGGACTGAGCATACTCAGTGGCAACTGACTGCTGACTGCTGGGGAAAGTGGAAAACCGCGTGGGAGGGGAAATGGAACAGAGTATCCTTGAGGAGGGCATGGCTAACTGACTGGAACACTGAAGAAGTGCACTCCAGACTGCAACATTTTGTTGCCAGCCCTACTTCACAGTCGGTGTACAGAGTGTTTGACTGGGACTCGGGAGATCTGGGTTCTAGTCCCCACTTGGCCATGAAGCTCACTGGGTGACTTTGGGCCAGTCACTGACTCTCAGCCTAACCTACCTCACAGGGTTGTTATTAGGGTAAAAGGAAGGAGGAGCATGTTTGTCGCCTTGGGTTCCTTGCAAGAGGAAAAAAGGTGGGACATAAATGTAATAATATCACACACACACAAACACTCTTGTTTACATCTAAACTTCCAATCATCCAGCTGTACTAGATTTCTATGTAACCTGTAAAATCAATGATCTAGTCTGGGTACATAGGATTACTGCACGAAGCCTTGACAAGTGTCAAGCATGACACAATTCATCCTGATTATTAAGAACATACGTTTCTACAACCATATTTCAGCACTTTAGATAAAAATTCTACAGAAACACAAATACAGCCATTAATCTCAGCGAGTCATATCCAAGAACTTTTTTGAGCTGAGCCAAGCTATTTACTTCCATTACTCACCTAATAAGCTTCTAAATACGCAGGTGATTATTACAATCAACTATATATGCTAGAAAAAACAGTGCCCACTCATACACACAAGCAAGTATAAGAAAAGAGGCACTCTACAGAAGAACGTCATGCAGCCTTTCCCAACCTGATGTTCTCCATGTTTTGGTCTTCAGCTCCCAGAATTCCTGATCATTGGCCATGCTGGCTGGGGCTGAAGGTAGTTGAAGTCCAAAACATCTGGAGGGCACCAGGTTGGGGAAGACTGCTGCAAGGAATCAATGTAGTTGGGAAGGAAGACGGCTCCACTAGGTTACACCCATCTACATCATCAGATACTCACAGGTTTCATCTGATGTAATGCCAGGATATTTATCACATTCAGAATCCTCTGCAGTGATAATGACCTGAAGTGAGGATAGCTCTGTTTCAGAATGACGTTTCTCCTCATCACGATTCTGCCACTTGGAATATCCAAACATGTATTCATAATACCTGGAAGTGAATCCAAAGGCACAGAAAGACATTATCCACAATTTGCTTTCTACCAGCATCGCAAAGGATCCAAACTGATAGGTTCCACTTACAAGAAAGTTGTTTTTTTTTACTAAACGTTAGGAAGAGCTTCCTGAGGGTACAAGCTATTTGACACAGTGCCTCAGAAGGTGGCAGTCTCTCCTTCATTGGAGGTTTTTAGACAGAGGCTGATGCTGCAGTAGTGGATTTCCTGCATTAGCAGGGGGTTAGATGAAATGTCAGGTCCCTTCTAACTCTGATTCAATGGGCTGTGTCCAACGTTAGTCTAACTTAAGTCCCATTCATTTCAATGGGCCTACTCGAAGTTTGGCTAATGCTGGATACAACACTGCAATCAGAAATAAGGGAGGTTCTCCTGGAACCGATGCTCAACTGTACAGGGTGACTCTAGTATACTACATGTTCCAAACTGACTAAGATCAGCAACTAGAGAACAAGCTTTCACCATTCATTTATAGGAGTGCTTCCCCATTCAGCGTTGCATAAAGCAGAAGTAGGTGGTTGTAGTTTTTAAACTTTTTGCTGAGATGCAGCTTGCACTTTTGTCTTCCCTACCCCTTTATTTGCAGCTGTATCTATTGTATTTTGAGGGTGTGATCCACTTTTTGTTTGTGACACTTTAGTTTAATCTATGTGTTGAAAATCAATACAATGTGTTTTAAAATGTTTGAAAACCACTGCTTTACTTCAATACTCAAAGGTTATCATTTCATGATTGTAATCTTAATACATTCCTTGTTTGTGTAAACAGGTTTTTTTTAGGATGCTTCTGCTCACATCCTCTTTTATTAGATCATCATTCACACTGGTCACAGTCCAACACAGAGTTAGGCATGCTTAATCAATGGATCTAAATGCACCGAATTAGATTGTAGGCCACCAAACTCCACAGACCAGAGAACACCGGAATAGTGAACTTCAATGACCAGACAACACTATTATTGTTTATATCATCCTTCCCCAACCTGGTGGCCTCCAGATGTGTTGGGTGACAACAACTCCCATCATCCCCAGCTAACATGGCCAATGGCTTAACACCATTAGGAGACCACCTTCTGCCATATAGGCTGACCCAGTCTCTATGTTCTGAGAGGGGAAGCCTTGCTTCCTGTACCATGGCCTACTGATGTTCATTTGGCTGCACTGCAGGGGAAGGCCTTCTCCATTGTGGCACCCACCAAGTGGAATGATCTCCCCAAAGAGATCAGGTGGGCTCCTAGTGTGGAGTGTTTCCACTGATAATTCAAGACAAATTTGTTTGCCTGGGCATTTCCCTGACTGTTAGCATTGGCAGCTATTCCTGGTTATTTTATTGCTTTAGTACTGTTTTATTGATTGGTTTTATGGTATTTTGTCATGATTTTTGTGAAGGACCAGCACCCGGGTCCTATGCGTGAGTTCGGCGCTTAACGGGTTAACCGGCACTGAGTTACAACCCGTACAAGCAAGTGAAACCGACTAGGAGGTTTGCGTACACAAGAGGAAACTAGAGCCCTTTAAATGACCAAATAAGGCTTTATTTATTTACACAAGATACGGAGCGGAACTAACAGCTTTCTAGGAATACTATAATGTCAACACAACCTGAGGTGACCTCTACGTTTATCAGTGAAACAGGCTCCCAGGCTAGCGCATTGGGATTAGTCAGTTACCTTAGACTAAAGACTTTACGCTAGTCAATTTCAGCCTGGCTCCGGGTCGGCGGATCCGGGGATGAGAACAGCTTACTTCAGCAGCCGCTTGGAGGATGAACCTTGTTCCAAAGCACCGTGTGTTCCCAACAACCCCTCACAGGAAGGGAGAGGGGTTTTCTACCCCTGTGTTTCCCGCTCTCCCCACCCTCCAGGTCAGGTGGGGGCTTATGCCTGCCCCTTCGTATCAGGTGGGCGTATTCCTGCCCAGGAAGGTGACGTACTGGGTACTTTACAGCTCTTTGAGACTGCCCTGATAGTTTGATGGTCTTGATGGTCCTTTCTTGGGTTTTGTGGAATTCAACCGAGACTCTCCATTGTTGGGGATGCCGGTCTGTCTGGCTACTTCCCTGTAACTCAATCCCCCCTCCTCGCCCCCCTCCCCTGGACGGAGGCTGTGTGTGTGTGTGTGTGTGTGTGCATGCATGCATACTCGTGTCAGGCTTTCTCCACAATTTTATCTTGTGACCCACTTTGGGATTGAAAAAAGTGCTATAGAAATTTTCTGAAATAAAAATAAAAGAAAATGCCAAAGGATGTTGACTCTCCCATCACTTCAACCTATGATGCCAGTTTATCCCAGGAATTTTGTGTGTGAAATTACCCCACTCTATGGGGGGAAGAGAGTAAGGACACAACCATATGCGTGTTTAGACAGAAAAAAAGTCAGACAATTCCCAGCATGCCTTGGATACCCATGCTGGCTGGAGCATGCTAGGAGTTGCAGGACTTTTTTCTGTCTAAACATGCATAGGATTGCGCCCAAAGTAGTGTTAACAAGCGACTTCCTGGTGGTTGGTGGTCCCTTGAAGAATGTTGGAAACCTTCAATACCAAACTTTAAAATTTCCTTATGAAAATATGTCTGTTTTACATGCTGATGTTAGAAATTAACATTCAGTGCACCCTACCATTGAGAATAGATCCTCCAACTACCGATATCCATATTAGGTGTAGTGTACTGAGTGGACACATGCAAGGCAGGCAAGAATCCTGTACCTTTAAAATCAGTCAAATAAATAAATAAGTAATAAAACCTAGTCCTAGGTTAACATGTTCATGCTCAGTGGACCTTGGTCTGACCCACTACTGCAATCCCTACTTTGACTTTATCTCCACGTTGGAAAATACTTCACCAATCTGATTTTACACACCGTTTGCTGAAAGCAGACAAGTCCTTGGGGGTGGAGGAGAGAAAACAGTTGACAACCTGAGTGGCACCTCCCCCATAGCAGAACCATAGCACTACAGAGTTGGAAGGGACCCTAAAGGTGATCTACTTCAACCCCTGCAAGTTGCAGCTACACCAGGGGTAGGCAGCCTACTGCCCTTCAAATGTTTTGGACTCCAACTCAGGCCCAGCCAAGGTACTGTGGGAGTTGTAGTCCAAAAGATTGTGGCGGGGGGGGGGGCAACCAGATGTTGCCTAGCCCTGAGCTGCAGCATCCTTGACAGGAGGCTATCCAGCCTCTGCTTAACTGCCTCCAAGCAAAGGAGAGCCCACCATCTCCAGAGGCAGTCGGGTCCCCTGTGCAAGAGCTCTCCCGATGTGCCTCCTTGCCATTTCCACCCATCGGTTCTACTAGTCCTGCTCTCCGGAGCTACAGAGGACAAGTTTGCTCCATCCTCTACCTGACACGCCTTCAGACATTTCGCAGCTTTCCCCAGCGAGAGATGTAGAACTTCAGCTCCCTTCAGCACCAGGAATTCTGGGAGTTGTAGTCAAAACATCTGGAGGCATCAGGTTGGGGAAGGCTGCCGTAGCCGATTCTGCTCACACCCGTCCCACCCTCAGGGGGGCCAGCTCTCCGCTGCCCAGCCCGGTGCCCGCTGCACCTCAAATCCGAGGGCTTCCCCGAAGGGAGGGAAGAGAAGTTCACCTGCGGAAGGCATCCTGCAGCAAAGAGCAGCCCGGCCCCGCCGACGACCCCGGGCCGTGGATGATCTGGAAGCGCTGGGGCGCCAGCTGCAGCCGGGCTGGCGAGATGCGAAGCGAGCCGGGCAGAGGCCAGAGGGAGCCGGAGGGGGACGCGCCCGGCGTCGTCTCCTGGTTCAAGAACAGCTGCTCCTGAGCTTCGGGCGCCGCGTGCGCTTGGTGCAGGGACGAGGCAGCCAGCGCCGTGGAGACCCGCAGCAGCAGCAGCAGCAGCCCGAGCAGCTCCATGCCTCCTGCGCCCGCCTCTAGCAGCAACCGGGGGCCAAGGCCAAGCCGCCGCCTGACGAACTGGAGGCAGCCTCTCCGCAGCAGCGCCGCCGAGCGCCGCCCCCTTCCTCATCCCGACCGCCCTGAGCAGGAAGAAAGAAGCCGGCCCTCTTGCACGGGAGCGCCCAGAGAAACAGGCACGCGCGCCCCCGCGCGCGCGCCCAGGCCCGACAGGAGCTCGCTCAGGGCCCCGCTGGGACCTGGCGATGCCTTCAGCGGCAGAGCCCGAGAGTGTCTCCCTCGAGAAGTCTTCCTGCCTGGGCAAGCCTCGCGGACTAGCGCAGGCGGGAAACGTCGGCCTCCGGAGAAAAGCTGTGACAAAACAATGCTCGTCGCTCCCTTCCCCCCTCCCATCGGCCATTGTTTGCCTTGTCGCGCATCAATACCGGATTATTCCTTGGCCTGTGGCTCCAGAACGAGGCAAGCCGAGGCATTCTGGTTCCAGAAGCAAAACAAATCGAAATATATAGTAAATTATATGCTTGACTAGAGCTTGCCATCTCGCTAGTAAAATCACCGGAACAAAGAAATTATCACAAGGTGACAAGTGCTCAGATCTCATTCTCATTATACCAGAAACCTGGGGGTTATGCAAGGAAGCTGAATGGTGGGATATTCAAGACAGATAGAAGAATTTCTTCACACAGCGCATAATTAAGACTATGAAACTTGCAACCACAAGGTGTAGAGATGGCCAACCACCAACTCGGATGCTTTTACAAGGGGACTAGACATGAGTTGGAGGGTGCTGTTGTGCTCAGGTCCTTAATCCTATGGGCTTCCCACAGGCAGCTGGTTGTCCACTCCCTGAATAGAATGCTGAACGAGAGAGGCCTTTGGCTCTCTGTGGACAATACTCATGATTAAAGCAAAGGATGGTTGAACTGGTATCCATCAAGGGATTATTTTTCTTGAGTTTTCCTATATGCTTATATTAAATTAATTTCCTGCACATTGCCCTTTCTAAATATTTATTATTCTCTCAAATGTTGAGCATATTGCAACAACTCTCATTTTTTATATAGCATTTTGTATCACCAAGTACTATAGTATTTGATGTACCGTACTTATAACAAGATTTGTTGTATATTAACAAGGTGGGTGAGGGGAGACATTACAGAGGTGTACAAAATCATGCATGGTGTGGAGATGCCAGGGATTGAACCTGGGACCTTCTACATGCAAAGCACAAGCCCTACCACTGAGCTACAGCCCCTCCCATAATTTCTTTTCCCCACTGACTTGGCTTTAATTGGTGCATCACACCAGATTATGCAATTCTGTCTCTTTAAAAATTTGTAAATGCCCATCAAAATGTTGCACTCTGTTGCAGCACCCCGCCCCAAAGTATATCATGTATCAGGAGGGGCCCCATTATGGCTGTCTTGCCCAAGGGCCCTCCAAAACGTGGAGCCAGCACTGTGCTGGAGAAGCAGACATATCTCAGGATAGATTAGATTTCCCACTGTTGTCCCTTTTACAGTCATATGATAAGCAGGTGTCCTGTCACTGCCTTTCCATGCCAGCTAAAGTGACACCTTTTACATTTCTGCCTGTTATGCAGCTGTTAAGGCATGAAGCCTCTCTGTCAAGAGTGTGGAGGGATGCATCTCCCACTCCTGGTTGCATGCCAAGTTGCCAGCAGTCAAAGAGCTCTGGAAGCGGTCAGGGAGTGGAGCTGTCATACTCCGATTCCTTGCCTACTGTGTTGTGAGTGAGGCTAAGGTTGTTTTTTGTTTTTGTTTTAATGGTACCTTGCGTGTTTGTTTGTAGGAAACATCCTAGTTAGTGTTTGCCCGGGGCCCTTCCTGTCTTACATGAAATATTCCAAGGCCTCATTCCTTCTGTGACTCATTCCAGGCGTATATGGGCCACACCATGTTTGTACATTATTTTCAGTACTATATTTATACATACACCTAGCTAAGTGGATGCACCTATTAGAAGATGGGTGTGTTATTTGTTTGGCTGACATGGTCTTGTTCCAGTTCTGTATTACAGTATGGACCCAATCCAGGGGAGTTCCTGCTGGCCCAAGGACATGAATGTGTGCAGTGAGGAAGAGAACTCCCAGTGGAGTTAAAGCCTTTGGAGAGGTCCAAAAGGGCTCTCTGTTTTTAGCCATGCCCATTTCTAACCATTGTAATGCACAGATGAACAGGAACAGCACCACGTTTGATGGGCCCTTGGGACATCTCCCTGAATGGGCCCCATGCCCCCCCGGAACCCACCCCCTAGGCCAGTGTTCTCCAACATTGGGTCCCCAAATGTTTTTGGCCTACAACTCCCAGCATGCCCCAGCCAGCATAGCTGGCTGGGCCTGGAGCATGCTGGGAGTTGTAGGCCAAAAACATCTGGGGACCCAAGGTTGAAGAACACTGGTCTATAGCTTCTACAGGCAACTTGTTTACTGTATTTTGAGGAAGTCAACGAGAAATAATCACTCAGCCGCTGTGTTCACACCATCCACTTGAACGTATCCTGCATTTTGCCTATCCCACTGCTTCATTTTTATGTCTCTACGTGCTACTACCAACCTTTCTTAATTTAGGATGGCAATGAACAAATATTTGACTTCATACCTATTTATGGATCCTACAAATATGGGTCTGGATCCAGAATCTGCCTTCCATGAGAGGAAGGGATCTTCCACGAGAATGGCTCCGCTCATAGGGGCATGCTGGGAGTTATAGGCCAAAAACATCTGGGGACCCAACGTTGGAGAACACTGGTCTACAGCTTCTCCAGGCAACTTGTTTACTGTATTTTGAGGAAGTCAACAAGAAATAATCACCCAGCCTGCTGTGTTCACACCATCCACTTGAACGTATCCTGCATTTTGCCTATCCCACTGCTTCATTTTTATGTCTCTACGCGCTACTACCAACCTTTCTTAATTTAGGATGGCAATGAACAAATATTTGACTGGGGCATGCTGGGAGTTGTAGGCCAATAACATCTGGGGACCCACGGCTGGAGAATACTGCCCTAGGGTGAGCCCATTAGTGGGGGCAGTGTGGGGGCAGTGGTGGCGGCGGTGGCAGGCAGCAGGCAGCAGCAGCAGCAGCAGCAAAACAACAAGATCCTGTCTAACCAGCAAGCGCTGCTACTGGCATGCTGTCATAGCATCACTCTGGAACAATACTATGCCAGGGCCCCTGAGGCATTGTGAGAGAATTGAAACGGCAGGCACCAGCCCAGGTGGCTGTAGTGCCAGGCCCTCCTGAAGACTGGAGCTGACAGCAACTGCCCTACGGTGCCAGACCCCTGATGCTGGGCCTGCCAACAAATCTGAATATATAATGGCAAAATCCTCAGTGTGTTCTCGGGTGCTTGACAAATTGCCCATCCTTATCCACCGCCCAGAAGAACTCACTAGTACCATAGTGATTTCACATTGGGCAGCAAGAGAGGATTTATTTAGCAAGAGCAGCAGCTGGCACTGTGACAACTGGCAGTGAATGTTTCCCCCACCCTTTATCTATGCACACTGTTACGGATCTCTACCTCAGGATGCTATGGACCGTGGACATTTATTTGCCCAGTTCACCCTGCTTCCAGCCCTTGCCAAGCAAGTTACTCTAGTAGTAACTCTCAGGACAGTGAACACTGAGAACGCTTGATGTTGGAACAGTAACACACATTAATTAAAAAAAAAACAACACTTTGCACACTTGCTGATGCCAGTCGGGCTATAACAACATAATCCTTCATAGCAAATCCATTCAGAATTGGTATGCATGATATGACATCCTTATAGGTAACTGTGGTCCAGATCAGACTATGTGTCTCTTCTGATCAGGTCCAGCATATGGAAGGGAGCAAGTGCAGGTAGCTCCTCCCCACTCACCTGGGGCACCATCCCCACCTCTATGTGCACAGACAGAACATCGGAATGTGGTGCATGTGTGTACAGTTTATTTATTTACTGCATTTTCATCCCAGTTCACAACAATTATCTGGGCGGTTCACCTTCATTGTATTTCTGCACAACTGTTCTTTCAATAGTTTGCTGGAAAGGCTACATTTCAACTGAAGTACATTTTACTGCTAAGGAAGACAAGTTTAGATCTTCTTTTATATTGTGGAGAAAGCCTACACACTCACAGTGACATGAACCCCAACACAGTTTCCCCTAATGACCCCACTTAGTTTCCCTGGCAACTTCATCTGGCATAATCCTCACCAGGGGGAAAACTGGAGATACCAGTCTTGGCCAGACAGGCACACAATAGGGACCATCAACTGAATCCACAAGAAGACCCATGGATCACCCAGAGGTAAAAGGCAGTCTCAAAGAGCTGCAAAGTATCCCAGTAACTGCAACCTTTCCCAAGGCCGGAATAAGCCCACCTGACTGGGAGAGCGGGAAGGATGGGGTAGAAAACCCCTCTCCCTGTCCCAAGAAGGGTTGTTGGGAACACGGGTGCACGGACGACATCCATGGCCAGCCCCGGCTGGGTCAAGCAGTTCTCTTCCCCGGGCCAGGCGGGCTCGGAGTCAGGCGGAAAACAGAACAGGGTAGAGTCTTGGATCTAAGGTAACTCCTTGCTGCAGTACGCTAGCCTGGGAACCCATTCATTCATAAATCTGAGGTCACGCTCAGGTCTTGTTGATGTTATAGTATTCCTAGAAGTCTATTAGTTCCGCTCCATTTAACTTGTAGTAAATAAAAACCGTCTATTCCGCGAATAGACTCCTGTGCTTCCTTTTGCCGCGTACGAGTTCTAGTCAATTACGCTGAACGGGCTGTAGCTCAGTGCCGGTTAACCCGTTAAGTGCCGAACTCACGTAGAAGACCCAGCTGCTGGTCTTCCACATATATGTACATATATAATATTGTTGATTATTAGGCTCATTGTTGTCACTTCCTGCTTGTGGACCATTGCAACGCAGTCAGATTCAATTAATTTATTTTGCTCATTTATATTAAAGGCTATTTTGTAATTTTGAATCATTTCCTTAACCTCTATGTTTGCTGTGCTTTGGCTGGTTTTCGTTTTGTTTTGTTTTGGTGATTTCCTTTAGTATCTTTTTGCTGTTTTTTTTTTTTGTCCCTTAGAAACTCAAGTTCCAAGTTTTTAGACAACTATTGTCTCCCAAAGTGGTTGTCATCAATACAAAAAGAGAGACAGGCCCTGCCATCAGGCTTGCAAACTAAAATGACATGACGGCACACAAGGGAAGGGGAGTGGAAGGAAAAGGATGAGGAAAGAGATCCATTTTTCAAGGCCAGAGCAAGGTGGTGGTGAGCGATAAGTGGCATTTAAATGCACTTTGGGCCAGGCTGATCTCCATTGCTAGTGGTTTTGCTTGAATAGCAATTGGTGATTTGTGTTCCTTTGGCCGATGGAAGGGGCCAGGGTGTCGTCCCCCCCCCGACCTCTGCCGGGCAACTGTCACTTGGAGCCAAGTGTTCTTTCTGGCAGGGAGGGGGAAGTGAGCTCCCTGAAACTGCCCCTTCTCGGGCTGATGGATGGGCTAGGGTGCCTTCCCCTTTACTTGATGTTCTTCCTGGAAAGCAGGGGTGCAGCCTCCCCTTGGTCCCCTGGCTGAGGGCAGAAGCCAGAGTGTGCTTCCCTTCTGCCCTCCAGTTCCAGGGCAACTCCTCCAGTCTCAATTGCACATGTGCAGGTGAGAATTACTTCTTTAGCAAACACAATTTTCACCTACGTGTGTCAAATTGTACAGGCGGGGACAGCGAAGAAGGGGTGCTGTGTGGGCACTCACCTTCACACACTCACTATTCTCCACATCTTGAGCAAGATCGGGGAGATATATAATCTGATCTGTGTATCTTCTCTGCCTTCAACAGCTATCTCCATGCTGGTGGAAACTGCACTCACAATATACTGCTGAAGGCCAAAATGATGCTAGATGCAAAAGTGGCAACCCTAGTAATGGAATTATTGCTTGGGCAGGGGAGTTTTCTGTGTGTCTCTGACAAAGGTGGAAGCACTTTGAGGGAGCACCTTACTAATATTTTGAACACTAGTGCTCTTCCCTTTGATAATATATGAAGTATACGAGGTCTGGCAGACATGGAAGCTTGTCTGAAGGTCATACTACACCCATGTGGAACTTCCGTGAATCATTTTGAAGATTGCAGATGAGAACAGGCATTCTCCTGCAATCAGTTTTGAATCTCAGCCACCAGATGGCATTAGACTCTGCTTGTTTGTTCGCTTCAGTTAGCTCCAGTAGCCAAGAGCTGTGTTGAAATTCAGTATGCTGATGATAATGTGGTCTCCGCACATTCAGAGGATGATCTCCAAACTATCCTAAATGCTTTTGCAGAAGCATACGAAAAACTTGGTCTCTCACTTAACATCAAAAAAGCCAAAGTGCTTCATCAGCAAGCGCAAGCTAACCCTTTGGTGATGCCATCTATCCAGCTTGGCGGGACAATACTGGAAAATGTCGATCGTTTTCTCTATCTTGGCAGCTATCTTTCTGTTACAGCTAACATCGACAGTGAAATCCAGCATTTTTTGAGCTCCGCAAGTGCCGCGTTTTCTCGAATGAAACATAGAGTGTTTCGAGGATCAGGATATTTGTAAGAAGACCAAAACACTGGTTTATGAAGCCATTGTATTACCAACTTTATTGTATGCCTGTGAAACATGGACTATCTATAAACGTCACTTCCACCTCCTTGAAAGATTTCATCAACGTTGCCTTCAGAAAATCCTGCGAATTACTTGGGAAGATAGGCGAACAAATGTCAGTGTACTGGAAGAAGCAAAGACTACTAGCATTGAAAAAATGATCCTTCAACGCCAACTTCAGTGGACCGGTCATGTTGTTCGAATGCCTGACTGCCATCTCCCAAAGCAGTTACTTTATTCCCAACTCAAGGATGGAAAGCGGAATATTGGTGGTCAATATAAGAGTTTTAAAGATGTTCATAAGGCTAATCTAAAAAAATGCAATATAAACATCGAAAACTGGGAAGCTCTGGCCCATGAACGATCTAACTGGAGGTTGGCCTTTCACAAAGGTTCTATGGACTTTGAAGAAGCCCGAGTGCAAGGTGAAAGGGAGAAACGTGCTAAGCGAAAAGCACGTCAAATGAATCCTTTACAGGACTATCTTCCATCTGGTAACCTGTGTCCTCACTGTGGGAAGCTGTGTCTGTGTGGATCTAGAATTGGCCTCCACAGTCACTTATGGACCCATCACTAGAGTCTACACAATTTTCTTTAGAATTTCCTCCTTTTAAAATCTCCTTTTTGTAAATTTTTATCCTGGAAGACAATCTTACTCGCCCACGAGTGATCGCCTGATGATGATGACATGAGCAAAATTTGTTCACCCGTCTTCAGTTGCCTCTCATTCTCCCCTCCTATCCCTGTGGATTATTTTGCAGGATGTTACTGGAGCCTTGAATTAGTGGTTACCTGTACGTATACAGCAGCAGCCTTTTTGTGGAGCCTGTGTCATCTTTAAGGTGCCACACGACTCTTTGTTGTTTTTGCGTCATCTAAGGTTGCTAAAGCAGAGCCCAGAGATTCTTGCGATCTCCCCTCCTGTCACCATGTTCTGCTTTCATCCCTTCACTCCCCTCCCCTCCCTTCCCAGCTGCTGAAGCAAGCAGGAATCTTGGTTTGGGAGTGGAGTGGAAGAAACTTTTTGGTTACTCCTCTCCTCCTCAGGTTGAGACAAGGCTGTCTGTGGCCAATGAGTCCTCTGTTGCGATGGGCTTCTTAAGGTGCAATCCTATGCAAGTTTAGACAGAAAAAAGGCCTACAATTCGCAGCATGCCCCAGCCAGAATTGTAGGACTTTTTTCTATCTAAACTTGCATAGGATTGTGCCTTTAGTGTGGAATCCACTCTAACCAGATAGTCATTTTTGTTCCCATCTCTTAACCTGTAAAAAGACCACAAAGAATGTTTTTAAACATCTCCCAGTTTCCTTTAAAGCAGGACCCACTTTCAGCCTGAGGGTCAAATTCTGTTTCAGAGAAGCTGTAGGAGTTGGGGACGACGATGACTGCATTCCAGGGGTGGGCAGAGCCAAAGACATAATGGGGCAGGGCCAAGGGGAAAGGGGCGGGCCCAAAATACCGATGCCAGCATATTTTAGCTTCAAGCTCTTACTGCCAGTAACTAAGCCTTAGGAGAGACATTTTAACCTTTTAGAATGGGGGGAAATGCACAGAACCTGGGAAACCAAATGATCAGTGGTTGGGGGAAAGGGGAGGCCCCAGGAGGGCTGGATTTGGCCCACAGACCTGAGGTTCTGCATCCCTACTTTAAAGGACCCATTGTGAGTTCCTTACAGTGCAATCCTACGCAGAGGTAAGCCCCATTGAGTTTTGTGGAATCTCTCTTCCAGTCTTGTGAATATAACAATAGTCAGAGTTCCCCAACCAGATGTGTTAAGCATTTTGTTAAAGTGAACCCTGCTCACCCATCATGTTTGTCAAGCAAAGCCTTTAGGACAGACCCAGTTCAATGCTAATCGAGGCATCCAAACTCATGAACACAATTATTATGACGATTAATTTCCAGTGGAGGTGGCGCATAATGACATGAAACTATTACACACCTTGTTGAGAAATGGAACACAACAGAAAGAGCCAGGGGCATGATGGTCTAATAATCTCTTTCCACTTGCCATCTCAGGCTCCAAGATGGGGATGAGACGTATGATGGTGTCTCTCAAGTGTGTCCCAGATGTCTGATGGTGAAAGCACAATTTTGCTGAATAAAAATTTGATGCACCCCCAAAGCTTTCCTTTAATAATATGTATGAGTAAGAGAACTACTTGCCTTTACAGCAGCCTAACCCTCCATTTTCCTGAGTCCCTGGTCTGGGATGCCTCCTCTGAGAGCTCATAAGCTTGCTAAATGAGAGACTGAAAGGTCCAGTCACATCCAGTGTAGAGATGCATCCCGTAGAAACTGATTGGAAGGTGACCAGAGCAGTTAATCCATCACAGGCGCAGTGGGCAGACTCCCTCTCTGGGTGGCTAGTTTGGGATTGCAGATGCTTTCCACACCATTTTATTCATAGGATGCCGTAGATGCACAGTGGGTTCATTGTGCAGAAGGTTCCCCCTCCCCTGTCTTCCTTTCCTTTATCAAATTATTATTTGGTAGATTCTCGTACCAAGGGATGGGCTGTAGCTCAGTGGTGAAACACACACTTCGCATACAGAAGGTCCCAGGTTCAATTGCCCGCATCTCCAGGCAGGGCTGGGAAAGGCTTGTCTGAAACTGTGGAGAACTGCTGCCAGTCAGTGTAGTCAGTACTGAGCTAGATGGACCCATGGTCTGTCTGAGTCAGTGTAAGGCAGCTTCCCTTCTTTCTACCTCGGTCTGTGATTCATACAAAGACACAGAGTGACTGTGGGTCCCAGCCACGGATGACAGGAGATCTCCCATCTTGACAGGAGATTCTTCACCAGGTTCTGTGAAAGAGGGTCCTCCAGGAGGATAAGCCAATCTGGATATGTTGCTGAAAAATTATAGGTTTCAAATTAGCAATCTGAATAGCAAGCTAGAGACTGTGTTTTGTTTTACTTCTCTACAACCTTTATGCTTTTCTCCAATCTCTTCTGCTTCTAGATATCACACATCACCCCCCCTCCTCCTCCTCTCATCATTCTTAGATGGATGCTATGTTTGATACCTGAAGAGCTTTTAGATAAGGAACACACTGATTCACACAACACAACAACCCAGAGTATGGGTTGAATATGGGGTGTCATTGAATCATAAGTTGTTGCTGAATTATGAATTGTTGTTGTGTGAACCCAACTGCACTAATAAACCATGGTTTGTTAGCCACGAACAACCCAGAGTTCATAACCCAACAACAAACTATGGGTTCTCTTTGTGGGTTGTTCGTGGTCAAGAAACCATGGTTTGTTAGTGTGGCTGGGTTCACACAACACAATAACTCACAATTCAATGACAACCCATACTCAACCCATACTCAACCCATACTCTGGGTTGTCGTGTTGTGTGAATAACCTCATTGTGAGACTGTAAATATATATATATATATATATATATATAATGATGTACTGTGTGTGAGAGAGAACATTAGCAATACTTTATTAGAATATGCCGCCCTTCTAATGTATTTAATTAAAGTTGCTTTTCAGTTATGATGCATCCCATAAATAAATAAGGTTCATAAATAAGGAATTATTTCTTGAAATAAGGAACAGGTGGCAAACTTAAGGGGGGCACAAAGAAAAGGACAGTGTGTGAAGCAACTTCTTTCCTTCCCAAGGAAAGAGCCTTCTTGCTGCCATATGCAGAGAGATCTCCTGGCGCAACGTAAAGCACAAGCTCTGTGCGAATAGACAATACTCACCACCAGCCATCTGCTTTGCCATGCTGTGTGGTAATGTAAAACAGCCGTAAAAGCTAAATTGGTGACATGGTTGAGACAGGTTTACATCTGCTTTGAATTCTGAGAACATAACAAAGTAGCCCTAGTGTATATGGTTGAATCTGTACAATATTTGAGAGGAGTTAAAAATTGTGACAGATTGCCTCCACTGATCTGGAAGGAAAATCCAGCCATTCTCCTGCTGATATATTTTCCAATGCCATCCCATTTGGGGATGCACAGTCTGGAGTTGTCTTTGCCAACCTGGTGCCCTCCAGATGTTTAGGATGACAACTTGCAGAATTCCTGACCAATGGCCATGCTGGCTGGGGCTCATGGGAGTTGAAATCCAAAACAACTGGAGGGCACCTGGTTGGGGAAGGGTGGTCTGGAGACTTTTTCACTTCTAACAACATCATTTGGGAAGTCTCAGTGCTGGGAAAAAACCCTCCTCAGCTCTATGGAAAAACCCAAATAGCTCTACAGGGATTTTTTTTTTTTTTTAACTCAATGCAAAATCTCCAATTAAGAAGCATCTACACAGGGCAAAGTCCCTCATGTCCTGCTTTTGGGCTTTCCAGAGACATCTGGTTGACTATTGTGGGAAACAGGACATTGGACTTGATGGGCCTTCAGTATGATCCAGCAGGGCTCTTCTTATGGTCTTCTGAAGGATTTCCTCCCCAATGCCAGGGATCTTTGCAGTCCTAATCTAGGGTGGATGACAAGGGGGGAAAGCATCGATTTCACAGCACAAGTAAAAATGGGGGTTAGCTTGTCAATTTTGGCTTAGTTCTGATCAGGGCCGGCAATGCATCAAGGGTAGATATAGTTGGGCGCCTACCAAGAGCCCACGCCCCAGCAGGGCCATTGACAAGAGCCCCCTGGACTTGCTCCTCCTCGTCATCGTTGCAGCAACCTGCTTGTTCACCTGCCTCTCGCTCTGGCCCAGTCAATGAAGGCGGTAGGAAAGAGGAACGGTAGATGCCGCTGCCAACTTGCTCACTGGCCCTCTCTGCCTTCCAAGCAAGCAAGTGGTAGCAATGATGAGAAAGAGGAGGAGGAGCAACAGCAGCTGTTGATGATGGCAGTGAGAAGGTAGACTCACTGAGGGGGGGGGGCATTGAGGGAGCCTTGCCCAAGGGCCCTCCAAAACCTGGAGTTGTTCTGATTGTTGGGTTTCTTGAGCGACTACACAACAGAAACAGCTTCACTAGCAACAAATGTGGGGGCATTCCATCGTCTGCTATCCAATGCCTAAAGACAAACAAACATCTTTAGGGGACCTGAGTGATGTGAGGACTGAGTAGTGGAATCCAGAGTTCAGATTAAATGTTGTGAAGTCCATGTCAAGGCTGACAGTTTAGAGATAAGCCAGGAAACAGCTAAGCAAATGTGCAGAGAAATTAGCACTCTAAAAGGTCATAGGATACCTGAATTGCTCCCCTCTGCCAAATACACGAAGACTACATGAGGCATTAATTGTGCACTCGTCATTCCCTACTCACAGTTATTTATAGGTTTCTTAGATGATGTCATGACCCTTCAGTTTCACTTTTGTGTTTAAAGAGCACTTTCGGTGAGGTTTTTTTTAGAGCAGGGAAAGTGCAGTATTTAACTGTAAAACCACAAGAAAACACTCTTTAAACTTGTGTTATGGCACTATTTCGCCATACCACAGTGCCACCTAGAGGATATGTAGCAATAAAGCAGGAAAAGAAACGCTCTTCCTGTAGCGCTTGGTTCTCAACTCTGCAACAAAACTGAATTTAGATACAACAGATTAACAGCCTTGTAGGTGTCCTTAGGCAAGTCATTGACCTGGTTTGCATGATCAAAACAGCCCATCGCATGCGCCATCCAACATTTTAATTATGCAACCCCCAGCTGGGGGTTGCTGTGGTTTGTCATGTCATCTGAACCCTGGCAGGTACGGGTTATATGAGGGTTAAATAACCCTCAGTCTGCCCATGATGGGTTGTCACATCATCTGAACCTGGGCATCCAGCCCCATCATGGGTACCAGGAATCAGCTAGCGAGGAAAGGCAAAACCCCTTGCCACTCTTGGCAAGCTTGTGCTGGCACCCGTCAGTGCCAGCCACCCCACAAGTGCCCAAGTGGCACTTGGGGGCGGCTTGCACTGACTTGCACTGCCTTGCTGCCCTCCCCACCGCAAGTCGTTTTCAGCTCGCTGTGGTTTTTTTTATCCCTTTACCCTTTTTTCCTCTGGAGACCACGAAGTCCAGCTTGACAACCAACTGTCACAATCCCCATTTGACTGCTACTGAGAGCCCCTTCAGAGTGCCTGAGCAGCACCTTGGAGGGGCTGTCAGTAGTTGGCAAACATTTATTTTCGTTTAATTTTTTTTTTTAAAAAAATGTTAAGCTCCACTTGTGCAACTGCGCAGGAGCGCAGTAATGGGAGTGCAGAAATCAGGACCCTGGTTGGGCAATATCAGCAAAAATGCTGCAATTTTTTTAAACGCGCAAAATAAAATCAAGTAAAATAAAATGTTTGCCAACTACTAACAGCCCCACCAAGGTGCCGCCAGGGCACTTTGAAGGGGCTGTCAGTGGCTGTCAAAACAGAGATTGTGAAAGCTGGTTGTCAAGCTGGACTTTGCGATCTCCATAAAAAAAAGAGGTAAGGGGGGGGGGAAGCCGTGGCGAGCCGAAATCGGCTCGCAGCAATTGTGGTAGGGAGGGGTGGACACAAGTTGGTTCTGCTGCAGTGTCCCCTGGGATACCTGAGGGAGGGCCAAGGGGAAGGAGGGGGAGGGGGGTGAACAACCCATGGTGAGCCTGATCATCTGTCTCGGATGCACTGTGGGCTGTTTGCAGACCAACCCACCTTGGCTTATTGCCAGAGTGGGTTAGCATGGTGACGTGCAAATGTGCCCAGTGGCTGCTTTTAGCTGCCTCCAGTGTTGGAGATGCAGGGTCAGGCCTGGTTATTACTTGGATCGGAGACCCCTCCTCCAGTTTCCTGCATTGAGCAGGGGGTTGGACTTGATAGCCTTGTAGGCTCCTTTCAACTCTATGATCTATGAAATCTATGAAATCTATATCTAGTCTGGTCCTCAACAATTTCACAGGGGACTGAGCACATGAAGTTAAAATAAGATAAGGGCATGTTAGCACAGATTGTGGGTTGGATCCAGAATCTGCCTTCCACAAGAGGAAGGGACCTATGCCTGATCTTATGAAGCTCCTCGCCTTTCCCCTGCCCGCCGCCACAAAGCTGACCGCATTCAGCAGGGTCTCCTGACTCTCTGTGTGGCATTTTCAGTGGGCTGGCAGGACTGCCACGGGTGGGAAGGAGTGGGCTGGGCGGGGAAGTCCACTTCCCTCAGCACAGTTGATCCTGCTTAAGTCTAGACCCAACCCTATTTAAAAACATTCTGCACCTTGGCATGCATACATATTTGATGCGCTCCTCTTCGCTGCCGCTGCGCCGCCCCCGCCAGGCCTCTGCCTCCACTGCGCCACCCCCGCCAGGCCTTCGCCTCCCCACCCTCCTGCCCGCCTGCCGCCGCCGCCGCCGCCGCCGCACCCTCCCGTCCCGCTCGTCGCTGCACCTCCCCCCGCCCTCCCGCCCGCTGCGCTGCGCCTCCCGCCGCCGCCGCCATCACCCCCCCGACCCCCCCGCCACCTACCTTCTCCGCGTCGTTGTTTCCGGAGCCCCGCCCGCGTTGTTTTGGCGGGAGGAACCAGGGCAACAGGGCTTAAACAGCCCTGTTGCCATGGTTTCCCCAGAAAAACAGCGCGGGGTCCCGTCGCGTCACTTCCTCCTCCTCCTCGGTGGCGGCAGCGGCGGCAGCAGCAGCAGCAGCAGCAGCCGCTGCCAGGGCGGGGGGAAGGTAGGTTGGTGGCGGCGGCGCAGGGTTTTGTTTTTTTTGCAGAGCAGGGCTGCTTTGGAGAGGGGGGGGCGAAATGGTCAGGGGGTGCGGCGATGGATTGGTGGCCAAGTGCGTCTTTCGCCCAGACCTTCGCCGTTGGCGTCCTGCGAAGCGCCGGGCCGAAGCGCCCGTGGAAGCCGCCTTCCAGCCGCCTTGGCCAACGGGTCTCTGGCCTTTGGGCCCATCTAGTGGAAGAGACTCGAGTGCTAAAATCCACGGGTTAGGGGGCGCAAATTACTTGCCTTGCCCCGGGTGCTGACAACCCACGCTACGCCACTGTTTGTTACGACCGTCAAATGGGTCATTGAGACTCACCTCCAGACAGGATGGGGCAGCCTTCCCCAAGCGGGGCATGCTGGTTGGGAATGATGAGAATTGCAATCCAACACATTCGGTGCACACCAGCTTGGGGAAAGGCTGGTATGGACCATAGACCATGTTGTATTCACTTTGCACTGCACGGAGTAGCAAAAGGATTGCTCAGTTACACTTACTGCTTAATCTGTTCTTTCTATGTTTGTATTTATGGTCTGATTCTAAGACTTGCTATGTTTAAACATCAGTGATTAGAGTGGCATTGACAGGAGTACTACCCTTACTATGGTACGATGCACCGTAGCCCTATACCACAGCGTATGATCTTGTGTAGCATCATATGAATAGAATGATGATTTTGCTGAAAAATATGCCACTGTCTACATTTAAAATATATGTCTTCCTTGCAATGCAAACTGGGAATTTTACCAGCAGAGTGGGTTAAAAGCAACTTTTTATGTAATAAAATTATGAGTGAATTAAACGAGGGTTCCCATCAGACAACAGTTAACTGTTTCCTGTAGTTTAACCTTACCCCTCACTTCTTCAAATAAATGGACTTCAATCAACTGCTCAACAACACTTGTGTCTACAGGTAATAAAACATCTGGAAAATTAGGCTAAATGGAGAAAACAGCACAATGTTAGGAGTATCTGGCATCCACACGAACTCTCTATAATGCACATTTTTATGGACCAGATGTGGTATTTATGTGTTTTGAAGAAAAGAGGCATGATCACTCGTACCTTTTATTGCATTTAAAACGTAAGGTATATTTTAATAACTCACAATGGGAATTGTATCGCAGTGATTAGAGGCTGTCAATATGTCACACATAAATCTTTGAAAAGTGAGTGTATCTGCTAGAAAACAATAGGTATAATTTGAATGGATGTTTAACCATACACTTATGGTGAGCTGGCAAAGTTGGGAGAACGCAGCTTATAAATTTCCACTGACTACTCCAATGCAGGTGATCCATGGATCCTTTTGATCTTACAGTTGTTTATGTCCTCCGTAGGCCTGTGTTCTGTTACATTTATGGCCCTATGAAATAATTACTTCTTTATGTTTATTCTTCAGCCTTTCCCATTTTCTCATTAAGATAATAACTTTGCACAAAAACCACCTGCAAAATCTCTGATTTGAAAGGCTGCTGTGGGGGTTTCTGCAGAGTGAATTTAACATATGGATCTTAAAGAGCTGCTCTAAATTCACTCAACCCACCTTAAGCTTTTAACTGCTGTTTTCCATGCTCATTTTAAAAGTCAGTCATAAGATAGGTCTTACTATTGTCTTATTTCCTTATCCATCTAGAGTTGCTCTAGGTTCTGCATTGAATATCAACCACAGGGGAGTCCTAGTTGTAGTGCTTTGCTTGGTGCTGTTCTGAACCAAAGTTAACACAGAACACATACCGGTAGATACGCTCACAGGGAGGGATCGTACCTTAGTGCTACATCACATTCTTTGCATACAGAACGTCCCAGGTTTAAAGCCCTTGCACAGGCTTCCCCAACCTGGCGCCCTCCAGACGTGTTGGGCTACACTACAACTCCCTGGCTGAGGAAGATGGAAGCTGCAGTCTAACACATCTTGAGGGTCCAAGACTGGGGAAGGCTGCCCTAGCATCTCCAGTTTCATTCCACTTAATTTATTACATTTCTATTCCACCCAATAACCAAAGCTCTCTGGGCAGTTTACAAAGATTACAACCCCCAAAGTACAAGATAATAACATAATGTGACATCATTTACATACAAAAATATAAAACAATTTTAAACAATAATCAATAAAAATCCCAGGGCCCGTTAAAATATGGCCATACCATATGTTGTCAAAATGCCTAGGAGTAGAAGAAATATGTGGCATGGAAACGATGACAGGGTTAGCGCTAGTTGGACCTCACTGGGGAGAGAATTCCACAGTTGGGGGGCCACCACTGAGAAGGCCCTCTCCCTTGTTGCCATCCTCTGAACCTCCCTTGGACGAGGAGGGCCTCAGATGATGATCGTAGTATACAGACGGGTTCATACCAGGAGAGGCACTCCATTAGGTATTGCAGTCACAAGCTGTGTGAGGCTTTATAGATCAAAACCAGCACCTCAAAGGATCACAGGCACCATGTGATGGGAAAGAATGAAACTCTTGAGAGCCGCCGCTGCTACTCAGTGTCGACAGTGCTGAGCTAGATCTGTTGTAAGGCAGGTTCCTATGAAATGCTTCCTGGTTCAGCCCCAGAAACATTATTGCTGGGAGGGGTGTCTGCCACCCCTATGGAATATTGACAACAGGTTCTACATCTCCTTTTCCCTTTGATCTGGCCTTCATCTGGCTGAGGGCTAGTTCACATGAGCATGATCCGCGCTTGATGATTGCGACATCAGGCCCTGACCACTGTTGTCCAGATATGGACCTCGCTGCTTGGATCGTGAAGCTGAGCAGTCCACCAAACATCCATTACTACCTTATTTGCCTGTATACGCCAATTGTGCCTGCTGGTCTTGCTGAGTTTGCTTGGTGGTTGCTGCTACTATACTGATGTTTAAACATAGCATGCTGCTGCTACTATACCATACTATACCACTGTGAAGAGAAAGCCAGGTCAGGTACACGCACACCCCACTCAACCATCAGGGCCTCTGCCTAGGGCAGTAGCAGTTCAGGCATCCACCTTCGACCTTGTCACTTTACCTGCACTTCAATGAGGCTCACAGTGGGACACATCTGCATACCCCCTGGCAACTTCCCCTTCCCTGGCAGCCAAATGAAATGAGCTGTGAAGCATCCCGAAACACCAAGAGGGGCGCCAAGGTGCCTGGTGGTCTCAAAGAGTGGCCAAGTACTCTTAAGCACCCCTAAGCACCCAGGAAAACAGGTTATTCCAGATTTGTTTTGATCAATCAAGAGGGGAGGAGGCGCAGGAGGGAGGGGGAGCCAAGAAGAGGGCATAAAGAAGGGGTCTGTGGTGGGAAAAGGTTGTTGGTCAGTGCACTGGGCACTAGGCTGCACGGACATCTGGGACTCCGGTCCAGACTCAAGGACTCAACCCCGGGGTGCTCCCGGTGAACAAAGTTGTAAGTTCGCCTTGCTTAGGCAAGACACGGCTATCGAGGAACCCAAGGTCATCTCAGGTAAACCTTGTACTGTACTGCTGCTACTCATTCTAGCAATTGTAATTGGAAGCGCGTGCGCCTGGTTGCTGCTCCATGGTTGTTTTTATAAGCTCAATTAAACTCTGTTTACCTATAAACAGTGTCGTAGCGTAATTCATTCATTCTCTGTGTTCTCGTCGCGGCTTCCTTTTACGTGTTGCAAAGCCGCGCGGAAGGGGTCCTCTTCGCTATGGTTAACCCCTTCTACCACGAACCCACGCAAAGGACCAGTCCCGGTTCTGCCACAACCACTAACAGCCAGTGTGGTGTAATGGCTAGAGTGTTGGACCTGGACTATGGGGACCCCCGTTCAAGTCTCTACTCAGGCATGAAGCTCTCTGGATGACTATGGGCCAGTCATTGACTCTGAGCCTAACCTACCTCACAAGGCTGTTGTGAGAATAAAATGGAGAGGAGGAGGATCACATATGCCCTGCTGAAAGACCATGGCCATGAAGGCTCCTCCTTTCTCAGCGGTCATCACCAGCAGCCTTTCCAGCAAGCTGTACAGAAGGAGATGAGAGTGAAAGTGGGGCCATTCCGCCAGCCCTGCTGAAAGTCTGTTTAATTTCTCCCTCTTCCCTCCCCATCCCTTTTTCCTTGCGTGTCATGTCTTTTTTAGATTGTAAGTCTGTGGGCAGGGATTGTTTTGTTTAATAGATTGTATGTAAGCCACTCCGGCAGCTTTCCTGGCTCGGGAGTGAGATAAAAATACTTTAGATAGACAGACAGATAGATCAAAGATGAAAGAGAAAGAACTGGGTCTGAAAAAGGAGAAGTGATGGGGGGGGCATTAATTTGCAGCAGAAAGCACAATAAAGACAGGAGAGTTACAAAGAAGGAAATGGTGATGATGGCTTGACAGACAGCATGGGGCTTGTTCTGCCACACAGAGGAAACAGCATGGGAAAAGGCAAGCAGATTTGTGCGGGAGAAAGGAAAGAGGGCAGTGTGGCCCATTGAGAATCACCAAAAATCCATTTGCATCCAATTTGCATATGCTGACTTATATGTATAGGTGCAAATTTAGACATTCTTATAATAATTTAAGTAGACATACAAGCCATTTCAGCATAGTATGGGAGACTGTGACCAGGTGACCTATGTGAGCCTTGCTCAGTCTGCTGTCCAGGTGCTGTGGATGGGCACCTTCAACTGGATGGCCTTCAAATAGAAGACAGACACCTTCAAAACAAGGGAGAGTCCTCTGGCAGCCCTTCAAATAGAGGACTGTCCTCTGTAAAAGAGGACTGCATGGCCACGCTAAGAGAGGCCACAGCTCAGTGGCAGAGCATACACTTTGCATGCAGAAGGTCCCAGGTTGAATCCTGGCATCTCCAGGTAGGGCAGGAAAGACTCCCCTTTGATTGAGGCCCTGGAGAGTCCTTGCCAGTTTGAGGAGACAATAGAAGAATAGAAAGGACAAGCTGGATGGAGCAATAGTCTGATTTGGAACAAGGCAGTTTCTTCTGATGCCAGATGAGCTTGCATCCCATAGAGAGTTGATGCAGAGGAATGAGGAAGGATAAAGAGAGCGAGATCAAGGTGGGCCTGTTATAGGCCATTTAGATTTGCAGCCTGTGAAGGTATGGCTGGCCTACAGTTATTTATTTATTTATTATATCTATACCCCGCCTTTTTTCCTGCAAGGAACCCAAGGCGGCTTACATAATCCTCCTCCTCCTCTCCATTTTATCCTCACAACAACCCTGTGAGGTAGGTTATGTTGAGAGACCGTGACTGGCCCAAAGTCACCCAGTGAGTTTCATGGCCGAGCGGGGAATAGAACCCAGATCTCCCGAGTCCCAGTCCAACACTCTCACCACTACGTCACACACTGGCTCTCAGTTAGGCAAGGAAATGGCTTGCTCTCTTAGGAAGGGGCCATAGCTCAGTGGCAGAGCACCTGCTTTGCATGCAGAAGGTCCCAGGTTCAATCCCCAGCATCTCCAGGTAGGATGGGAAAAGCTCCTGCCTAAAACCCTGGAGAGCCACTGCCAGTCAGTGTCGACAATACTGGGCTAGATTGGCCTGACACAGCTTCCTATTTGATATGCAGAAATCAGCAGCTAAAGTACTTCATAGCACAGGTAAACATGATTGTCTGCCAACTGCTGCCAGTCAAACTGCTGCAAAAGGGGCTGCAGTAAGGGCTGGCTCAAAAATTGGTAACCCCTTATCCCCAGTGATGCTAGAGCTGCTTTCATTGCTCAGAAGTCAAACAGGCCACGCTGGAAGATTAGCAGCATTAGTGCAAGTGATGATGACACACAACCTCAGATTATCCATGGATTATTACATGAAATCGCATGCCACTTTTTACCCTTTCTTCGCAGTACTGCCTTCTGGATCTTTGGTTTATCCCTAAACATTTCAACTTGGGGACAAGGAAAGTTCTATCTATGTTGTCATCATTGTTAATTGGAAATTTTTCTTTCCCTCATGTTCATTTTAACCACATCCTGAAAACATTAGGGGGCACTCTTGTTTCATCTAAAACTCTAAAGTTGCCTACTATGATTTACAGACTAGCATTGCTGTGAGGAGGAACACAGACACCATGTTCTCTGCCTGCTTAGACTAGGTACTTGTCACAGTTAAAAGGGACATATAAAAAGAACATACTCTGAGTGAATATTCTAGATCAGTAGGTTCGTTGGGAATTATTTAGCACTATTTTATTTTCCATCTCCAGCGATCATTCTGTTCTGGGTTGTGAAACCAGCTGAAGTGCCAGGAACAAAACTGTCCTGATATTACTTCATACTTGGATATTTGGGGTCGTGCTGGTGATATTTACTTGCATTTAATAATATATCTTGTTTTAACATTATAAATTAAAGGCACAATCCTATGCATGTTTAGAAAGAAAAAACTCCTACAACTCCCAGCTTGCCCCAGCCATAGCTGGCTGGGGTATGCTGGGAGTTGTAGGACGTTTTTTCTGTCTAAACACGCATAGGATTGCACCCTAAATGAATTAATTATTATTTCTGTTCATTACATTCAGAGTAATTGCCAAAGAGGGGGCAGGAAAGAGAGATCTCAAGCTGGCTTAGAAATGGAAGCCTTATAACTGAATCCCGGAGCTATGGAAGCTAGCTTAGACCTAGCACTCAAAAATAAATTCCAGGGCTGGGCCCCTGACTCAGATTAAATCTTGTTCCCTTTACCAAAAGTACATTAGAGCAAAAGTACGGTATACCATAATGGAGGAAGGAATGACTTGGCCACAGTGCTATTGCAAATGCAATGTATGGATACTACTCAAGCTAATATTCCCCCCAGAGAACTGTTACGAATCACTTCTGTTGTGCTTTTAGTACACACAACGTTTCCCCAAAACAACTCTTTCATCCTGCCAACAACCCCATGGTATAGTTCATTAATAAATCCATTTTACAGGTAGTGTTTTGAGACTGAAATATTTTTCGGTTTCCTTAAGACTACCTAGTAAGCTAAGCAGGATTTGAACCGATATCCTCTAGGTCTGAATGTGGTGTTGTGATTGCCTGAAGGCTAGCTGGGATCCTACACCAACAGGCCAGGCCCAGGGTAGTGGATGGGGGAGGCCATTGGTCTCCAAGGCTATTCATTGTATATTGTATGTGCTGCAGGAGCAGCCAAACCTGGTGCCCTCCAGATGTTTTGGAGCACAACTCCCAGCATCAGCATGGCCACTGGTCAGGGATTATGGGAGTTGTAGTCAATCTGTAGTCAATCTGTAGAGCACCAGATTGCCTGCCCCTGGTAGAGTGGATCTGTTTTGAATTACGCCTTCCTCCTGTGTGCTCCCACACCGGCATTAGGAGGGGAGGTCAGTGGCAGGGCACATGCTTTGCATGCTGGAAGTCCCAGGTCTAATCCCTGCCATCTGTACACAGAAGGCTCAGGTAAGAAGTCATTAGCCAGTGGAGGCTAGTGGCTCCAACGTCAGCGGGGTGGTGTATCCACTCCATGTTTCAGGCTGAACTTTTAAGGAGCTATCCATGGTGCTGAACCCTAGGCCAAACTAGGTTCAGAACTATGGATAGCGCCTTTAAAGTTCAGACTGGAGCCTGGAGTGGATACGCCACCCCGCTGACGTTGGAGCCACCTGCCACTGCTGGATAGACCTCTGACTGGGACCTTGGGCAGCCGCTGCCAGTCAAAGTAGATCAGGGCTGGGGAAGAGATAATCTTCTGCAGACTGAATGACATCAGGGGGCAGGCCAGATGGGGAACCTCTGCGGGCCGGATTAGGCCTGCGGACTAGAGGTTCCCAGTCCCTGAAGAAGACAATGCTGGGACAGATGGCCAAGTAGTCTAACCTGGTATACAAAGCAGCAGCTTCCTATGTTCTGTTCCCAAGGAGTGCTGAACAGAATCCTATCTGAACTGGCAACAAGCGTCCGGAGAGTTGCTACACCTGGAGAGTTGCAGCAACCGACGCACTGCCTCACCATCATGTCAGCACTGCAACAGCAAAATGTAACTTTGGGGGCGGGGCGATGTGGTTGTCCTCACAAAGCCAGCCCTATTTTTCATGGCACGCTAGCAAGCATGTAGATGTTTTGATCGTAAAATACATAGGATCATGTGAATATTTTACTGTCATGACTGTTTTTACTGAAGAGCAGCATAGGTATTTTCAAAATAAAATAATTTATTATTTATTTAGAGTCTTTTTAAATACTTTATACCCCAAAAAGGCTCCCAGGCGGCATAAGCAAAAGACAGTCCACGTCTGCAGGCTTACAATCTAAAAAGGTACAACACACAAGGAAAAGGGGATGGAGAGGGAAAGGGGGAAAAATAGATTTTCAGCAGGGCTAATGGAACAGCACTGCTTCACCTCTTATCTCCTGGCAGGGGCAGTCCAACTGGAGCAGGCCCTGATGCTCCCTCAGCCTGCCCGATCTCCCCTTGCTCCCATGCTATCCCTTAAAATGCTTAACATGGCTGTCTTGTAAAAAGTGGGTTTTAACATCATATTACTAATCTAGAAAATACTGCTGGTGTGTGTGTGTGTGTGTGTGTAAGCCAAGTGCCATTGTATGAAAGTAAAACAGGAACCTATCCAGAGTATTTGCGTCCAAAAAGATATATAGGATCTTAGAGGCATGTAATGTTCCTCCAGTGGGCTTTAAAATAAAATAAAATAAAAAGCAGAGTCTGCAGTTGTGAACAGAGGAACACCTGGGGCAGAAGTGCTTAACCCTTTCCCTTGCTGGCCATTTCCATCAATGTTTCCCTCACAGGGGAAAAAGGTATGGATCTCTCTGTCTTTTGCCTCATGAAGGAAAGAGGAGCTTGGCACCCCAATTCTGATCATAAGAAAAAAGGCCTGCGGGAAAATGATCAAGTACCCCTTCCCCACCAGTCCTTCCTCCACACACCTGATCACAGCTCCCCCAGGTTGCTTTTCACTGAAAAAACAACAACACCCAATCTGCTGAGTGAATGTTGCACACATGTGCATGTAATATATCTAGTTTGGCCCTTAAGGAAAAAGTCTGGCAATGGGATTTGCACACATGCAAATCCTAAATTTCAATACATAGCTCATGACCAACTCCAGACAGCAAAACCTATCATTTTATATGACGGGAGGCAATAATAGGACTGCTATCTAAACACAGATTTTCACATGGTCTTACATAACCAGCCCTTTCTCTGTGCATTTAAGTATCACCTCTTCAGTGATCAAATACCTGCCTCATTATAAAGGGCAGGGCTGTACTGTTTTCACTTCCCAAACAGCTTTGCACTGAGCCCTTTAATTAGACCAATACATACACATACATTTTGCTCCCTACAGATCTTTTCTTTCAGGTGCGGACATGCCTGGACATGCTCTGAAGGTCTGCATATTGCCAAGCAATATACAAACTTAAAATATCAACACTTTACTGGTTTCAGCAACAATCAGATGTGTAATTTAATTAAATGCCAATCATCTGGTTTTTGAAACTAAACAAAAACTCAGGTCTATGAAGGTCACACACTGTTTTACTGATTCAAATCAATAACCCGTACAGATGCATTTTATTGATCATGTTACAAAGCTTTTCAAAGAGCCTTGCCAGCTAAAATGTGTGGAACAGTTAGAGGCAAAGGCTTGCTACATCTAATCAATATTTAGAATACAAATATGATGGCCACAATCCTGAAACCATTTAGTCCTGCTACCACTAATGGATCTTCTTACAAGTCAGTGGTTTCACAACTGTTACTAATGCATGAAAACTCAGTGATGGAAATGGGCATGTAAGCGGCCGACTTCACATCTTATTCCAGGGGTGAAAATAAATATGTCAACGTTTGAGACCATTTTAATTTCCCGTAATGCCTAACTTCTTTGTGTGTATGTTATTCTTCCTTAAGACAGCTTAGTTATAAATAGAAAGAGAGATCAGAGTGGCATTTATAGTAACACCTTCAATAGAGGCTATTGCTTGTCTGAGCGTGCAAAGCTAAGCAAGGTCAGGCCTGGTTATTACTTGGATACCTCATCTAGTATCCTGCATTGAGCAGGGGGTTGGACTCGATTGCCTTGTAGGCTCCTTCCAACTCTATAAATCTATGAATCTATGAAGTTCTCGTACTTGGGGTGTTTTCTCAAGCAAAGAGTGCCTTTAACTCTGGAATGCATCATTTCCAGAGCTAAATTCAACTGTTGCATCATTGCCACAGTTGTTAATGTGGGATAAGAAGTAGGCAGAAGCAGGGGCGGTGTTAGGTACCAAAAAGATCCGGGGCTCAGGCCCACAGGACAAAAAATAATAATAATGCACAAATGTGCATATACTAATTTACATATACTCTAAAGTCTCTAAAGGACCTTGTCTCCTAAGGACACTCCTATTTGTAAAAAGGGACATATGGACAGGGTAGAGGAGGGTATTTGATTTCAGAAAAAAACCTCAGGCAGAAACATTCAAGGCAGGGGCAGGGGGGCAGCAGGAGATGAAGCACATGTGGGCAAAAAGCTAGCCAATCCAGAGGGATCAGATGCAACAGAGATAATTCAGGGCCCCTGTACCTCGATTTCAGCAAGTGCCCATGGACAGCAGGGTGGTGGGGCAGATGGCCTCCCAGAGATTCGGGGCTCCAGATGAAAGATTTGGGGCTCTAGCCTTAGTGGGCCACCCCCTCACACTGCCTCTGGCAGAGAGGGAGCCATTTCAAAACAGAATGAAGAGCATTGTGCAATGATCAGCATTTTGGCTTGGATGTGGCCTTGTGAGAGGGGTCCCCATCTCTCAGCTTAACATACCTCAAAGGATTGTCCTGAGGGTAAATCACTACTGTGTGACCTCCACTGGAAGAAGGCAGGGTGGCCAAGTTGCAGCCTGAGTTTCGTGCTGTAGCTTCAAAATGACCAATTAAACAGAAGAAGCAACAGCTGCAGCCACTCTTGCCTGATCCTTCCCCAGCCCTCTTGTCCACCCCATCCCTGCCAGTTGTGGGGCATATTTGGGCTTCTGCTTGCTACAGCAGGCAGAGGAAGGAGGTAGACAAAAGGACTGAGGAAGGAATGGATGGGGAAAGTTGCACTGGCAGCATCTCTCACAGGATTGGTAGATTTAAATCAGGGGTGGGTAACTTGTGACCCTCCAGATGTTGAGCTTTTCTACACAAGGCTGTTAATCAGCTGCATTTATTTTTGGTTTCGTTGCAGAATTGAGACCTGGGCGCTACACAGGAGTGTTTCCGTTTCTGCTACATAACCTCTAAGTCAGGGGTCCTCAAACTTTTTAAACAGGGGGCCAGTTCATTGTCCCTCAGACTGTTGGGGGGCCGGACCATAGTTTGAAAAAAATATGAACGAATGGATCAAGTAAAAAAAAAAAGGACCCGGGTCCTTTTTTTTTACTTGATTAAATGGAAAGTTATTATAAATTAATAATTAATTATAAATTAATTTGCTGTCTAAAATTGAAATACATTAAATTTTAAAAAGGCATAGAAAGGCTTGATTTGCATACTTCACATATCTTATTTATTTGTAGTGCAAACAAAACAGGAAAAACCTACCTCACAGGGTTATTGTGAGGATAAAATGGAGAGGCGGAAGATTATGTAAGCCACCTAGTGTTGCAGGAAAAAAGGCGGGATATAAATATGACAAACAAATGAATAAATAGTGCGTACAACTGAAATGATTGTCATTTCAGACACCTCAATGGCACCAGATTGTCTTCTAGAGATGTTTTGTAGCCTGATCCTAAGGATTTTTACTCAGAAGTAAGCCTTACTGATTTTCATGGGAATTATTGTAAGTGGCTTGTGTTTCAGCCAGGCCCAGCAATCCTAAACATGTTTGCTTGGAAGTATAGCCCAATTAAGTTCAATGAGGCTTGCTCCAAGTAAGTTTGCATAGGATTATAGCCCTGCAGCCAGACTTTTATGCAGGTTTACTCAGAAGTATGCTTACTCAGAAGCTCAATGGGGGCAATGCATAGGAATGCAACCATAACCTCATGGCCTTCTGCAGGTTTAATATATTTTTACATTTATTGAAAGCAATTTTAATAATAAGATGACATCACTCTTGATTACAAACAAATATTTTACAAACAAATTAAAAGAACACTGTATTTTTCGTGCATACTGTGTCTCCGGGGGAAGGGGAGGGGGGGTGAGCATGCAGCGAGGCACGAGCCGCCTGGAGCCCTGCAGGGCGGGCATCGGCGCCTCAGCCAGCGTCCTTCCAATGGCGGAGGCGCAGCTGATCTGGCGGCAGCGGGGAGCGAGCCTCCTGGAGCCCGGAGCCCTGCAGGGCGGGCATCAGCGCCTCAGCCAGCGTCCTTCCAATGGCGGAGGCGCAGCTGATCTGGCGGCAGCGGGGAGCGAGCCTCCTGGAGCCCGGAGCCCTGCAGGGCGGGCATCGGTGCCTCAGCCAGCGTCTCTCTGATAGCGGAGGCGTGGCAGCGGCGGCGGCAGCGGCGGGGCACGAGCCGCCCGGAGCCCGGAAGGGCAGGCATCAGCGCCTCAGCCAACGTCCTTCCAATGGCGGAGGCGTGGCAGAGGCGGTGGCGGCGGGGCGTGAGCCGCCCAGAGCCCGGAGCCCTGCAGGGCGGACATCAGCACCTCAGCCAGCGTCCTTCCAATGGCGGAGGCGTGGCAGAGGCGGCGGCGGCGGTGGGTAGCGATCCGCCCGGAGCCCGGAGCCCGGAGCCCTGCAGGGCGTGCATCAGCGCCTCAGCCAGCGTCCTTCAATGGCAGAGGCGCAGCTGATCTGGCGGCAGGCAGCAGGGAGCGAGCCACCCAGAGCCCTGCAGGGTGGGCAGCAGCGCCTCAGCCAGCGTCTCTCTGATAGCAGAGGCGTGGCAGAGCCGCCTGGAGCCCGGGCAGCAGCGCTGCAGCCAGCGTCCTTCCAATGGAGGATCCTCTCCTCTTCCAAAAACTTCGTAAAAACTTTGTAAAAACTTTGCTTACCTCTCTAGATTGGCTGCTGCTGCTGCTGCCGCCACCACCACAACTTGGGCCCCTCCTCCTCCTCGAGTTGCTCACGTGGGCTCCTGCTGATCTCATTCCCCCTCCCCATTCTCCTCCCTCTTCAGAGCGTCAGGCTGAGACGCTACTCCTGTAGGGAAGGAGCAGCAACTTTTGCCCGAGGCAATTCTTTTCTTTTCTCCTCTAGAGTAGGCTAAATCGGCCGCCGGGCCGGATGAAAGGACCCGCCGGGCCGGGTGTGTCCCGCGGGCCGTAGTTTGAAGACCCCTGCTCTAAGTGGCACTGTGGTATAGTGCAAATACACAAGAGGAAATCATGCTTTCTTTCACTTTCACAATTAAATGCTGCATTTTCCCTGCTCTAAAAAACTCACCGAAGTGCTCGTTAGACACAGAAGTGAGACTGATGTGTCACAATATCATCTAATGAACTGTACACAACCGTGAGTAGGGAATGATGAGCATATGATAAATGCCTCATGTAGAGAGCCAGTGTGGCATAGTAGTTAGAGTGCTGGACTGGGACTTGGGAGATCCAGTTTCTAATCCCCGCTTGGCCAAGGAGCTCACTGGGCGACATTGGGCCAGTCACTGATTCTCAGCCTAACCTACCTGACACAGGTTGTCCTGAGGATAAAACGGAGAGGAGGAGGATTATGTAAGCCACCTTGGGTTCTTTGTAGGAAAAAAAGGTGGGATATAAATATAATAAGTAAGAAATAAAATGAAAAGGCTGTTGTTGGACTGCAAATCCCATTGTCCCTCACTATTGGCTATGTTAGTTAGAGCTGAGGGGAGTTGCAGTCCAACAACTCCCCTCAGGGCTACACGTTGCAACAGCAGCCTGGCGAAATTGGAGGACATATAATTTAACAAACAAACAAATAATCCTACCCACTAAAGCAGGAAATGCAAAACGTGACTTGAGCATTGCTTGTAAAACTGCACCAATCTTTTATCTGCACATTACAGAAGGGCCCAAGAACAAATGAAATGGCTTGTGTTGGGCTTTCAGCAGTTTTTGTACCCCTGACACATGCATTTTTGTGTGCATGTGTCAGAGAAGAGGGAATGTGCCTTCTTTGCCAGGGCAAGCAGGAAATTGGTTATCACCCTAGTCCGGTCAGAAGTAGTTGATGAATTGGGACAGAATGTGGATGGGAATGTGCATCCCATTGAAATCAATGCAGTATATATGATCAAAGAACATGCTGGATTAGTTTCAGTGCAGCAGGAATTCAAATGCACATCCCCCATTTTGCTCCAACTACTCATATCATATGCAGCCACATGCAACTAGAGCTGGATTGGGCCAGGAGTCTTGCCATGCAGTACTACTGGAGGGCTTCTTCTGCCCTGAATGACAGTAGTATATACAGATGCCAATCATTTTGGGAAGCCTAGTAACACACTTGTAACGTGGGGGCCCCTCCTACACAGATAAAGGTAATTATAATTAAGGTATTGTCCTGCTGAAGTTCTGATTTTTAAAAAATCTTATGGGTCAACATGGCTGCAAATATTTTATAAGTAGACCAATTAACGCCAAAGATTTATTTATTTTTTTGGCCTTTTTCATAGAAAAATGATGAATTATCTCCCTCCCCCCAAATCAATTTTTCTTGAAACTTCACACCAGTTTAGATAAAATAGCTAGGTGGCCTAACTGTTCTTGCCCCATACTAGAACGCCTGCAGTTCTTGATGACTGCTAGCTTGCTGAAACTACTTTTGGCTTTTGGCAAAGGCACGGTCAGTGTGCAAAAAATCTGTAGGTCTATGCAGTTCACTGAAAATGCGTGTGCAAACTAGATATTTACTCACATACATTTTGGGCACTGGCTCCCACTGTCCTGGGATCAATGTCCCTGATTATTATAGTGTTTATCCCTCCTAATGGCTGTCCTTTTCTCTTGGCAATGCGCAAGGAATCCTGGGACTGGTAGTTCTTGGGAGAGCATGTCACCAAAGGAAGCACATTTCTCTCTCTCTCTCTCTCTCTCTCTCTCTCTCTGCTTCTCAAAAACAAGCACATGTGGCACATTGGAGGGGCTGTCACTGGCTTGTTACCCCCCCTTTTTTAAATGCACCCCAAATGTGCGCAATTCTTTTTGTGTGTCTGTGTTTTTAGTTGGACTTGTGCAAGTGTGCAGTTGCGCACTTTTGTGGGTCCAAAATGGCATGCCTTGCCTGGGCAATATCCAGGGGGGCGTCTGCTGTCAAAGTGCAGCAGACACCCCTCATGGGCATTGTCCCAGAGAGGCTGCCAAGAACTTTATTTCTCTCTCTGGTTTGTCTTGACAGCTGTCAAATGGAGAGTTGTCAAGAGAAACAAAAGCCATGAGTGATCTTTACTCATGAAAAGGGGGTAGCCACTAAATCACCCCATTTGCGGTGAGATCCTCAAGGGACTTTTGGGGGGACCTGACTCCTCTCAGAATCCTCTCACTTTTTCACCCTTTCCCAAGATTCTAGGTGCTCGGGAAGGTGGAAAAGTGCGAGCCACCCCCTTTTTATGGGAGCATGGAGGTTTGACAGCTAGCTATCAAAACTCAAGTCCCTTTAAAAGGGGTTTGTTTTTTTTAAACAGGGCTCCCCCTGGTTTTTCCACAGGGACATATGCATTCACAGGGTGCGTTGTCATGACATGCAAATACATCCAGTATGAAGTAAGAAACTCAGGGAATGTACACTTGATTGGGAGCTGCAGCCAATACCTGCATGATATATGTGCTTCCAAATGCCTGTTTGTCATATGAATACATTTCATATTTAGGCATGCATTAAAAAAAACAACACTTAGCTGTACACCAAAAAAATCTAACATGCGAAGATGTCAAAAGAGATTCAAGAATGGGTAGGATAAGCAATGCGTCAACAAGAGGTATTACAAGGGATTTATATAGATTGATTCAAAAAGCAGAAGAACAAGATGATCAGCTAAAGACAGTATGGGATAATGAATTTGAAGAGGTGACCTCGAAGGTGGGTTGTAACAACATATGGGATAGACGGATTGTGAAAGTAATGTCAACTAGGATAAAGGAGAATTTCTATAAACTAATTTGGAGATGGTACTTAACTCCAGTAAGATTAAATAGAATAGATAATAATTGCTCTGCATTTTGTTGGAGAGGATGTCAGGAAAAAGGGACATATGCTCATATGTGGTGGAGTTGTAAAAATGTACTGGTTTTTTGGCGAGAGGTTTTTACAGAAATATCGGAAATTATTGGTATTGACTTAGAGGTCTGTCCAAAACTAGCATTGTTATCAATAACGGAGAAACTTATTTGCGACCAAAATACGAAGGAATTAATTGTAAACTTGTTAACTGCGGCTAGGCTAATGATAGCGAGAAAATGGAAAGTACAACATGTTTTCCTAATAACGGACTGGTATAAGGAAGTTTGGGATATAGCCCTAAACGATAAACTAACTTGTAGTATCAAATGCAAAAAAGGACAGTTAAAGAAGAATAATTTTATGGATATATGGAATCAATTATTAGACTATGAATTAATAAAGGGAAAGGGAGTATGCCTTGTCAGGCTATGTTATATTTTTGGAATTTGGAATTCATTTGATCAAGGGGATGGAAGTATATAAATTGGTCCCTAGGAGGGTGGTGGAGTGCACTTTATGATTTATTGTATGTAGTTTAAGTTATTTTTTTGTATTATTCTTGTATTTTGCTATATTTTGTTTTGAAAATAAAATTTTAAAAAAAGAACTGGTAGGATCACCATTAAGAATGTCAGTACATTCAATCATTTCCCTATAAATATTAAAACTGTTATTAGCATGAAGCAAGAAAGCATTGTATGGGATAAAAGTACATTCAGTTACAGCCATGGCATGGAAGCAGCCTAAAGAAACCCATCAAAATAAATGGATACGAAAGGCAGGTGTTGGTCATTGTGGGGTGTGTGGGGTTATATTCCCATAGGATGCCTCTGACACTATTAGGGTTGTTGTCCAGCATTAATTAGATCATTCTAATTAATTCAAAGTGTGAATTACTTAGGAAGGCATGAAGCTAAATTATGTTTGAAGGCTCCTAATGCATTTAACCCCATGTTCCTTGTTTAGCAGTTTAACAAAATAATGTTGTTAAAATGATTGAACAAGGCAAAAGCTCAGGATGTATCCATTTAATGGCATTGGAAACAGGACCTATGTCGCCTATTTTAAAAATGGTTTAATGGAATTATACTTTAATATGGTTGAATGTCCTTGACTTTTGACCACTTACGTATTAAAATCTTCTGATGGAAAGTTAGTCTGGCCATTTACGCATCACGCAAGTAGGAGGAAATGCATCACCAAAAAAGAGGAACAAACTAAGATGCAAACTTAGAAATAATTACTATAATTTAAATAGAAATAAAATACATCTCACCTGTGATCAGGTGACCTGTGTGCCTGCTCAGTCTGCTGTCCAGGTGTTGCAAATTGCTGATGGGCAACTTCAAGGCCCATCCTCTCCCTTCTTATTATGGTTCCCTATCTTTATCTTTATCAAATAGTGGTCTCTCCTCTGACAGGCCTTCTAAAAGAGGACTATCCTCTGTAGAGTAGGACACGTGGTCACCCTATGAAAACAGTGATATTTATGGTGCTAAGCTTAAAACACACCAAAATGCCTAGGTCAAGCAGCACTGACTATCAAAACTAGTGTTTATTGGTTTTTTAAACAATGTTTTCATCACTTAGACCAGTGAAACCACAATGACACTTTCTTACTGTAAATCTGGTTTAACAGAAATTTTGCATAGAGAAGGATTCAGAGATCGTTGATGATGGGCTGGTTCCTAGTGTTACAATGTACATAGCAGCCAGATCCACAGTTGCGGCTGGATCTGAGCTATTTTATTTCTATGTCAGCTATTCAAAACAAATGTGAATATACTGTCTGTGAAACTATGTTGACAAGGTATACTGTACAGTTAATCAGCTAATATGCTGTGACCTTTTGATTATAGTTTTTCTACACTCATCAAACTCTAGTATTTTATTAATCATTTTATGTGTGAAATGCATATGCTGGCGCATATGGGAGTTACAATACGAAGCTCTTACATGAACTAAGCCAGGGGTGTTGAACCTTTCAGTCCAGGGGCCGCATTCCATTTCAGAGAAGCTCTTGGGGGCCACATTCCAGTAGTGGGTGGCGCCAAAGGCAAAGGGGGTGGGGCCAAAATACCAGCATGTTTTAGCTTAAAGCTCTTACTGCCAGGAACTAAGCCTTAGGAGAGGCATTTCACCTTTTTTAGAATGGGGGGGGGGGACTGCAGAAGAGCCATAAAACCACCCAACAATCACTGGTTGGGATAAGGGGCTGGGGCCAGAGAAAGGGGGCATGGCTGTCTGGGGAGCCCCAGGAGGGCCAGATTGGGGCCCCAGGCAGGCTGGATTTGGCCCCTGGGCCTGAGGTTCTGCACCCCTGCACTAAGCAATCGCTTACCATGGATGTCTGTATATTTGTCATACATCTATTTTCTTGCTGATCCATATAGTTTAGAAAAACTTATTTGCATTGTTATTAACACCAAATCATGACAATGAAACCAAAGTAAATCTGGACCACCCTAAGAGCTTTCAGTGTTAGATTTCCCTACTCAAGGTTTTGTTGTTGTTGTTTTAAATAAAAGGTACAGGAAAGTGTGCAAAAAGGGGGGGGGAAGAGTCTGTGTAATATTTGTGCAGTTTTGCAAAATACACCTCACTTGTACCAGATTTTCTTGCTATGTTCTAGTTGCTTGCCTGCAAATCAATTGCTACTTTGTTTCAGTGGGCTTACTTATTTAATTATATTTCATTAATTAGAGGAATACTTTTTAAAAAATGAAATGTATTGAATGTTCATGGTGTCTTTGGATCTTCTTGTTATGCCTTTCTTTTTGTTCTCGATATTTAAAAATGTAATTGACAGTGTAATTGACAGTGTAATACAGGTCTACTCAAAAATAAATCCAATTGAGTTTAATGGGGCTTACTTCCAGGGGAGTGGATATAGGACTGCAGCCTTTTAAGAAGTGCAGCCTTCAGACGGCACTACTATTATTTTCCCTCTACTTCTTTTTAATCATCCAACATGCTTTTCCTTTCTTTGTGAGGAAAGAACGAATTTGGCAAACTGCCAAGTGAAATTGTGAACTTCCTTTGGGGGAAGTTTAACTGGTCTTGTTTACCTTCCTGTAGGGCTATTTTTAAACTCTGGGGTGATTTGCCACCTCTCAGCTGGCCTCAAGCTCCTATCCCCAGCTTGGAAATTAAAACTCTGACTTAAGGGAGGCAGAAAAACATCAGCACTGGAGCTATTTAACCATGAAGTATTTTAGCAGTGTTAGCTGATCATCAGTTAAAAGGCATCAGCCTTCCTGAAGATTATTTAGCATGTTGATGGTTGAGGCTCAACCACTGGGCTATTGTCCAGATCTTCTTCCACCGGGACTGAAGGGTCATTGCCACTTTTCTCTGCAAAAAGTTCGAGGATGCTATAAGAAAGCTCTGGCTTCAGAGATGGGTTCCCATGTGAGTATCCAGTAAGAGGGCAGGGAAGCAGCAGCAGTGGCAGGGAGAGATTTCATTCAGCCACATGTTTAGATCATTTATGATGTAATAGGCATTCTGCTGCATTGAGCAAAACTCCAGGTCATGTGTGTAAACAAAAAATGGTTCATTTGTTTACCTTTGTCCAATGTTTCCTTTACACAGATGTTTCCTGTGGCAGGTTTTTGAGGGTCCTTGGACAAAGGACCCTCAATGGGACCCCTCCATCACTGACTGGGTTTGCACAACACACTAATCCACCACCACGGTGGGTTAGCATGTTGTGTGAACCCGTGATGGGTTTCTCAGGGTGCATTAAGTTTGGGCTATTAGCTACCCTGACAACCCATGGCTTGTATTTGAGGTTGTTTCACTCATGATAGGTTCTCGTGTCGTCCGAACCTGAAAGACACAACCCATTGAGGGTCAACCCCATCTGCAAGCGAGCCACTTGGCAAGAGTGGCAACCCCCCCTTGCTACTCTTGCCAAGTGGCCAGAGGGCAACTGCCAGTGCCAGCTGTCCCCAAAGTGCCTAAGCAGCACTTGGGGGTGGCTGGCAAAGGCTTCCCCCCTCCCCGCTGTGAGCTGTTTTTGGCTCATTCTGGCTTGATTTTCACTTTTTAATATATATTTTTTTGAGATTGCAAAAGCCACTTCTCAAGCTGGTTTTCACAATCCCAATTTAGCCATCCCAGAGCAGTCCCTACAAGGGTCACCAGTGGTACCTTAGAGGGGCTACTTGGGGTGGCTATTTTTTTTTTTTAATCCCTGAGTTAATTTTCATGAATATTTGCAAAAAAAAATTTAAATTTTTTTATTGCTGCCCATGCACAACTGTGGGTGATCACAGTTATGTGTGAGCTGCAATGGGGACCCTGGGGTGGCTAATGGACAGGGTGGGGTGCCTGCTGGCAAAGCCCCCTGCCCACCCAATCCACTGCCCCTGCACCCAATCCACTGGACTTTGCCAGCAGGCACCCCCCCTTGCCCATGAGCCACCCCAGGGTCCCCATTGCTGCCTGCAGTTGTGCGTGGGCAACAATTAAAAAAAAAAATTAAAACAATTTTGGCAAATATTTTTGTTTTGTGGAGAAAAAGCATCAGAGTTTCCTGCACCACACACACACACACACCTCCTCATGTGTAAACAAGTATAATCCCAGCTGGGGCCTGGGAAATGCTTGGCAGTCCTTCACATGTTTTAAATTAGCCACCCCAGGCAGCCCCTCCAAGGCACCACTGGTGCACCTTAGACTAGAGGGATTGTTCCGGGATGGCCAAACTGGGATCACGAAACTGGCTTGATAAGTGGCTTTCACAATCTCAAAAAAAAAGTGGAAAAAAGGCTGTGGTGAGCAGAAAATGGCTCACGCCTGTGGCAGTCAGGCGGGGAAACCTCGGTGCTCCCATGGATACCCGCAGGAGGACTCCGGGAGGAAGAGGAGGAGGGGGAATGAGCCCATGGTGGGTGGCCGGGTCGTGTCGTGTGAGCCGCCCCACTAAGTCTCCCTTCTCCCTTCCATTGTCACCAGCTGCTCTTGCTCCTCCTCCGTCCCGCTGCTCTTGCTCCTCCTCCGTCCCGCCCCCATCATTGCTACCACTTGCTTGCCTGATAGTCGGAGAGCCAGGGGGCAAGTCGGCAGCGGCAGCAGCAGCGGCTGCTCCTCCTTCTCACCGCCACTGTCGTCTGGGCCAGGGTAAGAGGCGGCAGCCGGCGTGCGAGCAGATTGCAGTGAGGAAGGGAAGGAGCAAATGCTGCTGGGGACTGTTGTTAGTGGGCCCCCGCTGAGCTGTGGGTGGTCAGCAGGCGCCTGACCCTGACCCTGCCCACCCTTGATGCCAGCCCTGTATGAAAAGAATATCGCCTTCCCAGGACCGGTGCAAGGCAGTTTGGTGCCCTAGGCAAGATCAGATATTTAGCGCCCCCCCTCCCACTTGAGAGTGCTGTATTTTTCCCCCAAGGCGTTTCTGGCACCCCCTTTAGCCCTGCGCCCTAGGCAGCTGCCTAGTTGGCCTAATGGTAGCACCGGCCCTGCGCCTTCCCCTCATTTCTTTCTTTATTCATTTCTATCAGTTTGACAGTCACTGGCAGTAAAAGTAGCTGCATAATCCTGCCTTCGAGGTTTGCTCTCACCGTGCATTAAGACTACCCACCATGGCCTAGGGCATTGCCCTAAAAAATGTTAAGATTCAAAGGAAAGGGCTTTCAAAGAGCAACGTATTTATCTCCGCAGTAGAGTCCACCCAGCATGTAACATACGAGAGTCATTTGCCTTGATTCAAGCAGTGCCAGCTATTGGCTGAGAAACTCTCTGGAGAAAATGCTTTGGTTGCAGCAAAACTAGCTGAGTGAAAGCAGAGTTTGGGAGGAAGTGTGTGGTGGCCTGTTTTTTTTTTTGTTTTTTTTTTTGCAGGATTGGATGTTTTCTAAAAAGAGGATATCTTTATATTAAAACCAGCAGGATGACAAGAAGTTGCAAACAGATTGAATCACAATCAGCTGCTTTGTTCTTTATCAAACAGTAAAGGATGATGTGCATACTTGGGCAAAACAAACAAACACCTCCTAAATTAAATAGAATGGTATCTTCTGTGTTTTTTATCCAGACAAAGCCTAACTTTTCCTTTGCTTCTTTGTTGACAGAGGAGGATGTCATGCTATATGAAGTAATAATTACGCATTGAAAGTTGGTTCTGCAGTGTATAGATACTTTTCCTATTGCATTTACTATCTGCCTAAACATGCCCCACTTGGCCCCCTTTTAGAAGCCAATATGCACATATCATTTTCCCTTTCAATAAAATGTGCCCTATAATTAATAATAACAGAATTAATTGTCCATCAAACTGCATCACACACTGTCCTGTGGGGTGGCAGCTGGCCCAATATAATAGCATGTGACTTTAAAATTAGCTGTTAACAGGATACATGCTGCCTGGGGGGGTCTGGGGGTTAATTTCTTTAGCAGTTCTGTTTATGAATACCCATAGTTTTCTTCTCTATCAATGGGATTTGATGGGGAGGGAATGACCATTTATTTTGTTCTGGAGCAAAGGTGGGGAGCCTGTGGCCCTCCGTATGTTGTTGGACTCCAACTCCCGCCAGCCCCAACCAGCATGGCCAAAGTTAGGGATGGTGGGAGTTGTAGTCTGACAATGTCTGGAGGACCAGTTTTTCCATCCGTTCTCGAGCCTCTCATCCTGGTAGATCTTAAGATCACCAGAGGCCACCAAGAGAATGTTTTCTCTATTCAGTCCTCATCGTTGTTGTCTTCTCTCCTTGGGCTTCGTTGCCCCCCACCCATCTTCCCCAAAGCTTTGTGCCACCCACGGCCAACAGCCTGACAACTCACTCCCACACAAGCCTCCCATACTTCTTGCTGCCTCTGGACTCACCATGTGGGAACTGCTGCCCCAGTCTCCTGAGAGGATTATTACCAATCAGTTACAAGTTGTAAAGAAATGTCCACTGGAGCAGAGACAGTTTGAGGTGGTGGTGGTGGTGGTGGTGGTGGTGAGAGGGGCGAGGCGGGGCGGAGGCTCACAGGGAGGGTAGAAAGGATTTTTCCTATTTATTTCTTTATCTACGTATTTGATTTGTACCCTGCCTTTCTACCAAAAATGGTACTCAAGGCGGCTTACAATCACTGATATAAACAACAATAAGCAAATACATAAACAATTAAAAACACAATGCCAGAGTAAAAACAGCATCCAGCTCAACAGGCCCACTTACACACCAAAGGCTCACTTGAATAAAGTGGTCTTTGCCTGCCAGCAGGACAGCACAGAGGGAGCGAACCTAGTCTCCCTCAGCAGGGAGTTCCACAGCCAGGGAACGGCCACCGAGAAGGCCCTCTTTCTCATTGCCACCAAATGTGCCTCTGAAGGTGGTGGTCTCAAAAGAAGGGCCTCTCCTGAAGATCTTATGTTGCTCCAACCTATGTTGTTCTGAGCACCTGGGACAAATGGAGGGATTCAAATACCACAAATAAATGAGCAAGTGAGGCTGCAACAAAATGTTGCAGTGTCGAGTGCTCCTGTTCAGCATTCCAGACAGCAAGCCATGCGGCATGCCTTCTTCCAGGATACTCCATTCCATCCTTCCTCTCCATTAGTTTCTTGTCCCCCTAACAGTCAGCTAGCATTCTGTCCTCATTGACCATGCTCAGCCTTCATGGGGCTGTTTTGGGGTCCCCCCACTTAGGGTGTATTTTTTCCTAAGTTTTTTTCCCCTCCAAGCCTGCTGGTACCATCCTCTTGTGCATGGATGGTGCTGTTTTAGCTACATAGGAACCAGCACTCAGACAACTGAGTTCGCTGTTAGTATATATGATGTGCTGTGGTAGGTCAAGCTATCAGAGCCGCTTTGTTCTACTACCTCCATCTTGCAACTTCATTCTGCTCTTTATGTTGAGCAGGGGGACTACCTTTCCTTATATGGTTCATGTGTGTTCACATGCCCAGGTTTGATAAAGAAAAACAGAACCCAAGACTAGGGTACCGTTGAGTTTGCTAGATATTGGTCTCTGTGCTAAGTAGCCAGCTAAATGAAGCCCTGGCCTTCCACACACAGCAGGGTTTTCTCCATGCAGCACCACTCCAGCATTCTTCACTGCAACTCAGTTCAGGACTCAGGAATCACGCTGTAGTCAAAAACAGTTCTATTCTAACTGTTTTATTAACTTATAGCAAAGTGTCACTACAGGTTACATCTTCTTTACATTCCATGTACAGAGTACAAAATACTTAGAGCTCATATCCAACTCAGCAGAAAATACATACAGCTAAGAACACAAGAAGCCAATACATATGGCTGTAGCTTAGCCATTACACGTCATCACCTTATTTACATCGCATGACCATCATCCTGGCTCCCACCAGGATTCTCACGCCTAGCAAGGCCGAAGTAAGAATAGCAGGGTAAACAGAGACAGCAATGTGCTAGTGTCTCCTGTCTGGGAACTTTCCAGATAAGCAGAAGCAACACAGCTAGCTATTTTGCTTTACACACTAACAGGTACAAGGTAGTGCCATGCCTGGTCCTGGTCTGACCCAGGACTCCTCCTCCTCCTCCTCAGATGAGGACTCAGATCTCCCAGAGCCAGGGAAACATGGTAGGCAGACTGAGCCCCTCAACTCCAGCAACAGCCAGGATTGGAAGACCAGGGGGAGACCTCACCAGACCCCCATAGCGTTCCCTGGAAGGGGTGGGTCCCTGGCTCACCTAGGGCAGGAGAGCCCCCTTCCGAGTCAGAGGGTAAGATTGCTCTGCTGCCTCAGGGGGCCAGAGAATGTGGAGCCATCAGAAAGGGCGGGCTCAGGCGGCCACCTGGCAAAGCAGTGCACACCTGAAAGCCCACAGCTGCAGAGATACTCATGAATACAGGGCTCCTTGGGTGTAGAGTTCCTAGAGAGCAGAACTACAGTAATACCTTGGATTCCAAGTAACTTGGTTTGAGAGCGTTTTGCAAGACAAGCAAATTTTTAAATATTTATTTATTTTTTTTAACTTGATATACAAGTGACGTCTTGCAATACAAGTACTGTAGTACGACCTAAATTAAAAATCTCTGTACAATTTTTTTGGGGGGGATTTCGTTTTGATATAAGAGTGTTTTGGATTACAAGCACGTTTCCGGAATGAATTATGCTCTCAATCCAAGGCATGACTGTAAGTGCTTGCAGCCAGCTCCTGGACCGGGGTGGGGTCCAGAAGGCCAGACTATGAGCCCTCGGTTGAGGCCTATTAACTGCTGTAACAATATGGCTTTCAGCTCCCAGACTGTTGCAGATGGGTTTACCTGCTCTGCCTGCTGACTGATCTACCATGGGCTGCTGGCTGACTCCTGGGCCCCTGCTTAAGATCCCACTTGTTGGACTATGCTTGTTTCCGGCCTGTTTCACTGTGATTGACCTTGCCTTCACTCAAGACCTTGCACTTTGGACCATCCTTGTTTCTGAACAGTATCATTGTGTTTCTGACCTCAGCCTTCCTTTGACCTTGTTGTGTGATTTTCCCCACCCTCTGTCCTAGGACTCGGTTCAAAACCTGGCCTTAGCAGGAGGATGGGTAGTCTCAAGAGCAGGAGAGGAAAGTGTTGGTGCACAATAGATATGGAAGGGGAGAAGTACAGTCATGAGGAAGAAGTCTTGCAGAGGGGCTGAAGAGATGCTGCAGGCTTGATATGGCTTGCCATCAACATGCTGAGCAACAAAGCCAAAGAACTCATGTTGCGTTCAGGTTGTTGCCGTGCAGTGAACTTGTATCAAAGGTTTACATCTCCATAGCAATGGCCTGTGCTTTTTGTTTGGTGGTATAGAATACTGGAAGGCACAAGAAGACTCTGGAGAAGTCCAGAGACCTTTCCTTTCTGTCATAGAAGTGGGTACCAGCCATGCAAATTGTATAGACTGGCAGAAGGCCTGCAACTGTCCCGTCACTCAGCTGTGTGAAGGGGGAGGGGAGCAAAACTGGCTGAAGGCCACTCTATGTGGACTGTAGGAATCTGAGGTGCTGTATGAGTACAACTGCAAAAAATAAGCAACATGCAGATATGTCCCCAACTATTACATGCTTACCAGGTAGCTGGAGAGGGCACCCTACGTCTGGAACACCTTCCTGGGAAATTCGACTGGTGCAGGCAGCATAATCTTTGGTGCCAAGTCAAGGCATTTTGATCTGCCCAGGCATTTTAACTTGGTTTTATACCCTCTCTCTGCATAGTGTTGTAGCTTTCATGACCCATTTTATTGTTTGTATGGACGATATTGGGTTAAAAAAATTGTATTATTATTATTATTATTTTATTGATGGAATCCATTCAGATGGTCAGTTTTACATTAAAAAAAATAATTTAAAAATCTAGCATTTTTGCTAGTTATGTACTGCCTTTATGTACAACATTCAAGCATTCTGCTCTCCCCCTGCCCCCAATGATGTGTGGCAACCAAAATGTGTGCGTTTATGATCCTGAGCTGGGGGGGGGGGGATTGGGAAAAGTTTGAAGTTAAGATCTCAAAACTGGTCTGGCACCCTGCCGCAGGGATCATGGGAAGTGTCCCTCCCAGCATGTGGCTTTCTCTCACCGTTGCGGTACAAACTCCGCTCCCCCCCCCCGTCCTTGACTCTAAAAGGGGCGCCCCAGGCTTTCCCGCACTCATTATAACAAGAAGGTCTCACTGCAGGGCAGCTGCACGCACAGGGAGAGACACCCAACAAGCGCCCCTGAGATGCGCTTTTAAGCCGGGCAGCCGCAGCAGCAGCAGCGACCACGAGGCTAGCATGAAACCGCTGGAAGCTGGGCGCCGTGGTTGTGCAGCCTTCCCTGCACGCGCGTGCCTCGCCGGCTAAGGGAAGGGAGGCGCCTCTTATTAGCTCCAGCCTGAACCTCTTTTCTCTCCCCGCGCCACTCCTCCGGCGTCGCCGGCAGCTTCTCGGCGGCTCTGCCTCCCCCCCCGCCCCAGCTTCGCTTCCTCCTCCCGCCCCCTGCGTGTCACTCACTCTTTGCATATGGGACCCTCCCCGCCAGCAGCCCCTTATACACTCTCGCTCGCGCCCGTCGAGCCCAGAGGAGGAGCGGGAGGCGAGGCAGCGAGCGAGCGCGCCGCAGCCCCACCCCCTTTTGCCATTGCGCGCTGCCTGCCCTCTATTTATTGCAGCAGCAGCAGCCAGCACCAACCAACGCCGCCCCTACTTCATACAGGCACGCTGAGGCAGCCAGTCAGTCAGTCAGTCGCCCGGGCAGGTCGGCGCGGCTGCGCTTGCCTCGGAGAGAGAAGGCAGCCAGCCAGCCAGCTCGGCTGAAGGACGGAGAGAGAGGCGCCCGCTGAACCTGGCGCGGGGAAGACCGGCTCCGGCCCCATCTCCTCTCGCGCTTCTATGCCGTGAGCTGCCCGGGTCCCAGGAGGCAGGACGCGAACGCCCCCGAGAAAGCGCCGGCTGTAAGTTTACTTAAGCCTCTTTTCCCCCGACCTGTTGCGGCGGCGCGCGTTGCCGTGCTCAAGGGCTGCCTGAGCCGGATCAGTGGGCGAAGGGGAAGGTGGCCATCGATTTCAGGAGCAGGGCCTGGGCGGACGTTGCTTGCATCCTTTAGCTGGGCTCGAGTTGAGCCGTGGCGTGCAGTGCCCACCCGAGCCTTTGCATGCTGTTTTACTCGGAAGTAAGCCTCACCGAGCTCGCGGGGACTCGTTCCCAAGCATGCGGCGGCAGCAATCACCCCCGAAAGCTGTTTTGTGCTCAGTGCCGGCTCCCAGCCCTGCAACGTGTGCAGGCGTCCCTTTTGAGCATGTGCAGAGTGCACCGCTGAACCCACAAACACAGTGTGGGATATGCGGGGTGGGGGTGGGGAGGAATTCAGAAGGTGAAACTTCAAACAGGCTGGATCTCCCGCAGGTTTCGTTTAGAAATTAACCGGGGGGCGGAGCGGGAGATGCTCCTGGGGCTTCGTCCGAGGACGACGGCTGTTTGTGCAGCCTAGGAGGGAACTGGGTTGCTGCCCCTCCGGAGAGGGCACTTTCTTCCTTTCCCGTCCCACAGGAAGAGGGAGGGTCAGAGGGTGTGTTGGCTGCTTCCTTCCTCTCCTTTCTCAGAGATGGCTCCGATTCCCCCCCCCCCTCTTATTCTTCTCCTCCTCCACCACTTCAAAGCAAAGGAAGTGTGAGGCAGCCGTTGACACCGCTTTTGTGTTTTGTGGAGGCGCACATGGCTCGCTCGCTGGTCTTCCAGGCAGCGGCGGAACGTGCAAATTGGCAAGGAAGTGGGGAAAGGGACCGGGCTATACATGTTTAAAAATTTTAGGCGTCTTAGCGCAAGTAGTATTTTGAGCGGCGGGACCGCAAAATAAAAACGATCAATTGAAATATGAAATATAATTGCTCTCACTCTCACACACACCTCCCCCAAATCACTGGAAAATTTGGAGTGTGTCCTTTAAGATTTATTTATTATAATTTTTTTTAAAAAAGAAGAGGTGATCGCATATTAATTTGTATATTTTACGAAGCTGGGATTTTATTCATTTGTGGTGTGATGTTCGGGAATAAAGGGAACTTCAAAATATCAAAACAATCCTAGGGTAAAATCAAAACAATCCTAGGGTAAAATCCAATGTAAGTCCTACTTAGAGTAGACCTATTAAAATGAATGGGGATTCAGTTAGTCTAACTGAAGTCCCATTCATTTCAGTGAGTTAGTCTAACTGAAGTCCCATTCATTTCAGTGAGTTTACTCTTAAGTAGGACTTACGTTGGATATTACCCCAAGTTGTCACTTTTTCAGTTGTGAGTGATCTCTGTGGACTAACCTTCTTCTAGTCTTCTGTTATCTACTGATAATTCATCTGAATATTTAAAATCCTACCCAAAAGATTATCCAAACAACTTTCTATGCAAGTTCAAGAAAGCAGACTACTGTTTTTGCATTACTGTGTCTATTTCAAAACTGATAAGATACAATACTGACAGATACATAAATATGGATGTTCAGCGGTTAATAGCAGTATCTGTTTCTGGCAAATAGAAACCCATTAATTTTTACACTGGCCAGCAGGTCTCTGCATAACCAAAATTAGCTAAATAAACAGAGCAGAATCTTTTCCTAGCCATATATGATTTCATGTGATAAAGAGTGATGAACTGTATCAATATTTGCTTAGTAACTGAGTTCACCCCTCATGCAGCTCCTTTGAAGTCTGAGAGGACAGGAAGTAAAAGAGGATTCTTGCTGTAGGATGTTTTCTTTATAATTTGGTAGAGTACGTAATTTACTGTTGCGTAAGAAAAACAAAGTTAGTAACTATATATTTTTTATTGGAACAACTGCTTAAAACAGCCTTCCCCAACCTGGTGCTCTCCAGATGTATTAGACTACAGCTCCCATAATCAAGGGTCATGCTTGCTGAGGGTGATGGGAGTTGTAGTCCAACACATCCAGAAGTCATCAGGTTGGGGAAGGCTGGCTTAAAACAAAATGTGTGCAAATCTTGACTTGATCTCTGAAAAGCGTGTGTGTGTGTGTGTGTGTGTGTATACACACACACACACACACACACTTTATTTCCTGGGTAACTTTTAGAACAATCAGCTGAATTACTGAATAGTCATCTGCATGATAACATTCCAATATCATGTTTGTTTTGTTTCCAATTCTGCAAAGAAATGATTACTTATAATCAGTTCTTTGGTCATTTACTCATTGACTTGGTCAAGACTCTCAGTTATCACAGTTTGCTTTGGAGACTTAGTGGAGCCTCCCAAGTTCACAGGCAGTGTATCCTGGCATGCAAGATGTAGGGGGACAAACACCAGGTGCTAGCTCCCTGCTTGTGAGCATGTAAAAGTAGGCTGATGTTGGAAACAGATTGGTGGACGAGATTGGTCTGGTCAAGCAAGGCATTTATTTTCTAAAAACTTGAAAAAGTAGCATAAAGCAAGGAGCATGGGCCATCAGTTGTGCAATTGCTTTGATGTGCTTCCTACTGAATATCTAATGCAGTTTTTCAGGCTGCAATCCTATACACACTTACCTGGGAATAAGTCCCATTGTGCTGTCTCAGTAGACATACATGTATAGGATTGCACTGTTAGGATAAGCTATATTCTTAATGTACAGCTTACATGTTAATTGTATGGGGGAAATTACCTGAAGGGTGTTGCCTCATCTCCCCCTGTTCAGTGTCTTTCAAAATTACCTTTGCTAAAATATTTGTGGATTGCATAATTTGCAGCAACAAATGTATGAACAAAATGTTTCAAGTGACAGCTTGGAATGCAGTATGACCTTACTTATACTGTTGGTTTGGTGGACACCAAAATGTCCAAATAGTCTGAAGTTCATATAAATGGGTGTGTTGAGATGGAGCTATATGGGAGTCAGTCAGTCATGGGTTCTGCTGTATTTTTCAAACCATCTGGGATGAAATCTTATTAACACATATTAGAAGGCAGCAATAATGAGGGCCAAAACAGACATTCTTTTAAATCTGTATTTAACAACAATGTACCGTATTTCATTTTTACTCTAGTGTAGGCGCAGGGTCCCCGATCCAGATTGGGACCCTAGTGTGGGGCTAGGGTGACTTTTAAGATCCAGACTGGGGGCCCTGCACCTATTCTAGAGTAAAAATGGAAAAAGACAGCTCTTAGATATGGATTTACAATGTCTGTTTTGGGCCTGATACTCTTGTATCAGAGTTTATTCTAGTGGTTCTTGGAAGTGTGCAAGGGATAAAGATAAGGAAATTGTGTGCCTTTTAACCTAGGTTTTACTTTATCTACCCTGAATTATTCTGAAATTGCAGTTTTAGGAAAGAGGGAATGTTTAGGTTAGGAAAGACCTTACCTAGAAGATGCTTTCGTGTGCAGAAAAGAGACTTAGCAGAACTGGTTTTACAGTGATTTTTACCATTTTTAAACATTGAGATCAGCATCACTAGGTGACCTTCAGCGATCTGCATTACTGAACTTTCCTCCACTTTCATTCCATTTTTGCAAATGGTCTTAAATTGCCAGTTGCTAATCTCAAACCAGGTAAATTGGGGTAACTCTTGGGGCATTCTCCTGTTTAGCATTAAGGATTTTAAGGATCACTTCCTCTGTGATGCTATGTACGGCCACACCTATGGGAGCCTTGACTTACAAGTAGCGCATGGAATTGGCGCTGCTGCAGGTGCACTTTATTTGCTTTCTGTACATTTTAAATGTATGTCATTGTTAGTGTGTATTAAATCACACACTTTCCCTCTTCCTGCCAAGGACTACTTTTAGGAAGGGTTGATCCTATCTACTTTTTTAATGTGAGCAAACTTCTATGTATGCCTAGAGTTTCTTTCACATGCATGAAGGATCCTATCTCTGCAGAGCTCAAGGCAAAACTAGTTACAGGTCCAGATCTCAGAAGCATCTTATTTAACTTAGGGTGCAGTCCTATGCATGTTTAGACAGAAAAATGGCCTACATCTCCCAGCATGCCCCAGCCAGCTGTGCTGGGGGTTGTAGACCTTTTTTCTGTCTAAACATGCATAGGATTGCATCTTTACTTGATTTTGCAGATTGCTTTATTTAAAGTACCCTGTGCTTGCAGGTATTTTGGACACACTAGGCTTCCTTTGCTCCTGCTTTCTACTTGTGACGGTGTTGACTTTCTGCAGCAGGGTGAAATGAGGAATAAGTTCCTTCTAGATTTATGAATTCAGGACCTGGGCCTGGCAGACTTAGGGGGCATCTCCACCTGGCAATATTAAATTCTAAATCTAAATTAAACCAATCAGGAAAAATATAGACAATGTTTTGTACTAAAGTAGTTTGATAGTATGTAACTAGTTCCAACTGCAAGTTTTTACCTGATGACTCCAGCTCAAGGGTGATAATATAATTTAGCTTTCCAGGAGGTATAGCAGCGGGACGCCTTGAGGCAGCAAGGTACATTTTAATCCAGGATTAGCTTCTGGGACTCTTGAATGCCAAGATAATGTTTGATTGTCAGATGATTTTATTAGCTGTAACAGCTAATAACAATAATACTTACGTCTAATCTGATATCTATGATATAGACAGTGTGGTCCTAAACACATTTGCTCTGAAGTACGGTAAATCAATGGGGTTTTACACCAGAGGATTAGAGCCTGAGTCAATACTATGTAATATCGTTGTTGATAACTTATTTTGTACCATGTTTTAGTTAATGTAAAAATGTGAAATGTTATATCGAGAAAGCAAATTATAGGACTGCTTTGCAAAATGTTAGGCAGAAACATAAAGAGTTGTTCATTCTCTATGATGCTTACCAAGCAACTAAAAATCAAGAGCCAGTGTGGCGTAGTGGTTAGAGTGTTGGACTGGGACTCAGGAGATCCGGGTTCTAGTCCCCGCTCGGCCATGAAACTCACTGGGTGACTTTGGGCCAGTCACGGACTCTCAGCCTAACCTACCTCACAGGGTTGTTGTGAGGAGAAGGAGGATTATGTAAGCCGCCTTGGGTTCCTTGCAGGAAAAATGGCGGGGTATAAATATAATAAATAAATAAATAGATAATAAAAAAAATTACTGCATGTTTGGCCATCGAGGTATGTCACACTTCTAGTGCTGACTGATGTGTGCTTCTTAAATTGTACACTGTTGCTGCCAGTTCACAGATTCCTCATCAAGCTGAGACTGCTTCCCAAATCAATAATACTTAGTTTCAAGTAGATATGATAAGCTTGAAAACTTCTGGACTCATATTAGTTTCCACATGTAGTGTAAATTCTGCTCCCTATTAGGCACAAGATGAGCTGTAAGAGTTGGAACAGGGGTGGGAAATTGTGGCCCTCTGGATATTTTGGCCTACAACCCCCATCATCCCTAATCAGCATAGCCAGTGGTGAGGAGTGATGGGGAGCTGTAGGCCAAAACATCTGGACAGCCACAAGTTGCCCACGCCTGAGCTAGAATAAGAGCCAACACTGCCTGCATGCATTGCTACTAAACAGGGGGCTTTTCAGGCATCAAAGGAGGTGTGGGGTAGTGGAGCCCTTTCCTCCGTTGCAGTGGCTCCTCACCTTTTCTCCAGGGAAACTGGGGGCATTATGCCTTTAATCAAGCACCGCAGACATTTCATATCCTAAAACAGGCCTTTTCTCCCTGAGCTCCAGGTTCTCTATTTCTGGGGCCTGGCCAAGTCCTCTCAAGTGACTCATCTGACTCATCACCAGGTAGCAGATTAATGAATAGTTCAGCTTCTCTTTCTCCAGGTTCTGTTGACTTTTTCCGGTTGGGTGACAGGCTTAGCCTTGTGGGAAAGTTTCGTGGAGGTAATGGCAAATTATATCTTTCTGTCCTTTAAACTTCCTTCACTCCTACCTTTGGCCTAGGCTGTGGAGACATCGGCTCTTTTCTGTGGGCTGTGGCAGTTTCTATGAAACCTGAATCAAAGCTGGTTGGACTTGTGCAGCAGGCAGACCCAACCCCACTGGACTTTTAAACATGGTTATGATGAGTGAGAGAGTATGAGTGAGAGAGCTCTCCATTGTGGTCAACTGCTATATGCCTTCCACTCAGCTGCTTCCCATCCTAGCTAACAAATGTGTTCTAGCCACCAAAATCCTCCCATCTCTTGTGCCTTCCTAAATAGGACAAAGTGGTGCAGCTTGAACCTAGAAGCAATAATAAAGACTTGTTAGCGTGCCGGGCTGTAGATTCATGTTGCTACAGCTTGTATCCCTGTCATCACCAAATCTTATTGGGTCGGATTCAGTGTAAGCCTGCTGTGGATGGAAGAGCTACTTGATCCAGCAGGGGAATTCTGCTGGTTGGAATTGGGGGAAGGTGATCTTTTGTCGATTCCCCGCTCCCCCAGCAGGTCCCTATGTCCCCTGATAATCTGCTCTGGAGGGTTGGTGGACCCTGTGGAAGAATGGGGGGTGGGGGGGGGCACTGCGGGCCGCAGGGGAAGGGGGAAATCAGCAAAGATTGTCTCCCTTCTCTTCCATCCGTGGGAGCATTTTGAGTGGAACTCTGCTCAGGGGCTGCTCCTGTTGGTGGAATAAAGGCCGAATCCAACCCATAGTCTTTTCAGCAGAATATAAATCCTGTTCTCCAGTGAGTTAACCCCAAGGATTTGTCCTATGGGAGAAATTTGAACGTGTATGCTGTCTGTAGCATACTCTTGAGATTAGTAGTTAATCCTCCTCCCTGCCCCCAAATGGGAGGAGACTCCAGAATCAGGCTTCTACTTTGGGCTTCTCTACATGAGGCATTTATTGTACCCATGGTAGTTTTCCCGGTGCTTTACGCGTGCTTGCCAAGCATTTCTGCAGCTTTTTTCAGAATGAGGATAATGAGCTATTAAAGGGCTATCGCGCTATGAAATGCTACAAAATGGTCATGTATTTTTGCCATTCTGCTATACCTCAGCGCCACCTTGTGGTTGTGTAATGGGACATATAGAAAGGCAGAGAAAGAAAATCCCCAGGAAAAAGACACATGTAAAGGAGCCGATCTTAATCCCACAAAGAATCTGGAAGCAGAAGCCTCAGTAAAGTAGTGGGTTAAAAGCCTCATGTAGAGAAGCCCTTGGTTTTAGCATTGAGCTAAACCATAGTTCTTGCAGTTTAGAACATCTTCTGTTGGAGAGACCGGGGTGTAGCTCTCGGGCAGAGTCTACCCATAACATTCCAGCCTTCCCCAGCCTGGTGCTCTCCAGATTGCCATTGGCCTTGCTCTTGGGGATGAGGGGGGTTGTAATCCAACAATGTGGAGGGCATCAGCTTAGGGAAGGCTGCCCTAGGGTAATAAAAGTAAAAATATGCTATGAGTATCTCTGCCTTACCTTTTACATACCTCCTTGGTGTGGGTGGAACTGTCTTATCAGGATAGTCATCTTAATTAGGTTAATTTGTGGACGCTTGTATTCCTTGCAGTATTTTTGCATTCCTGAATGTAGTGTGCCCTGTTGCTTTTCCTGTTATGATTCAAAGCAGAAGAATGTTTTAAGTATGTGCTATCTGGGCATATTTAATGAATCAGCTACTCTACACTGGGGAAGTGTGAAATAAAACCGGGCGGTCCCCCCCCCCCCCACATTCTGACTGTCACTGCCACCTGATATTGTCATGGAAGTGGGAGATCTGGTTTGCCAAGATAAACCTGCTATCTCCAGCAATATTTTTTAGATATATGCCAGTTAAGCCACGTGTATTAGGAAAATACAAACAGGCATGGAGTTCTTTGACCTCAGCTTCTGTTTAACATTGCTCAGAATACTGTTATGCTTTGCAAGCTGGGGGGGGGGAGGGGAAGTTAGAGGCTGTATATTTATCCTGGAATAAGCCCATTGAACATGCATATTTTATTTATTTTATTATATTTATTCCATTTCTATACCACCCAAGAGCCAAAGCTCTCTGGGCTGGTCACAAAAAATAATGTCTAGGATTGTGCTGCTTAATTGCTACTTTTGACATGAGTGTTTTACACTGTTCTCCTAAGACTTCTGAACTCTTATTTATTTTTTTATGTTTAGGTGTGGAAGAAAATGTCAGTCAGCATGCACGAGAATCGCAAGTCTAGGGCCAGCACTGGCTCCATAAACATATATTTATTCCACAAATCTTCATACGCTGATAGTGTCCTCACGCATCTCAACCTCCTGCGTCAGCAACGTCTTTTTACAGATGTACTTCTCCATGCTGGGAATAAATCATTCCCTTGCCATAGAGCTGTCCTAGCAGCTTGCAGTCGATATTTTGAAGCCATGTTCAGTGGAGGACTCAAAGAAAGCCAAGCCAGTGAAGTCAATTTCCATAACTCCATCCACCCAGAGGTTCTGGAACTTCTCCTGGACTATGCTTACTCCTCAAGGGTCATCATCAATGAAGAAAATGCCGAGTCTCTTCTAGAGGCAGGTGACATGCTGGAGTTCCAAGACATCAGAGATGCTTGTGCAGAATTCTTAGAGAAGAACCTTCACCCCACTAACTGCCTTGGCATGCTGCTTCTGTCAGATGCTCATCAATGTACCAAACTTTATGAGCTCTCTTGGCGGATGTGCCTTAGCAACTTCCAGGCCATCAGCAAAAGTGAAGATTTTCTCCAGCTCCCCAAAGACATGGTTGTACAGCTCCTGTCTAGTGAAGAATTAGAGACTGAAGATGAGCGGTTAGTATATGAGTCTGCCATGAACTGGATTAACTATGATCTGAATAAACGCCACTGTTACCTGCCGGAATTGTTGCAGACTGTGAGACTCGCTCTTCTGCCAGCCATCTATCTAATGGAGAACGTAGCGACTGAGGAGCTTATCACGAAGCACAGGAAGAGCAAGGAGATTGTAGAAGAAGCAATAAGATGCAAATTGAAGATTTTGCAGAATGATGGTGTAGTCACCAGTTTGTGTGCAAGGCCTCGAAAAACAGGCCATGCCCTATTTCTTTTGGGAGGACAAACCTTTATGTGTGACAAGTTGTACCTGGTCGACCAAAAAGCAAAGGAGATCATTCCAAAAGCTGACATTCCAAGCCCAAGGAAAGAGTTCAGTGCTTGTGCTATTGGCTGTAAAGTCTATATTACTGGTGGCCGGGGATCTGAAAATGGAGTCTCTAAAGATGTTTGGGTGTATGATACACTTCATGAAGAGTGGTCCAAGGCTGCTCCCATGCTAGTTGCTCGGTTTGGTCATGGTTCTGCTGAACTCAAACATTGTCTTTATGTTGTAGGAGGGCACACAGCAGCCACGGGTTGTCTTCCAGCTTCTCCTTCAGTGTCCTTAAAGCAAGTAGAACAGTATGACCCTGTGACCAATAAATGGACAATGGTTGCCCCACTTCGAGAAGGAGTCAGCAATGCAGCTGTAGTCAGTGCAAAGTTGAAGCTATTTGCTTTTGGTGGTACCAGTGTCAGTCATGATAAATTACCCAAAGTTCAATGTTATGACCTGTGTGAAAACAGATGGACAGTACCAGCTACCTGCCCACAGCCATGGCGATACACAGCTGCAGCTGTTCTGGGCAACCAGATTTTTATTATGGGTGGAGATACTGAATTCTCTGCATGCTCAGCTTATAAATTCAACAGTGAAACTTACCAGTGGACTAAAGTGGGAGATGTGACAGCTAAGAGAATGAGCTGCCATGCAGTAGCATCTGGAAACAAATTGTACGTCGTTGGGGGATATTTTGGCATCCAGAGGTGCAAAACACTAGATTGCTATGACCCCACTCTAGATGTGTGGAACAGCATAACCACAGTGCCCTACTCACTAATTCCCACTGCGTTTGTGAGCACATGGAAGCATCTCCCTTCTTAACTGCATGTGTGCCTATACAGGTGAGAAACCACACCTGCAAATACATATGGCTGTTTTACATTTATATAGGTATATAGGTCAACCATTGTGCTTTTTCTGAGGGAAATAGGAAGCAGAAAAAATGGCATGGTGGTAACTTGGATGGCGTTAAAAAGCTGGCAACTTCAATGAGATTAGACAAATTCATGGAGGATAAAGCTATCAATGGCTACTAGTAATGATGGCTGTATATTACGTCCAGTATCTGAGGCAGTATGCCTCTATATGCTAGTTGCTGGGGAACACAGGAGTGGGAGGATGCTATTGCACTCATGTCCTACTAGTGGGCTTCCCACAGGAATCTGGTTGGCCATCGTGTGAACAGAATGCTGGACTAGATAGTCATTTGGTCTGATTCAGCATGACTTTTCTTACGTTCTCAGCCAGTGCCATATCATGCTGACAGAATCTGGAATAGTGTCCCACTTTCTTAATTACGGTAAACCTCATTGGCATGCAATGTAAGATCAGTTCGTACAAACTGTTCAGCTCAATACTGTGATCAGTCACAGTTGTCCCTGTTAAGTATTTGTGTGAGTGATCTAATGTATGAATTGGGCAATCACACAGATACAGCCATCCATAACGTTTGTGTTCATGGCACAGGGATTGCTTCTGGATGTATCTATGATTGCCTGGTTCACATGTTATATATGTTTATGCAAGCATTTGCTTGAGGGTAGTTGGGGACCTACTCACATACAGTAATACCTTGGATTGCAAGTAACTTGGTCTGAGAGCGTTTTGCAAGACAAGCAATTTTTTAAAATAAAATTTAACTTGATAAACAAGCGATGTCTTGCAATACAAGTAGTGTAGGGATGTAACCGCTCATCAGCAAAAGTGAAGATTTTCTCCAGCTCCCCAAAGACATGGTTGTACAGCTCCTGTCTAGTGAAGAATTAGAGACTGAAGGTGAGCGGTTAGTATATGAGTCTGCCATGAACTGGATTAACTATGATCTGAATAAACGCCACTGTTACCTGCCGGAATTGTTGCAGACTGTGAGACTCGCTCTTCTGCCAGCCATCTATCTAATGGAGAACGTAGCGACTGAGGAGCTTATCACGAAGCACAGGAAGAGCAAGGAGATTGTAGAAGAAGCAATAAGATGCAAATTGAAGATTTTGCAGAATGATGGTGTAGTCACCAGTTTGTGTGCAAGGCCTCGAAAAACAGGCCATGCCCTATTTCTTTTGGGAGGATAAACCTTTATGTGTGACATACCTGGTCGACCAAAAAGCAAAGGAGATCATTCCAAAAGCTGACATTCCAAGCCCAAGGAAAGAGTTCAGTGCTTGTGCTATTGGCTGTAAAGTCTATATTACTGGTGGCCGGGGATCTGAAATCGGCCCCGCTCTCGCCCGCCAGAGACTCACTTTGACATAAGAGTGTTTTGGATTACAAGCACGGTTCCGGAACAAATTATGCTTGCAATCCAAGGTATTACTGTATAGAAAAAAATGTCTTGTGTGAATTGGTCCATATATAATTGCAAAACATCTTGATAAAATTACATCTGGAGGGAAACAGTATAATTGAGTTAATTCAAGTTCAAACTAATATACTTTTCTTATAACAGATAATGTTGCCTGAACTCCATGAGATTAGCAGGTCCATACCATTCCCTACCACTCTCCTCTAATTATAACTTTTAAGACTGTTTTGCTCACTACACTTACTTGAAAACAAGTTAAATTGAAATCAGTGGGACTGATTACAAATAAATATTTATGATAGTGGAGCAAGCAGGATAGTTGTTAATTTTTATTTATAAATGGGCAACTATCATCTGCTTGCATGGACTATCTTATGAAGGAATTTTTGGAGTATATCACCAAATGAAAATGCCGTTGGTTTATGTAGCTTAACTTAGTGAAATCAGGACTATTTATAACATGGAAGCAAAAAAGCATCTGCTTGTGAGGGGGGGAAAGAGTTTAGTTCCTGTGTCTGATGGTGAATCATGCTGACTGTACGTTTATGAGAAGACATGTCATTTGGCTCAAGTAATAATTTGGTCTGCAACAGAGTGTTCCAAAGCCCGTAAATTCTAGTTTAGTGCAGTGGCCCAAGTTTGCACCTGATGATGTGGGCAGGTGCAAAGTTGGTGACTTCAATGGAATGGCATCTGCTTACAAGCAACTCTGAACTAGCTCATGCAGGTGCTTGTACAGTTCTCTTGCCGTTGGTGTAAATGTTTTTTTGCCTTCTGATCTTTTCTCCCCACTTTGAAATGCTGATAAAACCTTCCTTGCAATATATCCTTTTCGTAAGAATTGGCAGGCTATTGCTTTAATCTAAACCTGCCTTTCCGTCCTTTCTCAGTCTTCCAAATTGCAAGATACCTTTTAAACTGAGGGTTAGATCCATTGCTGTCATTCTGCTGACAGAAGTGGTTCTACCAAGAAAGCCAGGAGCAGGGTGATTCCCCTTCCCCCACCCCTGTGTGCCCCCAAAATCTGCTCTGGATGGCTGGGAAACCCTCTGAAGTAGATTTTAGATCGGCACAGAGTGCTGCAGGGGGGAGGAGAGCGGGAGATAGTCCTGTTGCGCTAGTGGACTTCTGCTAGCGCAACAGTGGGTTTATTCCTAAATTTGCAGTTCTATGCACAGGAAGGTAGAGCCATTGAACTTAGTGGAGCTTATGTCCGAGTTCAAATGCTTGGGCTTGGTGTGTAAATTTTTGAGTTTCCTAGAATCTGCTCACAACTGACTTACACTTTTTACATTTTTTTTCCTTCTAAGAGCAAGCTTCAACCCACATGTTAATTAAAAGTGGGGCTACTCCAGTATAAGTAATCCAGGGATTGCAGTTCAAGTTGCCTAAGTAGACAAAAGCCTGTAATTTCTGCTGGCGCTTGGAAGCTGCATCATGGACCTCTATAAAGCCAACCAGGCTGTAAAGATTCCTTGGCCTTATTTTCTTGTGACATCGGTGGCAAGATTAAAAGAAACTGGCTAAGTGGCTCTTGCAATAAAAATAGGGCAACCTATTGTCTTTGTAACAGAAATAAATAATAAATAAGGAGAACCATTTAGGGATAGCTATAAATACGATTGTGACTTGGGCCACCAAAGTGCAAGCTCATCAGCCGGCATGGTTGCAGGATTGCAACCTTAATTCCAAACAACTCAGGGTGGTGCGCGTGTGGTTTGCCTAGTTTTATTTTCTACAAACCCGTGAAGTAGTTTCCCCTGTCGAGAAGCTGTTGACAAGATGCTCTCAGCTGCCTCCCACTGCTCAGCTCTTACATTTCCTTGGCTTTCTCAGGGCTATAGGATTAGATACTCCCCCAGACCATTCACGGATATCATGGTGGATCTTACTGAGCCTTAATCTTTCTTTGATCCCAGTGGAAGCTACCGCCTATGAGTTGGGTTTCTGCACTGTAGAAGTGGTGAGCTGAAGTTTACCAGGCATTAACGTATTTTAATTTTATTATTTATTTATTACATTTATATCCCACCTTTTTCCTCTTGCATGGAAACCAAGGTGGCTTACATGGTCCTTGTCCTCTCCGTTTTATCCTCACAATAACCCTGTGAGGTAGGTTAGGCTTCAAGTTAGTGACTGGCCCAAAGTCACCCAGTCAGCATCATGGTTGAGTGGGGACTAGAACCTGGATCTCCTGAGTGGTGTTTTACCTCTTATGTATGAGCTGATGTAGCTAAGTCAGATTTCTAATGTTTCAAAAATGCTACTTTGGATTGAAGCAGAGTATGCTCATTTGTGTGATGGCAAAAACAAAAGTATATTCGTGTTAGGCATGAAACAATTGTGCAACTATATATGTAAATACCACCAGCCCTGCCAGGAGTATTCATTAATATTCCCTCTTCTTCCCTCCCCATTCCTTTTTCCTTGTGTGTCGTGTCTTTTTAGATTGTAAGCCTGCGGGCAGGGACTGTCTTGTTAATTGCTGTAAACTGCCCAGAGAGCTTCGGCTATTGGGCAGTATAAAAATGAAATAAATAAATAAATAAATAAATAAAATAACTTTCCATTTAAGGGGAAAAAATTCACCCCTATCAAGTAAAAAAAAAAAAAGGATTCGGGTCCTTTTTTTTTTACTTGATCCATTCGTTCATATTTTTTTCAAACTATAGTCTGGCCCCCACAACAGTCTGAGGGACAATGAACTGGCCCCCTGTTTAAAAAGTTTGAGGACTCCTGGCCTACACCGACTCTCAGGCACGCACGCTGGCTTCCCAGTGTTATGCCTGTAATCCCAGTTTTGCCCTCATATTGAACAACTAACCACTTGTAACTCTTCCTTCCTCATTTTCTCCCTTGTTTGATCTTCCCTCTGTTTTAAGTGTTTCATGTATGTTGTCACAGTAATTCTTAACAACAACCTTGTAGTATCAGTATCATTATCCCCATATTGCAGATAGTAATGAGGAGCAGGGGGGTTAAAAACATCTTTTTTCTTTTTAAAAGAAAGTGCTGGTTTCCATCCAATAATGGCAAACACTTGAGTTGGAGAATATCCTACATACCTAAGGCTAATTGCAAATTTCCCATAACTCAAAAATTAAGCAAATAAGACATCAAGTCTCTTAGAGCCCAATAGTGAGAGAGCCAGCCGCATCTCTTCAAATCACACCATTTGTGGTGATTTAAATGCTCATTAATATGTCCAACTTAGTAGTAACAAATTCTTCGATGCAGAATTGTGCCAGGAGAAACACTGGCACGTTCTGTCAACATTTCTCTGAATTGTTCTTTAATTCCCTCTCCCCCCCCCCCCCCCGCATGAATGCATAGGGCTGCCCTTTCAAGTTAAATAAGGCCACAGAGGACATTTGCTTGCTGTGCTGTTTTCTCCCCCCAGAAAGCCATTCTTTAGCTTCTGTAATGCGTTGAGATAACTGAATGGATGTAGCTGTAGACTGCAGTCTCTGGAGCTGCAGACGCATCCAGCGAGTAGATTTTTAGTGGCTCCTGCTGCTCTGTCAGTGGGAGGGAGGGACAGAAAGGAAATTACTTCTGATTGGGCTCTGTTTTCCTGGTGCTGTGTGGGCCCAGCCTGACAGCAGTTAGGAAAATCTTAAGTCTGCTTTGTCTCTTCCCTCAGACTTGCAGGCTCTCTTGAGCAAAGTTCTCCACCCATACAGTGGGGGGGGGGGGATCTATATATAATCTATATGTTATGACTGGGGCCATTATATTGGCTTCAGTGGTTGAGGCAGAGGGGAAGAAGTGGCACACCATTCACAGGAAAGTTTAGAAGACTCAAATCAACAGGAAATATTTTTGTCTTGAATCTGAGAGAGGTGGCAAACTAGGGCCATAGCATTATCTTGAATGCACCCTTCCTTATTGAGGTTCTTCAGGGCGCTTTGGTCCGAGGCTGAATTCAGCTTTCAGTAACACACATACACCTTCAAATCAGTCGCACCGAGTTAACTGGAGCGGTTTTGCAATTACACCAGCGGAAATCCCATCAAACTTTGCTTCATACATTCTGGCAGAGCTATTAATTGCTACTTTAAAAACCAGCGTGGTGCCTGGTTTGAAAACTGGCTCTGAGCATAATGGAGTGAGAAGGCGGAGTATGGACGCCAAACCATGGCATCCAAAGCCAATATTTTGTACTGAATAATCAACGTACAGAAAAGGCTTCAATGGGGAGGCATTGAAGCATACCACATTGTCACATGACAAAGCCCAGCGAAACAGAGTCCTGACATAATGAATAGCAGAAACCTTTTAAATAAGGGGATTAATATGTCTGCCATTCATATTCTGAATCAGTTTTATTCAGGATTCTCCATGGTTAATAGGGCATTGGTTGCTGATTCTCTTCACTGACTGGCTGCCTTGACTCTCCCTCCTTTGCTAGTTTGATTTGGCCGATGGCCAAAGTGGTATCCCGCTACTTCTGCCAGGCAACCTCTTTTTTATTTGTTTGAGAAAGGTTGCATTAGATTATTATTTTTCTTTTACTCATATCTCTGCCATGTTATCTGCTTCTCTATTTCATGAGAAAGTTTGATACTATCATATCTTCTGCCTATCCCCAAGTTATTTATGTTAAGCAAAAACATCCACTATGAGTAATGTCGGCAAAAAGAATGATTACAGGCACAATCCTATCCATGTTTAGACAGGAAAAAGTCCTGCAACTCCCAGATACAATACATAGGATTGCACCTTAATTGGGTTGCAGACTCTGGCTTTTAGGTGTTTTTTTGTTTTGTTTTTAAGTCAGCAAGCTATCAGCAGGTAGTTATTGTACAGATCCCCCAAAAGGCATCAGAATTTTCTATAAGCTATACTTGGCTTTTACTATCCCTTTGAATTTTGACAAAAAAAACTTATATATGCTGTTGTTTCACCAAAAGGTTCTAAAACGTTTTCCTTTCTTTTCTTAGTTTCCATTATTTGGTGAAGAAACGTTGGAGCCAACTGTGGAGAAGCAGTTATTAATGAAGAAAAACTATACTTGTGTGTGTGTGTGTGTGTGTGTTTGAGTTTGAAGAAAATCTTCTGCACCTTCTAAATTTGTAAAGCTGGAAATGAAGGAATGGGAGGGGAAATACTGTCTTCAGTATATCAGCACATGGTTTAACTATGAGTGAATGAACATATGATCTGGTCCCTGTGTTAGTAATTGTGGATTAATGTCAAGTTTAATCAGCCCTTCAAAGCGGGGGGAGGGGGGAGGCAGAGGAGAGTGGGGAAGCTGAAGTTTTCAGAGCTCCACAACCCAGCACAACCCTCAATTTTAATGGACTTTGTGTGTGAGATTTGAAATGGTTGTCACCTCTCTTTGTGACCATTTGATGTGTCGGCAGCAGCTGCAGAGGAAGCGGGCCAGGTCTGGAGCAATGAGATGTGTGTCTTTTTGCGAATGAAGATGCAGCCGTATCCCCAGCTACAGAGATGAACTTGTTTTCCTAGGCAGTGCCTGGAGCATCCGTTCAAATTGCCAAGCTGCATTGATACTGCTGTGGCGAGTGACCTTCTACTGGTTAAAGAGCAGCAGCTCATCTTTTAATTTTTTTTAAAAAAAGAAATACTTTTTTTTGGCAGCATTTGTGGATGAAGGGAAATGACTCTTTCCCCCCATGCATTTGATTTCTTCTTGTATTTATTAATTATGACTCTCCTACTCCTAAATGGTTACTTACTTGTTGTAGATATAGCTATTTATTGTTCAGTGCTTGCATGCTAAAACAATGCCTAGAGTTGTCTTCAAGTTATAAGGGCTTATGTGAATTGTATGTTTTGCACATTCTGTGATCTCTGACTTGCTCTGCTGCACAAGAAAAAGGCTGAGTAATATTCAAGGAGAGGAGAATGAGGTAGGGGTCAGAAATGGAAGGATTACAAGGTAGCATCTTAAGTTACATATGTACTGAAGGAAGAAGCCATGGAGGTCACTTTCTCAGGCCACTGACTCCCTAGGTTACATGTGGTGTGGCTTGCTGATCGTATCCCTGTTACACTTTATTTGCCTAGTCATGCCTTTTTGAATGAACTCATCTGGAAACCACTACAGTCGCTTAACAGCTTTCTTTTTGTGCAGCCTCATCGCAACTGGAAAGGGGGAGGGGAAACACTCTGCAGAATCCCTGCGCAGAGCCCTATTCATGGCATTATCCCACATTTGTTTTGTTTATTTATTTATTTATTTTTAGCTGATGGGATGCTTCCCATTGTCCCATTTATCTGACCAAGGGGAGTTTTTCTGATTCGCAGATCTGAAACCAGATAAATTGGGTTGGGGGTGGGGAGAAGTGTTTTGTTTCTCTTTAAAATTAACAGTAATCCAGTTGGTTCAACTCTTCTGGATTGAAATACTATAAACATGTACCCTCCCTCCACCCTGCCCCCATCAGTTTCTTATAAGGTTTGGCATAATTTTTAGGATGACAAAGGAGAAAAGGTTGCTGAGTACTCAAATATTTGAATTAGTTTGCTTTAACTAGCAAGTTACACTTTCAAATGCATAGTAGCTGGAAGTGTCACATAGAATCCTGATCAAATAAAGGACTTTGAAATGCCCCCCCCACCCCTATTTTCCTTGGTTTGCTCTTGCTTTCAAACCTGATAATTCCTTTCTTGTTTTTTACACATGGTTTCTTTGCCAGGCATCTAGTTAGGATTTTCATAAGAATTGATACAGCCCAGACAACATAAAGCTGCCAGTCCTCCATTGTGGTTGGTTGTCTTGTCTTAATGTTGTATAAACAAAATTACTTTGAAATGCATGCATGCATGCCTAAAAGAAGTTATAATGATAATGCCTGCCTACATGATGATGATGATGATGATGTAGCTCAACTCTTGACAGCTAATAGCATATGGAACAGCATTTCAACAGTGTTCACAGTGCAATCCTATATGTGTTAACTTAGAAGTACGTCCCACTGTGTTCAGTGGGGCTTACCCCCCTAGTACAGCCTTTCCCAACCTGGTGCCTGCCGAAGTGTTTGACTACACATAGCTATGCTGGCTGGGGATGATAGGAGTTGTAGTCCCAACACATCTGGAAGTCACTAGGCTGGGGAAAGGTGAAGTACATTTAGGATTGTGGCCTTGGTCTTTTAAGAATTTTCTCATGCTGCCATAGGCTAGTGTTCCTGGTCGTGCTCTTAAGAAATGAATGTGTGTGCAATTTTACAAATATTGAATTGTTCTTAGCATGGTTAGCAGAAAGGTTTTTAAAAAACTACAGAAATCATAAACTGTATTGCAAACCACTGTTTTGATTTGCATGTTTTTGACAAGCACTCACATTTTCTTACATTACAGCTATAACAAGGGAGGCTGTGTGAGAGGATTCCAGAATTAAACTCCTTCTGAACTGATTCAGATGTACTGAGTGCCTGGGGTGAAGTGTTGTTAGGTATTGCTAGGTTTGTGCATGTTCATATCACTGCGATATTTGTCAGTCAAGGCACTGCTATTCAGCACCAGTGCACTCAGTACAGCTGCGCCGCAGTGCAGAAGGAGGATTGGTGCAATTTGCTATTGGTCACTTTTTGCTCTGGAAAAGCTGTTGGCATTTACTGTTAGTTGGTTTTGTAGGGCAAAGTTTAAGAACCACTGCTGAAGTTGGCTATAAAAAGAACCCTAAACAACAACATAAAATGCCAATAGCAAGATTTGTTAAATTAATAATGTAAAATAATAAATCCTCTTCCAAATAATACATTGTTGGTTATTTAAAAACTGGGAGATCCTTCAAACACTAATTTTTACCAGAAACGTCCCTGAATTTAAATTCAGTTTTAATAAAATTGACCACCACAAACCCTTTATGCAAGAGTTGTTCCTCACTTGTGTTGGGATTGGAGGTCTCTTTGGCCCTTTTTTAAAGTTTACATGCAAACAAAGCTACTGTAAAGCACTGCTGAACTTTAAGTGTTCTTGCATTCGCTTAGCACAGGCATTAATGACTCAAGGTGTTTTGAGTAAAGGGTCAAAAAATCCTTTCTTTTCTTAAGAGAAGTGACAGAATTCTGTCTTCAGCAGCTCTCTCTATATAGCTGTTTAGCTTATGACACAAATCTGTTTAGTAATACCATCCAATTTCCTAAAGCGTTGAAGTTTCTGCAGTTGTATTTCAAAGCAGTGGTTTGCTTTCAAGTCCTTGGATTTAATTCCTGAGTATAGGTTGAAGGAAAATGAAAATCAGGGTGGGCCTTTAGCCCTGCAGGCGAATATTTTGGGCTGCTGTTCTTTTCAATTGACGTGGGAATCCCGGCTTACTACTTGGCGATTTCAGTCCAAAAAACAGCCCACACTTCTGAGACAAATGCAATTCACACAAGAGTGCACACAAAAACCTTGGCATAAGACAAGAAAGTTCTTCGTATTTTGTGGGCTGGTTGCTGTGGAGACTGGCAACAAAAGACAGCCTACCACTTCTGGTATAATTGTGTAGCCCCTTTTCTCTAGGCCTGACACCTGTCTGAATAAGAGTGATTAGAGCTGAATAGTGTCCCTTGTCTGACAATTGAAGATGCGATTCACGTACAAAAAGGAAAAAAAAGGAAAACTGTACAAGTGAAGAAGTAAAATGTCTATGTTGTGTCTCTTTGTTTGCCACTACATTTTGAAGTTTTGTAAAACTGCATTTTTTTTTCACAATGTGAAACTGAAGGTCAATAAATTATTAGAGATTTTCTCTTTAATGAACAAGTTCTGAGTTTTTACTTTCCTTGCAAAAATGTTTGGATCCATTTATAACTCGTGTCTTAATAAAAAAAGGCATCTCCCACAAGGAGTTCACGGATTTGCTTTAAATGTCTGCTTCAGTTACACTTGGAATGCTCCCCTTTGTTCTATCCTGTCACTCTTACTATGAACTAGCTCTGAAAGTTCAACAGCTAAAATGACAGGAGCTTTAAGACGGCTCTGTGGACAGGAAATGCAAGAGTTTGTAAATCCTCCCCCCACCTCCACCTCTTGCAGCATGGCTTAGTGACTGATATTACTTCAGAAGGAAATTATGCAAGTCAAATCCTGCAGAATTATTCCTGAGGGGTAGCAGGGGGAAAAGATACGTGGGTTTTTATAAAATGTATGCCTTTTAGTTATTGATGTGTTGTAAATAATATTGGTTTGGATCCAGACCTAGTCATGCTTACAGTAGACCCATTAAACTCAATGGGTCTTAAGTTAGTCATGAATAGTCCATGGGTCCATTCTAAGTATGACTACGTCTGGATCCAATCAATAGGTTCCTGTTTCCTTAGAACACATCTAGCCCCAGTTAGTGATGAACAGATCTTTCCCCCATTTCATTCATTGATTCTTCTGTAGGTTTGCTCTGCCTTGTATGTTTCCAGTAATCCTGAATACTAGTTTTAACTAAGAGATTGTCTTAATTTTAGGCATAGAATTGGAACATGTAGAGTTTGCTGCAGTTTTCACTTCATTTGCATCTCCACCTTCCGTGTTACTAATATGTACATGCTCATGGATGTACATATTGATTGCAAAAATCAATTTCATCATGATTGTACATATGGTTGTATCAAGGTTCTTTTTGTGTGGTGTTCTACTGATGTGCCCATGCATTCCTATACATTGTTACACAGTTGTATCATTACATAAAGATATCTTTTTTACACACTGTAAAACATTGCACAAAAAGAATCTCAGTGCAATCATATAGACAATAAGCAAGCTTGTTTTTTATGCTGTACTTTCTCCCAGTGCATACATAGAATCATAGAAAAGTAGAGTTGGAAGGGGCCTACAAGGCCATCGAGTCCAACCCCCTGCTCAATGCAGGAATCCAGGTCAAAGCATCCCTGACAGATGTGCATTGGTACTGTGGGGGAGGAACAGAACATTGTGGTCAACCGCATGCACAGCACTCTACAAAATCTGGAAATTAAAGATGGCAAGATAGTGAATTCTTAATGCACTGGTTTCACTGCAGAAACGAGACCATATAATTCCAAATGCTAAAATCCAGGGAGAAATTTGGATGAGTAGAAATTCAAAAAACATTCCTAGTTTTGAATGCAGTTTACAAACTCTTTGAGATCCAGCTTAAGATAAGCATGTTTAAGTTCCAGTGATTTTGGCAAGACACATAATGCTCATAAGGGCCCTCCCCAAGAGGCCTCATAGGGCCCCAAGGCCCCTGAGATCAATGGAACTTAAAATTGCTTAATTTTGGCTGGACCATGCCCTCCATTTCCAATCTTTCAATGAAACCAGAGCATGTCATGTTCCTAAAGTAAAATTACAATTCCATTAAAGTTAAGAGTTTTTGCTGTTCCCTCTAGCAAGGGCTGGGTTTCAGCCCTGAGTTGGGTAAACATCAATTTCATTGCAACACTGAAAGTCATTGTTACCTTTTTCTGTGTAAAGAATGCAGAGATGTTAGGTTTCGATTTAGGGGGATTCCTAGAACTTTTTATTAAAGCAGGAGGATAAACTCTCAAGGGACATTCCTTTGTAAAACACACACCACCACCACCAAAATAGTAATGATGAAGATGATCAGGGCCAGCCCATGACATTTTGCTGAGGTTGAGCGGAAACGATCCCACCACACCCTAGTCCAAGCCAAGGTGTATAGGACACAAGGTTGACCAAGTTATTTTGTCACATGAGGTAGAAAATCCCACAAGCACATTTCCCCATCCCTGGCAATAAAAATACAATAACAGTAAATGGCAATTTGCTGCCCTTTCATGACACCCAAATTCTGCTGCCTGAGGTGGCTGCCTTACTCTGCCTTATGGTAGGGCTGGTCCTGATGATGCTCCTCTTCTCAAGATGCATAGATGTAATTGAATGAGAATGTCCAGAGGCAGCTTTAAAAACGAATACAGGATATCCTCATAATATGAAATACTACTGTCTTGACCCTCCTGAGATTCCACTTTTCCTTTGCATGGGTCTATATTAAAAGATTGATTTGCCATTGTACTCACAGATATTTACAATCTGAATATTTTGACAGAGCGAATAGTATTAATGTTACTTATAAATGTAGTAGGTTGAAGCAATGGTAGCAAAAGCTGAGTGTAGCCAAACACGTACCCTGGATTTTAGGAAAGCCAATTTTAACAAACTCAGAACAATGATTAGTAAGATCCCATGGCAAGTGACTCTCACGAGAAAGGGAGCCCAGGAGGGGTGGGAGTTTTTAAAAAAGGAAATTTTAAAGGCACAATTGCAAACAATTCCCACAAGGAGAAAAGGCAGAGGGCAACAGAAGAAGCCAATGTGGCTTCACAATAAACTCAAAGATGACCTGAAAACAAAAAAGGACACGTATAGGAAGTGGAAGGAAGGACAGGCTACAGGGGAAGAGTACAGGCAGGTAGCACAGAACTGCAGGAATAGTGTCAGGAAGGCTAAAGCTGAGAATGAGCTAAGGTTAGCGAGGAATGCTAAAAGCAACAAAAAAGCTTTCTTCAGATACATGCACAGTAAAAGACAGAAGAAAGAACTGGTGGTTCAACTACGCAATGAGGATGGCAAATTGATAACAGAAGACAAAGAAAAGGCAGAAGTGTTCAATTCCTACTTCGGCTCGGTCTTCTCCCAAAAGAGGGTCTATGACCCCCCTGGCAAACCTGAAGTGCAGACTGAAGGGGCAGAATTGCAGCTTGAGATTGATAGGCAAATGGTCAAGGAGCACCTGATTACTCTGAACGAGTTTAAATCTCCAGGGCCTGATGAGCTGCATCCTAGAGTAATAAAGGAACTGGCAGAAGAACTCTCAGAACCACTGTCTATTATCTTTGAGAAATCATGGAGGACAGGTGAAGTGCCAGACGACTGGAGGAGGGCAAATGTTGTTCCCATCTTCAAAAAGGGCAAGAAGGAGGAACCTGGGAACTATAGGCCAGTCAGTCTGACATCAATCCCCGGGAAGATTTTTGAGCAGATTATAAAGAAGTCAGTCTGCAAGCACCTTGAAAACAATGCAGTGATTACTAGAAGCCAGCATGGATTTGTCAAGAACAAATCCTGTCAGACTAATCTGATCTCATTTTTTGATCGGGTAACCTCCCTTGTGGACTGTGGGAATGCTGTGGACATTATATACCTGGACTTCAGCAAAGCTTTCGACAAAGTGCCTCATGATATCCTGATTAGTAAGCTAGCTAAGAGTGGGCTAGATGGAACAACTATCAGGTGGATCCACAATTGGCTAAAGAATCGAACTCAAAGAGTGCTTATCAATGGTTCCTTCTCAAACTGGGGAGAGGTAACGAGCGGGGTACCACAGGGCTCGGTCCTGGGCCCGGTGCTCTTCAACATTTTTATTAATGACTTGGATCAGGAGGTACAGGGAATGCTTATCAAATTTGCAGATGACACAAAGTTGGGTGGAACAGCTAATACTCTGGAAGACAGAAACAAAATTCAAAGTGACCTCGATAGGCTGGAGCGCTGGGCCGAAAACAACAGAATGAAATTTAATAGGGATAAATGCCAAGTGCTGCACCTAGGGAGAGGAAACCAAATGCAGAGTTACAGAATGGGGGACACTTGGCTCAACAATACTACAAGTGAGAAGGATCTTGGAATTGTGGTAGATCACAAACTGAATATGAGCCAGCAATGCGATGTGGCTGCAAAGAAGGCAAATGCAATTTTGGGCTGTATTAATAGAAGTATAGCTTCCAAATCGCGGGAAGTGATAATTCCCCTTTACTCGGCACTGGTTAGGCCTCATCTTGAGTACTGCGTCCAGTTCTGGGCACCTCACTTTAAGAAGGACATAGACAAACTGGAGAGGGTTCAGAGGAGGGCAACAAGGATGATAAAGGGACTGGAAACAAGGCCCTATGAGGAGAGACTGAAAGAACTGGGCATGTTTAGCCTTCAGAAGAGGAGACTGAGGGGAGATATGATCGCACTCTTCCAGTATTTGAAGGGATGTCACACAGAGGAGGGCAAAGATCTCTTCTCGGTCATCCCAGTTTGCAGGACACGGAATAATGGGCTCAAGTTACAGGAACCTAGATTCCACCTAAACATCAGGAAAAATTTCCTGACTGTCAGAGCAATAAGACAATGGAATCAACTACCTAGGGAGGTGGTGGGCTCTCCCACTCTGGAGGCATTCAAGGTGCAGCTGGACAGACATCTGTCAGAGATGCTTTGACCTAGATTCCTGCATTGAGCAGGGGGTTGGACTCGATGGCCTTGTGGGCCCCTTCCAACTCTACTTTTCTATGATTCTATGATTCTAAACCGGTATATATTTGTTGGAAGTACATTAATAGTGCAAGAGGGGAGTTTGTGCAAAGAAAACCTTGCCCAATGTGTTGCACACCCACTGTTACCAAAGGGATCAGCCGGGATCACATACACACAATCATTTTAAAGACATTAAATTAGCTAAACCTTGCTCTGAAATATGCTTACCTGCTCCTTATCTCAACGATGAATAATGTACTGCTCCAATTTCTTTTTGGGAGTAAGCAGCACAGTTTCTTTGTTAGCTACCAAAGGGGAAGAACCAGAAGGATAGCTTATAATAAAGCGGCAGTCAATCAGTGAGATCGGTGGAAGAACACAAAAGAGAAACTAACCTAGGGAAACAACACAAGAGGGTTTGGTGAGTGCAGATCCCAATTCCTCCACCTGTGGTATCAATAGATTCATTGACATTGGCTTATAAGCTACGGGGTGGGGGTGGGGGTGTTGTCGTTGTGTTGTGCAAAACTGCCATGGGGTATTTGCTGTGGTTTGTAAGCCCACTTGCACAGAAGATGGGAAATGGTACAAAAGTTTGGTGATTTCCCATCTTTTGTGCGATTTCTTTCCCATTCTAAAAGGTTGCAATGCCTCCCCTAAGCCTGGCAGCAAGAGCTTTAAGCTCTTGTAATTGAATGAGAATGTCCAGAGACAGCTTTAAAAACGAATACAGGATATCCTCATAATATGAAATACTACTGTCTTGACCCTCCTGAGATTCCACTTTTCCTGAGATGCTGGTATTTTGGCCCCACCCCTTTTTGCCTTCAGCTCCACCCACCACTGGAATGCAGCCCCCAAGAGCTTCTCTGAAATTGTATTTGGCCCTCAGGCTGAAAGAGGTCCAACACCCCTGCTATAGGGGCACTTTATAGGTTAAAACCCTTTATAGCAGGGCTCTCCAACCTTGGGTCCCCAGATGTTGCTAGACTACAGCTCCCAGAATCCCTTGCCATTAGCCATGCTGGCTGGGTATGCAGGGAGCTGTAGGCCAGCAACATCTGGGGACCCAAGGCTGGAGAGCCCTGCTTTATAGGGTACAAGCGGACTACACCTCAAATTTAAAGTCTTCTCCTCTCCCCTGTAGCCCCCCGTGCCCCCCAAAAAATCTCCAAAGCAGATTTGGGGTGGTGGTGTAGTGGACTGAAGGGGGAAGGGGGAATCCATCCTATTGGCAGAAGCTGTTCCGTCAGGAACTCTGATAAGGCAGGGTCCACAATCGAGTTAAGAGTTCTACTCGCGGCCGGGCACCTGCCAAAGGCCCACACCCCGGTAGGGGCCCATTGACAAAAGCCCCCTGGAGTTGCTCCTCCTCTTCGCCATTGCAACCTGCTTGTTCAACTGCCTCTCACTCTGGCCCAGATAAAGGTGGTGGCGGTGGTGAGAAGGGAGAGCAGCAGATGCCACTGTCAACTTGCTCATTGGCTCTCTGCCTGTCAAGCAGGCAAATGGAAGCAATGATGAGAAAGAGGAGGAGGAGGAGGAGCAATAGCAGCTGGTGACAATACCGGTGAGAAGGTTGACTCACTGAGGGAGAGTGTCTACCACTGAGGGTGTCTTGCCCCCCAAGGCCCTTCAAAAACCTTGTGCCAACTCTGGAACTAGGCCTAAGTGTGTATAACCAGGCAGCCTGTGAGTGCCTTCGGTTGTGTGCTACATGCACTCATAGACAAGACCCATATATGCTGATTTATATGTATAGATGCAAATGTAGAAATAATTAGTGTAATTTAAATAGAAATACAATTCATCTCACCATAGTGGGGAAGACAGTGACCAGATGACCGGTGTCCCTGCCTGCTCAGACTGCTGTCCATGTGCTAGTTGTAGATGGGAAGCTTCAAGGTCGTCCCTCATATTTATTTATTTTAAATGTTTATATATTGCTCTTCATTATCAAATCAAGGGCAATATACAAAAAGCATTAAAACACAATTAAAATAAAATACAAAGGTAAAAACGGCAAAGAAAATTTACCAAGCTAGGTATTAAAAACAGCAAATGTCTGGGTATACAAATAAGTTTTCAACAGGTGCCTAAACACTGCCAAAGTTGGTGCCTGTCACACTGCAGGGGGGAGAAAATTCCAAAGGTGGGGTGCCACAACAGAGGAAGCCCTTCCCCTGGCTGCCATCGGATGTACCTGTGCAGGCAACAGAACAACCAGGAGGCCCTGCTTTGTTCATCTCAGTGAAGGGGCAGATTGATATGGGAGAAGGTGCTCCCAACAGGTTCGTATGGTTCTTTATAAGAACAGAAGAAGAGCCATACTGGATCAGGCCATGGGTCCATCTAGTCCAGGATTCTGTTCACACAGTGGCCAGCCAGCTGCCCACAGGATCCCACAAGCAGAGTGCAACAGCACCCTCCCACCCATGTTCCCCGGCAACTGGTGTACATAGGCATACAACCTCTGATACTGGAGGTAGCATATAGCCAATCAGGACTAGCAGCCATTGATAGCCTTCCCCTCCGTGAATTTGTCCAATCCCCTCTTAAAACCCTCCAAATTAGTGGCCATCACTACATCTTGTGGAAATGAATTCCATAGTTTAACTATGTGCTGTGTGAAGAAGTACTTCCTTTTATCTGTCCTGACCCTCCCACCAATCAGCTTCATATCTTTAAACCAGACTTGAACCGGGCAGCCCTTTAAATGGAGGACTGACCTCTGTAAAGTAGGACATATGGCCATCCTAGCTGGCATTTTTTAACCAGAGATGCCAAGGATTGAACTGAGGATCTTCCACATGCAAAGCATGTCCTTGTCAACTGAGCTAAGCAAGTGAACCAGGCTCCCTTTGTTTAAATGCAGAAGATGCCATTCGCTGCACTGCCTAAAATGTGCATATTGACAACAAGGCCATCTGTCTTGTATGTGACTTTCATAACAGTTCACAAATGTGAAGCATTTGTTTGAGACCATACAGTTAAGCGTGTGAGTCCACCTTGGGAGCAGAAATGCACATAAGGCATGAGTAGGCATTATAATGTGTTTGATTAAGCAAATTACGGACCCTTTGTAATCAGGTTTAGGATAGGCGTTTGGACGAATAGTACTTTGAGAATCCCTGGAAACTAAATTAGGCAAAATTTTCTCCACTATGTTACTTTGCTCAGTTACCTTAGCAACCATAATCTTTATCTTTGAAGAGGTGGGGAGCCTTGAAGGAAAGAAAACAGGAGGAATTTCAGGGAATGTTCTTGCTAATCCTTTCCTGATGCCTTCAGATTTTAGCTGCTGTTATTTTGCATATTAAGTGGTACTTGGGGATGTCCTCCGATACTGTGCCAATGCTGCATGGCTTCTATACTTCCTTCTGTGATGCTTTTCATTTCACAGGAAAATCTCATGGCTGGCTTCAGGTTAGTGCTACTAAAATGAGACATTTCAGTGGGATTGTTGTACCACCTGCAGTATAACCATGGTTAACACAGCAGCTGTTGGATCTCCTCCTATCTGTAGAGCTAGGATGTTTTGCAAGAATCTGTTTCAGCCTCTGTATAGCCCGGGATGGTCAGTGCCAATGCCAAGGAGGCTAGTGACTCTTATGTCAGTGGGGCTCCTATTCATTACATCTTTTTGTTTGAGCTTTATAGGAGCTATCCATGGTGCTCCATGGTGGTGAACCTATTGGGGTGATGGTGGTGAAGTTCAGCACCATGGATAGCTCCCATGATGCTCAAACAAAGAGATGTAATGGACAAGGAGCCTCACTCACAGGAGTCAACCAACCTCCCCTGGCCGATGCCCAGCACAGCAAGGTCAGGCAGCTCCCAAGGAGGTGGATGGATGGATGTTTGAGAAGCCCACGTCCCAAACATCTGGAGATCTACATTTGGCTCATCCTTGGTTTAGCACATGCATAAGAGAAGCCCACACAGAGCCAAGCCAGCTGGACCCAGCATGGCTCCTGGCACTCTGAAGGGATGCTAGGTTAAGAATAATAGACGTTCTACTCTCATTGGGCAAAGGCTAATTGCCAAAATACACTGAGTGCGCCACTCATGTTCTGTCTATCTTGGTCATTCAACCATCCATCTGCCCAACTGCTGCACAGGGGAGAGGATTCTTTTGTGTGTGTGTGGGGGGATGTCTCAGTATTTGGGTTGGGGAGGGTTAACCCTTCCTTTCCTAGATACCACTCTCCTCACACAGGAATTAGGCTTAAGGGGGGGGGAGGTTGTCTGAATGGGACCCTTTTTCTAAGCCTAATTTCCATGTATGGCAGTTGGGCTGAGGAAGGGAGGCTGTAGGCCAGATCCAAAGGAGCCAGAGTCTGCATATGGCCAACAGGCCAGGGGCGCCCAACCCCTTTGTTGATCTCTTTGTCTGTTGCCATTCTTTTAGGGAACTCACAAGGACATATATGGGGGTTTGTGGCAAACAAGAGCCTGCACATCCAACCCTGTGAGGCAGGACAGGCTGTAAAACACCCTTAACGGCAGCTTAATTCCCCCCCCCCATATCAATCAATCAATCAATCAATCAATCAAATGTTTTGGAGGTAGAGCTGCCCACTACTCCACATGATTAATAGGCCTTAACCTGAACACGTGGGTAATCCTGGATTATAGCTTGTGCATATGGAGAAGGACAGGCCATGAAAGATGTTTCCAGACAAGGCTTTTAATGTGCTATTGCCCTGTCTCATTTGTAGGACTTCTTGGGGGGGGGGGGGAGATGATGACATCATCCACTTGTAACCCTCCTGTGTTTTTCAGCCTCTTCTTCCGTCTTTTTTTCTTACTGCAGAAAATCTGTTAGGTTGCAATCCTATGCATGTTCAGACAGAAAAAAAGGCCTACAACTCCCAGCATGCCCCAGCCAGCTATGCTGGCTGGGGCATGCTGGGAGTTGTAGGCCTTTTTTTCTGTCTGAACATGCATAGGACTGCACCTTTAAGGATGAAAATACAGAACAGCTGCACAATGCCTGCTGACTGGTAGTGCTAGGAGCCCTCCCTCTAGAACAGGGCTCTCCAACCTTGGGTCTCCAGATGTTGCTGTCCTACAGCTCCCAGCATACACAGCCAGCATGGCTAATGGCAAGGGATTCTGGGAGTTGTAGTCCAGAGACATCTGGGGACCCAAGGTTGGAGAGCCCTGCTCTAGAAGCACCCTGAAATCAGGCTAGAATGTATCAAGTGGTTTAGCACAGGGATGGCTAGAAAGTAGATCTCCAGATGTTTTGGACTTCAACTCCCAGTGTTCCTGACCATTGGCCATGCTGGCAGGTGCTTCTGGGACCTGAAGTCCTAAACATCTGGAGATCTACATTTGGCTCATCCCTGGTTTAGCACATGCATAAGATCAACCTCAGGCTAGGCAGAATAGCTTAATCAACTCCAATTTCCAGTTGAGTATATTTATTTAAGAACCAAGAAGAGGTAGAACCCAGCTGGTGTGGGACTTCCGGGTGGAGCTTAATGTCGGACTGAAGCTCCCTTGAAATCTCTTGAAATCGAGGGAGACCAACGCGGCGAGAAATCCAGTCAAGAGGTTATCTTGGCTGCTTAATCTCCTTGGAACAAGAGGATGATCTAAGAGTGATTCCCAGTATAGCTCTTAATTGCTCTCTGTGAGGTTTTTTTTTTGCAGTTGCTTGCGCTTCTGCAGATTCTTTCAGGGAGGGGTAAAGTGTGGGAGAAGCCATCATCGCTCACCGCTGCGTTTGGAGTTCTTTTTTTTTAAGAACCTGAAGAACGACAACTCCATTTCTTAAAGATGTATTGACAATTGGTAATAAAGAGGAATTTTATCCACAATCAGGATTAAATACCCTCATCTGGAATCCTAAAAAGAAAATGTGCTTTAAAACTTCATAATGGGAAGATCAACAAATGTGTTTTGAAACAAGAAAGAGGTACTGTAATTCCTTTTACTTTGAATTCTGGAAGAGTTTAAAGTAGTTGTAAATTCTAACTGCGTCACAGACAAGATGGCTACTTATGATTTACTGCTGCAATTGGCCGGAGAGCTGATGGAACTGTTTCAAATTTTCCAAAATAAACTGTTGGGGGGACTGGTGAGGTTGGAAGTGCAGAGCAGGGAGGACGAGGCGAAGAATGATATACTGGGAGAGATAACAACTGGACCTTTGAAGAGAGACAGCAGAAAAGGGAGGGATGCCAGCAAAACGGACAGTGAAGACGCTTTAGAGATGCCATCCAGGGAGAACTGGAAAGTTGATCGCTGCTGGGCTACTTGGAGGAAGATAGCTAGGGAGGCTCACATGGGGGGGGGAAGTCTTTTCTGGAGCATGAGCCTGAAAAAGATGCACATCATGAATACTGTGTTTGATCGGGGAAAATGATTTGCTGATTATTGGATGGGATAAATGGTTTGACCTGTGTTAAGATAAAAATGGTTTGCTGATTATTTGATGGAATAAATGGTTGGACTTATATTATGATAATTGTTGAATATTGGGGGAAGTGGGAGGTTCTTATGAAAGAAGTAAGTTCAGCTTCCCAAATGGATTGGTGAGAGAAATTCAGATGGGATAAACCAAAATGGATTGCTGATAGTGATCCAAAGAAAATATATATAGATCTGAACCAGTAGGGGCTAGTGAGAGGAACCCCTTTGAGAGAAAAGGAGAACTTCCAGTTTGAGGTGGTTGTTATTGGTAAAAATGTATTGAGTCTAGATGAAATATAGCATAGAGAATAACTAATGGAAAGGAACCAACTAAATATGGAATAGAATTGGAGATGTGAAGTAATGTGGAAATGTGAAACTATTTTAAAAATAAAATAAAAGCTAGGTCGTCTGTTTATAAATGGAGGGAAAGAAGATAGAAAGATTTTTATTAAACATAAATAGAAATATTGAATATTGTTTAACTAGAAGGATTATTATACGTGCTTAGGAGTAAATTGCTGTAAGGTTTCAAGGTTTTGTGAACTTGTGAGGTTGATGAATAAGAGGGGGGGAAATCTTTCGTTTGATTTTTTTCTTTGTTTAAGGGAAAAAAGGAAGCAATTCCTTTATAATCATTATATAGAATATCTGATGTTACTTATACCTGGTTGTGGAGAAATCGGAAGTACTTTTTAGTTTAATGTTGTTTTGTTTTTGTAGTGTATGCTTCTTTGGTTTTTGTTTTGTCTTGTTCTTGGTATTTTGTTTTTATGGATTCTAAAATTTAAAATAAAATTTTTTTACAGGAAAAAAAAAGAACCAAGAAGAGGGAGTTTCAGAAATGATCAGTTGCTTTTTAAAATAAAATGAAACACAGAATTAGCTAAATAAAGCTTACTTATCAGGAACCTAAATCCTAAGAATAATTGACCAAAGCAGCTTGTAGGTGGGGAAGGGAAGAGGCCCACCTGGGAGTCTGTGGTGGGGGAGAGTCCAGTTTTGACTCTTAGCCAGTAGCACGAAAGACAAAGGAAGATTTCACAATCACTGGTCTTGCTATGGGCAAGTATGTGTGTGGACAACTCCCAGAGCAGCAGGGTCAGCATCAAGGGTAGGCATGGTGGGGCACCTGCCAAGGGCCCACACCCCAGTAGGGGCCCATTGATAAGAGCTCCCTGGAGTTGTTCCTCCTCTTCATCATTGTAACCTGGCCCAAACAGCGGTGGTGAGAAGGAGCAGCAGTAGATGCCACTGCCTACTTGCTCATTGGCTTTCTGTCTGTCATACAAGCAAGTGGTAGCAATGATGATAAAGAGAAGAAGGAAGAGCAACAGCACCTGTGGACAATGGTGTTGGGAAGGTAGACTCACTGAGGGAGCGGGTCCATTGAGGGTATCTTGCCCAAGGGCCCTCAGAAACCTGAAGCTGGCACTACAGAGAGGGCTTGGAAATCCAACTGACCAATCGATAGGTGGAGGTGACTTGATCAGGCAGTGATTCCTGCACATACCTTAGTTAACATTTGGCTCAGCCAGGACGGTGGGATGATGGGTAAGGGTCAAACCGCAGATATGTAGTAATGCAAAGTTTGGTACCTGCAGATGTACGACATGTCCTTTGTTCAGAGACATGTTCTAGAAGGGGAAAGGAAGGTTGGATTTTGTCACACGGGTTAACCCATTCCTATCCTCACAATAACCCTGTGAGTGTTAGGCTCCTGGCTGCCCCAAGCCCAGTGGAGACCTCTTTGGAGGAGGAGAAGGACTGGGATTCCTTAGCCAACCCCACTCCCACAGAAGAGACAGGCCAACCTGAGCAGTCCCATTGCAGGGATGCCTCACTTGAGGTCTCCTTTTGACCCCATCCTGAGCCCTGTCGTGATTCCTGACTCTCCCTACTCATCACACGGCTCACCAGAGCACCGGCAGCCAGGGAGCAGAGGGGACACTCTGAGTCATCATGTCGGAGTTGTGGGAGATTTGTAATCCAATCTGTGTGCTACCAGCTGCCTGGTTTCCACACACAGATCTTAGCAGAGCTCACCTCTCCACAGTGTGCTGCGTGCAGATCCAGCCTGGCCTGCCCTTGTCATGACATTAACTTCCAGCTTCCTCAGTTGCAGATAAATCCATGGAATCAGGAAACACTCTGGAACACCAGAGGTCTAATTCTACCTGTTTATTTACTTATTCAAAGCAAGTTCTACAGAGTATACATTTCCTAGTTACAGTCCATGTGCAGAGTATAAATGCATAGCAAGCATTAAGTCCAGTGGAGAGAAGTTGAGCTTCACTCCACCTCAGCAAAGGCATTACATTGTTGCAGGAACAAAGGAAAAAGACCAAGTGGAAAAGAACAAATCCTTCCCCTTAAAATGGCTTCTGCCTGAACAAGTCAGTATGTCATCAGAACAACAAACATGTGACTGCTGGTTCGTTCCCTTCCCACAGATCTGGTTCTCATGCATCCGAGAATAGACCCTGTGTGTAGACACAACAGACCTGTTCACAGAGCCAAGCTGTTCCTTAGACATGTGTAAACAATGTACTGCAGCTTGAAGTGATAAATATCACAACACATCATTGGAGTGGCCCACCTGGCTGCCAGAAGATCCAGGAGAACATTTCCCCAGAACTTCTTTCAGGACCAAAATCCATTTTGGACAAGCTTTTGGGGGCTGCATTCCAGTGGTGGGTAGAGCTGAAGGCAAAGCAGCAAGGCCTGAATTCTAAAAATACCAGCATAGTTTAGCTTAAAGCTCTTGCTGCCAGCAATTAAGCCTTAGGAGAGGCATTTCAACCTTTTTGAATGGGGGGGGGGAACTGCACAAAAGCCAGGAAACTACCAAAGGATCAGTGGTTGGGAAAGGGGGCGTGGCCCTCCATGGAACCCCAGGAGGTCCTGAGGTTCTGCACCCCTTGCCCAGTGTCTACTCGGGAGCAAGGGTCTACTTATGAGGAGGAAGACCCAGCTGTAGCCACTGCAGAAGCAGACCCAGCTGCAGCTGGTGAACCAGGGACAGGCAGGATATAAGCCCTCATTCTTTCCTCAGGGCTTTGTTGGGATAATAGCTTTCACTGAGCTACCTTACTTGAGCTGTGTGCTTAGGCCAGTGAGGTAGGTTAAGCACCTGTAGAGGCTGGTGGTGGCTACAATGTCAGCGGGGCACTGTGTATCTACTCTGGGTTGTAGTCTCAACTTTCAAGGAGCTATCCAGGGTTCTGAACCCTGGGCCAAACTAGGATCAGCACCCTGGATAGCTCCTTGAAAGTTCACACTACAGCCTGCAGTGCATACACTGTCCCACCACCACTGCCATTGGAGCCACCAGTCTCCACCGCAGAGATAGTTACTCAGGGCTGGATTAAGGCCAGCGGATGCCCTAAGCACAGCCCAATATTGGTGCCCCCTCGGCCCTTCCATTGCTTAGCTGGCAAGACATTAAGACTCAATAAGTGCTGAAGGTGAAATAAGACATTAACAACTCAGTTTTCTTCAAGGCCATCCCCCCATGCCAGAACACACAACTATATTAAATATAAACTGTTTTTATTATATTTATTTAACACTAAATAGCAGCAAGCAATATAAGCCCATTGCTTACTTATAACTAGGGCAACAGAAAGAAATACAATTTTTCATCACTGTTTTATGAATTTTTTAATAAAACTGTTATAAGGGGGGAAATGCAAATGCAAAAATTTGTGGTACTCTGGTACTCTGTGGTGCCCCCCTTCCCTTGGTGCCCTCAGCACGTGCTTATATTGCTTAATGGTTGATCCAGAGCTGTAGTTACTAGATCAAAGGACATCACATTCTGGGAAGGAACACAAAACTTTAGTAGTTCCCAGTTTGGTGACACAATATTATGCTAAAAATACTATCATGCTAAAAATACACACACACACACACACGTAAGATTTCTGTCTTTTCTGTATTTGCTTCTTGGCATAAGACATCAGAATATTTCTAGGAGGGAGCACTGCCACCAGCCCAGTTTGCTTCTTTCATACTTGGCTCAAGGAAGGAAACCTTGTGTGTCTCCCCCAAAGATGGTTATTCTGCAGTTATCTCAAGACGGTTGATAAGAAACAGAGGGAGATATAGGAGGAGCCAACTGATAGCAGAACCACTGTAGCTTTGCAACATTATACTGCACGATATGGTGACTGGAGATAATAAAAGATTTAGGCCTTTGTAAGGAGTGGTTGCTAAGCAATGGCAAATAATTCTGGCTTTTCATTCTAAAGCAGTCCTTCTGCATTAATTTACTCCCGCCCTTATTTTTTAAATAAAGTGCAAGAGCCAAGTAAACAGCTGGCCAAGGGTGGTGCAAATTTAACTTAAAATTCCTTCAAGTGTCCTTCCTCCGGTGCGTATGTCAAACACCTACTTATAATCCCTCTGGATTCTGCCAGGCACAAATCCATGAAATTGATTCACTTCATGTACCCTTATTGCTGCAAGCAAAAAACACGCAAAAGTGTCAGAACTTTTCTTCAGCAACTTTTGTTGACTTAGTGGGAATCATGGATCTGATATGCATTTTAAGTGGCAGCCACATCTGCAGTGTGTACAAATGACTTCTCCCAAATGACTTCTCCACTGTGCCTTTTCTCCATGGCACATACCCATTGAGCACATGGAATGTTAACATCGATGTGCCTCCTGTACACACTTTACGGCTCACTGTTGCAAACGCTGGTGCACATGCAGCAGACATGGACAGTGGTGCAGCTCAGGCTGGACCTTGAGGCCAAAAGTCAGGGCCCCTCAGCCGGGGGGGGGGGGAATGACCACCCAGAGATTGGCAGGTAAACGGGACAGCAGCAAACAGGCCAGGAGTCAGCACCTGGGCTGGAACAGGCATGCCAGGGCTTACTGGGGCTGATACTGCTCACTACTTCTTTCTTTCTTTCTTTCTTTCTTTTGAACATTTTATTGTCAGGGGGTAGCTGGCCAGTCATGTACATGGTTACAGATGCTGATTTTTATTTTATTTTATTATTTTTACTTTTAAAATATATATTATCCTTTTCTACAACAAAATGGTGCTTATTCCCAAGTCAATGTGTTCAGTATCAGGGCAGCAGAAGCAGACTCCAGTTTATTTCTGTAGTCATGGTGATGCCATTTTTAAAGTGAGTTTAGGATACAAAGCTGCACATCTCAAAGTCTGTCTGTCTGTCTGTGTCTTTTTTTCTTATCAGAGTTGGTAAACAGTTTCTTTTTCTTTTTCTAACGTATCAGGAATGTAGAAGCAGTGATAAAGCATGGAATGGCAGTGGTAGAGGAGAAATGTTAGTTGTGTGCTTCACAGCTGAAGTAATACACATGGCTATCTAAAGGGGAGCCCCTATAAGGGCGCGATCCAATGTATGTTTAGACAGGAAAAAGGCCTAAAACTCCCAGCGTGCCCCAGTCAGCCTGAACAGTTAGAATGTTCATGAACATTCCATGTGATCACACCAGCTCAATCAATGAGTGTCAGCGACTTCACTGTTGGAAGCATAATCAATTGACTTAAACTGGATGGCAAACAGTTTCTGGTCCAGTCGATTTAACTCCCAAGAGGAACTTCTAGGAAAGGAAAGAAAACATCCTGATATGTTGGGACATTATTGAGAGGTAGAGGTAGCTGTGCATCATCTCCCCTTATTATTTAAAGGGCTATATGTACAGGTATTTGGCTAAGCACCTCCTCTCTATCTTGGTCATGTTGCTGTTTGCATGGGAGTGGGAGAAACATGTTGTACTAGCAATGGTAGGCACAATCTCCGCATTGACTGGGTTTGCACAACATGCTAAACCTCAGTAGGGTAATTACTACTGAGACTGGGTTTGCACAACATGCTAAACCTCAGTAGGGTAATTACTACATGTTGTGCAAACCTGGGAAGGGTTAGTCAGGGTGGTTAAAGAGAGTCTCCTTAACCACCCTGCTAAGCCATGGTTTGCAGCAGGGTTAAGAAAACCCAAGTAGGCATTAGTGTGTTGTCCAAACCCAGACAACACGCTAACCCCCTGACAAGCCAGAAAGGCACAGAGCCCCTTGGCAAGAGCAGCAAACAAGGGCTGCCGCTCTGGCCAGGTGGCTCTGGCAGATGACAGCCGGAGACGTTCCCAAGGGCCACTTGGCACAGCTGTCATTCGGCTTCCCCCCGCAATCCTGCAGATATCTTGCATCGGCAGGAGCACGGAGGGAAGCCCGAAAGGACTGCGTTGGTGGCGGAGCTCCAGGTGCCCTGCCGAGCTTGCTCTTGAGCAAGCGTGGCAGGGCGCCTGGATCCTGCCCGCCGCCATCCCAGTCCTTTCCCCTGAAAGGATTGTGGCGGTAGTGCCTCCTCCGCAAACCCGCTTGGGGAGGAGGAGGCATGCGGCAGACCCCCAGCTCGCCCCCTGCTCCCGCTTGGTGTGGTGTGGCGCCCACGGACACCACACCAAGCGAGAGCAGGGGAGCGCAAGTGGGGGGCAGATTCTCTCTGTCTGCGCCGCACACGTGCACGGTTCTGGCAGAGAGAATCAGTCCCCCCCTCCCTGCAGGACTAGTAAGACGCTCACTGGCTAGTCCTGCAGGGAGGGGGGACAGATTCTCTCTGCCAGTGCCGTGCACATGCGTGGAACTGAGAGAAAGAATCCGTGCCCCCCCTCACTCCAGGACTACCGAGATGGTCTCAGTAGTCCTGGAGTGGGGCGGCACTGATTCACTCTGCCAGTGCTGTGCACGTGTGCGGCACTGGCAGAGAGAATCACTCCCCCTCCCTCCAGGACTAGTGAGATGGTCACTTGCTGGTTCTGCAGGGAGGGGGAACTGAGCGGGGCTTCCTCCCCTCAGTGCTCCCACACAATGTCCCCTGGGATACCAGCGGGAGGAAGAGGGGGGAGGCGGTGCCTCCAGACCCGTGCTGCGCCCAATCATTAGTCTTTAAGCCCACAATTATTAGGAATAATGTCAGTCTACACACGACCATGTTTTTGTTCCTCTGGGTACCATTTTTCACATTCCCACTTTTTGTGATAAAAGCTAAAGGGGATGAAAGGAAATGCGCATGCACAAAAGCCCCAAGTTTGAAATCTGCTTCTCTGTTGTTTGTTCATGTGCACATGTGATTATTTCATAACCCAGTGGAGTTATTCAAAGTACTATACATTAAACTAGAATTGGCTTGCGTGTCTGAGTAAACAGAATCTTCTGTGGTAGAATATGAAGGCTTGTTTCCCCCAGCCCCATTTCTGAAGACTGGAGAAAAACGATAGAAGGTACCAGAGTCTCACCGAAATCAGGCTGAAGCTCGAGAAAGCAGGGTGGGTGGAGAAAGAAAGGTCCTCTCCATCTGGTTAGCAACCTTATTTGTAGTTATCTAAAGCTGAGCGCAGGTCTAGAGTCAGGATCTGCAGCCACCTATGAATTCTCTAGCATTGTAATTGGATCCTGACCTCTGAAAGCAGGAGTGCCTTGTTTTCACTGAAAAAGGTTTCTGAGAAACCAGACCTCCTAATCTGGGGGAAGGCCTGAATGAAAGCCTTGTTAGAGAAGGGATTAGAATCCGGCAGGCCTCGCCACTTCTATTGGGGCGGTTTTGCAAGGGCTTTTGGCGGTCTTCTGCCGAGGCTGCAGGTGGTCCCCAGACTTCCTTTCAGTTTTATCAGAACACACAGGAAGATTGGAATTCCCAGCAGGTACCAAGGAGAGGTGCAGCTCGCCTTAGACCATCTGTCTTGTGTGTAGCGGCTGCCCAAACACACAACAGATTTTTCTACTTTTGAAAAAAAAAAAAAGACCCCCTCCATGCTGCTGCCAGCAAAAGATGTCATGTGGCAGATGATTTTGCTGTGTTTAATTGCAGGGCTGAAAATTCAAGTTTGTTGTTCTGGTAGCAAGAAATCCTTTTGACTGCTATTGCACTGGGGCTGCATGTTGCCTGCGAATGATGGGGTCAGCGGGTTGGGGAAGACTGCGCTGGATTGTGGCCACTAACTGAGAGTAAGTAGCATGAAATAAATGCGACTGACTTCACACATTACTTATCCGGAATTATATAATGCACTTAGGATCCAAAAAGAAAAGAAAATGGGATCCCTATTTACTGTATTTCTATTATCATCCTGCTTTGTGTTACCATGAAATCTAATAACTCTGAAGCAGATTTTCCCAACTGCCTCGATGTTTCAAGGAGGTCCAAACCCTAAAGGAAAGGAGATAGCAAAAGCGTTCATGCCAACTGCTGCAAGTTAATAGAGAGCATTTATATCTCATGCTGCTCTACCTGCCCAGCAATGAGGACTAGCGGCATGGGAGTTTCAATGCACACCATCATAGATTTCATAGATCATAGAGTTGGAAGGAGCCTACAAGGCTATCAAGTCCAACCCCCTGCTCAATGCAGAAAACTAGAGGAGGGGTCTCCCATCCAAGTAATAACCAGGCTTGACCCTGCTTAGCTTTCCACACTCAGACAAGCTGAGCCAGCATAAACCACAGGCCTGAGTTCAGGAATAGTTGTCCCAAGCAGCTGACACACTGCATGGTACTCCAAATGCATGATTGTGTTTAATGAGACTGAGATTTATAGTAACTCTGCCCCCCCCCCCAATTAGGATTGAGATAATAGTGCATGGGGAGGTGTTTTTTTTTTAACCCTTCCCCCAGATCCCAGCCCCCCAACTCCCCCAACTTCTATTGGTGTGGGTAAAACTGCTATTGGTGCTTATTAGTTTAAATGGTTTACAGAAAACTAGAGTCAAATCTGATCTTTCTTTAGGGGACTCGCTGGTATTGGTCATCTATTCGGACCTCAGGTAATTTGTTTTGTTTTGTTTCATGTGAAGTTCCTTTTTTCAAAATATCTATTATTTATAGAGCTGCATAGTTATATTCATTAATCAAATCAATTAACAGCTCCATCCTATGTGGGTGCCCGCAACCCTCCGAACCAGGAGGATTACGGGCATCCAACTGAGGGCGGAAGGAGCGTGGAGTATAGGATTGTTGCCGTGCTCCCCTCGTCCTCAAACACATTTAGACCATTGATTTTGTGAGGAGGAAAGGCTGAGGCACTGCCTGGATTCCTCAGAAGCCGTCGGTGTCTTGCTCCTCCCCTCCTGGGGATGCCCTCCCCAGTGGCGTAGCGTGGGTTGTCAGCACCCGGGGCAAGGCAAGTAATTTGCGCCCCCTAACCCGTGGATTTTAGCACTCGAGTCTCTTCCACTAGATTAGTTAAAGAAACCCTTACCCCCTAAGCACATGTATTGTTTGTTATGAAAATACTGATGTAATTAAAGTAAAATGCATCTAAATACAAGTTTATTTTCAAACACTTTATTGAGTGCGAACATGCATTACACATTCTCCACATTTTCAGCAGGTCTATGAATACAAATCTACAAATGTAGTAACCTAGCATGGGCCATGCTATTATATGTCGTCTCACAACCATCGTAAACGACAAAAAATATCAAGAACAAAAACTAAACATCAAAATGGAACCATACCCTGGAGATGATCCAAGACTGGGCTAGATGGAGCCAACTTCCTCAATCCTGTACCTCTAATTGTAATTCTTTAATAGAAGTGCAAGATATCAATCTGTATATAATATACAGATTAATTTAAATTCGGGGAGGTCACACAGAGGTCTAGAAAGAGGGAGAAGCAATAAGGGAGACTCCCCAAGAGGAGGAGGAGGAGGAGGAGGAGAGGAGGAGGAGAAGGAGAAGGAGAAGGAGAAGGAGAAGGAGAAGACACACCCCGCGCTGCTCTGCTCTGCTTGGGCCTCCTCCCGCTTTCCACCTGTCCCTTCAACTCAACTTCCTGCCTCCTCCATTTCTTCATTCATCCGTCCCCCAATCCCATTTCCCCACACGCCCCTTTCCCTTCTTTTTCTAGCCCATTTCCTTTCTCCCTCCTCCTTTCCTGGCTTTTTAAAAATGTACCTCTTCTTTCTTTGCCCTCCTCTTTCCGTTCTCCCCCCCTTTTCTCCCCTCCTCCCTTCACCCTCCCACCCTCTCCCATTTCTCTCTCTCCTCCTTTTCTCTCGCCATCCTTTTTCCCTTTTCTCTTTTCTCCTTTCCCCCATTTTCCTTTCTCTCTCCTTTGCTGTTCTCCGCTTTGTCCTTCCTTTTTCTCTCTCTCTTTCTCTTTCTTCTTCCTTCCTTCCTTCTTTCTCTCCTTTCCCCGGTCACTCTTTTTCCTCTCCTTCCTCATCTTCCTTTCCTGCCTCCCTCCCTTTCTCTTTCTTTCTATCTGCCTTCCATCCTTCCTTTTCTCGTCTCCTCAACTTTCTTTACCCCTTTCTCATTCCCATCTTTCCTCTTTCCCTTCATTCTCTCTCTCTCTTTTCTTCCCTTCCTCTTTCTTTTCCTTTCTTTCTCTCTTCCTCCCTCCCCCTTCTCCTTCCTTCCTTCCCTTCTTTCTCTCTCTCCTCTCTTTTCCTCCCTCCCTCCCCTTTTCTCTCTTTCTCTCTCTCTCTCTTCTCCTCCCTTTCTTTCTTCCTTCCTTCCTCTCTCTCCTCGCTCTCCCTCCATACCTCGATCTTGTCCACGCTCCGGGCACAGCCCACCACCTTCATGCTGCGCTGCACCAGTGCCACGCGCCCCTTCCAGCGCTCCATGGCCCACGCGTCGCGCGCGGCTGCCCTCCGCCTGCCCGGCCCGCGACGCACCGGCCGGCGCCTCCTTCCTTGCCTCCCGCCCCGCCCGCGCGCTCTCCGAGGCACACTACCTGGCAGGCGCGGCGGCGGCGGCAGCAGCAGCGAGGGGGGGCGGCGGCTGATCCGCCCCTTTCTCCAAGGGCAGCCGCCTCTCGGGGGGGAGCAGGAGGAGGAAGAGCTGGGGCAGAGAGCTGCGAGTGCGAGCGCGCCCCCCCAGATGTTGCGCCCGGTGCGGCCGGCCCCCCCTGCACCCCCCACGCTACGCCTCTGGCCCTCCCCCCCTGCTGGAACCGGAGTCAGTCTTCCGGCTTTGGTTCCCAGCCAGCACAGAAAGAACCACGCTGGCTGCGAGGTGGGGCAGCGGCGGGGGGTCATGATCAGGAGGGTGCGCCGCGCTCAGACTCCCCACTGCAGCCTCGGAAGGGATTTCCAGTGTGGAGTCCAACTTCTCCTATGGCCCCCCCAAGCAAGGCCAGAGGGCTATAGGATGGCACCCTAATTGATTCAAGTTGTGTGGGTTGAATGGTGGAGCATCCAGCCGCTGCTAGGGGCACAGTCTGCTCCAAAAAAAGAGCAAAAGATTCACTTGGGGAATATCTCTGATTAATTGGTGCTCTATTTTTAGAGCACCAATTAACCAGAGAGTGACATGGGAAGGGTGGCTGAAGGAGGAGGGGGCAGAGCACAACCCTTTTATGGAGCACCCAAGAGGGAGAGTGAGTCGTGCTCCCCGGCCTCTGATGGAACCGTGTGTTGGGTTTTGCATAGGCAGAACGAGATTACCACCTGACATCGAGATTATCACCTGACCTGGTGGGTGTCACTTGAGTTCAAGTATACAAGGTCTCTAGTCACAAGACATAGTCTCGAGATGATATGACTAGCAACCTTGGACAGGTTTTGCAGATCAACATGTTGATGAATAGGTTATACAACTGGGGTAATATCCTACTTATAGGTACAGAGGGTCTGTGGTATAAAGCTGGCACACTTGCTGATAGCTTCACTCATTCTCCTCTCTCTCTTCTCTGCTGCTTGTTCGTCTCGACACGACATGTGTATTGTTCTGGACTTCACTTCATCTAGCCTTACCACTGGGGTATAGGATTTGAGTCTGCAATGATGTAGTGAGTAGAGATGCATTGATTGCCTTAATCCCATGTAATTGGGTCTTACAAATAAACTCTTTAATCTTTATTAACTGCTGTTATCTCCTCCTTCTGCCTGCGTGACTGGGACTGAGGGTCATTGGCTAGGGGAGCTTTTGAACCCGGGTCAGTCCAGCTCTCACACCGTGATGGGGTGTGGGTCAGCAACAGGGCCAGCTCCAGGTTTTTGAGGGCCTCTGAGCAAGACACCCCGTGAGTCTGCCTTCTTGCCACTGTTGTCACCAGTGGCTATTGGTCCTCCTAATCATCTTTCTCTTTATTGCTACCACTTTCTTGCTTGGCAGGCAGAGAGCCAGAGAGCCAGTAGGCCGTAGTGGCATCCTGTGGTACAGTGGAGCCAGGGTTTGCTGGGACGCTGCGCCAGCACTTCTTTTATTAGCAGGGATGCTGACGTCATCTGCCAACTGGCTCAGAATTCCCTGTTCCCTCTGAGCTCAGCTGCAGTCCTCTCACAGTAGCTGTGGGGAAATGAATTTTCCCAGCAATAAGATAGTGTTCCTTGTGGTAGTGCAAAGTATTTGGGGTAGCTTGGTCTTGAATGGGCAATTAAGATCAATTCACTTTAAAAAGCCAGTGTGGCATAGTGGTGAGAGTGTTGGACTGGGACTCGGGAGATCTGGGTTCTAGTCCCCACATGACCATGAAACTCACTGGGTGACTTTGGGCCAGTCACTGCCTCTCAGCCTAACCTACCTCACAGGGTTGTTGTGAGGATAAAATGGAGAGGAGGAAGAGGATTATATAAGCCCCCTTGGGTTCCTTGCAGGAAAAAAGGTGGGGTATAAATATAATAAATAAATAAATAAATAGCCGTGCGCCTAGCAGATCAGCACAGCTGCCTGCAATTTTGGAATCTCCTTAGTGTGGCTATGGGGGCGGTCACGATGAATGCCTGCACATAAAACCTTCCCACTACACCACCGGCGGCATTTACTGCCCTTCCTTCTCACTGCCGCTGCCACCAGCTGCTCTTGCTCCTCACCCTCGTCCTCATCATTGCCACCACCTACCTGCTTGCCCTTGGGCAAGACACCTTCAATCGGCCCCCTCCCTCAGTGAGTCTATCTTCTCACAGACAGCGAGCAAGTCGGTGGTGGCCATCTGCTGCTCTTCCCGTCTCACCACCTCTATTGTCTGGACTAGAGTGAGGGGCAGGTGAAGAAGCAGGCTGCAGCGGTGAAGAGGAGGGGCAACATCCGGGGGCTCTTATCAGTGGGCCCTTGCCGGGGTGTGCGGGCCCCTGGCAGGTGCCCAGCCATGCCTACTCTGCCCTTGCTGCCTTGCTTCAACAGAACTCTGCTTTTGCATTCTCAAAAACAGTATAACGGAAGAGAGGAGGAGGAGATGCTGGGCTGCTACTTTTGGCAGCAGCTGTGCAATGGACGTAAAGTCACATTCTGGCCATAACTTTGCAGATTCTTAGTATAAATAGATGCTATTCAACACTGATGGAAGAAGGTTGATGCTCGCTTTGAGATTAGCTGTTTTATTGATAACCCAATAAAAAATAATATGCACAAAAAGGCTGCCCAGGGCCTGCCTAAGGTTGTTCAGCTCCTTTTTGGAACCCAGATTGTAGTGCACCGATCAGAATCAAAATGCATGAGAGGCAGGCAGAAGCTTTCAAAAACATACTGAATAATGACTCACTTATCAGTTAAAAAGAGAGAAGAGAAGGAAGAGAAGAGAAGAGAAGAGAAGGGAAGAGAGCTATGCAGGAATTACCTCAGCATGATACAATCAACTTCTGGCCCAGGAATCTTCTGTGGCTGAAACCACAGAGGCCATTAAGTCATTATCTAATGGAAAGGCACCTGGCACTGATGGCAGGCCACCTGAACTTGATCAAACAGTTCACAAGTATCTTGTTTAACATCTTGCTGATCCCCCCTCCAAACGAATGTGACATCAAGAAAAGAGATACCCGAAGAGCATAAAGATGTCTCTGTTGTTTCATGGCATAAAAAGGAAGGAAATTGCTTCATCTGCAATAATAACCACAGAGAGGTTTCCTTATTAGCTACAGATGGGACGGATCATGCCACGAATGAAGTGCCATTTGCTTTCTGACACATGTTGGCTGAGAGGTTTTGAACCCAACAACCAATGTGGTTTTAGGAAAGGCAGAGGCAGTTCAGAGATTGTAATATTTATTTATCTTTAAAAAATGATATCACTACCAACCAAGACTGTAAAAAGACTCACAGCAGCTCACCATCTATTAAAAGCACACATAATGTGAAAACTTTCATAATGTGAAAAACAATGTAGTGTAGTGGTTGGAGCGGCCTTCCCCAACCTGGTGCACTCCAGATGTTTTGGACTTCAACTCCCATCAGCCCCAGCTAGCATGGCCAATGGTCAGGAATCCTGGGAGTTGTAGTCCAAAACATCTAGAGGGCACCAGGTTGGGGCAGGCTAGGTTAGAGTGTCAGACTAGGATGAGGGAGACCCACGTTCAAATTCCCACTCAGCTATGAATTTCACTGGGTGACCTTGGACCACACCAGCCTCCATCTCTCAGCCTATTAAATTACAGTAACGGGGAACAAAATACTAAGTCTATCAATGGCTACTAGTCATGATGGCCGAGACCTCCATGTTCACAGGCAATGTGCCTCTGCCCTGCTTGTGGGCTTCATTGATGCCCACAATTGCCTTCATGCCCTGCTTGTGGGCTTCTCAGAGGCATCTTGTTGGTGGATACTGGACTAGATAGGCATTTAGTCTGATTCAGCAGGGCTCTTCTGATGTTCTTACCCCAGTATGGAAGAGCTAATAACCAATGAATAACCATATGCCAGCACAAAACCTTGCCCAAATAAATGTATCCTTCTAAAACAAGCCAGAGAGCAAGCTAAGTGGGCCTTCTTGAGCCATTCAGGCATTCCACAGAACAGTGACCACCAACAAGAAAGTTTTGCTGCACTTTGTAGCCATGTGCCTATGGGCTTCCCCAAAAGATCTTAGAGTTCAGGGGGAATAAATATGGGAACGCAAGCACCCTGTTTGGGGGGGGGGAGTTTTTTTTTTGTTTTGAGAAAGAGGTAGATTAGATTCAACAAAAGTGCAAAGAATCACAGACTAGTTGTTGATTTTACAAAGGCATTTGATATTGACTGTACGGATGGTTTTTGGAGACTGCTTGCTAGACCTGGATGCTCATATGAATGCTTAGGTATGAATTTGGCTGTCTCAATTATTGTGAATGGGCCTATCATTGTCTATGGTTTTTACCAGAGGCTTAATAGGAACGGGATGGTCCTTAGTAGCCTGGAACCTTCCTCCAACCGTTGGAATATGAATGTCATCAGAGTTTATGGGAGGGACAGAAAACATTTGCAGTGTGGTCAGAGAAATAGATGGAGAGCTGGGAACATTTAGTTAGACTTTGATAATACTGAGGCCTCCCTATGGTTCAGTTGCTCTTTAGGGATCTCATGCAGGATTAGTGGTTTTGCTACCTGCTTTATATGTCCATTTGCTTCCAGTATGCTCAACTTTAAATAAGCAGATATTTCAAAGACTCCATCATTCTCATCCAAAAAGAAACAAAACTACAGTCATGCCTTGGATTGAGAGCATAATTTGTTCCGGAAACGTGCTTGTAATCCAAAACACTCTTATATCAAAACGAAATCCCCCCAAAAAATTTGTACAGAGATTTTTAATTTAAGCCGTACTACAGTACTTGTATTGCAAGACGTCGCTTGTATATCAAGTAACAAATAAATAAATAAATAAATATTTAAAAATTTGCTTGTCTTGCAAAACGCTCTCAAACCAAGTTACTTGCAATCCAAGGTATTACTGTATGTGGTGCTACTCCTGGACTTCTTACTACTCAGGGAAATAGGGAATGCTTAATAGTATTGTGATGGTATATTCCTATTCCAGTGGAATGGCGGTGATGACAGAGAAGAGGTTTGCTTCTAAGCTCTTCTCTGTTATTAATAGAGACAAGCAGGAGTGTGCTCTTAAAAAGCTCTTTTTAGAGTTTTATTTACTTTTTTATTATATAAATGTGGAATTTAGAGCAGCTCTTTAACTTCAAAAAACTTCAAGCTAAAATGCAGGTGTTTGAAGAAATGGTCCAGGAACTGCTGTTTGCAGATGTTTGTGCCCTAGCAGCTAATACTCAAAGAGGACATGCAAGTAATAACCACTTTTCAGAAGCATGTGCCCATTTTAGGCTTGTCGTTAGCCTACATAAGTCAAAATTTTGATATCGACCCATTCTGTGTAAGATTTATTTTCTACCAGAAATTACCATTGGTAATCACATAGAGAACATAATGATGGATAAACGGTTTCTTTTGCAGCATTGGAGTCAAATGTTGTTGCTGAACTTGCAACAACCAACATCTATAAATGTTGTGGACAGAAGATGAATGGAAGCCTTCAGACCATCTTGAAGGATACCGAGAGCTGTAGTGCTGATTTGAATTCCCTTCATTGTATTTGTGAAACTTCAAGAACATGTTGCAGACGAAGAAAAAATAAAAAAGGTACTGTTTTAATCAAGGTTGCTTGTAAAAAATTGAAGCGAGGTGTGGGGAAGAAAAGAAATGGCAAAGTAAAATTTCCAATATTTGCTAACTGCAAAGTGTGGAAGCCAAGGGAAGCTGATTTCCACAGGTCAGGCCAGATCATTCAAAGGCTGAATGAATGCCTCTCTCCAGGAAGATAGATGGGTAATTTTATGGCCCCAGTGAAGCAGACTGGTGCGAGATTGGAAGTTACGGCAACAAATTAACTATGCTGGAACTGAGAACAGTGAAGCAAAGCACACGGATGCAATGGCACATAGGTGTCGGAAGCAGAAATCTCATCAAGAACCACATGACTGAATCAGCACCTCTGTTTTTGTTTTAAGATGTTTTTAGGATGTTTTAAGATGTTTTAATAGTATGTATTGTGTTGTTTTAGTTTATGTATTTTATATTTTCTGTTGTTCCCCGCCTCAATCTAGATGGAGAGGCGGGTAATAAATAAATAAATAAATAAATAATAATAATAATTATTATTATTATTATTTCATCTCTCCAATGCAGTTGGGCATTTGGGCAAGGATTGGACTTACTAATATCTATAGCAGGAGTGGGCAACAGGTGGCCTGCATACAGTCCCCTGGGCTTTTTGGTGCCAACCATCACCCCACTGTCGACCCTGAATTTGCTGCTGTGGTGGCAGCAACGGCAGCAAAAGATCCTGGGAGCATACAACTTGTTTTAAAGCAAAATCACAGGTTTTTTTGGGGGGGGGGGAGTTGCCACCGTGCCACTGAATTTCAGTAGCAATTTGGGTGGCACAGCAGCGGAGGGGCAGCCCCCAGTGGGTTCTAGATCTATAGGTTCACAAAGCTATATGCAAGGGTGGACGTCTATGCAGCTGCCGTGTCAGATAAATGGCCCGACTAGACAAGGCCTGTGTCTCCAGGCCTGTTTCATGGGTTGGCACCGTTGGGCATGGGCTGGGGCCCACCATCAATCTGAGCTCTCCAAACTTGCTCCTGGAGGGTGGCTGCTCTTCCTTGCTGCTGACAACAACTCCCTTGCCTGCTATCTCTGTTTGATCGCTCTGGGCTCAGGCCTGCCGTAGGAGTTGCCACTTGATCCCCACCCCCAGCACTCGATATGGGAAGGGCCTCTGCTGTAGGAGAGGAGCGACGACATCACCCTGCTGCCTGCTCCCCTTCCCTGGAGTCCACCCTCACTCCCTTGGCAACTCTAGGCCTTCACATACTTCAGGCACAATCCTGTGCATGTTTAGAAGAGAAAAAGGCCTAAAGCTCCCAGCATGCCCCAGCCAGCCATGGCTGGCTAGGGCATGCTGGGAGTTGTAGGCCTTTTTTGTGTCTAAACTTGCATATGATTGTGCTGGCTAAATTGCATATCTATTTATTTGGGCACTTCTATCCTGCCTCTATATGATACATTTCAAACTCAAATAATCTCACACCTGGACGATTACTTTCTGAAATATTATTATTATTATTATTATTATTATTATTATTATTATTTACATTTATTAATCGTCCATCTGGCCGGCAACCGGCCACCCTGGGCGATGTACATAGAATAAAAACAATAAAATACATTTAAAACAGTATAAAAATTTTAAAATCTTAACCCACCCCATATTTTAACTTATATCCCACCTCTCTGTGGCACTCAAGGCTAGCTGGCCTCCCAGCTCTTTCCAGAGCCTCATCAGATGAGTTAAGGTGGGAAGCATCCCCCCATTGCTACAGCTATGGGATAATCCCCAACTGTGCTGCTGGAGCTCACAGTTGTGCCACACCACATCTCCTTTGCTTCAGCCATAGGGTGAATACCGTATATACTCAAGTATAAGACGAGTTTTTCAGCACATTTTTTGTGCTGAAAAATGCCCCCTCGACTTATACTTGGGTCAGCGCCCACCCAGGACCCCCGCCGCCACCGCAAGGCACCCCCAGGCACCCCCCTCCACCCCCAGGACCCCTGCCGCCACCCCCAGACACCCCACCCCCACCCCCGTACCTGCACCCGCCGCCGCCGAAGCCCCTCCCCCGCCGAAACCCCGCCGCGCCGAAGCCCCCCGACACCCCCACGCCACCCCCAAACACCCCCACACCACCCCCACGCCACCCCAGACACCCCCCACGCCACCCTACCTGCACCCGCCACCGAAGCCCCGTTGCTGCCGAAAAGCCTCCCTGCCGCCGAAGCCTCGCCGCCGCCGAAGCCCCTCCCCCGCCGAAGCCGCGCCGCAGCCCCCCCAGACACCCTCATGCCACCCCCAAACACCCCCACGCCACCCCCAGACACCCCCACGCCACCCCAGACACTCCCCCACGCCACCCTACCTGCACCCGCCACCGAAGCCCCATTGCCGCCGAAAAGCCTCCCTGCCTGATTTGAAAAGAAAGTGTTGTCTAGAGAACTTATAGAAGGGAATGTTTCTTCTAGAGGGTTAACTAAGGAGATATATAAAATGATGCAGAGGATTGAAGTGAAAAAAGACAACCTTAAGATGATGTGGGAAATGGAATTTGAGGAGGAGATATCGAATGCGGGGTGGAGAAATATTTGGGGCAGACGTATATTAAGAAATATGTCAGTAAGGATAAAAGAGAATTTTTTAAAAACTGTTTGGAGATGGTATTTGACTCCAGTAAGATTAAATAAAATAGATAGTAATTGTGCTCCATTGTGTTGGAGAGGATGCCAGGAACTTGGTACTTATGCTCATATGTGGTGGAGCTGTAAAAGCGTATTGGATTTTTGGAATAAAATTTTTGGAGAAATTTCAGAAATTATTGGTATTAATGTGGAGGTCTGTCCAAAATTAGCATTGTTATCAATAATGGAGAAACTTCTGTGCTCACAAGAGAAAAAGGAACTAATTGTAAGTTTATTAGTGGCAGGGAGATTATTGATTGCAAGGAATTGGAAAGTTCAACATCAGTATTTAATAATAGACTGGTATAAAGAGGTTTGGGATATTGCTTTAAATGATAAACTAACATGTAGTATTAAATGTAAAAGGGGACAATTAAAGAAAAATAATTTTAAGGAAATATGGGGGTCATTTTTAGATTATGTTTTAGTAAAGGGGAAAGGGAGTAAGCCATGTCATGATATGATGTATTTTTGGAATATAGATTAATAATGGATTATGTGGATAGAATTGGTTTTGGCCCCGGGGTGACGGGTGCACTTGTAGTGTATGATTTGTAGGTTTATGGGTTTTTTTTGTATGTGTGTTCTTTTAAAAAAATATAAATAAAATAATAATAAAAAAAAGCCTCCCTGCCGCCGAAGCCTCGCCGCCGCCGAAGCCCCTCCCCCGCTGAAGCCCCGCCATGCCGAAGCCCCCCCAGACACCCCATGCCACCCCCACGCCACCCCCAGACACCCCCAGACACCCCCACGCCACCCCAGACACCCCCCACGCCACCCCCGTCACCGTACCTGCTCCCGCCGCTGAAAAAGCCTCCCTGCTGCCGAAGAAGCATCGCCGCCGCCGAAGAAGCCCCGCTGCCGCCAACTTCCGCCGCCGAAGAAGCCCCACTGCTGCCAACTTCCGCCGCTGAAGAAGCCCCGCTGCCGCCGAAGAAGCCTCGCCGCCGCCGAAGCCCCGGCATGGTTTCGGCGGCAGCGGGGCTTCTTCGGCAGCAGCGGGTGCAGGTACGGGGGGTGGGGGGGTGTCTGGGGGTGGCGGCGGGGGTCCTGGGTTTTTTTTGGCAGTGGCGGGGCTTCAGCGGTGGTGGGTGCAGGTACAGTGGCGGGGGGTGTCTGGGGGTGGCGGCGGGAGTCTCCCCTCGTACATTTCCCACCCTAGACTTATACTGGAGGCAATAAGTTTTCCCAGTTTTGGGGGGTGAAATTAGGGGCGTCGACTTATATTAGGGTCGACTTATACTTGAGTATATACTACCTGGTTCTGCTTCAAACATGGCAGCACCAGGAAAACATTTATTTATTTTAAACCCAGCTTCACATGGGTTGGAATAGCCCTTAGTGTGATACAGCGAAGCATTTGAGCAAAGTTACTCAGCTCCCAGAGTTGGAAACATTGTGCCTGCCCTGTCTGAGTGAAGCCAGGACTGGTAGCACCCCTAGGCATAGCCCCTGGCATGGTGCACCCCTGTAGTCCCCTGAGGGAGGTTGCCCCACAGCAGGGGGGAGGGGGAAGCTGTATAACTGTTTTTTGGACTATCTCTCCCCCACTCCGTCCTGGCTTCAAACTGTATTGACTGCAAAGCTACCTGCCACCTCATGACCAAAGATGGTACTGCAGGTTTCAAACATACTGACACATTTAAATTAATTAAAATAAAGTAATGGGTTGTAAAAACCAAATAACCTCAAGCTGCACACCCCAAATGTCCCCTTAGTACACATGCCAAGTTTCACTTGTCTAGGTTCCATGGTCTTGGAGCTATGGTGCTGACAGACAGACAGACAGACAAACAATCCTCCTTTATTATTATAGATATTTTAATATTCCCAGTATGCCTCAGCATTCCTTTCCCCCTGTGGAAATGACACATATAGTATCAATTTCCCAGTGGGAGTTCTGGGACTAGTCGTCCCCGTCCTGTCTTCAGTGGCAAACAATGCTCTGTTAGGGACTGGGCAGTCCCCACCGCTGCCACCCCCCTCTTGTGCCCCAAAGTAAGTTTCAGGGCCTTGGCGGAGGGAAAGCAGGAGGTGGCTGCTCTCAAGATGGAGGCAGGCAAGGAGGGGCCATAGCTCAGCGGCAGAGCACACGCTTTCCATGCACAAGGTCCCAGGTTCAATCCCCGGCTTCTCCAGGTAGGGCTAGCAAAGAAATCCTGCCTGAAATCCTGGGGAGCCGTTGCTGCCAGTCAGTGTCAACAATGCTGGGCTGGAGGGACCAATGGTCTGACTCAGGATAAGGCAGCTTCTGATGTTCCTATGAGTTGCTTGTGGGCGTTTGAGCAAGGGGTCTTACAAAAGTGAGCAGCTCTGCTTGAATGTTCACAACAGCTCTAATAAAAACCATGACAGGATAAAACAGGGACTTTGGAGCAGTGGCTGCAACACTGTAGATTTTGACCTGGTAGATTTTACTCTCAACTGATGTGCCTGGTGAGTTTTAGGAAGGCATGCAAAGTGATTTTATTTCAGTAGGTTTTTGAGGTTATTCAGTGATTGCTTGCTCGCTTAAGGTAAGGTAGATTTTATGATGGACCCATTCCTTAATCCTGGGGTCTCCCAACGTGTGAATATGTAGTGCGTTGTTATAAACTCTTATAAAACATTATATATAATTATGTTACAGTGAACTGCAATACCAGAATTACTATTAATTATGTCATTTACCAGAAGACAAAAATATCTTATCTGCATGAATGGAAAGAATTTGGCAATCAAAACTTCTTGAATTGCAGGCATCTATCAAATAAAGGAGAAACTGGGACAGGGAAGCAGGACACAATGTGGCTCTGGAATTCTTCAGTGGTTAAAATGAAGAGTCTTTGCTCAACTTGCTGAAATAAAAACTTGCATTTTTATCACTCTCACTTATCTAGTGTTCTAACAAGCCAAAGTAATGGCAGGCTGAAGCAGTTCTAGGGAAAATAATATTTTTACAAGCAGAAATCCATTAGCCACTGTCAAACATTTATTTTACACAGCAGATAGATCATTACAGAAAACCCATTAGCAACTGATGGGCTGATGGGAAGGAAATTTCAATCTCAATGCATGCTGGCTCTGCCCCCAGTGTCTCCACACCACCATCACACACACACACCGCTTTCTCAGTCCCAACCTCCCCACATTATCAGTGTTCCCAGTTCCCAGTCCTGTACAGGCTTCTACTCACATTCAAGGGAATAGAGGTCCCTTTCAGAACTTCCCCCTCAACATAGGAAAACAAGGGTTTGGGCAGCAGATGCAGGGTTGTGTGGGTGGGATCAGTGCACATGTCCCCCTGCCCCTTATATGCATCGATACATCCTGTTTGGGCATAATGCCAGAGCAGGGCTCCTGTCTCAGCTGTTTCTGAACTAGTGCCAACAGAAACTTCTCTCCCCGGGCTAATGCTTTTGTGCATTTCATTTCACATCTAGTTTGACCCTGAGCCATAAATCAAACCGAGTAGAAAGGGCTCCCCCCATTTAATTTTTTTTTTGTAATAAAGAAACAATAAACAGGTAAATACATCAGACACCAATAATTTTAACATACTTCATTCAAGTGTTGAATGATCCAACTGGAAGGAACATGTTGTCCAGTTCATGTTGTGTAATGTACTCTCCGATGTTCTGTAATGTACTCTATTTCAGCCACAAAAAAAATGTCTCCAAAGTTGACCATAGGAGGCTGGCGGGTGCAGGGACCAAGCAGAAAGTTATAAAATACTTTATTTCTAAATGAGCAAATGACAATGGTTCAAAGCATGGAAAGAGCAGAGAGACGATAGAGCGACTTCATGAATAAACTCTTTTAACGGTAAGGATAAATGAAAAGAGATAAAACTAAATAAACATGAGGAGCCAATGAATGCTATTGACAAATTTAGCTTAACCTTAAAACTAATGGACCACCAGAGTTTCTACCTTGATTAACGATTAATATAAACTCCTATTTCAAAAAACCTGCCCAAGCTTATTGTTATCAATGTACAACCGGAGTTGACAGCAACAACCCAAGGTGGTCACTCTGTTGCAGAGGTGAGGAAACCTCTTTCAGCCTGACTGAGGGCCAAATTCAGTTTGGGAGAAACTCTTGGAAGCTGCATTCCAGTGGTGGGCAGGGCCAAAGGCTAAAGGGGCAGGGCCTAAGGCCAAAGGGGTGGGGGCAAAAATACCAAAAGAATAATAATACCAAAACTACCAGCAAGTTCTGCCTTAGAGCTCTTACTGCCCATGACTAAGCCTTAGGAGAGGCATTTCAGCCTTTTAGACTGGGGGGAAAACTGCACGAAAGCCAGGAAACCGGCACACAATTGGTGGATGAGGGAAAGGGGGTGTGGCCAGGGGAAGTGGGGATGGCCATCTGGGGCCCGAAGAGGGCCAGACTAGATAGGCCTTTGGTCTGATTCAGCTTGGCTCTTCTTGCATTCTTATTATTTTCTCATCATTTTCCCTCACAGCAAAAGCCATACAAAATGTCAGCATAGCTATACCTAAGATGCTTCAGCTAAATATAATTCCCAGCAAACTTCCATTCCCTTAGGAATAAACCTAGGAGTAATGAACTGGTGTTTTCCAGCTACCAACTTGCCTTGGGGGTCCCTGTTTTGCACCCCATTGTTTATTTATTTATTATATTTATTTCCTGCCTTTTTTTCCTGCAAGGAACCCAAGGCGGCTTACATAATCTTCCTCCTCTTCTCCATTTTATCCTCACAACAACCCTGTGAGGTAGGTTAGGCAGAGAGTCAGTGACTGGCCCAAAGTCACCCAGTGAGCTTCATGGCTGAGCGGGGACTAGAACCCAGATCTTCCGAGTCCCAGTCCAACACTCTAACCACTATGCCACACTGGCCCATTAGCCACACCTATCAGCGAGTACTGCCTATCTTGTCCCAATCTCCACTTTCTTCACTCCCCTATAGACTAGGTTACCCATCCTCCTTTTGCCGTCTATTGGTCATGAGCAGGTATGTCAAGGCAGTGCCGTGAAGTAAGTCTTTTCCATTTGCCAAGCAGTGAAAGCGTTTCTCCCTACAAAGTGCTGTCACTAGGCAGATACCAAGGAAACCTCATGGTAAGCCTGGTCATAACTACCAACACGATTAGGTGGGAATAATATTTTAGGTTGTCATACCTACAGAGTCTGCCTTAAGTGTTCCTTGTGCACAGGCCAACAACCTTCTACTAATACTCTCAATAGCAGGTGCAGGCTGATTCAACAAGCTGGTGCCCTCAAGATTTCTTACCTACAACTCCCATAAGTCCCTGCCAGCATGCCCAGGGGTTATGGGAGTTGTAGTCCAAAACATCTGGGGGCACCTGGTGACCTACCCTTGCTCAAGAGTCTGGTATTGGTTAAGGACATGCAGATATAGCAAGCAACTCAAGTGGGAACGTAGGAAGCTGTCTCGTGCCAGGTCAGAAGATTTGCCCATCTAGCTCAGTAGGGTTTCCTCTGAGTGGCAATTACTCTCCAGGGTCCCCAGGCAAAAATCTTTCCCACCACCTGTGACCTGATGCTTTTAACTGAAAGGATTGGGCCTTTGACCTTCTGCATACACAGCATGGGCTCTACCACTAAGTGATGGTCTCTCCCCCACAAATATGTGGAATACGGAGCAAGACCTAGACCTTTAGGTCTGAAGACCTGGGCCACTTACTCTAGGAATTTCTGAGGGCTAAAGGTTTTGAAAAAGATTCTTGTAAAGTGATTTACAGTGCTAGGTGGAATACCTGCAAAAGGAGTTAACCACCCTAGGAAGTTGCTAGGTAACAGAAGTTGCTGCATCATTGACCATCCAATGGGAGATCGTTCTGATGATGTAATGCTTCTGTTTGGTCTGTGCTGCTGATATCATTTTAGAGGAAGCCAGGATGCAGCATTGTTCTGAAAACAGGGGAACAATTCAACCTGATTCAACAAGAATTAACTGTTTTAAAGAAATGGGAGCAGGTTTGGTTGTGCTTACTGCACAATTGTTATTCTAAGACAGAAACCACGGTATTGTCTCCTTAAAAGCACAGCAGTGTCCAGAGAAATACACACATGCAGCAATACAGTTCCCCAAGAAGATTAAGAGCTGGGCTATATTTTAAGCCAACCATGGGGAAGCTTAAATGAGCTCTTAAATAAGTGCCACTCCTCCCTGCCATAACACACGGGAGCACTCACTGTACATAATAGCATAGCAAGTTTCTCTGCTCCCGCCTGCATCAGCCATTGATGGGAATTGTGGATGGATCGATTGTGCCGATGCTGTGTCATGCGAGGAGTATGACTAGGTATTATGGCAGGGAGAGGGAGAATGCACCCTGGGGATGTCAGCATCGCTATGGCAGGCATGATCTTTATTGATTCATTTTATTATTTATATAAGAGATTTCTTACCCACTTTTCATTATAAAATAATCCCAAGGCAGGGTACAAGCAACAAAACAGTAAAATAATACAACACTGACAAAAACATAATGAAACAGTGGGAAAACAGTGACAAATATATAACAGGTTACACCATGCAGCAAGAGGGGGAAATGTAATCAAAAGCCTGAATAAACAAATAGGTCTTTAGCTGGTGCTGAGAGCTTGTAAGACTTGGCGCTGCCTGTGCATGAGGCGGGAGGGAGTTCCACGGTCAGGGTGCCTGTATAAAAAAATGCCCTCTCTTGGCTTGCTGTGTATCACACTCCAGACAAATGTGTCACCAGCAAGAGAGCATCCTGGTTTAATTTGGTTCTAATTGTGTACAAATATATGCTTGTCCCCTTCTCAAAGGAACCTGCGTGAATGGTCATAATTCTGTATGCATTATAATGCACATTTGAGTTCCTCCCTGTACAGGGATTATTTCATTTATATTTTTATACCACCTCTTTTGCCAAAAAAATCCACCAAGGAATCTAAAACAAAAACAAGAAAACCATAAAGATAAATAATAATTAATAAAACCTTTAGGGCGTAATCCTATGGCCACTAGACAGGCCATAGGAAAATTTGGAGTCCCAGCTCTGACCTCGGGACATGCTCTGAGGTCAGGGCTGGGGCTCCAAATTTGTAGCACCTTTCCTTTGCCCTCGCAGCTGGCATGGAAAGAACTGCGCCAGCTGCAGTTCTGAGGTCAGAAGACCAACCTTGGAGCCGGCGTTTGGTGGCCGTTATGGGGTGGGGCAGGGAGGGGAGAGGCTCCACTGGGATACGATTTATCTTGGCAGTGCCTCAGCCTGTCCTCCATGCGAGTAGGGGCAAAAACCTTAGACGGCCAAAATTGGCCGTCTCAGTCTTGTGCAGGGCAGGAGGAGCGCGGAGGCGACCTTTGCCACTGTGCTCCTCCCGTCCTTGACAGGATGCCCGTAATCCTCCGAGTTTGGAGGGTTACGAGCAGCCACATTGGATCGCGCTGCCCAAAACATTAAAACAAGAATGCACGGAAAATAATGTAGAAGGCTAGGCGGAAGAGATCTTTCTTAACACCTTTGCTGAAAGCCAAGAGAGTGCGGGCCAGTTGTCGTTGGGGAGGGAGTGCATTCCACAGTTTGGGAGTGACACAGGATAAACCCTTTCCCATGTGCCTGACAAACGGGCCTCTGCGGGTAATGGTGCCCTCAAAATGGCCTCTCCTACAGATCTTTTTGACCAGACAGGTTCATAACGGGAGAGGTGGTGATTTAGATAGCCAGGCCCTAAGCCATTTATGGCTTTAAAGGTTAAAACCAACGCCTTGAATGGAGCCTAGACAAGAATTGGCAACCAGTGCAGGCCTTTCAATACCGGTATAATATGGGTCTCGATACCATACACTGGTTAGCAGCCTAGGCTAGCTGCCACATTTTAAATTTAAACTTCTGGACACTCTTCAAGGGTAGTCCTGTGTATAGAGCATTGCAGTAGTCTAAGTGCGAGGTAATCAAGGCGTGGATTATCACAATGGAGAGATCCGATTCCATTCCCCATGTGCAAAGGACTGCATGCACAGATAGGCTCCTGGCATTGAAGAGAGAAGCTTTTCTGGACAGAGGGACTCTGTGAGCACACTGGAGCTCCCATGCTTACACTGCTCTAGATGGGCTTCAAAGCTACAATCAGGGCCGGCGCTACCGCTAGGCAGACCCAGGCGGCTGCCTAGGGCGCGTGGCAGAAGAGGGCGCAGAGTTTCTGCGCCCCTTCCTCGCCTCCGGCGCGGTCCTGCCCTGCCTGCTGCCTCCGCCGCGCCTCCCCGCCCGCTTGCCGGCCGCCGCCGCCGCTGCACCTCCCCCCCTGCGCGCGCCCGCGCGCCCGCCCGCCCGCCAACCACCTACCTACCTACCTTCCCGTCGTAAAGCGCGGGGGTCCCATCGCGTCGGAGGAGGAGGAGGCGGCGGCAGCAGCAGCAGCAGCCAGCAGCCAGCAGTGGGGGCGGGGGGAAGGTAGGTGGTGGTGGCGGCGGCGGCGCGGGGGGGGGGGTTGCAGAGCAGGGCTGCTTTGCTCCGGAGCCCCCCCCACGGCACGAGGGGGGGCACTAAATATAATTTGGCCTAGGGCGCCAAACAGCCCTGCACCGTTCCTGGCTACAATAGTCGCATGTGGACACACAGAGCTGTCTAATGGGCTCAGAGACGTAGCTCTGTCTATGGGTGCGGAGGAAGAGACCCCCCGTAGCATCACATGGCACCTCAGACACTGCCTAGGGGCCATAGCATAGGGTTGCTCTGTAATGTACATTAAAGCATGCCTAAGTGGAACGCACAATCTTTTGGGTTGCACGAGGGCCCTTCCTTGCAGCTCTTTAGCAGAGCCTTAAAAACAGATTTGTTCTCAGTGGCTTTCTACTAAATTGGTTTACTGGGCTGCTGAATGGAAATTATTTTAGCTGTAACTGATGCTGGATTTTAAGAATTTGTGTTTTGAAATGTTGTGCTATTGATTATTGGATTATTGCCTTGAGGTGTTTTTTTTAACCCTTAAAGGTGTGATAAAAAAAAAAAAAGACTGCAATCCTATGCACACTTACCTGCTGGGAATAAGTCCCAATTAATTCAATGGGGCTTACTTCTGAGTAGATATGTATAGGATTGTGTGTGTGTGTGTGTGTGTGTGTGTTTGTATCCATTGTTCGCTATTACTATTACTTACAAATAATAGCAACCACAGTGTAGATCCAAAATCTGTTCCTTGTGGAACTCATATGAAATATTTCTGCCTAAAGGTAACATTTGGTATATTCCCCGCAGAATCTCCTTGATTGTTTGCTAGAATGCAATTCTTCAGGTTGTTCTTAAAAAGCACAAAAAGCCATGTAATATCACAACAGTTAGATTAGGTGACAGCTACTGATGTAAGTACATGTCACGCCAATTACTGTGTAATCGGAGTTATTATCTGGATGATTTCAGCATTTAAACTGAAACTTAACATGAAGCAACAAGAAAAGAAAAGCAGTGTTCGTTACTTTGTATCTGTGACTATCCGTGTGAAAATTGTACTTGTCTGCCCTGCCTGCTTTAACATTTCAGAGAGCCCCCCAAAAATGACAATGGTCCTATGAAGGAAAAAGAACAGTATGGTGCAGAAGTGCTGGTGCTTGGTGGCCTTTATCTCCTGTCCATATTATAATAACATGACACCATCATAGATTCATAGATCATAGAGTTGGAAGGGGGCTACAAGGCCATCGAGCCCAACCCCCTGCTCAATGCAGGAAACTAGAGGAGGGGTCTCCCATCCAAGTAATAACCAGGCCTGGCCCTGCTTCATTACGTGCAAATCCTGCACTATGGTCCAACAGTTATAACAGGGCTCTCCAACATTGGGTCCCCTGATGTTTCTGGACTACAGCTCCCAGAATCCCTTGCCATTAGCCATGCTGGCTGGGTATGCTGGGAGCTGTAGGCCAGCAACATCTGGGGACCCAAGGTTGGAGAGCCCTGAGTTATATTGACATGATAGCCTCAGTAACATGGTAGCCAAATTGTAGCACTGTGGCTTCCTGTCTTCTCATGTCTTCTAAAGGGACATTAATTGCGATCAGAGCAACAATAGAGGCGAGTAATCTTTATATGCATACACACAAAATACAGGGAAGAGACATAGTTCAGTGGTAGAGCACATGCTTTACATGCAGAAGGTCTCGGGTTCAATCTCTGGCATCTCTAGGTAAGACTGGGGAAAAAACTCTGGCCTGAAACCCTGGAGAGCCACTGCCAGTCAGTGTTAGGGTAGCCACGTGTCCTCCTTTATAAAGGACAGTCCTCTGTTTGAAGGCATCCCCTGTTTGAAGGGCTATCCTGTCCAAGGCCAGTCTAAAGATAAATAAAACCCACCAGAAGGAAGAGCAGGGCCCTTGAAATTGCCCATCAATAGTTAGCACCTGGACAGCAGACTGAGCAGGCACACCTGTCACAGTCTTCCCCATTATAGGAAGATGTATTGTATTTCTATTTAAATTATAGTAATTATTTCCAACCTTGCATCATACCTTAAATTTTTTTAAATTAGTTTTTAAAATGTGAATTACAGTCATGCCTTAGATTGAGAGCATCATTCGTTCCGGAAACTTGCTTGTAATCCAAAACACTCTTATATCAAAATGAAATCCCCCCCAAAAAAGTACAGAGATTTTTAATTTAAGCCGTACTACAGTACTTGTATTGCAAGACGTTGCTTGTATATCAAGTAATAAATAAATAAATAAATATTTAAAAATTTGCTTGCCTTGCAAAATGCTTTCAAACCAAGTTACTTGTAATCCAAGGTATTACTGTACACCAAAACAAAACAAAAACCATTAAAAAATTAAGGGGGGGGGGAAACAAACAACAACAACAAAATACAATTTTCTTACAGTATTTTAAATAGATCACTTACAGTAAATATGTATGAAATATATATCCAAAAGTATGTAGTAATACAATTATCCATAAAAAATAGTTATGCATAAACTTCAGAAAAAGCGGACCAAATATCCATGTATTTATCCATCTGCAGGTGGTGCCTAAATACCACCCACTCAAATGTTGAAAGCATTATTAGGTCCTCAATCCATTGTGTTATAGGAGGTGAGCGTTTATCTTTCTAGTGTTGTAATATCAGTCTTTTGGCTGTCAAGAGGGTGCGGAAAATCCACATGCGTCGTCCTTACAGCAGGTATATAATTTAAAAGAGCGTGTGCACCAGTAAATATTAAAGAGCGTTCTAGTACTAGATTTATCCGTACTATGACCTCTACCCAAAAAGAAGCAACCTTGCATCATACATACCAATTAGCGCATACATATATAGCCCCCCAACTGTGGGACAAGCTCCCCCCTGAGGCCCGCCTGGTGCCAACTCTATTATCTTTTTGGCGCCAGGTTAGGAATGCCCTCTACGTTGAGGCTTTTAATAATTAAATGGTATATGGTGGGGTGGTAAACTGTTTTTGCAGTTGTGTTTTATTAACTTGTTTTAGAGATACGTACTTTTAAAATTGGTTTTTAAAAATTTCATAATGTTTTATTATTTATATTTTTAACTGTATTTTATTGTTTGTTTTTAATTATTGTTGTCCACTGCCCAGAGAGCTTTGGCTATTGGGCGGTATAGAAAATGAATATATATATATATATATATATATATGCAAATCTTTGTCCTCTTTTTGGGGAGGGGTGATGTGTTTCCTCCTTTTGGGGGCCTGTTTAAATGGCCAGCCTAGTCAGTGTCAACCAGGGATGGGCAACTTGCTGTTGGATTGCAACTCCCATCAGCCCTATCCAGCATAGCCAGTGGTGAGGGATGATGGGACTTGCAGTCCAACAACATGTGAGGGCTGCAAGTTGCCCACCCCTGGTATAGACAATACTGAGTTAGATGGCCCAGTGGCCTGACATTGTATAAGGCAGATTCCTGTCCTCTTTGCGTTGATCCAAACACGTTGCCTTTGCTGCGTCTCAGGGAATCCCGCTTCGATACCACAAGGAGCGATTTTAGATCTCAGCCACAGCACCCATTGCTGACCTCTCTGAGGACCAAGAATTCATCCTCAGTTTCAAAGCCCAAGTGGGACCTGTATAAGCCCTTCAGCAGACACAATCCATCCCATGAGGATGAGCAGAAGGAACTCCAAAGGAGGCAGCAGTTGAGCAGGATGGGGAGGGAATGCTCTTTGACTTCAGAGGCGGTGTAAGGGGGCAGCCCTAGGGCTGGAGCCGTGAATCTTTCATTTGAAGCCCCAAATCTCTGGGAGGCCATCTGCCCCACCACCCTGCTGTCCATGGGCACTTGCTGAAATAAAGGTACAGGGGTCCTGAGGATCTCTGTTGCATCTGATCTCCCTGGACTAGCAGGCTTTTTGCCAGGGATGTTGAAGAGTCCTTGGTCTCGAGTCACGAGTCGAGTCACGAGTCTTTGGACCCGAGTCTTGAGTCCGAGTCCTTGGTCCAAAATGGTGACTCACGAGTCACGAGTTACAAGTCACTCCCAAAGCTGACTCCACGAGTCCCTATTAAAATCAATGGTTTTTTCCCCCAACAAAATAAGGCTACTTCAGATGTGTGGTTTAAATAAATTCTAGGCACAAGTGTGCCTTTTTATTTCAAAACTCTGCAACTGATTTTGGCAAGAACAGACCAGGCAGAAAAACCCAAAATAACCAGGCAGGCAGAGGAGGCAGGGAACCCCAAAGCAGGCAGGCAGAGGCCTTTGTCTTGGACAATTCAACTGTTGAACTGGTCAAGAAGAGACCACGCAGGCAGAGGAGGCTGGGAACCCCAGACAGGCATGCAGAGGCAGCCAAACCCAAAATGTCTGAAAGGTTGCATTTTAGAAAAATGATTTTAAAAAATAAACTTGCTGTACTTCCTAAAACTTATCCATGTTGCATTTGAGGAACATGATTTTTTCTAAATGTTTGGCCCCCGTTCTGGAACGTGAGATCTCATCACAATTCCACCCTCACTGAACACCGGCTCCACTGGTGATCAACTTGCTGGAACCAGAAACACACTCAGAGCAGCCACACAGAGTAATCTCAGGTCCTTCTTCTGCCTCTCTCAAGTACGCAACACATCAATCAAAATAAATCTTGACACACTGTTGGGGCTGCACTCCTGGTAGCCGTCAATAGTGGCCGAGCAGCAGCACACCTCGCTTCCATGCGCTCTTCGCTGGCAATCACGCTCCTCTCCACTCCTTCTGGCACAGCCCAGGGATGTTGAAGAGTCCTTGGTCTCGAGTCCCGAGTCGAGTCTCGAGTCCCATTAAAAATATTGGGACTCGAGTCCGAGTCGAGTCAGAGGGGGGACTCAGTCTGACTCACGAGTCGAGTCCTCGAGTCCGAGTCCCCATCCCTGCTTTTTGCTCACATGTGCTTCACCTCCTGTTGCCCCATCCTAAACTTTCTGCCTGAGGGTTTTTTCTGAAATCAAATGCCCTCCTTTCCCCTGTCCATACATCCCTTTTTACAAATAGGGGTGTCCTTAGGAGACAGGGTCCTTTAAATACACACACACACACACACACACTTTACAGCATATGCAAATTAGCATATGCAAATTTGTGCTTTTTTTTTTGTTTGGTCCTGTGGGCCTGAGCCCCGGACGGATCTTTTCCATACCTGGCACTGCCCCTTTCCCGCTGCTTACTGCTGCTGCTCCTGGTCGAAGAGGGATTTCCCCCTTTCTCCTTTCTTCTGGGGTAGTGGCATCAGAAAATGAATACAGAGCTGGAAGAAGACAGAGGCAATTGCTGATGGCAGCCTTCCCCAGCCTGGTGCCTTCCAGCTGTGTTGGACTGCAACTCCCATCATCCCCATGCACCAGGTTGGGGAAGCTGGCCTATGTCTTGTGCTGGCTCCCTGTCAGATATGATGCTGGCAACCGCACCACCACAGGCAAAGACTGTCGATGGAAGGAGTTCCTCCCGTTGCTCAAGCCCTGCCCGTTATACAGACAGCCACGTAGAGAGCAAGTATTAATTCAAAATGTTCTAAAATGTTCTAAATCAGACACTCTGTAATCATTTTAGGGGGAAAGAATGCTAATTCCTGCAGCATCCAATGCACGTATACGACGCTACCACATCAAAACACATGAAAAGAAGAAAACCCATGCGCCGGCTTTGCACCCTTTCAAGTTACGACATCTACTTCATTTATACAAATGTTAGATCTGTGCAACAGCTGGGGAGTATGCAGTTTCTTTCTTAAGTATACCAAAGTGGTATGAAAGCATTTTAAAACATGGATGCGTATGCCATTTGTAATAAATTAGGCCCATTGCTTTTAATTAAAGAGACCAACAGATAATTTCAGCCATGTTTATGCAATACATTTTTCCATGGCACTTTTTAATCTCTTTCCCTTTGTTTTTCTTTGACTGAAAGGCTTAAGAAACAGTCTTTAATTAACTAACTGAAACGAGGCTCCTAACACTGAGAACTAGATTAAGAAAATCCTTTTAATTACTGGAACCAGATTTAAGTTTGATGGTGAATGCTAGTTAAATACCCTCTTTAAATTGGGCCTTAATTAAAAGTGGAAAGGTGCTGTGAAGTCTCTTTATTTACATGAGCAATCAGTCTGAGCTGAAACTTTGGCTTTGTTGGAATTGGTGGGGGATTCACTTTCAAATCTTTCCATTGTTTAAGAAGTAAACAAAGGAAGTTGGTTAAAATAGGAAAGAATTGACCAAACATAGGGTTGTCATGTAAATTCCCTGTGCTTCCCATCTAATGACCCTACAATATGCTTTCCCCTAAAAATGTCAAGTCAAGCAGTAAATTCAGCATTTGTATTATGTAAGAATCTAAAATATAGATTTTAGTACATTAACAGTGAAGTCCAAGGCTTGTCTACTTAGATGTAAGTGTCACTGAGTTCAATGGCACTTCCAGGTAAGAGCAGCCTTTAAAATTTTATATTGCAAACTTGGCATAGTATAAAGGTTAAACACACACACACACACACACAGTGAAAATCATGTGGGCAAAATCCTCCGTCTTTCCTTTGCAGTCTGCCAGGAAGTTTTGGGTGAATTTGTATCAATCATCACCCGGTATCATTTCTATCACTTTGACGCATCTTGGGCTGTAATCTACAAATACTTATGCCATAATAAATTTGTTAGTCCATAAGGTACCACAAGACTCGTTGTTCTTTTCATTTGTATCGATCACACTTCTTGCATATTAGTGTATAACAGAGCAATTCTATTCCTATGGTCCCCGAGAGGGTGTCCCAGGGGCCATAGGATATTGCAGATGTCCCCCGAGGCTGTAGACACAGCTACAGCCTTGGGAGGAGAAATTTCCTACCTCCATCCCTTGCAGCTGCTGTGGAAACTCCATAATGGGTTACTTCCAAGGTTGCAACAGTGACCTTGGAAGAGGGTCAGAGGGGGAAAGGGGAGCAGGACAGTGGGCAGGGAGGGGGAGGAAGGAGAGACCCACAAATGTCTCCATTCCCATCCCTGCCCACCAAGAAGCAAGTCAGCTAGCTAGACAAGCTCAGAGGCCTATCTAGTAAATATGCTAGAACAGCAGGATCGGGAGGCAAAAATGCCTCCATCATTCCTTCCGCCCAGCCTGCCAGGGCTCAGGATAGATGGGGGGCTCCAATCTTGGAACTCCCCGTCTATGGAGCAGCAATCCCGTAGGACTGCACTCTCAGTTTCCTTATTGGTCCCAGCATACTTTAGTCAGTGCAACCTGTGATCTTTTGCAGTTGGCACAATCTAATCTAATTAGTCTGCAAAGAGCCTTCTGACTACCAGATGGAGATTGTAACCTACTCCAGACTGGGTTTCCACTGTCCCCTATAGCAGAAGTATCCCTCTTTAAAAGTGTGTATGTTGCAGATGAACGTAATGTGAGTGGTGAGCTGCTGTGGAAGTGCACTCATTACATCTCCTTCAAATGTACCATCTTCTCTCTCAGACTGAGCTCAGAGGAAATCCGTTCCATGTGTCAGCAGCAGGACCTGGCAGTGCACAGCTCTGGTTAACTAGAGTTGGTGATGTCATGAAACCGCTTCCACTCTCCCTTCTTGAAGCACGTATTCCACTATTTTAAAACGGACTGGGCTTCTCCCCCCTCCCCCCCTTGCATGCTAGGCATGCGCCGCATGATTTGCCTAATTACCCTCGTGATGTGCGGCTTGCCGTGTTGGCCAAACCCAGTGAGGTGCATGGCGGCGGTGGCTTCGGAACCACCCCAGAACCCATGGCTTATTGTAGGGTTCTGGGGTGCTTCCACAAATCTTGCCGGTTTCAGATGACATGGCAAGCCGTGCACTGCAAGGGTAATTAGGAAAATTGCGTGGCATGGAAGCTGGGGTGGGGAAAAGAAGGTGCTTCTTTTCCCAATGATCGTGTGAACCCGGCCACTGTAGGATGGCCACTTATGCATTGCCAAAGAAGAGGACTTGCATCAGCAAAAAAGAGGACACAGATTTCCATAATTTTGCATATGCACGCACACACACACAGAATAGAAATAGAAATACAATACCACAGATGGGAATAGAGGGGAAGGCTGTGACTGAGCATAAAAGCAAACTGTTCAAGTGGAGGATGCCTTCAAAAACAAGACTGTTCTCTGACAGTCCTTCAAATAGAGGACCGTCCTCTGTGAAGTTACGCTACACACATGGCAGCCCTAGCATGGCGAGGAGAGTGGGATTACACCCCCTGGTTCGGTTTAGTATAACCCCTTCATGCATGTTCAATACTGAGGCTCACAATGTCTGCACAATCCTATCAATGCGTAATGATTTTGTGAGCAAACGTCTTCCTTTCCTTTGTGTGAAGTACTAGTGAGAAAACCCCTGTCAGTGGAGACTCTTCCAAAGAGGAAGGATTTACCTCAGTGTTCCTGATCAGCAAAGATAAAGGTAACAGAAAATGTGCCAGCCAACGTTAAAAATTCCCTAGGCATAAAGCTTTTGTTCAAGATATTCATATCTTAAAGAACTCTTGTTTCCATTTAAGCGTTTTGCAGCTTCTTATCCTCCCTCCCAGTAGCCAACAGGAAGGCTGCCTAAGCTATTGTCTTTCATCTGCATAATACGCCTTTAGCCCTGGGCAAGATTTCACTCTAAGAGTAACATCAGGAGCATCAGAATCCGGCTTAAACAGGCACATCCAATGTCATTTATCCAAGGTTTGCATTTGCAAAGGAAATTGTTCGAATCATACACAGGGCGGGCTTGCATGAAAACGGAGGGGAAAATAAGCCACGGTGGCTGGCTTATTTTCTCTCCCCGTGCTGGGCACGGATTGCTGTGACGTCTGAACCTGGCGAGGGTGGACGGCTGGGGTGGTTGACAAGCCACCCAGAAGCCCTAAAACAGGCCATGGATTCTGGATGCTTTGCTGTCCACCCCAACCATCCACCCTCGCTGAGTTCGGATGCCACAAGAAGCCACGCTGGTGAGGGTAATTATCTAAATCCAACCTGTACGCGACCGGCACATGCAAGGTGGCTAACAAGCCACCCTGGCTTATTAACCACCCTATGATTGTGCAGACCAGGTCACAGGGTTAGTTATGACGAACCTAAGTCCCATTGATTTAAATGGGTTTACTCTAAGTATGGCTAAGTCTTTCTCCAACCTTCCGAAATTAGGATTTATTTATTTTTTAAATGTTGCCCTTGTCTTTTCTTAAGAAAAGAATGTCAAGGATTACTTATTAAACTGTAAATGTTCCACTCAACTGATTTACTCCAATATAGATCAGGAACCAGGGAATTATATTAAAATATTATCTTAAATATTATGACTATTAAACACACCCTTTGTTTTCGCCATAGCCCATGTTATGAACAAATGTGCCATGTTCCAGTGTCTCAAGAGTACACGCTGGGCTTCAGCTTGCACAAAGAGCTACATGATATTTGATAACATTTTAAAAATATTTCCTACACTAATGTCTCTTTCAAAACACACACACCACAGTTCTATTTTTGTGGTGCTTTAATATTCATAACCATCTATATTTTATGCGGGAGTTTAACTTTTAACTTTCTGTATTTATTCCATCCTGTCAAACACATTTTGACATAACAAGACCCACTTGTCTTCTACCATCAAAGAATGTTGAAGCCTTGTTCTCACAATCTGTTTGGCAGGAGGTCAACACTACCCCCCCCTCAAAAAACAACAACAACCCAGTCACTTCTTGAGTGCAAAATATAGTTTACAACTCTGCATTTAACCAAAGATGGGACAAAACAGACAGAGTACATTTGCTGAAGGTTTCAGACAATCATGCTTCAAGGGGCACAAGGCCAAGCTAAATGGTCTTGGACCATAATCCAGAAAACACATGACCAGCTAGCTTTATGGACCCAATGGAGCTTTGGGTTTGTGTCTCTCAGAAGGCAGCCCCATAATCCACATGGAAAATTGCTCTTGTAATTGGCGGGTTTTTTAAAAAAAGCTTATTGTGATGTTGTGTGGTTTTCTGCAACTCCAAGTCAAAAAGTCAAAAACCGCACTGCTTTTATGGACAACTCATGGGGTGTGCCTAAAATAGCCTCAGGATTGTAGCCCTTTTACCAGGGCTGGCCCCGCCATTAGGTAGAGTGAGGCGGCTGTCTCAGGCAGCGGATGCAGGTGAGCTGTGAGCGGTGGTGAGCTGTGGACAGAGCTGTGTGTGCCAATGTGCCATGCAGTCTGCTGTGTGCCCCTTAAGTGAGGCTGCTGCCCTCTGGCGCATTCCCTTGAGTGTCTTGATGTAAGTTTCAACTACCAGTCTAGTCAGCTGATGTATGTGGATTGTCCTGTGCCCCAGGCAGCAAAATGTCTTGGGCTGGCCTTGCCTTTTGCTTAGGTTGGGGGATATTTTCTGATCCTGATGCATAGCCAAACTAGAAGTTTTCAAGACGCTTTACCCCAAAGTAAATACAATATAAGGCTGGTGACGTCAATGTCAGCGGGGCTGCATATCCGCTCCAGAATTTACTCCGAACTTCTAGGGAGCACCATGGATAGCTCCTATAAAGCTCAGAATAAAAGCTGTAATTGATAAGGAGCCCCACTGACATAGGAGTTACCAGCCTGCCCTGGTGTCTGCATTCTATAACCACTTACTACAGGGGTGGGCAGCACATTGTCTGTAGGCCACATACAGCCTCCAGCCCTTTTTGTGTCCCCTACAGACCTTGAGCTTTTCTACACAAGGCATTTATTGTGCACTAGTCATTCCTTACTCATGGTTGTTTATTCTTTAGATGATGTTGTGATCCTCCAGTTTTGCTTCTGTTTTTAACAATAACTTTCAATGAGTGTTTTTAGAGCAGGGAAAATGCAGTATTATTTGTGAAAGTGAAATAAAACACTTTTCCCACTCTGTATTTGCGCTATTCCACTATACCACAGTGCCACCTAGAGGTTATGTAGTGGAAAATCAGGAAAGGAAACACTCTTTGTGTAGTGCTTGGATCTCAATTCTGTGGCAAAACTGAAAGCAGATACAAAGGATTAACAGCCCCATGTGGAAAAGCCCTTTCCAATCAGCGCCTGCTCAAAAGGCAGGTCCCAAACGCACATCAGACGCTGGAAGCAATTGTTTGCTTCTACAGCTTCAACCAGATGCTCCTGGTACCCCCGAACTCAGACTTGTGCCTTTGAACCTTGGAATGACCTTGACGACGCTTTTGCCTGCTCCTGAACTGGTTTGTGTGTTTGCTGATTTTCGGATATATATATTTTGGCTTCGATATATATATTTTGGCCCCTCCCCAAGAACACTCTGGCATGGCCAGTCTCCATCTGACCTAACGGAGGCACAACACTGATGGAACTTGACTTTAGCAGAGTGTGTGTGCGGGTTAGGAGATTTATAATCCTTGTCTGTGTGCCTGCACTCACCTGTACAATCCACACACAGAGATTCCAGATATCTGTCTCCCTCCTCCCGCAGCAGCGTGCAGCGTGTGTGCCAGTGAACCAGCCTGGCTGCTCCCGTTGCAGATTAATCCATGGAATCAGGAAACACTCTGTACTCACCACAGGTCTATTTCTACCTGTTTATTCACTTAGCAAGTAAAGTTCTACAGAGTATACATTTCCTAGTTACAGTCCATGTGCAGAGTATAAATGCATAGCAAGCATTACATTCAGTGGAGTTGAGTTGGGCTCACTCCACTGCAGCAAAGACGTTACATTGTGGCAGTAACAAGTCCAGCATGCATCACCAAGAAGGTGAAGTAGAAGAAGAAAGAAACAGTTCAACCTCTCTCTAAAATGGCTCCAGACAGACAAGTTAACACGTCATCAGAACATACAAACCATGTGACTAGCTCATACAGTTCTCACACTTTAGTAACCCCTGCGAAAACACGAGATTCTAGAGAGACACAACAAACCTGTTTACCCGCCATTCTGTTCCTTCCATGTGTAAACAGTGTGCTGCAGCTGGTAATGTGATACATATCACAACAAACACTGTGTGTAGAAATAATTACTATAATTTAAATATAAATACCATGGTGGGGAAGACTGTGATCAGGTGAGCTGTGTGCCTGCTCAGCCTACTGTCAGGGGTCTGCAACCTTTAAGACAAAAAGAGCCACTTGGACCCGTTTCCGAAGAAAAAAAAAACTGGGAGCCGCAAAACCATTGTGACATTTAAAACAAATATAACACTGCATATATTGTTTCTTACTGCTATATATACAGGATCGTGCAGTCAGCTGTCAATCTGAAGAAAAAAAGGACTTTCACTTAACAATGTAAAATATATTTTTGCAAATTAATAGCTAATTAAAATATTTAATTTACCTGGTTAATGGGACTTTTGCTCCTGAACCTCAGTGCTCAGTGTCTGCACATCAGCACCATCCAGCAGTAGCACCCTCATCATCCACCAGAAACACCCTCCATGTGGTAATAGCACCCCTCATCATCCATCAGCAGGATTTGCAGGTGGATGATGGGGGTGCTACTGCTGGGGGGGAGGGTGTTGCTGGTGGATGATGGGATGCCACCAGCAACATCCCCCCCCCAAGCAGTAGCATCCCATCATCAGCACCATCCAGCAGTAGCACCCTCATCTATCTCATAGAATTTATGGAGATATTATTTTGTTTATTGCTATTAGTTTTCCAATAATTGGCACATGAATCTTTTCCCCCTTGTTTTCTAATCATTACTGCTTTCACGCAGGCCTACCTGCCTCCTCGCCTGCTTGTGCTCTCCGCAGTGAGCCGGCCACGCTGGTCCCTCGACACGCTGGACCCCGCGCTATGTTGTTGGGGGGGGAAACTTTGGCGCGTGCAGGAGCCCTCCTCTCTTCTGCCGCTCACCCGCTCGCGTCCCTGCTGCCCGGGGGGGGGTGCTGCTGCCGCGCCAAAGTTCCCCCGCCCCGCCAAAGTTCCCCCGCCAAAATCATAGCGCGGGGGGGTCCAGCGCGCCGAAGCAGCTGGATGTGACGTGGCGGTGGCGGCGGATGTGACGCGGCGGCGGCGGATGTGACGTGGTGGCGGCGGCGGATGTGACGCGGCGGCGGCTTCAGCGGCTCCAGCATTGACTGCGGCGGCGGCGGCAGCTAGAGCGGCGCGGAGAATGCTCCGCGCCGCTCAGAAGAGCGAAATCGGGCTGCCCCCAAGGCGGCGGCGGCGGAGCAGGGCAGCCTTGTCCGGAGCCGCGGCAAAGGCTTGAAAGAGCCGCATGCGGCTCCGGAGCCGCGGGTTGCCGACCCCTGGTCCAGGTGCTAACTGTGGAGGAACTACTTCAAGGCCCCTGGGCTCTCCCTTCTTTGGGTTCTTTGTCTTTAAAGTTTGGACTGGACAGCTCTTGAAATGGAGGACACCTCTTTGTTCACCCAAGCTTTTGTTTGAATCCGTGTTGCTGCGTTTTGTAAACTTACTTCTCTGTATTTCAGTTCTTCCCTGTTTTACTTGTTTTAACGGTTGATGCTGTATGATTTTATTGGTTTTTATTGGGATTATTTTATAATGAAAAGCGGGCAATACTTTGTATTAAAAACAAACAAACGAATGAACAATAGAGGCCTGTAAAGTAGGACACATGACCACCCTAAATTGTGCACCAATGAATCAAGATACATATATGAGAGAGAGAGAACATGCTGGCAGGAAAAACAAAATCAAAACTCATCTTTCCCCAGATGACTGCTGAGGCCTCCTTAGGAAGGCCCACCTCATAGAAGCCTGGCTGTCTAAACGCAATGTGAGAGAATGTGAAAACCCTATATTAATAGGTTTGTAAATGTAAGGTTCAAATGTAAACTGACATATGATTCAGTCCCATGGAAAGAAATGGAATTCATTTCTCCCTCTCCCAGCCAGGTCTCTGGCATGCTTCACAGAGACCTGGCTGGGAGATGACAGTGGCCCAACATGGGTCCAGGCCCTCCCAGCTGGGTACTGTGTTAGTGAGCAGGTGAGGGAAAGTGGGTGGGGGGGTGGAGTAGCTGTGGTTTATAAAGATAATCTTAACCTGACCAGACTTCCTGTTCGGGAATTGAATCACATTGAGTGTGTATACCTGAGTCTGAAGACCAAGGATAGACTAGGGATTCTGTTGGTGTACCGGCCACCCCGCTGCCTAACAGACTCCCTGGCCGAGCTCACGGAACTGGTCTCGGAGCTGGTGTTGGACTCGCCCAGGCTCTTGGTCCTGGGCGACTTCAACATCCCATTTGGGACCAGTTTGTCAGGTGCAGCTCGGGAGTTCATGGCATCCATGACAAACATGGGCCTATCCCAATTGGTCTCTGGACCCACCCATTCAGCAGGTCACACCCTCGATGCTGTTTTCAGTTCTGAACAGACAGATCTGTGGGCAGAGGTCATCAATACCTCTGCATTGTCATGGACCATTTTCTGGTTAGGGTTAGTATCGCAGCTACTATCCGCCCCTGCAGGGGTGGCGGACCTATTAAGATGGTCCGCCCTCGAAGGCTAATGGATCCTCTTGGATTCCAGAGAGCCTTGGAGGGGTCTATGGCTGGTACCGTCGACGAACCTGTTGAAGCCCTGGTTGACAGATGGAATCAAGATCTAACCAGGGCTATCGACATGATCGCCCCCAAACGTCCTCTCCGGCCCGCTTCTAACCGGGCACCCTGGTTTACAGAAGATCTCAGGGAACTGAAGCGGAAAGGACGACGACTGGAGCGCCGATGGCGAAAAACTCGACTCATATCCGATAAGACACGTCATAGGGAGCATCTTCGCTCCTATGGGGTGGCAATACGTGCAGCGAAGAAAGTTTTCTTCTCTGCACGCATTGCATCTGCGAATTCGCGTCCAGCAGAACTGTTCAGGGTGGTGAGGGGTCTAACGCAGACACCTTCCCCCCTGAACCCGATTTTAGAACCTACGGTTGCCCGCTGTGATGCCTTTAACAATCATTTCACAGATAAAATCTCTCGGATAAGAGCCGACTTAGACGCCCTCATTGTAGCAGAAGCAGACAATGGAGTGTCCAGCAACTCCGCAAGTAGGATTACACTGGATCAGTTTCAGTTGGTGAGTACCGAGGACGTGGACAAGCTGCCTGCCCTCTCGATCCCTGTCCTTCCTGGTTGGTTGTCCAAGGAGGAGATGCAGTTGGACTACAAGTACAGCGTATTGTTAATGCATCTCTCCAGGGAGAGAATTTTCCATCATGTTTGAAAGAAGCGGTGGTGCGGCCGCTTCTGAAAAAGCCCTCCCTGGATCCCTTGGACCTTAACAATTATAGACCAGTGTCCAATCTTCCATTTTTGGGCAAGGTGATCGAGAGGGCGGTTGCCTTCCAACTCCAAGCAGTTTTGGATGACACCGATTTTCTAGACCCATTTCAAACTGGCTTCAGAGCAGGATACGGAGTTGAGACTGCTATGGTCGCCTTAGTAGATGATCTGCGTCTGAGTCTGACACACAGGGGGAGTGTGTCCCTGTTGGTGCTTCTGGACCTCTCAGTGGCTTTCGATACCATCGACCATGGTATCCTTCTGGAACGCCTGAGGGGACTGGGAATCGGGGGCACTGTGCTTCAGTGGTTCCGGTCCTACCTCTCGGGTAGGTTTCAGATGGTGATGCTTGGGGATAGCTGCTCCTACAAAAAGGAGCTGCTATGTGGCATGCCACAAGGAGCTATTCTTTCCCCAATGCTGTTTAATATCTACATGAAACCGTTGGGAGAGATCATCCGGAGGCATGGGGCGGGGTGCTATCAGTATGCTGATGACACCCAAATATATTTCTCTATGCCTTCGTCAACAGCATCAGCTAAGGATAGTGTGTCTCCTCTGAATGAATGCCTGGAGGCAGTAATGGGCTGGATGAGGGGAAATAAACTGAAATTGAATCCAGACAAGATGGAGGTGCTTGCTGTCAAAGGTCACAACCTGGGTTTGGAGGTATGTCAACCAGTTCTGGATGGGGTTACACTCCCCCTGAAAGACTGTGTTCGCAGCTTAGGGGTGCTCCTGGATCTGTTGCTCCAAATGACATCCCAGATAGATGCAACGGCTAGGAGTGCCTATTATCAGCTTCGGCTGATACGCCAGCTGTGCCCCTTCCTAGAGTTGGAAGACCTACAGACGGTAGTGCACTGCACTGGTAACTTCGAGGCTCGACTTCTGTAATGCGCTGTACATAGGGCTACCTTTATACCTAGTCCGGAAACTTCAATTAGTGCAAAATATGGCAGCCAGACTGGTTGCTGGTACACCTAGGGGTGCCCATATCACACCAGTTTTAAAAACACTCCACTGGCTGCCAATTAGTTTCCGGGCGAAGTATAAAGTGTTGGTTTTTACCTTTAAAGCCCTACATGGTTTGGGTCCAGGCTACCTACGGGATCGCCTTCTCCCGTACAATCCACCCCGCACACTTAGGTCCTCTGGGAAGAATCTGCTTCAGTCAGCCAAAACTAGGCTGACAAGCATTACCCAGAGGACCTTCTCTTCTGCTGCTCCCAAATTATGGAATGGCCTGCCGGAGGAGATACGTCAACTTGTCAGTCTTTTGGAATTTAAAAAAGCCGTAAAGACTGAACTCTTCCGGCAGGCCTATCCGGCGGAATTTTAGGATGTTTTAAAGATGTTTTAAAGATGTTTTAAGATGTTTTAAGGATGTTTTAAGATGTTTTAATAGTATATATTGTGTTGTTTTAGTTTAGGTATTTTATATTTTCTGTTGTTCCCCGCCTCGATCTGGATGGAGAGGCGGGTAATAAATAAATTATTATTATTATTATTATTATTATTATTATTATTATTATTATTATTATGAATCTGTTATAGAAATACAGTATTAGTTTTGGGGGTATTTACTAATACCCATTATGCTACATTTTAGTATAAATGGTTGCTTGACCTCACCTGTTCCACTTCACTTTTTTAATGGAAAAAATGATTATCCAATAAACTCCAAGAGTTTGATTCACAAAGCAACCCAAATGGAGTCTGTTTACTAGTTCCCTGCAGGTCAAGTGCCATCATCACGGAAACTCATTTTTAAATGAAAATCACATAAGAATGCAGAGTACATCCTGTTTCCGTAGGCTTTGGGGTCGCTGACCTGCAAACTCCTGGATGATCCTTGCGTTGTGAGGAGGACACTGGGACCAAGGCTGTGGTGCCTTCCTCGTCTCCAGAAAATCTACAGGTCAGTAACCTTTTTCTTTCTGACCTTTTAACTGGCTCTAGTCGGCCATGAAGACTTAAATGCCATTTTCTTTCAGTTTCTTGGGAAGCTTAAGGCCTCTTTGAATCTAATTCTCCCTGAGAGTTTTGCTCTCATATATTCAGGTCACTGATATTGCAACAACAACTTTCAGTCATGTGTGAGAGGAGAAACTTTTGGGGCATCCATGCAGGGAGTGCTACATTGACACAAAACAACCACAGAGCTGACAACGATCAGCATCTCTCCCTGAGAAGGCAAGAGATCCCAGCTGTCTCATTTGCTTTCATTTCTGGAGACCGATTTCCACATACCGTAAGTCCTGGGTGGATATGAACTTGTGAGTATAAACAGACATGTGGAGGGGAGAAAGAGGTGGCCCTTGCTGGCCATGCCCCCATGCACCACCCTCCTGTATGCACAAAGGCCTACATATATGCACTCAAATACTTGTAAACCCTCTATGTGTGATCTGTTCCCTGAAAAAATGGAGGGTAAGGGATTATGCCTAGGGAGCTTACACTTATTTACATGTATGCACATTGTGCCTGGGAAGATGAGAGCTAGATTTTTACTAAATGCAGCTGGGGGGGGGGGGGATACAAATTTGAACAGGGAAATGGTGTGTGAGTTGGGTGGGTCCAACCCCATCCTCTGCTCCATAGTTTCTTTCTTCCACTCACCCCACTGTGGAGGAGGGTACTCATTCAGCTGGGGAAGTAGCATAACATGGGTACATCTAATCCTCCCCCCTCAAGACATTTTCCTGATTTAAATCCCTTTCCCTATGGGGCAGAAAATACCCCCCTGTAGTTTCCCCTTGCAAAAAAGACACCCAGCCCCAACACCACTTCCCTGATCAAATTTGTCCCTCCATCAGTTGCATTTAATACAAAAAAGAAGGTTTTTGTGTATGATCACTCACATCGCTCCTTGTGCAACAGGGAGTTTAGGACTGAGTCAGCCCTCAGGAAGAAGGAGTCTTTTTCACCCACCCACCCTTGCTCTTGCTTTCATGTATGTAGTTAGAGAAGTATCAAAGGGAATTAAAAACACACACACAATGGCCCATTTGTCAAACAGATTCATCTAACCACGTTATCTAAAACAGCTCCTGCTGAAGTGAACACACGTTACTTATATTATGAAGTAGGAAAGTAGGGCCCCTTGTAAGTCAGCAGGTTCCTGAAGTTCTTAATATGTCAGGAGAGGAGGAGAGCGGTTTTTATTTTCTACTTGGCAGTCAGACAACAGCTGTTTGGGGGAAGCATAATTTTTTAGGAACAATAGGCATCTGCTAATTATGTACAGGGACAGGTACTGCTTCTTTCACTTATTGCAGTCAATGCAACCATAGGCACTTTTTCACACTATCGTGTTTTTTTTAACAGTCCATCTGCACTTGTTTCCCATTTATGGTCTGCATTAATTTTTGTTCCCTGGTTTTGCCCCCTTTTCTCTCCCTCAGAACAATAATCAGAGACACAGTCTTGTAAAAGTTAAAAGTAACATTTACTCACTCAGATTATGCAGTTTCATTCAGGCAGGCTTAAAAGCGTTTCTTACAGTTGGTTACAAGTTCATTTGTAGTTACTTGGGGTCTGAACTTGTGGAGTTCAGACCAGCAACTCTGGCTACATGCTGCTACAAGGATCACATGGAGACAACCTGGTGGTGCCACGCTCACTAGAGTCTGAACAGAAAGAGGAAGAAGCTGGGAGCAACGCCCACTTCCTGTTCAGGCTGTTAATAATTCACTGAGTACCTTCTAGGAAAACCACCCTAGAAGGTATCAGTGTCCTTAACCATTTCACCCAATTACCTGGTGAAACATTAGCCATAGGTTTTGACTGCAATTTTAATTATCCAACAATTTTGTCCAGAGAGTGCTGTATTTTGTACCCGAGAGGGCGCGATGCATCTCCCAGCAGCTATGTCCATAGCTTTGTAATTGTCGTATGGATGATGGTTGCGCAAAGGCTGCTGTTGCTTTGTAGACATATTTTCGGACATTGCTTACGACAGAGTGATACTGCTCATCTCCCCTGTTCATCTACATGCCATTAATTGCTTCAGTCACTTGCTCAAACACACCACACCATTTTTTGGTAAGCTAATTTAGGGATGGTGGAGAAATTTGTTCAGTTCACATTTTGATGTGAACTACCGGTAACCCAATTTTGCCCATGCTCCCCAGCAACTGGTATGGAGAGGCATTCTGCCTCCAGTACTGGAGGTAGTACATATATAGACATCATGACTAGTAGCCATTGATAGCCTAATCCTCCATGAATTTGTCTAATCCTTATTAAAGCCATCCAAGATGGCGGCCAGCACTATTTCTTGTAGAAACAAATTCCACAGTTTAGCCATGAGCTGTATTTACTTTTGTCTGTCCTAAATCTCCCCCCATTCAACTCCATTGGATGACTCTGGGTTCTGATACTATGAGAGAGGCTTTTCTCCCTACCCAGTTCCTCCACAGCATATTACTCCTCTATCATATCTACCCCTTATTACTCACATTTTTTCTAACCTAAAACACCCCAAATGTTGGGTAACCTTTCCTCACAAGGGAGTTGCTCCAGCTCCTTAGATCATTTGGGTTGTCCTTTTCTGCATCTTTGAGTGATCATGCTTATAAGCCCTAGGAGTGCCTATAGAATTATTATTGATTATTCAGGTATAGTAGTCCCTGAGTAATTGATACTGGTCAGAGTTTCCTTAATTAATGGTTTAAGACTACAGTCTGAACAGGAGATGACAGAGAGCTAGGAACTTGATAGTTTTGTTAGGGTGCAATCCTATACATATTTAGACAGGAAAAAAAGTCCTACAATTTCCAGTATGCCTCAGCCAGTATGGCTGACTGGAGGGATGCTGGGAATTGTAGAACTCCCCCCCCCCATCTAAACCACATATACAATAATGTAACAAGATCACTAAGGAAATAAAGACATTCATTAATTATAACTCCTAGAGAGCAATCCTATGGTCCCTGGGGCATACTTGGCAAGCATCCCATGGACCATGGGATAAAATGTGCCCCTTTTGAGGCCCGACATAATGCTCTGACCTTGAAAAGGGGAGTCAGAGATCCACCTCCACTCCCTCACTGCCAGTGTGGAGAGAGAGAGCCACGCTGGCTGCCTCTCCGAGTCCAGAAGATCAACCTCGCAAAGGGGGTGTTCCGGGGGGAGGGCAGGAGATTGGAGAGGCCAGGGTATCATTTACCTAAATGGCGCCTCCTCCAGCCTCCTTCTCTCTCCCTCCAAAGTGCCCTCGCCAGATGGGCTGAAAAGCCTGTCTAGCAGAAATGAAGGAGATTGGAGGACGGGGAGACCAAGATCGCCTCTGCCACTCCTCCTGTCTTGTTGGCTTCAGCCCGGTAGGGCATAGGCATCTTGGAAGCCTCCAAGTTTGGGGGCTTCGAAGCAGTGAGGGTGCAGTCCGTAGGACTAGGCCCTTAGTCCATAACCGATATGCTTGTGGAACAGCCTAAGTAGAAGCTCACTATCTAATGAAAGAATGACAATACAAGTTATATAGCATATATAAGAGTGTCTGTTTGTTTTTGTTTTTTTAGGAAAAGCTTTGGTATCTCCCTGAGTACAGTCATGCCTTGGATTGAGAGCATAATTCATTCCGGAAAGGTGCTTGTAATCCAAAACACTCTTATATCAAAATGAAATCCCTCAAAAAAAATTTGTACAGAGATTTTTAATTTAAGCCGTACTACAGTACTTGTATTGCAAGACGATGCTTGTATATCAAGTAAAAAAAAATTAAATAAATATTAAAAATTTTGCTTGTCTTGCAAAACGCTCTCAAACCAAGTTACTTGTAATCCAAGGTATTACTGTAATGCATAGTTAGGTCCTAAGCTTACATGATAGAAAACACTGAGTAACATAGTTAGGTCCCCTAAGCTTACATGACAGAAAACACTGTTGTTTTTGGAGCAAAAGCCCTGATCAAACCATTTCCCCCACAAATGCATTAAGTGATTAATTCTATTTAGAAAAGCAGTAAAGGGATCTACACAGTTTTAGTTTTTCAGTTTCTGTTTTAAATCTGTTATTGTATTTTAATCTTGCATTGCTGCTAGGTTTTACTTTGGTTTGTACTTCTATTTTATACTGTAGTTTTAAACTGTTAAACTTTTATAGTGGATCTGATGTTGTATTTTATGGTTTAAGTGTTGCGAACCACTCAGAGAGCTTCAGCTATTGGGCAGTAAAATAATGTACGGTAATAAACAAGCAAGCAAACAAACAAATAAATAAATAAATACACACTGTGACTGCGGTCCTGAAGGACACGTTCTACATAGGGTGACGGTAAAGAGAGCTTCTTCCTGGGCAGTGGGAAGGGAATGAGAGTGACAAGAAATAAAATGGTTGAGGAGAAGAGGCATCATGGAAAGGGTGAGAAAAGCAAAAACAAAAGAGTATCTCAGCCAAGACTACCTTCCGGAACTGGAAGGGCCATAGCCAGGGATGGGGACTCGGACTCCAGGACTCGACTCGTGAGTCGGACTGAGTCCCCCCTCTGACTCGAGTCAGACTCGAGTCCCAATATTTTTAATGGGACTCGACTCGAGACCAAGGACTCGTGTTCCAAAATCGTGTTCCTCAAATGCAACATGGATAGGTTTTAGGAAGTACAGCAAGTTTATTTTTTAAAATCATTTCCCTAAAATGCAACCTTTCAGACATTTTGGGTTTGGCTGCCTCTGCCTGCCTGGTTGGGGTTCCCAGCCTCCTCTGCCTGCCTGGTCTCTTCTTAACCAGTTCCACAGTTTGAATTGTCCAAGACAAAGGCCTCTGCCAGAGTCTGCCTGCCTGCTTTGGGGTTCCCTGCCTCCTCTGCCTGTCTGGTTGTTTTGGGTTTGCCTGCCTGGTCTGTTCTTGCCAAAATCAGTTGCAGAGTTTTGAAATAAAAAGGCACACTTGTGCCTAGAATTTATTTAAGCCACACATCTGAAATAGCCTTATTTTGTTGGGGGAAACCCCCATTGATTTTAATAGGGACTCATGGAGTCAGCTTTGGGAGTGACTCGTGACTCGTGACTTGTGAGTCACCATTTTGGACCAAGGACTCGGACTCGAGACTCGGGTCCAAAGACTCGTGATTCGACTTGTGACTCGAAACCAAGGACTCTTCAACATCCCTGGCCATAGCTGGATAGAGTATTGAGTTTGATCAGTGGTAGGGGAAGTATTTTGGTCCAGGGTCCAGAGTATCCTCCTGGGCCAAGCCAGCAGACTGGATGATGTCAAAGTGGTGGGGCCCTGCTCAGAAGCCCCTCCCTCCCGTAATGTCATCTGCCCCACCCCTTCCATTTTCCTTTTCTCCATGCACAGAGGGGCACAGAGCTTCATGCCTCTCTCTGCAGGGAGAAAAGGACTCAGCAGGTGCTGGCAGGACCGGCTCCTGCAAGCACCATCAAAGTTGGTCACCTCCTTTGCATGCCATTTGCATACCAATTGGGGCATGAGCAGTGTGCAAAGGGGGGGATTAGCAGGCACTTGCGGGACTGCCTCCTTCAAGCACCTGCCGAGTTGGGACTCTTGGGAGTGTCCTTTGCTGACTTTGCTCTTGCTTCTCATTCCCTGCATGGGGAATGAGAAGCAGGAAGGGAATGAGAAGCAACATTTGGCTGGCACCTGCAGGAGGTCCTGCAAGCACCAGCGAAGTGTGCAGTGCCTCCCCGAGGGGAATCCCCCCCTTTTTAATCTGTGATCAGAGATAACAAAGGGATTCCCCTCCATGGTGCTCGATCTGCCATTGGGAGGGGGAGCAGTGTGCAGGGAATTCCCTTGCTATCTCCAATCACAGATAGCAGATAACAAGGGATTCCCCACCCCACTGCCGCCCCAAGCTCCCAGTAGCCTCCAGGCCAGGGGTGGTGCCTGGGGAGGGGCCTGCGGAGGGTGCCCCACTCTTCACAGGTTGTATTGGGAACCTCTGCAGGCCAGATTAAGGTTGTTGGTGGGAGCTTCCCTGCTCCTGGGCTAGATGGACCAATGGCCTGGCTTTCCATGAGAAGTACTAATTATATTGTTGTGGAGTATTAGTTAACGAGAAGAAGTGGCATAAAGTATCTGTACACACAACTTGGTTAAAAGCACAATTACACCATAAGGATTGCACAATTTAGGCAACGAAAGGCAAGTTAGAACAAAACAGAGCACACTTCTGGCTTCCATTCCTGTTTTGCAATCCTGAGTTGGCGCCAGTTTTGTTAAGCTGAGACCCTGTATTTTGAGTTGCTTTAAGTGCAAAATAGAAAAGTGATGAGTTACTAATCAAGGGCAGCAATGGGACTAGATCAATATGTCTTTGAACACTGGATAGCTTTAAAGCCAGATTTGTAAAAAAATGTGTTTGCATCTGGTTAATGATTTGTAATTCCCAGATGTAACTTTTGCTTATGATAAAATCCTTGATTACACAAAAGCTAATAAATGTTAAGTTAGGAAGATAAATTTAAAATGTTCAGGAAGATGACAGCAACTCTCCTTTCCAGTGTTTCCTGGGTGGCCTTTGATTGGAAACAACCAAAGGAACTCAAGATTTGACTAAAAACAAGCAAACAAACCAGGCCAATTCAGTGAAGCAGGAAGATAAATGAAACAATAGTGGGACCATCTCCCCTCCCCCATTTCTTAATTCCTGCACAACTTTGCATATGGCCATTACTACTTTTTATTTTTATTTTTTACAAATCTGAATATGTTCATAGTCTGTGGGTTGGATCCATTCTGTATTCCAGATGACAGAGCATCCCCATAGCAGAGTTCTGCTCATGGGATGCTCTCGCTGGCAGAAGGGGAGAAGGTATATCTTGCCTATTTCTCCGTTGCACCCTCCAAAATCCTGCCCTGGAAGGTGGGGGAAAGGAGCTCTTTAACAGTGTACTGAGTCTTCAGTGGGAGGGGGAATAACTGAAAATTGCATTCCCCCCCCTTTGGCCAGATGGGATATTCCACTGGATCAAAAGCCTTCTGTGGATGGAAGGAGCCTTTCCATTCTGGGAAGTCAAAGTTAGAATCCAACCCACTGTTATCATTTGCATATGAGATATGTCGGTGCGTGTCCAGCAGCACATCCTCAATCCGGCTTGGGACCGCATTACTTGATGGAACGTTTCTCCCAACCACAATCTACTCGGATGCTACGCTCCACATCTGGGGCCTTCCTCCGACTGCCACCTATGAGGAAGGCTTAGTTAGTGGCAACAAGGAAGAGGGCCTTTTCTGTGGTAGCCCCCCAATTTTGGAACAAGCTCCCCACCAAGGCCTGCCTGCCCACCCCTTTCAGCAGCAGGTTAAGACTGCCCTCTATGCCGAGGCATTTAACAGCTCTAAATGGTACATGGTGTGTGTGTGTGTGATGTCAACTTTTTAAGAGCTCTAGTTGTATTAACTTGTTCTTAGTTATTTAAATTTTATTTGAATTAGTTATTTAAATTTTAAAATTTAAATAAAATTTAAATTAAATTTAAATTTTATTTATTTAGTTATTTAAATTTGGTTTTTAAATTTTAGTAGTGACGTTTTAATGATGTTTTTATTGTTTGTATTTTATATTGTATTTTATGAATTGTTGTAAACTGCCCAGAGAGCTTCAGCTATTGGGCGGTATAGAAATAAAATAAATCATTATCATCATCCTTCTCCTATGTGTGAGTGCCCAATGCGGGAGGAGACCAGGAGCACGCCGGTTAAGAAGAATGGGAGGGGGAAGAAAGAAACATTAAAAGAGCAAGTCAACTGAACGGCCAGTCATCCTGCATTTCTCAAGGTGGCACTGGGGAGAAGGGGCTGGTCATGTCAGCATCACAGTGATGCCACAGGTATCATACCATTGATGTTCTGATTCTGAACCAGTGCTTGGGCAGGGTAATGGACTGGATGAGGGCCATTAAACTGAGACTCAATCCAGACAAGATGAGATATTTTCTGCGGGTGATTCATCTGACCAGTTAAGTGGCATTCAGCCTGTTCTGGAAGGGGTTGAACTCCCCCTGAAGGAGCAGCTTTGTACATTGGGGATGCCCTTGGATCCAACATTGTCACTAGAGGCACAGGTGGCCTTGGTGGCTCGGAATGTTTTTTTTTATCAGGCTGGTATACCAACTACGACCCTACCTGGACAGAAATAGTCTTGTGACAGCTGTTCATGTTCTGGTAACCTCCCACTTGGATTATTGCAACATGTTATATGTGGGCTGCCTTTGAAAGTGGTCTGGAAACTTCAGTTAGTCCAAAACAGGGTGGCTAGACTGACCAATGTGATCATATTATTCCAGTACTTCCGCATCTACACTAACTGCCAGTCTATTTCTTGGTTCCATTCAAAGTGTTGGTTTTAACCTTTAAAGCCCTAAATGACTTGGGGGGCTAGGTTACCTGAAAGAATGGCTCCTCCCACATTTACGGTACCTCCCCAGATATTCAGATCATTGTCTGAAGACCTCCTCCAGGTGCCCCTGCCAAATGAGGTGAGGTAGGTGGCTAAAAGAGAGAGGGCCTTTTCAGCGTGGCATCCTCTTTGTGGAATGCTCTCCCCAGAGAGGCTTGCCTGGCACCTATCTTATGGTCTTTCGAGGCCAGGTGATTACGTTTTTATTCTCCCAGGCTTTTTTGGAACTGCTTTTAGTGGTTTCAGTACCCTGTGGCTTACGCTGGCTCAGCTTGTCTGAGGGTGGAAAGCTACGCAAGGTCAAGCCTGGTTATTACTTGCATGGGGGACCCCTCCTCTAATTTCCTGCATTGGGGGTGGGGCAGGGGGTTGGACTGGATAGCCTTGTAGGCTCCTTCCAACTCTATGATCTATTAAAACTTTGCTTTCTACCCTGTTCTGCTGCTGGTTTTAATCTGATTTTATGTTGTTGTAATGGTTTTGTTTTTTGCTGCTGGTTGGATTTATTCTGTGCTGTTTTTATTTTTAGTATTTTTAAAATATTTGTACTGTATGTTTTTAATATATTGTACACCAACAGAAAGCTTTGGTTATTGGGTGCTTAAAAGCACCACAAACAAACAAACAAACAAACTAGATACCCATTATGTGAGCACATCCATAACACAGACATAACTGATTTCACAGTAGTTATGTTTGCAGGGATTTTGTTGGTGGGAAAATGAGTTGCTGAGTTTGCCCAGCAACTCAGCACTGCAATTTGAGTGCAGAAGAAATCTGGATTCCCAGGAATGTTTGTGCTACAATTGCTTTGCAAAAACTGACGTTTTTGTTAACAGGATCTGATTATTATGTGTCCTATCGTACGGCCAAGTACGTCAAATTAGCCTGGATGAGGAGAAAAGAGATTATGATATTGTCTGCTGAGAAAAGTTAATGTGGGGTTTATATTACTGATTTAACTGTTTTAATTATATTGTGTAAGAGTTTTACTGATTTGTTTTATGGTGTTTGCTAAAGCCTGTTTGGCTAAGCAAAATAGATAGATAGATAGATTGAAAATTGCTTTGCATTTGCTTCAGACCTATAGCAATTTTCTGTTATTTTCAGTAGTCTTACAGGTACTGAAGCAATGTCCTTTGGGTGAAATAGGTAGAGTTTCAGAAAGTTTTTAGCAATGCTAAAATTATGGGCATGATACAGAAAAAAAGTTAAGAACATTTAGGGTGCAATCCTATTCATGTTTAGGCAGGAAAAAGTCTGACAACTCCCAGCATTCCCCAGCCAGCATGGGAGTTGTAGGACTTCTTTCTCTCTAAACATGCATAGGATTGTACCCTTAAGGTGGCAAACCTATAAACACTCAATTGGGAGTAGGGATACTTGGATTTTATTTAATCTGTTCCCTCTGTGCTTTGCGATTTTTCAGGTGTCTTTCCAAATCCATGCATTGATAGATTCAGATTCCGCCCCCCCTTGTATGTAACATTTTGCATACTTTTCTTAGTACAGCGTACAATAATTGAGCAGAGCTCACCAAAGAAGAAAAAGGAAAAAGACTGCTACATTGCAGAAGCTGAAGAGAGATCAGAGGTGTATAAAATGTTGTGTGTGATTTTTTTTTTTAAAATGGCATATATATTCATGTATTTTCTACCAACTTTCATATTTTTGTACAACTAAATTTGTGTACAATTCCAGAAAGTAAAAAAATGGTCCACATGTTCACGGCATCGGCACAACTTGTAAAAAGCTGGTCTGCTGCAGAATACGGGAGTTGCATTCATAGAAATCTTAAGTCCTTTGAATCTGTTGTGGATTTCCCAGGAAGTCATGGGACTTGAGCGTGTTGAATTGATTTCAGTGCGACAGCTAAATAAGTGCTACATATGCTCCCATTTAAATAATTTGGACATACAGGTGCTTTGGCTAGATCATGCCCATGATACTCAAAATGTCCTGCTGGTACAAATCACATCCAGTGGTTGTACTCAGACTTTAGAATTCCCTAGCCAGAGATATCTGCCTCACCCCTTCCCTGATATCCTCCAACATTTCACAGATGAAAATAGGGACACACATGTGCATTTGTGTAAGAGGTATGGTTAAGCAACATCAAGGTGTGATCAAAAGGGCATGGCCAGGCAACAGGAGGGAGTGGCGAAGGGTATGGCCAGGCAACCAAAGGGCATGGTCAGGTACAAAAGTTATTAGAGGAAACACACAAAATCTTATATATTATAATTATTACATTATTATATAATGCATTATTTTATAATATTTTATTAGTGGCTTTTGTAATTTTTTAAAACCTTACTTAAACCTTTAATTGTTGATATCTGGTGTTTTTCATGGGGGTGTGTGTCAGTGCTTGCAGGGCAATATCTTTCTTTTTGTTTTTGTTTTTCCCCCCACCCGAAAGCTCCCCCTCATCCGCATCTTCTCTTCTCCTTCTCCAACTGCCCTGAAAATGCAGGACAAATCCTGACAATTTTAAAAGACACATTGGCGTTTTGAGCCCCTTCAGCGTTTTGCTCCAACACCTCTACCTCTGGTTTTTAAGCACAAGGAGTAACTTTGAGGGGCTGAACAGCTTTGTTGTTGTTTGTTATTGTGGAAAGGCGGCCCCAGTTTAAAGCACTTTTTATGTTCTATTCACACAATTTAGATTTAAAGAAACACTTAAACTAGAACACACACACAGAGACATCCTCCATCTGTTCCCTTCCTGCTTAAAGGGTCCATGGGCAAAATCGCAGATAAGCTAAATAGCTTGCAGGAGGCGGCAGGGGAATTTGCGGCTCTGCATAACAACTCGGGAATCTGCCTAACAAAGTAGGAAGGTGCGATGGCTTAAGTGTTTGTGGGACTGTCCTGGCAAATTCCAGGCAATTGGAGGGTATGTGATAGCATTTCCTATTTTAGGAAAGCCTTCAGTCCTTAGTGATGGATATTTTTTTTTACTGCTGTTCTTAAGTTTTTATCGTTCTAGTTTTTGCTGCTGTTAATTCTTTTAAGTAATTAAGTTTTAGGGTGTGATCCAATGCCCTCCGCCCTCGATGCATGTAAGCCTCCGAACACAGAGGGCTATGGGCATCTAATGCAGGGCATGAGGTGCGGCGGCGGTGATTTCGCTGCCCTGCACCCTGTATTTCACCTAGATTGCCACTTTTGGCCATCTAGATGAAGCACCTTAGAGGGGGAGGGGGAGGGGGAGAGGGGGAGGCTGGAGCGCCATTTGGATACAGCATAAGCCATGGGCCCCAGCCTCCTCCCCTCCCTGCCCCCCTGGCACACCCCTTTAGCCCTCTCTAAGGCTAAAGCCCCTTTAGCCCTCTCTAAGGCCGACTGCGAAGGGGGTGGGATGGGGGCTCCACATTCAGAGTCCCAGCTCTGCACTCCGAGGGCCTCGGAGCTGGGACTCCAATTAATCCTATGGCTCCCTAGACAATGTTGGGAGGCCACAGGATTGCACTCTTAGTGTCTTACTGTGTCTTGATTGTAATTTTATCATGATTTTTATCCTTCTATATACGGTATTTCTTTTTCCTTTTAACCACTTTGAACTTATGGGAAAGTTGGGATATACATCATGCTTAAACATCATAAACAGACAAACATAAATTAGTTGCAATCCATCACAGATTTTGGTGCACTTATGCCTATTGATGTCAATTGCCTTCAGTGCTGCTCTCTTAATGTTGCACTGCAGATATTTGTCCCAATCTAGGAAGTGAGATCTGTATGTGTGACAGACCTTCATATTTTGATGTAGCTCAATAGTACTCTTGAGAGTATCTGGTAAGTTGGCACCATGCTCAGATGCCAGAATTGTTTGACCATCTAGATGAAAAGGGCCTATATTACCTTTCCCCCCTCAATATGCATCCAAAACTTTAAGTTCTTTTGTATAGTAATCCACCTGATTAAAATCAGTGGGCTCTTTTGAGATGTAAATTTAGGTTAATTTCAAAGGTGGGTCCAGCCACTAACTGACTGACATCAGAAATGGAGGGCATTGCACTATTGGACAAAACAGCAGTCATTCTTTACTCAGGGAGTACTTTACACTTGGGGCTGGCTTTTACTGAACTTAGATTCCCATAAAAGTGAGTTCTCTCACTCCACTTTCTTTTCTTAATAACTTCTAATCAGAGGTTCTCTCTCGGACCATCCTCTCTCCAGTGAACTCTGCATATGCTCAGAAACCCAACCCATCCTAACTGGTGGTAGCCTATCAGTAATTCTTTTGTGGGGAACCCTTGTAAAGAAGGGGTCCACCAACAGGGAAAATCATCCCCCCTCCCAGATCCAGAACAGCGTGCATAATAGGTTTCCACACCTGAAGCAGATGCAGAGACACATCTGCATATAGAATCCCAAAATGGAATATAAATGGAACAATTCTCATCTGGATCCCTCGAACTGGTTTGATGCATCTTTTGATGTGGATAGAAATACATATCTCCATCTGGAGCCAAGAGTTGTTATGCAAGACTCAGTAATGTCTACAGCTCAGTTGGGGCCACTGATTTTAGTAGAACCTTCAGAGACTGAATCCTTTGTTTCTCTGTCTCTATAGGTCTTGTCATTTACTCAATAACTTTTCTGATTTATAATGTTAGATTTTACACACTGGATCCCATGTCCCTGTGACACAAGGGATGAAAAATATGAGAATGTCATTTATTTATTCTACACGTAGGTGAAGTATGCTTTTTTTAATGGGTCCTGCTACCGAACGAAACAAGTTTTCCTTGACATATTGCTTTGCTACTGTATTTGATTTCAGTTTCCCATTGACTTGTATTGAGTAAAATCTGTTCTGCTTTAACTTGTAATATGAATTCCCCTAGCAACACAACCATATCAATCATCCCAAGTCTTTTAAGTATATGTTTTAAAATGAAACAAGTTCCATGGAAGTTTTTCAGGTTGACCTTTGGACCCAAGGTTTAAATAAGAAGCATGCAGACTGTAATGATAAACAAATGGAACAGAAAGGGTTAGTCTTTTCTAACGCTTCTTGCATTGCTTTTTGAGAAACTGTGCTGCCTTATTTTACAAGTGTGGGTGAAATACATGTGATTTAAGTCATGCTAATATGGTGTATTTATTGATGGGCTTTCTGCTTCTCGTGTAACTGCCCAGATCCCCTGGATTAGGGTGGGATATTGAATCTAAGCAATAAATACGGTAAGTACAATTAATGAACTGGTATCCTAGGCCTTACAGCTGTGCAAGTCCTTTCCTCTGATCCATTTCTCCACTGAGGGCCCAGTTAAAGTGCTAGCATCAAGCTACTGCTATTTCTGAATCCATATGTTGGGACCGGAGGGGTGGGGTGGGCATTTGATAATGTGTACCCATGCATGCATGCCTGTCACGAGATGACTCATCAAGTGCTGAGTTGCATATGTGAATGAGCCATTACAAAAGTTCAGACTGTGGTATAAAACACGTATCTCCCAGCATCAAGCCAAATGCAGTGCTTTTCAATGGAGTCAGTCCACGTGTTCAGCCACGAGTCATGAAGGGGTGAAGACACATCGAAAGATGTGAATACAAGGTGTGAATCAGCCTAAGGATGTTATTGACAGATGTGGAACACTGAACAGTCAGGCTAGGGACTTCATGCCAGCAGACTAATGACACTTCCTCTTTTGAAATATCCTTTTTAAACTGCCATACCCCCCCTTCTCCTGCTTTCTTTGACAACCCATTTTAGTTCTTGATTTTGGAAAGAAAGGGGAAGAGGCTCAATTTTGTCTTCAAAATTCTTTCATCTGTATTTCCACTTGTAAATGGTCATTTGGTGATCTCTGGTATTTTCAGATAGCCTCATATTGCAAACAATCATACACACAAACCCCCATCTGCAGGACTGGCCCTACCGTTAGGCAGTGAGGTGGGCCACGTGGCCTGCCCTGTGCCCCCTAAGCTAGTCCTCAGCTGCAGTGGAGGACGTGGTCTCACTGCCAGTGTTGAAGTGAGATTCCATTGCCAGTCTGGTTAGCTTCCGTAGGTGGTATGGGGGGAGGTGTTCTTCGCCTCAGGCAGCAAAATGTCTTGCCCATCTGTTTCCCTTTATCATGCTTATCTTAAAAGTTTGGCTGTTTCTCCACCCTCTTGTTATTTTCAGTTCTGTATTTGCTTATTTTAGTCATGGCCCTTCTGCAGACTCCACTTTATTTTTAGAGGGTTTGGAACTCAAAGCTCTGATGTCCTCCTTTCCTTTGATCCTTCATAAGCTTTGTTACCTCACTTCTAGGATGGTCCATTGTGTGAGGTCCTTTGGACAGCACTTGATTTGCCCGCCTGCTGGTTGCTTTCCTGGGAAGATTCACACCCTTTCACGATTGTCACTCAACATCCATGAAATGTGATTAAAATACCAACTCCTTCATCTGGAAGGTTGGTGTGGTGAACACCAATCACTATTTCAAAGCTCTGTCCTTGAAATTCCATTCTTTGCCCTCACCTTTAATGACATTATTTCTGAGGGAGACTGTCTCCAGCATAAATCCATAATATTCTCTCTCTCTCTCTCTTTTTCAAACTCCAGCGGTCAAACCTCTGTTACTATGGAAACAACTCTGTAATTTTGCAGGAAGTCACAAACCTAAGCGGCTCATTATTCTTGTAACTCAGAAAATAAATATGTACTTTCATGTATTTTAAAAAATAGTCACATTTAGTTTTGTGGCACATAAGGCGGCTAAAAAACCTGCACCTCTTTACTTATTTATTTACAGTACAGGCAGATCCCTGGCTGAAAGATCATTATAAATAATTAAAACCATACCATAGAGGTAGGCAACCTTGTGCCCTCCAGATTTTTGAACTACAACTCCCATCAGCCCCAGTCAGCATGACCAATGGTGAGGGATTATGGGAATCGTAGTCCCAAACATCTGAAGGGCACCAGATTTCCTGCCCCTGCTGTAAAGCAATTTTAAAAGTATAACACTATGCAGTTGGATTGTTTTAATCCAATCTTTATTCCCTTGACTGTTAAATTATCCTACATTTTAGCTGTATAAGGTATGCTACAATGGTTGCATTTTAAACTATATTAAAAATGTGTTCTATTTTCTATTCCATACATTTAGAATGACCTATTTTAAAATACACACACACACACACACACACACTATACCTTCTACTTTATCTTCATAAAAATCCAGTGGGCTGGATCCCACGGCTTAGTCATGCTTAAGGGTAGACCCACTGAAATCAATGAGACATAATTTAGTTATGGCTAACTTAAGGCCCACTGCTTTCAGTGCGTCTAATCTAAGCATAACTAAAGTCTGCATCCAACTCCATGCCAATATTTTCCTCTTTTAATAAGTAGGTAACAGCCTGAGATATATTTGCTCCCATAGAAGGGGTCTTATGTCTGCAACTGTGCTCATAGCTGCTACATAAAGATGCAAGATATGCTTAATTGTATTTTTTTTATTTTACGTGAGCCATTTTGACAATTTCGGAACAGCAGCAGAGAGATGTTTTAAATAAACACATAATGCAAATAAAAGCAATGCACCTGATTACACATGTATTACCTTATCGCTAGATACAGGCCTTCCCCGCTTAGCATTAGCCTATTACAGCAAATCAGCATTCTAAGACCCATTTGCCACCCAAAATAAGTCTATGATTGAGATGGGATTTGAACCCATCCCACTGCCATAGCAAGATCCAAACCTATATGATCCACACTGACTCTTGTTGTTACGCTATTTCTGGTGGCACCAGAGTTGACTAGAGTTGACCAGGTTAACATCAACATAAGAATGTAACACCACCATCTTGGTTTTAATTCTTTGCTTTCAGCGCTTATGTCCAAAGAATTCTGTGCATGTACAGCTGCAATCTTATACCCACTTACCTTGGAGTAAGTTCAGTGGGACTTACCGTACTTTTGAGTAGACACATATAGCAGGGATTGGCAACTTCTGGCCTTACAGATGTTTTGGCCTACAGGTCCCATCAGCCCTAGCCAGCATAGCCAATGGTGAGGGATGGTGGGAGTTGTAGGCCAAACATCTGGAAGACCACAAGTTGCCCATCCCTGATGTATACGATTGTGCTGCTTCAGAAGCTCACTTCCAGCATTTTGAATTTTAGTTGGTCCAATGACAATATTGTCTTCCTTGGTCTGTGTTTTTCTACATTTGTCCAAAGTAAACATATCTTCACGGCCTTCTAAGCCAGCACTGGGTGGGGCCACAGCTAAAAAGTAGGCAGGGCTTTTCCCTATCTCTTCCTGTCTTTTCTCTTTCTGTCACCTCCTTCTCCCCCTCCCTCCCTCCCTCCCTCCCTTCCTTCCTTCCTTCCTTCCATGCTGAGCCCAGCAGGCTGCCACGGGAAAGACAGATTGCTTTTACAAGAAGTCTGAACGGAGGGCTTTTGCAATTAGGCCGAGGGCTGCAGGTTGCCAACCCGTGTCTACTTTCTGGCTTTGTAATTATTTGTGATATCATGCTCTCACTCTGTATATTTGGGCTGATATTTTAAGATCCTGCACCCCCCCCCCCCATTACTGCTAGTCCTCATGCCAGGATGCTATTGTATCCCTAGTCACAGAGGGACACTTGGAGAAAAGCATCAATGTCTTGAAAGAGTCAAAAGACTCCCATTTCTGACAGCTACAGGAAATGCTAAGCACTGGTTTACATTGATTCTGCCCTAGCATTTAAAACCCATTTAATTACTGTGTAAAAAGGGAGGGCTAAACCAATTTAGTTGAATTGGGCAAGCCCTGAATGAGAGAGGGGAAATGTTTAAGCAGAGCAATGTGCCCTGGGCGATTCCTGCTGCAGTTACAAGCTACAGTTGAGATAATAAGTTAATTTAAAAATACTTTTTAAAGGAAATGATTCAGGCATGAGCCCTTCTGCTTCCAGACCCTCCCCCTCCTTTTTTGCGTTGTTGTTAAAATCAGTAGTGCTGGATAATTTCTTTAAAACAAAACAAAACAAAACACAAACAATTGTATTCTGGCATGTCAGAACATCTCATAGGTACCCAAGTTATTTTCTGGATATCCAGCTGGCACATTTAAAAGGACTGGTTAATAAAGGAAGTATACTTCATTAGCATAATGAAGAACGTATGCTTCCTCTTGCTCAAGGAAAGAAGACTCAGGGAACCGAGTGAGAAATTTAGAACTCATTCAGAGTCCTGCATTTGTTTCGTGCCTCTTTATCCCTTGTCACCTGGGGACACTTAGAAAAAGCATCAATAACGTGGCAGAGGCAAAAGACTCCCTTGCATTGTTTTCAGGAAATATTTTTGTAGGAAAGAGGATAGAATGGGCATAAGTCAGTCACAATAGGGGAAGGCATGATATATATTGGCTCTAATTTGGTGACTTTTTGGGGACTGTGTCACCACCTCCAGCAGGTAAACCTCTCCGGCAGTGGAGCAGGGCAGCAGGAAGCGCTGGCCCACTCTGCCATTTGTTTTCCCCGGAGAGGTTTACCACACTTCGCTTTCCCCATCTGCTGCCAGAGAGGTTTACCTGCTGCAGCCGGGGACGCTGCAGCAGGTAAACCTCTCCGGCAGAGAAGCGGGGCGGGGCCTGCTCCTGTCACTGGCGTGGGTGCTCACGTGAGAGGAGCAAGCCCCGCCCTGCTCCACTGGAGAGGTTTACTTGTTGCAACGGGGCGGCTACAGCAGGGAAACCTCTCCAGGAGTAGAGCAAGGCGGGGCCTGCTCCTGTCTAGTCCGGCCAATTATCTGACACGGCAGCTGCATATACGTCCACCCTTGCATATAGCTTTGTGAACCTATAGATCAGTGTTCTCCAACCTTGGGTCCCCAGATGTTTTTGGCCTACAACTCCCAGCATGCCCCAGCCAGTGTAGCTGGGAGTTGTAGGCCAAAAACATCTGGGGACCCAAGGTTGGAGAACACTGATCTATAGATCATAGCATAGCCAGCTGGGGTATGCTGGGAGTTGTAGGCCTTATTTCTCGCTAAACTTGCATGGGATTGCACCCTTAGTTATTTTTTGAACATTTAAAAAGTGCAACCAGTCCTCATGCAAAGCACTGGAGTAGGAGGCCTCTTGAGCGCCCTGGGAGGAAGTCTGAGGGGACAATTTAAGTAGATGACTGCAATAATAATAATAAACGTTTATTTCTAACGCCCCTTACACCAAAAGGTGGGACATGTAAAACATATACAATAAATAGAAGAATACAATACACTTGCTTGAGAAGGGGGATAGTGCCCTTGCCCTTGTCACTCCCCGAAGGAGTGACCCAAAGGGGCGCACCTCCTGTGGGATATTTTAAATTGCAGTCAAAACACAACAGTTCATGTTTTACCATGAAAGGGCGGGACCAGGAGGAGTCTTTTCCTGTCAACTTGCTGGGGAGGACTTTGTGGGGTCACTTCCCTCATGTGCCCTGACAGGAAGTGGGCGTAGCTTGATGCTTCTCTCTTCCTGTTTGGGCACAGACTTCTTCTGAAAATCTCTTCCAACATGGTAGCAATGTGAGGACGGCTGCTGGTCCGAGTCCCGAGCTCAGACCCCATGTAAAGCCGGATGTAAGAATGTTTTTGCTGCTGAGCAACCATTTTAAGTCTGCCAGAATGAAATTGCAAATCTGAGGGAGCAAATGTTACTTTTTCACCTTTACAAGAGTGTTTCTCTGATTATTGTTTCGCTGGAGAGAAAAGGGGGCAAAACTAGGGAAATCCAGTCGGCCTTAAAGCATCCTGGATTACCATAGATTTTATAGATCATAGAGTTGGAAGGAGCCTACAAGGCCATCGAGTCCAACCCCCTGCTCAATGTAGGAAACTAGAGGAGGGGTCTCCCATCCAAGTAATAACCAGGCCTGACCCTGCTTAGCTTTCCACACTCAGACAAGCTGAGCCAGCATAGACCACAAATGCTAACAGGCTAACACTAGCCTAAGCTAAGCTTCCTTTTAAGCTGAAAAAGGGACTCCACTCTGCTTCTGGCCTGCGGGGAGAGTGGCCACACACACAGCCTGAGAGAGCACTGTAGAAAAAGCCTTTGTTAAATAAAATGTAAACGTTTGTTTAGAAAGCAGAGTCTGTATGATTCTAAAAGTGCAATCCACCAGCTTTGAAACATACGTTCTCCTTAATATTTGTAAATATTATTTCTTCTGAAAAACAACCACAAGGCCCTAAGAGCTGCTTAATTCTTACGTTTAAAAAACTCCACATATTTTCTCTCTCTGCATATCACATACAGGAGAAACTGCAATTTATTTCAAAAGAAGAATAATTTTTGGTTTGTTTATCAGGCCCAAGGCAAGAATGCATCTCCTGTATCCCCTATCCTGCCTCACAAGAATCAAGCATTCATTCTCCATGAGTAGCCGATCTCCCTGGAGCCAAGCTTCCTGCAGCTTGTGTTAGCACCATCAAATGTTAAATTACCTGACGGTATTAGTCCAGAGTTTGTGTACAATGCTGTAAGCAATGGGAAAAACAAACAGAACACCTACCCATTCTTCTATGGCTTGCATGCTTGCCAGTGCTGCTTGCTACAGGCTTGACTAGATGCAAACTCTAAGGTACTTGGTAAGCTTAACAGATAATCTTTCTAGGCAAGCACCCAAAGTCAACTTAATCAACTTGGAAGAGCTCTGTGGGAAGCCTTCTGCTAGTGCCTCCTGAATTATTCTTCTCCATGAATAAACAGAGTACTTGGAGATCCAGAGTTTTCACAGGCATTCCATTTCAGACTGAAGCTATTCATGAGATGAGTGATAAGCAGATGCACAGGCCATGGATGTGCTCCTCTAAAGATAGTATCAATGCACATATCATTATTAAATCCACTGATTATACATTAAGTGGCATGAGAATTTTTTTTTTTTAGAAGGGCAAAACTGCATCTACTCTCAAAAGCGGGGCTAGGTTGGCCACCTGAGAATCACAGGAAAAGAGGACATGCACCACAAAAAAGAAGACAGCAATTTGTATTATATTTGCATATGCTAATTTATACATATTGAAGCAAATTTAGAAATAATTATTATAATTTGAATAGAAATACAGTACATCTCATTATAGTGTGGAAGACTGTGACCAGATGACATGTGAGGCTTCCTCCGTCTGTTGTCCAGGTGCTGTTGATGGGCAACTTGAAGGCCCAGCTCTTCCTTCTGATGGTTCTTCATCTGTAAACTGGACATGGACTGCACAGCCCTTCAAACAGAGAATGCCTTCAGAGGACTGTCCTTTGTAAAAGAAGACACATGGCCACCCTGGAATGGGAAAATTGTGACCCTCAAGATGTTGTTAGACTCCAGTTCCCATCAACCTTAGCTAAACTGGTTAGTGTTGAGGCATGATAGGAATAGTAGTTCATCAATGTCTGGATGAACCCAGGTTCTTCAGCCCTGCTCAAAAAGGTTTATACATATCAGGTTGTATCCAGTCGTGCTTGTGCAAGGATGTTTGTGCAAGGGGAATTCTTGGTCTCCTTCTCCACTCTTCTAAGGCTTGGGTAATCCTCAGGAAAGCCATGAGATGTGGAACAAAGGTCTGTGGTGGGGAAGGAAACTGTGGGGAAAAATGGACAGATACAGCTTGTGCTTTATAGAGGGCTGCAGTGCAGAGGAGGGAGTGGGGAATTCCTCTTGCACAAGGGTGATAATGGGCTCCCATAATGGAGCCCATGATTTATGAGCCTAAGGGCGCAATCCTATTTTTGTTTTTGTTTACTTAACTTTTGTGCCACAATAAAAATATTTTGCACCTTCACAGTGTTGAGTATCTTGTGTACATCAAGTGGTGGCAGGGCAGGTGCAAGGCAGTTTGGTGCCCTAGGCAAGATCAGATATTTAGCGCCCCCCCCCTCCAGCCCTATGCCCTCTGGCGCCCCTTTAGCCCTGCGCCCTAGGCAGCTGCCTAGTTGGCCTAATGGTAGCACCGGCCCTGAGTGGTGGCTTACGCTGGCTCAGCTTGTCTGAGCATGGAAAGCTAAGCAGGGTCAGGCCTGGTTATTACTTGGATGGGAGACCCCTCCTCTAGTTTCCTGCATTGAGCAGGGGGTTGGACTTGATAACCTTGTAGGCTCCTTCCAACTCTGAAATCTATGGTAACAATGCCAATTAAATCCATTTCAATTCCAGGTTGTAACACAACAAAATGTGGAAAAGTCAAAAGGGGTGTGTGTGAATATTTCTGCAAGGCACTGTAAATGTTTTAGGGCGCAATCCTATTATAAGGATCATAAGCCCCCTTACGAGCATCCTATGCCGGGCAGGAGGAGCGTCAAAGGCAATACTTGCCTCTCTGCCCTCCCATCCTGCATTTTCGCTAGATGGGCTTCAAAGTGGCTTAGTACTGCATGCTGCTGAACATTACTTTGAGATATATGAATTAGGCTGTAACCGTATATACACTTACCTGGGAGTAAAGTCCCATTAAACTCAGTGGGACTTATTTCTAAGTAGACATGTATGGGATTGTGCTTTTACTCACCTGTCCTTCCTGAGCGCATAGCTTCAAATGCTAGGTCTGATTTTTCATTTCCTTATGTGAACACCTGTTTAGCTGGATCCTTATATCTATATTCTCATTCATTATCCTAAATTCTAACACAATCTGGGTGGGTGGGTGGGTGAGAGGGAATTAAGGTATCATGAAAGAACCCTTGGCTAGAACACTCTCCTTAATGTGGTCAGGAGGAAATCCAGAGGCTGTAAACAAATACAAAAGCCTCTTGGGACTGTACCTTGAATAGCCAAGGGACCAATTAACACCTTACTGTTGGGATTAAGCATGATGGTGTTTGCAGCAAGGCCCTCTAAATTGGCACTCTGTTTGTAGTTCAAAGTGTGACTAGGATGCAGTTTGCAAGGGAAGCAGAGATCAAAGAACTTCCAGAACAAATAATTACGTGAAGGTAACTGCCATCTGATATAGGAAACTGCTCTAAGGCCTCTCTCCAAAGAATGGCTAATACTTTGGCACAAAGTAGCTTGTAGGAGGGTGAGTATTACAAAAGGCAGGCTGACAGAGGGGAAAAACACCTCCTCTCAAATGATTGAATGATTTCAGAGCAACAATCCATTCATTTTGTCCTGCCATAGGATGGCTGATTGCTGTTTCAGCAGGTCCATCCGAGGCATTTTTTCAGGGGGAGGTTCGTACCTGACACCATTTACTTAGTCACCAGTTATTTTAGGAAGGCTGGGCGGAGTTATTTGTCTGACTGCTTTAAAGTGATTAAAAGTGAGCTAGTTGTACCAAATATTGTTGGTGTTAATTTACTCCACTCGTTTTCTACCATCACGTTATTTATTTATTTATTATATTTATACCCCGTCTTTTTTCCTGCAAGGAACCCAAGGCGGTTTACATAATCCTCCTCCTCCTCTCCATTTTATCCTCACAACAACCCTGTGAGGTAGGTTAGGCTGAGAGATCGTGACTGGCCCAAAGTCACCCAGGGAGCTTCGTGGCTGAGCGGGGACTAGAACCCAGATCTCCCGAGTCCCAGTCCAACACTCACCACTATGCCACACTGGTTATAAATAATTCAGCACACAGAACTGGACATCAAATGCTCCTGGACATTAAATCCACGAACAGCATGAACAGCAATATTCCTCCTCATAAAAACTTATTTTAAAAACAACACCATTACAAGATCACATTCTTTACAGTTCTGTAAAGGTAGATACTACAACAAAACCAAAACCAGGTTCAATTCATTGATTAAAACAGGTAGATTCAAACTTTATTTATTCATTACCGGTACATTTATATCCCACCTTTTTTTATTTTATTTATTTATTTATTACATTTCTATACAGGGAAGGTACAAACTCAGAGGCACAACTCTGGGGCTTTATAAGGGGGAGGGCACATACTCATGCAAAGTTATTCTTTTTATTTATTTATTTATTTATTTATTTATTTATTTCTAATGCCTCTTACACCAAAGGGTGGGACATGTAAAACATATACAATAAATATAACAATACAATACACTTGCTCGAGAAGGGGGATAGTGCCCTTGCCCTTGTCACTCCCCGAAGGAGTGACCCAAAGGGGTGCACCCCCTTTGGGATCACCCCCTTTGGTGTCACCCCCTTTGGGGGTGGGCCTGCCCCCACAACCAGCCGGTCTATATGTCCCTTCCAGGTAAGTGGCAGGTGAAGGTGGTCAGCAAACACCCGTTCAATACCTGGGGGCCTGGTCCTGCATGGAGTGGTAGCCTGCCGGGTAGGAGTCCAGAGGTAGCTCTGTCAGGCAGAAGTCCATAGGAAGAGAGCAGTGTTGATGGTGGCGGCGGCGGCAGCAAGCAAGCAACCAACCAACCAGCAGCTAACAGGGACCATGGCGTATCCTGAAATTCCCTGGGGGAAAGTCTTCACTGGCTCCAAACGGGTGGGGTGCGGGAGAAGGTTTAACCCCACCTCAAGGGGCCCCATGGGGCTGTGTATGCTTTCACAAAGGTAAATAAAATGATCACGCATGGTTCCACTGGGCATGATTAAAGGAACGTTTAGTTTGGCCCTTAGTATATGAAGATGTGCAAAAAGTATGCAGGCATTTCTAAATCTTCCCATTCAAATATCTGGAGGGCTAAATGATGGAGCACACAGATGAGGAAGCAAATTTGTTTCTCCAGAAGGTGGGACCCAAACCAACGGGTTCAAGTTACAGGAAAGAGGATTTTGACTTAACATTAGGAAAAACTTCCTGATGGTAGGAGCTGCTTGACAGTGGAACAGACTGCCTTAGAAGATGCTGGACTGTCCTCTGTTTTTGAACAGAGGCTAGATGGCTACCTATCAGGGATACTGTTGCAGTCGATTTCTTGTATCGGCAGCGGGTCAGACTAGATAACCACATGAGAGAGTCCTTTCAACTCTATTCTATGTCCATATCTATGCAAAATTTTGGGTTGGTCTCTAACTTGACATGTGTTCTCAGGGCAACTTGAGAACTGCCTTAAATCCCCCTCTCTCTGCATTTTGTCTCCTGGTTTTATTTAACCTACAGGTTAAAGAACCTTTGAAGTGACCACTGTGAATAGTCTGCTAACTGCATGGCCATTTCTAGTGCAAGAAAGAAAGACCATGTTTAGCTAATGCAAATGTTTTGACATAAACTGACAAAAGCCAGGAAACTGACACTTCATGGTGACCCCAAATAACTCACTGGTGAGTATGCATTTGTTTCCAAAGTGGAGGTAGTTAAAGACAGAGGACCAACTGCAGCTATGGAATATCCAAGCTTCTGCCATGCAACCAGAACAGTGTTTAAAAATACCTCTCTCTGCCTATAATTTTTTTTTAAAAGTACTGTTTATTTACAGTAACTAATATATAAGGAGTGGGGGAACAGAAGAAGCCTTTCTTGGAAGAGAGGAAAGAGAGAGCTTTTGAAATCAGCAATAGTCCAAAAGAGTTTCTGGCAGGAAACAGCTTACCAGAAATTATCCTTTGTGTTTTTACTCATAGCGAGGGGGAGCTCCATTAAAAGAAAATCCACTTTGTTCTGTGAATGCTTTTACTGCAAACATGTTTATTAATGTGCTTGTTTCTTTCAGGGAGATAGTAGCTTTGCTATTTCTGTCAAAAGATCCAGCCGTGGAAATCTTTAGAAGTCTGTTTTTAAAAAACAGCAATGAGATTTATAGGGACATTAGCAGGAAAATGATTCCTGTTTATTTTCACCTTGCTGCACTATTGGGGTAATTGGAGTATCACTGGATAACTTATGGGTAATTTCCTCCTTTAAGATGCATGCAGGAAAGCATGCAACCCCCATTAACCTTAGTGGGAGTTAATCCCTCCCTAGAGGTCAATGAAGTTTCATCAGGGATGAATTTACCCCCGTGAGATGGGGATACTTTGGAGAATTCACAGAATGGCTACTCTGCATTTTAGGTAATAGGCGTTTTATATGAAAGGCAAATGAGATTGACTCCCTTGAGGACACACTTGGGAGCTATAGCCTTTCATTACAAATGTGGTTTCACGGGCATTAAAAGGATCAAAGAAACAATCACAAAAATAAGCATTAACAAGGAAAAGCCTTTTGAAACTGGAGTTTGCTCCTAACAACAATCCACTCAGCAAGAAATTGGCCAAGCATGCGTCTGCAGCAGCTCCCCATGGGGGTGCAAACATTTTGACATAGTTGAACTTGTTACATGTCAAATTGTTGGTGTTCCCCAAGCTGAATGCAGTTTGCTATCCCTTCATTGTGGTCTGCTGAGTGGTTGACAACCCCCGTATTTTGTTTTGGTTTCCTCCGTTCCAGGCATGCAGCAAAAGGCAGTGGTTTACCAAGCCCCTGGTGGGCCACTAAATATGGCTAATGGTTGCATTTGGCTTGGCGGGTGATCAGTTGTGCAGATCTGGTTTAATCCCAGTGTAGTTTAGCATATAATGGGCCCCAAGCCCCTTTGTGGCACATCTACATGTTACTGGATGTTTTGATGCAATGGTATTGTTAGGATAAATAACCCTCCCATCCAAGAGGGGGTGCTGCAGCAAAGACTTGTATGACAAGGAACTGGGATATGTAGCTCTGGGTTATAGGTCAGATAACTGAAGGACAAATAAAGATACCCTGAAACAGTTTAACAAGGTCTTTGTGAGCTGTTGAATAATTAGGGTCCTGGTTTGAAACACACACCACAAGGAAAGGAAGAAAAAATGGGTACTCCTTGCTAAAGGTCCAAAGTCCAAGGGCTAGCTGCTAGACATACTTATGGGCAGCATCCTATGCTGCCTGCACACTAGGGGGACCTTCCGCTAGTACAATGGGAAGCTAGCAGTTCCTGAAACAACCGGAAATGAGCAGAAACACTCGTTTCTGGAACGGAGCAGGTCAGGGGAGCTCACAGAAGGGAGCTCCATAGACCTGTCCTGTTCCAGAAATGAGAATTTCCACTTACCGTATTTCCAGGGTTGCGTTAAAGGTTAGGAAGTGCTTGTTCCCATTGCTGTGGCGGTGGGTCCCACTGGTGTAACAGAACTAGTGGAGGTGCGACGGCAGTATCGGATGCTGCCCAGGAGCCATGACTCTGATGTGGGTTGGGGTAGCAGGGAACAGGCTAATTATAGATTCCCAGCGCCATGATATGGTAGTGCCTTTGTATCTATTTATGACTTAGGGCCAAAATAGACATGACAAGAGATCTATGATCTGGTCTCCTGACCTTTTTTAGAAACTCAAAAACTGTGTGTGTGTGTGTGTGTGTGTGTGTGTGTGTGTGCATGCCCCCCCCCCCCCGTTTATGACAGGTTATAGTTTCCCATTGGATTCTTTGGTGGTGCTATATTTGAAGTTAAGAGACATGGTGGAGGATCTTTCAGCTAGTCTAGCTATACCTCACAAATGGAAACAAAGGGATGCACCCTCATAATTGGAAACAAATAACTGGAACTGAAATGGATGTTAAGAATTTTGAGATATAGTTTACATTGTCAAACTGACTAATATTATTAGAGAAGGAAGACAATTCAAAAATCATTCTGTCGAAAAATTGTCCCTTTTTGTAATATATTGGAATAATAAGGTTCAGGGAGGATGTGCAAGTATAGTGTAATTCTAGAACAGTTAATTAAAAAATGAGATTTTTATCTATATGTGCGCGTGCGTGCGTGCGTGCGCACCCCCCCCCATAGATCCATATTTATATTTTTGGCTTATAAGGTTTATTTGTTTATTTTTTGTTGCATTTTCTTTTGCCTTCATTGTAAGATATTAAAGGCACAATCCTATGCAAGTTGAGCACCACTGCTCTGTTTAAAATTGGATTCCTCCCCTCCTAGACTGCTTTTAAGTGTAAACAAGACATCAGGAAATCCAGTCCCAGACTTCCTGTACCATCTCTGTTTTGGCTGTTACTGCTTCACCTTGAAATCTGAAGCAATGAGAGGAAAGAAGGTCAATGTTCACCACCGCTACAGAAGGCAGAATCCGTGGGCAGGGCCCCAGTGTGCCTTCCTGTTTGGCCTGCTGTCGAGGTGCTCACAGTTTATGGTCAGAAATTCTTCTGGTTCTTTATTTTTAAACTCGAATTAGGCAGGACAGCCCTTCAAATAGAGGACACCTTCAAATAGATAAATCCTTCAAACTGAGGACTGTCCCCTGAAAAAGAGGATACCTGGCCAGCCTATGAGATAGCTCGAATACACTACTGATCTTCTCCTGTAATGTGCAGCTGCAGGAGAAAGTTGTATGAGTTCTAGTGTGAACTCTTCATTTGTGACTTGGACATTCCATAGGCCTGGACCACACACTGACTCACCATCGCTTGTTGGGCGTAAACCTCTCCGGCAGTGGAGCAGGGCAGCAGGAAGCGCTGGCCCACTCTGCCATTTGTTTTCCCCACCACACTTCGCTTTCCCCATCTGCTGCCAGAGAGGTTTACCTGCTGCAGCCGGGGACGGGGGACGCTGCAGCAGGTAAACCTCTCCGGCAGAGAAGCGGGGCGGGGCCTGCTCCTGTCACTGGCGTGGGTGCTCACGTGAGAGGAGCAAGCCCCGCCCTGCTCCGCTGGAGAAGTTTACTTGTTGCAACGGGGCGGCTACAGCAGGGAAACCTCTCCAGGAGTAGAGCAAGGCGGGGCCTGCTCCTGTCACTGGCGCAGGCACGCACGTGACAGGAGCAAGCCCCGCCCTGCTCCGCCGGCAGAGCGTTTTACCCGGCTGCAGCAGGTAAACCTCTCCAGTGGCGGGAGGTGCCTGCCCACTCTGCCCTTTACTTTCCCCGGAGAACCCCGGGGAAAGGAAGGGTTAATGAGCTAGTGATGGTCGCTCCAAAGTGCTGCTTGGGCATCGGTGGAGCGGCTGTCACTGGTGGTGGCACGTGGCTCCAAAAAAAGGGGGGGAAAGCAAATGAAAATGGGGGTTGTGATCAGCGCAGGGCGGGGGAGACAAAACATGTTCTGCTATGCAGGATCCTGGGATACCGGCTGGAGGACTTGGGGAGAAGTCAACAGTAAATAGAGTGCCACATGTGCACACAACTGCAAAACAAACCAATAAGTAATTTGTAATAATACCTTTATATTGTGAGTCAAAACATAGACTTTAAGGTTCACACTAATGATAATATAGTTGCACTGTTGTGAACCGCCCAGAGAGCTTCGGCTGTGGGGCGGTATAGAAATGACATGAAATGAAATGAAATGGAATGGAATGAATGAATGAATGAATAAAACATGTACAAAGATTACAGAGTAGTATAAAGCGAGCACACAGATACAAATAATATGCTGGATAACAAAAGCACACTAAATGTAATGTAACAGACCAATATAATGTTGTGGAGAATAAAATACCTGTTGCTGGCTATTTCATTACACAGATGCGGTTGTATCTCCTGTTTCGTCATTATGTTCTAATCTTCATGGAAGGCACTGTGTTGCACAGACTCTAAAGAAGACACAACCTGGGTAGATCCTCTCCAGTTATCCATAAATTGGCTCTAGGCCTTTGGTGTGATGGGCTTCAGCCAGCTGTTTGGAGGGAATCAGTAGGTAGCCAGTACTGATCCTTGGCCAGATGAATGCAGAACTGCCTGTGCTGAAGTTGCCAGAGGAATTAGGCAGTTTATCAGGCTTTGGGATGAATGGATCCCCTTGTTTTTCAGAGAGTTCTTTTTCTATTCTTCTAAAATGAAGTTTGACAAAACTGCTGATCACAGAAATGTCTTCTTACTGCTGTTTCTATTCAGCCTGCAACAGGCACTTTGGAAAAAATATATCTTACTCTCCCTTGACTTGGCTTCTGGTCCTAGATCACTTTGGCTATACTAGGAAAGGCAAGAACTGTGGGTGCTTTGTTTCATTTGTTAAATTTATATCTCACCTTTCCACCAAATGATACCTAAGGTGGCTTACAGCAATAATACAAACACAATAAGACAACAAAATACAATACGACAGCAATAGAATATAAAGTGAAAAATATAAAAGCAAAGCAGGAAAAAACATTAATCTAACCAGCTAACTAATTACTGATTACAGAGCATTTACGAGATGTAAGTCTATAAATCAGTGTTGAAACACAAAATCTTAAATGCTGGCTTCTCTGGCCCATCTCAAGTGAAGTGCAAAGAAGAAAGAGACATTATGGGATTGGACTGAACCCTGAGTGTGTGTGTGTGAACATCCTATAGCTCTAAGGTTAAATGACATAGCATGTTATTGTAGTAGCCTAACAGCAGCATGAGTACACAGTTGATCATTTTTTTCAACACAGCAATAATCCTCCGCCAGTTTAGATTGTAAACCAGTCAGTCTCAGTTGCTTCTATGGACTGCGGAGAGGAGATGTGCTTTGTTCCACAGCAAGGGCTACTCGCCCATTATGCCTTACACTTTGTGAAATGATTCCTTTGGGGGAGGTTTTGTTCTCTGAATGCAGCCATCATGGCCCATTGTTGGCAGGCTTGGCAAGGCAGTGAGCTGACATAGGTCATGACACTGCCTAAAGTGATTGTATTCAGGCCATGCAGGCAGAAATGGCCATTTGTGAGCTCACCTCCTGCTGACAGAAGCTCAATGTTCTTTTGTCCCAGGCGAAGACTCTTTCCCGCCCTTCACCACTGGTCTTGAAGACTGGCCCATAAGAACAAATTAAGGAGTAAGTAAAAGAAAAGGGTTCCTCAAGAATGGGAGGGAAGCCACAAAGGCATGAGTGACAGGATTCGTCTGCCGAGAGGCAGCTGGTGTTAGGAGCATTTACGTGTGTTCAGACAGAAACAATTGTCCTGCGTATTTTTGGAGTTGCTTATTCATTAGATCTGTTTCTATTGGGTTAATGAACTTACTGGGCTAGATTCTGTCCCTCTTTTAAACAGTGGATATTGTGTGAGCAAATGTAGCAGGAATGTGTCAATGGGGATCGTATTTAAAAATTGGATACTGTCCAAGCATGTTTAAGAAAATGACGAAAGGTGTGTGTGCCATGAGTTTAGCTTAGCCTAAACTAAAACTTGGAGATGTTGCAAAACTTAGGACCAACTCCAGGCAGGAAGCCAGAAATGTGGTTATGGTGGTGGTTGCCAACTGACCAGAAAAAGGGAGGAACCCTCCACGTGTTCTGCTTGGCCTCCGTCATGGTGAGAGCTTCATGTTTCTGGCTGCTGGTGAGGTCTGGGTTACAGGATTCCTCTGTGAGTCAAGTGTTTATCAATGTTTTGGACAAGGCAGGTTTTTCAGGGAGGGAGGAACTGAAACAGGACAGCACTTCGGAGAGCTCCGAGTGGTGCTTGCACTAGAAGCTGGACAAGCTTGTCTCTGTGTTGTTCCAACAAGGAGCAGGTCGAGACTGAGCCTTAAGTAGAGATGTAGCTTCCTTTAGGCTGGTTGGCCCTGCCTCCATACTGACTGAGACTTTGTCTATTAAAGGGGCTTGGTGTGTTTTAGCAGCCTCAGGCTGTGATGATACAGGGGTGGCTGTGGCATGCTAGACTTCTCATGGCTGCAGTTCTCAGAATTTGAGGATGGCAATGTGACCTCCTCTGGATGGAGGGTCCCTGGGGTCTTCCTGGCGAACTCAGCCCCAGGGAGATAGAAACCTTGTGATGCGTTTCTGTAACCTAGTCCTCTCCCTGAACTGTTAATTCTGGGATTTCTCCTTCTGAGGACGAAGGGTCAAGTTCCGCCAAGGGTGAGGGTTTGGGGTCCTGATTGATGTCACCAGGTGGATAGAAATATGTTTTTGAAGCCAAAGTTGTTTCGAATATGAATCCTTCTTCAGGGGCATTGTTAAGCACAAGCAACATATTCTCCAGCTCTGTTGCAAATGGTAGGTTGGTTGTGTTTAACAGTGCCCCCAAAGCAGGATTCATATCTGAAATGGATTGGACGCAATAAATATTTCTGTTCACCTGGGAGCCCCTCCTGAATCCTCTGCCACAGCAGCAAGTACGAGATGTACACGTATGTGTGCGAACAGGTGTAGTGGCTATGAGTATGAAAGCGGGATCTTCTTGTGAGAGAGTGTCTTTGTGTACGCGGATATCGGTGCCAGCTCCAGGCGAGACCTCAGTGAGTCTGCCTTTTCACCACCATTGTCACCAGCAGCTTTTGCTGCTCCTCCTCTTTCCACTTGCTTGCTTGGCAGGCAGAGAGCCAGTGAGCAAGTAGGCCGTGGCATCTACTGCTCCTCTTTCTCACTTCTTCCGTTGTCCGAGCCAGAGTGAGAGGCAGGTGATCAAGCAGGTTGCAATAGTGACGAGGAGGAGCAACTCCAGGAAGCTCTTGTCAATGGGTCCCTGCTCAGGCGTGAGCCCTCCGTAGGTGCCTGACCCTGGTGGATATGAAAGGGAGAGGGCAAAAGTGTATTTGTGCGTATGCATGTGTACGCAAGGGGGTGAGAGTATGGCTCAGTTCAGACATAACAATATCAGTTGAGTAAACCATGGCTTGCAACAAGAACCAGCATTGGATATCTGTCTGCCTCTCCCTCCTCCCCTCCCTGCTCTCTCTTGCTGTAATAGAAAACTTATGGGTCCCCCCGCCATTTCCTCTGAACCAGGAAACTGTGGGCTATTCTCTGTTTACAAACCAGGGTATGAAACCAGGATCAGATCAGATTTGTAAACAGAGATTAAAGCACTGTATCCTGGTTTGGATGTAATGGGAAACTGTGGTTTAATCAATTATGATAGAAGTATCGAAGCCCAGTGGGCTAGGGAAGGAGGGGTGGGGTGAAAACGGAGGCTGCACAAGGCCCATTCTTGGCCTAAGAAGCCATGGCTTATTTGACTAAGATTGATATGTCTGAGTAGGGTGGAGCCTTACACATCACCCAAAAAGAGGACAGAAGAGAGTAGCGATTTGCATAAAATTTGCACATGTGATTTGAAGTATAGATGCATATTTAGAAATAATTACCATAACTGAAATGCGGAACATCTCACAATAGTGGGGATGACTGACCCAGTGACCTGTGTGCCTGCTCAGTTTGCTGTTCAGTGCTATCCGACGATGGGTAACTTCACACAGCTCCTGCTCTCCTGTCTTATGGTTCTTTAACTTTAAACTGGACTTCAAACAGAGGACTGTCCTCTGCAAAGTAGCACATGGCCACCCTGTGTTTGGACTCAGGCTATGTCTGGGTGTATGAAAGGAGTGTGTGTGTGTGTGTGTGTGTGTGTAAGTGGGGGGGGAGGGGAGAGTAGGCAATGAGTAAATGAGAGCCAGTGTGGCGTAGTGGTTTGAGTGTTGGACTTGGACTAGGGAGATCCGGGTTCTAGTCCCCGCTCAGCCATGAAACTCACTGGGTGACTTTGGGCCAGTTACTGGCTCTCAGCCTAACCTACCTCACAGGGTTGGTGTGAGGATAAAATGGAGAGGAGGAGGAGGATTATGTAAGCCACCTTGGGTTCCTTGAAGGAAAAAAAGGCGGGGTATAAATATAATAAATAAATAAATAGTTGCTCAATTCCTTTGCCATATAATGCATATTGTGTAGTCTGTAGCTAAGTTGGCTCACTTTCTGCTTTGTATGGAGAAGTTCTCCATGGATTCACTTGATCTGAAGCTAAGTTCACTTCCTTGATTGGTTTTGTTCACTTCCTCGATGTATCCAGGGGAGGCTGTTGACTCCTATTTCAGTGGGGCTCCTAATCCATTGCAGGATTCAATTGGAGCTTTATATGAGCTATCCATGGTGCTGAACTCCAAACCCCCCCCATAGGTTCGCCACCAGGCAGCACCATGGATAGCTCCTATAAAGCTCCAGATAAAAGCTGCGGTGGATTAGGAGCCCCACCAAAATAGGAGTCGCCAGCCTGCTTTGCGTGGATTCTGTGCCACGAATGCCCTTCAACTAGATACATCTGGCCTCAGTGCTTCCTGCCTGTAAAACAGGTTAATATTTCATAGGATATCTCCTAAATGCTTTATTTTTATTTATTTATTTTTGCTAGATATATCTCTGTGTCATGCATGTGACAATGTGTAGCCACTCAAGCCCTTTTAGTTCTTGCTTTGTGCTTATGAGACAGTTGGGAGTCTGGATTGTGTCAGTATGATCTGCGCAGCTCTAATGTCCTACATGGTGGCAGGGGACTTGTCAGTACATGGAAGACATCATGTACACCTTAGTTGAACAATGCATTTTATGTGGGCTTCATCTCCAAATATAGGCCTGCGCCTTGGGTACAGAGGCCCCATGCCCCGTGACCTTATTGGGCTCTGCCCAGAGGTCCCTGCCCAGTTATCAGAACTCAGAATTCAGGAGTTGGAAACCTTAGTGACCTAAGAATAAATGGACAGTGATGGGGTAGGCATTGTAAATCCATGCAAAAGGTGATAATCAGATTATATCCAGTACTTGATAACCTAAGGATGTTGCAAGTAGTAAATTGGAGGAAAGGCTAGACCAGGGGTCGGCAACCCGCGGCTCCGGAGCCACATGCGGCTCTTTCAAGCCTTTGCCGCGGCTCCGGACAAGGCTGCCCTGCTCCGCCGCCGCCGCCTCGGGGGCAGCCCGATTTCGCTCTTCTGAGCGGCGCGGAGCGTTCTCCGCGCCGCTATAGCTGCCGCCGCCGCCGCTAATGCCGGAGCCGCTGAAGCTGCTGAAGCCGCCGCCGCGTCACATCCGCCGCCGCGTCACTTCCGCCGCCGCCGCCGCCGCGTCACTTCCGCCGCCGCCGCGTCACATCCAGCTGCTTCGGCGCGCTGGACCCCCCCCCGCGCTATGATTTTGGCGGGGGAACTTTGGCGGGGCGGGGGAACTTTGGCGCGGCAGCAGCACACCCCCCCCCGAGCAGCAGGGACGCGAGCAGGTGAGCTGCAGAAGAGAGGAGGGCTCCTGCACGCGCCAAAGGGGGTTATAAGGACTTTTTCTTAAAATTCAAGGTAAGTGCCTCTTGCTTTAATATTGCATTTCTTTTGCTTGTGCCCCCCAGCAGTAGCATCCCATCATCAGCACCATCCAGCACTAGCACCCTCATCATCCACCAGAAACACCCTCCCCCCCAGCAGTAGCACCCCCATCATCCACCAGCAAATCCTGCTGATGGATGATGAGGGGTGCTATTACCGCATGGAGGGTGTTTCTGGTGGATGATGAGGGTGCTACTGCTGGATGGTGCTGATGATGGGATGCTACTGCTGGGGGGGGTGTTGCTGGTGGCATCCCATCATCCACCAGCAACACCCTCCCCCCCAGCAGTAGCACCCCCATCATCCACCTGCAAATCCTGCTGATGGATGATGAGGGGTGCTATTACCACATGGAGGGTGTTTCTGGTGGATGATGAGGGTGCTACTGCTGGATGGTGCTGATGATGGGATGCTAATGCTGGGGGGGGGTGTTGCTGGTGGCATCCCATCATCCACCAGCAACACCCTCCCCCCCAGCAGTAGCACCCCCATCATCCACCAGCAAATCCTGCTGATGGATGATGAGGGGTGCTATTACCACATGGAGGGTGTTTCTGGTGGATGATGAGGGTGCTACTGCTGGATGGTGCTGATGATGGGATGCTACTGCTGGGGGGGGTGTGTTGCTGGTGGCATCCCATCATCCACCAGCAACACCCTCCCCCCCCAGCAGTAGCACCCCCATCATCCACCAGCAAATCCTGCTGATGGATGATGAGGGGTGCTATTACCACATGGAGGGTGTTTCTGGTGGATGATGAGGGTGCTACTGCTGGATGGTGCTGATGATGGGATGCTACTGCTGGGGGGGTGTTGCTGGTGGCATCCCATCATCCACCAGCAACACCCTCCCCCCAGCAGTAGCACCCCCATCATCCACCAGCAAATCCTGCTGATGGATGATGAGGGGTGCTATTACCAGATGGAGGGTGTTTCTGGTGGATGATCAGGGTGCTACTGCTGGATGGTGCTGATGATGGGATGCTACTGCTGGGGGGGAGGGTGTTGCTGGTGGATGATGGGATGCCCCAGCAACACCCTCCCCCCCATCAGTAGCACCCATCTCCACCAGCAAATCCTGTGAGGGAGGATGAGGGCGCTATTACCACATGGAGTGTGTTTCTGGTGGATGCAAGTGTTTATATTGTTTTAAATGTAACATGGTTTGAGGCCCAGTTTTTTTTTTCTGCGGAAACGGGCCAAGGGCTCTTTTTGTCTAATGTTTCGACGCCCTGGCTAGACACATGCAGAGGGAAATCTGGTTTAGAAAAAACGTATAAGTGCACTGACTGGAGCCCGAAGAGGCCTTGTCTCTCTTTTCCTGCTCAGCTACTGACCTGTGGCGTGACTGCCAGAAGCCCAGGTCAGGGTCTTGAATCAGGGTCAAGCCAGGTCAGAAACCAAAAGGTCAGGAATCGTGAGAGAGATCATAGTCAATGCTGAGGAGCCAGGCCAGGTCAAGAGCCAGGAGAATGGGGGTATATGTGAGAATCCAAGGGGATTAGGCAAAACTGAGATCAGAAGTCCATGCTGAGCCAGGGTGGAAGGCAGACAGAAGAAGGACCAGGGTAGGCATGAAGCACGAGGGAAGTCAGGCAAGAAAGATGACTAACATTAGAATTAGGGCTACGAACAAGGCAGGTACAAGAAGCACATGCTAATGTTTAAGCCATTTTCACAAGCATTGCTTAATTTTTATTTTTATTTTTGCATTTTCTAGGTTTGTAATTTGAATCTGGGAAAAATGGGCTATCTCACACATTTTAATTTGGCTGATACTGAAAGTGCTTATGACACTGCCATGTGACACGTGTATACATGTGTGCACTAAGGCATGTGATGCCCCCCAGATTCCTGAAATCTTCCCACACATCCCTTTCAGGTGAAAGATCTGTGGGATTCGGACCTAGGTATAAACAGTCATGCATACCGATGTCGATGTCACGTTGCATACATGGGAGGGGCCCTCTGTGGGTCTGCTTCTTCTTTGTGCTTATCTGGACTGCCTCCTAGATGGGCTGGGGTGCACACTGGATTTGAGTGGGAAACCCTCCCACTCCCTGGCTTGCATGACCAGTCTCCGCAAGCAATGCTCTCTAGACTGGAAGGTGTTCTGACCATCAGGTATAGAGAAACAGGCTATGCAAACAAGATATGCTGGTTTAAGCATTAGAGACCCCACACGAGCCACAAAAAGACTTCCATGTGGTGTTGGAGAAGTTACAACGTAGCATCTTACCATGTGATTCAGGTGGGTAAGATGAAGTCGCTCCATGTTAGGGTTTTGCTTCTCAGATGGCTGCTGATGCCAGCACAGGAAGCTGCCTCATACCAAATCTGACTATTGGTGGGAGCAGCTCCCCAGGCCCTAAGGGGAAGGATGGAGGGCAGGCAAAGCTGATGCGGCTGAGTTGGCAGCTGGAGGAGTGCTTCTATAGCTGCTGGCTCAGTTCCGGCAGCTTCCCCAATGAGGAAGGTGCAGTGCAGGCGAGTCTCCCACCTGCCCGCATCCCCTGCTGTTGTCTCTGTTCTGTGATTGGAGATAACAGCAGGGATTGCTCCAGGGGGCAGGGCTTAGAGGCCAAGCCCTGCCCCCTGGAGGAATCCAGGAAGACTCTGCAGGCTGGCTGGATAGGGAACCTCCGCAGGCTGGATTAGGCCCATGGGCCAGAGGTTCCCCTCCCCTGTGCTAACTGATCCTTGTTAGATGGAGATGCCAGGGATTGCATTGGGCTCTTCTGCATGCAAAGTGTGTGCTCGACCACTGAGCTATGTTACGTTCCTTCCAGATAGCTGAGTATGGTGTTTCATATGATGCTTTGTATGATGAGTCCCAACTACAGCTACAGGACAGCTCCTTGCACTACCCTTCGAAAATGCAGTGTGCAGCTATTCTGTCTTTCCCTCCTTAATGGATTTTGTGTGTAAAGAAAAAAGACAGAAGAAGCTGTAGGAAAACACAGGAGGGTTACTGTGGCGTAACCCCACAATTCAGTTCCCTGGTGTATGTCTGCTTTAGTGTATTTAGTGTGTCTAGAATGTTGAACCGAGTGGGTGTGGTTTATGATGTCTTGGAAAGGGTGGGGGGAGGAGTATATAAGGAGTGTGTGAGTGATGTCAGAGTCAGTTAGTGTCTTATCGGAGAGTGTTTGGAGTGTGGGGAGAGTTGGGAGTTAGGTTAGATTGGATTATTTGTGTCTGGTCAGGAGTTTTAAGAGGAATCAGTGATAGTATGAGGAGTGAAAGTATTTAGAATTGTAGGGACTTAGGTTAATTATAAAGTGTTTGGGGTAGGCAGCTTTTAAGTTATTTTCTGGAACTAAGATTTTGAGAATTAAAATAAACTTATTTTTTATTTTGTTTGCTACCCAAATTCTACGTGTCAGCTTGGCGTTATTAACCTGCTTTACTTTTAAATCTACACACACACCTTTGTACCCACAGCATCATAAATTTAAAAATAGATCCTTATAACCAGAATTAATCTTTTCCCTCATTAGTAGGGGAAAGGTTTCATTTGACCCTCCCCTCAGGTTTTTAAGTGTTGATGCTTAGCCTGAGAAGGGTTTATGCGCATGGTCCTAAAGTGTAAGGGACCCTGTCTTCGCAGTTACAAATGGAAGTCATCACTGTCTGCTCCCCCCCAAATAAAATTCCTGTGTTTGAACCAGGGTGATTGCACTGTAAAAGCCTCATTTGGAAGCATCCGTGGTATAGATTCATAGATCATAGAGTTGGAAGGGGCCTACAAGGCTATTGAGTCCAACCCCCTGCTCAATGCAGGAAACTAGAGGAGGGGTCTCCCATCCAAGTCATAACCAGGCCTGACCCTGCTTAGCTTTCCACACTCAGACGAGCTGAGCCAGCGTGAGCCACAGGCCCTGTAAGCTGGGACAACGTTATCGCAGCCACCATGTGGGGATTTCCTCCCCCCACTGGTTTCATGCAGGTGGCCTTTGAACTAGGGCCTTAGTTCTTTAAACTTTATGTTGTTCAGACACTGTATTTTTTTAAAAAAATAGTATATCCCACCTTGGAACTTAAAAAGTTTAAAAGGCAGCTAACAAACAAAGGATTAAAATGATCAATTAATACAAACCAATAAAAGCACAAAAGTAGGCACAGTAAAATAGAAAAAAATAATACAAATAAAAGCAGAGAACATCGCAAGCAGGCATTTTAATGCAAACATGGGATTAAAGCCCATGGTTTAGAAACAACAACAACACTGGTGCAATTAACCAGGCAGCAACATTGCCTAATTAAGAACATGCTTTTTCCTGCCTGGCATTAATGTAGCTGTGGGTAGCCATTCAACAAGATGTCCAGTCCTGCTAAGCAATCCAATATTTGTTTTATGCCTCAGTTTTTTGGAACTAAGGCTGATTCCCACTTTACTTTTTATATGTCTATCCCAATACTATATACGGTATATATATATATATATATATATATATATATGTACCATATGTATCATTATGGGAAGTGTCAGCAAAGTTTGGATCAAGCTAGCATTGCCAAACATTTCTTTTTAAAGGGACATGCACCTAATTCTACATGCATGTCCTTCACACTTGATGGAATGTGCATGTATTGTACACTCTGGTGAATATGCCCAAATAAAGACAAAAAAGGGAGGGGGAGTGAAAACCAATCCCCAGACTGCAAGATTTGATTTGATTTGGTGTCCACTTCTAGGAAGCAGCATGAGGTCAAGAAGATTGCCAAGAGTCAAGGTTCAAACCGCCATAGAAAATTTTCCTACCCCTTTAAGGGATGAAATATACAGCACTGGAAATATGAGAGATGAAACCTGGGGATCCTCCCTGATCTCCAAAGACCTCATTATATGGAAAACATATCTAGTAAATGGGCAACCAGGGGTTCTCCATTGCCAATGCTCCTTTGCATCAGGCAGCCAAAAGGCAACCCAGTATTGAATTCTGAGCAGAACATTTTTCTAGTTTTAACAAACAAGACCCTCCTTGGAGCGTTTCAAGCCATGTTCTGAGAATCAAGTCCTGGCTTAAATAGCCAGGATATGCATGAGCTTCATGTACCCGCACTAATCTCCTTTGCTCCTGCTTTATTCTTCCCTTTGCATGAGTGGGGAAACCAGCCCCAAAGCCACAGTTAACTACAGCTTCCTGTGATGACTGAACCAGGAAACTACGGTTAATGGCTTCCAAACAAGCCAGGATATGAAGCCACAATTTTAAGTTGGTTTCCAAATCATGGCTTGTTTGGAAGCTGTTAACCTTAGTTCCCAGTTTGGATGTAACAGAAGGAAACTATGATTAACTGTGGCTTATGGGCTTGTTCTCTCACTCGCACAAAGAGGGATCAAAGGGTACAGTTGCACAAAGCTCATGCATATCCTGGTTTAGTAAACCAGGATTTGATCATCAAATGTGGCCAAATGTGGTCTTGGGGATGCTTTGTGGCAAGCTAAAAATAGTGATCCCTGGCTACAATTGAATCCATTGAAAAGTAGGAAGAACTCCACACTTGCTTTTGACCAGCAGCTTTCATGCAAGATCCTCTTTGTTTTCATGATAACCAAATCCTGTCTCTTATCTGCCCCCAGTCTTTTGACAAGCCTAAGACACTAATGGGCATTGATGAAATTAGAAAAGCTCAGCAGGATGTAAGGACTTAGTACAATAATAAACTTACTTTAATACACCAGTGCAGGTTCATCCCTGGTTTAATTTGTATGGAATTCCATTGTATTACATCAAGGATTATTTGGTCTAATACATTTTAATAGTGTCCTTAAGGTATTCATTATCGCCTAGGATTCATTTTGTTACAATATTTATCACGTAGCTCTTGGCACAAATTGTTGTTTATTTTTGGTGGAAATCCTGCATATCCTCGGGTGTGTAACATTATTGGGAGAGGGAGAGAGAACAAGAAATAAAATGAATCTAATTTGGTTAAATGATACAATATTCTCCCTTCTCTTAGGCTAAGATTAATCATTCCAGGAAACACTTTGTCTAAGGTACTTAATATGCAGACTCCAAATCTTTGAAGGGTTTAGCCAATAGCAATATGACAAGTTTAACATAGAATGTGCTCTGTGGAGATGGATTTAATTATCTTGAGTAATGGGGTAAGAAACTGCTGGAGCTTCTTCTTCTTCTTCTTTTTCTAATCAGTAGCTTTATAAGCTTTTAAATCTGTCAAAGAAAACCAATACTCAGTCCCAAATAAATAAAATCTAACTTCCAAGCAAATAAAACATGAACGTTATTCCTGGAACATATGCAAGGAATCATATTAAACTGAGTTGTAGCAATGGAAGTGGTGAGCTCCACCATTATTCATTTAATGGTGCCATTTGGCTGATCCAGTGGTGTCATCTCCGATCAGTGCAATGAAGGATGTGAGTCATCCTGGCCCCTTTCATTGAGGAGTAGTAGTAGTAGTACCAGAGGGTCTATTGGGCCACCCTCTGTCTTTTCTTTCCATACTATATCTCCACCTAAGACTTGCTCTTCCACATGGCCCTTTCCCATTTCTCATTTGATCTGCAGGCTCGGACTGTAGACATGGGAGTTCTGCTAAGCAAACGGTGCCTTTTTGTTATGCCTTGATCTTGCCTCTTGCTGTGTCCTTTACTAAACTAGGCTTGCCAGATAAAAAAATTCTGGCACCTGGGCCGGGACTGGGAGCAATGGCCTCTGAGTCAGGGGATAGAAGGCAGTATTGTGTGTTTTTGGCAGGTCTGGGGGTGGAACCCAGCCGTTTTTGCTTAGTCCATGGACAGAACTCACCAGTTTACTCAAGGTAAATAGAACGGGGGGGGGGGGGATGATGTTGCTCTTTGTTTTTCTGGCAACTGGCCCGAAAGCAACCCCCATACCAGTTTGAGGGGTTTTTTGTAGGCAATTGGCAACCCTATGCTAATACAGACTACACTGTGTGGATTCAGAGTGTATGGATTCATTCTTCCCAATATAAGTTTACTTGTTGCAGCCCCTTTACAGCAGGGGTGTTGAATCTCTTTCAGCCCGAGGGCTGAATTCCATTTGGGAGAAGCTCTTGGGAGCTGCATTCCAGTGGTGGGCAGGGCTGAAGGCAAAGGGACAAGGCCAAAGGCCAAAGCGGCGAGGGCCAAAATACCAACAATCCCAGCATACTTTAGCTCAGTGTTCTCCAACCTTGGGTCCCCAGATGTTTTTGGCCTACAACTTCCAGCATCCCCCAGCCGGCATAGCTGGCTGGGGACTGGGGTATGCTGGGGGTTGTAGGCCAAAAACATCTGGGGACCCAAGGTTGGAAAACACTGCTTTAGCTTATAGCTCTTCCTTCTAGTAACTAAGCCTTAGGAGAGGCATTTCAACCTTGTAGAATGGGGGGAAAATTGCACAAAAATTGCACCACCAAATGATCGGTGGTCGGAGGAAAGGGGGTGGAGCCAGGGGAAGGGAATGTGGCAATTTGGAGAACCCTGGAGGGCCACCTTGGGACCCCAGATGGGCTGGATTCGGCCCCTAGGCCTGAGGTTCTACACCCCTGCTTTACAGTATGAATAGGCCCAATAAGAATTTGGGTACCCCAACACTGACCACTGGGCAAGGGTAAAAACAGAGTTTTGTTACAGAAGCGATGGTGACACACAACCATGAAACCTGCACAGTGCTGGATACAAATCCACACAATTCCATTTCTTTAGTGCTGCAGCTGCGCTTCTTTACTCCAGAATAGTCTGAACTGAATGGCACTTCTCCAGAGTAAGGGGCGGCGGCGGCGGCGGGGGGGGAATCTGAGAATTGTTGCCGAAATCTGTTATTTTATCAATGCAGTTCCTTCCAGCTGAGAAAGACACTCCGAATGTGCAAACAAGCTCTCTGGCTGACAGAGTCTGGCACCAAGGGAACCCTCGGGGTTGGCGTGTTTCCACTGACTGTGAAGAGATCAGACACAAGAAGCAGAGGGTCAGGCTGTCTGTAGGCGGGAGCTGCCAAAAATGCAAGTCACATGGCTTTGGCCTTGAGAAGTGTACAGGCTTCTGGAAAATAATGGGGTGTTTTTTTTTGTCTGTGTGCATGAAAGCTTGTGTATGAAAATAGCCATATGTCAATCGCAGGCAGGCTTAATTACCCTAATTCTATGTGGAATTGATCAGTGCTGGTCACTGGTTTGGGGCTGGCTTATGGTGATTGGTTGAAGACACAGCACACAAAAATCTTTATATTTTAAGATTATTATTATTATTATTTTAATCCCAATGATTTATTTTCCCCAAGGGGGGAAAAATAAGTGAAAGATGTGTGTATGTATGTATGTGAGAATGATTTCATTTCCTCACTTAATGGAAGAAAAAGAAGGAGAAAAAAGAAGAGAGAAAAGGAAATCGTTGCTAGAAAGGCAATTAAGATTCCAAAATATTTAATGCTAGAAGAAGGATGCTTCTAGACAAGGCTTTTATTGTGCTATTGTCCTGCCTGAAAGATGGAATTTTATGGGGTGTCCAGATGACGCCGTGTTCCATTTGTAACCCTCTCATGATTTCCCGCTGCTTCTTCTGTCTTGTTTCTTACCACACACACAAAACCTGTTAAGGAGGGAAAGTCGGAATGGCTATACGAGGTCTTTTGGTCGTTAAGTACTAGGAAGCTGTCAGGCTGGAAGCACCTCAAGTCAGCTGAAACTGGCAAGTGCCACAGAGGAACTGAAACTGATGACTGGCAAGTGCCACAGGCAGAATTTTTGTGTTGAATTTCATGTCCCTAACACTGCCTAGACCAGCCTTCCCCAACCTCGTGCCCTTCAGATGTGTTGGACTACAGCTCCCAGCATCCTGCTTTCAGCCTGAATGGGACATGGCAGAGGGGTGCCTCCAGCCAAGGCCCTTAAGACACCATTGCCCTGCCCTCATTCACATAATGTTATATGGGGATCCAGACAATGACATCTTCCACTCGTAATCCTCCCGTGTTTTCCTACCGCTCCTTCCATCTTTTTTTTCTTACCGTGGAAAATCCATTCAGGAGAAAAAGGTACATGGATCTGCAGCAAATAGCCATGGCACAAATAATGACGTTTCAACTTAAATTAGGTAAAGGCAGAGTGAAACTACATCTCACCGTAGGGGAAGACTGTGACCGGGTGAGCCGTGTGCCTGCTCAGCCTGCTGTCCAGGTGCTAGCTGTGGATGGCCTACTTCAGGGCCCCTGGGTTCTCCCCTCTTCAGGTTCTTTATCTTTAAACCTTGGACTGGACAGACCTTCAAATAATGGACACCTTCAAATAGAGGACTGTTCACTGTCAGCCCTTCAAATGGAGGACTGTGCTCTGTAAAATCGGGTATGTGGCCACCCTAGGCCTAGATAAACAAATCACGTGTGGTTCAAGCTTATGGGCTGCCGACTGCCATTAGAGTCTCAGGAAAGCATCGAAGAGCCAGAGTTATGTCTGAGATCCTCATACCAAGCCTTTGATGGCTGGTGGAGAAAGAGAGACACTAAGGCAGCCTCCCTCAACCTGGTGCCCTCCAGATATTTCGGACTTCAGCTCCCATCAGCCCCAGCCAGCATGACCAATGGTCAGGAATGCTGGGAGTTGTAATCCAAAATATCTGGCGGGCACCCGGTTGGCGAATGCTACACTAAGGTAAGGTACCACTTCCCAGAAAATGAGGAATAATTTCCCAAATAATTCTGATTTCTAAAGTTTTCCTCTTCCAGTATACAGGAAATTCCATAAGCCCTCTCCCTAGATCTTTAAAGATGTATAATACCTCAGGTCTCTTGGGCCCTCTCAAACAGCTCCCCATTTGCCCTTTCATATAGAAGAAGAATGTTTAAAGTTGTTTTATGTGAAGCCATTGGCCACTCTCAGGTTTTTATTACGCAAGGGAAGTGTTTCAAAGATGTGGTTTTGAGTTTTGTTAGGTGTTCTTCCTTGAATGTATCTGCAATTGTTCTCCGCTGCTGCTCTCACAACTTCTGGGCTGCTGCCAACCCCCATGATTCTTTCCTTCCTTTTACATGTTAGCCCACCGCACCCTTGAGAGCTCACACAGAGCGAGGATGCTTTGAAGCAAGCAAAAGTGGACAAATGGACAATGGAAACAGATGTGAAATGACGTGTGTTGGAGCCCTTCACTGCTGGCCTGCAGTGGTGCCATCAGGGCCGGACTTTGGGGACAGACGTCCAGGAGGGACCCTTCAGAGCAGAATGAGCAGGACAGCCCCCCAAAGCAGCAAGGCCGGCTTGAAGTAACTGAAGTAATATATGCAACCAACTAAAAAGCCACCCCCCATAAGACCTTTAAAATAAATGCAGAGTCTAAAATTACTTAACTGCACCACTGCTGCCTTAAACTTAGATAGTAAAAGCAAGCGATTTAAGAGACACTGAACTTTTTTCTTTTATATATTCTCTACCAGGGAGAAGATTGGAGCCATGTTTTAGTCACAGTAAAACCCGGGGAGGCTGGTGACTCCTGTGTCAGTGGGGCTCCTCATCCATTGCAGCTTTTATTTTGAACTTGATAGGAGTCATCCATGAAGGCTGTACTCCATCCCCAAAATAGGTTCAAAACCATGGAGCACCATGGATAGCCCCTCAGAATAAAAGCTGCAATGGATAAGGACTCCCACTGACACGGGTGTCACCAGCCTCCCCTGAGTAAAAACTACTCATGACAGTAATCTCTAGTGTGTCTACAGGCACTACCACTTACCTTTAAAACCCCACACTTGCTTGAGGCCTGGATACTTGAAGGAATGCCTGCTCCCTCCCACACATTCTTCCAAACACTTTGGTGATCACTGGAGGGTTACAGGGTTTCAGACAACGGTATTTTCCTGGAGATGCTGGGGATTGAACCTGTGACTATTTGCATGCAAAATGTGTGCCCCTCCCCTAAAGGCTTAATAAAGATGGCATGTTTTTCTACTCAGCAAAATGGTGATTGGCTACTCTGGGACCAGACAGACAACATGATAACCCACACTCAGGAGTTGAGTATGGGTTGAGTGTGGGTTGTGGTTCAACCGTGGGTTGCTGTTGAAATGTGGGTTATTGTGTTGTGTGAACTCAGTTGTGCTAACAAACCATTGTTTGTTAAGCATGAAAAGTACCCATGAAGAGAACCCATTGTTTGTTGTTGGGCTGTAATCTGTGGGTTGTTCATGGTTAACCAACTATGGATTGTTAGCGCGGCTGGGTTCAGACACACAATAACCCATGTTTCAACATGGTGCAACGACAACCAGGGATGTTGAAGAGTCCTTGGTTTCGAGTCACGAGTCGAGTCACGAGTCTTTGGACTCGAGTCCGAATCCTTGTTCCAAAATGGTGACTCACGAGTCACGAGTCACTCCCAAAGCTGACTCCACGAGTCCCTATTAAAATCAATGGGGGTTTTCCCCAACAAAATAAGGCTATTTCAGATGTGTGGCTTAAATTAATTCTAGGCACAAGTGTGCCTTTTTCTTTCAAAACTCTTCAACTGATTTTGGCAAGAACAGACCAGGCAGACAAACCCAAAATAACTAGACAGGCAGAGGAGGCAGGGAACCCCAAAACAGGCAGGCAGAGGCCTTTGTCTTGGACAATTCAAACTGTGGAACTGGTTAAGAAGAGACCAGGCAGGCAGAGGAGGCTGGGAACCCCAAACAGGCAGGCAGAGGCAGCCAAACCCAAAATGTCTGAAAGGTTGCATTTTAGGAAAATGATTTTAAAAAATAAACTTGCTGTACTTCCTAAAACCTATCCATGTTGCATTTGAGGAACACGATTTTGGAACACGAGTCCTTGGTCTCGAGTCCCGAGTCGAGTCTCGAGTCCCATTAAAAATATTGGGACTCGAGTCTGACTCAAGTCAGAGGGGGGACTCAGTCCGACTCACAAGTCGAGTCCTGGAGTCCGAGTCCCCATCCCTGACGAACAACCCACACTCAACCCATACTCAACCCTTCAGTGTGTGTTCTCAATAATGTCTGAACCCAGTCCTCTTTGAAACTGTGCTTGTTCCCCATAAACAAAGAACAAGAAAAGAAAAACGGTTTTCTAGGACTACTGGTGGAATTAAAAATGAATGTTTCCCATTCATTCACCAAATTAACCTTTTCTTTTTCTTTTTTAACATCTTTAGTAGTGCTTGTGAAAGTGTACTTAGGCTGCATGTAGTAGTGAAAATGTGTGGGTCAGTTTTATGCCAGATAGAGACAATGCAGTGCTGACCCTTGTGATTCACGATACAGGCAAGTGTGATCCTTGGTGCAATTGTAGTGCCAGAATCTAAAGTGTGTCACAGGAGCAAGACTGATGCTGAGTTGTTCCATGGCACACAATTCCTGACCTAGGAAGCACAATTTGTACTGTGACACACCATGCAATCCTATGCATGTCTGCTCAGAAGTAAGACCCATTTAATTCAGCAGGGTGACGTGTGAATTTATCCAAGGTGTGGATAAAAGACTGCAGCCTTAACCTCCCACTGTGTCTTACATTGGACATGTAGCAGCCACTAGTGTCAACACCTTTGCAATGCTTATGAAAGATGCAATTACATATGTTTATACAAGGATTTCTCTGAGCAACGCATTGGCCCGATTCACACGATTAAACAACCCACAGTTTGTTAACTGTGGGTTGTTTGGGGACACATGGGAGCAAGCAAATGTGCTGGCTCCTGTGCTAAAGTGTACTAAACAACCCAGGGATTCTCTGTGTTGTGTGAACCCAGGACACTGGGTTGTTCAGGGAGAAACAACCCAGAGTTATAACTGAAGAACAAACCATGGGTAACTATCTTCCTCAACAATCCAGAGTTCCAGGTTCACACATCATGGAGAACAATCCAGAGACGGGGTGTCCCTGGGCTGCTTAGTGCACCACAAGCGGGTGATCAGTTGGGAGCCAGGATGCTTGCTTGCTCCTGCATGCTCTCAAATAACCCATGGTTAACAAACCGTGGGTTGTTTAATCATGCGAGCTGGCTCATTCTCAAATGCATTCTCATGAAAACAGTGTTCTAACTTCTATGTTGAAGCCTAAAAATGGTGGACAAGATATTTAGAGTTACAAAGTGTCCATTTTACCTAGTACCTGATTCCTAGAAAGCTTCACCAGTGTCTTTACTAGCTCCTTGACATGTTGGGCTCTGTCCATGGAAAGAAATATGCTAACACTGACTATACGTAGCAAAAATTATGCATTTTTAATAGAGAGAATACTTTTATAGAGAGAATACTTTAGATTTAGAGGATAATAAGCAAAATATCTGTCTCTAAAAATTAACTTTGAGGAAGACTGGAGCCAACCTAAATATTATAAAATGGAGAGACATTTCTATTAATTGTTATAAACATTTCATTTACATGTAGGATAACACAATCAAAATATTATTTTACAATACCCAGGATAATATGGTTTTTAACACAATTATTTTTAATGTTTCAGCCAAACCATCAAGCCATTTATGAGTTCCTCAGTACTCAAGGATAAGAACGATTCTAAAAAAGAAACAAACATGATACCTTTTACTTTATAGATTTCTACAATGCCACATTATACATCATCACAGTTTTGCCGTGTCCCATGTTAGAAATGTTGATTCTGCCATCTTAGATGAAGCAGTGATTTAGAACTAATTGTGATTTAGAACTAATTGAATTTTCATTTTGGAGGCCTAGCTTGTGCGGATGATGCCAGAAAAGGAAGCAAATCTGATTGAGGCAATCAGTCCTGATCTCCAGGAAACATTTGTACAAATGTCAGATTGGATGGGACAGATTGATCAAAGAAAAATGATGCAATGGATATTAAGTGGGTTGAATTGACTGTTCAGACTAGCATGTCTGGGCTTTAGCTGCCTAATGTAAGTAGAGGTGGGAGTATGGAAAAATACAGCCAATATATGGCCTGCACACATTGGCTGCATTTGGACACCACAAGAAGCCAGATTTTTTTTTAGAACTCCAACTTATTGTGAATGAGGAAACATGCTGGTGCATGCTGCTTGATTGCTCCTGCTTGGTTCCTCCTATCAGAGAGTGTGGCAAAGCAAGCCAGGGACTCCCGGACAGTGGTTTGCTTAGTGCAGGAGTGCTTTGGCCTATAACTCCCATCAGCCCTAGCTAGTACGACCAATGGTGAGGGATGATGGGAATTATAGACCAATGTCTGAATCACAAACTCCCAACTAGCCAGAGTCATAAGCCAAGAACAAACCCTAGTTTATGACTCTGGCTTGTGACATTCGAACAGAGTTGGCTAATGCAATGTATATAATCTAAGCTATATCTAATACAAGCATATGTTCATATCTTTTTCACATATGCTATTGGTATAGTTAACTACTATCACTTAAGCATGTGTATATTGCCAGCAGTATTCCAAAATAATAAATGCAATCTTGGTGAATATACAATCAAATAACCTTGGTGGTATTCAGGTATACCAGTGTTATTTAATTGAGTTATGTGCGACTCAAATGTTACACAATGGTTACATAGTGACCCCACTGCAAACCTTCCAGTTTCACTGTGTCTTGCTTCTTATTTACCTGTATCAGGTAGGCAACATCAGGAGATCTGGGGGTAATTTTTGCCCCTCACCCAGGCCACATTCCTGCTGCTGCTGGCAGCACCCTGTGGAATTTGGCAGCGGTGGCAAAAAAGTTGCTGATTTGCTGCCAATTTTCAGTGGCAAACCACTACAGAATGCTACAAGGGCCAAATTTAGCTTGTTTGCAAGCTAAATTTGGCCATTGTAGCACTCCATAGTATACCAGTGTTATTCAATTGAGTTATGTGGGAATTTTGCTTCTGCAAATTTTAATGGTGCAGTGGTGGGGGGCTGTGGGAGTTGTACCATGGGGCAGAGGAGACATGGTCTGCATGTTGCCCACCCTGACCTATATGAATAAAATCGAGTTAGCCAGCATCTACCCTAGCAATGGAAATATATTGAAACATTGTAATCCTTCTTGACTTCTACGAATCTGTCAGCTAGAAATTTGGATGAATAAATGATTGAATGATGTGGAGAAAAGCCCAAAACTCAGTACACACACGCACACACATCTTTCCCCAAAGGAGGGGGCCAGGGGAGGAGGGATGAGGTCACCAGGGAGTAGCCAGACAAGTCATCAGCCCCAACAAAGGAAGACCTCGGCAGAGATCCACAAACGTCCAGGAAGGGCCATCAAGGACCATCAGCACACAGGGCAGCCTCGAAGAGCTGCAAAGGTTTCCCTACATCACCTTCCCGGGCAGGAATAAGCCTATCTACACGAAGGGGCAGGCATAAGCCCCCACCTGACCTAGGGGGCGGGGGGAGAGCGGGGAATCCGGGGTAGAAAACCCCTCTCCCGTCCCGGTTCGGGTTGTTGGGAACCACGGGGCCAGATCCTCCTAAGCAACAGCCGCCCAGACACTCCGTTCTCCGCTAGGAAGCGCCGATCGGGAGCTGGGCTGAAACTGACTAGAGTATTGTCTTTGATGTAAGGAGAGTGACCTGAATGTAACCTGCTAGCCACGGAGCCCGCTCATTGGGTAAGACGCGAGTCAACTAAGGTTGTGTTGACTGTAAACGTATTCTTGGAAGACTGGTAGTTCCGATCTAATCATTGTATAAACAAATAAAGCGCCTTATTTGGGCATACAAAGGCGTGTGGTCTTTCCTATTGTACTGCGAGCCGACACGAGCTGTATTGCTCTGCCGGTTAACCCTAGAGTTGCCGAACTCACGCAAAGGATCCAGTTGCTGATCCTTCACATGGTGGCAGGCGACGGGACAATTGGAAACCACATTTGACGGTCGGAACTAACAGGACTTCGGGCAGGCTAGTAGGTTGCTGGGGAGCGCTCAGAGCAAGGAAAATGAATAGTCTGAGCCAAGAGCAGGTGGAGCTAGCGAGCAGCCCAGAAACCCCAACCCAGACCTCCACAATGGAGTGGGTGGTGCGGCCAAAGACGGCAAGGCAGGAAGGGGGGGAAGCCCCCTCACCGTTGTTAGGAGGGCAGGGACCCAAGCAGTGGGGTAGCCCCAACCTTACCAGTAGCGGCCGGAGAAGCGAGATAAGGGACCCAGAGGCGGAAGAAGACCTCGGCAGAAGGGTTACTGACGGAGCCATGGGGGGAGGAGGGTTGGATGCCCTCTTTCCCCAACTCAATTGGCAACAAGCCAAGGAGTTGATGCAGCATCAACAAGAGATGCTACAGATGCAGCTGGAGTTGGCCAGGCTGACCAGGGGCACCGGACAAGGGGGAACCCCTGCATCCCAGGGTGGGGGCACCACAACCCCCAAATGGGACAGGAAGCAATTCCCCACCTACCAGTCGGGACAGGATGTACTGATCTTTTTCACCCTGTTCGAGGCTGCCTGCGTAGAGCAGAAGGTGCCGGACAACTTAAGGATGTCTGCCCTGAGGACTCAAGTCAGCGGGGAACTGGCTGATCTTCTGGGTATCCACACCCAAACCGCTCCCTTGGACTATGGAGCGTTCAAAGAAGCGGTGAGAGAGAGGTTTGCCCTCACCGCTGAGCATTGTCGCCGTAAATTTCGTTACGGGCGGCCTAACCCAGGGGACACGTATGCCTCCTGGATGGCGCACCTGGGGCAGGTGTGGGACGCATGGATCGGGGCCACCGGGAGGACCTCCTTGGCGGAGGTGCGGGAGCTCCTGATCCAGGAACAATTCTGTGCCACTATCCCTGAGGACCTAGCTACGGCGGTGCGGGATCGGGACCCCCCAAACTGTAGGGAAATGGGCAAGTTGGCCGACCAAATGGGACTGTATCGGCAGCCCAAAGGACCCAAGGGGGGTAACCTCAGTCATGGCGGGACCAAGGGAAGTGTGGAGAAGGGCAACCCCAAACCTCGGGAGGGAGCCCTAGGCAAGCCCAAAGACAACCCCGGCACCAGTGGATGTTTCTATTGTAAAGAACCGGGGCACCTCAAGAGGAGCTGCCCCAAACTGATCGCAAAGAACCGCCACGCCAAGACATCGCCGGGCAAGGTGGGGAGGATGCTTGCGCCGGAGTCCCGCGAACCGGAGGAGCACGAGGAGGATCAGCAGTCCAGCTCGTCCCTCGAGGGAGACGGTGAAGATACGGCGCGGTCCCTGAGGAGCGGAGGACAGCATTCGCTGGGGGCCATCTCGCAGGCATCATTGATGCGCATTGCCTCCCCGGAGCAGCTGCGGTGGAGCCAGGACAAATTCTGTGAGTCCATCTCTGTAAACAATGTTTCCCAGGTGGGGTATAGGGACACTGGGGCGGACATCACTGCTTTACCTCGAAGTAAGGTAAAGAAGAGACAGTTGCTAAAGGGGCGCACCTGTGCCATAAAGCCCTATAACTCTCCCAACATAGCCGTTCCCCTCGCCCGGGTCTGGGTCAAGTACAGGGGGTGGGAAGGGGAGATGGACGTTATAGTGCATGGCCAGCAAGAATGGGGAATCATCATTGGGAACGACGTTGCGTTCCGGGCTGCCCAGGTCAAGGTGGGGGTGGTGACCCGGCGTCGGGCCAACCAAGCCCCTGACCCGCAGCCTCCCAGGTCCCCGGGCCCGCCTCCCGGTCGCGGTAAAGCGGCCCCGGCAGCGGCAGCCAGCCGTCCCCCGCCGCTCCCCCCAGTTGTGGGGAGGGACGAAGACCCCGGGGGGTTCGCGCCAATGGCCCGTGATTTTGGGACTCAGAAGGCGTTTCAAGAAGAGCAGCAGAGCGACCCATCCCTCCAGGGATGTCGGGATCGGGCCAGTCAAGGGCCCGGGGTAGGGGACCAGTCAGAACGCTTTTTGTGGGAGGCAGGAGCCCTCTACAGAGAATTCTGCCCAAGGACGGGACCGGGTCCCCAACCAAAGAAGAGACAATTAGTTGTGCCTGCGAGGTACCGCCAGGCTGTACTACAACTGGCCCACGATGTGGCGTGGGGAGGGCACTTGGGACAGAAACGGACCCTGGTTAGGGTGACAGAGGGGTTCTACTGGCCCATGGTGGCAAATGAGGTGCAAGAATATTGCCGGTCCTGCGATGTCTGCCAGCGGGTGGGGCATAATCGGGACCATCCTAAAGCCCCCCTGCAACCCCTACCCATTGTGGGCATCCCCTTTGAAAGAATAGGGATGGATATCGTGGGACCCTTGAATCCCCCCACCAAGACGGGGAAGAAGTTTATATTGACTGTGGTTGACTTTGCCACCCGTTATGCAGAGGCTTTTGCTTTAGCCTCCATTTCCGCCACCAGCCTGGCTAAGACTCTCCTCTCTCTTTTCGCCCGCCTAGGAATGCCCCACACGGTGGTTTCGGACTGCGGCACGGGCTTCGTGTCCAAACTGTTTAAAAAATTGTGGGAACTGGGGGGGGTGGAGCACCTGACTTCGGTGCCATACCACCACGAGACCAATGGGTTGGTGGAGCGTTTCAACCAGACTCTGGAAAAGATGATCAGGGCATATGCGGCGAAGCACCCTGGGACTTGGGATCAAGCCCTCCCCTACTTGTTATTTGCCTACCGGGACTCCCCCCAAGAAAGCCTGGGATTCTCCCCCAACGAACTGATGTTTGGGAGGGAGCTCCGGGGACCTTTGGCTCTGTTGCGGGCGGAATGGGAGGGGGTTGCCGCAAAAGCCTCAGTGCCTGTGCATACGTTCATGCAACACCTCCAGACTGTCCTTCGAGAGGTGAGGGAGACGGCGCAGCAGCATCTCGAAACGGCCCAGCAGCGGCAGAGCGCGTGGTACAACCGGACGGCTGTACCACGGACTTTCGAAGTGGGGGACCAGGTGTTGGTACTGCGCCCCCAAAAGACGGACAAACTGTGCTTGAAGTGGGAGGGCCCAGGGACCGTCATTGGAAGGTCGGGGGAGGTGAACTACCAAGTGGCTTTCCCGGGGCAGCCGGGGAGGCAGAAGGTTTTCCATGTAAATATGCTGAAACTGTATGTAGAACGCGGAACGAAGGTGGGGGGAGTACAAGAGTGTGTGGAGCCGGGAGACCCTGATGGGGGGTTGTTGGCCGAGTGGGGGGAAGGGGGAGGAATGGAGGAGATCAAACTGTCCCCCTCCCTGTCCGAACAGCAGCGGCAGCAGATCACCCAGGTCTTGGAAGAATTTCAGCCCATGTTCTCAGACCGACCGGGATGCACCACACTCACACAACACACCATTGACACAGGGGATAGCCCCCCATACAATCCCTACCCTACCGGGCGGTGGGGCCCCATGCCCAAGTCGTGGCCGAGGAGGTCCAAGCCATGCTGGACTTGGGAGTCATTGTGCCCAGCTCGAGCCCCTGGTCCTCCCCGATCGTGTTAGTAGCCAAAAAGGATGGGGGTGTCCGGTTCTGCGTAGACTACCGGAAAATAAACAAGGTGACCGTCCCGGACCCCTACCCCATTCCCAACATGGATGTGCTGCTGGAGAGGCTTGGGGGGGCCAAGTACATCACCACCCTGGATCTGACAAAGGGGTATTGGCAGGTTCCGCTCGATTCGGATGCTGCCTTGAAGTCTGCTTTTGTGACCCACCTGGGGTTGTTCCAATTCACCACCCTCCCGTTTGGGGTCCGCAATGGTCCGGCTACCTTCCAGAGGTTGGTAAACGGAATGCTAAATGGGCTGGGGGAGTTCGCCTGCGCGTATCTGGACGACATCGCCATTTTTAGTTCCACCTGGGAGCAGCATTTGCAACATGTCCGCCAGGTGTTTCAGAGGATTCAGGATGCTGGGTTGACGGTAAAGGCGAAGAAATGCCAGGTTGGGAGGGGGGAGGTGGAGTATCTGGGACACAAGGTAGGGGGAGGTAGTGTCAAGCCCCTAGAAGCCAAAATAGAATCAGTGCGCACCTGGCCCCAACCCCAGACGAAAAAGCAGGTCCAAGCTTTTTTAGGGCTGGCTGGCTATTATCGTAAGTTCGTGCCCCATTTTAGCCAGCTAGCCGCCCCCCTGACTGACTTGTGCAAGAAGCGGCAACCCGTTAAGGTGCAATGGTCAGCCGCTTGCCAGGCAGCGTTTGAGGGACTGAAAGCCTGCTTGATGGCAGCCCCTGTGCTGCAAGCCCCAGACTTTGAAGCCCCTTTTGTTCTGCAGACGGATGCCTCGGAAGCGGGGATGGGAGCCGTCTTGCTGCAGGAACGACCAGAGCAGGGGCTGTGCCCGGTTGCCTTTTTAAGTAAAAAACTTCTGCCTCGGGAGCGGAACTTGGCCACTGTCGAGAAAGAGTGCCTCGCAATAGTGTGGGCAGTGACCAAGCTTCGCCCCTATCTGTGGGGCCGCCGGTTCCGACTGCAGACCGACCATTCCCCCTTGTGCTGGCTGGATAGGGTGAAGGGGTCCAACCAGAAGCTCTTGCGGTGGAGTTTAGCCCTGCAAGATTTTGATTTTTTAGTAGAACACATCAAGGGTAAGGACAACATCGTGGCAGATGGGTTGTCCCGGGCTTTCTCAGTAGGAGACAGTTAGATAGGGATTGGGGTGGTGGACCCCAATGCCATATTTCCCCAAATGGGAGGGTGTGGAGAAAAGCCCAAAACTCAGTACACACACGCACACACATCTTTCCCCAAAGGAGGGGGCCAGGGGAGGAGGGATGAGGTCACCAGGGAGTAGCCAGACAAGTCATCAGCCCCAACAAAGGAAGACCTCGGCAGAGATCCACAAACGTCCAGGAAGGGCCATCAAGGACCATCAGCACACAGGGCAGCCTCGAAGAGCTGCAAAGGTTTCCCTACGTCACCTTCCCGGGCAGGAATAAGCCTATCTACACGAAGGGGCAGGCATAAGCCCCCACCTGACCTAGGGGGCGGGGGGAGAGCGGGGAATCCGGGGTAGAAAACCCCTCTCCCGTCCCGGTTCGGGTTGTTGGGAACCACGGGGCCAGATCCTCCTAAGCAACAGCCGCCCAGACACTCCGTTCTCCGCTAGGAAGCGCCGATCGGGAGCTGGGCTGAAACTGACTAGAGTATTGTCTTTGATGTAAGGAGAGTGACCTGAATGTAACCTGCTAGCCACGGAGCCCGCTCATTGGGTAAGACGCGAGTCAACTAAGGTTGTGTTGACTGTAAACGTATTCTTGGAAGACTGGTAGTTCCGATCTAATCATTGTATAAACAAATAAAGCGCCTTATTTGGGCATACAAAGGCGTGTGGTCTTTCCTATTGTACTGCGAGCCGACACGAGCTGTATTGCTCTGCCGGTTAACCCTAGAGTTGCCGAACTCACGCAAAGGATCCAGTTGCTGATCCTTCACAAATGACATTTTATATTTCTTGCTCTCGGTATTCCACAGGATTAAGAACATATGACTACATATCTATTGGTTTATGACCATATAAAGGTCCAACTATATGGTGCGTGAGGGGGCGATAGTTGTTCAATTACGTTAGCCATATTACAGATCATGCCCATCTGGCATTCTGTTATCATAGTATATTATTTCTAAATCACTCTAGATTAATGACTGAAATATGAACAGTTCCATATATTAAATCTAATTTGAATTGTCACATGAAACAGCTGGCTGACACTAGCATATCAGTTTCTGCAGATACAAAATGATTGTTCCTAATCTAACGCCTTGCTCTGCAAGTTGTTACAGTACCAGAAATGAATTCAGCCATGCATTTCATGATGTTTCTGCACCGAACCGTTTGTATTCTGAATAACTAGAAATATGAAGACTTTGCATGAAAGCTAAGAGCTTTGGCCAATGTACAAACTTTTGTTAAACCCTCAGGGTTGACTAGTATGCAGGCCAATTGTGAGGGTTGTACTATGGTGTATTACCGTACAAAAATGTTGTTAATTCTCTGAGGTGGAACGAATCCAAACTACTTCATCTCGGATGGCAGAATTAACATTTCTAACATAAGGAGCAGTGCACAACTGTGATAATATATACCGGTAATGTGATTGTATAAACTGATGAATGTCAAGAGCATAACATTTCTTTCTTTCTTTCTTTCTTTCTTTCTTAGTAATGGTCTTATGCTTGAGTACAATGGAACTCCTAAATGGCTTGATGGATTTTGCTGAATCTTTTAAAAATCACTGCATTGAAAATGTATTATCTTAGGTATGGCCACACCTGCCTTCCTTTTAGCAGTATTATCTTAAATGATAATGAAATGTAAACAATGATTAATAGAAAATTCTCTCCATTTTGTAACATTTACATTGGCTCCAGTCTTCCTCAAGTTAGTGTTTAGAGACAGAGGTTTTGATCCAAGGCCAGCTCTAACACTCATACAATAGGTATTTAGTTCTGTCTTCTTTAAGATTATATTCTCAAGCACCTTTGAGGAGTGAGTTGCATTTAAACTGGCTCCAAATGGCATCTTCTAAAAGTATCAATAGCTGGGAATTGCACTAAAGAGTGATACCCAATTACAGCACTTTTCAATTGATGAAAAGAGAATTAAGCAGGTTTCCTGGCATTTCCAAATCTCATCTCTTTGATTAGTTGTGACCAAAAGAACATCCTGATTCCTGAGACAGCAGTTCATGTTTTTGCAACAAAAGAATTCAAGAATCTACGAGATCCCATAGGTGATGTTAACGCAACTCATGCATTTGTGATTTCTGTCAGAGGCTTTCATAGTCCATTTAATTCTTGAATTACCTCTTTACATTAATTTAATTTGCTTTCCAAGCTATAGAATTAAACTGTGAAGAAAAGAGCCTTTCGGGGTTCACACACACACACACACACACACACACACACACACTCACCTCATGTGTGAACCGGCTGGGGTGGGTGGGGTGTGCATAGTTAGCGTGTGGAGAAAGGGGCCTTTGGGGGTTCCTGCATGCATGCACACACACAACACCCCCTCATGTGTGAAGGCTGGGGTGTGTGTGCATAGTTCCTCTTGAATGGGTGGCGCCTGGAAGTCCAGAGGAGCCAGGCTGAAAGCTTGCATATGTAAATGTAGTTCAAAGCCATGAGCCATGAGTCCCCCCTCCCTTGCCTGGCCAGGTGAAGTTCTTTCTAATTGGCTGAGAGGCAGCAGAGTTACAAGGAGGAGGGGAGGGGGGGAAAGGTATATTTCCCAAAGCGTGGGTTTTGGTCTTTGTTCTACCCGGCTGTGGTAATGGCGGTAAGCCAAGGACCCCAGGCAGCTCCTGGTGAAATTAGCTGGATTGAGGGCTCTAGTAAAGGCAAGCCTTGTGGGAGTTTTACCCATCTCGGACCTTCGGGTAGGTGTGGTAATCTCCCTCGGGCAGCGAGGCTGTGCTGGATTTAACCCTTGAAGAGAACACCCTCAGGTAACAGGTGTGTGCCTGAGAGATATTAAGGAATCAGGTTTTATTGTTTTGCAGCTTTACTGTGTACTAAAGTGGCTCTCTCTTTATTTTGTGTGCTTCTCTCATTTCCCTAATCTTGTTGCAAAATGCTACCAGAATAAACCTTGTCCTGGTTTTACCCCACATGGGTGTTGTGGATTGCTCTGTGGCTTCAGTATTCTAAATCCAGGTTACAGAATTAAAGGCGAGTCCTTGAACAGAGATCCAAGTAGGGTTGCAGACAGCTGAGGCTGGCAATCTGGTACCTTGAGATCTCTGGTGGTCTTGGTTCCTTTGGGGGTAGGAAAGGGTGGGGGTGTGGCGGGCCAGCCAGCCCCCCCTTCCTCCACATAAACATTTAGCATAAGAAAAGGGCAACACGTGTTCCAAAAGGCTGTGGGATGCTAAACCTAAGCTGACTATTCCACTGACAGCTGGAAAGATTAATTGATATATCTTTCTAGCCACAAATAATATATATAAATACTATATATATATATATATATATATATATATATAACCTATATATATATATAGTATTTATTATGATCTATTTTTACTGGAGAATGTTGAGATAAATGAATGGCCTGAGAATGTGGCAAAGCCACATTCGTAATAAGATGCGGCAGTCCACCACCAGTGCCACAAGTGAGCCCTGCAGTGGTGCCGTAGTGTGGGCTGATGCACCAACTGCAGCTGCAGCCATAGAAAGCTCTCATGTGACTTAGGAACGGACTACGGGGGCATGAACATGGGTAAGGAGGGCAGATATGGGGACAATCACCTATACGCCACCACTTTATGAAGGTTATGCTGATGCCCACTTCGATGCCTGGCGATTTTACAAGAGGATCGATTGAACCAGCAGCAGAGCAAGGCAGTGTAGTGTTTATGATGGATATATTCCTATCTTCAGCCAGGATTCCGGAAGATAAGCAGCCTCTTTAATTGCAGGCTAGTCTATCCTAGTTGTTATACTGGACGAACAGGGCAAAAGGCACCCCTTGCAGGAAGAACCAGGGATTGGTTGACTGTATGCATACATGGAGTCAAAGCTGCTAAAACTCCAGCCTTCCCTGGTGGGGCTGATGGGTATTGTAGTCCACAACATTTGGAGGGCACCAGGTTGGAGAAATCTCAGTCCTTTGGGTCTGTTGTTTCAGAGGGATCCAGAGCACAAGGACATAACAGGCAGATACGCACTGGATGCTACTGTAGTTATACTGGTATACTATTGCATCTATAGCCCTATTCAGGCATTCTGGAGGAGGCTCTCCTCTTCACAAAGTGGCTCTCCACATGTAGAGGGTGATGACGAGAGCGACATTGGAGGGGGACAGAGTTAGCTCTCCCCCCCTCCTCACGTGTTGAAGCAGCATGCTTTGGGAATGCCTGAACAGGACATACGTATATCTGGAGTGTAAAAGCTCAAATTTAGATGAACATTTTGTGCAATTAAAAACCTGTTCTTTCCTGTACAAGTAAACACTTGTACCAGTGCACAGGGTTCTGGCAATGGCCCTGAAAGACATATCTCTGCTGTTTGACCTTTATGGACTTTTAGCAAAGGTCAAAGAACATATAGCGTATGGGGAGAGCTACATTTTCTAGGATTCCTGGGAGCATTTTCCTTTGTTTTACCCTAATGTGGCTGTATATACTGCATAACCACATTTTACTCCTGCTTTTGAGGACCAAACTACATAAGGTGGTTGAAAGAATGCACGAGGGGGTGCCACTGAGTCCTTCTGCAGAGACCCGCCCGCCTCCACTGCTGGCTAAGCATATGCTGCCACAGCCTCCCAGATGCACTTTCAATGGTCATATGAAGGGGCTGACCATGCATACAGATATGCAGAGTTCCTCCACATGAGGGGAGATCCTCATTGGCCCAGGATGCCTCTGGCATGGAGGAGTTCTGCATCAGTACGCGCACGTGGCTTCTTCACATGTCTGCTGAATGCGTGCGTAAGTGGTAATGGAACGTGGGAAGTTGCCTTATTCCAAGTCAGACCCTTGGTCCATCTAGCCCAGTGTTGTCAACACTGACTAGCAGAGGCTCTCAAGGGTTCCAGGCAGGAGTTTTTCCAGCCCTACCTGGAGATGCCGGGGATTGAACCTGGGGGACCTTATGCATACAAAGCAAGTGCTCAGCCACTGAGCCATGGCCCTCTCTGTGGCAGTGGTGGAAGGCAAGCCAGGAGCATGTTGGCATTGGCAGCAGGGGCATCTGGCACAATCCTGTGACCCACTCAGCCTTCTTCCAATGTGTGAGGGGGTTCAAATGAAACCCCACCCCATTTGATGCTCAATCATACATAGTTTGTTCCTGATTTTTTTTTTTTTTTAAACAAAATGCCTCTACAGAGGCTGTAAATCAAAATTGGAAAGTTGGCACAGTGGGCGCGTTTGCCCGTCACACTAAGCTACCCTGAGAAGAAGCCAACGGTGGGCGGGTGGCTTGTCCGTTACTTCCGACAGATGATCACCCACTCGACGGATTCCCATGGCTTGTTTGTTTCTCAGTCCCTCTCAGTCCTCCAGGCTTCTGCCGGCCTGTGTTCTCAGTGGCCTTCGTGGCAGAAATCCTCGTTTCCTCGTTCAGACGTCACGCTAAACCACCCTGAGAAAAGCCACCATGAACAACCCTACTACAAGCCTTGGTTTCTCAGGGTGGCTTGTTGGAGCAAAACTACTTTCAACAGGAAAACTGCTACAGGTTCAGATGTCATGCCAAGCCACTACGCAACCACCCACGATGACAACCTACCGTGGCTTAGCATGAGGTGCGAATCCTCTCTCTCTCTCTCTCTCTCTCTCTCTGTGTATGTGTTCCTGTTCTTAATCTTTTCTTATTGTTTATCAGCTACAAGTTATCCTCACCAGCTGCTTTTCATCCTGTAGTGGAAAAGATATGGGGGGGGGGGAATATGAGTGCCAGAACCTTTTCTCCTATGGGGCAAAAAGCAACTTGGTGGGGTAACTTTTAGTGGATAAATGCCATACAGACACCTCCAGTGATCTTCTGCTAGTTACATTTTGTGAAAGAAAGAAAAAAATGTTTCAAAAGATGGAAGAAGTGAAGGGGAAACATGATGGGAGGGCTGCAAATGAAAGATGGCAATGATTGGACCCAGTGTAAAATGTTGTGAATGAGGCAGTATGATTGCACAATTAACGCCTCATCTAGAAGTACCTGAATGCCATGAGTAGATTGGTCCTGAGCTGCATGTTCCAGCAGAGCTCATCACCCTGGAATGAGGCACTAATTTAGCTGCCCAGGCCTCATTGGCTCCAGCCTTCCTGCGCAAGGAAGCCTGAAAATGCTGCTGGCAAATGTACCCCCCTGCAGGTTGACTGATCTTCACAGAGTTCATGCTCTGGCTAGATTTTAAACAAGACCCTTCCCAAACAATGGTCATGCCATTGTGGCTACAAGAGAGAGGGCCTTCTCAGTGATGGCACCCCATTTATGGAAAAAACTTCCCAAAGAGGTTTACCTGGCACCTACATTGTTTTCAGTGCCAGGCAAAGACCTTCCTTTTCTCCCAGGCATTTTAAAGATCTAGTTCTACATTAATATGGCTGTTTTATCCATTCCTGTGCTGTTTGTTGTTTTGCATTATATTGTATTTTAGTCTTTTAAATATTTGTATTGTTTTTAACATTTTAAACTGTGTTTTAAAAAAGGCATTTTAGTTTTTTAACTGGTTATAATCTGCCCAGAGAACATTAGCTATTGTGTGGATTAGAAATGCACTAAATAAATGCTATCTTTATTATAATATAGCCCCTTTAAGTTGGACAGAAACACCACCACCACGAAGCCAGGCTTCTTCTGTCTTTTATGTGTAAGATCATTACTCACGGTAATGTGAAACATTGTGTAATGAAAGAGCTTGTCATACCTTAACCTATTTTATGCTACAACCGTGTTTTCAGCTGCATCTCGTTTATGGAAATGAAATAGGCCAGAACTACTGGCACCAAGTAATTAGTCTTGCACCCAGGAGGGGCTTGATTGCGGTTTGTCAATCACCCCGCAGCTATTTCCTGGAGGGGTTGGTGTTGCAATGCTGATGTAGCCCACAAGAAACTACTCTTGCTTTGCAAAACAGATCACAGTGGCAGCTCGCCCTGTGTAATTAACAAATGAAGTATGGAGCAAGGAGCAAAGTGATTTTGGCAAGAACGTCCCTGTTCAGATCTGATGTTGAGTAAGAATCAATGCATTAAAATATCAGGACAAACTCTTTCCTCCTTAACTCAGGATTAATTAGGTGGCGATTGCTGAGCTCCTATGGGAGAAATGAGGAAAAGATAACACCCTGATCTCTCTGCCTCACTCCTTATCCTTGTCAGACTTTCTGTAAGGGTGACGAGTTTCGCCAGAACTGCAACAACAAAGGCAGGATGTGTGCCTATGTAACTAACACCCCAGTCCTAAATAGGTTGTCTTGATGTTAAGTACCATGGATTCCAGCACAGTTTACTTCCCAATAAATGTTCTTAATATTGCAGCTGAAGAGAATGAATATAAGAACTTTGGCACTGAGTGGGAGAGGAATTCGTGGGCCATCCTTGCCAACTTCCTTTTTCTGTGGCAGGTTGCTGAATAGCCATTACAGAGATGTCTGTCTACTTTTGTCCTTGAAGGAAGGATGGTCTACAGCAGTGTTCTCCAACCTTGGGTCCCCAGATGTTTTTGGCCTACAGCGTAGCTGGCTGGGGCATGCTGGGAGTTGTAGGCCAAAAACATCTGGGGACCCAAGGTTGGAGAACACTGGTCTACAGCTTCTCCAGGCAACTTGTTTACTGTATTTTGAGGAATTCAACAAGAAATAATCACCCAGCCGCTGTGTTCACACCATCCACTTGAACTTATCCTGCATTTTGCCTATCCCACTGCTTCATTTTTATGTCTCTACATGCTACTACCAACCTTTCTTAATTTAGGATGGCAATGAACAAATATTTGACTTCATACCTATTTATGGATCCTACAAATATGGGTCTGGATCCAGAATCTGCCTTCCATGAGAGGAAGGGATCTTCCACGAGAATGGCTCCGCTCATGGAAGGTCCCTCCATCCAATTTTTGGGGATCCCCCACTCCCCCCCCACAGCTCACTCCATTCAGCAGCATCTGCTTACTCTCTGTGTAGTATTTTCATGGGATGGAAGGGCTGCTGTGGAAAGGAGGGGGCAGGGAAGTCCACTTGCATAGCTGATCCAGTGTAGATCTGGATCCATGGGTTGTAACAAACTGGGTTTTTTTTTAAAGGCACTCAAAAAGATGCCAATTACATATGGGTGGTCTCTTGAGCCAGTTTACATGTTACTCACCATGGCAATTGGTGAGTGAGCTTCCTGCCATTCATCCATAAAGTCTACTGCATGAGTTGGGGCCCTTTCCAGGGCTGGTCCCTACCATTAGGCAGAGTGAGGAGGCTGCCTTTGGCAGAAGATTTTTGGTGTTGTCATCATGGGAAGGGAGCAAGTTGTCAGTTACTAATTTATTATTATTGGGCTGGATCCAGACTTAGTCATACTTAGAGCAGACCCATTGAAATCAATGGGACTTATGTTATGCATATTTTTACTGCCAGGGAATGGGGAGAGGTGTTTGTGGAATTTTCTGCTTCAGGTGCTAAGCTACTATGCCCTGTGTGTGTGTGCGCGCGTGCATTTGCTGCTCTGCCTCAGGCAGAAAAATATCTTCGTCCAGCTCTGACTGTTACACTGTGGATACTATGCCTCCACCCCATTGGACAGTGCCATTGGCATACATCACACAGGCAGGGAAACTTACAACCTGATGGTCCTGACCCATGCCATGAGTTGTGAAAAATAATACAGCTCAAACTCAACACAAGGATGGTCATCTCCGTGGCAAGGATAATGTCTAGACAGTCTCTGTTCACACCACTGCAGGATATTTCACATTTTGTCTTTTAAACATAATTCTTGTTATGCTTGTACAAAGGCACCATTGTGCTAAAGCAGTCAGGTGAAAATGTTGCATCTTGGCAGATTTCCATCAAGTTCTCCATTGGGGAGTTATGGGATTTGGCTGTTCTTCCACAAACCACCCCAAGATTTTTTTTTAAAAAGGAGACAGGAGATTTTGGCAACACACTCACAAATCGACATGAGATTTAAAGGTGGGAGGTAACTGGAAGGGGGGGAACTGTGGAGGAAAGCAGAGTGAGGCAGGGAAGAGGAGGAGGACTAGCAAAGAAGAGATCATTCCTCAAAGCGTTGTGATTGAGAACTCAGTGGAGTTTGCAGCTGGTAAGGCAGTGACATACCTGTTTAAAGAGGAACTGCAGATTGCAAAACAATGGAGAAGAAGGGGATGAACTGAAACAAAATAGGCAACATAGTGAAAACAGTAAGAGCGAATTCTAGAGTAAGGGAAGAAGATTGTGTGAAAGGGGGGGTCATTGTGATGTTGTTCCGTTTTACTGTTTCTTCTTATTTTACCGTTGTTGCTGTGAACTGTGATTGTTTAGTGTTATATTGTATTATATTGTAATATATATATATATATATATATATTCTGAGAGATTTTATTATATTAAGTGACATACAAGTATTACTAATAAACAAGCAAACAAACAAACAAGCAAACAAACAAGCCCAGCCACACCCCAGCTAGGATCCCAAAAGCCCCTTGCATGAGTGGAAGGCTGTTTCACTCATGCAAAGGCAGGTCCCTGATTTCTGCCAATTCCCCTCTCTACTAGGGAGAGGAAGTGAGGCAGGTGGCTACCAGGATGAGGGCCTTTTCTGCTGTGGCACCCTGGTTGTGGAATGAGCTCCCCAAAGCGGCTCACCTGGCGCCTACTTTGTACTCTTTCCGGCGCCAGGTGAAGACCTTTCTATTCTCCCAGGCATTTAAATCATTTTAATCATCTTAATTATTTTAATCTTGTAGCTGTTTTTAACTCTGCTGCTAGCTCTGCTGTTTGTTTTTAATCTGTGGTTTTAAGTTTTATATTTATTTTATATTGTATTTTATGGTTTTAACTGTTGTAAACCGCCCAGAGAGCTTCGGCTATTGGGCGGTATAAAAATGTATTAAATAAATAAATACCTACAGCCTTGCCCTGTGTCACCTCCCAGTGTTCCAAAGGGTCCCCCCTGACCTCCAGGGGCAGCATTTTAGGGGTAAAAGGGCAGCAGCAGGAAGGAGGAGGTGGGAAAGCCCAGTTGTGTGAGCAGAACTTCTCTGGATCCAAACCTACTCCTTTCTATGTTTGCAAATGCCCCCCCCCCCCAGTTAAAAATGGTCTACCAGTCTGTGGAATCTGCACGACTCAAAAAAAAAAAGCCAGTCTGCTGTGGAATCTGCAGGTTGGATTCATAGAAATCTGAATTCAACATCCTAGAGCCAAAGCTAAAGCTTTTGTTTGAAACAAACTACTGTTCTTGCAAAGGGTGAAATTCATTCTAAGGGTCAAAGCTGAGTTGTCAGGAGACACCTCAAATCAAAACCAGAACAGTGTACTGTGAACTTCCTTCTGGCTCCTCAGGAACATGGGCTAAGAATTTGGGGGGGCCTTTGGCCAAGACACCCTCAATAGGGCTCCCTCCCTCCGTGAGTCCACCTTCTCACCGCCACATGGTCACCAGCCAGCTGCTCTTGCCGCTCGTCCTCTTTTGCTGCCACTTGCTTCCTGCTTGACAGGCAGTGAGCAAGCAAGCAAGCAAGCAGTGGCATCTGCTATTCCTCCTCTTCTCATCACCTCCATTATCTGGGCCAGAGTGAGAGGCAGCTGAACAAGCAGGTTGCAAACGGCGAAGAGGAGGGGCAACTCCTCCAGGGGGTTCTTGTCAGCGGGGCCCTTCTGGTGTGTGGGTCATTGGCAGGTGCCCAGCCATGCCTACCCTTGATGCCAGCACTTTGTTTATTCTCTGTGGCAGCCCTACTTCATATCTGGTTCAGCAGTTCTTTTCCCATGCTTACTAGTGTGTTCCATATTGTGTCAGTGTTACTTTTATAGATCCCACCTTTTGCTCAGTCCCATATACATCCCAGTGTTTGTGCCAGCCAGAAAAATAACTGCGTACAAAGCATTTTTTTTTTTTTAAAGGTGCTTGCAGTAGAAAAGTTCACACCTGGAACAACCAGCAGATTGTTTTTTGGCATCTGATAAACACTCTGAAGCAAGAAATGCTTTTTTTTTTTTGGACAGGCTGTATTTGGATGTTGAAATGTTCCATACTGTTGACAGATCCCTTCTGCCAGTTTGCCTGCTTGCTCTGACACCTGCACAATCAACAGCCCTCATGCTCCTTTCAGTGTAATTAAAACGGGGGCATGACTTACTGTGATGTGCTCCAAAAATTGAGTCAAATGGGAAGGAGTCTGGATCAGGAGCCGCTAAGCCAGAGTTTGCCCACGTTCACTGGTTTGGAGCCAAGCAAATAAAATGATGGGGTGAAATGAACTGTGCTGAGTAGGTCACCTGGATTAGATTGACAGCCCGCTCCTGTGTCGAAGTGCATTCATTTTGCATTAAGTAAACATGTTCCTTAATTTATTGCATTAAGTAAACATGTTCCTTAATTTAATTTACTTCTTCCCAGTGCAGTGCGAAGATTACTGGTTGGGCACAACCGCTGTTACAGTTTGTTTCTGGGAAGAGTACTAGGACGACATCTTTGCCTCAGCATAAAATGCATCTTAGGTGAATATAAAACCTATGTTGTGTTTGCTTACCTAGCTAGGCTATGCACATGGTCTAGTATTTGCTACATTTCTCTTTGACTTGGTTCATAGGAACATCGGAAGCTGCCTTATACTGAGTCAGACCCTTGGTCCATCTAGCCCAGTATTGTCGACACTGATTGGCAGTGGCTTTCCAGGGTTACAGGCAGGATTCTTTCCTCACCCTACTTAGAGATAGCGGTGATTGAACCTGGGACCTTCTGCATGCAAAGCAGGTGCTCTGCCACTGAGCCATGGCCTTCCTACAGTTCAGACACTGTAAAATCGAGGGCTGTGACCAATGTTTGCCCATTTCAGTTTTAGCAACAAGTACAGCACCTTTGAGGGGGGCAGAAATGAATGTCCTCGCACCATACCAAATGGAGGAGAGAAGAAGAGCTGGGTGTCATTAGCATATAAGACCCATGGTGAAAAATTAATTGAGACATGGAAGCGTGATAAAAGCCCTCTGCCAATGTAATCCATTGACATTATCAATGAGTGGAGGGATGTGTTGGTTTTTGACCACCGTCTCCTCACTCCGAAATGCCACACATCCATCCGGTCTTGTGCACAGACCTTGTACAGATACATTCAAGTTGTATGTTTTCGGATCTCTGTCCACTTCTCCCGTACTCTGCATTCTCGCAAGGGACAAAGATGCTGCATGCAGATCTGGCATGATGGCCATAGCAACAGCAGGAGGATAAGGCCCAGTTCAGATGTATGTTTAGCATTATGAAAATGTGCTGCAGTGAGCTTCGGTTTCACTTGCTCCTTCGTGCCTTCCTAGGGTGGCCATGTGCCCCCTTTTTTGCAGAGGACAGTCCTCTATTTGAAGGACTGCCAGAGGGCTGTCCTCCATTTTAATATGTCCTCTATTTGAAGGTCCGCATCCAGTATAAAGATAAAGTACCTCAGAAGGAAGAGCTGGGCCTTTACGTTGCCCATCAAAAATTAGCACCTGGACAGCACACAGGTCACCTGGTCATAGTCTTCTACACTATGGTGAGATAGATACACTGTATTTCAATCATCATCATCATCATCATCATCATCATCATCATCATCATCATCTAAATGTGCATCTATAATATAAATTATCATATGCAAATTCAATGCAAATAGGTATCCCCTTTTGCCCTCTTTTGGTGATGCATGTCCTCTTTTTGGGCAATTCACAAGTGGCCATCCTATCCCTTCCTTCTTCCATGTGGCAGTGAGGAGGAGTTTGGAAGCTTTGGCTTTCATTTTCAATTATCCACAGGTTGCTGTGTTACCCAAACCCAACAAACTGGTTAATCTTAACTATGGTTTGTTAAAATAAGTTAGCTTCAAAGCATGGCTTGTTTCAAAAAAAGATAGTTAAGATTAACTGGTTTAGGGTTTGGACATAAGGAAGCAATTGAAATTGGAAGCAAAGGCATCTGATATCCTAGCGGCTGCATTGTAGGAGGAGAGGAGAGGGGGGGCGTGTGTGTGTGAGTCCAAGAAGGGGCTAGTCTCATTCCCATAACGCTAAATGATGGTTTAGAGCAGGGGTAGCAACTTGTGGCTCTCCAAATGTTTTGGCCTACACCTCCCATCAGCCCTACCCAGCTTGCCAATGGTGGAGGATGATGGGAGTTTTAGCCACAACATCTGTAGGGCCACAGGTTGCCCACCCCTGCTTTAGAGTTTCATCTGAGCCCAGCCATTGTGAGTTGGTGACAGTGGACAGGAGAAAGAGAGGAAGAAGGGAGGAGAAGGGAGCTGAGGGGAGAAGAAAGCCCTGTGAATGTAGTAAGTCTTAAGATATTTATCTTAAGCCCATATGTGTTTTTCAGGACCATTCTTTCCCCCCAGTATGTATCCCATCACTCCTGAGTGACCCAAGACCAATCTACTTGGTCACATACATCAAGTACAACTTTCGTTTCACCATCATTGTATGGAAGAGATGTCCTTCCCCCAATATTTTCCAGAAAGATAATGATGCCCAATTAATTTCTGAAATAATTTGCTTACTGGCTTAATGTAAAATGGTGCCCTTTGGCAGACATTTGTTTTTTTGGATGGCTTGACTTTCATTTTAAGAGCTGGAAGCCATTATTTTTCCTGTGTGGCACTTTGAGGAAGGAGGTTTGCTGATGTGCAAAATCTCTGCCATTCCCTTTGAACCTACCGGTGCCCTAGCACTACAAACCATTCAGTAGATTACCTGCTGTGAAACTGCACCCACCCCAAAACAAAAGGAACTGTTCTTACAGTCAGCATGAAAATGAACTGATTAAAAAGGAAAGGCAAGCCGCATAAGCAGTATATCCCCCGTTAGCATTCAGAAGCAGCAGTTTCACCTGGAGGGGGGGGCAGACATTGAAAAGGACAGCAGATAAAAGGTGGCAAGGGCAAAAAAAACCCAGTGTGCCAAAGACTTTCTAAGCACACACTAGCATTTATTTACTGAACGATTTATTTAACTTTGTGAATTGGAGTGTGGAGACATTTTAAGCTGAGCAGCTTGCGAAAGGTGGGTGGGTAGCTGGCTGCAATTTTATGCAGAATATTGAGAGAATTTGACTGAAAATAAATGAGAAGGTGGTGCTGAGAATGGACGCAGGTGTGAACTGTAACACAAAGAAAGAAGCATATGCCACTCTAACAAATATTTCTTAGGGCATGTGTGCACCACGGGGCTATCTCCTGGGAGGAACGGAGAGAAACGATATATAGTAATATCTTGGATTGCAAGTAACTTGGACTGAGAGCGTTTTGCAAGACAAGCAATTTTTTAAAATTTTTTTTTGACTTGATAAACAAGCAAGGTCTTGCAAGACAATGTAGGGATGTAACCGCCCACCTCGAGCGGGACGTATCGGGCCGAAATCGGCCCCGCTCACGCCCGCCAGAGACTCACTTTGATATAAGAGTGTTTTGGATTACAAGCACGGTTCCGGAACGAGTTATGCTCGCAATCCAAGGTATTACTGTACTCCCCGGTTAATGTCCAAAGCCTAAGCATCTCTTCCTTCTGAAACATTGTGCTGCTGCTGTGCAGTAACCAGGTGTCCTACTTGACAGAGGGCTGTCCTCTGCTTGAAGGCGTCCTCTCTTTGAAGGGCCGCCCAGTCCCAAGTCCAGTTTAAAGATCAAGAACGCGTTACCCCCTGAATTGGATTTAGGCCACCATCTTCCCAATAGGTACTCTAAAGATCAAGGTTGCAATTATGCTGGCTTCTGTCTTATGAATATGCTCAATAATCTTGATCTGGTCCTTGTAAATGGAAGCTTGAAGGGTGACAGGCCCGGGGAATTTACATTCTTATCAAACTCTGGAGCATCCACCATAGATTATGTTATGATTTCTCATAAATTGTTGGATTTAGTATCGGATTTTAAGGTGGATTGCCGCCCAGAGAGTGACCATCTGCCTTTGGCCCTGAATGTGAAACTTAGAGACTTAAAAGTGTATGCAGACATTGAATTAGCATCATTGACTGCGGTTGATCTAAGATCCACCCGTATTAAGTGGTCTAGTAAACTTGATGAATCTCTGCAACAATTATTTCAGTCAGAGTCTTACATGCATTTCAGTTCCTCTCTTGTAACAGCAGACTCAATTGAGACTGTACTAGAGGTATATGGGAATTTGATACATTCTCTCCAAAAAAATTTAATATATCAAAAGCCAAGTAGAATCCACAATTCGGTTTATAATTCTAAACCTTGGTTCGATAAGGAATGTAGTGAGGAGAAAAATAGATTAGTAGCGAAATACAGAGCATATAGGGAGCAGAATTTGGCAAGGATCCCTGCAGACTGGTTTACGATGAAAAGAAAATACAAAGCCTTGATTAAGAGGAAAAAGCTTCAGGCGCAGAAAGAGCTATGGCAGCGTCTAATAACTGCATCCAAATTAAATGACTCAGCCTCCTTTTGGAGGATAGTTGCGCGAGGCTTGCATAGTTACTCTTCCAAACTTGATTCCTGTATTTCTGCGAATACCTGGGAATCATACTTTCAGAGCATTTTTGCAGTGACTCAAGAAAGTCACCAGGGACTGCAGGAAAGACTAGATTGTATGGAGGAATGGCTACCCGTATCTACTGCAGAAACCACCAAGTTGATTCAACAGTTAAAATCAGGTAAAGCCCCAGGCCCAGATAATATTTCATCTGACCTGCTTAAGGCCAACTTAGAGTGGTGGGCCCCTGTATTGGCATCTTTGTTTACATGGATTGACCATACAGCTTGTATCCCTGAAGACTGGGGTTTAGCCATCATTATCCCAGTATATAAGAAGGGGAACAGATCAGACCCAGCCAGTTACCGTCCAATTAGCTTGCTGAGTATTATTAGCAAACTATATGCTCGCCATCTGCTTGGAAAACTATTGGACTGGCTACATGCAGAAAACATTCTTGAAGAAGAACAGGCGGGGTTCAGATCTGGAAGGTCAACCATAGATCAAGGATTTATCCTTCAACATCTGGTAGACAAATATGCCTCACCAAAACATGGTGTCCTCTTTTCTGCTTTTATAGACTTTAAGTCAGCATTCGATCTAATCCCTAGAGATAAACTTTGGGCCAAATTTGAGAATACCAACATTGACAGGAGATTATTACTGCTTATGCGTCGTCTGTATGGAAATACTAGGCTACGGGTGAACTGTAACCAGGCTGGGGTTCTGTCTAGGCCAGTTTCCACCTTTAATGGAGTTAAGCAGGGTTGTATTTTAGCCCCCACGTTGTTTAATTTTTATATTAATTCAATTGTGGCAAGTTTATCAAACCCTGATTTTCATCCACCCAAGTTAGCTACCCGCTCTCTTTCAATTCTCCTTTACGCTGACGATGCGGTGTTACTGTCTCTATCCAGTATTGGGCTAAGGCGACTTTTGAGGGCCTTGCAATCATACTGTAATGAGGAACGGCTGACAATCAACTATTCAAAGACTAAAGTGTTGGTTTTTAGTAGGAGGAGAATCAAGCACAAATGGTCAATTAATGGGAACCTTTTAGAACAGGTGTCAAGTTACAAATACTTAGGAATAATGTTTCATACTTCTGGATCCTGGCTTTCTCAAATAAATAATGCTGCAGCTAATGCACGGAGGAGTGCTGCAGCACTGATAAGATTTTTCTATACTAAAGGCGGGCAATATATCCCCTCCGTGATTCAAGTATTTGTGGCTAAAATTGTTGCACAAATGTTGTACGGTTCCCAATTGTGTGCCTATTACAACTTTCGTCCCCTAGAAATTATTCAGACAAAGTTCCTAAGAGCCATATTTTCAGTTCCTCATTGTGTCCCCAACATAACTTTGCGACTGGAGGCTGGTTTAATCCCTATTGAAGCTCGTGCCAAGGTATATATGATAAACTACTGGCTAAAACTTGTTTTTTCACCAGTAGGACTTGCACCACTGATTCTGTTGGACTCCTTTCAATCGAAGTGGAAAAGGCACCTGCTTAAAGAACTGTTATTAATGGGACTCTCCCCCAACACCTTAATAGCGCTGGGTTACTCCAAAGCCAAAGCAGTTGTTAAGCAGAGAATCTGGGACATAGAATTACAAGATCATTTAAGTGCATTGCCCAAATTTAGTGGGATAGGTATTAAGATTTTTGACCCCCCTTCATATCTGGCCAATTTAACTTTTCCCAAGCTCAGAAAAGCTTTTACTTTGGCCCGATTTAATGTCTTGCCTTCCATGCTTTTGGAGGGGAGATATCAAGGAATACCTTTCCAGGACCGTCTCTGTCCCTGTAATAATGGGGAAGTTGAATCCGTGGGTCATGTTCTTTTATACTGTTCCTTTTATCGGGACATTCGCAGAGAACTTATTTTACCTATTTTGTGTAAATTCCCAAGTAGATCAGAAGATCATTACATACTGCTGCTACTTTCTGACCAGATCCCCTCTATTACTAATAAAGTGGCCAAATTTTGTACAGCTGCCATAGCTTGCCGCACTTCCTTGTTAAGATAGTGATCCTTTATCCTGGTTATGGTTTTGTTTGTTTGTTTGTTGTTTTTAAATCTGATATAAATTTTATACACCTTGGAATGTATTATTGTTATAATGGTGCTTTGTACGTTATATGTTTGTATATTTGATACTGTTTTATTATTGGGAGCTGGTCGTTGACCGTAATAAATATATTCATTCATTCATTCATTCAAGATCAAGAACCACCAGAAGGAAGGGCTGGGCCGTGAAGGTGCCGTCCACACCGCAGCTAGCCTGCTGAGCTGAGCAGGCACACACATCTGGCCACAACCTTCCCCGTCCCCGCTATGGTAAGCTGTCCTTTATTTCTCTTTAAATTATAGTCATTATTTCTAAATGTGCCGTCTTATGAATTAGCATATGCAAACATTATGCAAAGGGTGCCCTCTTTTGTCCTCTCTTCTTAGTGAGGCATTTCCTCTTTTTTGGTGATGCTTCCTAATGCCCCCCCACCCCCGCCGCTTGTGGGGACGTACTTTGCCCACGCCATCTGCGGCAGCAAAATTACTCATGTAAGCCAGCTCCACAGAGCCAGGCTTTGTTTCAAGGAGTGGGCTGGCCCACCCCACCTGCGAATCTACTTGTGAGTAGATACCCTATGCCAGCCCTTCCCCAACCTGAAGCCCTCCAAATCTGTTGGACTACAACTCTCATCATCCCCAGCCAGATAGTAGGCAGGGGTCCAGCTGCAGGCTGGAGAATTTCCCTGCCCGCTGACCTGTTCTATTGAACCAGGGCAATAGGAGCCCATCATCAGGTGCTGAACTGCTGGCTGGGTAGCCTCCAAGCTGACATTTCAAATGGAGGGCAGCAGGGGCCTCTCAACCAATGGCTCTATTCATGAGTCAGTCAGTGGGTTCAGACAACACGATAACCCACACTCAAGGGTTGAGTATGGGTTGAGTGTGGGTTGTTGTTGAAAAGCTGGGTTATCGTGTTGTCTGAACCCAGCTGCGCTAACAAACCACGGTGAACAACCCACAGTTCACAACCCAACAACAAACCATGGGTTCTCTTCATGGGTTGTTCATGGTTAACAAGCCATGGCTTGGTAGCACGGCTGGTTCAGACAACACAGTAGCTCACATGTTAACAACAACCCACGGTTCAACAACAACCCACACCCAACCCATACTCAACCCTTGAGTGTGGGTTATTGTGTTGTCTGAAGCCACTCAGTATCACCAGCTGCTGCTTGAAAAGAGACCTTTGCAGCCAGAACATCCACACCCCAAAAAGACTAAATCAGGTGGCTGGCTGGAAAGCACTCCCAGTGCCACCAATTCACTCATGAGTAAAAATTGTTCCCAGTTAGCAGATCCAATAGAACATCGTTCCCCTTTAAAGGAGCATGAATGGGCAAGCCATGTGATACGTGAAAAAGCCACTATTTTTCTTTTACAAGCAGCCAAGTTGTGAATCTTCAGTTTTGAGCAAAGTGGTGGCTAGCTGGGGGTGGGGAATGGCTGCCTAACTTTCCCACTTCTGTTCATTTTCCCACTCAAAATCACCAACCCCCACCTCCAGCTGCATTCTCACCCCCATGATTACAGGTGTATGCTTGCTCTCCGCTGAAATGAATGGAATAAAATGAATAGAGCTGCCATTGAAATGAATGGAGGAGAGCGACAGGATTGCTTTGCACAGAATACTTGAAGTTACAGGTTCAACCCCTGGTATCAAGGATAGGCGTGTTGGGTTTTGCATAGGCAGAACGAGATTACCACCTGACATCGAGATTATCACCTGACCTGGTGGGTGTCTCTTGAGTTCAAGTACACAAGGTCTTTGGTCACGAGACATAGTCTCAAGATGATATGACTCAGCAACCTTGGACAGGTTTGGAATCAACATGTTGATGAATAGGTTATACAACTGGGGTGAGTAATATCCTATTTATATCCTTAAATAAACTCTTTAATCTTTATTAACTGCTGTTATCTCCTCCTTCCGCCTGCGTGACTGGGACTGAGGGTCACTGGCTAGGGAAGCTTTTGAACCCGGGTCAGTCCAGCTCTCACAAGGAGGCCTGGAAGGGACCCAGGAGAACCCTCTCTGGGCTAGATGGACCTTCTGATCCCAGGAGCTGGACTGGTTTGATGTTACATTTTCAATCAAAAGGGGTGGAAGACCCAAAGTTTCCCTGGCTTGGAATCCTCAAATACAAGCCTCTAGCCCTGCCCTGGAAACCTCACCTTAAAGCAGTGTTCTCCAACCTTGGGTCCCCAGAGGTTTTTGGCCTACAACTCCCAGCATACCCCAGCCAGCTATGCCGGCTGGGGCATGCTGGAAGTTGTAGGCCAAAAACATCTGGGGACCCAAGGTTGGAGAACACTGCCTTAAAGGTGTGAATACAGAAATGCAGAGCCAGTGTGGTGTAGTGGTTAGAGTGTTGGACTGGGACTCTGGAGATCCAGGTTCTAGTCCCCGCTCGGCCATGAAACTCACTGGGTGACTTTGGGCCAGTCACTGACTCTCAGCCTAACCTACCTCACAGGGTTGTTGTGAGGATAAAATGGAGAGGAGGAGGAGGATTATGTAAGCCGCCTTGGGTTCCTTGAAGGAAAAAAGGCGGGGTATAATATAATAATAAATAAATAAATAAATAAATGCAATGGTAGGACTCCCTCTTATATGTTGAATTTGGCACTCTTAATTCACAGGCAGAAGCATTCCTGGCTTCTTCTGTGCTGGCAAAAAACGGTGTTGATGTTTGTTGGGCTATGAAGTTACAGCTCAATCCCACTCAGCTCAGGCAAAACCCTGAATTTCCGCAGATGTTAATGTGGTTGCATGAATTTCATAGCCCAGAAGTTGTTTCTTGCTGTAAGCAGATAAAGGCATCACTTTCCCTTTGATTGCAGAAGGCAATTTTTATAAACCTGTCAGCCTTATCTTGGGTCATAAATAGAACTTTTTACAATTTCCTCTGTTGCTTCTAAATCCCCTTCACATTTGTGAGTCTGATATGCTATTTCATTTGGAAGGTCAATAGTTCCTATTGCTACGGAGTGAGGGAAAATCCTATACAACCAGAGATCATGTCCTGAGCTATATATGAATGCTCATATTTTCTGACAGTTCCATTTCCTCCTGCCATCTGTGTCCCGATTCCGCCCCCCTCTCTTTTTTTGTTAATGTTACATCAGCAATTTCATTTTATTACCCTAAGTTAAAACTCCAGAGCAGGATGTTTAGTGTGGTAGCAATTTCATATGCAGGCTGCAACGAAAGCAGAGTGTCTTACGACCTCAGATAAAAAGGCAAGTGGAGCTGAGCCGTAACTCAGTAATGAGAGAAAGTTTCCTTAGTTGAATGAAAGCCTTTTTAAGGTCAGTGATGACGTGTGGCCAAAAATAACTAGAATTATATGAATTTCACAGGCCTAAGTCGTGCAGTTGCAGACAGAGGACTTCTCGGTTGCACGTGTGCAAAAAGAAGATATTTCAGTATGGGATTATCTCTGTCAGGGGAGCAGAGAGAGGCCTTTGGGGATTGTCTCACTGGAAAAGCCAATGGTACTTCGACATGGTTTCATTGCATGTGCCTCAGTTTTGCCCCTGAACTTGACCATACGTTAGGTCAGCGTATCTGTCTGTCATCTAGCTCCCTAGGGCAGGAGTGGAGAAACCTCTTTCAGCTCAAGAGCTGAATTCAATTTTGGAAAAGCTCGGGGGGCGGGGCGGGGGGAGCACAGTCCAGTCGAGGGCTGGGGCGGAAGGCAAAGGGGTGGGGCCAAAAATACCTTCATATTTTAGCTTTCTTGCTGGCAGTAACTCAGCCTTAGGAGAGGCATTTCGATCTTTTAGAAAGTGGGGGGAAACTGCACAAAAGCCGGAAGACCACCAAACGATTGGGCAGGGGCATGGCTATTTGGGAAGCCCCGGAGGGCCAGATTTGGACCCTAGGTGGGCCAGATTTTGGCCTGTGGGCCTGAGGTTGCCCACCCCTGCCCTAAAGCCTACAGCATCTCGGCCCAATTTCAGAAGCCCAGTGGAAATGTTCAGGCCCCTGGTGACAGTGAAAGGCCCCTTCCCGTTGTGCAGTGAGGAAGAGGGAGAGAAAAGGGAATGTAAGAAAAAGAGACAGAAAAGAGAGTGAAAGAAGGGGAAGAGGGGATGGCAGAAAGAGAGAGGGGGGGATGGCCCTTCCCACTGCTGACTCCTGCCCTCCCACCCCTGGCATGCAGTCCCTGGTTAATTACCCCTGAAGGAATGTGGCCCTTGCTTGAAAAAGGTCCGCACTCCAGTATGAAAAACCTGCCCTTTCTCATACTCACGTCCCATGTATTCAGTTTATAGCCATCAAATAGCTTGGTTCCCCCCCCCCACCCCCAAAACTATCTATGAAAGTTGCGAATACAGTGCCTTGCAGAAGTATGACCCTCCCTTGACTTTTACACATTTTGTTGTGTTACAACTTGGAATTGAAATGGATTTAATTGGCATTGTTACCACTTGATGTACACAAGATACGCAACACTGTGAAGGTGCAAAATATTTTTATTGTGGCACAAAAGTTAAGTAAACAAAAACAAACTGGCACTTGTTGGTTACATAAGTATCCACCCCTTTGCTGTGACATGCCTAAATAAGCTCTGGTGCAACCCATTGCCTCCAGAAGTCACACACTGTAGCTGAATGGAGTCCACCTGTGTGCAATTCCAGTGCCACATAATCTAAGATTAAGTACAGCTGTTTCTGGAAGGCCCCAGGGTTTGTTGGAGAGCATATCTAAACAAACAGCATCATGAAGACCAAGGAGCTATCAAAACAACTCCACGATAAAGTTGTGCAGAAGCACCAATCAGGCTTGGGTTGTAAAAAATATCCCAAACTATGAACATCTCGCGAAGCACCATTAAATCCATGATTACAAAATGGAAAGAATATGGCTCAACTGCGACTGCCTAGAGAAGGCCGTCCACCAAAACTCAGTGACCGGGTAAGGAGGGCATTAGTCGGAGAAGCAACCAAGAGGCCAATGGTAACTCCGAAGTTGCTGCAGAGATCTTTAGCTGAGATGGGAGAAACCGTCCATGGGACAACTATCACCCGCATGCTCCACAAAGCTGGGCTTTATGGAAGAATGGTGAGAAGAAAGTCATTGTTGAAACAAACCCATATCAAAGCCCTTTGGAGTCTGCAAAAAGGCATGTGGGAGACACAGCAAACATGTGGGAAAAGTTTCTCTGGTCTGATAAGGCCAAAATGGAACTTTTGGGCCTTGCCACAAAACACTATGTGTGGCGCAGAGAACACCATCCCCACAGTGAAGCATGGTGGTGGCAGCATCATGTTGCAGGGATGCTTTTCTTCAGCAGGGACTGGGAAACTGGTCAGGATTGAGGGCAAGATGATTGATGAATGGAGCCAAATACAGAGCAATTCTAGAGGAAAACCTGTTTCAGTCTGCAAGGGACCTGGGACTGGGGCGGAGGTTCACCTTCCAGCAGGACAATGACCCTAAACACACAGTCAAAGTAACAGTGGAGTGGTTTAAAACCAAGAACCTGAAAGTCTAGACTTTGGCCCAGTCAAAGCCCAGACCTCACTCCGATTGAGAATCTGTGGTAAGACTTGAAAATTGCTGTTCACCAACAGTCCCCATTCAACCTGACATTGCTGGATCAATTTTGCCAGGAAGAATGGGCAAATGTTGCAGGATCCAGATGCTCAAAGCTGAAAGAGACTTAACCAAGAAGACTCACAGCTGCAATTGCTGCCAAAGGTGCTTCTACCAAGTATTAATTCGGGGGGGGGGATAATAATAATAATAATAATAATAATAATAATAATAATAATAATAATAATAATAATCAATTTCTATACCGCCTAATAGCCGAAGCTCTCTGGGCGGTTTACAACAATTATAAAATTACATAATAAAATACAATTATACAATAAAAATACAATTTTACAATAAAATACAGTATAAAAAATACAAACAATAAAAACAGCAAAAAATTTACACAAACATTTACGTAACTAGGGATGCCAGTTTTTCAGCTGGCCTCTATAACTGTGCCTTTAACAGCAGCTGGATTTGCAGATGATAAAACTCCACTGGCCAATTTCTACAAACCACGCTACTGCCAAAGGCACAAAAGTAAGCGTGTCTAGTTGTTGCTCTTTTAAATCCACACAGGGAACATCATTTTAGAAAAAAGCTTTAAAATCCTACAATGAGCAACTACTGTATATCAGGAAAATAAAGTGTACCATTGAACAGAGCCTCTGCTTACTCTTGGCTGTGAAATGTTTGCCCATTTATTCTATGCCTGGAGCCGGAGGTTTATGACAGTTATATCAGACCTGAACTTCATTGCAGCACAGGCAGCTGCTGATCTGGCTCCTGTATGAAATTCTGTAGCAACCATATGTCAAGACCAGTTGCATGCTGGGATAATCTACTTTGCAGTGCATCTGATCCAGTTATTACTTTTAAATAAAGGTTTATAAACCACCATTTTTTTCCCTTAGAAAGGTTTAAATGATTTGTTTGCAGATGACAGCATATCTATTCATTGTGTGGATGATTAACGGCAGCTTTGCCCAACCTGGCACCCCCCAGTTGTGTTGGACTGCAAGTCCCATAATGAGCAGCCAGCATTCCCAGCAAGTAAGCATTCCAAAGGCATTGCTGCTACTGTCAGTGTCACTCATGTTTGAATAACTCTTATGCCATGGATACATGAGAATCCAGGCGTATGCACTTATGGAGAAGAGTGCACCCCCTCTCCCGAACTTTCTTTAAACTCCTTAGAACCCAGGTTAGCGTGCATACCAAGTGGTCTATGCATGCCAGGGAAGGCCGGCTTTCAGACTAGGCAAAGAACTAAATCAACTCCATTTTGCAATGTATATGAGAACCAAGCAAAGAGAAGTTCAGAAACAGTCTGTTCCTTTTAAAAATAAAATGAAACATCAGACTAGCTCACTAAACTTACAGTACTGATCAAAATCCTAAGAGTAACTCCACTTTGGGGGTGGGGGAGAAGAGGCTTCCTAGCATGTCTTGCCTCTTTGCCAGCCAGTCAAAGACAACGATGGCCCACTTTGCATGATCACCGCTGCCCACTGCGGCTTGTTTAAGTCCTGGGGAGCCCTGGCACATGCCGGGCGGTTTTTGAATATTCATGCCACGGTGATGGCTTGTCATGTCATCCGAACTTGGGGACTATGGGTTATGCGAGGGTTAAACAACCCTCACCTAACCCATGGTCCCCAGGTTCGGATGACAAGACAAGCCACAGCTTGAATATTCAAAATGGCCACCCAACATGGTTTAAATAAGCCATGGTGGGCTGTCCGATTGTCTGAATGGTCTCAAAGAAAAGTTTTCACAACCACGGGTATTTCTATGGGGGCTGGGCAGCTCCCAAACAGGGAAGCTCAGACTGACCTTGGAGGACCTGCTCATGCAACCTTTAGGTGATTCCGGCAGGTTCCTAGTGAACATAAGGCTGAGTCAAGTCATAGAAGGAGGTGAAGGGTCAGCCTGGGAACGTGTAGAAATGCAGATTTTGGCCTATAGCTGCCTGGCCATGTCTGGGCATGTCCTTTTTTCAGAGATACTTCTCGAAAGGAGTGGGGAAGGTTGGATTTGTCACAGGTGTGTATGACAAAAGTAGGCAATTTGAACTCAGACAGAGTTCACACACCCCCAGGACTCTACAAATCTCTGAGCCCCCCCTTGCCCTTTTTGTTCCCAAAACTTACCTGGTAGTGGTAGTGATGTGAAACAGCCTCAGACCCTGTGCCAGAGCAACTTCCTGAGCACTAGGAATCCTGGGAAATATAGCTCCTGACGAGGGGTGGCATATGTGGAAGCTACATCACATTCCCATGTGCTTTAGTGGGTGTCCTGTTGCTGCTCACAAGAATCTGTGGACTGGGGCAAATGGATTTTAAAGATTATTGTAGATTATTATCATCTCTCTAGCCTGGCAGCAGCCAGGTCTGCCAGGCAACTCTAGACATTCATCTGAAGATGGGAACTGAACAAGCTACCTGAGCAGCTACCTGAAGGATCTCCTGTCTCCACATGTGCTTGTCCATACACTAACATCTTCATCAGAGACCCTTCACTGGGTTTCACTGCCATCTGAGTTATGACTAATGGCTACCTGGGAAAAGGGCCTTCTCAATGGTGGCACCCGAATTGTGGAATGCTCACCCCAGGGAGCCTGGCCTGGCACTTACTCTGATGTCATGTTGGCACCAGGCAAATACCTTCTTTAGGCCTTTTAATTGAATTTGATCCATTTTATCTTGGCTGGGTTTGTCATCTTTATGCTGCTTCTAGGGATTTTACTGTTTTTCATATAATTTGTATGTTTTTTAATTTATCCTATTGTATTTTGAAATCTGGTGAGCCACCCTGGGGATATTATTGAAGAGTGGGGTATAAATCCCTAAAATAAAATAAGCAACAACAAAACCACCACCCCCTTTAATTACTGCATGCATAATGCCCACTTGGGGGACTCGGAGGCAGATAGAGGGAGAACCCTGAGCTAATATTTGTTTACCACCAGCAGCACCAGAGGACTCCCAGAATACCAGCACTTGTGATGCTCCCTAACCTGCAGTATTGGAGCCTAAGTACTGCACAGCTGATTTGTAAGACATCATCATTTGGAGTAAGAAAAGAGTCATAAATACTGATATCCCACTTCCCCCCCCCCCCGTTTTCTTTTTGCTGCTGTGGCTAATTTAGACAGTTCTTCTGCTACTCACTCAAAAAAAGTGAATGAGGTCATACAGTAAGGACAAAGAGTAGAATTACAGCCTCTTTCCATGTGAGTAAATAAAACTGTTCTGGCCCACTCAAGATGAGACTTCGTTTTGAATTTCACCACTCTGTCGCTCCTGACGTTCATCATGAGTGTTTCCAAAATACTCCTAATGCCCTCAGAATGACATGAAGTCCTGCTTTTCTTTCCGTTACCTATTGGAAAGCTCTACCGGGAAGGTTCGGCGACAGCTGGATTGCTCATTAATCAGCACAGTTGGGTGTTTTGTTTTGTTTTTTTTCAAATGGCCTAGAACAGTTTATCTGCTTAAGTGTACAGTATGTGTAAAACGTGCCATTCTCTTGCAGAAGCTTGCAGTGGAAATCTTGGAACACAGACACCACCAATTAAAGATCTTCCAACGGTAGAATGTGGGAGAAAAGATAGATAGCACTACCATTTGTCAGATATTGTCCGTTAAGACAAGCACAGCAGCAATTTCGATTAGGAAATGGAAAGCTGTGAATCTGCTCTGGAGCCATTTACACCTTCTTGACATGATAAATCTAATAAGGTACCATCAGTGGGATGCACCTAACACAACTGGTTTCGATGAGGGAAAGGGAAGATAAGGAAACTACTGTTTTCTTGCACAATAAGGTTAACAGCACAATCCTATGCATGTCTACTCAGATGAAAGTCCCACTGAGTTCTAAAAGCTTTACTCCCAAGTAAGTTCACATAGGATCCCAGCCCAAGTGAGTGGCAATTTGATTGCAAGCATGTTTACCCAGAAGTAAATCCCTTTGTGCCAGCTTACAATTTTTTAATTTTATTTTATTTATTTAATTATATTTATACCCCGCCTATTTTCCTGCAAGGAACCCAAGGCGGCTTACATAATCCTCCTCTTCCTCCTCCTCTCCATTTTACCCTCACAACAACCCTGTGAGGTAGGTTAGGCTGAGAGTCAGTGACTGGCCCAAAGTCACCCAGTGAGTTTCATGGCCGGGCGGGGTGTTGTGCTAAAGTTGCCTGCGCTGGCGCTACATCAATGACTTAAGCATACTGGCGCCACTGGATACTGCCCTATATATCTTAATTTGATTGTAAATAATTTAGCTCAGAATGGGGGCAGTCACAAGGCCTGCTTCTTCCTTTGAATCTTGTCACAAATTTCCATCTGCTAGTTCTGATTCTATTATTTAAAAAAAATTTTTTTTTAGCACTTTGAACCATCTTGGTCAATGTCCCAAATGATACTCTCCCTCATCCTTCCCCTGTGTGTGATGGGGAAGCAAGCCTGCACCACCCCATTCCATCTGCCAGTCACACCTATTCTGCTGGACATTCAGACTGGGTTCACACAACACAACAACACCTCCTGGGTTGCTGCTCAGGAAGGGTTGTTGTGTTGTGCGAACCTGGACTGATTCCCACAGGGTGGCTAGTTTGAGGGCAACAAGCCATTTATTTATTTATTTTATTATATTTATATCCCGCCTTTTTTCCTGCAAGGAACCCAAGGCGGCTTACATAATCCTCCTCTCCACTTTATCCTCACAACAACCCTGTGAGGTAGGTTTGTTCTAGGGGTTGTTGTACCCACGATGGGTTGTCGTGTCATCCAATCCCGGGCAACTGACCCCATCGTGGGTACAGGGAACTTGCCAGCGATTCCCTTGGCGAGAGTGGCAAAAAGCCCTTGCTGTGCTTGCCAGGTTTGCTTGGGCACCTGCTAGTGCCAGCTGCCCCACAAGCGTCCAAGCAGCAGTTGGGGGTGACTGGCCCTGCTGGCCCTGGATATCCACCACCATGATGACGAGCTGTTTTGGCTTGCTGCAGCTTTTTTGGCACTTTAACTTTTTTTCTCCCTCCCGGAGATCACGAAAGCAGGCTTGACAGCCAGCTTTTGCAGTCCTTGTTTTGACAGCCTCTGACAGCTGCTTCAAAGTGCCCCAGTGGTACCCTGGAGGGGCTCTCAGTGGCTGGCAGACCTTTTTTTAAAAAACACAAAATATGCACAGGCAATGTGCGCAAATAGGTTCCTTTAAAAGTAAATAAATGTATTTTTAGCCGCACTTGCACAACTGCAGGTGTTCGCAGTTGCGCAAGTGTAGAAATTTGAAGCCTCAGCTGGGGCAATATCCTTGGGGGTACCTGCTGAATGAAGGGGGTGTAATCCCACCACCCCCTTTTCACAAAGATCACACCTTTGCTTTCCCTTGACAGCTGTTCTTTTGACAGCTGTAAAGAAAAAAGCAAAGAAAAAAACTATTTGGAGCCTCTCTGGGGCAATGTCTAGGGTTAGTACTTGCTGTACCTTGTCAGCAGGCGCCCCCCAGGACAGTGCCCCAGCCGAGACTTCAAATTTTTGCAGCGGTGGAAGTGTGGCTAAAAAAAAATAAAAGGAACTTATTTGTGCATATTGTGTCTGCAATTATTATTATTTTTTTTAAAAAAAAGAAAGGTCTGACAGCCCCTCCAAGGTGCCACTTGGGCACTTTGAAGGGGCTGTCACTGGCTGTCAAAACAGGGATTATGAAAGCCAGCTGTCAAGCCAGCTTTCGTGATCTCTGTGGGGGGGTGGAGGTTAAAGTGCCAAAAGAGTCACAGCAAGCTGAAAGTGGCTCATGACTGTGGTGGGGATGGGGGAGACAAGTCAGTCCGGCTGTGGGGTCCCCTGGGATACCTGCAGGAGGACCGAGGGGGAAGGAGGGGGAGAACAACCCACAGTGAGCCCAATTGTCTGTCGGGTGATCTGTGGGTTGTTTGCAGTACAACTAACCCATCGTGGTTTATTGCCAGTGCGGGTTGTCATGATGTGCAAACGTGCCCTTACACTAGGGCAGTGTTCTCCAAGGTTGGAGAACACTGCACTAGGGCATAACAGCTGAATAGGGCATTTGCATATAAAATCCATTGCACCTCATCTTGAACAGCATGATCTATATTCCAGATAAAACCCAGAAATTGGTCATGTGACCAGGGTGTACATGCCTTTGATGTTATGCATGTACGCCCTATCAAATGTTACACCGATGTGTGGATATTCGGTGGCCTTGGATGGAGGACAGACACATTGCTTGGGTGGCGAGGAAAGGTTCTTTTCCACCACGCAGCAGAGAAAGATCAAGGACGTTCTAGTGCAAACCGGGTTTACATCTCTCTGCAAGAATAAATGGCGCAATTGGAGGAAAATAACGCTATAGAATTTGTTGGCTCAGCCTAGTTCAATAAAGTGATGTTTACAGTTATTGGCTTTCCGCACAACAAACACCTTGAACAATTAGAGTAATGATCAAGAATTAATCTCTTCAGGTTGCCTGTTACATAGATAGCAATTTCAGCTGTGATTGCGTTGCTAAGCAGCAGAATTAATACTTTGCAGTGAAGCAAAGAAAAACTTTAAAAGAAGTATGGAAAGGCTTAAAACTGCAACTGTAAATATTGTGAAATGAAATAAGCTCTGTAAAGACAAGCATGTATTGTATGCGGGTACACACCTGTGTGAAGAAAGGTTAGCGCGTGAACTGGGCTGTATGTGTGGGAACCAGTCCACCATTTCTTAGCCTACTGTGGTCTCACAGCTGATCCTCAAAATGTAGATTTTCAATCTTGTGCATATTAATTTAATTCCCCTTATCCCTGAGGAATATTGAGTGATACTGGAATAGTTTGAACAGCTGTGAAGAGAACTGATTCCCAGGAAGATCTGGACATTGACCCTCCTCTAGTGTAAATCAGCAAAACTCCCTTGATTTTAGCTGCAAGTGCACCCATGCCAATCTCTCTCTCTCTCTCTCTCTCTCTCTCTCTCTCTCTCTCCCCCTGTGGTCTAAAATAATCCACAGCTTCCCTACTAATAAGGCCAGGGGTCAGCTGTATGGTGAAACTTAGACCGTATGGCTAGAGTCTGAACCTTAATATAAATTGGTTTATGTCAACGTCCTCTTCAGGGCACTAGAAGAGGACTAAACCCTCCAGATGGCAGCCTATTCCAAGTGCATGAACCATATGGTAGCAGCATACAGCCAAACCCTTTTTGAGTAGTAGGGTGCCTGCATTGTTCTGAGAAATAAAAAGTGCAGCAGGGTCAAAGGTATACGTGTCTGAAAAGTCCAAAGCAATTGAAAGGCAATTATCATGCAATTGCATAGTAACTACAGGTGAAGTCCGGCACATACACAAGGAACAGGAGACCAAGAGTAAAATGAAAAAAAAGTTGCATTTCAAAGTTCAGAAAGATGGCCCAATCCACACTAAGGGTGCCATCTTAAGGGAAGGCAAAAATATTCCCTATGGTATTTTGGTGCTGCCATCCCTTCATTTGTGGGATCATTACATTTAATTTGAGTGTAATGTGACAGCAGCTGAGTACCATGATTTTTTCTGTCTACCCATGGAGTTGCAAATGTTATCCCAGAGTGCACTTGGCATTCCACTGACCCCCTAAAAAGAAGAAATTATTTATTGGAAGCCTGGAAAGAACATGAAAGGAACATGTACTGAAGAACGTGTACTCAAGGAAGATGCCATTAATTCCTGCCACAGTTATGAACTAGAGGGGAATATGGCCAAGAACAGTGTGGCTATATTTTGCACTACATAGCATGATGGGAAAATAGTATCAAAGGTGTGATAATCTTCAGATACAAACTTACACAGGCTGTGTTCACAGAATTTAGAACAGATCCTTGTCCCCTTTCCAAAGATGGTTCATGTCAAGTGTGTGTGTATTACGCTCACTTCTTTTTGAAATCACGCACCTACACCACCCCTTAGTTTGACACGACTTTTAGTTATAGATACGATTTGGACTCATATTAAAGTGGCAAGTACGGTAATCCCCCTTATGATGAATTTTCTTGAAAGGTGATTACCATTTCTTACCTCATGTGGACTCTGCAAAATCATTATACTGGGCAGAGACCTCTAAGACTCAGTTCAATATTTATTTTTGTGATATGAAAAGGAGAAATGAAAATGTTATGTGTTAAATAAATATTGTCTGTAATCTGTTATACATGGACGGGGAAACTCTTTCAGCCTGAGGGCTGAATTCAGTTCTGGAGAAGCTATTGCAGGCCTCGTTCCGGTGATGGGTTTAGCCCGGTATTCTCCAACCTTGGGTCCCCAGATGTTTTTGGCCTACAACTCCCAGCATGCCCCAGACAGCTGGCTGGGGCATGCTGGGAGTTGTAGGCCAAAAACATCTGGGGACCCAAGGTTGGAGAACACTGGTTTAGCCAAAGGCAAAAGGGGCAGGGCCAAAATTACCAGCATATTGTAATTTAAAGCTCTTCCTGCCAGTAACTAAGCTTTCAGAGAGGCAGCACAACTTTTTAGAATGGGGGAAAAATATGCAGAAGCTGGGAAACCCCAAATGATTGGTGGTCAGGAGAAAGGGGGTGTGATCAGGAAAAGGGGGCATAACCATCTGAGGAACTCTTATAGGGCTGGACTGGGGCCTCAGAGGGCCAGATTTGGCCCACCAACCTGAGGTCCCCCGTCCCCGTCCCCCGCTGTAATATAATGAAACATTGGTTGTTTTTTGTTTGTAAAATGAGTTTATTTTATTTTTTAAATGAGGAATGTTGGGGGAAAAGAAAAAGAAAGAAACCAGCATAATTGCTAGGGGTGCAACCCTATTAAGCATATTTAGACAGGAAATTGTCCTAAAACTCCCAGCATTCCCCTAAGGGATTGAGTTCCTTCCTTCCACCTGTATGTGTCGCAGACTTCACTACCTGAGAAGATTTTAGGGAAATAAGCCTAGTGCCCCAGCTTGTCTCCAGAGCTGGGCTACCAAGTCTTGGGAGACCATCCTGTGAAGGAGAAAACTAGGATGGCCATCACCAAAAAATGACCAAACAAGAGGACAAAAAAGGAGACAGACTTGCATAAAATCTGCATGCGCCAATTTATGTGCCTAGACGCAACTTTAGAAATAGTTACTACAATACAGCTCTCCATAGTGGGGGAAGCTGCGACCAGGTGACCCGTGTGCCTGCTCAGTCTGCTGTCCAGGTGCTAACTGTTGATGGGTGACTTCATGGCCCCCTCTTAGTTCTTTGTCTTTAAACTGGACCTGGAATAGGCAGCCTGTCAACTAGAGCACTGCCCTCTGGCTGCCCTTCAAATAGAGGACTGAGCACTGCAAAGCAGAACGCTGAATGCATGGCCACCCTAGAGAAACTCCCCAGGTTATTAAGAACACAAGAAGAAGAACCCTGCTAGATCAGACCAAAAAGCCTATTTAGTCCAGCATCCTTTCCCACAGTGGCCAACCGGCTGTCCTGGTATGAAGCCAACAGGCAGACTATGAGAAACTCCTGTCTTCTTCAGAATAAGTGACTCAGGACAGGAGATTGATTTCTGTGTGAAACCCTGTGTGTATCATAGGGTTTATAAACGATACTGAAATTTACAGAACTGTATTCCTAGATACTCAAAGTGCTTCATATACTTTCTCCCCTTGCACTGTTACCTATAGTGCAATCCTATTCATGTTTACTCAGAGATCCGTTGAGTTCATTGGGGCCTACTTCTAGGTTATTTGGGGGGGGGGTTGCTTTTTAATAATAATTTCAGAATAATTAATGATGCCCGGAGCTGTTAGAGGCCGACTTCCTCTGCTGAACATTCATGTCTAGATTTGCAGATGGGTGAATTCCAAGCCTCTGCAACAGATAGTTTCTCATAAAATGAGGACAGCTGGGTCATTACTGCGAGAAACAACCCAGCTTGCTCTATGCAGATATCAGTGATAGGTGGAAATTGAGGCAAATTTTTAAAGCCTTATTTTGGGTTTCTTTTTCATTCCCAAATCATATTTGCTGACTGTTTTGGAAGGTATCATAGATTCATAGATCATAGAGTTGGAAGGAGCCTAAACACTCTCTGCTCCTCAAGTTGTGGGCTGACATTTACCACTCAAATCTAATCCTCTATTCTGTGGAGTTTTATTGTGGGGGTATTCTGTAAAAAAAACACAGGCAGAACTATGAAGGGAGGAAGAAGAATGGCAAAATTTGATTTGTATAACAGAGGAGCTGAGAATTTGTAAGGCTGCACAGTAAGGCCGGGACAGTCCCATTGAACTCAATGGAGTTTACTCCTGAGTAAACAGTATATGCAAACAGGATTGTACTGCACATGATACATTTCTTTCAGGCCTCTCCCCCATGGTGAAATTGACAACTAGCTTAGCAAAAAGGCCTAAATGGGAACTGTAGGACATTCATACGCCACTGTAGCAATCTGGGACAACTTGACCAAGTCTTTAGAATACTGACTGTTTGGGAGCAGATCAGATATGGCTTCCTTGTCATGTGGGCACATCTGTCATTGCTGGCAGCATTACAGAATCTGAGACACTTGATAAGCTGTAAGAGTGAAATAGCAACATCAGGGTGATCCACGCACTACTAACCTTCGGCACCACTTCTGCTGCCATATTAGTGCAATGTTGTGAACTTATTTGTTTAGGGCACAATCCATATGCATGCTTAGGCAGAAAAAAAATCCTACAACTCCCATCATGCCCCAGCCAGCATGTCTGGCTGGGGCATGCTAGGAGTTGTAGGACTTTTTTCTGTCTAAACATGCATAGGATTGCACCCTTAATGTTTTAAAATCTTAGGTGTTCCATGCATGCCTTTTTTTTTTTTAGCACTCGAGCACTCATGTAGCCTTAAAAAAAAAAACGGGGGGAAAACAAGTGATGGAAAAGAAGCCTTGAGATGGCTACATATCATCTTGTAGCAATTTCCTGCCAACTTGTGAGCTTTCTGACTGTTTCCCCCTCATTTTTCTGTCTCTTTGCAGTGTTGTAAGGCATATCTGCCCCGATTAATTAAGGCAGTAAAAAAAAAAGTGTCCTCTCCAGCATGCGCAAGAATTGGTGCAGTACAGTACCATGGTTAAGATCGGAGCAGTAAGCTGGAAAGTCTCAACTGAGCCATGACTTCACGAGGTGTCCTTAGCCAAATCACAATCTCATGGCCAGGCCTCACCCTCCCATCTGTAACATGGGGATAATAATACTGTACAACTCTTCAAGACTGTTGCAAGGACTACTGAGAAAATTTAGGCCTTGAACAGACAATACATTAATCATCTGACTTGTCTGTCCCATGCTTTTTTTTTGTTTTTTGAAATAGCCGCTGTGAGGGAGAGATGCGATCCAGTTTGGGACCTTCGGACATTTCTCCCCATGCCATTTTTCTACTGGAAGCTTCTCCCTCCCGCCCCTGCCGAAGCTGCTCTTTACCCTCAAAGGTGTCATTTGCTGCAGTGGCACCTTTGGGGCAAAACTTTGGAGGAAGGAGCAATTTAATCAAAATGGCGGCTCTGAAACCCAGCCATCTGGCACTTATTTGAGCATCCTCAAAATGTTTTTTAAAGGAGGCCCAGAGCAAGCATCAGGGGTGGCCCTTGCTGTGGCACCAAGGGCTCATAGGGTGGCCACTTATGAATGGCTGGAAAAGAGGAAAATGTACCACTAAAAGAGGACAGTGATTTGCATGGCATTTGCATATGTTAATTGATCTACATCCATGCAAATTTAAAAATAATTATTGTAATTTAAATTAAAATAATGCAGTTCATTTCCTCATACTGTGGAAGGCTGTGACCAGGTGACCTGGTGATGGCTTACAGTTCTTATGGTTCTTTAGCTATAAACCGGAATTGGACAGCACACCCTTGAAATAGAGGATGCCTTCAAATAGAGGATGGTCCTCTGGCAGCCCTTCAAACAGGGGACTGTCTTCTGTAAAGGACGGCACATGGCCACCCCCTATGACCTCAGCAGCTGCTTGAGGATGCCACAAACTGATTCTGGGCCTCCACGTGTGAACTAGCTGTAGATACATTGCTAAAATTCCCTTTGATCATCCAGGACTGCTGTAATATGATCCAATGCTAACAAGATGGCTAAGTAGTGATAAACATTGTTTTCCTCCAGTTCTTTCTTTATATACTCCCTTTCCTATCCATATAATAAGCCCTTGTTTTGTTATGTCTGATGCAAAAGAATGTCTTACAAGCCAAGAACATTTATTTAATTATGAAAAGATTGGCTAGTTATAAGGATGCATAAACCATTAATCAACATCCTTGTGCACTCTCTCTGTAGCATCAGCTGAAAATGGATGCTTTGTTTTTTTGGCTTACATAAGGAAATGATTCCTGCTCCCTTTGTTCCTTGTTTTTTATTTTATTTTATTTTAAGTGTTCTGCAGGTTGCATAGCAAACAGCAGGTGAGCTGCACCTGCAAGATGTCTGGCTCACACCTCAGGCGTGAACAGCTGCCCACAAAGGAAATGTTCCTGTCCCAGCACTTGGGACATGGAATCCCAGAAGACAACAATGTTTCCAAGTAATGTAGTAAGATGGCATGCCCTTCACCTCCTCAAATCGGTATGGATGTTTTACTTTTGCAGCCTGCACCAAAGGTACTGGCTCTTCATAAACAACAAAGAGTCCTGGGGCACCTTAAAGACTAACAAATTTGTTCTGGGATAAGCTTTCATGGACTATAGCCCACTTCATCAGATGCATGGAGAATTCTGGAGAGCTTCAGACTTACTGTGTGTATGGGGGCTGCGGGAGGATTCTAAGTGGTGAGGTCAGAAGGAAATTAAACGCGGAAGTACTGAGCGTGACAATCACATTATTAACGTGGTCATTCACAGTGCAGTTGTTGCTGATAACACAAGCTTCCTGGCACTAAGTAAGTCAGTTAACACATATAGCGTGACAAAAATCCTTTGTCCTGATTTAAGCCTATGGCAATAGAATTAAACCTGTTGATGAATTCTAACTCAGTAGTCTCTCACTCTGATTTCCCTTTGAAGTTCCTTTGCTACACAATGGCCACTTTCAAGTCATGACTGGGTTCGCACGACATGACAACCTATAATGGGTTGCTACCCACGATGGGTTGTCATGTCGTGCCAACCCAGGCCAATTTCCCCAGGGTGGCTTGTGCATGGGCAACAAGCCACCCCAACCACCCATGGGCTGTAGTACGTGTTGTTTTACCCACAATGGCTTCTCGTGTTGTCCGACCCCAGACAACCGACCCCATCATGGGTATGGGGAATCGGCTACAGAGCCCCATGGCGAAACACCCTTGCTGCTCTTGCCATGGGGCTCCCAGGCAACTGCCAGTTCCAGCCGCCCCCAAAGTGCCCAAGCAGTGCTTGGGGGCAGCTGGTACTGGCTCCCCCCCAAGCTCCCTTCCCCCCCAAGATCATGAGCAGTTTTGGGCTTGGTGCAGCGTCCCCCCCTTTAAACTCCCCCCCCCCCGTGGAGATCAAGAAAGCCAGGTGTGAAGCCGGCTTTCACTCTCCCCATTTTGACAGCTATGAGCAGTCCCTTCAAAGTGCCCTAGCTACACGTTGGAGGGGCTGCCCGTGGTTGCCAAGCATTTTTTTTTACCTGTACTTGCACAACTGTGAATGTTCACTGTTGTGTGGGTGCGGGGATGGGGGAGCTTCAGGTGGGCAATGTGCGGGGGGGGTTGCAGCAGGTACCCACCCTGACATTGCCCCTCAGAGGTAGCAGGTAAGTCTCCCCCCCCCCCCATTTTGTTTTTTCTTTTTGGTAGGAATTTATATAGCCCAGATCCAAATCAGTTTTGGCCCCTTTCTTCTTTGGATTTCCCCCTGAAATTGGAATGAACTGAATGGCACCACTGGATTAATACAGCCAAAGAGACTTATGACATTTCTGTTCTTCCTTGCTTCTGGGAGAGAGGAGGGTTGCTGTCGTTGTTGTTTGCAGTGTACAACAAACAACAACAACAACAACAACAACAACACTGTGCTGTAATGAGTTCTTATTGGGGTCGGAATTAAGAAAGCCTCTTGAAAGCTGAAAATTATTCATTCCAGAGGAGAACTAAAGATTTCAGTTCAGTTTTTATGTTCTGAAGAACCTGTTATTTTATTCTGACTTAAAATTCAACCAATTTGTACCAGTTACTGGGGAAAAACACCTAGATTACAATTTTAGACACAACATGCCACTTTATTTGTAAACTAGAAACAGCTGTCACATATGCTTCTGGTACAGGAAGAATGGATTAAATGTGCGTGAGTATCTATGTGCAGCATAGCATATTGTCTTCATCCAATATAAACCAAGTTTTTCCCCATAGGATATGTAATTGATTCCCAGTGACACCATCGCTTCTGCTTATACATCTGTTCTGCTTTTAAAGAGAGAATATAACTCGAGCACTCTGGACAGATCTTCCTTTCAGATATACATTTCTTCCAAAGCAATCAAGCCACAAGCATGACAGTTCTTGATTTTTTGCCAGGGCCTATTGATTATATACCTTTTTTGCATTTAATGCCATTGTGCTTACGTGTAAAAGAATAAATAACTGGCAGTGCAATCCTATGCATGCCTACTCAGAAGTAAGTCACACTGCGTTCAATGGAGCTTACTCCCAGGTAATGCCTAGGATTATTCTTTTTCTTTTTTTTTTTTAGCGCATAACAACTGAATATTATTAGCTGTAAGTAGAGCAATACCACTGGTAAATTGAAAAGTGATGCCATGGTTACCTGTGAACAATGGTATTTTTCAGTTGCGCAATCTAAATAAACATTAAGCTCTAAGAATATGCAGGCAGTAGAGTAAATAGGGAAAGGGAAAGGGAATATTCTGATATTGTGTTTGATTTGGTTTACACTGTCAGCCAATCTCACTCTTAAACTGATTGCATATCTCACTTTATCTTGTAGCAACATGGTGAATCATGCCATAATACTCCAGTCTCACTGCCCATGTATTGGAGATAATGGTTCGGTTTTAAATCTGATGATTAATCTTGTGATGACATAATGCTAAGAACATATTAATGTATGGGTCCAGAAATAGGAACTATGTTTACAATAGAGAAATTTGCTCTTCTTAAAATTGATTATATTATTATTATTAGTCATAGTAGTGGTGGTAGTCGTAGTAGTAATAGCAGAATTGTTATTTTGAATTGATATAGTGCCACTAGCACATTTTACAAGAGTAACATAAGCAAAAGGTCTTTGTCCCAAGGAGGTTACAAAGATATAATTTTAATCATAATAAACAGCACCATAGGGCCCAATTTAAGCTAAGTCTCACCAGGGTTTTGCTCCAAAACGTCCTTTTGCACTCCATGGCATAGATCTGGAATAGGTGAAATAACATAGTGTCTCTGAAAATTTGTAGAATGCCTTTCCCCTCATGGTTGAGTAACTCCCCAACCAGTCCCCACAGATGTGAGATACGGGGGACGAGATGTCTAGGGAGACTTGAGTCATAGAACCACTTTCCACAAAGAAAGCACTCCCACATTACCCACACATATTTCCAGTGCACTCAAAACAAGTCAGCTCACAGATGTGCATTAAAACTAACCTGCAGTAAAAACCCAGCGTTGGCAAGGATTCATTTGAAGAAATGACCACCAAATGAGCCATGGCAGCAAGACAACATATTGTTTGGCCTCCCACAGAATTAGAATGGACTCATGATGTGCTCTGTAATGTGTCTTCTAAATAACCCCTGCGTACACACAGGGAAGATGCGAGAATATAAGTTTATTTGTGCTGTGTGTCCATGTGACGTTCATGAGTTGAAATAAAAATGCATATCATTTTTGCACTATACCATGTAATTCCATGTAATTATAGATACATGCAAGGTGCACCTGATATACAGTCATGCCTTGGATTGAGAGCATAATTTGTTCCGGAAACGTGCTTGTAATCCAAAACATTTGTATATCAAAACGAAATTCCCCCCAAAAAAATTTGTACAGAGATTTTTAATTTAAGCCATACTACAGTACTTGTATTGCAAGATGTCACTTGTATATCAAGTCAAATTTTTTAAAATAAATATTTAAAATTTGCTTGTCTTGCAAAATGCTCTCAAACCAAGTTACTTGCAATCCAAGGTATTACTGTACCTGTGTATATCCACAGGCCCACAGGTTAAAGCTACCTTTCCATTTTATCTTGAACTGCACCACACCCACCTCCAGCAGAGATTTCATGACATATCAGTGTTTCCTTGTGGGATGACCTGTTGGGGTGTGTCCACATGAGAGTTTTCTGTGCTTTTAATTCTGCACACTAACACGTGCTCAGGAAGCTTCCCCCAAAAAGACGGGAGCATGCATTTTCTTAATTTACCACCAGACTGACATCCAGAAGCTAAGCATATGGACGGCACACCCTGATCTGATCTCATAAGACCTCAATGTATCCCATGATCTGCCATATGGCTAGGGAAGCAGGCCAATATAGCCCAAAGACTTAATTTCTTTAACTACAACATTGACATCTTGTTCTTCTTGAACAATTGGGTGGGTTGCCCAGCATATCAAAACAGTTTATATAAAACCAACAACACCCCCCCCGAACTAAAATAGCAAAGCAATAAAACTATAACAAAACAGCATCACAATAATCTGTACTAGGCAAAGACAACTTAAACACCAGTTCTAAGGGATATTAAAAACTGGCTTGAACAGAAATGTTCTTGCATCCTTTATAAAAGCAAGGATGAGCAAGCATTAGGAGGCTTCTCTGGGGAGAGAATCTAGGAAAGAACTGCTCTAGTAAAGGCCCTATTCCCAATACACTTTGCTATTACTTTGCTGGGTGCTAGCTAGCCCGCAGTGCAGGGCCTCCCTTGATGTTCTGAGTAGGCCTGACTGAGGGCTCATATGAGGAAGAACATTTCTTCTCATGTTGGGCCAAGGCCAGTTAGAAATCTAAATGTTAACAATAGTACCTTGAATTGTGCCTGGAAGGTTACTGGCCACCCAAGTAATTCCCTCAGAATGTGTTTTATGTATTTAGGATAGGATATCATAGGATCATAGAGTTGGAAGGGGCCTACAAGGCCATCGAGTCCAACCCCCTGCTCAATGCAGGAAACTCGAGGAGGGGTCTCCCATCCAAGTAATAACCAGGCCTGACCCTGCTTAGCTTTCCATGCTCAGACGAGCTGAGCCAGCGTGAGCCACAGCTCAGTTAAAAGAAGGGCTGTCACTATATCACATTTTCTTCATGCTTCTGTCTCTTTTGAGACCTCAGTAAATCTGACGTTAAAAACCAAAAAACAAACAAACACAGCACAGTAGTTCAACCTTGGCAGGTGGAGATTACCATAGTGCTACTGTTCCATCTTTGATGTCCCTCCATTTCCTACCATTACGTGTCTCCACACAATATAGATCATTTCATAGAATCATAGAAAAGCAGAGTTGGAAGGGGCCTACTACCAAGCCATCGAGTCCAACCCCCTGCTCAATGCAGGAATCCAGGTCAAAGCATCCCTGACAGATGGCTGTCCAGCTGCGCCTTGAATGCCTCCAGAGTGGGAGAGCCCACCACCTCCCTAGGTAGTTGGTTCCATTGTCTTATGAATAAATTTCATATAAAAATATAAATATAAATATTCTTATAAATTCCATTTCATTTATTTCATTTCTATACCGCCCAATAACCAAAGGTCTCTGGATGGTTCACAAAAATTGTAACCCCAAAATACAACATAATAAAAACATAATATGTGTCCCTTTCCACTTAGAGTAAAACAGAATAGTATGTCCCTTCCAACTTAGAGTGGCCAGGCATCCTACTTTACAGAGGACAGTCCTCTATTTGAAAGTCTGTCTACTCTCCCTTCTTCTGGTTCTTTACTTTAAACTGGACATGGACTGGACAGCCCTTCAAACAGAGGACACCCCACCACCATTCTAATTTGGCTTCCAGCTGGTTGTGGAACAGCAGTGCCCCAATGTAAACGGCCTAAGTGTGGAAGCACTCCTGGTTCAACTATTTGTCGGGGGTGGGGTTGGGGGTGGGAGGGATGCATAAAATGAATCACTTCAATTTGAGAGGGTGGGTTTATATGGTAATTTTCTTCCCTTCACCTTTATGAGGTGGAGACAGCCAATCTTTAATTAATAACAAGTTGAAAGTCCATCAGCTGCCTGGCTTCTTGCAGAAAAGCGGTAATTATTTACAAATCTGTCACACACACACAGAGAGCTCCCAAACTTCAAAGAGAACTCATTATCAGGCTCCAAATTCTCCAAATTACTTTCCCATCCATCTGAATTATAGTTATAAGGAGTTCATAATGAGAATCTAATCTCATCCCTTAGATCATGAAAAAAGCACATCGGAGATAGGCCGTGACAAAATTATTTAAATCCAGTCTGATTATCTTCTGATTACTTTTCCTAAGCACAGCTCACCCACAGGCTTAATGAGTTTTTTGATTGAAAAATAAACACCCAAATGAATTATAGAAATAGCCGATGAAAGCACTCTCTCCCTTTCTAATACTAACCATTAAAATGAATAGTTGCAAGAGTGGTTGAAATTTCTAAACGTGAATGGAGTCCTAGATCCTGTAGGAATTTAAAAAGAATGCATTTAAAGACAGCAGTGTCTCAGGAACAACAGATAGGCATTATCTGAGAGCTGGGGAATGTCAGTAAAGTGCTTCTGTTTCATTTGAGATAGCTTCTTTTAAATCAAGAAGATATTGCAGCTTCCTAGGTTCCAGCGGGGCTCGATCTGAGGTTTCCTGTTTCTTAAGGGGGCCCAACTGTTCAGAGTTTCTCTTGCTGTACTGTCAGTTTATAGAATACGTAGAGTTGGAAGGGGCCTTTAAGGCCATCGAGTCCAACCCCCTGCTCACTTATTTATTTCTTATGTTTGTTAAATGCCTAGATTTCTCTAGGCATATTACAGTTCCATTTTAAATAATAAAATATATAATAGCAATAATACGACAAAATCACAATACAGTGATAAAGTCCAATGCTGCACAAAACCAGTAGACATACCCAGTGCCAGCTCCAGGTTTTCAAAGGCCCCTGGGTAAAACACCCATAATGCCCCTCCCCCCCAGTTAGTTGACCTTCTCACCACCATCGTCACTAGCTGCAATTGCTTCTCATCCTCTCTATCATTGTTACTACTTGCTTGACATGCAGAGATCCCATGAACAAGTAGGCCGTGCATCTACTGCTCCTCCTTCTCACCACCACCACCTCATTACCTGGGCCAGAGTGAGAGGCAGGTGAACAAACAGGTTGCAATGATGAAGAAGAGGGGCAACTCCAGAGGCTGTTTTGAAAACATGTTCTCATGTTGGGCCAAGGCCAGTTAGACTTTTCAGTGGGCCCCTGCTAGAGTCTGGGCCCTTGGCAAGTGCCCAACTATGCCTACCCTTGACATGGCCCTGGATGTACCAATTCAGCATAAAATATACAGATACAAAAACGAAAACCACCATCAGGTACAAGAGTTCAAACCATACCGCAGGGACTACAATAGTAGATCTTAAATACTGAGAATATTAAAATATTTTACATTTCTGAGAGAACAGAAAAGTCTTAGCCTGCCACTGAAAAGAATTTTAAAAGAATGCATTTAAAGACAGCAGTGTCTCAGGAACAACAGATAGGCATTATCTGAGAGCTGGGGAATGTCAGTAAAGTGCTTCTGTTTCATTTGAGATAGCTTCTTTTAAATCAAGAAGATATTGCAGCTTCCTAGGTTCCAGCGGGGCTCGATCTGAGGTTTCCTGTTTCTTAAGGGGGCCCAACTGTTCAGCAATGTGGGCACCAGGGAAGGTTCCTTAGGGAGAGCATTCCAGAGTCGGGGCCACCACCAAAAAAGCTATTTCTCTTGTTGCCACCCTCCAAGCCTCAGAAGGGCTTTCACAGATGACGTTTAAAAAAAGGCAACAAAAGAAACTGAAAATATAACCAAGAGCTTAGGATCAGGTTAAGTATATTGTTAAGTAAAGCAGCATGGTCTATAATTTGAGTGGCCTATGATCTGGTACCACTTTCCCAGCAGGGCTATAGTGCTGCATTGACTAGGAAGCCAGCCACCTGCTCTACCCCTTTCTAGAAGAGGAAACATCTATAACAGGGCTCTCCAACCTTGGGTCCCCAGATGTTGCTAGACTACAGCTCCCAGAATTCCTTGCCATTAGCCATGCTGGCTGGGTATGCTGGGAGCTATAGGCCAGCAACATCTGGGGACCCAAGGTTGGAGAGCCCTGGTCTATAATCACTGCCAGGTAGGCAACCATTTTCATGTTTCTAGCACATGTGCATACCTGTGTAGAGATGCAGTTTGCCCCATCGGGCCAGTGCCAAGACCTGGCTACCTTTGGCACTGCAGTGCCAGAGGTTTCCTCTAGACTGCACATACCACAGTATGGCATCTCTGGGCCACTGTACTGCACTGATAAGACCAAAGGTGGGGAATGATTCCCTTCTAGTCTTCATTTAGTATCTTATGGGCCATTTTGGCCCACAGGAAGTGTAGGGATTGGATCAAAGCCAAAACTCAGAAGCAAGCTACAGGATAGGAAGATTCAAGGGAAGTGGAGCAGAAAGAAACACAGTAGCACAGGTCAGTGCGGACAAAGGAACAGCTTAAGGTGATTCGCCCTGCGAGTTGAAACTTAGAATGGTTCATGAAATGGTTGGTTTGGCTGCACATGAAGAATACCACATATTTGGGGGAAGGGGAATACTCAAGATGTACAGCCAAGAAATGCTGATGTGCACAGAAGCCCAGTGTCAGTCAATGGGGTGACACTTGAAAAACTACATACTTGCATCAGCATATGTTTATCCAGTTAAAGGCAATGGGTTGGATCCAGAACCTGCCTTCTATGAGAGGAAGGGACTTTCTGTGAGAGGAAGGGCTCTACTCTGCCTGATTTTTGAGGATCCCCCCATCCCACTCACACCATAACTCACCTCACTTAGCAGGGTCTCCTGACACTCTGTGTAGCATTTTCAGGGGGCTGGAGGGGCTGCCATGGGGGGGAGGGAGGGGGCAGGGAAGTCCCCTTCCTCCAGCACACTTGATCCAGTTGAAATCTGGACCCACCCCCATGTTTTCAGTCACCTGATTCTTTTTTAAAAACTGAATTAGATTTTGTTAATATTGGCATGTTAATAAAAGGGACTGGTGTGTTGATAGAATATTTGAATATTGTGGCTTTCTTTCCTGTGGGATGACAAATAAACCCTTCCACAAATAGATAATGAATATCTGCTCCATATTTAATAAGAGGTACTAAGAAGAAAAAGCAAAAGCTAAAAGATACCCAGTGCTAAAATATTCCCACCATGTTACCTATTAAGGGGAAGCAGACTGTTGTAACATATTAAAAATCCCTTTTAGCTCAGTGCAGAATCTATTTTTTTTTTTAAAAATATTTATTATTTATTTATTTAATACATTTTTATACCGCCCAATAGCCGAAGCTCTCTGGGCGGTTTACAACAGTTAAAATAATAAAATACAATATAAAATATAAAATTTAAAACCACAGATTAAAAACAAACAACAGAGCTAGCAGCAGCAGTTACAATAACGGAATTAAAAACAATTACAAGATTAAAATGATTAAGATGATTAAAATGATTAAAATGCCTGGGAGAACAGAAAGGTCTTCACCTGGCGCTGGAAAGAATACAAAGTAGGCGCCAGGTGAACCTCTTTGGGGAGCTCATTCCATAACCAGGGTGCCACAGCAGAAAAGGCCCTCCTCCTGGTGGCCACCTGCCTCACTTCCTTTGGCAGGGGCTTTCGGAGAAGGACCGCTGATGCAGATCTTAGTGTCTGGGCAGGTACATATGGGAGGAGACGATCCTTCAGATACCCTGGCCCCAAGCCGTTTAGGGCTTTAAATGTTGGCACCAGCACTTTGAATCGGGCCCGGAAACAGACTGGCAGCCAGTGCAGATGAGAAAGCACTGGCATACTATGTTCTCGTCGGCCAGTCCCCGTTAACAATCTCGCTGCCCTATTTTTTTTTTTTTTTTTACAAAACCCAACAGTATAATGGAATTCTAAAGGTTCAATAATATAGATACCTAACTAGGAATTACTGAACGAGGAACATAACATTTCCTCAGTATAGGGTTAGCTTTCTTCCTTGTTTAGATTTCTTGCTTAATACTTCAGCAATTTGTAGGGTTACTAACTGGCTATCTTACTGGACCAACCAGTAAAACCACATTCTGGCAAGTAAGCTTCAGAGCTGCCTTCTTGACACAGATTTGTTTGCTATTGACGTACTCACCCCTTCATCCATTCCTCACACTCCTTGCTTCCCAGGTTCTGCCAGGCTCCACCCAAGGGGGCTGATTCCACCATGCTCCTACTTCCAGCCCCAGTTTCCATTCCTGTCCCATCTAAAGGTTCCCTATTTTCTTTACTTATGCCAGAAATCCCCTCCCCATTTTGTGAAAATCTTTGCTGCAACTGCTGTCAGGGGCATCAGCGAAGTGCTCCAAAATTTTCAGGGGCGTGTGGTGTTATACAAGATGGCTGAGGACTGGAGGGCTTCTTCCTCCCCTTTCCTGGACAGTTCCAAAAATATCTTGCCATAGCTGCTCATAGCAGGCAATGAGGCTGACCGCACAACATCCTGGTCCTGTTTCCTGGGCCTTGGGCCAGAAGAAAGCCCATGCGAATAGATGCTATATGGGCATTAGGAACGCAGGAAGCTGCCTTATACTGAGTCAGACCATTGGTCCATCTAGTCCAATATTGTTGACACGAACTGGCAGCTGCTCTCCAAAGTTTCAGGCAGGGATTCCCCCCCCCCTCACCCTACCGGGAGATGCTGGGGATTGAACCTGGGACCTTCTGCATGCAAAAGTTCTACTATTGAGCTATGGCCCAACTCCCAGTAATCACAGCCAGGATGCTGTGCAGAGAGCCTCACTGCCTGCTATGAGTAGCTGTGGCGAGTTGTTTTTTTTAAACTGTCCAGAAAAAGTGGAGGCAGGGAGAAGGAATCTCAGCCACCTCATATAATGCTAAGGTAAAACAACCCCCACCCCCATTTTGTAGAACTTAGCCACCCCCTAAGCTTCATTTCACCATTAGAAGTGGAATAAACACTAGCTATTAGTAGTAACAAGTGAGGGAGATAATGGCTGGGATTCAGAGGGTCCCTTGGGTGGGAGCAGAAGGCCATTTAGTCCGCAATACAGCTGCTTGGCTACCAAGTGGGACTGGCCCAGGAGAACACATCGGCCTGGTTTGCACGGTCATTGGGAAAAGAAGCCACAGTGGCTACTTTTCCCTACCCCCGCGTGTGCCGGGCACATGCCGCGTGATTTGCCTAATTCCCCTCGCGGCACGTGAGGAGCACAGTGGAGGGTGGCTTCGAAACCACCCGAGAACCCATGGCTCATTGTAGGGTCCTGGCGTGATTTCTAAGCCACCCCCACCATGCACCTCGCCAACACGGCAGGCCACACACCACGAGGGTACTTAGAAAAATCACATGACCCAGCACACACATGGGGCAGGGAAAAGAAGTTTCTTTTCCTGACGATTGTGCAAACCTGGCCAGCGTATCAGTTTTGAAACAGCTTCACTGGCTAACTGTCCATTTCTGAGCACCATTCGGAGTGCTAGTGCTTAGTACCTTTAAAGCACTATCTTTAGGACTTGAGCCCTGGCTACCTGAAGAACTGCCTTCTCCTGTACGAACCTGCCCATGTGCTGAGCCCTTCGCCGGGTGCCCTGCCTTCTGAAGTTAGGCAGATGGTGACCGGAGAGTGGCCTTCTTGGCTGTGGTGCATCATTTTGGGACACTCTCCCCAGGGCAGCTTGACTGGCGCCCACTCTTATGTCCTTTGGACATCAAGCAAAGACCTTGTTCTCTGCTATTTATATATATGGATTTCATATATTCGCAGCTGTGATACTCTCATTTTCATCGTTTGTTTGTTTATTATACTTTTAAACCGCCCAATAACCCAATTTCTCTGGTAGGTGTACAATACATTAAAAACATAAACTATAAACAACAGAACAATGAATAAAAAGCAGCACATAATAAAACCAAGATAAAACCAGCAGCAAATAAAAATGCTCCGCCAGCACATAAAACCAAAGTAAAACCAGCAGCAATAAAAGTGCAGAGATCTAAAAGAACCAAATGGTGCTCTCGTGTTTTTTATCAACTCTGTTGCTGGTGGTTGTATTATTTGTGACACGTTGCTCTGTTGTTTTAATAAATCATTGGGTGCCCTGAGAGTATATTACTGGAAGACAGAACCCCACCCCACCTCCAGCTGAAGTCCCCGTGCCACATCCCACCCTGTTCCAGAAGGTTCCCTGACTCTCAGTATCACTTTTTCTGGGGTGGGGACTTGAACTCACGGACTCATTGGGAAAGACTGCCACAGAGCTGGAAATAAGAGTCGGCACACAAAGCGAGGCATATCAATCGAAACCCAAAGAAAACGCATGCAGTTCAATGCTTTATTTTTATTCTTCTGCCTCTATCATCTATAATTCCTAAATGCTGGGCTCAGTAACTGGCCTCCTTCCCAAGATTACGCTCACACACGGCTTTGAATTCACAAAGACTTCACTGTGCCTTAAAGAGGATGAGGGAGAATGCAAAGAAGAGGATCAAACCCTGGAGGAGCAATTCATTTGGACTATTAGCAGTTGTGGGCGGCAGCAGGGACCATATTACATGTTTCTGCGGTTTCCTTCCTCGGGAGGAAATAAAATGTGCAGCTGCATTTTCACCCAGCTGTAAAGAAAAGCATTTTGTTAGCCATCCAGGATCGCAGGAGTTAATGATTCTAAACCCTGATATGATACTGGTGAGAAAAAGAAGTGGACTTTAAAAAAAAATTCTATTCACAGTCTTGGAGGTTTGCCATTCAAAAGTAATTTTCAATTGGGTGTCTTCAATTTTCTTCCAAGAGCAAAAGAGACAAGGTGCGAGTCTGCCTGTACAGAATCCATTTCCCGCCAGGCTGCAATGAACAGGAAAGAATTTCTTTAATCAATGTTATTCAAATTGATTGGGAATACATTTGGTGCCTTCGTTGTCTCATGTGCTGAAGGAGGAGGCTAAATAATAATACTGATGATGATGATGATGATATTATGATAATGGGGAAACTCTCAAGGCCTTGAATGGATTTCATCTCTTGTAATGGTTAGAGTCAGGCTGCACATAGAGACATGCCTCCTGCCCTGCTGTATGTAAGATTGTACGGAGTTATTTTGAACCCAGACTAGTTTGCACATCACAGGAAGCAGGTGCCATGCCATTAAACAGCAGGGGCATTTAATTTCATACCACAGTTATTTCATACCACCTTCCTGAGGTTCCTCCTCTTTTCTTTCTTTCAAAACAAAACAAAAACCCTTCACAGTGCTTTAGCACAGTTTTAGCTGAATTTACAGGCACACATATAATAAGCCAAAGCAGCGGAACCTATGGATGAATGGAAGTGACAGAAGCAATAGCTGTCACGCTGCTTTGCAGTGAAGCAGCAGTCCCTTCGTATTAGCAGCAAGTTGGCGAGGAGTGGGCTCGGTGAATTTGACACTTCTGGGGACAAACACAGGGCCCAGTCAATCCCGCTGTAGAAGTAATGCTTAGAAGTGGACTAGAAGGGTGGACATTTCTGGATGGATGGATGGGCATCTCACTCTCTGGTGGAAGACTCATTCCTCCTTCCCATAAATATATTTCCGTAGGTAGCAGGAAGGAAGGCCAAACAGCCAGGGATGAGTTAAAGAGGCTGCAGTTTTCTTAAGCTAGACTTGCAAACAGGTGGTGAGTGAGACTGAGTGCTGTTTGATCAAAGCAGACAGCATTGCATAATCGATTGCCCCAGCTCTCCAGACATCGCAAATCAATGGGCTAAGAGCTCCTGAGGCCAAGCTTCATGTCTATGTCCCCAGTACTTAGCCCAATAGGGGTTATCGAAAAGTGACAGTAAGAACTGCAGGGTGCAACAGCCCTTTGCCACGGATAGTGCCTGGAATTAATTTTTTTTTGCCTGTTCATTGCTTCACATAGGAACTAGGAAGCTCCTTTAAACCAGGTTGGACTGTTCATCCATCTAGTCTAGTATTGTCTGTTCTGACAAGCAGTGACCATGTTCAGACAATCGTAAGCCAAGATAGCTAAAAAAAAATAAATTGCCTGCACATGCAGCCCCTTTGCACCTTTCTTCATGGTGTGCAGCAGCGAAACCAGGAAATCTCTAATTAACTTTTGTTTCTTGTTTCGTCCAAATTGGGGAACTATGGTTACTAGTTTTTGGAACAAGCCGGGATATTAAATCTTGGTTTGAAATTGGTTTAATATCCTGGCTTATTCTGAAGCTTGTAACCATAGTTTTCCTGTTCGGACAAAACAGGAAACTATGGTTAACTAGAGGCCTCCTGGTTTAATAATGGCCCATGAGAAGGGAGAATTAGGGGCTGCATGCTCGGGCAAAGGTGTGCATATCTCAGCTTAATAAGTTGAGATGATCATCTGACCCAAGCCACTGGCTCCCTAAGGTCTTCACTTCAGCAGAGGAGTCTCTCCCATCATTTTTAAAAAAATTGTTACATTTATTAACACTAGAGAGCCAGTGTGGCATAGTGGTTAGAGTGTTGGACTGGGACTCGGGAGATCCCTGGGTTCTAGTCCACGCTTGGCCATGAAACTCACTGGGTGACTTTGGACCAGTCACTGATTCTCAAAAGGTGGGGTCTGTTGCCCACCCCTGCTGTAGGGAGAGCATTCCACAACTGGGGGAGGGGTGCACCACTGAAAAGGCACTCTCTTTTGTTGCCACTTCCTAAGATTGTTTTAACTAGAACTGCCAGAGATTTAAACATGTGGCGTCCTGCATGCAAAGCATATGCTCTAGCACTGAGAGACATTTCCTCCCCCCCGCACACACACATTGTTGCATGACCTTTGTTCTTCACCTCCCCTCTGCACAGTTCCAGTGGAATACCGGTAACTGCAATGGAATAGTTGGCTGTTCCTGAATCACCTTAGCATTTTCACACCAATATGTACTATGCATCCCTCCCCTGCTTCTCTCCAATTTTTTCCCTCTCATTAGCGATCCATGTCTGTGGTATCGGTAGTCAGGGAGGGGGCAGATGGTGAAGATGGATATTACCGGGGAGTTAGTTAAAACTACAACCACTGTTGACTTTTCTTCAGAGAACAAGATGGCAGATGGCAACACCCAGAAAGAGATTTATCCAGTGTCCACTGACTTTGCAAGAAATCTATACATTACCTACCTCTCATAGAAAATTGCCTATCTAAGAAATAAGGCAATGCACTGATGTATGACCTTAACCCACACTCCAAGCTTATTTATTTATTATTTCATTTCAATTCTGCCCAATAGCTATAGCTCTCTGGGCGGTTCAAAACAATCAAAACCATAAAATACAACATGATACAACTTTATCTCATTCTCAGTGTTCTGCCATGTTAATTGGCATTTGCTCAAACAAACAGCTCCTAGTTATGAGCTCGCTGGGCACTCCTTAGCAGAAGCCAGGTGTCGCACAACTGGCCCAGGTTATTTCCAGTACTTACGGATCATGCTTCGTGCTGCAGAGCTTCATGGTGGTCTCATCATGCACAATGCAGCAGCCTCCATAGTCCAAAGAACTCCCAAGCTGCCAGACATAATCAGACTGTTTATAGGTGATGATAATTACATCCCCCCCATTTTATTATCAAGATCCAGGTGCAAAAGGCATGGCATCATCCCTACAGAACAGAACTATCCATTTGCCATGTTGCTTTTCTTGAGCCTGGCATTGCCGGGGGTCATGCATGTGCGGTGATTATTGCTTCTTCTTTTCTTTTTTTAATCTACCTACTTGATTATATGCATTATTCATCATGTTTGATTTTAATTTTTATTGTGCCCTAAAGTGTGGTCTTCAGGAAGCGAGATCACAATCTGGCTTCTCTGTTTCTAATGAAAGATTTAACAGCATATGGTGCTTTCTGGCTCTATGTTATTAGAACTGATATATAAGGACAAAGTGCATGGATCCTTTCAACAGTGGGCATGGTAGGTTTAGACTTTAAAATCTTTCCTTAATCTTAGCTCACTTTTATTGCCTTTCAGCAAGATAAATAGATGAGATTAGGAAACAAATGACTCAACACCACCCAAATTTACTAGCCATCTTCTTTGTGCCTGTATTTCTGAGCAGGGCTGGCCCAAGTCCTGCCTGAAGTGTAGCAGCCAAAGGCACAAGTCAAAGAGCACAGTGAGACCAGTTGAGACCAGTTGAGTTATTTTGGCATGAGAGGCAGGAGACTACACAAGTACCTCCTCTCCCCCTCCCTGGCAGTAATGAAAAACAGATTAAATAACTATGAATTTACTGCCCTTTCATGAGATCCAAATGCAGCTGCCCGAGGCAGCCTCACACTATCTCATGGTAGGGCTGGCCCATTCTGCGACTATTCTATGATTTTCTTTCAAATGTACCTTTATCGTTTCACAGTAAAAGATAGGGATGCTTATGCACTTGTAACACATAGGCCTCATTCAGATGTAACCCTAAATCAGGGATAGGCAACGTGGTGCCTGCGGACACCAATGTGCCCCCAGATACCTTCCTTGGTGCCCACATACAGGCCTGTGGCTTATGCTGGCACAGCTTGTCTGAGCATGGAAAGCTAAGCAGGGTCAAGCCTGGTTATTTCTTGGATGGGAGACCCCTCCTCTAGTTTCCTGCATTGAGCAGGGGGTTGGACTCGATAGCCTTGTAGGCTCCTTCCAACTCTATGATCTATGAAATCTATAAACCAACACACCCTACTTCTCCCAATGTTTGTTGAAAAATATTTGTATATTTTCCTAGTGGCAGCCGGGATTCCTTCAAAGCAAAGTGGGAGCCTCTAGCTGCTACAGTCTCAATTTCCCATGAATCCCTCTGGGCAGGGTACTTGTCCTTTGCAGGGATGTTGAAGAGTCCTTGGTTTCGAGTCACGAGTCGAGTCACGAGTCTTTGGACCCGAGTCTCGAGTCCGAGTCCTTGGTCCAAAATGGTGTGTCACGAGTCACGAGTCACGAGTCACTCCCAAAGCTGACTCCATGAGTCCCTATTAAAATCAATGGGGGTTTCCCCCAACAAAATAAGGCTATTTCAGATGTGTGGCTTAAATAAATTCTAGGCACAAGTGTGCCTTTTTATTTCAAAACTCTGCAACTGATTTTGGCAAGAACAGGCCAGGCAGACAAACCCAAAATAACCAGACAGGCAGAGGAGGCAGGGAACCCCAAAGCAGGCAGGCAGAGGCCTTTGTCTTGGACAATTCAAACTGTGGAACTGGTTAAGAAGAGACCAGGCAGGCAGAGGAGGCTGGGAACCCCAAATAGGCAGGCAGAGGCAGCCAAACCCAAAATGTCTGAAAGGTTGCATTTTAGGGAAATGATTTAAAAAAAAAAAAACTTGCTGTACTTCCTAAAACCTATCCATGTTGCATTTGAGGAACACGATTTTGGAACACAAGTCCTTGGTCTCGAATCCCATTAAAAATATTGGGACTCGAGTCCGAGTCGAGTCAGAGGGGGGACTCAGTCCGACTCACGAGTCGAGTCCTGGAGTCCGAGTCCCCATCCCTGGTCCTTTGTGACTAGCCCATGGCAGTCATTCTATGGTTGTGGACAGTTTCTCAAATGTCCAAATGTGTTCACAGGTCCAAAAGGTTGTCTACCCTTGCCCGACACTATGGCTTAGTGTTATGTACAGGAGCGTGGGCAAGCAAGCCTTGAGCTCACACACTCTCCCTCCCCAATTCCAGCACAACTGTGTGGAGGACATCAGAGGCTTTTGCTTCCATTTTTAAGTAACAGTGTTTTAGCATCGTTATTACATTACTTTTATACATTACAGTATGTCTGAACCTGGACAAACTGTGGGTTGTCATTACTATGGTTTACTGAAGCAAGTCAACTCCAAACCTTGGTTTATGGAGCTGAATTATATCACTATATAGCTAAAATTAACCACAGTTTAGGGTTCAGACTATTTAATCTCTAAAACCATGGTTGCAGCCATGCTGGAGGAGGAGAAGGGACAGGGGAGCACATGAATCTGTGGCTTGCCCAGGCTTGTACACATTACACTAAATCAGGGGTGTTGAACTCTTTCAGCTCAAGAGCCAAATTCCATTTCAGAGAAGCTCTCGGGGGCCACATTCCAGTGGTGGGTGGAGCCGTAGGGAAAATGAAGCGGGACCCAAATAGCAGCAGATTTTAGTTTAAGGACTGCCTTAGGTGAGGCATTTCAACTGTGTAGAAGGGGGGAAAACATGTAAAAGCTGGGAAATCACCAAATGATTGGCAGTCAGGGGAAGCGGCAGTAGGGCCAGGTGAAGGGGCCTTCTGGGGAACCCCAGAGGGCTGGATCAGGACCCCCGGTGGGCCCAATGTGGTCTGCAGCCCAAGGTTCTGCACCCCTGCTGAACAGGGTGAGCTGTGGTGTAGGCGGGAGGCAGGATCCCCCAAAATTGGGCAGAGGGACCTTCTGTGAACAGCGCCCTTCCTCTTATGGAAGGCCCCTTCCTCTCATGCCAGGCAGATCCCGGATCCAACCCCATGTATAAAATTACCTAGCAGCATTGCTGAGGCCTGCTGTTTCTCTCCTCCCTCTCTCTCTCTCTCTCTCTCTCTCTCTCTCTTCCTCCTTTGGATTTTATTCATTATTATTCAAAGCATTTTTATTCTGCCCATCAGCCAAAGCTCCCAGAGCAGTGTACCGCTGTCAGAAATAAGGCAGTCCATGCCCGCAGCCTTACAATCTTAAAGACAAGACACAAAAGGAAAGGGGAGTGAGAGGGGGGGAGGGGAAAAAAACAAATTCAGGCACTAGGTTCTTAGTTGACAGTTGAGCAGGTCATGGAGCTGGATCTAAACCCAATGGAAGGAAGGGCCGCGGGCGGCTTCCTCTCCCTCTGATGGCCTCAGCAGTGGCACTTGTTAGCAGGAGGGAGGTTGGAAGGGCTCTCTGCTGGAGCCGTGTCCAGGCATGATACCGGGGTGCCGGCCTGCTGCTTCCTCTCTCCTTCTGGTGGCCTCCTGGGCAGCATGGATGGAGTGCTTTATTTCTTGCAAAGGCACTGCGGAGTTTGAAGGCAGTAAAGAGAAAGAGAGACACGCAGACAGACAGACCAGTACATCGGCCTTCCCCAACCGGGTGCCCTCCTGATATTTTGAATTACAGCTCCCAGCATCCCTGGCCACTGGTCATGCTGGCTGGGGCTGATGGAAGTTGTAGTCCAAAAAATCTGGAGGGCGCCGGAAGGCTGCAGTACACAACCAGTTGTATCCATGTGCCCTGCATTGGGCTCTCCTGCACTCTTGTGTGCTTACTCCCTTATGCCTTTCAGCAGAAGCCACCTTAGGGCACGTCCTTCACAAGCCTGCAAGCCAGCTAACTTTGACTCAAGATCCCTTCTCCACCTCTGCACACTATTTTTGGCACCCTACATCAAATGTATGAGTGCACAGGTGCAATCACACAATGCCAGTGTTTACTGGGCGGGGGGGGGGGGAGCCTCAAACCTGCATTCCAGAATGTATGAGAAATGCATGAAGATTACTACCAATACCAAAACTGCAAAGAACAAAGCTGAAAGCAAATGCAGCAAAAGTGCTGGTTGGGGAAGCAAAAAGACCAAAAAAACACCCCCCCCAACTGATAAATATCTGTGTGTGAATCAGTTGAAAATGTGTGAATATTGAAAATGGCTGCATTGACAGTTCTCTTGATCTGAGTACAGTGCAAGTAGCCACAGCGTCAAAGCAAAAGAAAGAAAAAACCCTCTGCCCTTCTCGAGATTTGCCTGATGAAAGCTGAGAAAGGCCCGAGATCTGATGAAACTCCAGGACTTGCAGGGAAGGAATGTCGTAAGGACAGCCCATGCACCACCCAATGGGCAAGACTCCATCTTTTATCCACCTCTGACCTGTCCCAGTGGTGGCAGTGTTCTTCTGGACAACTATGGAATTGCTTATTGCTATGTTGTCTGCTTCCTGGTCTTGACAGGGGAGATCTTGGTCTGAGCTCAGGGGTAATTTCCACGAGACAATGGCTTTGCTACTCTTCATCTTCTGGTGTTGACTTGTCAGCCCTTGGGTCACACTCTGTCGAAGACCAAGGCCAGACAACAGCACGACCGCCCGTTTAGTGCCCTGGTAGATCTGTGAGTGAAGGGGGAGGGAAGCAACGGGGAGCATTTGCTTGCTTGTTCTCATTTCAAGGCGGGGCTTTTTCAAAGGAGGACCCTTGGGCAAGATGCCCTCGGGGGGCCCTCCCTGTGACCTCCCTGAGTAGTCCCGCCCCACTTTTATTGCTGCTGCTGCTGCTGATTCACTTGCCCTGTTCCCCTGGGCCCGATCCACACCGCTGTCCAGAGGGAGAAGGAGAGGCGAGTGGAGGCAGGGCCGGTGCTACCATTAGGCCAACTAGGCAGCTGCCTAGGGCGCAGGGCTAAAGGGGGCACCAGAAACGCCTTGGGGAAAAAAATACAGCGCTCTCAAGTGGGAAAGGGGGGGCGCTAAATATCTGATCTTGCCTAGGGCACCAAACGGCCTTGCACCGGTCCTGAGTGGAGGCTGCTTTCACCTCGGCTTCCTCCTGTCATTGCTCACTCCCTTGTGAACAGCCAGCAACAGCGAGTAGGAGCAGTAGCAGGTTAAGCGGGCTCTAGGGGCCGACCCACAGCTGGGGTGTGGGCCTTGGCAGATGCCAAGGATGATGCTGATTCCTGATGCTGACCCCAGACTCATTTATTTTGTGTCTCTAAGGTTGGGATGTGCCTAGCAAGTGTATTCAATGATCCCGCTCGTCCTGCAGCGGCGGCGCTTTCTTAAGCCTTCAGTAATAGTATCCCCGGGCATCTTCATGGAGTGTTTCTGCTCTTGAATATTTGCAAGCTGCTACTTGCTCCCAGATCAGATTTTGAATTTCCTATTGAATGCAAATGTTCTCTTTGCTGACTTTGTTGGTTTTATATGTATATAGTAATGCAGTGCATAGAAAATGCTCCTCACGTTTGCCAAGCAATTGATTGCTAACTCTGGAATTCAAAACTAATCCCACCGCTAAAGTCAGACACAAAAGGTAGAAATCTAACTAGCACCTCATCAGTAATTTCACTCCACCTTTCTTTGTTGTTATCCAGGGATTCAACCCTGTATTTAAGCCCTCTTGGCTTCTACAAAACCTAGGTGCTTGCTTCTGTTGATATGATCATTTTATTACACACTGAATGACTTCACGGAGACCCTTGATTTATGGAACTGTGTGAACAGTGGAGGGAGAGGAGTCTGGGGTAGTTTATAGGCCTGACTGCACCAGGTTTGGGATGTCCTAGGCAAGAACGCTCCTGAAATTAATGCCTTCCAAACAAGGGGCACATATATACCCTTGTAGTCTGTGAGAGAGGAAACTATCCCGCTCATCCATTCCACCTTCTTCAATCTTGTTCTTCAAGCTGGTTGTTGCTTAAAGTACATAAGAACATAAGAAGAGCCATGCTGGATCAGGCCAAGTGTCCATCTAGTCCAACATTCTGTTCACACAGTGGCCAACCAGCAGCCCACAGGAAACCCACAAGCAGGACATGAGTGCAACAGCACCCTCCCACCCATGTTCCACAGCAACTGGTGTACACAGGCGTATCGCCTCTGATACTGGAGGTAGCATATTAGCCATCAGGACTAGTAGCCATTGATAGTCTTATCCTCCATGAAGTACCAGCACACCCCACATCTTCAAGAGGAAGGTGGAAAGCCACATAGTGGCAGGCTGCAATCCTAAACATACTTGCTAGGGGTAAGTTGCATTGAACTCAGTTGGATTTACTTCTGAGTATATGAGGATTTTTAACATACGTGCTATGCGATGTATGTTGCAACAAACTATACTTTATTGTACTTGGTTGCAAATTCAGACCCACTTCACCCGACAACCTCTTCCACTCATGGTTCCATGTAGCGGTGCCCCTCGAGGCCTGGGCAATGTGAAGTTGGATTTCTTCCACTGCAATGGCACGTCTTCCCTGGGCCCTTTCCCACCCGGCATAGTGCATCTGCCTGACTTTGTCTTGCCACCTCCAGTTTCTGGCTTGATCTTGGCTGGTGGTAGCCTCTATGCTCCTCCTCCAGGAATCCTAAACTCTCAGCTGAGGGCCAATTCTCTCCTTCTCCAATTTATCCTCCTCCTGTGGCCATGCCTCATCCTCCTTTTCTGTCTGGCTATGTTCCACTTTCCCTGCCACACTCCCATAGCCTGGAAGGAGCAATAGGCCCCACCCTTCCCCTATCTTGTCATCCTCCATTAACCCTTTGGTGACCATACTGTCCTAAGCCCAACAAGCCCACTCACCATTCTCGTAGCTCCAGTCCACCCTTAGGTAGACTGATTCCTGATGCTGAAACCTTGATTCGCCCCTTGGGTAGGAAAATGCAGCACCAATGCACCCCTGGACACCTTTCTTGGTGCTTGCCAAGGTGCTCTACCCCTCTCACTTAAACAGCAACAACAACCCATCTTCTTACTGGCAGCTGGGATTGATACTGAAAACTGAGAGTGTTGGACTGGGACTTGGGAGATCCAGGTTCTAGTCCCCGCTCGGCCATGAAACTCACTGGGTGACTTTGGGCCAGTCACTGACTCTCAACCTAACCTACGGTACCTCACAGGGTTGTTGTGAGGATAAAACAGAGAGGAGGAGGAGGAGGATTATGTAAGCCGCCTTGGGTTGCTTGCAGGAAAAAAGGCGGGGTATAAAGATAATAAAATAAATAAATAAATAAATAAGTGTGTTGGGGGCTCAGCCTCAGTCTTTTATACGCAGTCTTTTGGACAGATTACATGTCCTTTGCCATGTCTCCCATGGCAGCCATTAGCGGAAATGCACATTTGCAAAAAGGAACGAAATTCTTGTGCTTCCCTAAAAAAATTAATCCTATTCTGTCAATGAGCAGATGACAGAACGAAAGATGCCTGACAATCCATAGAACAGAGACGGAGTCTGTACATCCCTACCTCATGCCCTTGGGGTTCTCTAGTCACCACCCTCCACCTCAACTCCTGGTAAGCCACACCTTGGCAAAAAAGACAAAATGCATCACCAAATAAGAGGTCAAGATACAACAAATATTTCCATAAAATTTGCATGTGCTAATTGATATGCAAAGATGCAAATGCAAAAATAATTACTATAATTTAAATAGAAATACAATACATCTCACCTTAGTGGAGAAAATAGTGACCAGATGACTTGTTTGCCTGCTCAGTCTGCTGTCCAGGTGCTAACTATGGATGGACAACTTAAAGAACCGTAGGAAGGGAGAACAGAGGCCTTGAACTTGAACTGGACAGCCCTTCAGATAGAGGAGAGTCTTCTGTAAATAGGACACAGGGCAACCCTGGTTCCTGGCCAGCAACTGGGGCATCTTCTCTGTTGTCATTCATACTTTCATTGCAGGTGTAGCAGTTTACAATAGTTCAGCAAAACTTGGAATTTGTGTGTGTGTGTGTGTAGTTAGCTGTTTGCTGGAGCCTGAGGTAGGCCCAAGAGCATGTTTCAGCCAGCCAGCTAATAAATGATCCTTTCAAAGAGTTTTTGTAACTCAGTAAATTGTTCCTGGTTTATACAGGAGTGTCTCAAGGTGTTCTGCTATTCTCACAACACAGTTCTCCTATCTTTTAACTGCATTATATGCATTATTTTGAATTTTTATCCAAGGCCCTTCCTAATACATTCTAGACTAAAAACAACAATGAGAGTTCTGGAAAAAGTGGGTGGGGGGATCAGAAAGCCCTCCTCTATCTGAAGGGCTGTCCAGTTCAAGTTCTGTTCACATTAAAGTGTTCTGATTTGGATAATAAAATGTTAATTCATACAGAAATCTAAACCTAATTACTTATGAACATGAAGCGTTTATTGCTGTCAGCTTTAATCACTTTTCCACTTCCAGCTGTTAAAGACCTTCTGGCAAATCTCCAAGCAATTCCTCTGCTGTCCTTCCCCTTGAATTAAATATTGGTCTCTCATTCTCAGGCTGCTGTTATATAATCAGCACATTACACAACTGAGCTTCTACAAAATGCAAAACAACAATATTGTGTTGGGCTGGGATACCTTCTCATCTCAAGCTTTACGTGTTATTTATGGCAGACAAAAATATATATTTCGTATTTAAACACCGCAGCCTTCCCCATCCTGGTACCCTCCAGATGTTTTTGACTTCAACTCCCATTGGCCCCAGCCAGCAAGACCAATGGTCAGGAATGCTGGGAGTTGAAGTCCGAGACGTCTTAGTGCACTAGCTTGGGGCAGGCTGAAACAGGGCAACTAAAGTTTTTGATAAGTTTGTCTTTAAGATGAAACTACAGTTCGTTTTAATTTTATCTTCTTCTTTTTTAAAAAACCAAACACTGTCTTTCCAGCATTATATTATTACGGTGAATGTTCCAGGCCAAAATAAAAGGAGTGAATTTTTCACCAAGCATCTCAGAAACAACCAAAACCTTCCTTCATCATCCTCTACCTGCCAGCGTATCCATTTCTGTGATACGCAGAACCTTAATTAACCATCCCTTGGCCGTTGGCATTGAAGTAATAGGTGGCTAGAGGAAACGTAATATAATTTTTGCAGCAGACAGAAGATATAACATCAGTCATTCAGTTGCCCTTTGAAAGTATCCCCAAGATAATTCAAAGCTGCAGTTAACAAATCAAATGTTAACCTTTTTCCAGTTGTCTGAAAAACGATTATATCTTGTGTCCAGTTGATGCTTGAATGTAAGAAAAGCTCTACCCTACATGTTACAAACCTGACATTTCCAGAAGTATCCATGTTAAAGATCTTATTTAACTGTGCAGAGGTCATATCCACAGTATTCTAATTTGTACTAAACTTCTGTTAGAGATGAGCATAATGAAAATAGTCTAATCTGGACAGGTGAATCTTTCTCCATAATCTATTGGTCCTTAAAACCCAAGTTGTTTATAAGTCCCTCAAAAGCTGCTTCCAATCCAGGCAAGGCATTTTTTATTGTGCCTCAGGCATTCACAGAATTTTATGGAGTTGTAGGAGTCCAGTTCTACTTGTAACTGTAGACATGGGATGCTTCCAGACTAGGCTTTTAGTGTGCAATCATCCTGCCTCAAACACTGAATTTTACAGGGGGCCCAGAGGACCAAGTCTTTCATGTGTAACCCTCCTATGTTTTCTTCCATCTTTTTTCTTACCTGAGAAAATCTGTTAAGAAGGGAAAATGGAACAGCTGCACAATGCCTTTTGATGTTTAGCACTAGGAGCCAACTACACATTATGCTAATCACGTAGCAGCATATAGTTGAGGGTTAGGTTTTTCTTTACTCTAAGCTATATACATCTTTTCAAAAGCTAACGGTTATAAGAAACTGGTTTTGACCATTATACTCTAGCTCAGGGGTGGGCCACTTGTGGCCTTCCAGATGTCTTGGCCTCCAACTGCCACGATCCCTCTCCATTGGCTATGCTGGCTAGGGCTGCTGGGAGTTGTAGGCCAAGACATCTGGAGGTCCATAAGTTGTCCACCTCTGCTCTAGCGAAATATATGTGAGGATTTGTTACATACATGTCATTTGAATCTAACGGGGTTAGATCTTTTAAAAACCTTTAAAAGATTTTAGACCAGACTAGATTCATGGAGTAAGGCCACACATGCAGACAAACAGTGTCCTGGGAGTTCACTGGTACATTTCTTGCCAGTTCTGACACAGAAAGAAGAGGACATGGGCTGCTTCTTACATTACAACATTAGCAGAAACTGCATGAGTATGCTGCATGCACTAGGGATACATACCGTAGATTTCATAGATTTCATAGATCATAGAGTTGGAAGGGGCCTACAAGGCCATCGAGTCCAACCCCCTGCTCAATGCAGGAAACTAGAGGAGGGGTCTCCCATCCAAGTAATAACCAGGCCTGACCCTGCTTAGCTTTCCACGCCCAGACAAGCTGAGCCAGTGTAAGCCACAGGCCCACATGTAATTTTATGACTGCTAGGACACCGTTGCCTCAATCCAGAGAATCACGCTCCCCTCCCCCATGTTTGTGTTGGCTGGGAATGATGGGAGTTGTAGTCAAACACATCTGGATTGAACCAGGCTGGGGAAGGCTGCTGTAGGAAAACAGTGTATTTCCATCCATGTCCATAGAATGGCAGCCATGTGTACCTGCTCATTTCATAGGTGAAATGATCTGTGTGGCCTGATCCTGCACAGGTTCACTCAAAATAATGCCCATTCCATTGTGGGGCTGTCAAGGTTCCGCTACTGCAGGGACCCCTTAACCTGCCTTTGGAAGATCTCTTCCTCTTCCCAAAGCCTCTCCCTCTCTAGGAGATCAAATCCTTTGCCTGCTTCCAGTAACGTGGGTGTAGGCTTTTAGACGTGGTGAATAAGTCACTCCAAACTCTCAGGGTACACAACAACACTTTACTTATTATATTAGGGTAATTACTTAATAGAGTGGTTATAATTCAAAAGCAAGTATGATAAAATAAAACAAACAAACAACCCAAGGTTCTCTAGTTTAACTTCAGACTACCTATCCACTCTGCAGCCAGCCAGCCAGCCAGCCAGCCAATCTCTCTCTCTCTCTGCAGCTAGCTCTCTCTGCAGTCTGCTGACCACACCCCACACATATATAGCCTTCCCAGGAATGGAAGGTTATAATCATGTGACTTTGAACAGGAGATCTAATTCTTAACTTCTATTGGGTGAACTAAACTCTCAAACTCCCCCTCCCATCCTGAAGTGTTTGGGCCTTCAGGCTTCAACAAATCTAGGGAAGTGTTTGGGCCTTCAGGTTTCAGCAAACTTAAGCCTGAGTAGGCCTCAATCCTTTACATCTTCCCCCCCTTCTTCTCAAGTGGAACAATTTCCCTTTTACAGAAGAGAATTGTGAAACATTAACCTACACAAAAAGGCAACTGTTTTTTGGTTATTTCCTAGACAAAGCATCAGCTATCACATTCTCCTTCCCAGGCACATGTTCAATGTTCATTTGAAATTCCTGCAATTTCCAAGACCATCTCCGAAGCTTGGAGTTGGTATTTTGCATTGTTTGTATCCATTGCAAGGCATGATGATCAGTCCATAAAGTAAATTCTTGTCCAAAGACATAAGGCTTGAGCTTGTCCAGAGCCCACACTACTGCCAGACATTCCTTTTGGATCGTAGACAGGTTTCTCTCCATGGGTAGGAGCTTCCTACTCAGGTAGGCTACAGGATGTTTAACAGAGTCATAGTCTTGTAATAATACTGCACCTATGCCAGTCTCAGAGGCACAATAAAGGTTTTTTCAAAGTCAGGTGCTCTTAACACAGGCTTTGAGCTTAAAATGTCCTGTAGTCTATCAAAAGCTCTTTGACATTCATCAGTCAACACAATTTTGTCAGGTTTACATTTCTTGGTTAGATCAGTCAAAGGTCCAGCAATTTCACCAAAATGGGGAACAAATCTCCTGTAATACCCAGCAAATCCCAAGAATGACCTGACCTGTTTCTTGGTTGTAGGCAGGGATGTTGAAGAGTCCTTGGTCTCGAGTCACGAGTCGAGTCACGAGTCTTTGGACCCGAGTCTCGAGTCCGAGTCCGAGGTCCAAAATGGTGACTCACGACTCACGAGTCCTGAGTCACTCCCAAAACTGACTCCACGAGTCCCTATTAAAATCAATGGGGTTTCCCCCCAACAAAATAAGGCTACTTCAGATGTGTGGCTTAAATAAATTCTAGGCACAAGTGTGCCTTTTTATTTCAAAACTCTGCAACTGATTTTGGCAAGAACAGACCAGGCAGACAAACCCAAAATAACCAGGCAGGCAGAGGAGGCAGGGAACCCCAAAGCAGGCAGGCAGAGGTCTTTGTCTTGGTCAATTCAACTGTTGAACAGGTCAAGAAGAGACCAGGCAGGCAGAGGAGGCTGGGAACCCCAAACAGGCAGGCAGAGGCAGCCAAACCCAAAATGTCTGACCCTAACCCAAACCCCCCACAACAACACATCAATCAAAATAAATCTCAACACATCGTTGGGGCTGCGCTCCTGGTAGCTGTCCATAGTGGCCGAGCAGCGGCACGCCTCGCTTCCATGCGCTCTTCACCGGTGATCGCGCTCCTTCTGGCACAGCCAGAAGACTCGTCAACAGCCCAGGGATGTCGAGTCCTTGGTCTCGAGTCCCGAGTCGAGTCTCGAGTCCCATTAAAAATATTGGGACTCGAGTCCGAGTTGAGTCAGAGGGGGGACTCAGTCCGACTCACGAGTCGAGTCCTCGAGTCCGAGTCCCCATCCCTGGTTGTAGGTATGTCCCAGGTTCTGATAGCTTCAACCTTGTCCCATAAAGGTGTGATATGACCATTTCCAACCCTGTGTCCTAAGTATACTACCTCTGGCACCTTCTGCACCTGTAAAACTACTCCACTCCTCTCATAGCGTGGCTTCATCATATTTACATGTACTACCTTGGGTCTTTTTCAGATTTTTCTTTAACCACCACATAGGTTAAATCATCCATTTTCTCTCTGACTGTGTAGGGGCCTTCCCAAGCAGCCTTAAGCTTGTCTTTGCGCAGGGGAAGAAATATCATTACCTGATCCCCTACCTCAAATACTCTAGAGCGTGCCTTTTGATCATACCAGAACTTTTGCACCTCTTGGGCTTTGGTTACATTGGCTTGAACTAGTTTACAGAGTGTATCTAGGGTTTGTCTAAGTTTTAACACATAATCCACCACAGAGGTTTTGTTTTCTACGAGTTTACCTTCCCAGTTTTCCCTCAGGAGATCAAGAGGGCCTCTCACTCTTCTGCCATACAACAGCTCGAAAGGTGAGAATCCCGTTGATTCCTGTGGAACTTCCCTGTAGGCAAAGAGTAGGTGTTGCAGTTTGTCATCCCAGTCAATTGGGTGTGTATTTACATAAGCTCTAATCATTCCTTTGAGTGTGGCGTTAAATCTTTCCACCATTCCATTGCATTGAGGGTGATAAGGAGTGGTTTTCAAGTGTTTTACCCCACAACACTTCCACAGACACTCCATTATCTCGGAGAGGAAATTTGACCCACAATCTGTCAAGATTTCAGAGGGAAATCCAGTTCTGAAAAATATAGTTAGCAAAGCCTCAGCTACAGATGGAGCATCTATAGAGGCTAGTGCTACAGCTTCTGGGTATCTTGTGGCAAAATCCACCACTGTAAGGATGTACTTTTTTCCCTTGCGGGTGGGTTTAGTGAAAGGCCCTACAATATCCATGCCCACCCTAAAGAAAGCTTCTCCTATAATAGGCAGAGGCTGCAAAGGGGCTTTACTGTGATGCCCTGCCTTCCCCACACGCTGACAGGTTTCACAAGACCTGCAGTACTCTGCTACTTGCTTAGCAATTCCAGGCCAAAAAAAGTTTGCCATGAGCCTTTGTTTAGTCTTGTTTTTCCCCAAGTGCCCTGCACATGGCACATTATGGGCTAGTTCTAGCAACCTTAGCCGGAATTGGTTAGGTACTACCAGTTGCTTTAGTGGTTTCCAGGTTAACTCTTGGGTTTTTGGTAACCACAGCCTATACAGCAATCCTTTCTCCCAAATAATCTGCTCCCTTCTTTCCTCAGAGAAGGGCCTCTCTTGAGGGAGAGCAACTCTTTTCAGAGGCTCCAAACTAGGATCACTGAGGACATCCTGCTTGAATTCCTCTACTCCTCTTAAATCAGGAAAAGGGGTCTCTAGCGCCTTCTCCTCTACAGAACCACCTGCCTCGGTTGTTTCACTGGCTTTCAGGTCTACAGGTTGCATGGAGGCTTGTTCTGTTGTTTCGGTTTGGGGAGGGTCTGGGGTTGGTTTTGGACCTTCCGGAATCACTGTGGGTTGTACCTCTAGTACCTTTTCTTTTACCCCATCAGCTTTTACCTGGTCCTGTCTTGAAGTTTCCTCCCTTTCCTTTTGCTTGCGGGTTACCACACATATTTGAGCTTCTGGGCCCATTATATCCTTTCCCACAATGATAGGGGCAAATTGGGTTGGAGGTTCCATCACCCCAACTTCATACAGACCCCTCCATCCCCTCCATTCTATGGATAACCTTGCTACTGGGACTTCAAAGGAGGGACCATTCACTCCCTGGATCTCAATAGACATTCCTGGTACCAAATCTTCAGGTGTCACCAAATCTGCTCGGATCAGAGAAACATCAGCTCCAGAATCCAACATCGCCATGATGGTCTTATCCTTTACATAAACAGGTTCTTTAAACTGATTATTAACCTCTTCCCTGTTGGTGATCACAAATCCACAATTATAAGGTTTTTTTATGCTTGCTACCACTGGTGGCTTGGTTTGTTCGGGTTTAGGACTACCTAGGTTAGCTGGTGTTATTGCTTGTAACTTGGGGCAGCTATTCCTGATGTGGCCTGTCTGACCACACGAATAACAGGCACGGTCTCTGGGATGAGAAGGATCAAAAGGAGGTTTTTTGAACTCCTTTTTACTTGGGGCTTCCCATTTCCCCCCCTTCTTCTCAGACTCAATCCTGGGGCCTAACCCTTCCCGGTTTTCAATCAGTTTGTCAGCCATTTCTGCAGCTTGGTTTACAGTTTCAGGATCTTTATCCTTAACCTTCAGTTTTATTTCTCTGGGCAACCGAAAATAAAACTGATCCAGAGCCATAAGCTCTAACACCTTTTCCATGTTGTCTGCTTTTGCTCCATCCACCCATTTTAGTAGCAGGTTTTTTAATTTTGCTGCAAACTCTACCATAGATTTACCAGGTTGAGGTGTTAACCCTCTGAACTTTTTCCTAAAGTGCTCAGGGCCTAACCTGAACCTTTTAAACACCGTTTCTTTGAATTGAGCATAGGAAACAGCCTCCCCCTCTGGCATGCTATTATAAATCTCTGCCAGCTCCCGTTTGGTTAAATTAGGCACAAACTTCATATAATCACCTCTCCTGCAGTCCCCACTTCTGTGCTGCCCTTTCAAAAGTGGTCAGGAACACTTGTGGGTCTTCTCCTGGGGTGTATGCTGTGAAGTCCTTCGGGGTAACTCTGACAGGCTGCTCCTGTTTCAATTGCATCATCCTTTCCTCGTGTCTGCGTTGTTCCTCTTGGGCTTGCAGTTGCTCTTCTGGCTGCAGTGCTTTTGGCTGCAGTTTCTCCTGGTGCAGCTTCTGCGTTGTTCTTCCTGGGCCTTAAGCTGCTCCTGCCGCACCTTTTCCTCGTGTCTGCGTTGTTCCTCTTGGGCTTTAAGTTGCTCCTGCTGCAGACGAAGCCGCTCCCACTCCAACCGGGTCTCCTCTTCCTTCTGCTTTGCCACAGGGGCTCACTCACAATTACCCAGTTGCATGATTGAGGACTGCAGCTTGAGCAACACTATAAGAAACTTTAAAATAAATTGCAAAATAATGGCTTGCTTTGTACCGCTTGGGCTAGGATTGGGGTTATGTGCAATGGTGGTAGATGCTGAGGTGCAGGCGCTCATCCTGACATAGCCATGCATGCCCCCAAGGAGAGTCCAAAATTGCAGGTTGCTGAGTTGATCCATAGCAACAAACAAATCCAAGCTGGAAGTTTTAATCCGCTAGGAGCAGCTCTTTTGTATAGCCAATGGGTCTTAATTGCCCATTCAAGAACAAACCACCCAAAAAAATTCGTATAAGGACAGAGAACAATATACTGCTGCTGGGAAAAATCATTTCCCCCAGGCTACTGTGAGGATTGCAGTTGAGCTGAGGGGGAACTGGGAATTCTGAGTAGGGAGTGGGTGGCAGATGACATCAGCATCCCTGCTAATAAAAATGTGCCGGCGCTGCGTCCCTTCGAGCCCTGGCTCCACTGCCGCACTGGGCATGGGTGCTTATTTAGGCTTCCTCTTATGGCCATCCCTTGTAAAGGGAAGAAATACAGCAGGTCATTTTGAAGGTTTACACCTATTTACGTGTTACATTTATAACCTGCCTTTCCTCCCAGAGCTCAAGGTGATGTACCGGGCCGTCTCCCCCATTTTATCCTCACCAAAACTTGGTGAGGTAGGTTAAGGCTGGAAGTTGGTGACTGGACCAAGGTCACCTAGTGAGCTACATAGCTGACTGGCAATTTGAGCCTGCGTCCCCCCAGTCCTAGCTAATTACTATGCCACACTAGCTCTCTGTGTTCCTTTTTCAGATGGCACTTAATATAATTGTGTTAAGCAAACCACAAATGTTCAGTCGTAGATAGCTGCAGTTCTTAGCTTACACCGAGGCTTAGTATGGTTTTCAGTATTCTTTTGCTACTATGTGTAGCTTTATGATTTTCTTGCTTCTCTGTGTTTTTGTTGGCAGATGGCTGCAACTCCATCCAGCTGTGCCAGCTATGCCAAAGAATACATTGTGTGATAAAAATTCCACATTGGGAGATTACAGCTGTAATTTGGGTTTCGCCAGTGGGTCTGGCAAGGCGTGAGCATCTTTCAGTATCTGTTCTATTTTGCTTGCTGATGTTTAGTTAAGAGCTTCTAGAAGAAGAAGAAATGCTGATGTAACAAGTGAAGAAAATGCAGCCTATTAACAGCTGGGATTTGTGAAGAAAAGCACTACCACACTAAGCAAGCATTTTGTGCAAATCCCACAGGACGTTCCATGAAGATTTCACCTCCTCAAGAAGAAAAGCTCAAATATAAGAAGAGCCCTGCTGAATCAGACCAAAGGCCCATCTAGTCCAGCCTCTTATTTCTCACAGTGGCCAATCAGATTGTTTCTCACAGTGGCCAAATTGGCCACCAGTTTGGATGGCTTTAGGGAATTGGACAAATTCATGGAGGATAAAGCTACCAATGGCTACTAGTCCTGATGGCTATATGCTACTTCCAGTATCAGAGGAGTATGACTATGTAGTATACAGCAGTTGCTGCGGAACATTGGCTGGAAGGTGATGTTGTACTCATGTCCTGCTTGTGGGTTTCCTGTGGGCAGGAATTTAGGAACACAGCAAGATGTTTTACATTGAGTTAGACCATTGGGCCACCTAGTTTAATATTGTTCACACTGACTGGCAGTGGCTCTCCAGGGTTTCAGTCAGGAGTATTGCCTAGTCCTATCTGGAGATGCCCAGGCTTGAATCTGGGATGTTTTGCATGCTCACAGGAACATAGGAACCTGTTTTATAATGAGTCAGTCCACTGGGCATCTAGCCCAGTATTGTCGACACTGATTGGTAGCAACTCTGCAGGGTTTGGGGCAGGATTCCTTCCTAGCCCTACCTGGAGAAGCTGGGGATTGAACCTGGGACCTTCTGCATGCAACACATGTGCTCTACCACTGAGTTATATCCCCTCTGTTCCATCACTGAGCTACAGTCCTTCTCCCAAAGGCTATTTGCTTCTCTTTTTAAGAGTCCAGAGATTGGTTCTTACATGGCCTAGCATTCTGGAGTTAGGAAGACACTAGTTTGTTTGGTCCATTGTTGGTTGGCTGTGTGGAATTTGCAAAGCTGTGAAGACTTATAATTGCCTCCTCAAGAATGCTTTTTTCCCTTCACATCATGCAATCGCCTGGGAATTGCTTGCTGGCAGTACAGTAAGTGCCATAACAACCAGCTATGTGGGCAGACAGTAGGAAAGAGAGAACCTGAGGAGGCTTTTGAAAAATTCCGGCTATTTCAGAAAGCCCTGAAGAAATGCTTGAAATGTTGCAATTAGCAAACTGTGTCTTCAAAAGGAAGGGAAAACATGTTTGTAGGTGATGCTTTATACACCCCAGCTTCTTCACAGCCTGAGTCACGTACATTCAGGGTCATGTATATTTACCTGTAGTTCTGAGATTTGTCCCCACAACAGTTACCTCCCACCACCACCACACACACACACACACACACACACACACACACACACACACACGAAAAAGCAACCTCAGGAGATAGCATCTTGAGTGGAAGAGGGGGCAGAAGGTCAGAAGAAAATTGTTTCCCTGTCAACCATTTGTCCGCTCAGAATGGAAGCCTCTTCTGCAGCCCCCACCCGCAAGGGAGACAAAATATGCCAAAACTGGCCTGATAATAGGGGGACCACTTAGGCATCACCAAAAAAGAGGACACGTCTTTACATAAAATGTGCATATGCTAATTTATATCTATAGATGCAAATTTAGAAAGAATTGCTATAATTTCAATAGAAATGCAATACATCTCGTCTCACCATATTGGGTAAGACCGTGACCAGGCGACCCATATTCCTGCTCAGGCTGCTGTCCGGGTGCTAACTGTGGACGGGCGCACTCAAGGCCCCTGCTGCTCTCCCATCTTATGGTTCTTTATCTTTAAAGTGGAATTGGACTGGACAGCCCTTCAAACAGAGGCATGTAAAGTCGGACACATGGCCACCCTAGCTGCCTAATGAGGTAGGCAGACAGGCAGTAAACTTGGGACACTGTTTTAGGCCATAAATTTGGGGTGTAATTTAGAGCAGCTTCACATTTTGCATTTGTTTTAAGTGTACACCTTAGACGTTTTATAAGTGCTTGCCTAAAGGTGTGACGCACAGTTGCAACAAACATGTTTGCAAACATGTGTCTTAAACAGATTCGCTCATCAGAAAGCTTGGATTGGTTGAGGGCCAGGGCAGGGCCAAGACATTTTGCTGCCTGAGGCAAAGGACAAGATGGTGCCTCCATTCCATGTACAGAAACTGGCTGGACTAACAGCTGAATCTTTCTTTAATGCTGGCAATGGGACAGCATCCTCCACCACCCCTGAAGGCAGCAGGCTAGCTGAGGGGGTGCAAGGCAGGCCACATGGCCCACAGATCTTTCCTCCAGTGCCTCACTGCCATCTCCCAGGATCTGCCACCTGAGGCAACTGCCTCAATTCTGCTTAATGGTAGGGCTGGCCCTGTTGAGGGCCAAACTACATGTGAAACTCAAATGCCCCATTTTTGTTTTTACTGGTTGGGGAAGAGGCAGTTGGGAAGTGAAGATGTGCCAGGTGCTCTCAACCCCACTTGCCATTTCTTCACTTCAAATTGCCACCCTTTCCTCCCCTTCCAGGGCTTCCAAATGCATGCTTGGGGGAATACAGTCTAGTAAAATCCAGACATGTAATTAAATACTGATTAGCTGAACAGGCCCCTTTCCTTTTGGAATTTTTTAAAAATGTGCAAATAGAAACTAGCACAATAGTGATTGTGCGATATAGTGCCAATGGGCAAACAAACTGTCTTAAACCAGTACACGTGTATTTAAACAATAAATGGTCTGCTTCCAGTTTGTTCAATATCTTAATATTTAAGTTCAATATATTAACATTTTCCAGAATTTTACAATTACAGACAGATTACAGGAACACCACACCCACACATATCAATACTTTACAACATCAGCCCGCTGGGCTTGCTAGCAATTTGTAATCATGGATGCTCTCTCCACACATTTAGGGCGCACTCACTTTTGCAGCTTCCCCACCCCCTGAGATATTTTATTACACAATAAAATGGTTCATAACATGGCATAGTTTGAAGGAGTGCCTGCAATAAATGGAACTATTGCTACAGGGATAAAAGTCTTCAAGTACCGTAGTTTCCAGAGAGGGCAGTCTCATGGGAGCAGCGGTACCAACCACCTAGCTACTGTGCCTACATCTTGTTAATAACATGTCTATGGCTGCGCTCGCCTCTTTGCAGCCTTCCCTTTCTGGGTCCAGGAGCATGCACCAAAAGTATCATAGGGTGGCCATATGTCCTCTTTTACAGAAGACAGTCCTCTTTTGAAGGGCTGCCTGAGGACTGCCCTCTATCTGAAGGCGTCCTCTGTTTGAAAGTCTGTCTTGTTCAATTCTGGTTTAAAGATGAAGAACCATCAGCACTGTTGCCCATCAACCATCAGCACCTGAAGAGCAGACTGAACAGGCAGGAACACAGGTAGGTCCCCCGGACACAGTCTTTCACACTATGGTGAGGTATACTGTATTTCTATTTAAATAATAATAATTCTTTCTAAATGTGCATCTAGACATATACATTAGCTCTTTTGATCCTCTTCTCTGGTTTTCCATCCTTGTTTGGAGGCACCAACTCAGGCACTGTTGAAGTCGAAATCTCCTGCTCAGGCTGTGAGAAGTGGATGAGGCTATTCGTGTTTATATGCTTTCGGCATTCCTTGCATTGTTTTGCTTGCCATTCCTTGGTAAACAGCAATTTCGGAGTTACATGACTATTCTTGTCCTCCGGGTTTGCTTAAAAAATGATACAATCAGTTCTTTCTCCTCTGCCTTCTAGCAGTGCATTCGCCAGTTGTGTATGTTTGGGATGGGGTGGGTGGGTCCAGAGAAGCCGTTCGGCATAACTATGTAGTAAAAAAAAAAAAAAAAAATCCAAACTGACGCCAGCCACCTAAACGGTATGCAAAAGTCTGTATGTTTTCCTTTCTGTGAAATTACTACATGTTATCAACAGCATCGGGAATAAACAAATATAAATACACATTCTGGAATATGTTTTGGATCTTGTTTCTTCATGATGTTGTCTAATACATAGATACTGCTTATCAAATATTTTTATAAGCAGTATCTACAGTATGTATTAGATGACATCATGAAGAAACCCAAACCCACAGTCTACTAAACACTGTTCTGCCCCAACTGGGAATTTTGCTACTTGTCTTATTGCCCCCTAGTTTTTGCATTTAGAATTGCTTTAATTTTCCCTGCATGGATCTGCAACTGATCAGGCCTTACTACCTACTATTGCACATTGATCATTTTTTTCCTAAGAAGTTCTAATCCTCAGTAGAAGCAAAGCCTTCCTCTGGCCTGGTTCTTTGCTGCTGTCCTGAGTTGCAGCCTGGAACGCCTGGTCTTGCCTTGTCTTCGCACCTTATCCATACCGTTTCTTTTACTTCAGCTTCGGCTACTGAGCAGTATAGAGATGATGATGATGATGATGATGATGATGATGATAAATATTGATCTTCTGCATTGATGTTTGGTGTTGCAAGTTCTATTATCAATAAAGTTGAAGATTGATTTACATGAATCAAGTGTGGATTGGATGTGAGTTTAACACTGCCTGGATAGACACTCAGCCCAATGTGTGTTGAGGCCATACCAGACATAACCCCTAATTATGGAATCTCAATGTTCAGAAGTAGTATGAATCAGACCACCAAATATTGCGGCAACAAAAGGAGATGGCAATACAGTAATACCTTGGATTGCAAGTAACTTGGTTTGAGAGCGTTTTGCAAGACAAGCAAATGTTTAAATATTTATTTTAAAAAATTTGACTTGATATACAAGCGACGTCTTGCAATACAAGTACTGTAGTATGGCTTAAATTAAAAATCTCTGTACAAATTTTTTTTGGGGAATTTCATTTTGATATAAGAGTGTTTTGGATTACAAGCACGTTTCCGGAACGAATTATGCTCTCAATCCAAGGCATGACTGTATAAGGAAATAGGAGGTGCTATAGCTCAGTGGTAGAGCACATTCACTGCATGTCAAAGATATGCATGGTGTGGAGAAAGTGGATGGGGAGACATTTTTCTCCCTCTCTCATAATACTAGAACCCAAAGGGGTCATCCCATGAAGCTGATTGCTGGGAGATTCAGAACAGATAAAAGGAAGTACTTCTTTACACAGCATATAGTTAAACTATGGAATTCGCTACCTGTAATGGGAGTTGCGGAAGATGGCGAGGAGTGCAGTGTTGCACAACAGTCCTGCCTCAATGCCCTGTATTATGCTCTGTATGGTATTATACCCTGTATTTTGCTCTGTAATAGCAAGGCGTGACCTTGCTTGAATTGTGAGTTGGCTGCTAGCCAGGCTGATGCAATCTTCAGCAACTTGCTGGCGTGTGACCTGGCTGCAGGTCAGAGGAATAACACTGCACAACAGCCCAGGTGCTACCAATTAAGGATGAGGTCTGCCGCCCATGGAGTTTGGTGCTAGAAAAGTATATAAGACTAGCAAATGCAGACTAAGGTGGTGGTTGTTGGTAGTGGTGATGGTTGGTAGTGGTTGGTTGGTTGTGTGTGTAGTGGTGAAGTGCTGAAGAATCGGAAGGAGCAAGGAGGAGCAGAGGAAGCTGTTCAGAGAGCCCTGCAGAAGCCCCAACGCTGAAAGCTGATGCCCAGGCGGAGAGCTGCTGGAACTAGCATTCGGGTTGGTTGGAAATAATACAGTGACTGTGTAGCTAAGGGGTGGGATTTCCACCAGGGAACTTGGAGGAAGGCATAGCATTGTTGTATTTCATGCTCAGCTTTGCAATAAAGATGTTTGGCTTTAACTTCCTGGAGGAGTATTTATTATTGTCTGAAAATCCTTTAAAGAACCTTTGCCAATCCCTTTTGGTGAACCTGTGGCAAAACACTACCACAGGATGTAGTGATGGTCACCAATCTGGATGACTTTAAAAGCGGATTAGAGAAAGGATGAGGTTATGATGGCTATCCTACCTCCTGTGTCAGAGTCAGTATACCTATGTACAACAGTTGTTTGGGGACATGACCTGGGAGTGCTATTGCATGCATGTCCTATTGGTGTGGGTTTCCTGTGGGCAGCTGGTTGGCCACTGTGTGAACAGGATGCTGGACTAGAAGGGCCTTTGGTGTGATCCAGAATGGCTCTTCTTATGTTCTTATGTCCAAGATCTGTTCCCCGTTATTGGATTTTAGTTAGCAGGAGAACGTGCTTGAGAGCTGCTTCCAGTCACATGCTGGCTGGGAATTATGGGAGTTGTGGTCTCAGCACATCTGGAGGACACCAGGTTGGGGAAGGATGCTATTTGGACTTTGGTCCATTCCAGCAAAGCAGCTATGTTCTAACATGTTTATTTCCAAGAAGAAGTCATAATGACAAAGTCTTTGCTCTCTTTCCCCCCCCTTTTTTTTAGTGAGACCCTGAGGTGGAGGATGGGAAATGGTGCCTGTTTCCAGAGGTAGACATAGCTCAGCACAGAACAGCCTTCCCCAACCTGCTGCCCTCCAAATGTTTTGGACTTCAACTCCATCAGCCCCTGCCAGCATGGCCAATGGTCAGGAATACCAGAAGTTGTAGTCCAAAGAACCTGGAGGGCAGCAGGTCAGGGAAGGGTGGTATAGAGTATATATCCTATAGGAGGGGCCGTCGCTCGGTGGTAGAGCACATGCTTTGCATAAAAAAGGTTCTAGGTTCCACCACCGACATCTCTAGGTATAGCTGGGAAGGTCTCCTGGCTGACATCCCGGAAAGGCCCTGCCAATCAGTGTTTACAGCACTGAGCTAGATGGAGAAAAGGTATCATGGTATAAGGCAGCTTTCTACTTGCCTATACACTGGAAGTCCACACTTCATTTAGTTATTTTATATTTATCTATATATTATCATCAGTTTTAAAGCCTATTCCGCCGTGAGTGCCATTTTTTTGGTAGAAAACTAGGGTACAAATAAAATAAATAAATAACAAATATTTTTGAGTGAGTCGTTTTAACTAGGGGACAAAAATAAGAAACACTAAGACCCTTTGCACTGAGAAAAAGCCTTCGGGTGAAATGCGTTGGGCAATCCTCACATGACAAATTGCTAGGCCAAGGACCATTCTTGATGATTGCCTCTCCCTTTGTTCCTCTAGAGCAGCCTTTCCCAACATCATGGGTGACCGGCCAGATGGGCGATTAAAAAATTTAATAAATAAATAAAATAAAATCATGCCCTCCAGGTGACTTGGTTGGCTCTGCTGTTTTATGCTTCTGGCTGCTTATCCAGGGGACAATCTGTTTTTGACTTGGTCACCTTTGCCAAGTCCTTCCCTTTCTGGATCCAGCCGGCTTTATTCAGTCACTTCTGCTAACACTTACTGGGTGGCCTTTGGTAAGGCACAAATTGCTCAGTCCACCATCGGTGAATTAATTAATTAATTAATTACATGTCTATACCACCCAATAGCTGAAGCTCTCTATACCGTCCAATAACCGAATCAGTATTTAATTAATACTGATCGTACCAACAGGGTTGTTGTAAGGATTTTTGAGACAATGGATGTGAAGTGCTTGGAACTCTTTAAAGTGCTCTTTAAATGATGGCATCAATTAATAAAAGAGAAATGACATGTCATTGATGTGGCCTTTTTGACACTAAACATTTACTGTTTCAAAAATCTATTGGGGCTGAGAGAGATACCAAGACTATTGGGGAAAAGGCCCTAAGCGATTGGCCGTGCTGCTAGGGATGGTGGGAATATATTTTTGGGAACAGATTTTTTATTATAAATAAATCATACTGCTAAAAACAATATTCTTTACAACCCGCCGTGAAAACGTGTTACAAATTCGCCACCCAAATTTCAAGAGTTCAAAATTTTCTAACTGATACAGTTACAGATCCACACTAACTTAAACTAATACATTGTCATAATTCCAATCCTAATCTACGTTTGAGGTCTTTCAGTGTCCATTGGTCTGTCACGTAACTGGTGATGTAGATTCCTCCATCCAGGGCCAGAATTTCTTCCACTTTATCCGAGGCAGTCTTTCTTTCTCATACTGACTGATTGCTTTGATTCTATTTTGCACGTATGTAACAGAGCCCTCTACATTAGATAGAGGGATGGTGGGAGTTGTAGTCCAACACATCTGGAGGACACCAGCTTGGGGGAAGGCTGCTGTCAGAGCCAGCGTGGCGTAGTGGTGAGAGTGCTGGACTGGGACTCGGGAGATCCGGGTTCTAGTCCCCACTCAGCCGTGAAACTCACTGGGTGACTTTGGGCCAGTCACTGACTCTCAGCCTAACCTACCTCACAGGGTTGTTGTGAGGGTAAAATGGAGAGGAGGAGGAGGGGGATTATGCAAGCTGACTTGGGTTCTTTGCAGAAGAAAAGGCAGGGTATAAATATAATAAATAAAAATAAAATGAAATGAACATCTTCCATGCATCAATACTGTACATTATCCTCATTATAATTATCCCCAGAAGAAAGGAGCAAGGTGCCTTAAGCCAGAAGAGCCTGCTCAATTCAAAGAATCTTACAAGCAGCCTAATTTTCCAGGATGTCATACATATTTTTGGGGCTGGTCTCACTCAGCCTTCTCCAACCTGCCTTCCAGATGTTTTGGATGACAACTGTCAGCATTGCTCACCATTGGCCATGCAGGCTGTGGCTTGATGGGAGTTGATGTTCAAAACATCTGGAGGGCACCAGGCTGGGGAAGGCTGCTCTGGCTGCAGAGTGGAGCCAGTGGGATTCCTAATCAACAGAGCAGCTTGGGACAGAGCAGTTCCTTCCTGGTTTTGGAACTGCTTATCTGCACCCTAAAGGTACCTGGTGCGAATCTGCCTGATGCGGAGTCAGACCACTGGTCCATTCAGGGTGCAATCCTATGCATGTTTAGATGGAAAAAAGTCCTACCACTCCCAGCATTGAAATGAACATCTTCCATGCATCAATACTGTACATTATCCTCATTATAATTATCCCCAGAAGAAAGGAGCAAGGTGCCTTAAGCCAGAAGAGCCATGCTGGCTGGGGAATGCTGGGAGTAGTAGGGCTTTTTTCCGTCTAAACATGCATAGGATTGCACCCTTATCCTAGTATGGTATATTTTGACTGGCAGCAGCTCTTCCCCTATCCTTTGCAACCGGAGAACCCTTTTAATTGGACTTTGCCGGGATTGAACCTGGGACCTTTTGCAATACTCTACCCCTAAACTCTGGGCCTATTGTTAATTACCATGAAATTAAATAACAATCATACCTTTGAATAAGCTTTCTTTCCTATTTCTACATAATGAGTTGTTGTAACCCAGATTTAATAAAGCTCAGCATTCCTTGATGGAAGCCTTTCCATATCCCTTCAATTAATATGCAAAACTTCAAAAGATTCCCTTTGAATGCAGATAGGTGCGTGTGTGTGTGTGTGTGTGTGTGTGTATGTGTGATAGGCTTCCAAGAAACGTCCTGCTTTATACAATACCTTTCAGAGGATGTCCTCATTAGACTTAGGCCTGTTTATATGCTAATGATTCTTTTCCCTCAGGAGTTTGGCAGATGTCTCTTGGTTTCCTGTTGTGGTGAGTTAGCATGTTTCCTTGAGACAAAAGAGGTAACATATTTTTCATACATTCCTGATTTAGATTCATTACCAGGGAAGTGTATTCATTCCGACTCCTCCACGACAACAACTGAAATAGCATGCTGAAATCTGCCAGCCAGAGTGCTTCATGACTTCAAGGGTACCGTGTCGTCAACCATGGCTTCCTGGTGTGCTGCTGAGCAGGGGTGAAGAACCTTTTTCAGCCTGAGGGCTGAATCTATTTTGGAGAAGCTCTCAGGGGCCACATTCCATTAGTGGGTTGGGCCAAAGGCAAAAGGGGCAGGGCCAAAAATGCGAGAGCCAGTGTGGCGTAGTGGTGAGAGTGTTGGACTGGGACTTGGGAGATCTGGGTTCTAGTCTCCCCACTCGGCCATAAAGCTCACTGGGTGACTTTGGGCCAGTCACTGACTCTCAGCCTAACCTACCTCACAGGGTTGCTGTGACGATAAAATGGAGAGGAGGAGGATCATGTAAGCCTCCTTGGGTTCCTTGCAGGAAAAAAGGTGGGATATAAATATTATTATATCCTGGCTCCTGGCTGGGCCATAAAGATCCGGCCCCAGGCAGCTGGGCTTCATCTGCCATCGCCTCTGCTAGAGAGGGCCAAGCCAGGCAAGTAGCCCAGCCTTGCTGCTTGCTGCCTGCTGCCTGCTGCCTGCTGCCTGGGAGGGACCACCCGCACCACCGGTGGGACTGCTGGCTGCCGCTGCAGGACTGGGCCCAGCCAGGAGCCACCCCGCCTCACCTGGAACTGTGGGGCCATAAAGATCCGGCCCCAGCGGGGGCGGGTCCGCCGCCGGCGGGGTCGCCACCGAAGGGGGTTGCCCCTTTGGGGGAGCCACTTCGGGGGTGGCACGAGGGCGAGGGCCTGCCCCCATGCTGTTGGGGATATAGGTGGGGCTGGGGTTTTTAAGAGGCCCTGCTTTTTGAAGGGCTTGGGGGTTTTAGGGGGTGATTTTAGGGGTGGGTCTCCCGCCTGATCGACGGAAGCGAGGGGGCATGTGCCTCTCCGAGGGAGATGATGGAGGGAGTTCTGGGGGGCAAAATATACCACTGTTGAGCGGCAGGCGCTGGCAGAACGCTAGGGGCAGGCCACGCCAACTACGGGGGACAAGGGATCGATGTTTAATACCTATCCCTTGTCCCGGGCCTGCCCAGAGCCAAGGGATAACTGGGGGATGTGTGGCTCCTCCCCATACCTTGCGTTTGCTGTTGTGCAATGCCAGGTCCGTTACCCAGAAAACATCTCTCATCCATGACTTGATCCTGGATGAGGGTGCGGACCTGGCATGTATTACGGAAACCTGGCTGGACGAGGCCGCTGCTCCAACTCTGGCGGCCTTGTGTCCGGCTGGTTTCTCGTATGCCCAGCAGCCAAGGGTTGGGGGACGGGGAGGGGGAGTGGCTGTTATCTATCGGGAGTCCTTGGTCCTTACCAGACTCCCTCTCCGGGAGACCAAGTTTATTGAGTGCATGTACTGGAGGTTGGGTCCCAAGGGCAGTCTGGGGATTCTGCTCGTGTACCGTCCACCCCGCTGCACGACAGACTCCCTGGCCGAGGTGCTGGAGGTGGTCTCTGATGTGCGTGTGTTGTCCCCCAGGCTATTGGTGCTGGGGGACTTCAATGTGCATTCGGGGGCTGTCCTCACGGGGGCACCTTGGGACTTCATGGAGACCATGGCTTCCTGGGAGCTGCACCCTGTATTAACTGGACCTACCCATGTAGCCGGTCATGCACTGGACTTGGTTTTTGTTTCTGGAGAGGGGGGAAATGATCTGGAAATCGGGGGTATATCCACCACCCCCTTGTCATGGTCAGATCACTATCTGGTGGGGTTGGATTTCTCGATGCCACAACCCCTCTGCAGGGGTGAGGGACCTATTAGGATGGTCCGCCCCAGGCGTCTTATGGATCCGGATGGATTCCTGAACGCGCTTGGGGAATTGGAGCACACAAACGGTAGCTCGGTCGAGACCCTGGTGGACGACTGGAATGCTGCAATCACCAGGGCATTAGACCGAGTTGCTCCGAAGCGCCCTCTTCGCCTAAACAGAGCGCGCGCGGCGCCATGGTTCACTCTGTCGCTGCGAGCTCTGAAACAAGAGGTGAGAAGGCTAGAGCGCCGATGGCGTAATTCCCGCTCCGAAGACAATCGAACACTGGTTAGAGCTGCATCTTCAGCCTACCGGGTGGCGGTGAAGGCAGCAAAAAAGAATTTCTATGCTGCCTCCATTGCGTCTGCGGAGTGCTGCCCCAGGAGGCTGTTCCAAGTGGTCCGGAGTCTGGTCGGTCCAGTCGCTCCGGACCCATTGGAACAGTCTAAAGCCTCCTGTGAGGCTTTAGCGAAGCACTTCGCAGATAAAATCGATCGGATTAGGAGTGGGATATCGTGCGTCGTGGACACAGGGAGTGAGCGGGAGGAGGCCAATGGCAGACCGGTTTTGTGGGATCGGTTTCGGCTTCTTCCTTCTGATGAAGTGGACAAGGTGCTTTCATCTGTGAGGCCGACCACCTGCTTGCTTGATCCTTGCCCGTCCTGGCTCATAATGAGCTGCAGGGAGAGACTGGGTGAGGGGATCAAGGCGGTGGTGAATGCCTCCCTCGAGGAGGCAGTGATGCCATCAGCCCTCAAGGAGGCAGTAATAAGACCGCTTCTAAAGAAGCCCTCCTTGGATCCCCAGGATTTAAACAACTTTCGCCCAGTCTCCAATTTACCATTTCTGGGCAAGGTGATCGAGCGGGTGGTGGGTGCTCAGTTGAAGGCACACTTGGATGAAGCCGATTATTTAGATCCGTGCCAGTCGGGCTTCAGGTCTGGACATGGGACGGAGACGGCCTTGGTCGCCTTCGGTGGATGATATGAGGAGGGCTTTGGATAGGGGCGAATGCTCCTTTCTAGTCCTCCTCGATCTCTCGGCGGCTTTTGATACCGTTGACCACGGTATCCTCCTGGACCGCCTGGAGGGGTTGGGCTTGGGAGGCACTGTATTGCAGTGGTTCCGGTCCTTCCTCTCTGGAAGGTACCAGAGGGTAGTTCTCGGGGAGGAGGCTTCGGACCCTCGGCTGCTCACTTGTGGAGTGCCGCAGGGTTCCATCCTCTCCCCTGATGTTATTCAACATCTACCTCAAGCCGCTGGGAGCTATCATCAGGAGGTTTGGGGTGCGGTGTCATCAGTATGCGGATGACACGCAGCTCTACCTCTGTTTCAAGTCCTCACCGAGGTTGGCCGTTGAGACCCTGTCCAAGTGCCTGGAGGCAGTGGCTGGCTGGATGGGAAGGAACATGCTGAAGCTGAACCCCGACAAGACCGAGGTACTGCTGGTGGGGGACAAGGGGAGGTTAGGGGATGTTGACCTGGTGCTGAATGGGGTACATCTACCCCTGAAGGACCAGGTCCGCAGCTTGGGAGTCATTCTAGACTCCCAGCTGTCCATGGAGGCTCAGGTGGCAGCTGTGAGCCAGGCAGCGCTGTATCAACTCCATCTGATACGGCAGCTGCGCCCCTACCTTCCTAATCACCTGCTCCCATCAGTGGTTCATGCCTTGGTCTCCTCTCGCCTAGACTACTGTAATGAACTCTACGTGGGGTTACCCTTGAAGACGGTTCGGAAGCTGCAGCTGGTACAGAACGCGGCGGCTCGCCTGGTTAAAGGCAGCCGCCGGCGGGATCACATCACGCCAGTGCTGAAGGATTTGCACTGGCTACCAGTTGCTTGCCGAGCCGAATTCAAGGTGTTGGTTTTGACCTTTAAAACCCTATACGGCTCTGGTCCAGTTTATCTCAAGGAGCGTCTCCAGCAACACCAAGTGGGCCGCTCAACAAGATCTGCCACGGATGGCCTTCTCCTTGTCCCTTCAGCCAGAGCAGCTAGACTGGTGGGGACGAGGAAGAGGGCCTTTTCTGTGGCGGCCCCCGTACTGTGGAACTCTCTCCCGAGTGACCTCCGCCATGCCCCCTCTCTGATGAGCTTCCGTCGCTCATTAAAAACCTGGTTGTTCAGGCGGGAATATGGGGTGGGTTAAGATTTTAAAATTTTTATATTGTTTTAATGTATTTTATTGCATTTATGTATTTTATTCTGTGTACATCGCCCAGGGTGGCCGGTTGCCTGGCCAGATGGGCGATAAATAAATATTAATAATAAATAATAATAATAATAATAATAATTATTATTATTATTATTGTGGAGGAAGGGGGGGCTGGCTGACCCGTCACACCCCCACCCTTTCCTACCCAAAAGGAACCAAGACCCCCAGAGATCTCAAGATACCAGATTGCCAGCCTCAGCTCTTTGCAATCCTACTTGAATCTCTGTTCAGGGACTTGCCTTTGTCTATAAGCTGGATTTAGTTCCTGAACCAAGCAGAGCGACTACAAAACCCATGTGGGGTAAAACCAAGAAAGGTTTATTCTGGTAGCATTTTACAACAAAAGGTGGGAAATGAGAGAAGCCCAAAATAGAGAGACACTTTAGTACACAGTAAAGCTGCAAAATAACAAAACCTGATTCTTAATATCTCTCAGGCACACAACTCTGTTACCTGAGGGTCAGTTCTCTTCCAGGGTTAGATCCAGCACAGCCTTGCTGCCTGATGGAGATTACCACACCTACCCGAAGGTCCGAGATAGGGTAGCCTCCCACAAGGCTTGCGGGCTTGCCTTTACCAGAGCCCTCATTCAGCTAATTTCACCAGGAGCTACCTGGGGTCGTATCCTGAGGCCCCCCGGCCCCTAAGGCTTGGATCTCTGCCTGGCTTGCTGCCATTGCTCCACAGCCAGCAACCACGCGACGAACAAAGACAAAGACACAAAGGCTACACTTTGGGAATATACCTTTTCCCCCTCCCCCCTCCTTCCTGTAGCGCTGCTGCCTCCAGCCAATCATGATGCACTTCACCTGGCCAGGCAGGGAGGGTAACTCATGACATTTGCACTTGAAAGCTTTTAGCCTGGCTTTTCCGGACTTCCAGGCGCCATCCATTCTAGAGGAACTATGCACACCCCACCCACCCCAGCCTCCAGCCGGTTCACACATGAGGGTGTGTGTGTGTAGTGTGTGCATGTAGGAACCCCCAAAGGCTCTTTTCTTCACTATTATTATTATTATTATTATTATTATTATTATTATTATTATAGCTTAAAGCTCTTACTGTCAGTAAGTAAGGCATAGGAGAGGCATATCAAAGGGGAAGCTAGGAAACCACCCAACAATCTGTGGTTTGGGGAAAGGGGTTGGGACCAGGGGAAAGGGAGTGACCTTCTTGGGAACCCCCAGAGGGCTGGATTTGGCCTCCAGGCCTGAGGTTCCATACCTCTGTTATAGAGGTATCTCATTCATTTTTGCCTTTTGTCTCAACCAGCTTGGAGGACTTTAATGTGGTCTAGTTAGGTCTACTCTGTACATCCATCAAGAAGCACTAACTGGTATGAAGTTTTTCCCGTCCCCTTCTCCCTTTTAAGAGCCCTGTCCCAAGACCAGCTCAACTGAACAGGCAGACAAGGAAATTATTTGGGGTGGCATAAATGAAGGAACAGCCACGACGTTTGGCACACCACACCATGCAAGTCAAGGCTCTCACATTGCTTCCAGTGGGGCTAGCTCCTCACATAAACTGAGAATGCGCCCCAGAATCTGTTGTGTGATGTTGCTGGAGGTCTGACCCACAAGCCATAGGACTATCCTGGACAGTCCTTCTCTACTAGAGCTATTAAGGGCACAATCCTATGAGAGTTTAGACAGAAAAAGGGCCTACAACTCCCAGCATGCCCCAGCTGGCAATGTTGTAGGCTTTTTTTCTGTCTAAATTTGCAGCAGATTGCACCTTAAATATCTTGAGCCATCCCTTTCTTGGGCTTGCTGGAAGGACATTCCACTCCAGCTTACTTCTTGTGTGGCGTTCTGGGTACCACTAGTTTCAAAGTTTATAAATCCCTTAACCCTACATATCTAAAACACTGCTTTGTTCCTTAGTTCCCACTGAGAGCACTACAGACAGACCCTTCATGGTTTTCTGTTTAGAAGAGTGATGACATGTCTGGAGGCTGCCTGGCTTTGGAATTCCCTACCTCCAGGGAATCTAGGCTACGAAGCCCTAATTTAAGTACGGTATTTTCTGTAAGCAAGGCAAGGCCTTTTTTGGGTCAAGTGTCTTGTGACTGGCAATGAATGAAGGGTTAGGGGTTGGTTTTGTTTTGAGAGTTGTAGAGGTCTTGGAGATAGAGTGGAGTCTAAATAAATAAATAACTAGACAAAAAATCTAAATAAATAGACAAATAAAACAACAACAAATGAATTGCAAAAAAATGGTTCAGCCCTTGCTCTCTTTTATGCCTATCGAGTCCTTCTAGGGCTCCTGCATCATCTGCCACCCCCTTTTTCTTCATTAAGGAAAACATGGAGTTATGCTAATGTGATCACTACCGTCACCTACATTTTCTTTGTTAAGAAGTGTTTCTCCTTATATTATTAATGAATTCACATGCTATAGCAGAGATCCATATATGACATGCAACATGCAGCTGCTGTCCAAAGCATTTTCTTTGTTTCTTTCTCTGCCAGATTTGTAGAATCACTTTCCCCCTTGTCCCCACATTGTACATTTGATGCCCCCACACTGAACATTTCTCCACCCAGTTCCGCATCACGGGCTGCTGTTGGCAGGGTTGGGGAAATGCACAACATGATGGTATCGTCAGATGAGTAAGCAATCCTACATGTTACAGGGGAGAAGTCTACACAAGGATACCATTTTCAACAGCAGCCTCCCGTTGTGTGTAACACATGTGGTTCCATCCGTAGAAAAACTCTATTCGAGGGTGAAGTTTCCTCACTCCAACCTTTATTTTCAATAGTCCTTTCAACCAGCCAAGTAGACAGCAGCTTGAAATTGTGCCAAAGTGTATTTTACATTTCCTTTGAAGAATACTATCTTGCACTGTAAAGCTTTCAGCACCTAAACAACTGATAGGTTGAATTGGCCCTATAAAGAACACATCACCTATTCCCAGGCTCAGGAACACAGAGGATTGATTTTTCTGCTGAGCAACCCCTGTGGGTCTGCTGCAAAATCTGTATGCACTTGAGAGGATTCTTGGAGAAGGCATTTCAGGGAGCACTATTGATTCACATGGGACACTAGTCAATTGAGCTTCTAGGCCTGTTGGGCTTCTAGGCTAGTTGGGCTTAGATGTTCCCCCATGCAAATGTGTGCTGTGTGCCCCTGAAACTGCACATTGTAGTGGGGAGTTGGTAATAGTGGACAAATGGTGTTTTCCACCTCACTGATAATCTCATTGAGGATAAGCTTTCAAGGAACCACACAGTTAGGAAACTACTAACTGTGGGATTATTTCAAGCCTATGCAGTTGCTCACATTATGGCTTTATGAAATGATCCTGAGAGTCCATAGCTTTCTATTTCAGGACCCAGCAAGAATCTCCAATGCTTCCATGGAAACATCCCAGGGGAAGAAAACAGATAGATAACCAGTTCTAATGTGATATCTCCAGGGATGGGGACTTGGACTCCAGGACTCGACTCGTGAGTCGGACTGAGTCCCCCCTCTGACTCGACTCGGACTCGGGTCCTAATATTTTAAATGGGACTCGAGACTCGACTCGGGACTCGAGACCAAGGACTCTTCAACATCCCTGGGCTGTGCCAGAAGGAGTGGAGAGAAGTGCGATCGCCTGCGAAGATTTTATTTTTTAAAATCATTTTCCTAAAATGCAACCTTTCAGACATTTTGGGTTTGGCTGCCTCTGCCTGCCTGTTTGGGGTTCCCAGCCTCCTCTGCCTGCCTGGTCTCTTCTTAACCAGTTCCACAGTTTGAATTGTCCAAGACAAACGCCTCTGCCTGCCTGCTTTGGTGTTCCCTGCCTCCTCTGCCTGCCTGGTTATTTTTATTTTGGGTTTGTCTGCCTGGTCTGTTCTTGTCAAAATCAGTTGCAGAGTTTTGAAATAAAAAGGCACACTTGTGCCTAGAATTTATTTAAGCCACACATCTGAAGTAGCCTTATTTTGTTGGAAAAAAAACCCCATTGATTTTAATAGGAATTCGTGGAGTCAGCTTTGGGAGTGACTCGTGACTCGTGAGTCACCATTTTGGACCAAGGACTCGGACTCGGACTCGAGACTCGGGTCCAAAGACTCGTGACTCGACTCGTGACTTGAGACCAAGGACTCTTCAACATCCCTGGATATCTCCATGAGTATGTGATCCTAGGATCATTTCAAAAGGCCTTTTCTTGAATGGCTGACATTGCATTGGAAGTAGCCCTTCGGTTTCTCACTCTGTGGTACTTCTGGAGACACATGAATCTAGCTCTTTAGAATACAATATGGACACTAATTGTTTAAAATAATAAAATCATATGATAGTAGATATCTTAGGATCTAGGGTAAATTTGATTATCTGCCAATCAATGACTCTTTAGAACAGTCATAATCTGAAATGTCGACATATTTGTGTTCCAAGAAGCATATTGTAACACGATTCTAATTTATTACTAGTAACCATTTGATTTAGTGGGAATCTGATACTGCTCTGCCAGCAATGGTTGACATAATGGTCTTAACGTTAAGATGAGGGGCTTAAGAAGTACTCAGCTTCATGGCTGTTCAGCCCATGATTCACTTAATATGCACAAGAAATCACGTTTCTGAAGAAACAGAATCTGTCTTTCTTAGGTGCTATTGGCTCACAGGATGGTAGACTCTGCACAAATATGGCTGGAGCCAGTGTGATTTCTTTTTCTCTTTGCATTGACAATGTCCTTCAGCTGACTGTTTTTAGGTAATAACTGCTGGATATTTTCTCATCACAGGACTAGGTGATCTGTCACTGTTGCTTGGTATCAAGCTAAGGAAAGAGTGAACATGTACTGGCAAATGCTCCAGATGAGCCCAGATGAGCTCTTCCTCAACGAATGCCAGGATTGTTGGTTTTGAATGCCTTTTTAGTCACTTTCTGAAAGAGAAGATAAACTTGAGATGTTAATTGTTTCTAACTAAAGCCATTTGGGAGGGGTTTTTTGGCTTGGCACTTTTGGCTGTTTTTCAGTATCTCTACAGACATACAGTGAAAAGCTTTGGAGCCTGTTAACCTTCTCCTGGATGGAACTGTGGGCAGAACAAAGGATTCCATCTCCTGTCATTTTATTTGCTGCCTGTGAGAAGCTCATCAAATGTTGGGAATGGGTATGACAGTGTTGATATAAAGAGGTGGCGACAACTTAGTACAGGGCTGGCATCAAGGGTAGGTATGGTCGGACACCTGCTGAGGGCCCACACCCTAGCAGGGGCCTACTGACAAGAGCCCCTTGGACTTGTTCCTCTTCTCCCTCTGGATGCGTTGGACTCCTTAGTCCCACACATCTGAAGGGTTTCAGGTTGGGGAAAGCTGACTGAGAACACTGTGTCACCATAGTTCTAAACCATGTGAGGAGCCTACCCATGTAAAACAGGGTTCCCGCTTGAGACATTCCCTTTAAATGCGTGGATGGCTGGGGGGGCTGGGTGACGTGGACATGTCAGAAGGGGCGATGCCCATCACGCCATCCAGTCGTGTGAGTGACTGAATGCCCAGACAGGGCTCTTGTCTGCCACTTACGTAACAAAGACATACGCACAGCCAGCCTTGTGGTTTTTCTCATTATATCTAGCAGAGAGTGGTATTTTGCGTGGTTTTCTTCCAGGTGAAGGATTGCAGTTTCCCCAGAAACAGCCCAGTAGTGCCTTCCCTTTCCCACTCAGCTTTCCAAAATTACCTGTTCTTCCTAGATAGATGAAGCTGCTCAGGAGGAGAAGGTGCTGAAGTGGCCTCATTCAGAAGTATATTGCCTGCCTTTGAACATTTAGCTCTCATGGCTGAGGGGCACTTTGTGTGGAACTGGGGCAGAGCAGCCAGGAAGAGCTTTGGGTGGGTAGAGCCAAAGGGCTGTGCAGTGGCTTGGCAGGAAGGGTGAGATTTGTAGCAGGCCCACATTTTGGAGACATTATTGATGGTTAAAATTGTTTGTGTATACACACACACACACACACACACTATATATATATATATATATATATATATATACAGTGCACGTGCGTGTGTGCTTTCTGTTTATAAGTTTGTGTGCAAACTGTTTTTATATTATATACTATATTGTATTTTTAAGGTTTTTAATCTCTGTAAACTGCCCAGAAAGCTTTGGCTATTGGGAGGTATAGAAACCTAATCAATGAAAATGAAATGACATCAGCTGTCCCCAGGGCCGGTGCAAGGCAGTTTGGTGCCCTAGGCAAGATCAGATATTTAGCCCCCCCCCCGCTTCCCACTTGAGCCCTCCCTCCCTCCAGCCCTATGCCCATTATGAAATAAAAGTCAATTGGCAAAACCTAAAAAAATATTATCATAAACATCGACAAACATACATAAAATACATGTTGATGTAGTACCAATTTGCTATATGGAAAAATTCCTGGTGAAGTGTGACAGAAACTACATTTTCAGGAGGGGTCTCTCTCTCTCTCTCTCTCTCACACACACACACACACACACACACACACACACCACAATCTGTACAGCAGCACATCAACCGAGTCACGTGCCTTTGAAATGCTTATCATTTAATTGTATATCACCTTAGTGTGGAACTGGAGATTTGGCCAGAACGGAGAAATAATCCTGGGGCTTTTGAGAAATAATAATAATATAAACTTGGACTGGGGGGGCGCACAGGCCCCTGCCCTGCTCAGGTAGCGCCCCTGGTCCCAGACCCATTTGATTCAAAGGGAGGCCTGGCCCGTTAACGTTCCCGGACTTCGCTTCCAGTGAGAATTGCTTGCATTGCAGCCCAAGGGTCATTTCCAAGAACTTCTACTTCAAACCGGAAGGGCTCTACTCCTCTTTTGGAAATAAACTTTCCTCAAATGCTCCTCTCTCCATTTCCCGGTAATCGTGTCTTGCGCTTTGAGGTTCGCAGCCCCCCCCTCCTCCCCCCTCTTCAATCCTACACTACGTTTGACTTCCAGAGAAATACGATTCGGATTGAGGGCTACCTGCAGGAGGGCTCTTCCATGAGTACCCCAGTTAATAAAGGAGCGATCTGGAACTGATGGCATTTGAACAGTCGGCAGCAACAGCCATATGCGCGCTTACCTGTGAGTAAGGCCCCTTGACTTCAGGGACTTACTTCAAGGTAAAAACGTCTGGCAATCTACAGTGGCCTCGAGTGCGCATGCAGATTTCCAAACGGCCCTCTTTTCACTTTGTCTTCCGCATGAAGCATCTTCCCAAGTGACCCACCCACTGTGGATTCTTCATTTCACTTGTGAGAACACCCTAAGGCTGCAATTCCATACGTCACTTACCTGGGAGTAAGTCCCATTGGACTTAATGGCACTTACTTCTGAGTAGACATGGATCGGATTGCACACTGCATGGCTGCAGGCTGGGGAGGAATCCCCTTAAAGGCACAGACCTAGGAGCCTACACACACACACACACACACACACCCCGCAGTGAATTCGACGTGAAGGGGCTGGAAAGACCTTCCTTCTGTTGCTGAGTCTCCTTGGTCCTGTCGCACTGCGGTTGGCGCGGACAGGACGGGGGGGCGGGGGCTAAAGGTTATCCTGGCGTCTAAGTGACAGAGCAACCTGGTCAGGGAGATTTTTTTTTCAAGGCGTTTCTGGCGCCCCCTTTAGCCTGGCGCTCTAGGCAGCTGCCTAGTTGGCCTAATGGTAGCACCGGCCCTGGCTGTCCCTGCCCATCACAAGCAAGCAAGATATTCAGAGAATATAAACTTTTCTACACAGCACCTAGTTAAATGACAGAGTTAGCTACCCGAAGATGTAATGATAGCCTCCAACTTGGATGGCTTTAAAAGGGAATCAAGCAAGTTTGTTTGATCTCCTTTTAAAGGATCAAGGCTATCAATGGAGGATAAGGCTATCAATGGCTACCAGTCACGATGGCTATATATCATACCGGGTATTGGAGGCAGTGTGCTGGAGAACGTGAGTGGGTGGGGGGCACCCATGTCCTGCTTGTGGGCTTCTTATAGGCATCCGTTTGGCCACTGGGCAAACAGAATGCTGGACTAGATAGGCCTTTGGTCTGATCCATCATAGCTCTTCTTACGTTCTTAGCAGCTATGTAGGTGAGAAAGAATGCTGGATTAAATGTCACGGGTGGATCCTACGCTCACGGAGGCCCATATGTCTCTGGAAGTGTTTCCTCTGCACCTGTTTACAGTGCAGAAGGAGGGGACAGGGGGTAGCTGACTGGCTATGGGATAGTGAGTATCCCTGTCTTCCTTTGGCTTAACCAGGCTCCCAGTCCTGATGGGGTTGGGCACCAGGGTGATAAATTACTGCAGCCAGGCTGTGTAATCTGGTTATGTGATGATGCCAAGCAGGGAACCCTGCCAGAAAACAATGAGTCGGCAACCACAGTGAATACATTTGGAGAACAGTCTGATTATCTCCAGAGAAACTCTGTGGTTTCTCTGCAGCATCTCCACACTGTGCCAGTTCCTGGTTAAACCCCTCACCGTGTAGAATGTACACGGCGAGCCGCTCAGCCCACTCCTTTCTAATGCATGAAACCACGTGGCTTTGGCTTCTAACAACAACAACAACAAAAGTCTGAATAGTGAACAATCCCTGGCCCCAAACCAGGTTTGATGCCGGCTCCCTCCCTCCCCCTAGTAGTCATGTCTCACTTTCCATGTCTGTGAGGGGGATAATGAATTAATCTGCTTGGAGAGGGGCAGCTGCAGTGCAAATTGCACCCCTCCATGCCAGGGGAGACAACAGCCCTCTGTGGCAACTCCTGCCCTCAGGGAAAGTAAGTGGTATCTGCATTACAATTATGTGTCGGAGGCCTGCCAGAGGGTGGCTTTAAATTGCTGTCAGTGCCCCATCACAGTTCAGCTGGTGTATATCGCCTTGGGAATATCCTGAATAGGGTTGTCACAATACTGTCTGCGGCGGGTGGGGGGGGGAATTGATGTCCCTGTATATTATTTTGTACAGAAAAAGGAAACCTGGCAGGCATTCCAACTTTGTCATGATTGACCCTTTCCACGTTACTGAAAGCGATATGGGAGGCTGGCCAAACCCCTCCAGAGGTAGTGTGTGTTTGGTCAGCTGGTTGGTTAAGGCTTTAACTCTAAATATTTTTACCTGGGAGGAAATCTCACTGAAATCAATGTGAGTGGCTTCTGAATAAATATCGGGAGGATTGGGCTACAATTTCTTTGCTGGGTTGCAAAGAGACAGTGCCGAGTAACTGCAGTGCAGAATTTGAGTTTAATCAATTCTCCATCTAGCACAGGGGATGGCAACTTGTGGCTCTCCAGATGTTGTTGGATTGCAACTCCCATAAGTCCTAGCCAGCATAGGCAATGACGAGGGATGATGGGAGTTGCAGTTCAACAACATCTGGAAGGCCACAAGTTGCCTACCCCTGATCTAGTGGCTCTCCATTTGGCATCTGAGAAAAATGACATCTGATTCCCTTAAAATATACAATTGTCTACCCAGAAATGGTCAAAATACTAATTTGCCTTTATGCCTCCTTCTTTGTCCTGTCGGCTGTACATGGTCACTTCCATGCATTGATGACCCAACTAGTTCGGTGATGCTAATGGCAGTGTGTGTACATTAAAGTGTCAACATTTCCTATTTCCAGAGGGGTGGCCATATTAGTCTGTTGCAGCAAAAACAACAAAGAGTCTTGTGGCACCTTAAAAGATGAACAAATTTATTTGGGCATAAGATTTCCCAGATACTGTCCACCTTTACCTGATGAAATGGACAGTGTTCATGGAAGTTTATGCAAGAATAAATTTGTTTGCCTTTAAGGTGCCACAAAACTCTTTAACATCTCTATGTGGCACATGCAATTCCTCTCTGCTACAAAGTTTTCAAATCGCAGCATTCCAAGATGCCTGAAACCACTTCCAAAACAAATCTGTGAGCAAATAACATGTAAGGCTTTGTGCCTATTTTGTTACCATGAGATCTGAGTTTGCAATTGGTTACAAACACACACACACACACACACACACGTTGTGTAGACCTCCATAGAAAAAGAATGATGATTGTGAACAGTGGGGAAGGGTCCAGCAAATGTTTGTGTGTAATGCTTCTTGGACACATTCAGTAAAAGAGCAATTAAAAAGACCTGTCAAATGGAAACATCTTCAGATCTGCTTGATTGCTTAAAGTACCGGTAAATGCTTTGGAAGTACAGCAATGTATCTTCTTGCTGCTGGCTGAATTCTGTATGCATTCACATTAATTTCTTCCCTGATCTTATACAAACCCATTGGCACATTTCACCAGCTGAACTGGAAACTCAATGTTTCTCTAATAGCTGTTCATTGAAGAGGACTGTAATTTATGCTCACTAGCAGTTTCTGAAATTGTTTCTGAAATATAAAATGGCTCCCTTGTCTCCCATTCTCAAGAGTTCACACAGCAATGTCTGAAAATATTCTCTTATTAGCAGGAAGGATTGTATTTTCAAGACTAAATTCAAGAGAACATGGCTAGGGAGAATGTTAACCTGGGATACGTATACATATCTGCGATAGAGGTTCTTTGCATTCCCTATATCCTGTGAATGAAAAGGAATTAATTATACTGATAGCATGCCAGCAGAAATAACTATAATCATAATATTTATGTGACACCCCTAAAAAAAAACAACCCCTCCCCAGTGTTGTACAACTGCACTGGTGCTCTTGGTTTGTGTGTGTGTATATATAGGGCCTTGCACTAGCAAAACTGTCATGATTGAAGGAGGTCTTTGTAAATAAGGGCCTTGGAACCGAGATGATTCAGATGTAATTTAGAGGACAATATTGGCATTCAGGAGCATAGACCACAAGTGGAGAACTTCTTTCAGCCCAAGGGCCAGATTCAGTTTCACAGAAACTCTTGGGGGCCACATCCAGTTATGGACAGGACCAAAGGCAAATGGGGTGGGGACAAAGACACCTTTCTTTAAACACACACACACACACACACACACACACACCTAAGATATTGTAGGTTAAAGCTCTTACTGCTAGTAGCAACTGAGCCTTAGGAGTGGCACTTTGACCTTGTTAGAATGGGGAAGAACTGCACAAAAGCCGGGAAACCACCCAGTGATCGGTGGTTGGAGGAAAGGCAATGGAGCCAGGGAAAGGGGTCATGGCCTTCTGGGGAACCCAGGAGGACTGACTGGGACCCCGGGAGGGCTATATTTGGCCCCTGGGTCTGAGGTTCCCCACTCCTGGTGTTGATCAAAAGTTTCTCATGAAGTGACCCAAGGCTAGTCTAGGGGGGTATGCTAAATACCCCAACCCTAAATACAAGTAGTCCAGTACGCTTAAAATTATTAAATAATTATATTACAATAAATGCCAATAGTCATTTTAAAAAATAATAAAAGCTGCTGAGTGACCACCCATTTGGAGCAGGTTTACGTCTGACCAACTGGGTCTGCACGTTTTTCAGTGTATCTTCATAAGTAAAAGGTCTAGAGACCTAGCGACTTGCAGTGCAGCCCTGTGCATGTTCACTCAGACTCTGTTCAATGGGGCTTACTCTTAGATAAGTGTGCATTTAGGGGGGGGGGCACTTAGGCAATGCCCCCAAAGAGGAGGACATGTATCACTAAAAGAGAAGGACAAAAGAGGACACAGATTTACATAACATTTGCATATACTAATGTATATGTATAGATGAACATTTAGAAATCATTACTGTAATTTAAATAGAAATGCAATATATCTCACCATAGCGGGGAAGAGTGCAACCAGGCAACCTGTGTGCCTTGCTCAGTCAGCTGTTGCCCAGGTCCTGTGAATGGGCAACTTCAAGGTCCCTGCACTCCCTCCCTTCTTCTGGTTCTTCATCTTTAAACAGGCTCTGGACTGGACAGCCCTTCAAAGAGTGGACATGATCAAGCAGAGGACCGTCCTCTGACAACCCTTCAAGCAGAGGACTGTCCTCTGTAAAGTAGGACACATGGCCACGCTATGTGCATATGAGTGCAGACACTCTTTGTCTAAATGAAAGCTGAAATATCGCTGTCTGTCAAGGCAATTCGCACAGGCTCCCCTCATAGTGACAGACCAGCCAGAAGGTCCTCTCCTGTTTCAAATAATTGAATCCCGTGCACTGAGGAAATAGTCTGAGAACCTAAACTCTCAGACAACTTTCGTGTATCCTGCACAGCTTATTCAATTAAAGAACCTCATGTTCAAGAACTGGTTCTACACTCTTGTTCTATGTAACGTTGAACCAGTGGTGGCACCAGGATTTCGGTGGGCCCTCAGGCACAGTACCATCAGTGGGGCCCGTTAACCTGCAAGAAGCAGAACATGCAAACTGAGAATTCTCTTAGGCTGCATCTGGTCTTTTTAGGCTCTCTATGCAAAATGGAAATGGTAGCACTGTTGAGGAGGGGAAAAAAACACACATCTAAAAGCGAGGAAACCACCAAAGAATTGGCAATCGAGGGGGGAAAGTGAGAATCTCCTGGTGACGTGCAGAAGGGGGAGTGGCCATCTGGGGAGCCTTGGAGATCTGGACTGTGACCTTAAGCAGGGTGGATTTGGTCTGTAGGCCTGAGGTTCAACACCTCTGCTTTAGAGAGCTGCTGTTAATCAAAACAGGGAATACTGGGCTAGATGGTCTGACCCCAAGTAAGGCAGTTCCTTACCTGCTTAAGTTAGGGACTGGCATAGGAAGCAAATGCACAGGCATGTAGACTGTGGGGATTAGATGGTACTGAAGGATCAGATCACTGAAGAAAGCCCTGTGTAGCTGTGCCAAGAAGGTTTGAATCACATGCTTGGGAACAGTACAGTAAATATTTCCCTCTTGAGTGTCTGTAACCACCTCTTGTCCATGAATCCTACAGCCAGCCAGCTTCACTTCCAAGGTGGGGAACTGGTGGCCCTCTAGATGTTGTTGGATTACAACTTCCATCATCCCTAACTAGTGATGCTTCCAAATTTCATAATTTTCAGTGTGGTTGAATCTCATTTGTTCATAATGCTCACCTTTTACTGAGCCTGGATCAACCTATTATAAATTCATTATTAAGTTTGAAATTGACTGTGAGCTTTGGTGCGGCCGCAATAAAGTAGTACACAGATGTCCCCCCACCTAAATTTTCAGTCCTACCATCTAGACTGCCCCAAATCTTACTTGAAGCAGTCTTATTAGCTGCTTCCCTTCATCACTGTCACCACCGCAGCTCTGGCTCAAGGAGGACGAGGACTCTGTGGATCCATCTTCATACTGGCGATAACCAATAGCGAGTAAACATCACATGGCATCATCATGCATGCAGGCCGCATGAAAACAACCAATCAGAAAGGGGCCACATAACATGGTGATGCATGACGTCATGCCGTACCACACAATTCCAAACCACAGCTCCCAAGGTGCACCTTGATATTGCACAGGTGCAAAAACTAATCTACACAGAATGAGATTTCATATAAAAAAACTTTCATCCAAACTCACCTGGATGAATTCGTTACTTTCTGGGTAAATAACAAATTAACTCGGGGTAAGTTTGCCCATCACTATCCCCAACCATTGGCTATGATGGCTGGGGCTGATGCGGACTGGAGTCCAACAACATGGGCCATGGCTTCCCTATCCCCGCTTTACTTATGTGTATGTTTGTGGGTGTTTACAACTGAAAAATGAGTGACTTCCTATTTATCATGGCAATTAAAGGTCTTTAGGCACTGTAAAATTTACTGATACTACATTGATAGTACCACAGACATAGTACTGTAAATTAGATCCAACGTGTGGTGATGAAATGTATGTTGGATGGCTGGGATCATTAGCCTGCACACACTTCTAATTTCATCTGCCTGATACTTAACTTGGATTTAAGCCAGACAGCAGTTTCTGCTGAGCGCCTGTCCTTCAGAAGGAACTGCTCAGGGACAAATATAAATAAATTGTCTTGAAATCAGCAGCCTTTGCTCTTCCACCAAAGCACATTAAGAAGGATCCCACGCCTACATTATGAAACCCCCATTCTGCCCTCAATATTCAGGCCCCGTTAATCTGCGGGGGACAGGTTGAGGAAGATTGATGGGCTTTGCCTCTCCAAGAGGGTTCTAGATCAGCACTGGACAGACTTCAAGCTTATGGGACCTACTTTTTGTTTTTAATTAGATCCCTACGATTGAACAATTGGAGCCAAGTGTTTGCATCATGGCTCAGTGCAGCAGACGTACCTTGGAATTAACAAAGGGTAACGGGCAGTGGAGGCTGCTGGCTCCAGTGTCAGTGGGGCCGTGTATCCACTCGAGGGCCCTAGTCTGAACCTTTAAGGAGCTATCCTTAACCCCCCCCCAAATAGGTTCAGCACCATAGAAAGCTCCTTTAAAATTTAGACTAAAACCCAGAATGCATACCCCGCCCCACTGACACTGGAGCCAGCAGCCTCCACTGGTAAAGAGTACCGAACACATGCTGAGCCCAGGATATATATTTTTTCATTACCAGAGCTGGGCTCTCAGCCTTTTCACACAAACGTCCACCCCTAGTTCTCTCCTTTTGCACCCACCCACCCCGAACATTTGTTTCAGCAGGGAGAAACACGTTTAGTTGTTGCTCTTTAACAACTGGGAGTCAGAAACCCCTGCTGATCTACTGCAAGGCACCCAGAGATCTACCAATAGATCCTGGTCTATCTTTTGCTCACCTGCTGTTGAGGCAGAGTTATTTCCATCTATGGGCAGGACATCTGGGTACTGCAGAGAATGGGAAAACCCATTGAATGATTTGTCAAGTGTGATGCCTCTCTCCCTAAGGAGGTGTCAAGAATCCTCAGTGCAGGCACTGAGCACTTCCCAGCCTCCTCCCAATGTGTGCCTTTGGGTCGCCTCTGCACTACGCCAGTGTGGTGTAGTGGTTAGTGTGTTGGGCTGGGACTCAGAAGATCCGGGTTCTAGTCCCCGCTTAGCCATGAAACTCACTGGGTGACTTTGGGCCAGTCACTGACTCTCAGCCTAACCTACCTCACAGGGTTGTTGTGAGGATAAAATGGAGAGGAGGATGAGGATTATGTAAGCCGCCTTGGGTTCCTTGAAGGAAAAAAGGCGGGGTATAAATGTAATAAATAAATAAATAAATAAATAACCAAAGCTGCAGTTATGGCATTCTCTCTGTATGTGATGGAAATTTCCTATTGGCAAGGGGAATCCCCTTGTTATCTCCAATTTGTGTTTGGAGATAACAAGGGATTCCCCTGTGTGCCACTCCCCCCTCCCCCCCCAGAGCCCAAGCCTTTGCTGGCTAGATGGGGAACTTCCATAGTTTTCTCCCTGCCTTAAAGCATACTCCGGGCCCTTGTGGTCTTACACTTTGCTTTTATTTTCTTTACACGTGACAATTACGTTTACAGATGTATACTTGCTTGGAAGTAAGGTGCATTGAAGTCAATGCGACTATCTTTCAGGAAAATATGTTTAGGACTGAGACATCCGTTTATTCTGTTTTATTTATTAAAATATGTATAGCTTGCCATCTCATGTAAAAGTACTTGAGGCAGCTTACAGTGTGTGTGTGTGTGTGTGTGTGTGTGTGTATACACACACACACACAACATTATGTCACACACACACAACATTATGTCACACACACACACACACACACACACACACGACATAATTAATCAAACAACAAAACCAGCCTGCAGCAGAAAAACAAACAAACAGCCCAAACCAGCAGTTCAGAGGGCCCTGAATACCCACTGAAATAAAATCAGGTTTACTTGCTGCAGAAGGCTGGCAGCAGGCGGCAGATTGTACTTCCCCAGGAAGTAGTTCCAAAATTTTGGCACCGCCATGAAAAAGGCCCCAGTAAGGGGATCTGAAGCAGGAACTCTGAAGCAGATCTTAAGACCCTTAAGGAAAGGGTAGAACCAATCAAGAGAACCAATACCTAGATGGGTGACGTGGGCTCTCCCTCACTGGAGGTTTTCAAGCAGAGGCTGCCTAGTCCTGTTGGGGTTGCTCTCGGTCTAGATTTCCTGGATCAAGCAGGAGCTTGGATTGGATGAGATGACCTAAAAGGCATCCTCGAACACTATGATTCTAATGATTGACATTTTAGAAGGCTTGAAGGATGCCCACCAGGACAAAGACCTCTCAAACCTCTCGCCTAGGATGGTGGGAGAAGACTTGGCTAAAGCTATTGTGATTCTGAATGCATGGGGGGTGAGGTAACGCAGATGGAGATTTTTGTGGGGGGAGCAGCTGCATATTGTAGGTTAGGGGCTTCAAAGCTGGACGTGTGCAGAACCCCACATTTTTGTCAAAAAGCCTGCAAGCGCGGATACAAAAGGAGAGTTATATCTGCAAATTGGCCTTCTGCAACCTCTGCTGAGGGAACAAGGGAGGCGGTGGGTAGTCATGTGACCCTTTCCCTCACACAGTTCATTGATTTCTTTGCTTTAGAATTCAGGGCTTTCCATTGCCCTTTGACACCAAATTAAACTGTAATTCAGATGGAGATGGAGGCATCTCCTGCTTGCAGGTTCACTGCTGAAGCATCAATAAGATCTGCTGGGAGTTAATTACACTGTAATTCTTTGGCTGCTCACACAGTTCATTAAATCCTTTCCCTAACCCTTCCCCACTTTAGACTCTCCTGTCCTTTCCAGCTAAAGGCTGCTCATCACTGCCCGCCCGCCCGTCTACTCCAGCTTCTACGGGCGCAATCCTATGCAAGTTTAGACAGAAAAAAGGCCTACAACTCCCAGCATGCCCCAGCCAGGCTTTTTTCCCTGTCTAAACTTGCATAGGATTGCGCCCTCAGTGACTTAACTGCTGACCTGACAATCGCAGGCGGCTTTCCTGCTCCTCCCTCCCACTCAGTTTTTGTTTTTCTTTTAATAGCAGCAGCCCCCCCCCTTTTTTTTCCTGCTGACAGCGGATTTGATTTGCATTCTGCCAGGGGAGAAAAATATCATCAGCAACACAGAGGAGGCCAGTGAAACAAACCGGCCAATTAGTCATGTACTGCATTCCTTTCGACTAGTCATTTACATAGGGAAACAGAAAATCCGCATCAGACTTTGTACTTTCAGAAGGCAAAATTAACATCCCATTAGTACTCAGGGCAAGTAAGAACAAGGAGATCAATGGCAGCTGTATAATTCATCATGGTAATTACATGGATTAAAGTACTGTACTAATCTGGGGACAACTGAGGAATTGGTTTGATATCAAGAGGAAATGCAGGCAGGCAGGCAGGCAGGCAGAAGTGCCTTCATCCCCCACTCCGAACTGAAGAGGCAGCCTTGCATGAGCTGAATCTGTGTCCGCAGGAACTTACCGCACTCTCTCTTCATTGCCACTCTGTTCTGTACTGTAGTAGCAGATATACCCCGACTTTGTGCCATTAGAGAACCACTTTGGTGCCAGGAGAAAACAATTTGCGAGAGCCAAAGCACTGGTGCCAGTAGAGCAGGCCTTTGGGGCAGACGTCCAGGGCCCCACTCAGCAGAATGAAGATTACGATCTAAAGAGCCTCCCCCCCTCCCGCTACTGCCCCGTAAGACCATTAAGTCCAGAGTCTAAAATTACCCAAGTGAGGCTGACTCGCCATACAGCAGGGTGAAGCAGTTTGCTTCAGGCAGACCTGGGCTGCGGCGGCGGGGGGGGTGTGTGTATTAGAGGAAGGTGGAACTGGTGACTGGAATAGCAGGACTTTTTGAAGTATGGGCCCTACGCTACCTGAGCTCAGCTTCAGGTAGCAAAATGTCCTGGGGTGGCACTGCCAGTGTATTGTATTGTAGAGTCCAGGACCAATCTTCAAAGCCCCACCCAGCTGTGAAACTCACAACAGCTTCATTCACCATGGTTGTTGTGAGGAGAGTGTGTGTGTGTGTGTGAGAGAGAGAGGGGGGGGGCTGATCTCAGGGTGGTTTATAAGCCATGGTGGCTTGATAAACCCTGCATGTGCCAGTTGTGGGCCTCCCGAGGCCAGTTGTGTGCCGTTAACCACCCTGCAATCGTGCGAACCAGGTCAATGAGAGAGGGAGGGAGAACCATGTATGCTATCCTCCTGAGCTCCTTGAAAGAAAGGTGGAATAAAAATGTAATAACTACATTTTTATTTTTTTAAAACAGTCTCCTGTGAGTAGCAAGTCACAGATGAGACCAAGGCTGGATCCAGGATTGGGGGTGGGTGGGCTGAAGGGCCCTGGACCCCTCCTCTGTCAGTGGGCTGTGGCGGGCTTACCTGGCTGCAGCGGCAGACGGCAGTGCTCTGAGCATCGCTGGGCAGCAGGATTTCGCTGCCCTTTTGATTTCTCACGGAGCCCCAGAGCCACGGTCAGTTGGGGGCATTGTGGGAAATTGAAAGAGCAGTTAGGCCCAGCTGCCCAGTGCTGCTCAGTGTGCGGTGTTGACAATACTGGGCTAGATGGACCAATGGTCTGCCTCAATGTAAGGCAACTTCCTATGTTCCTATGAGACAGGAGCAGGCATAGGCAACAACAGGGCCTGCTTCAGTTGGACTGTGTCCCCCCGCCCATCCCCCCAGGAGACGAGAGGGTAAGCAGAGCCATTCCACCATCCCTGCTGAAAGTCTACTTAATTCCCCGCCCCAGCCAGCCCTCCCCATCCCTTTCTCCTTGTGTGGTGTGTCTTTTTTAGATTGTCAGCCTGTGGGCAGGAACTGTCTTGCTTACTGATTGAGTGGAAGCTGCTCCTGGAGTCCTTTTTTGGCTGAGGGGTTAGGAGCAGGATAAAAATACTTTACAGAAAGAAATAATAAATAAATAGGCGAGTTGCATGATTGGGAAAATGATAGCTTATTTTCCTGCCCCACGCATGCTGGTCATGCGCCGCCTAATTACCATAATTACCCTTGCCGGGCATGGTTTGTCATGTTGTCTGAACCTGGTGAGGGTGGGGGGCAGGGGCAGTTTACAAATCCTCCGCAACCCTAGAACAAGCCATGGGTTCCGGGGTGCTTTGTAAACCCACCCGCCCCCCCACCCGTGCTGAGTTCGGATGGCACGACAAAGTGCTCCCAGTGAGGGTAATTATGGTAATTTGGCAGTGTACGACTGGCACGCACAGGGTGGGAAATGAGCTTCAGCAGCTTATTTTCCTTCCGCGATCATGCGAACCTAGTCATTGTGTCTCCCTCGTCTCCCCCCCCCCCCGCATCCTTGGGTACCTGGCATCCTTGGGCAGCTGCTGGGACCCCAGAATACATTGCAGACACCTTGGACTCCATTTTAATGTTTTTATTCCCAGAATAAAAATGTAATGAATAGATTGTGAGCCTGGCTCAAATGAAGCCCCAAACGCAAATTCTCAGCACATGGGGAGTGTGAGACGATGATGGCTCTTTTTCATCTTGCTCACTGCTGGTATGCATTAGTATAGCGTGACCCCTCCAGGTCCTACCTGATGCCACAGGATGCTGTTTAGTTCACTACCTTCTTAAACTGCCAAAGAGAAGAAATCTCAGAACAAATCTGTTTTGTCTAACCTGATCCCCTTGGGTGCAGCCACTCTCCACACGCTTGCCTCCCAGACATGCCGTTGTCAATTAGGTTTAATTCTACTTGAAATAAAATGCATTACATGCAAGCATGTAGCTATAGACAGCTAGAGTTTCTTTTTCCAAGGGTGTACGAGCCAAAGCACGTTACAGAGCAGCAGCTTCCGGGGTCTCTTCAACGCTGTTATGGCGTTATGGAATCCAAAGCTTAGCAAGAATAAAAAGAAAATTAAATGGGGGTTAAGGATTGGAAATGAGTGTGGATAAAAATATGGCCATGTAGGGTGGCCATGTGTCCTCTTTTGCAAATGACGGTCCTATATTTGAAGGGCTGCCAGAGAGAGTGTCCTCAACTCTGAAGGTGTCCTCTACTTGAAGGTCCAACTCCAGTATTAAGATAAAGAACCATCAGAAGGAAGAATTGGGCCTTGAAGTTGCCCATCAACAGTTAGCATTGATTGTAAACTGCAGACAGGTCACCTGGTTACAGTCTTCTACACTATGGTGAGAGGCACTGTATTTCTATTTTAATGATGATGATGATGATGATGATGATGATGATGATGATATCTAAATTTGCATCTATACATATGAATCATCATATGCAAATTTGATTTCAATAGGTGCCATTTGTCCTGTTCTTTAATGATGCATGTCCTCTTTTTGGAGGATTCACAAGTGGCCATCCTAATTACTGTTAAAGTTGGCAACTCATAACATTCTCACTCATGTCACGTCAGAGCCCTTAGCTATCCTGTAACCAAGTGAGCTAAGAAGATGCATTCTTCCTAAGCTGGTCTGGTCTCTTAAATCCCTGAATGGCCTTTGGAAACCTTTGATGTTTTGAAGAACATACAGACATAAGATGAGCCCTGGTGGATCAGGCCAAAGGCCTATCTGGTCCAGTATTCTGTTCCCCATGGTGGCCAACCAGATGCCTATGGAAGAAAAAACACAAGCAGGATACGAGAGCAATAGCACCCACCTGCTCATGTTCTCCAGCAACTGGTATTCAGAGGCCCCTGAATACTCTTATCCTCCTGATTGTCCCTGGAATGGGTGTGCTCAGTTTCCTGCTGGTGGCCTGTCTCACACAGGCTGGCCACATAGCAGGTGAGGACATGGCCTTCCTATAATAGTATAATATAGCCTTCCCCAAGCTGGTGCCCTCCAGATGTGTCTGACTACAACTCCCATCACTCCCAGCCAACATGGGCAATAGATGGGAGTTGTGGTCTGATATTTCTGGAAGGCACCAAGTTGGAGACGGTTGGTATAATAGATGTCATCATGGCTTGTTTGTACCCAGCAACTGTGATGACGAAAAGAAAAAGTCTTGGAAACTTTGCTATACATTGGTCTTTCACTGATATCTGACACATTTGACTACTTGTTTTAATCTGAACTACAGGTCGAGAAGATTTCATGTAGACCTGCTTGAACCCTGAGATCATCTTTAGGGGCCCTTCTCTTGGTGCCATGGAGGTGTCGTAGATCAGTAGTAGAGCACATGCTTTGCATGCAGAAGGTCCCAGGTTCAATCCTTAGCATCTCCTGCCTGAAACTCTAGAGCTGCTGCCAGTGAATGTCAATAATGCTGCTGGCCTAGACCAATGTCTGATTTAGTAAGAGACAGCTTCCTATATTCCTAATGAGGTGAGACATGTGGCTACTAAGGAGAGGGCCTTATCAGTGGTGGCATCCACATGGCGGTACCCTCCCCAGAGTGGCTCACCTGGCATCTACAGGTTCAGACAAGACAATAACCCACACTCAAGGGTTGAGTATGGGTTAAATGCTGAGTATGGGTTGAATGTAGGTTGTTGGCTCAGCTTGTCTGAGTGTGGAAAGCTAAGCAGGGTCAGGGCTGGTTATTACTTGGATGGGAGACCCCTCCTCTAGTTTCCTGCATTGAGCAGGGGGTTGGACTCGATAGCCTTGTAGGCTCCTTCCAACTCTATGATCTAGGAAATCTATGAAATCATGGGTTGTTACTGAAACGTGGATTCTCATGTTGTCTGAACCCAGCCGAGATAACAAACCATGCTGAACAATCCACAGTTCACAACCCAACAGCAAACCATGGGTTCTCTTCATGGGTTGTTCGTGGTTAACAAGCTATGGCTTAGTGCAGCTGGGTTCAGACAACACAATAAGCAATGTTTCAACAATAACCCACACTCAATTCATACTCAACCCTTGAATGCGGGTTATCGTGTTGTCTGAACCCAGTGATTGTGGTCTTTTCGGTGCCAGGTGAAGACTCTTTTATTCTCCCAAGCTGTTTAGTCTTTCAGTTTAAAAAGCTGTGTTAGTGCATTTTTGGATCTTTACACTGCTGCTGGCTATTACTTTGGTTTTATTCTGTTGTTTTAAACATTTTAGGTTTTTATATTATGTTTTATTATGCTTTTGTATTTTATGGTTTTAAAGTTTTGTTTTTTGATCCTCCCAGAGAACTTTGGCTATTGGGCAGTATAGAAATGTAATAAACAAACTGATAAATAATGCCAAAAGCTAATCCTGCACATGTCCTCTTGCCAACACGGGGGTGGGGGTGGGGGTGGGGAGGAGGATGAGAGCTTCCACAAATGGACAATGCAAACCTCCAGGAGTAGAAATTATGCCAGAAGCATCACTGAGTTCCTGCCACTGGTCTAGGCGGTACATCCAAAGCAGTACATAGCTTAGATTCTTTGGAAGGGCAGTGAGAGGGACTGAATTGGCCCATTTCCCCCTGACATTTGTCCTTGCCTTTTGTTAAACGTTCACTCCACGTACCACAGTGGAATGTGCTTGTAAGTAGCAGCTGTTTGTTCCTCTAAATGAAGAAATAAAACAGTTGCTTTAATTGCTTGGCTCCCCCACACCCCCAGTATGATACAGGGCATAAATGATGGAAATCACACCTTGCAGCATGATCCTAAGCATGTTTTCTTGGAAGTCACCTGAGTTCAACGGGACTTAATCCCAAGTAAGTGTGCATAAGAATGCAACATTTGGGAGCTTCCATACTATGGCCTTTTAGCATGCCTCATGCAATATTCATCCATGATCTATTGCAATGATTGTGTGATCCTGTCAAAACCCCGCACCCTCCACACTCTTCTCCATTTGATATTGAACCTCCCACAAGTTTTGGAGGTCAGCTCTGATCAACTCCCCACTCCCACTTCTGAAGACAAAAAGAGAGTGTAAGGGCGCAATCCTATGCAAGTTTAGACAGAAAAAAGGCCTGCATGCCTGACTTGGGCATGCTGGGAGTTGTAGACCTCTTTTCTGTCTGCACCCTAAAGCACTAATGTTAAATGCAATAGCATTGTAAATAATAGATCGTTCATCTCACCTTTCCCCTCACCCCCAGTGGGGCTTCTGTGCATCACGTTGACAGGGCAAGCTTTCCCTAGAGTTCTATCTTCATGCCAGGGAAGATTTCAGGTGGGAAATGTCTGCCTGTTGTGCAGCTGTGAAAGGCACAAGCCCTGTATCTAGTTCTAGTCACAGGCAACTAGTCGCCCATAACAACTGGTGCATCTGGATTCAGACGTGCATGCCCAAGTCTTTCAAATTACCCATCCAACCAGTTCAAGAGGCTCAGATGAGCATTGCAATGTGTGGATGGTGACGCATATCCAGGTGAGCACTGAAACAGAAGGCTGCTTCTGTGCACACTGCACAGATTGCTGGATCATGCAAAAGAGTTGTGCCAGAGAAAAATACACGGGGCAGCCCGCCTTGAACTGTATTGAAAAGCTTACAAACAAAGACATTAAGGGTGCAATCCTATGTCCCTCCAACCTTGTCTGGGCCATAGGATTGGCCACTGAAGCCCCTGAGACCTCGGAAATCTCTTCCGAGGTTGCAGTGCCACGGAGTACCCGCCCACGCACCCCATAGCCAATGCGGTTCTTCCTGCACTGGCAGGGAACCAAACACGGAAGACGATGTTTGGTTCCCCCATGGGGGGGCATTCCTGGGGGTGGGGTGAGGCGGGGTGGAGCAAGGCACCGTCAGATTCTGAGGAATCCAAGCGGCGTGTCAGCCTCTCCTCCTTGCGAGGAGAGGAAAAACATCTAGATGGCCGAAATCCAATGAGGCTGCCCATAGCCCTCTGAACTCAGAGGATTATGGGCATTCTATTGAGGGTGGGAGGAGTGCGGTGGATAGGATTGCCGCTGTGCTCCCTCAAAAACATCTAGATGGCCAATTTCGGTTTGAAGGGCTGTCAGAAGCAGGACCGGTGCAGGGCAGTTTGGCGCCCTAGGCTGAATTATATTTAGCGCCCCCCCTCTCGTGCCGTGGGGGGGGGCTCTGGAAAGCAGCCCTGCTCTGCAACCTCCCGCCCCCCCGCCGCCACCGGACCCCCCCTGCACGCTGCCGCTGCCGCCCCCCACCTACCTTCCCACGCTCCTCCGAAAAGGGATCCCCGCGCTCTGTTTTTGGCCGGGGGAAACCAGAGCAACAGGGCTGTTTAAGCCCTGTTGCCCTGGTTCTTCCCGCCAAAACAGAGCGCGGGTGGGGCTCCGGAAACAGCGCGGAGAAGGTAGGTGTCGGGGGGGGAGGCGGCGCGGAGGAGAGGCGAAGTGAGGCGAGGTGGGGGGGAGGCGGCGCGGGGGGGGTGGCGGCGCAGAGGCGAGGCGAGGCGAGGTGGGGGGGAGGCGGCGCGGGGGGGTGGCGGCGCAGAGGCGAGGCGAGGCGAGGCGAGGCGAGGCGAGGCGAGGTGAGGTGGGGGGGAGGCGCCCAGGCTCGGCCCCACCACTACAGTCCGGGTGCAATCTCCCGCACTGACCTAGCTTTCTCGGAGAGGCGGGCGGGCGGGCAGGGCAGGAGCGTGCCGGCAGCGAAGAGGAGCGCAGCGTTCTGTGCCCTCTTCCGCTACGCGCCCTAGGCAACCGCCTAGTTGGCCCTGCGGTAGCGCCGGCCCTGGTCAGAAGACAGTCTTTTCTTTGAAGGTGTCTTCTATTTGAAAGGCTATCCAGTCTAAGTCCAGTTAAAAGTTAAAGAACCATAACATGGGAGAGCAGCAGGGGCCTTAAAGTTGCCCATCCATGTTAAAAACCAGGACAACACATGGAGGGAGCACACAGGTCAGCTGCTCCGTATCGTTTCCTCTATGATGAGATGTACTGGATTTCTACTTAAATTTAGTACATGCAAGTGTTTTGCAAATTCATGTCCTCTTTAGTCCTCTTTTTTGGTGATGCTGCATAAGCGAGCGGGTTCGCATGATCACAGAAGGTGAAATAAGCCACTGTGGCTTATTTCCTCCGCTGCATGTGTCAGTTGCGTGACAGATGGATTTGCATAATTGCCCTCACTGGCGCAACTTGCTGTGTTGTGTGAACCTGGGAAGGGTTCTGGGGTGGCTTGTTAACCATGGCGACAAGCCACCCTGGCTGGGTTCGCATGCCACAGCAAGCCGTGCCGGTGAGGGCAATTATGCAGATCTTCCCAGCATGCGACCCGCACGCGTGGTGGGGCAATAAGCCACAGTGGCTTATTTCCCCCTCCATGATCCTGTGAACAGGCCCACTGTCTTACCAAAATTCCCCTCTCCCCAGCTGCTCTGCGTTCCTGAAGGTGCTATTTACTCCAAACAGTGTTTTTGTGGGCAGGAGCACTTTCTGGATGGGGCTACATGTCTTCTTTGTCTTCAGAATAAAACCGGCCAGTTTAAGCAATCTCTTTTTTTAAAGCGTGAATAATGCAATGTGTAGTGTAGTTTGGCCTTTGGTCTTGGAAATGCTGTAGGGGGATTCACAGCAGAAATCAAAGCAGCAATGTTCAAAGCATTGCTTTTCAGCTTTACATATCAGAGGTCGGTCAATCACATTAATATTTGCAAAATGATTTGCAAATTGTTTTCTCCACTTAGGTTAAATAGTTTTTTTCCACTGGGGGGTGGATTTCAGGAATGAATGCACTGCAGCTTTTAGATGTAGTAATTTCTGCAGTTTAATTAAATCCAAGTGATTCACTTTGAAAAACAAAACCTCCATTCTATAATCCACCGTTTCCCTCCTCATTAACACAGACTTGGCTTTTTCTTAGCCCTTCACCCTCTAGCCAGGAAGACAGACAAGAAGTTGCTTGTTTAGCTGTCAGAAGAAGTACCACACTTTGGCTAGCCCGTGAGGTTTGTACAAGCCTGGGAATCTGAATTTTTCCAACCGGAGAGTGATCAAACAACTAATGTAGTTGTCCACAATCCTTCTCTATACTCATCTTCCACAAGCTCTGTCACTCAACAAGAAACGTGGGGGAGAAATATATTCGGCGGGGACGGGAGGACAACGCCCACATTCAAAAGACCAGAGAATGTTTTAAATTTCCCTTTGGAATGTTTTGGTAATGTTTGCGGTTTTTGGCTAATTGCTGAACGAGGTAATGGGTGTCCTTGCCTAGGTAAATTGCTATACTATTTGCAGTTGGGACTTGATGTTTCTGTGGTTTGTCAAGGCAAGCAGCTGAAGAGATCTGAGAGCATTTCATGCTGGACACCACACAGTATCCTCCAGGCACTGTTGTTGCACAACTTCCATTCACTTCAGTCAGACAAACTGGACTGTGAGTTCCATGCAAACCTTATTTCAATGAGGATTGAGTGGGATCCATCCATTCCATTCAAATGAATGGAGCTTGTGCAGCAGTAGAATCGGAAGCACTGAGCTGTATTGATTCCAATTGCTGATGGTGAAATCTGTAAATAAAGGCTTTACACACGAATGACAGTTCTCTAGTAGGACTATCAACTGATTAATTAACAGCCCTTTAGCCAATTAACTGATGAACTGAAATCAACTTGCATACAATTAAAACATGATTATACATGTATTATTATTATTTTTTACTTTTTTAAATTGAATTTTCCAAAACAAAAACAAATCATATTTGGCTTCCACGGGAGATTATCCATGTATTTTTGAGCTGCTTCCTTTGCTCTGGCCACACACAGAACTGGCAACGTCTCGATCAACTTTCCCCAACCCGGTGCCCTCCTGGTGTGTTGGACTACAACTTCCACCCCCAGTCAACATGGCCAGTGGACAGGCTGGCTGGAGATAACGGGAGTTGTAGTCCAACACACCTGTAGGGCACCAGGTCGGGAAAGGCTGGTTTAGATGACGAAATCATGATGGGGTTTGTCTTCATGAGGATGTCAGGGTCAAGCAAAACTGGAGAACATCCAAAATAACCAAGAGAATGAAGCGACGAAGTTGCAGGATGTTGAATCTATCTATCTATCTATTCCTTGAAGTGTGTTTGTGTATGTATATCTATAGATATATAGATATGTATTCAATGTCCTGAGACTTCGTCGCTTCTCTTTGGTTCATGAGCATGACGCCTGATCTGTGTCATCATGACACCCATCAGTGTAGTATCTGCATTTAAAACATTATTTAATCATTTCTGAATCACATATAACCCACTCTTCAATTTTTTTAAAAAAAATCCCGAAGTGGGAAACAAGCCTATGATTTTAACAGTTACTTATTAACCACTAATTAAAAATCACTATCAATTATTGTTAGCAGCATGGTATGGGATTTAACCACACAAAAGTAGCAAATGGTTGTCGTAACGTCATAACTGAGCCCTTAGCATGAGTTCTGACAATACCATTGCTCACGTCATGGGAAATGTTCTCAAGCATGCTAACAATCTCATCACAACTGGGTTAATAGCAAGGTCGGTCCTGACATTTAAATGATAAAAACAAATCATACTGTCATGGCCCCGCCCTCAAGCCCCCCCCCCCAAATTTTCTCTGCCCCCTAAATTTCTTTATGAACAAATAATTTAAAAAACAGTTTACAATTTTGTCTTTAAAAGGCTTGCAAACCAGATGAACTGGCCCCTACCCTTTTGCCCTCCACACAGAACTTTTAGGCTTGCTAGGGGCCTGGAAGGATGAGCTGAGGATCCAAGTGCCTCCTGCCCTGCCACACCTGCCCAGTGGTGCAGGGAGTGCACCAGGCAGGAGTCCAGAGAAGAAGCACCCTTCTCAATGCTAGTTGTTTGGCCCTTTAAGAGGCTCCATTCTTTGAGGAAGGGGGTGGAGCTATTTGTAGTGCTGCCTTCCCTTGCAGGCACCAGGGGCAGTATCCAGTGCTGCCGCTGTGCCTCCAGTGGGTATGTTGCACCAATGGGGTCCACTGCTGGTGCAACAGAGACAGGTCATAAGAACATGAGAAGAGCCATGCTGGATCAGACCAAGGGCCCATCTAGTCCAGCATTCTATTCACACACACACAGTGGCCAACCAGCTGCCCACAGGAAACCCACAAGCAGGACATGGGTGCAACAGCACCCTCCCACCCATGTTCCCCAGCAACTGGTGTACATAGGCAAACTGCCTCTGATACTGGAGGTAGCATATAGCCATCAGGACTATTGAAAGCCTTATAATCTTCCATGAATTTTCCAATCCCCTCTTAAAGCCGGCCAAATAGGTGGCCCTCACTCCATCTTGTGGAAGTGAATTTCATAGTTTAGCTCTGTGCTGTGCCTGTGTGAAAAAGTGCTTCCTTTTATTTATTTATTTTATTTATTTATTACATTTATCAATCGCCCATCTGGCCGGTCACCCGGCCACCCTGGGCGATGCCGGCCACCCTGGGCGATGTCCTGTGTGCTCTGCTGACCGGTTCCATTCCAGAAACAAGTGTTTTGGCTCATTTCTAGCTAGGAAGCACTGGCTCCCAGTTGCACTGGTGGAGGGTCCTGCTGGCACATGTGCAGCACTGGATGCTTCCACAGATAGTATGGATCAGAACATATACTGACTACAGCATAATCCAAGATTTTCTCTGAAATGTAATACATATTGCTGCCAGTAAGGTAACAGTGGTAGTTCTTTTTTAGGATAAGGGTTAAGTTTAAGTTTCTCATTACAAAGGGACAGTGTGATCCAGTTCAAAACAGTTTTGATGATCACCAGTTTTGGTGATCATCCAATGGCACTGTTCAGGTGGCTGGCGAGACCTGTAGCTCCACGCTTGCTGAGTTTCGCGGCTCAGTGGGGGGAAATACGGATCGCCTGTGAGGATGGCTTACATCACACGGATCGGTGTTCTGTGGCACTGTGAGGTGGGGACTGTGAGAAAGCCTCCCAGCACCCAAGAGGGTGTAAAACTGGGGGGGGGTGGCGAAGTGCTGCACCACCCCCCGGGTTTGGATGTATCTGCCCGGGATACCTCACTGGCCAATGGCCAGTTTTAGTTAGTTCCCTGCACTTTCACCCTTCGCAGATCTTGATTAATAAAATGTGGCCCTTTATTTACACCATATACTTGTGTCTCGCCTCTTCTTTTCCCCTTTTACGCACGCAATGCAACTACAGACGATGACTTGTAAAAGGAGAACTGCAGGCTATGACCTCGTGTCTGCTGCTAGTGACCCAAAGCTACAGAACACTCATATCTTGTTGACTGCCGCAGCTATTCCTGACAATAAGAAACCTGTTGGAAGGTTGGATATTTTTTTGAAGAGAATGTGTGTAAATGGCTTAGTTTATGCTATATTTTGCATTTTTATAGTAAAGCAGTTCTTTCTTAATTGTATGTGATTGTTTATTCAATTTACATCCCAGTGGAAAGTTTGCGATCCATGGCAGGTTACAAAAATATAAAGAAAAACAATAAATAAAAATAAAAATCCATAAGCACTAGAAAACCCAGCACATGACAGGTTTTTCTTATCTTATAAAAACATATGAAAGGCTCCCAATGTTGATACAGTAAGATATCAACTGGGCATGACAATAGTGTTCATGTGGAAGCTGCTGGTCTGACATGTGGTTTCCAGATTTTAGTACTGTAATTACCAGACTGGTATAATACACAACCATGTGGAAGCCTACAGCTCAGGGAATATAAGAACTGGCCATGAACATTGCATTCATGGGGATATGGTATTAAAAGTGTCTATTTCATTATCTAGGATATCAAAAGCATCTTGCAGAAGCCCTTACTGCCATGTGTGATTTTATCTACTCTAACTGGCAATTCATAAGAACCCCAGGCATGTTACACCAATGTATCAACAGATCTAGTAGCTCCCAATTGGTATTGAAGAGTGCACTACTATTAATGGCTGATGCCCAAAGTGCATTTTATATGTAGTGCCTGTAACGTTGCCCCAACGACCAGTAGTGGAGTGGTAAATTGTGAAGTCCAGGCGCTCATCATGACATAGCCACGCCCCCAAGGAGAGTTCAAGATTGCAGGCAGCTGTGTCAATCCATATCAACAAACCTGTTCACAGCACAGAAGTAGTGCTGTGCACTGAGCGGAAACTCACCTTCTCTCAGGGGTGCTCCCGAGCACCCCCTGCCTGCTCTCGCTGCTCACAAGTTACGAAAACTGGAAGTGATGCGACGGGTTCCCTGTCATGTCACTTCCGGTTCCCTGGCACTGCGTTTTTAGCGTAAAAACCAGGGAAACCCAGCTTAAAACGGCCGCGAATAGCAAATCGCATCCATTTTAAGCTGGGTTGCCCTGGTATTTTGCTAAAAGCGCAGCGTCAGGGGAACCGGAAATAGACGCACCAGGGACCTGAAGCTCCTTTCCCCAGCATGGCTTGGATCGAGCGGCGGCAAGGTAAGTCGCAAGAGTATTGGGGGGGGCTGAGTGGGCTGCTTTCAGCCCACTTTCAGCCCCCCCCCGACTCTCGGATACATCGCATCGCTATAAGAAGTTTCACCTCCATCCTGAGCAGGTCTTTTGTAAAGCTAATAGGTCTTAACTGCTCATTCAAGAGCAAGCCACCCGAAAATACTTTGCATTACAACAATGAACAACATGACTGGGTTCAGACAACATGATAACCCACACTCAAGGGTTGAGTATGGGTTGAGCGTGGGTTGTCCTTGAACTGTGGGTTGTTGTCAAAATGTGGGTTAGCATGTTGTCTGAACCCAGCCGAGACCATGGTGAACAACCCACAGTTCACAACCCAACAACAATCCATGGGTTCTCTTCATGGGTTGTTCTTGGTTAACAAGCCATGGCTTGTTAGTGCAGCTGGGTTCAGACAATATGATAACCCATGCTTCAACAACAACCCATACTCAACCCTTGCACACTACAGTCATCATCAGAGGTTTTGCTCTGCGACTGCGTCCTGTTACTGTCAGAGGGATGCTTGGCTGGGACACAGGGCAAGCCCTTTGCCATCCATGTGCCCAGACTGCGGTGCTCCCTTGCCCGGGAAGACGAACTGGCTTCCTCCCTTGTTGGCCTTTCAGTGCTTTCAAAAAATGTTTTCATTTTATCAGACATTCAATTTGATATGAATGTTTTGCTTCCCTGTGGGAGTTTAGTTTTAATTGGCTTGAGCTTGAGCTCCCTGTTCCCATTTGTTGTTTACTGTAAGTCGCACTGGAGACCCAGTTTGGATCAAAAGGCAGGGTAAAAATATGAAGATAAATTTAACAAACAATTCCACTCAGCTCCCCCCGCTGATTTTTTTAAAAAAGTTTTTATTAAGTGTTCATTTTACACTTACAGCAATTTGAAGTAACATGCCAACTTCAACGTGAAATCACGATAAATACACACCGAAGACATTAAGAGAGCTTCATTAATCTGTTGATTCAACTTACGTTAACGGCTAAGTGATGTTCAGCTTCATTTGTTCTGGCCTTTCTTAGTCCTGACACACACGCTACATTAAATTCATAACTCGCAACAATGCCATGTTGTTTTTTAAAATTAATACTAAGTGTGGGGAGGGGGCGCTTTTATTGGGGCTGGCGACAGGAGCAGGCAGAGGGAACATCAGGGCCTGCTCCAGTTGGACTGCCCCTACCAGGGCTAACAGACGCTCTGTTTTTTCTTGTATTTAATTAGACTGTGCATCGCTCAGAGTGGCCGGATGACTGGCCAGATGGGCGATTCAAAAATAGAATAGATAGATAAATAAATAAATAAATGTAGGAAGGGGAAGTTTAAGCATTCCTTCCCCGGCTGGGATTCTGACAAAAAATGCCCCCCTCATGCTACGGATCGTGATTTCCAGTGCAGGGGGATGTTTTTTTTGCTGGGATTCTGGTGGGGAAAGGAAGGCGGCAGTTCTGATAAAAACTGGGGGCAGGGAAGGGGCTTGTTTCGTATTAATTTTTAAAAGCCCAGACATCAGTGTAAGCGATGCATTTAATGTGACATATAGTTAAAGAGTTAAACTGCTTAGGCTTTATTATCAAAACCACAAAGCATCATGTGACACCTTGAAGACTGAAAGATTTACTGTGGCATGAAGTTTTGTGGGCTGCTTTGTCGTTAGATGACTTGCCTGTGTCTGATTTCCCACTTAACCCTAATTCTCTCACTTAAGAAGGCAATTTGGAGCTACCATATCTGGATAACTTTCAAAGGGCTCCCCTGGCCTAATTAGCTCTGGACTTTTTTTTTAAAGCGGCTTTTAAAGATACAGGCAAATGTAATTATTTTTTGAAAGGCCACCGATCATCCCAAAGTGAGCTAAGGGAGAATGTTCCACAGGGACTTTCCTATCTCCCATGTTATTTATGGGACTATTCCCTCACTCCTACTGCTGCTTACATTTGTTCATTTGCTGCCTTTTACCTTTTATCAGAAATGGCCTTGTCAGTCATCATGCTGAGAAACACTACAGAAAATAGCGTGACGATGGAAAACGAGATTACAGTACCCACTGGATGATAAGATAAGGCAGGAGAAAGAGAAGAAACGAAAAAGAAGAAAGGATGTTCCCTTAGAAGTTGTCAGCCTGGTTGTTTCATACTCTTTAATCGTTTAATTGTCCTATTCTGCATCTCTGGGCTATGACACCACAGAGCGGCATCCATCTGATTTCTTCAGCAGTTGCCAAATAACCTTCCTTGAGGGCACCCGCAATTGTCTCTGCCTGTTGCTTTTCTGTTTGGCACACAAAGTCCATCCTGTTCTCATCGATCGAGAATGAAATTCTCAATTCACTGATAATGTACAATTATTTGGAGAAAAGTTGAAGAATTCTTTACTTTATCCGACAAGACGCCCAGCCTAGGTATGCAGCTAAGAATAAACAAGCTATCCGTTGTTTAAACCTTTTGAGAGGAAACTTGAACGTCTCTCTATAATGCAGCATCGCGAGTTCAAGTTAAGCCAATGTCTGCCCCTGCCGCCTAGGCGCCTACTTCAATTTCTGTCTCTCTTGTGTGGTTTCAGCTCACATGGCAGAGAGCAGCCTTCCCCACCCTTGGTGCTCTCCAGATGTGTTGGAATGCAACTCCCATCATTCCCAGCCAGCATGGCCAAGAGTTGCAGTCCAACACATCTGGATGGCATCAAGTTAAGGAAAGTTGGCACAGAGCATATTCCTAACTGGCCATTTGCCCTCCTTCCAGTCAGTCCTCCTGCATACTGTGTCTGTACCACCATGGAGTCTCACATGTCTTTTTGGGGCTGCCGGGGGAAATTACCGTATCCCTCCTTGTCCTAGAATGTTCTGTCTCTGTGCTGCTCACAAGTGCCAACATTATTTCAGAATGACAAGCAGCATCTACCCCCAGGGGGTTTGTAGCCCTGCAGGGTTTATTTTTCTTTTTGTAAGATCAAAGGCAAAGAAAAAACGTCTCAGTGTTTTAAGCTTGTAGCTTGCATTTACTGACTTTCTTGTTTGTTTCCTGATTTGTCACCGGCTGTCTGTGATCATTTTGGGTGACTGACTCATCCAGTTTCTCTAGGGCTGCACCTGAAAAACAGGGATAAAAATCAAGTTGGGCAATACCTTTATTGGGACCAACCGAAATGCTGCAAAAGGGTGTGCAGACGTCCGTGTTCTCCAGAACGCCTCATCGGGCTTGGTGCTAGAAAAGGCAAGGGTTGGGGGAAGAAACAGAAAAGTAAAAATAAAAATGGCTAGGTCTGCAGTTTAGACAGTCTCAAGATGCACGTAGACGTAGTGTAATACTTTTATTAGGCCAACTCAAAGATTGCAACCTCCTGCCAACCTGCTTTTTGTAATATCTTGCTTGATGAAGAGCTCTGAAGTTCTCGGGAGCTTGCACATTTTTAAAAATGATCTTTGAGTTGGCCTAGTAAAGGTATTGCACTATATGGAATTTGGAGTTTTTCTTATAGCCAACACGGCTGCCTTTGTTTTTTGTAAGTCTCAAGATGGAGACTGCAAACTGAATGAATTAGTCACTAGGTGCTGCAGGCATCAAATTACACCTAGCATTGTGGGACAAAGGAGCAATGGCTGACCCCCCCCCCCTTTCTGAAAACAAAAAGGCTGTTTGTAACTTAGAACAGTCTCTTACAGTTCCTTACCTTCCTGGCTGCTGTCAGGATAAATAAACATACATACTCAAAATAGTGACAGAGACCTGAATAAGTTGTGATTGTTCTTCATCTGGTACCATTCTGACAAATCAGTTTTGCATTCCCTATAATGTATTGTTTGGGACTGTTGTTGTTATCACATCATCATTATCACCATCATCGGGAAGACACGATGTGTACTTTCTCATATCCCAAACTGGTCATGCACCAACTCGAGATATAATGAAAGAGGAGGTATTTTGTCATCAACCTCCTCTATGACAAAAATACCAAACCCAGGACTGGTTTGGATGAGACTGCATGTAGCCTGTGCACAGTGGGAGAATCAGGCTGAGCATGCCTGTCTATGTGTAGGACGTAACATTTGCATTGAGCCTATGCACAAAAAAGGTCCCATGTACAGTTGTCAAGCAGGCCTGGAAGTGGGGCAGGAAGTGGAGATGATTCTATTCCCACACCACACATAGGCTGCACGCATATAATGCTCCCCCCTACCCGAACTAGTTCATTGTATTTACAAAATATTTCTTCTTTGATTTGGGGGCATGTGAAAGTACGCATGTTTAGTTGATGATCGTGATGAAGCACAGACAATGACCTGGTCTGTATGATCGAATCACCGTCATTTTGAATATACAAGAACAATATGGGTTGTTCTAGGCTTCTGCAAAGGTTATTTAACCCTCAACCCACGGCACCCGGGTTCACACACGACACAACAGGAGATTTAAAACTGACTAAGCAGTTTTATACCAGTTACAGCACACTCACAACTTGTTCCCATTTCTCTGTTGCTGTAGGACAACAGGGAAGCAGCTGTCATGGTCAGAATGGACAGATGGCCTTACAGGCACAATGGTGACCCCAATGGCATAGGGAGACATGGGCGACCTTCTCTAAGTATTCCCCTGTTGCGTATCTGGGAGGGAGAAGACTTTCCCTACTGGTGGACCCCTACTTTAAAAGGATTGCCCCCCCCCCCAAGAATTCTAATAGTCAGTCACCAGCCAGGTTGAACCTCCTGGTTTGTCCAGCTTGGGGAGTTCTAAGCCCTTCTGCCAAGGATCCCTCCCTTGAGCCTAGGAGGAAAAAAAGAGTTCAAAAGGCACTTCGCCTTTACTTGCCCAGTGCCCAGGGGATAATTAGGAAATGAATAAAAGTAAAACTGCCAATATCATAATGCCCTTATATATATCTATGGTGCAAGCACACTTGGAATATTATGTACAGTTCTCAACAAAGTGGATATTGTAGAGCTGGAGAAGGAGTAGAAAAGGGAAAGCAAAATGAATGATCAAGGGACTGGAGCAACTGCCCTGTGCGGAAAGGTTACAATATTTGCAAAATGAAAAGTAGGTCATACAAGACAGAGGGGGAAGATTAGGGAGATAAGTTCCTGAGCATCAGGATTTGACCAGGCATGATGAAATGCCTTTCAACCCAATGCCAGAAAAAGAAATGCAGAACCTGAATGGAGGCCCAGGGGCATTGCAAGTGCCCAGAGCTAGAACTGAAAGGACAGAGTCAGGACAGGAGAGATCCCATGATTCAGAGATGCCTGAAGCCAAGTCCAAGGGATATGTCAAAAGGATGGGGAAACGGAACTCAGATGATCTAGCTAGCCCTCAAAAGGACTGCAGGCAGAACCACCCAGATATTACCACAAGAACAAGCGGGAGACTGAAGGGCTGGTCAAGGCAGACATTTTAGTGTAGAAGAGATTTGTCCACACAAGTAGAAATGCAGGGTGGTGTTGTTTTTTTTAAAAAGGGTACCATGGAATAATGATGTTATGTGCAGAAAAGGGCAGCTCAAATGATTAAAAGGCTGGAGCAAATAGGAACGGTTACAATGTTTGGGCTTTTTAGCTTAGAAAAAACAGTGAGTAAGGGGAGACATGATAGAGGTGAATGAAATTATGTGTTTAAACATGTGCTAGATATGTGGAGAAAGTCTCCCTCTCTCATTCTACTAGAACCCGGAGTCACTGAATGAAGCTGGATGGTGGGAGAAGTACTTCTTCACACCATGCATAATGAAACTATGGAATTTGTTAACAGATGTAGTGATGGCCACCAACTTGTGCTGCTTTAAAAGAGGATTGGACAAATTCATGGAGAATAAAAGTGCAATCCTATGCAAGTTTAGACAGAAAAAAGGCTGGCTGAGGCATGCTGGGAGTTGTAGGCCTTTTTTCTGTCTAAACTTGCATAGGATTGCTTTCTAAGGCTCTCAAGGGCTACTAGTCATGATGGCTATATATTACCTCCAGTATCAGGGGCAGTATGCCACTGAATACCAGTTAATGGGGACCATGAGTCGGAAGGTGCTAATTGCCACTGGGGAACAACTCTGGGAGCAGGCTATTGCCCTCGTGTCCTGACTTCCCACAGGCATCTGGTTGTTGACCAATATGCACACAAAATGCTGGACTAAACAGGCTTTTGGTCTGATCCAGCATGGTTCTTATGTTCTTAAGACACAGAATTTAACAAAACCTTGTGAACACATGTGGTAGCTTAGCAACCATGAAATCTTGCACATAGGGAAGGTTTTAGCGATAAATTCCCTTTTAAAACAACACAGTCAAATGTCTAGATATAAAAAGGATGTTTATTTGGGGAAAAGGGCGAGGGGGGGGAGGAAGGAAGGAAAGAACAAGGGAAGGCAACAATCATGCACATGCAAAACCAATAAAGACAATCTAACTTAGCATGATACATGTTACCTACTTGAGTGGAATCTTGGGTTTTTCAGAGCATACACAAAGAGAAAGCATCTTTGGCTTCCTGATTATATGTTGCCAGGAAGACAGACTGAGAGCGAAGTCTAACATTTTTTATGGACATCTGAGTCCAGTGAAAGCTGTACCCTTAGCGGAGATGGATTATTGTTTTGACCAATGCGAAGATCAATACCATTTCTGATGTCCATGGTCTGGCCAGCTAATCAGGAAATATTTGGAAGCTAGGTCCAACTGTCTAACAACTCTACACTTCTAAAACTTATAAAAGAACCAGCCAGTTCCAACTGGATCCAGCATTGTGAAAAGGAGCTTAAGTTCTGGATGTTTATTCAAAGACAATGCTCAGGATTTGCGCTTATTCAGGCTTCTCATTGGGGTGTGGAAATTGCAGACACTCTAGGCAGCATTGTTGAGCTACATCAGAATATAGGGGTTCAGTCACCTCCCACATACATATTTAAAATGTTGTTGAAGAGATGTAAGAGAGCCAGTGTGGCGCAGTGGTTAGAGTGTTGGACTGGGACTCGGGAGATCCAGGTTCTAGTCCCCGCTCGGCCATGAAACTCACTGCTGGGTGACTTTGGGCCAGTCACAGACTCTCAGCCTAACCTACCTCACAGGGTTGTTGTGAGGATAAAATGGAAAGGAGGAGGAGGAGGATTATGTAAGCCGCCTTGGGTTCCTTGCAGGAAAAAAGGCGGGGTATAAATATAATAAATAAAAATAAATAAAATTGACAGATTTGCTGACACTCACAACAGCTTTAGTACTGTAGCACAGTAATTTAAACACCATGTTGTGAACCTGGAAGTCACCACCAGTTCACATTTTGCTTCTGCCACACCCACTACAGGTAAGTAGTGTTTAAGCAAGCTATTAGCTCTCAGCTTTAGCATCTCTAATATGGGCAGTGGTGCTATTAGGTAACTTGAGGCTCTAAATTGTCCTAAGGGTGGGTGGGTTTATGTATATTCCTTCACTTACTTCAAAATGTTGTCTGTTGCCTTTGGAGGTCCTCCTGCTCATTCTGCTGAGTGTGGCCCTGGACTTCTGCCTCATAGTCCTGCCCGGAAACCATAACTGAATCTGAGGATAATAATATTGCTCTTACAGGGCTGTTGCAAGGATGACTGAGATAATGGTGTTAAGCATTTTGAACACTTTGAAATCACTATATAAATGTTGTTGTTATTCTAGAAGGCAAATAATACTGGCATTTCTTGCCATTCTATCAAATATGATACAAAACACTTTGTACTTTGTAATATTTTGCTTTGCTAATAGTCTCCAACATTTAACACCGCCGTTCACTCCCAGATACTAATTATTCTAGTGTCAACCAGATTAATGCACTCAGCAAGTATTTTGCTATGCTCCCTTCTGCAGTCAAGACATCCCTTGGGGCCAGCTGGGCAGCTTGCTCAATATTGAATCAAACTCAACCCTGGCTGCCTTTTGGCCTGACCTACTCTGCTGCTGATGTTTCCACTATCTGCAAATCTTCTCCTGAAATGGGTGGAAATTCAGATCAAGGCCATGCCCCCTGGGCTAGCTGCAAGCCAATAGAAGAGACAGAGTAGCCAATAAAGGTGAGTTTTGATGAGAACAAAGATGGATCTGGTTGTCTCTAAGGGGATTTTGACTCGTGAAAGTCAGTATTTAATTTTACTTGGTATATACACCCCTTCCAATCTCATCAAAAAGCTATCCTTTCTCCCCCCCCCCTCTGAAATCAAAGTTCCTTTGAGCTCCACATGCAGGTGATGCTCCTTCAGCAGAAGAGGAATTATGAGATATTATTCCTCTGGCTGTTGTTACAGACATCAATATGCTGAGCGATGCACCATGTATGGCTGACCAGCTGTAGCAAGCAGAGCAAGCAACTGATCCAAATAGCCCCTTGAGTGTCTGAAAGGGGCAAAGGCTCAATCCTGCCTCTGTGAAGTCAGCAGTTGCCATTGCAGTTGCTTCACAAATGGTTCCCAGGTGAGTGGAAGGTCGCATACCGTATTTTTCCGTGTATAAGACGCCCCCATGTATAAGATGCCCCCCCCCACTGGGCAGTTTCGCAACTGCGCGGTTCTCTCCTCGGCTTACTTCTGTGTATAAGACGACCATCAATTTTTAGTCTAACGATTTTAGGAAAAAGTATAGTCTTATACATGGAAAAATACTGTAACTCATAAGGCCTGGCGAAGAACTTACTTTCCATGCTGCTTAATTAGGTACGTATCATGGATTCTTGGGTAATCTGGTGGTGTGGTTATTAAATGCCACACCATTTAATAATCGGGTAATCTGGTGGTGTGGTTATTAAATGCCAATTAAGGCTGCTTTTTTCTCCCTAACTTGTCACTCCTTTGAGTGGCAAGTTATTAAACTGGTTATCAACAGATATTCTGACAAGTGCCTGGGTGTCTTGACAGGTGCACAATTACTCTGGCATGTGGTCCTATTAAATTAAAATGAATCATCTGAAATTCCTTTGGTAGGAAATGCATGTGAACTCAGCGAGCTGTAAAATACACTCCACTTATGCACACTAAATTGATTCAGGTGCGTGCGCTTAGTAGGGTTTGTGGACACCCTGGAGTAGCCTATTTATATATTAACATTTTGTGTGACAAAGGAAAAAAAACAACAGTATTTCAAGCCTAATTGAAAACATGTACATGCGGTTGTATGATCCTGAAATCCAGTCAGTAGGGCTTGCTTCTTGAGACATATGCCTAGGATTGCAGGCTGCTTCCATATAGAGAGCTCCTAGTGCTACCAGTCAAAAAAGACATTATGCATCTGTTCTGTCTTTCTCTCCTTAATGGAAAGAAGGAAGACAAAATTGGTGGGAAAACACGGGAGGGGGACAAGTGAAAGATTATGATGTCTGGATCCCCTGTAAAATTCTGTGAAGGAAGCAGGGTGATTGCACAATAAAAGCCTACCCTGGAAGCACCCAAAGTCCTCATCTGGCTTTTTCCCCACCCCCGAGTTTCAGGCCACATGTAATAATGCTTCAGGACCATTTGGATTCAACCCAAAGGTGCCCTTCCACTCACTGGAGGGCTCTACCACTCATAGAATTGTTGTTTTACACCTCGTGCTAGAGCGAATGTTGTGTGATAAAAATGAAACTAAACCTAAAGAGGTTCTGCTTGTGCTGCAGTTTGTGAAGCCACTTGCACAAGCAAGAAGCATGGGAATTGCTATAGAATCAACCTATAATTATAGCATTGCATGAGCTTGTATGGGTTTGTAGAACAGCATAATTGGGCTGGCTATTGTCTTCAGGGCATGGGTATCCCACTGTTTCTGTTGGGCTCACAAGTTCTACACACTGGGCAACTATGGTTATAACAATTAAGTACCGCCCTGTTCTAGATATGCATGTTGAAGGCAGAAGTCTCTTCCTAAAAAAAAGAAAAGAAAAGAAAAGATGGTGACTCTCCTTTGTGACTCCTATTGCTGTAGTTGAGAGGGTTCTTGCCACCTTGAGAGAGTTCTATCCTTAAAGGTGGTCTAGAAATAATCTTAGATTAGATTTTTAGATTTTAGTTATTATACAGTCTAAAAAGTAAAACAATCGAAACAGAAGTTCTGTTATCCAGAAGTGGTATTTTGAAATGGTGCCTTCTGGGTCACAGATGCTGTGGATGGGCAACTTGAAGGCCCAGCTCTTCCTGATGATGGTTCTTTATCTGTAAACCAGACTTGGACTGGAGAGCCCTTCAAACAGTGAATGCCTTCAAAATAGAGGAAAGTCCTCTGGAAGCCCTTCCCAGTAGAGGGCTGTCCTCTGTAAAAGAGGACACACGGCCACCCTAGCCTGCTTGCTGCCCCACTTGGGCAAGGACATCAGGGGAAAGGGAAAGTGGAGCAACGGGGGCGGGGGGAGGGGGGAGAAAGGAGAGAGCGGGAGAGGAAGGAAAGTGGAGTGACAGGCAGACCGAAAGAATCTTCGCATGCACACGCAGAGAGAAAACACACATCCACACACGCAGAAAGCACTCGTCCACACAAAATGCATGGGTCCATGTTTTTGTGCCATGGGAGCACTGGTAAGCACCAGATCTGTGATTTTTACTGTGTAGTAAACCGCCCAGAGATTGTTGTAAACCACCCAGAGAGCTTCGGCTATTGGGTGGTATAGAGATGATGATGACGATGATGATGATGATGATGATGATGATGATGATGACGACGACAACAACAATGCCAGCTGTAATCTGATGGTGGTTGGAGGGGGGGGGGATCCTGTATAAAAAACATGCAAATTTGTTTTTTATTTCACCCAATTTTTATTTACTAAATCCAACTTTTACCCTCTTGCCATTTCATGACTCAACACATCGCTGTGGCAGCCCCTTTGTGACTGGCCACACCACCTGGCAGCAGCCATTTTATGGTGGTGCCCAGGCCACTGCCTCAGAATTCTAAATGTGTCCACAGCCCCCCCCCCGGAGTTTGGGGAGCCTTAGGCTGTACCAGACAAGGGAGGGTTATGCTTAGGAGAGCTGCAGGTGGGCGGGGATGTGTGTGCTACAAGAGATCATGGGAAGCTTTCTAACTTGGGATATTTTGAGACAAAGGATTGTGGGGAAGATTCTGACTTGCTGCTGTGAAATGCAAAGTTTTCTGGAAATTTAAACACAAACTATTCTTAATTTAAGGAGAGGAGGGGAGAAGAAGCCTTCCCCACCCTCTAACTGTGGTAGAATTCTCAAGGGCAGATGTCTTCCAGATTTTCCTATCTCTAATTCTTACACCCCACCTCCACCTGCTGTATTTCTCGGTGCAACTGCATTATTTTCAAACCATTAAGTGAATGATTTTTTACTGCACCTCAGGCCATTGCTAAGCTTAGTCAATACAGTTGACATCATTGTGTATAGTGTACTGCATAGTGTACTGCAGTTCCCAGCTTGCATAACTCTGTGCATGCGTGCGTGTGTGCGCACGTGTGTGTGTGTGTGTGTGTGTGTGTGCAGTCATGGGTATTTGCTCTTTTTATGGTGGCTTCACCATTTTGGCACAGAAGTCGTGCTGTTCGGGGAGTGTTCAGTTGTTCCCAGTCACACCCAAAGTCAAGACTTTAAACTTCAGTGACAGATTAAACAATGTTCCTGTCTCAGCATCTATTAGGTTATTATTTATATGCCAATAGCTTGGCTCCTGCAAGTCTTCCTCTCAGTTGACAACAGCCTCACTTGTTCCCATGTTTATTCACAACAAGGAGAACCACATAGATCTCCCAGTGGAGCAGGGCCAGTCTGACTTCACAAGCAACTCAAAACTGTTTCTTGGAGTTGTAAGAGTAAGAGCACCAGCAGTGTCCAATCTGAAGGTGTGCCCTATAATTCTTAGCCACAGATCTCCAGTGTAGCTCCTTTAAGAAAAACAGCTGTGCTTGAGAAGGTTGTCTCTTGGGGCTATTTGTGGACTCCGGTTCAGTGAAGCCAATTAGGGAAGGCCTATGTTCCTTGCAAAGAAAGTGTGATGCATTTATTTTATACCCTGTTGGTTCTCTGCTTCTTACAATACCTGCCCTAGGAATGCTTACTTCAGCTCTTTTCAGGCTAGGGCTGGTGTCAAGGCTAGGCATAGTTGGGCATTTGCTGAGGGTCCACAACCTAGGAGGGGCCCACGGACAAGAGCCCCTGGAGTTGCTCCTCCTTTTCATCCTTGCAAGCTGCTTGTTCACCTGCCTCCCACTCTGGCCTGGGCAATGGTGGTGGCGAGAACAAGAAGGGAGAGCAGTAGATGCCGCTGTCTGCTTGCTCACTGGCTCTCTGCCTGTCAAGCAAGAAGGAGGATGAGGAGGAGCAATAGCAGCTGGTGACAATGGTGGTTAGAAGGCAAGATTCGCTGTGAGAGGGGGTATTGTGGGTAGTCTTGCCCAAGGGCCCTCAGAAACCTGGAGCTGGCACTATTCCACCAGGCATGCAGATCAGGTACCTGAATGTGTTCAGAGGCAGCGGGCTTTGTGGCTCTGTGCCAGCATATGTTCATTCACTGGAACATGTGAGAGAGATGTGGAGGGCTCTTCTTTCCATGCTATCAAGAAACCCATGTACATCCAACTGAATGTGTGTGGGCTCTAATGAACGTGTGTATGTTGGGGGAGCAGCCTCCGGACGCAATGCTGCCCTCTGAGGACACTTCCTTATTTCTTTTGAGTGCTTGCAAAAGGCTAATGTCAAAGAGCATGCGTGCATCCCAGCATTCTCTGCCGCATTGGGAACATGAGGCGCACACACACATCTCAGATTGTGTAGCGTAGCTGCACACGGCAATAAAATAAACGTCTTAGGTTGGTCCTGCAGTGAAGCAGCGATTTTCAAACTTTCGATCTTGGGTCAACACTTTCCGCATCAGTTTTCCAGCTGGGAGCATCTGTGTATCTTCTTCCATGACACTCCAGAACATTTTAGAGGATTCTGGTTCATACTAGGGTGCATACTTATTTAATGTACATGCCTATTAATGTGTGATGCCTGTTGGGCTGTTGTTGCCCCACACAATCTGACACTCTCCTGCAACTGCACATCAATAGACACATGAGTAGTGGGCTGCTGCTCTGGTAGTGATCATTTGATCTCAGAGCCACTGCTTGAGAGTGCTGCTGCAATGTAGCAGGTTCACAGAACCAGCCCAAGACATTTTGCTTCCTGATTCGAAGGACAAGAAGCCCCCACACCATGCCATGTAAGGTTCCATCTATAGGGTTGGCAGTCAAAGCTTACTTCAATACTGGCAATGGGACAATGCCCTCCACCACAGTTGAGGGCAGCAGGCTAGATTAGGGGATGAAGGGCACAAAGAGGTCTGTCCTCCAGCACCTTGTTGCCACTTGCTAGGGTGGCCATGTATCCTATTTTATACAGGACAGACCTCAGTTTGAAGGCACCCTGTATCTGAAGGCCTGTCCAGTCCAAGTCAGTTATAAAGAAGCATAAGAAGAGAGAGCAGGGGCCTTGAAGTCGCCTGTCATGCCCCTGCCCATGGGCAAAGTGTTATAGCTGTGAGTATGTGAGGGGAGGGGGGCGTGCGAGAGGAGTGTAGAATGTTGAGATGTCTACTGATTGGCTGAGAGAGTGGGAAGGAGGGGTGAAGCCTGTGTTATATAAACAGTGGGCGGTGCTGTTTGAGGGAGAGCTGTGGAAGTGCTCTGAAGGAGGTGCAGGGGAGTCTGGAGAGAGGGGGAGAGAGGGTAGTCTGAGAGCTGCCTGAGAGGAGTCTGAGAGAAGTCTGAGGGGGGTCTGGAGAGAGAGAGAGAGAGAGTTGTCAACGTTTAGAACCTATTAACATGATCTATTTCCCTACCCTTAATTGTAAAGAGAGTGTGGATTTTGGGGGTCTGACAGCTGGTGGTGAGCGGTGGGGCTGGCGAAGGTGGACACGGTGTGGAGGCGGAGGGAGGTGGTATCTCACATTGCCCATCAACAATTTATTATATTATCATCATCATCATCATCATCATCATCATCATCATCATCATCATCATCATCATCATCCCACCTTTTCCCCTCTCTCTAGGAACCCAAGGCGGCTCACATGGTCCTCCTCCTCCTCTCCAGTTTATCCTACAATCAACCCTGTGAGGGCAATGTGTAGGTGACCAGACTAGCCACTCTCTTCTGCCTAGCATCTGCCGCCTGAGGTGGCTACCTCATTCTACCTAATGGTATGGCCAGCCCTGCTCATTAGTCTGACCTATCTGAACCATCAAGATGGATTTTTCCCAGCTTCCCAGAATCTATGATGAAGACAGAGGGAGTTTGTCTGGCTGTCTCCATGGGCCGATCTTCACTTCCTGAAACATGGCAGGTGCAGCTATACACAAGCTGATACATTGGCCACAGTGAACTTGTAGGAGAGATTATCCAACTGGAGGTTGGTCCAGTGGTCAGAATGAAAACCTAGTGGTCAGGGTGATATATTGTTGTAATTTGGGGGGGGTAGTCTGGATGTCCTCGGTGGGGACCTTTATAACCCTGTGGTTTTGGGTTGTAGGATTGGGGTTTGGGCAATGGAACCAGTAGGACTGCTGAAGAATATCTTGACAGAGTGGTCAAGTACCCCTCTATTGTGAAGAAGATGTCTCTCAATGGATAGGCTCTTCTGAAAGGAGACAGCCACTGGGAATCAGGACTTAGCTTGCCCCCTCCCACCCCCAACTGCCAGTTGTGGAATGTGCTGATGCAGAGGTGTGTGTCAGCAGGCAACAAAAGGACAGTTTTTGGAACAGGGCTGGAAGAGACAGAGACCTGAGTAGCTCTCTGCAACAATGATATGGTGATGGGGGAAGCAGTGTCTGCTGAAGTTGGTTTAAGCTGTGAGCCTCTATCTATGCTCAACCTAATAGTGGTGTAAATAAACCAAATATCACAAGAACACCAGAAACTTCCGGTGATCTCATTCCAAGGTAACCAGAACTCTGAGTAAAGCTTGAACCCTTGGAGTTCTCACCACATGGAATATTAGGGTGCATATAACAATATTTAGGTAATAGTTTCATGGATGATAAGTCTATCAATGGCTACAAGTCATGATGGCTATAGACTACCTCCATTATACTGCACTCTACGTGGGGCTGCTCTTGTCTTGAAGCTCAGAAGCTGCAGCTTGTGCAAAATGCGGCAGCCAGATTAATAACTGGGACCAGGAGGTCTGAACATATAACACCAGTTCTGGCCTGCTTGCATTGGCTGCCTATATGCTACCGAGCCCGATTCAAGGTGCTGGTTTTAACCTGTAAAGCCCTACACGGCTTGGGACCGCAATACCTGATGGAATGCCTCTCCCAACCACAATCTACCCAGATACTATGCTCAACATCTGGGGCCTTCCTCCAACTGCCGCCCCCCGAGGGATTCTCGGAGGGTGGCAACAAGGGGGAGGGCCTTTTCTGTGGTAGCCCCCCAACAGTGGAACAAGCTCCCCACTGAGGCCCACCTGGCGCCAACTTTACTATCCTTTCGGTGCCAGGTTAACACTGCCATCTATGCTGAGGGATTTAACAGCTCCAAATAGTACACGGGGTGGTGGTGATGTCACCTTTTTAACCAGTCTACTTTTTATACCTTGTTCTTAGCTATTTAAGTTATTTAAAAAATGTTTTTAAATGTCTTGTGTAATTTTGTCAATGTTTTTATTGTTTGTATTTTATATTGTATTTTATTGTGTTTTATAATAGTTGTAAACCACCCAGAGAGCTTCGGCTATTGGGCAGTATAGAAATGAAATGAAATGAAATGGAATGAATGAATAATAAATAAATAAATAAATACCCCAGAAACATTTGTGTAAGTAAGTCCCCCTATGTTCAATAGAGCTTACTCCCAGGTAAATGTGCCTGGGATTGCAGCCTTATGGAGTTAACAGTAGCACTTGCACAATTGGTTTTGAAACTCAGTTTTGATCTATCTTTCAGGTATGCTAAATATAACCACAGTGAGTAAGAAGAGAGTGCATCTGTGAATGCAAAAAACCAGAAAGATGATATGCGAGTCGTCTGTGAATGCAAAAACCCAGAACGGTGATATCCCTACTTTAAATATAGGGGCAAATGTGCACATTGTACTTTTGGCTCAAGACATTGACTGAGTCAATCAATCTTATTGAAAAAAGAGGTTGCTATTTAGAGACTCCCAGGAAACCTGCTTCATAGGTAAAAGAAGGAAAGAAAGAGAAAGGGGAAAAAACCTAGCTGCTTAGTCATGTTGAAGATATGTGCACCAAAATAATGTCCTGGGAAAGACACACTCCCAGCTTTTCAATTGCACCCCACCCAGCCTAACAAAAACTCTGTGCAAAAGTATTTGGGAAATTCCAAACTTGGTATTTAGGTGGTTCAACCTACTTTAATTTTTGATGTCCACAGGAAACAAGCATAATTTTTACACATTCGAGGGAGGGGGAAGAAACAAGGATCATGTCCATCCTGATTTCCACATGTTCATCTGAAAGTCTGAACAAAGCCGACATACATACAGCTGGATGCACCATTTGGGATACTGCCTTTGGCAAGATTCCCAATCAGTCATCTATGTGTTTACGGGCATACAACATATGAACATAAGAACATAAGGAAAGCCATGCTGGATCAGACCAAGGGTTCATCGAGTCCAGCAGTCTGTTCACATAGTGGCCAACCATTTGCCCATGGGAAACCCACAAGCAGGACATGAGTGCAACAGCACCCTCGCACCCATGTTCCCCGCAACTGGTGTACATAGGCTGCCTCTGATACTGGAGGTAGCATATAGCCATCAGGACTGGTAGCCATTGATAGCCTTATCCTTTATGAACTTGCAAGCTTTATTCATACATTCAAGTGAACCATAGAACCATAGTGGGCATGATCCTGATTCCCCCTTGCTATGCATTCACTCTTTCATAGCTACCTAACTCACACTTCCTGAAGTGATAGAAAGTTATGTGTGTGTGTTGATGGGGGTCCAGTCTTTTAAAGGGCCAGTTTCCCTGTGAGTACTGGTGGTTCATGCTGTTGTTGGTTTTTTTTTAAAAAATATGTTTAGTCACAAATCTACAGAGTGAACATGGGAGCGCAAGTAGGAAACCAGACAGACTATGCTAGTCAGTAAGGCAGCATTAGTCTTCCCCAAAAGCATACACAAAGGGCTGCTTATTCATTTCAATTGTAAACTCAAATTTATCTTTTACTTGGCTACATTCCAGCTCTCCAACTCTTCCCTCCTACCATACACATATACACACATAGGAAAAACAGGTCTCAGTTTTCACCCTGGCTGTTACATGTATCCAGGAGCTAGGAGACACTTATATACTTATTTTTTGCAGCTCACTGGAAAGGCTCAGGGAAGTAATCATAGACTGGGGAAATAACAATTACAATTGACTTAAAACAGTGTCCAGTTGCTGGTTCCACTGGGCCTAGTAGAGTTCTGCACCAACCACAGGATTAGACTTGGACCCCGATTTGGTGCTTCAGAAAATGGCCTGATTTGGGTCAGACTGATTCAGAGATGGTAACAAGGGTTACCATCAGTGGTTTCTCAGGGGTGCCCCCATGGAATGATCTCCCTGATGGCATTGTTATCTTTTCGGCACCAGGTTAAGACCTTCCTCTTCTCTCGGGCATTTGGCAGCATATGTTGAAGTTTTAATCAGGTCCTGGATTAAAACTTATTGTTCTTATTGATTGTTTAAATTTTTAGATATATGTGTGTCTGTGTGTGTACTGTGGGTTTAAATCTTTGTAAACCATCCAGAGAGCTTCAGCTATTGAGCGGTATAGAAATGAAATAAATGAAATTAAATTAAAATCAGACTTATTTTGAGTTTTCCTCCAAAGTCGCTGGAGTCCCACTTGTTTCATTGACCACAGCACCATGGGAAACCAGGGGCCTCATTTGGCTCCACTCCATGGGAGACGATACTCAGGGGCAATTATGTCAACCACCTGGGCCATTTCTCCATTCCAGAGGTCAACCCAGGCTTCAACAGAATCGCATGCCAAGGTGACAGGAAAATCCCCCAAAGCCATCAGAAAACCATCTGGACCCATCAGTTTCCTGGGGTGGACCATCTTAATGCAGAGGCTCTGAATCCCAGCAAGTCTAAACAGCACCAGGTAGTGATATGTCCATGGCAACAGAACTATAGAAAGTTCCTCCACCCCCAGATCACCATCAACCCACCCTATGCAGAAGACCAGGTCTAAAGTGTGCCCTGCCGAATTAGTGGAGGAGCCAGATACTAATCGGGACGCACCTGTGGTTGCCGTGGAGGCCATGAACTCCCGACAAGGTGGCCACAGCATGTATGTTGAAATCACCCAGCACAACAAGCTGCAGAGACTCCTGCACCAACCCCAAGACCTCCTTGGCTAGCTCAGGAAGGGAGACTGTTGAACAGTGGGGCAGGCAGTACACCAACAGAATTCCTGTTCTGTCCCAAATGCCCACCTTCAGATACTCACACTCGAAACTGGAAGACTGCAGGATGGGGCAGCTATACCTTAGCTATTAGTTGAACAAAAGGCTAAGTAAAGGTTATCTCCTAATTTGATAGTCACAACAGCATAAATGAATCATACTATGCTACTAGGAATGTTTTTATAATGCATTCTTGCTTTTTATTCCAGGCTCTCAGTCTGCCAAACACTGGTTAGAGTTCCATGTGGGGCTGCGGGGGTGGGTGGGGGCTGACTATTTACTGACTAAGTGACCCGGTGTGACCCTATGCAAAAACCTACAGAGAACAAGAGTTCTTGAAGTAGGTCCTGCCACGTATTGTAAAATGTTTTTTTATTACTGCCTCATGACTTGACTAAAGGATTGTTTTAGATATACAGTTTATCTCATGCAAAGCATTTATGTAGCTGAAATGTAATATCATCTCAATAATTGCAAATTGTATGGTCAAGTTTTGGAATAGTGGTTAATTTGCAGAACTTTCTCCTCTCCTACTTGCTAACCTAAATTAAGTATTTATACTTTTGGCGACAATGACTCTCTTAAGTGACAGTTCATCATCTGTTCTGGTGCTTCTGAGAAGCGCATATCCCTTATTCATTTATAAATGCGGCCCACCAGTTGTCCCAATCCAGCCCTGCCCGCCCCCCCCCAACCACCAATTGTCTTGTTCAGTTTTTCCCACTCTAAAATGTTGAAATACCTCTTAGGTCAGTGTTCTCCAACCTTGGGTCCCCAGATGTTTTTGGCCTACAACTCCCAGCATGCCCCAGCCAGCTACGCTGGCTGGGGCATGCTGGGAGTTGTTTGTAGGCCAAAAACATCTGGGGACCCAAGGTTGGAGAACACTGTCTTAGATATTGGCAGTAAGAGCTTTAAGCTAAACTATGCTGGTACTTTTGGTCCTGCCCCTTTTGCCTTCAGCCCCGCCCACCTCTAGAATGCGGCACCCCCAGCCTCAGTCCCCCAGTCAGACTAGGCCTGGGGAGACCAGGGTTCAGATCCCCACTCAGCCCTGAAGGTGACTGGATGAGCTTGGGCCGCCAGCCACCCTCTCTCTGCCTAACCTATCTCACAGGGTTTTTGCATGTATCAAATGGGGAGGGGGAGGATCATGCCTATCGCCTTGAGCTCCTTAGAGCAGGGGTGGACAACCTGTGGCACTCAGGCTGCTGGCCTAATTTCATGCAGCCCTCAGCCAATTTCAAAGCCCTTGACATGCGATCATCAGTTCAGACCACTGGCGAGAATGATCTGTGTCTTCCCTGGCACAGCCTGCTGAGTGGGAAGGAAGAGGGGGACAGAGAAAAGGGGGTGAGAGAAAGAGAAAAGGGGTGATCCGCTCTCTTTTAGCTCTGGTCCTGCTCACTGCTGGTTTTGGTACCGCCCACTACTGGCATGTGCTCCTTGACAGATTACCTACGAGGGAATGCGGCCCTCAACAGAAAAAAATGTTGCTCACCCCTGCCTTAGAGGATGGGAGTGAAATAAACTTTGGACCAATTCCCAGAATTTGGTAGGTTTTCCCCATAGTATTTGCATAGTGAAATGCACATATGAAATAATCCCATTGTGTTGTACTTTATTAGTAGCATAGTAGGTTGTGATGATATACTTACATAAAAATGTGTTACTTGTATAAGTTTGTGGGCATCTATCTCCTCAGCCTGACCATGTGCAGGCTGAGGAGAAGTCCTGGGCCATAATCTCTCTCTCTTCCCCCGTCCCCCATTTCAAGGCTTCCTCCTTGAGACATGGGGTTTGCCTCCCCACTAATGTTCGCTTACAAATGGTATGGGGAGTCCATAATCCATTACTTTCTACAAATACACACGCACAGGCCAAGAGTAGGCACCATAAAGGACTGTGAACTATATCCAGCCTCTCAAGGCTTTGTTCCTTTCCACCAGGAACGGCCACTTGGTGGCCGCTTAGCACAGAAGGGGAAAGGGGTGTAACATGTAACTCGGAGGTGGGGTTGGATCCAGGATCTGCCTTTTGTGAGAGGAAGGGCTGCCATCATGGAAGATCTCTCCACCTGATTTTGGGGGATCCCTTCTCCCACACACACCATTTTATGTATTTATTCATGTCAGTAGCACCACAGAAAAATTAAAAATACAAATAAGATTGGGCAACAGCCTATATATAAACACACATATGAAATACAGGCTAATTTACATAGACAAGCTCATGAAACTTAAATAAATATATCAAATAATTTTGCCCAATAATGTGCAACATCAAGGGCATTTGGAGGGGCCAGCATCAAGTCCTCCATACAGTAAGTAGTGCTTGTTGAAGGACACAGAGGTGAGGTTGTCTTGTCTGCTCTTCTCCACACTCGCAGAGAACTGTGTCAGTTTGAAAGCCCCATTTTCTTAAGTTCACCTTAGATCTGCTGACTCCAGTCCTTACTTAGCCTATTAAGTGACTTCCAGGTTACCCGGTTCTCTGTGTAACCAGGAGCTAGACTTTCCTGGGGCTCCAGCCATTCTTAGGGGTAGGTGGTTCTTTCCTTCCACATTCTAATCCTAGCATCTTCCACTGTTTCTTCACTATTCACAGATGTTCTGAAGAAACTTTTCCTTGATTTTAATCTAGGAGGTTCAGGATGGTAACCAAAAAGGGGATGCACATTTGATGTCGAAGCTGTGAATTTTTCACTGTTAGCTGCTACTACCTCTCTCCTTATGCTACTAGGAGCGATGCCTGCTAAGTATTTAATTTTATCGGCAAGAGTCGGCTTTAGGCATCCGGTAATGATTCTCTGCAGCTTTCGTTCAGTGCCACGTCCCCCTGTCTTGCGTGTGGTGAGCTATACCACACTGGACTAGCATATTCGCCTACAGAATAACATAAAGCCAAAGCTGTAGTTCTTAGTGTTTGCGGTTGTGTGCCCCAATAGCTTTTGAAGGATATTGTTCCTTGCAGAGACCTTTTGCTTTATATTTTGCACACACCGTAGCTGACCCCATTCAGCAGGGTCTCCAGGCAATCTGTGTCGCATTTCAGTGGGTTGGAGGGACTGCCATGGGGAAGAGGGGGCAGGGAAGTCCACTTCTGCCAGTGAAGTTAGTTGATCCGACCTGGCAGAAATATTCGGATCCTGGCCTTTTGCTGTTACCTGGTCAACACAGCACTACATTATACTTGCTGCACCTTGGATGCCCGCCAAAGCCCTCGCTCTGGTTGCACCTAGATCAAGGCATAGCCCAGCTCTAACAACTGATCTCTGGGAATCTCTAGACACACTAGGTCTAGATCCAAGTACAAGTTGGCCATAATCCCAGCCAGAACTGATAGTACCAGCTCTGCCCTGAATCAGTGGTGAGCCTTGACATTACCTTCAGTGCCAATTGATCCAGTGCCTTGGCATTGGCACACCCATTGGTTAATCTGGTCCTGTACCTTCAACCAGGGATGGGCAAGTTTCAAGCTTGTTGGAATGGATGTTTTTCAGTAAAACCCTGAGGTCCTCCTACCAGAGTTAGGCGCAAAATGTTGGATAGTCTGGTGTGACGTACAGCAGAGTTGCCTTATATAGAGAAAGTGTGGTAACACAGCATTTAGTATTAGAGGGAATAAACGCAGGCTAGAGCCAGTTTAGAAGTTTAAATCGACTTACTTGATTAGTGCTTTTTATTCACATTGTCAAAGAAGGCTACCTAACACTTTTTAACTACGAGCACCCCCTTAAGCTGGGTGCGTGAGTATAAGTAAGCAAAGGCAGGTTACTTGTTTAACTCAGGGAGAAAGTACATGTTGTTGCCTTTTGCAGAGGCAAAGAGGAAGAGGAAGGGGAGGGAGTGGGAGAAAGGAACCAATCAAGTTACAGGACAACAAGGGGGATGAACAAGACAAACGGCTGTGGATATAATGCATTCTCTATCACCTCCCTACAGTCTGGAAGCATGTGGAGTTGTTCCTATTATCCAACACAAAATAGTGGCTCAGAGTGACAAAGTCTGATGCTAAATTGTGGCTCAGGAGGTAATGTGAATCACCTATTGCTCCCTCACAAGCCAACCAATACACTGGGATGATTTACATCTGAGTCATTACAGACTAGGGATTCTAAAAGCAAGAAAGAGAGAGAAGGGAAGGGTGAGAGTTTTGTTTCAGCTTGGTCTGGATATGAATTTACCAAAATTTGCAAAGTTCTCCATATTCAGGAGACACACACAAAAATTAGACTGAAAAAGATCAAATGTGGGAGAAACCAAAACTGCCAGATGCATCCATCCAGGCCAAGGGCATTGAGTACTTCGCTCTTAAAAGTGTGGGTTTCAATCCCTGGTTATTCAGCCATGTTTGTAGCACCAATTTATTTATTTATTTATTATGTTTATACCCCACCTTTTTTCCTGCAAGGAACCCAAGGTGGCTTACATAATCCTCCTCCTCCTCCTCCTCCTCTCCATTTTACCCTCACAACAACCCTGTGAGGTAGGTTAGGCTGAGAGTCAGTGACTGGCCCAAAGTCACCCAGCGAGTTTCATGGCCGAGCGGGATTAAGTTCGCCACCTCTCCCCACCCCCCTGACAGGGCTCTTCATCTTCAAAGGCAGGCACACGACGGTCCTCTTCTCCAGGCTGGTGCAGATGGGTGAGAATTTTGTTTTAGTTTGTTTTTCATAAGAATTTACCAAAATGCACAAAGTTCTTCCTATTTGGGAGAGAAAGAACTTGAGATTTAAATAATTCGAAAACGGGAGAAAGTGAAACTGACAGAGAGAAGGTGGATGGTTGGAGAGAATGTTTTTTTGTTTTTGCGAGTATTACTAGCGCCAGAAATCCTTGCTGAACTACTGCAGATGATCCAGCAATTTGCCACTGACTTGCACATAACATGGCTGTCAGAAGTGGCCAAAGGAGCCAATATTGTGTTCATCCCTTCCCAGAGGGGACCTGCCCGCCAGCCAGACAGCAGGTCCGGGGTGGTACAATAGCAGGGGAATTCTTAGCATCGTGACACCAAGTGACCTACCCCACCAAAGTGCTGCAAGGCACCTGTACAGCCTGCAAGTCAAGCATTCCCCACCTCTCACCCAGGGTTGTCCTGTTGCCAGTTCCTGGGTCTTAGTAGCAATCTGGAGTTAATGGTACACATGTTGATTCAAAAACTCTACTGAATACGTGCAGCCCCACCTTCCAAATGTGCAGATAAGCCTCCTGGTGGAATATTCTTCTGTTTTTGCTTTATAAATCATTCTTAGAGATGGGAATGAGCCAGCAGATTCAACTCTTGATCTGAGCTGAAAACACCTCAGGTGTTCAGATCACGGTTTTCACATGATTCATTTTTGTACAATTGCCATATTGAGAAATTGGGATCACGGTTTCGTTTCCGTTTTCTACCACAAACCATCCCCCCCCCTCTTCTCCCTTGGTGCTAAAAACAATCTGGGAGTTCTTTAGATCTATTTGTCTGATCTCTGGTCTGTGGGACACTTGTGATGGTTGTGGAAGACCAATCTGGTTTTTCACTAGTTGTAACAAGGCGATTTTTCTTCCTTTTCAAACAGAACTGCTAATTCACACACTGCAGCTTGTCCCTTCCCAAGGCTTTATTGTGGTTTGAAATATGTTACCCCCAAAAATCTGCTCTGGATCATGTTTTCCCAGCTGGTCAGGGAAGCCACCTATAGAAAACATTTAGAGGTTTGGATGCCAATTTTTTTTTATCAAAGTGAAATATCTCTGGATAGACCTTTGCATTTTTAAAAACAAATCACCAAACATGATGTCAGAATGTTTATTGTTTCTTTCCTGGGAACATATTTTTGGCATCTGGGTTTGATCTTCTAGGTGTGTCTAATTGTTCTAAAGCCCCAGCTGCAGAGTTTTCATTTCCTAGGGAATGTAGCTGTAGTTTTTAATTTTAGTGCAATACAACTTTCCTCTCCTTCTTCACCTTTGAATTTTCTCTGGAGCCCAAAGCACTTTTCTAATTGAATTATGAGTACTGCAGGAGAACATAAAGCAGGATTTCCTTCAAACCACTACTCAAAGGCAGACTTTTTCTGCCTTTGGATTCATACATTTTGATTGATTCATTGATTTGATTTATATCCTGCCTTTCTACCAAAAAATGGCACTGGAGGTGACTTACAAAAACAATGTAAAATAGATTAAAACAACAAAACACATTAAAATATAATAAAAAGATAACAGTTACAGAATAAAAACAGCACCCAACCCACAGACCTTCTTACAGGCCAAAGGCCTTCTTGAATACAATGGTCTTTGCCTGCTGTTGAAAAGATAGCAGAGAGGGAGCAAACCTAGCCTCCCTTGGGAGGGAGTTCCACAACTAGGGAGCAGCCACCAAAAAGGCCCTCTCTTGTGTTGTCACCAAATACGCCTCTCTGATGGTAGTGGTCTCAAAAGAAGAGCCTCTCCAGAAGATCTTTAGGACTGGGCAGGCTCATATGGGAGAAGGCTGCCTTTCAGTTAGCCTGGTCCCAAGCTGTATAGGGCAGCGGTCCTCAACCTTTTTGGGACCAGGGACCGGGTCCCATGGAATACATTTTTCCATGGACCGGGGGGGGGTGTCACCCACCGCTCACCTGCTGTGCGGCCCGGGCGGCAGCGCCGCAGAACCAGGAAGTGACGCAACGGGAGACCCATCGCGTCACTTCCGGCTTTACTAAAATGCTCATCAGAGAGGCAAGCAGAAGGACGAGCGGCGGGGGTGTGTGCTCGCCGGAGCTCGCGAGCACCCCGAGAGCCAGGATGGGGTGCTTGTGGTGCATCCTGGCGCATCCCGGCGAGCGGCTTGCAGTGCGTCCCAGCGGGCTGCACGCCCCACACCCGGCCACCACGCCTGTCCTGGCTCTTGGGGTGCTCGCGAGCTCTGGCGAGCACCCCCCCGGCCGCTCGTCCCTCTGCTCGCCTCCCCGATGAGCATTTTTGTAAAACTGGGCAGCGCAGCGGCCGGGCAGCGTGGTGGCCGGGCGGTGCGGTGGCTGGGTGGTGTGGCGGCCAGGCACCGCACAGCCCAGTTCTTAAGAGGCCACGGACTGGTACCGGTCCGCGGCCCAGGGGTTGGAGACCCCTGGTATAGGGCTTTATAGTCATAGCCAGCACTTTGAATTCTGCCCAGAAACAGACCAGGAGCCTGTTGTAACAAGGGAGTCGTGTGCTTCTACATATGAAGGTAGTTCACGGTTTGCCTTATTATTTGAGTTCTAGATCATTTTGGTAGCTTAGAGCCAAGAGCGGAAGAGATAATCATCTATGTTTTCTACTTTGCCTTTAAATATAAGGCGTATAGATATCCCCCATGTACGCATAATTCGGGGGGGGGGGGAATAGGATCATGTCTGCTGACCATACTCCCTCCCCACCCATATGATACAAAAATATGATTGATAAAAATGTTAGTACTTAAAATATCACAATCACGTGAAAACTAGAACTTACAAAAAGGCATAGAACCCCTTTTTGTGTGTAATAAAACTCAAAACTGACTTAGGCTGCAATCCTATGCATGTTTAGACAGAAAAAAGTACTACAAGTCCTAGCATTTCCCAGCTGGCCATGCTGTAGGACTTTTAAAAATGTTGTAGGCCTTTTTTCCCCACTGAAACATGCACAGGATTGCACCCTTAATACTTCTTGATAAAACCTGCTTGGGTCAAGAAACATTTAGCTAGATTTCAGTTTCATTACAAATGGCAGGGGGGTGTTCTACATCATTTTCCTAAGTTATAATTTTCATATGATTGTGATATCCTGAGTACTAAAGATTTGTATGTATCATATTTGTGTATGTAGTTTATTTTAATGGCCGTTGTTTAAATACAGAGTGCTTAAGTGGTATGTACTGTGCATATGTTTAAATACGGCAGAATTTATCTGATATATTTATTATATTGGGTGTTGTCTTTTTAGAGTGTGTAACTTGGTATCTTGAGTGTACAATTTTGTATTGTTTTTACAGATTTCCCTTGATAGTTTTTTGAAATGCGATGTGAACTATATTATTATTATTATTATCATTATTATTATCATCATTTCTATACTGCCCAATAGCCGAAGCTCTCTGGACAGTTTACAACAATAAATAAAAAGACAATAAAATACAATATAAAATATTCACAATAAAAACATTATTTAAACATTAAAAAACCAAATTTAAAAATGACTCAAATAACTAAAACAAATTAATACAACACAACCTGTAAAAGAAGTTGACATAACCACCCCACCATGTAATATTTAGAGTTGTTAAATGCCTCAGCATAGAGGGCAGTCTTAACCTGGCACTGAAAAGGTAGTAGAATTGGTGCCAGGTGGGCCTCAGTGGGGAGCTTGCTCCAAAATTGGGGGGCTACTACAGAAAAGGCCCTCCCCCTTGTTGCCACCCTCCGAGCCTCCCTCGGAGGTGGCAGTTGGAGGAAGGCCCTCGATGTTGAGTGTAGTGTCTGGGTAGATGGTCGTTGGGAGAGGCGTTCTGTCAAGTATTGTGGTCCCAAGCTGTGTAGAGCTTTATAGGTTAAGACCAGCACCTTGAATTGGGCTCAGAAGCATAGAGGCAGCCAGTGCAAGCGGCCAAAACTGGTGTTATATGTTCAGACCTTCTGGTCTCAGTGATTAGTCTGGATGCCATGTTTTGCACAAGTTGCAGCTTCTGAACAGTCTTCAAGGGCAGCCCCACGTAGAGTGCATTGCAGTAGTCAAGTTTAGAGATTACTAGAGCATAGATTACTGAAACCAGTCTATCCCTGTCCAGGTAGGGGCATAGCTAGGCCACCAGCTGGAGCTGGTAGAACACACTCTGTGCCACTGAGGCCACTTGAGCCTCAAGTGACAAAGATGGCTCAGGGAGGACCCCCAAGCTACGAACCTGTTCCATCAAGGGAAGTGCAACCCCATCCAGAACAGGTTGAACATTCTCTATCCGGACAGAGGAGCCACCCGCTAACAGCATCTCAGTCTTGTCTAGACTGAGCCTCAGTTTGTTAGCCCTCATCCATTTCATTGTTGCAGACAGGCACCGGTTTAGCACATCCACAGCCTCACCTGCTGAATATGAAAAGGAGAACTGTATGTCATCAGCATATTTATGGCAATGCACTCCAAAACTCCAGATGATCCCACTCAGAGGTTTCATGTATATGTTGAATAGCATGGGGGATAAGACCGACCCCTGTGGAACTCCATACTAGAGAGTCCACGGGGTTGAGTAATATTCCCCAAGCACCACCTTTTGGAGCTGGCCATCCAAGTAGGAGTAAAACCACTGCAATGCAGTACCACCCACTCCCAACTCAGACAGCTGCCCAGAAGGATACCATGGTCAATGGTATTGAAAGCCACCAAAAGATCCAGGAGTATCAACAGGGTCATAGGATCATAGAATCATAGAAAAGTAGAGTTGGAAGGGGCCTACCAGGCCATCGAGTCCAACCCCCCGCTCAATGCAGGAATCCAGGTCAAAGCATCCCCGACAGATGGCTGTCCAGCTGCACCTTGAATGCCTCCAGAGTGGGAGAGCCCACCACTTCCCTAGGTAGTTGGTTCCATTGTCTTATTGCTCTGACAGTCAGGAATTTTTTCCTGATGTTTAGGTGGAATCTGGGTTCCTGTAACTTGAGCCCACACTCCCCCATCTCTCTCCAGACATAGGTCATCATACAGGGCGACCAAAGCTGTTTCTGTGCCAAAGCCAGGCCTGAACCCTGACTGAAATGGATCCAGATAATCAGTCTCATCCAAGAGCACCTGGAGCTGGTTGGACACACCACCCACTCAAGGACCTTGCCCAGGAAAGGAACATTTGTCACCAGCCTAATAACATTTGTTATTGAGATCTTCTGGGTCCAGGGAGGGTTTCTTCAGGAGTGGCCTCACCACTGCTTCTTTCAAGCGGCATGGGACCACTCCCTCTCACAAGGAGGCATTGATCACCTCCGTGGCCCAGCTGGCTGTTCCCTCCCTGCTGGTTTTTATGAGCCAAGAAGGGCAAGGATCCAGTACGGATGTGGTTGCACGAACCTGTCCAAACACCTTGTCAACATCCTCAAGCTGTACCAACTGAAATTCATCCAAAAAATTTTTGCTCTGGGAACCTCACCTGATTCAACTGCTGTAACATTGGAGTCAAAGTCTTGGAGGATACAAGAGATTTTTTTCCTGGAAGAGCCTAGCAAATATATTGCAGCAGGCCTCAGGGGGGTCCAGAATGTTCTTGGGGCCAGCATATAACAGGCCCCGGATGACCCTGAAAAGCTCCGCTGGGCGGCAAACAGAAGATTGAATAGAGGCTGTGAGATGTTGTTTCTTTGCCGTCTTCACTGCCCCTAAATATACCTGATTGTAGGCACACACCAGGGCTCAATTGCATCCACTAGGAATTTTTCTCCCTCTGCACTCAAGCTGTCTCCTTTTTTGTTTCATCACTCTAAGCTCTGGGGTACACCACAGAGCTGTACAAGCTCTACTACAGAGATCGCTGTATTCCAGAGATCAACCAGGGATTCAACAGGACCTCCAGCCATATCAGCTGGAAACCTCCCAAGGGCACTCTGGAAACCATCTGGATCCATTAGCCTCTGGGGGCGGACCAACTTAATAGGTCCCCCACCCTTGCAGAGGGGAAAAGTCGCCGCTAGTCTAAATCTCAGCAGGCAGTGATCTGACCATGAAAAAGGGACCGGTTGAATGTCCCCCACCTTAAGATGACTATCCCCATTCCTGGCCAAATAAACCAGATCTAGAGTGTGTCCTACTACATGTGTTGGGCCAATGACATGTTGGGATAGTCCCATGGTTGTCATGGAGTCCATGAAATTCTGAACCACCCCAGATAGGGTGCCCTCGGCATGGACGTTAACGCCTGGGGGACCTCAGCATTGCCACCTCAGCATAACTGGGAGAGACTGACTCCTCCCTGTTCACCCACCCAAGTCTCGGTAATGCATGCCAGATCAGCTGCCTTATCCACTAGATCATGGATGAGGAAGGTCTTATTCTGGACCAAACTGGCATTTAAAAGCAGCATCCGGAGACCCGAGGGCAGGCTGATAGGGCAGCTACCAAACCTGCAGGTATGAGGCCCCCCGGAATGTGGCCTAGACAGTTAATTGCTTACCCTTACCTGGCTAGCCCTCCTCCCAACACTGTATCTCCCTCTACCTGTCACCACACTGATTGGGTCCCCCACAGATTCCCCCACTAGGCCCCATATCTCCCTTCTAAGGCACATCCTCAGGGAAAGGGAAGAAAAGCAATCTGCCCCACAGGGAAGCTAAATAGATAAATGTTGGGGTGGGGGGTGGCCCTTGCCCTTGTGGCTCTCCCCCAAAGTGGCTCCCTCCCCAAAGAGGCATCCCCCTTTGGTGTTGTCCCCTTCGGCGACGTTGCCGCTTGGGCATTGCTGCCCCGCTCCTCGGGTCAGCAGATGAAGGCTTCCCCAGAGAGAACAGGTGGCCCAGGTCCTCAATCGGGCCAGTGGGCAGCTCCTTCCAGTGGTTGCAGCCTTCCAGGGAAGCAGGGCCCCAGTCCAGCAAAGAACAGCTAGGGAGGGGGAAACTGGCAGGTAGATGGTAAATTACCAGATGGTAAATTACCTCCCTCCCTGGAGAGTGTCCCGATTGCTGGCTGAGTTTGCAGGTCCGCAGTTCTATTTGTGCAACTGTCTTTTTTGTTCTTGCCTCCCCCCCCCACCCCATGGCTACTTTTGATCCTCTCAATTGTGTTAAGGTTAACACATTTTCCCTCTAGGAGGACTTGTGTGCTGTGACCACATTGGGAGTACACACGCCTTCCCATGAGAGAGATGCACAAATCCCCACTTAGGATATTACAGGTGAATGAAGGACACACTCTTCCCACTGATTGTATTTGGGCATATCATTCATACCCAAAGCCATTTCCAGGATTAGCCAGCTCCTCCTCATCTCCACTGCAAGTATTTACTTCAGTAAGGAAACATATCCAAGACACCAGTGATCCTGTCATCTTTCTAGTTTGCATCGGACCGAATTCTGGAAAAACCGGGGTAAGTGATGCCAACCTGTTCTGGAGATGGTTGCACAACCTTGAAAGCATCAGGCTTGTAGTTTGGGGGTGCTCTTGGATCCAGCACTGTTACTAGAGGCAGCTCAGGCTGATATACTAGCTATGTGCTTATCTGGACAGAGATAGCCTCACTACAGTTATCCATGTTCTGGTAACCTCTTGTCTGGATTACTGCTGTGCGTTATATGTGGGAGTGCCTTTGAAAATGGTCTGGAAACTTCATCTGGTCCAAAATAGGGCAGGCTTGTATATGCATATGCCCCTGTCAAAAACCTTGATTAGCCTTGTCAAAATCCCCATTTAAAAAGGAAGCCTGAGTTTTGACAGCTGTCAAAACACCATGCTCCGGTACAATGGGTGGCTCACACTTTTCCACCTTCCCGCATACTTAGAGTCTTGGGAAAGGCTGGAAAAGTGTGAGAACACTGAGAAGAGTCAGGTCCAGCCAAAAAAATTAGATGATATTGCTGTAAAGGGGGTGATCTACTGGCCACTCCCTTTTGCGAGCAAAGGTCACTCATGGCTTTGCTTTTCCTTGACAGCTCGCCTTTTGACAGCTGTCAGGGGAATCAAAGTAAAAAAATTGCAGCTTCTCTGGGTCAATGTCCATGGTTGGTGCATGCTGCACTTTGACAGCAGACACTTCCCAGGACATTGCCCTCGTGAGGCTTCCCATTTCTGACCTGCGCAAGTGCGCACCTCTACCCTTGTGCAAGTCTGAGTAAAAAACTATATAAAAAAAAAGATAAGATAAATATTTGTGCACATTGGAGCACAAAAAAAAAAGGTGGTGAACTAGTGACAGCCCCTCCAATGTGCCACTTGGGCACTTTGGAAGGGCTGACTGGCTGTCAACTCGGAGATCGAAAAAAGCAATCTCCAAAAAAGGGGAGGGGAAGGGAGAAAAATGCCATGGCGAGTGAAAAAGGGCTTGGGGTCAGCAAGGGGAGAGGGAGACAAGACGGGTCCTGCTGTGGAGTCCCCTGGGATACCCACAAGAGGACCAAGGGGGAAGGAGGGGGATAACCCACTGGTGAGCCCAATCATCTGTCTGGATTGTTTCACAAAGAACCCACACTGCATAGTTTATTTGGCAGGGACCCAGGGGGTAAAAATGCCCCCCAGACCTCTGGAAATTGCCCACCCCTTCTTTACATATACAGCCTCAAACTCTGATACATGCTATGCATGTACATAGATATATCTGTAGGAAGAGAGCAATTGAAATCCAAGCTCAGAGGTGAATACAGAATAGACACACATGTGTAAGGAGTTCTTTCTTTCTTTCTTTCTTTCTTTTAACTAGACAGTTCCTGCTGGATGAGCAATTTGTATTGTCCCAACATGTAGGGGTATCTGAAGACAGAATGGAAAGAAACCTCATTCAGCAAGGTGGTGCTTTTGCATCCTAAACCATTCTGCAGGTAAGATGCCTACCAAAGACATAAATGTGTTAACACATGAACATTCGAAAAGCACCTTCATTCTTTGCTATTACAGCAACGGTTAGAGTGATGGGAAATCAGCCAGTTGTATATAAATGGAGCCTCAGGCACGCAAGTGAAAATGTGTTGCTGTGAACTGAGCTATTATGGTTTGCATCAAGATAAAAGATGAACGATTACATCAGCTTGTCACTCATTAAAATCAAACAGGATGATGACCTCACTGCTCCGCTTCTACTTCTGCCAGCTCACATTTGCCCTTGATCCAGAGTTCCTGACTGATTAGCGTTTTGAGGATCAAATCAGCAGCACTGAAGACCCAATTCCAGGGACATGAATCTTCTGAAGTACAGCGATCACAACATCTGAAAAGAAAGGCTGATGCGGCGGGAAGAAAGCAAGTTGAATCGCTGTAGTAATTTAATCAGTATGACGTCAGGTCCTGAACATCTGAAGCACATCCATGGCAGATTGATCATACCTGAAGGAAACAGGCTTGCTTGCACTAGGAATGCCTCTGCTCACTTTGGGCCTGCTCGTAGGAGCAGGTCCTCTGAAGCTGAGTGGTCTTCAACCTGTCATCTTTTTACACATTCAAGGGTGGATCAGAAGTAGACAGTGTAAAGCTCGGGTAAGGAACTTCTTTCAGCCCGAGGGCCAAATATAATTCTGGAGAAGCTCTCAGGGGCCACATTCCAGTGGGGGGTGGGACTGAAGGCAAAGGGGGTGGGGTCCAAATACATCCCTCCCACCAGCATACTGTAGCTTAAATCTTTTGCTGCCAGTACTAAGCATTTTGATCTTTTATTGGGGGGGGACTACAAAAAAGCTGGGAAACCACCCAATGATTGGATGGTTGGGGGAAAGGGGGTGGGGCCAGGGGGCATGGCTATCTGGGCTACCCCAGTGGGTTAGATTGGGATCCTGAACCTGAGGTTCCCCACCCCTGGTGTAGTGCCACCATCCCGTTCCTTCTGTTCCACCCTCTGCTGTCTCCATCCATCCATGCAGGGATGACCCACCTGGATGTAGCCTGCACCCCTAACATCCTTTATGCAGAGGCCTCAGTTGTGTGTAAAACCCAGCATGCAATTGAGGACTAGGCTGTATTTGGACGAGTTCTTCTCACCTGGATTGCTGGGACAGCAGAGGCATGTCTCCATGTGATGGGCCAGATTGGCACTTTAAAGTGGTATCTTGGGATGTGCAAATCAGCAAAACGTGAGCTCACCAAAGTTCTTCAAGTTCCATCTCAAAGCTCGTTCTGATTCAAGTCCAATCAGATTTGTTTTTGTGTGTGTGTGCATTTTTCCAAATATACACATCCATTATGCTCATTTTTCAAATGTTTGCATTCTTCTCCCATTGATTAAAGAGTATTTGTGCACATTTTTCAAAAGTACCATTTTTTTCATGCACATTTTCCACATGTACGCATCCTGTCAAATGCATTTTTGGGGGGGGGATGTCCACAAATCACATTGCAAGCTCAGAAATGTATGGAATTTGACTGAAGATTGCATCCGAGTCGGTGTTAGGTCCAGAAGGTGCAGACTGTGTAAATCCTGATCAAAAACAAACTGAAACACATTTCTCATACATCTCTAGACCATCTAACCTGGCACAGAGAGGCATCCACCAATGGCAAGATCAGATGTACTTGACTCAACTTACCTCATGTTAAGAGATCAGTTGCGTGGTGTCATGTGTAGACCAGAGATGGGAAACCCCTGGGCTGTGGGCTGACTTCAGGCCACCCCATCCAGCCTACAGAGGCCTCAGGCAAGGTCCCACCCCTTCCCAAAGCCACACCCCCTCAGAGAAGGAGAGGGGTGGGAGAGTGCTGGCTGAGGTCTTGAGGGGCACTCCTTAAGGCTGCAGCTCAGTCAGCCATGTTCCTCCATCACCTTCCCCAATCAAAGAAGGGGAAGGAGGGAACAAAGCCAGCTCAGGACTCAGTTGGCACCTTGAGGAGCTGGCTGAGTCTGCTTCACTCCTCCCTGAGTGCTCAGCCAGCTTTGCTCCTCCCTTGCCTTCCCCAATTGGCTGGCTCCTGTACAAAAAAACCTTATTAAATGAATAAAATATTATAGAGAAGAAGCAGAGAATGGAGGTTCCTCTCACTGCTTGGCCAAGCAGGGCTTTAAAAATTTACATAATCCAAGAGTTCTCCATCCAAAACATTTCACAAGTCCAAACTGGCATTGATTGCATGGCTTGCATGGTAGTACTGTGCCAAATTTTGCAAGTCAACATTGTTGCTATAAAAACTAGAGCTTTCAGAGCTCCACAAATGTTCCTAAACATCTCCTCCCCTGGTTTCCAGTTTGCTGTGTTTTGCAGGCTGTTTTCATCTCTGATTGGTGGCTGCTTTGGCACCATTTTTTTAAACTCACATATTCTTCCTGGCTACATGATCACAGCCAATGATGATGGTATCACATCACCACATGCCCTATCAGATTTTGCTATGAGATGGTATCAAGAAGCCAGTTCAGAATGAGGGCAATAGCTTCACTCTGAGTTGGTAGAAACCAGAGGACAGAGACATTTTTGACAACCCATCCAATCTCTTTTTTTAACACCTAAGATCTTCCATAGTAGTAATCATTTCAGACCTCCATATCCCCAGGGCCCTAAGCCAATTAAAGCTGGACAAATAATAAATCACATCATACACTGGAACTTGGGTAACCACACTACAGCTAGGTAACAGCCTATTAACATTTAAACCCAGGAGGCACAGACAGACTAAACAGAATGCACAACTCACTTCCTAGGCATGCCTGGTCAAGAGGAAAGGTATGATAATCAAAGCCATTAACTGTGTGTGGCAGATAGGATTTAAAAGAGGAAATTCAATAACAGTGCATACCCATCAGGACAGTTTTGCAAAATGTGCTGGCTCCTAAGATAAAAATCTGGCCACTGTCAAATGGCAGTAGCCTTTTCAAGCAAGCCAGCATAGCCACACAGTTAAAATCTATCTGCGGGGGGTTTGGGGGGAGCTGCAAAATGCTCAACAAATTTTAAGCTTGATCATTTCTGCAGAAGGAGGATGCCGGAATAATCGTGCTTAATTCCTGAACTAGATTACTTTAAGTTATAGTCCTTCAAATGTAGCATCTTTAAAACTGCAATAGCAATTTACATTGAGCAGTAGTTCCATGCTCCCTTTTCCTTGCTAAGCTACATTTCCTTGCCTTATTTTGGGTGTTTGGTGATCATATTCAGTGCTTATGCTGTAAAAATGAGAACGTTCTGTCAAATCTCAATGGACTCCAGTTGTTTTAAACTGTGTTTCTTAGCCCTTGGCTGGCATCCTTCTTGAAAAGTATGTCCTGGGGGGTCAATGGAGATACACTTTAAGAAATGTGTTCTTCAGGACAATAGTGAATTGAGGAACTGTGAAACTAAAACATACATAAAAGGAACCCGGCTGAGCAATCCTGTACTCCAATTACTCTGTGTGGAAAATGCACCACTCTGAAATGCATAGAATGGAGCAATGATGACACCCACAGCCACAGAGTCCATGGCAGCTCTGTGGATGTCCTTCAATTATGGGTTGACACAGCAATGTTGCACACTGATGAGATTGTGATGCCCCAGAGATGATTCGGTAATGATGTGACAATGCACCCATGTCAGCCAAAGATGGAAGCAACAAATGTATTTACAGTTCTCATCTCCACCAGAAGCAGGTCTTTGGTAAGGCTAATGGGTCTTAACTGCTCATTCAAGACCAAGCCACCCCCAAAATACTCAACAATTAATATTGTTGTGGGAGGAACATCCATTCCAACTACTGTGAAGACTGCAGTAACCTCAATGGGAACATGGAAGCCTGAGGGGGATGGATGGCAGATGATGTCAGTGTGGACAGGGGTGATCTGGTAGACATTGTTTACTTGGGCTTTCAAAAGTGTTTGGTCAAAGTCCCTCACCACAGACTCCTGAGCAAACTTCGTCATGGAATAAGAGGGGAGGTCCTCTTATGGAACTGGTTAAAGAACAGGAAGCAGAGGGTAGGAATAAATGGTAAATTCTCCCAATGGAGGGATGTAAACAGTGAGGTCCCACAGGGATCTGTATTGGGACCAATGCTTTTCGACTTGTTCATAAATGATCTGGAATCAGGAGTGAGCAGTGAGGTGGCCAAGGTTGCTGATGACACCAAATTATTTCGGGTGGTGAAAACAAAAAAGGGATTGTGAGGAGCTCCAAAAGGATCTCTACGAACTGGAGAATGGGCATCAAAATGGCAAATGCGGTTCAATGTAAGCAAATATAAAGTGATGCATGTTGGGGCAAAAAATCCCAACTTCAAGTATAATCTGATGGGATCTGAGCTGGTGGTGACTGACCAAGAAAGGGAGTTGTGGTGGACAGCTCGAGGAAAATGTCGACCCAGTGTGCAGCTGCTGTGAAAAAGGCAAACTCCATATTAGGCATAATTAGGAAAGGAATTGAAAATAAAACTGCCAAGGTCATACTGCCTTTATACAAATCTATAGTGAGACCACACTTGGAATACTGTGTACAGTTCTGGTCACCGCACCTAAAAAAGGACATTGTAGAGTTGGAAAAAGTGCGGAAAAGGGCAACTGAAATGATCAAGGGACTGGAGCAACTCCACTATGAGGAAAGGTTACAACAGCTGGGATTGTTTAGCTTAGAAAAATGGTGAGTAGGGGGAGACATGATAGAGGTGTACAAAATTTTGCATGGTGTAGAAAAAGAGGACAGAGAGACATTTTTCTCCCTCATAAAACTAGAACCCGGGGTCATCCCATGAAGCTGATTGGTGGGAGATTCAGGAAGGACTTCTTCACACAGCACATAGTTAAACTACGGAATTCACTCCCACAAGATGTCATGATGGCCACCAATTTGGAGGGCTTTAAAAGGGGATTGGACAAATTCATGGAGGAGAAGGCTATCAATGGCTGCTAGTCAGGACCGGTGCAGGGCAGTTTGGCGCCCTAGGCTGAATTATATTTAGCGCCCCCTCTCTCGTGCCGTGGGGGGGGCTCTGGAAAGCAGCCCTGCTCTGCAACCTCCTGCCCCCCCCGCCGCCACCCCCCCCACACGCTGCCACTGCTGCTGCCGCCCCCCACCTACCTTCCCACGCTCCTCCGAAAAGGGACCCCCGCGCTCTGTTTTTGGCCGGGGGAAACCAGAGCAACAGGGCTGTTTAAGCCCTGTTGCCCTGGTTCTTCCCGCCAAAACAGAGCGCGGGCGGGGCTCCGGAAACAGCGCGGAGAAGGTAGGTGTCGGGGGGGAGGCGGCGCGGAGGCGAAGCGAGGCGGGGCGAGGTGGGGGGGAGGTGGCGCGGGGGGGAGGTGGCGCAGAGGCGAGGCGAGGCGAGGTGGGGGGGAGGCGGCACGGAGGCGAGGCAAGGTGGGGGGGAGGCGCCCAGGCTCGGCCTCACCACTACAGTCCGGGCGCAATCCCCCGCACTGACCTAGCTTTCTCGGAGAGGCGGGCGGGCGGGCAGGGCAGGAGCGCGCCGGCAGCGAAGAGGAGCGCAGCTACGCGCCCTAGGCAACAGCCTAGTTGGCCTAGCGGTATAGACAGATTGCCAGGGTGATGACTGATACTAAAAGAATGTAGTCAATGGCTAGTAATGACTGTGGCAATAACTGACAATAGCCGTCAATGGCAATGTTGATTTGAGGTGTTTTGCTGTCTCACCCTGCCTACGTGACCAAGATAAGAAAATACCTAGCAGCTGCTTGATTGTAAGATCATCTTCCTGTCTCCTTGTAAGGAAACCCCCCTCCCCTAAAGCAGCCCCCCTTTTGTCTTGACCTTGCTGACCAATGTAAAGAACTGTTGCCAAATGACCAGACTTATGTATGGTATAAAAGTAGTTGTAAAAGCCCCGCCCAGGGTTCTGCTTTGCGACACAGTCCGCAGGACCTATTGTGCACAATAAACCTTTTTCCAATAACCCGAGTTGGTCCTCGTTGTCCTTGTCTGAGGTAAAAGGTGACCACTTCATCTGGCAACCACGAAGGGACAGCAAGGAAGCTTTGTAGCTTGCTTGGGGCACAGCCCACCGCTGCCCCCTAAGGAGAGGCCTTGCGGAGCTCCCAGCGCGCATCACAGCACTTGGCTGTGAGGGAATCCGAACAGGGGGCCTGACGGAGCAGCGGTCGGACGGTGACTCCAAGAACCAACAAAACTCGGTGCGGAACTAGGACCAAGGGGGCCGGACCGGCGGAACAGGCGAGTATACTCTAGGGTTCCTACAGGAGAGAATAGGAACAAGGGGAGGAGGATTTGGCCATCCTCCGGGGATTGGACCTACGAGGCAGCTGAAAAAGGCTGAACTGGTTTTTTTTCCCCTTTTGGGTAAAGGAATAAAGGATTGGGCCTACGAGGCAGCTGGAAAAGGCTGAACTGGCCTCCCTTTTGGTAAAGGAATATAAGAGATCTCGGGAGGGAATGTGTTGGTATGTGTGGTGAAGTGTGAATGCCGCTGCAGTTCCCGTAGGTGACCGTGGAACGTCCGGGGCCACGGGTCAGCGGAGCGTATGTGTGAAATCCCTTAACGTCTAACAGGAGAGACCCCTTACTCTCCTGTCCATACCCCACCCTTCTGTTTCTGTTCTTGTTGTTGGTCTTAGAATTAAGAGAATGGGGTGGGAGGGAAGCAGCGTCCCAAGGACACTGCTTCAATGCATGGAAAAGAATTTCAAAGCAGGGTTTGGGAGAGACTACGGGCGAAAACTTAAACGCCAAACTCTCCAGACCCTGTGCAAGGTAGAGAGTGGCCATCCATGGGAGTGGGGTGGCCAGCACAAACCCACCCCATGGTTAAAAAGGAGTGCAAGATGGGGGCAGCACAAATGATTGCCTGGAAAGAGACCCTGCCCTGGCCCAGAAAAAAGGAACGTGCCAGACCAAAAGAAAGGCAGAAGAAGAAAAAATAAATAAGTGAGTGCGCTGTCCCTTTAAAAGTAAAACCTCTGCCTGCTCACCCAGTTGCCTAGAAAGAAAGAAAAAGCACAGACTAGCAAATCACATTCCTAATAGATTAGAAGTCAAACACAAGATCTAGGAATGGCAAAAAGTACTCAAAGAACCCTGTGTTGTGTTAAAGAATACAACAACAACAAAATGTTTGTGAGCTTTTTTGCAAAGAGTTCCTGAGCATACGCAAAGTTTTGGTGCCTTTTGGAGTCTCCACCAGTCCTGTGTTTAGTGAAAAGGAAAAGAGTGTGCTCCTAACCCAAGCACATACTTCCTCAGATCTGAACTAAGAGGTGAGAAGTTCCAAAATGAAAAGATATATATATATATATATATATATGTTATAGCTGCTAGCAAAATCAAACAGTTCTCCAAGGAAATGGGCAGAAATGAATTGAAATACCTCCTTTTCATTTTCTTCTGGCTCTTGATTATTGCATTGTGTTATTGTTATTGATGTTGAAAGGTTTAAGGTTTAGAAAAGAGGGAAACCTTCAATAAGGGTAGTATACATGTGCGTGTGAAAATGTCTGTGTGCATGAATTAGATTCATAAGCTGTTGAAAGACAGACAGGCCCATCTCTCTCTCCTTCGCTTATTAGAATTCATAAGCTGTTGAAGCTGGGGATTGTGGGTTCGAGTCCCACCAGAATCAACAGACAGGGACACCCCCCCCTTCTTTCCAAACCTCCCTGCTGACGAATGCATATAAGTCGCTGAACAAGATCTGGGATTAAATCAGGTCAAGACGCCCTGATCTCTGTTGCGGCAGAGTTTCAAAAGCAAGTGGGCCTGATTGAACCCCCCCTCCCATGATCCAGTGACATGTGAATGTTGTGTGCCTGTTTGTGAATTAAACCAAAGCACTACACACACACAAAGTGAGCTCAAAAGGTAGAATTCTGTGCCACAGTACATCATAGGTGGGAACCAAAATGCTCCAAAAGGGGCACCTTTAGCAATAGTACTCCAAGAATTTGCCTCTTTACCTAGAAGTAAGACTTTGTCAAAGACATAGTGGCAAACTCTTTGTACTGAGGAATGGCCATGCAGAGGGAGAAATACTTGGCCCAAAATGGGTCCTAAGAAAAATGAAACCTGAGAGACCTTCTGGTGGCCCTAGAGAACAAATTCCAAGGACAATTGGATGATTGGTATGTTTAGACAGAAGTGAGATTTCAAAAGCCTTCCGAAGTAGGTTCACCAGACAAAAAGTGCTTCATGATGCTTTAAGAACTTTAAGAACTCAAGCAATTGAAAACAGTTAAAGAATGCTTGCAGTTGTCAGCATAATCTCCAGCACAATTTCTGTACTGGTGAAAACAACAAATCCACTTGTTTAGAGGGGTAGAAACTCACTGGGTGACTTTGGGCCAGTCACTGTCTCTCAGCCTAACCTACCTCACAGGGTTGTTGTGAGGATAAAATGGAGAGGAGGAGGATTATTATGTAAGCCGCCTTGGGTTCCTTGCAGGAAAAAAAGGCAGGGTATAAATAAATAAATAAATAAATAAATAAATGAGCCTTTAGTAATATCCATTTGTAAAACATTCTCAAAGGGGATAGAAAAAACATGTAAATGAGATTCTGGCTACTACAAGCCATGTGTGTAGCCAAAAAGAAAAAAAGAAGGTTTATGTTCAAGTTAAATGTTTATTCTTCCAAGTGGGGCTAGTTAATGGTGTAAATTGAAAAGGTTTTTATTTTGTTTTGAGTGTGGGTTAAATCTCTGAAGTAAGCAAAAGAAAAAAAAAAAATGTTGCTTCTGGTTATGCAAATGCGAGGTTGCTTCCTCTTGTATGGCAAAAGCAAGTCTAGAGATGTGAGAAGATTAGCAGCCACGAATTGCAAAGATTGAAAACAAACAAACAAAAACCCTCAAGTGACTGCAGGTTTCCTGGTATGCAAGAATTGGCCATTCACGCTCCCAGAGAATCAGCAGCTAACCACTAGAGCAAAAAAAAACACAATACTAAAGTGTTTTTTTAAGAACTGTAATTACGGTAAGAGAGTCTGAGTATTGAGAATGCAGGTTTTCTGAGCATAAACAAAGTGTTAGTGCCTTTTGAGAATTGAACTGTGTTAGCTTTAAAAGGTCAGAAAAAGTCTGCCCCTGATCAAGGCAGGTTTTTTCCCTGAGACTACAGCTAATGCAGACTAAGTTCAAAAAGAAATAGTTAACTATTTTTCACAGAAAATTCAAGAGCTTCACCAATGAGTGGAGCCCAAAGGTTTTTGAAAAAAGAAAAGAGATGATTATTTAAAGGCATGTAGGCTGTCCCCTCTGCCCTGAGGAGGGGGGGGGAGAGAAGAGGGCCTTAGAGAAAGAGATAGTACCTAAGTAAAAAGTTTAGAAAAATGTAGGGGGGGAAAAGATAAAGAAAATAAAGACTAGGCAAAGAGAAAGGTTGGACAAGGGCAAATGCAAAAGAAACATTAGAGTTGCAAACAAAGGGCATAGAAAAAGAAATAAAACCCTCTCTGCCCAAGGTATGCAGGCAAAGGAAAGTTATAGAAAATGTGATAAAAAATAAAGATTTTGAAAGGAAAAAAGCTATTTGAAAAGAAAGTTGTGTGAAGCAGTGTCAAAAAAAAAAAAAAAAAAAAGAAAATGTGTATCTTTAAATATATATTGAGAAGTAACGTGCAGTTCTGTTCTTAACAAGGCAGATTAAAAAAAAAAAAAATCAAAAGTTTTCTTGACTTCTTGAAAAAAATAATGAGAAATGGTTCTGTTAAGTCATAATAGATTGTGTAAACTAAGGGCTACAATAGAATGTAGTCCCAATTCTCCTGGCATTTGCTGAGTCTCTGGGGAATGAAAAAAAAAACAAAACAGGGCTTTCCGCCAATATTGGCTTTGGTACCAGCAAAATGTTAGGCGGAAAACCAAAAAAAAAAAAGAAGAAGTAAGACTCTTAAAAGTCTACTTCTCTGGTTCAAACAGAAGAAAAGGGAGAAAAGCTGCAATATCCCCTCCCTCGAGAAGCAATAAATGCTATAAAGCTCATTAGGTAACTTGGAGTCAGTCACAGACTCTCAGCTGTGCCTACCTCAAAGGGTTGTTGTAAAAGAGAAAAAATCCAGAAAAATTGTAAAATGCTGTGTCACTTAAAACCTTGCCACCTTGCTGCTGCTCCCAACAGAAGGGAAGGGTAAGCAAGGGGAGGGGGAGCATGATTATTTACCAGCAATAAAAGAAGTGCAGCTATCAAAAATCAATCTAAACTACTAACTCAGTTTTTGTACGTTTTAGTGCCCAGTTTTGTTGAAATGGGCTTTCCTGAAATTTTACCCTCTTTATTGTCCTTTTTAAAGATGTATGCTTAGTTAGTTTTTGCCAAAGGCAAACCAACAGGGCAGCTTTGGTAAATTTGAACAGTTTAGTTGCAAAATGTATGCTTGTCTAGTGGCTTTTATAGCAAGCTAACAGAGCACGTTTGAAAAATAAGTATTTAAGTGTAGCATAACGCAATGGCACCAAAATACCAAAAGAATTGCAATCCTTCTGTTGTTGTTAAGTTAGTTTTCAAAAAGTTGTACAAATGACTTGTTGTGTTTTATATAATTTTCAAAAGCTTGGTTTGCCTTGCTAAAAATAAAAGTCTGTGGCTCATGCTGGTTCTCAGCTTGTCTAAGTGTGGAGGGCTGAGCACAGTTGGGCCTGGGTGTTGCTTGGATGGGGAGCCCCTCCTCTGGTTTCCTGCATTGAGTGGGGGGGTTGGGCTTGATGGCCTTGTGAGTCCCTTCCAAGTCAGTTTCTCCTGCATTCTTTATAGCAATGTCACAGATTAGTAAGTTGCTTTCCTGCTAAAGACTCTGTACAGCGTCAGTCAGAAAAGCAGATTTAGTTATTGGTTTGATTGTTAAGAAAGAGTGGTTTGAATTTAATTTTACATCTGCAGTAACTCAGTACTTTGTCCAGTGTACAGTGTGCCAGGCTCATAATACTGGAAAACCTGTAAAAGACAGGGTGAGCATACAACGTCACCCTAAAGACCTTTTTTGTGGTGTACAATTTGATTTTGTTGAAATGCCTAAGTATTGTTCCTATAAATATGTGTTTGTAGTTGTTTGTATGGTTCTAAGTGAGTAGAACATGCCCCTGTGTGAGAGCTAACGCCACGGCAGCGGGCAGAGAGAGAGAAAGAATCCTTTTTGCTAAAATATTGGAAGACAAGCTAACCAAAATATGCACAGAAACAAGACTAATGTGGCCAGATGCACCTCCCATGGCCCTTGTGTGTGTGAGATCCAGGCCAAGTCAAGTGGTGAGACCTGACCCCTCGTGAAATGTTGATGGGACATTCAATTCAGAATTATTGCAAGGCCCTGGTGAGAGGTGTGAAGACTCTTCATTCACGGGTGAAGGCGGCTCAGCACCAGCCCAGCACGGAGGGACACTCTGTCCCAGGTGAATGGATTCATATTCAAGTACAGCGAAAGGAGGTGTACTTAACGCTGTGAAGTGCCAAGGACTTCAGCCATAAAAAGCCTCAAACCCGAAACAAGAATGAGGACATAATAACGCCTCCAACGATTCGGGGGAACGTGCTAGAAACCTCTTCCCCTGAAACAGAAGAATTTGTGCCAGAACATCAATATCATCTCAGACCTCGGACGGGACGACCATCAAGAACAACACCCAGAGGATCGGACGAGATGAACTGATGTCAACTCCAGCTCAGTCTGAACAAGCCTTACCTATCAGCCTTTAATTAAAAGTGACCCTCAGTGTGCATTCACTTAGAATCAAAAAGAGAGAATGTGGTAAAGTGTAGTTTCAAAATGTGATTTCTATATTGTATAAACGCATAACCTGTAGCCAATGTTTATTGTTATTCTGCTTAAATGTAATCCTATGGCTTACATATGCATCCAGTCCAGACCTAGGAAGGGCTCGATCTAGGAAAAGCTTTCTCTAGATGGTTCCCCAAGTTACCAGGGTTGCAAGCGATAGGGCTAATCGCGATGGGTTGCATCCTGCTCCCTTGTGTCCTCCCTATTGTGGTCCGGACAATCCAAAATAGCCTGAGCCTATTGGCAGAAAAAAGGGCGGCTGCCCAGGTCCTGGCTATGTGGGAATATCGCCCCATCCCCCAGGTTGAAACTCCAGATAGGTGTTGAAGTTTCAAAGGGGAGGAGTGAAGGAAACGAAATAGTTAAAAGAAAAACTTAGCCAGGCATATAGACAGATTGCCAGGGTGATGACTGATACTAAAAGAATGTAGTCAATGGCTAGTAATGACTGTGGCAATAACTGACAATAGCCGTCAATGGCAATGTTGATTTGAGGTGTTTTGCTGTCTCACCCTGCCTACGTGACCAAGATAAGAAAATACCTAGCAGCTGCTTGATTGTAAGATCATCTTCCTGTCTCCTTGTAAGGAAACCCCCCTCCCCTAAAGCAGCCCCCCTTTTGTCTTGACCTTGCTGACCAATGTAAAGAACTGTTGCCAAATGACCAGACTTATGTATGGTATAAAAGTAGTTGTAAAAGCCCCGCCCAGGGTTCTGCTTTGCGACACAGTCCGCAGGACCTATTGTGCACAATAAACCTTTTTCCAATAACCCGAGTTGGTCCTCGTTGTCCTTGTCTGAGGTAAAAGGTGACCACTTCACTGCTGCTAGTCCTGATTGGCTATACTGATTGGCCAGTATGCCTATGTACTGCAGTTGCTGGGGAACATGGGTGGGAAGGTGCTGTTGCACTCATGTCCTGCTTGTGGGATCCTGTGGGCAGCTGGCTGGCCACTGCATGAACAGAATGCTGGACTAGATGGACCTTGGTCTGATCCAGCATGGCTCTTCTTATGTTGTTATGATGTCATCGCTCCTGCTAATCAAAACGTCCCAGCAGCACTTCAACTGTGGAAGTCTTGGCTCCACTACAGCACTGCCCCTAGGTAAGTGTGTATAGGATTGCAGCCTTAAGAAGGGTTTTATGTTTTTTCAAAACAGGTGTGAGAAATTGAGTCACTAGCAGTTTGAGCATGACTCGTGTGTGTGTGCGCGCGCGTGTGATTTGTGATTTCCCTTGGAAAGCTAACAGATTATTTTGTACACTTCGTGGACTTTAAAGGGGGAGCATTTAGCAGAAGGCTTTATTGTGATGCTTTCTTTAAAATGTGGCAGTTCAAACTATTACTCAATATCCTCCACACACCTGCAAGCGTCTGATAGCGTCTTCAACAAAAAAATAAATGAAAAGAATCATAATTAAATCGCAGCCAGATTTCCCCCTGCTCCTAGGAATTTTTAAAGACACTATCAGATGCTTGCAGGTGTGTGGAGAATATTGTGCAATATTTTGAGTTGAGGGGAGGGGGAGAGAAAGGGAAAGAATTGTAAATACGTGCTATGGCTTCGGTCCTGAGACTTGAAAATGGAAAGGGGCTTTCCTGTCTCCTCCATCCTGGAAAGCCAGCCTTGGGGGTCGGGAACCCTCCAGAACAGCTTTGGACTACATGGCACAGGGGGCTGCAGCTGGAAGGCCGTGGGAATCATGGACCTACCTTGGACAAGAGGAAGTACCTTTCTGCTCATGGTAAGCATTGTTGGATCCAGGCCTGTGTACTCATTACTAGGAACTCCATGAAAGCCCCACTGAAACACATGGAGGCTGCACAGCAACAGGGCCGTAGCTCAGTGGCAGAGCACCTGCTTTGCATGTAGAAGGTCCCAGGTTCAATCCCTGGTATTGCCAGGTAGGGATAGGAACGAATCCCTACCGGGAGAGCCATTGCTGCCAGTCAGTGTCGACAATACTGGGCTAGAGGGACCAGTGGTCTGACTCAGCGTAAGGCCGCTTCCTATGAAGGAATTGAGCCGATTGCCTCCTAAGGAGCAATCATTATGTTCAAAATATGCTGGCACATCTTGAGTTATGCCAGTGCAACGGTATGGTCATGCATGCTGCCACAAATCTATGCTGGCGTGTCTGCTTTGTGAGTGCAGCACTGTTGGCATAATGCCAAAAACAGGGCAGAGACGCAGACAGGAGAGTGGGGGAGTGGACTTTATGGCATCTATGCCCGGTCCTAGATCCCTTCGGACCCTGACCATGCCTTTCATAGATTTCATAGATCATAGAGTTGGAAGGAGCCTACAAGGCTATCGAGTCCAACCCCCTGCTCAATGCAGGAAACTAGAGGAGGGGTCTCCCATCCAAGTAACAACCAGGCCTGACCCTGCTTAGCTTTCCACGCTCAGACAAGCTGAGCCAGCGTGAGCCACTTTGGTGATCGTACAACTTTGCCTCATCCTCAGAACGGGCATAACTACAATGCGGCCCATACAGCCCAATGGAAACAGAAGAAGGCTTTAAAGAAATTGCTCCCCACACACATACCTCCTCCTGCCCTGCCCATGTGGTGACAACGGAGTATAGGACTTGGCTTAACTCTGCACCCGATCACAGAACACCAACATCCATATAAACACTCAAGGAGAGGCCATAATTCAGATGACAGGGCATGTAGCATGGGCTGCATCAACGGAGAATGTCCTTTTAACAGGTATGATTTTATCCTTTTTGCTGGCGGGTCAGTCTCCACTACCTTCATCATCCTAGAGTCCAGCAGCGACCTGGACATGGAATCCGAGGTTGGGGGACCAGTGCCAAGAGAGGAGACACCAAGCCTGAGCACCAGTGTGGGATACCCTTAAGTCTGAGATACTGGAGACCCTTGAGCCTGGACCAAAAACATTGGCCCCCTGAACCTAGCTCCAGCACTGGGCCAGGACACCCATCTCCAAGAGCTCCACAATCCATGAAGCTCATGCACCAGTGCCAGCAATGCAGTCAGCATGAGCTCTTGAAGCAGTGCTAGGCTCCAGGTGAGAGGCCGGGCCTTTTAAGGCTTCCACTGTGATGGTCAAGAATAATGAAGATAGGTGCAACAAACTGTAATGCGCTCTACGTGGGGTTACCCTTGAAGATGGTTCGGAAGCTACAGCTGGTACAGAATGCGGCAGCTCGCTTGGTTAAAGGCAGCAGCTGCCGGGATCACATCACTCCAGTGCTGAAGGAGCTGCACTGGCTACCAGTTACTTGCCGAGCTGAATTCAAGGTGTTGGTTTTGACCTTTAAAACCCTATACGGCTCCGGTCCAGTCTATCTCAAGGAGCGTCTCCAGCAACACCAAGTAGGCCGCTCAACAAGATCTGCCACAGACGGCCTTCTCCTTGTCCCTTCAGCCAGAGCAGCTAGACTGGTGGGGACTAGGAAGAGGGCCTTTTCTGTGGCGGCCCCCGTACTGTGGAACTCTCTCCCGAGTGACCTCCGCCATGCCCCCTCTCTGCTGAGCTTCCGCCGCTCACTAAAAACCTGGCTGTTCAGGTGGGAATATGGGGCGGGGGGGCTAAGATTTTAAAATTTTATACTGTTTTAAATGTATTTTATCCTGTTTTTATCTTGTGTACATTGCCCAGGGTGGCTGGTTTGCTGGCCAGATGGATGATAAATAAATGTAAATAATAAATAAACAAATAATTGTAGTGTTAAGTGCTCCTGCTCAGTGTTCCAGCCAGTCATTCCTTCTAGGACATTCCATTCCATTCTCCCAGGTTTTCCATTTTAATCTCTCCAACAGACAGACAACATGTTGTGCTGACCTCCCACGCTCAGACCTCCTTGGGCAGTTTTGGGAGTCTCTTGCCCACTTAGTTCCCCCCCCCCTAAAGATTTATTTTAGCTGAGGAAATTGAAAATTGCTGGGAAATTGGGAATATGTTACCCCAGCATAGGTCTGAGGAAGACTGGGCGCTTATATGATGGCTGTCCCTGATTCATCAGTTGCAGCTGGGTCAGCCTCAGCAGTAGCCAGAGCTGGCACTTCCTTCTCATGAGTAGACCCTTGCTTATTTCATAGATTTCATAGATCATAGAGTTGGAAGGAGCCTACAAGGCCATCGAGTCCAACCCCCTGCTCAATGCAGGAAACTAGAGGAGGGGTCTCCCATCCAAGTAATAACCAGGTCTGACCCTGCTTAGCTTTCCATGCTCAGACAAGCTGAATAGACCATTCCTCATGAGTATACCCTGGGCAAAAGGATCTTCTGGCAGCCTTGTGGGCACTCCAATGATGGCTCTCAGCATCACACCTGGTTCATCACTTCCAGTGCTCTGATGATCCATAGGCAGAGGAGGCGAGTCTGAGACCATGGGTGTGTTTGGGACAGGGTTAAAGGGATTCTTGGGGACCTCAGGTGAGACATCCCTGCCACAGGATCCCTCAGGTTGTCTCACGTCTACTGTAGGTAAGGGTGGTCCTGGGGAATCAGACTTCCCCCCCTCCGAAGAGGTCTCCCCTGGGTCCGGGTCAGGTGGGAACCTGACAGGCACTCAGTGAATGAGTTTGCTATATAGGATGAGAGATATCTGGTAAGCCAACATCATCTTAAAAGTTTTCAAAATCAGAAACTGTTCAGTGAAGGAAGATGTATCATGGCTCTTTATTGTTACAGGACCAACAAAGCTTCAACCATCACTTCATTTTCTCCATGAAAAATGATATGTGACCTTACTTAGAAATGTAATCCTAATCTTTTTGTCCTTTGTTCCCCCACCTGCCAGCAGAATATGAGAGCATGTATCAGTTGAACATAGTCCAGGCAGGAACAGTTACTGAAACAGTACCGAAGGTAATAGGTAGAAGCCATCATCTGCCATACCTTCTCTTGCTGTGGTTGTCCATTACTCAGAATGCTCATTGTTCTAACAGATTAATAAGAAAGCCACACAGCTGCTCCAGTAGTAGCAAGTTGATTTCATTAACATTATAAATAAATATCCTCCTGTGCGTTTGCTTTTACCTCGTTTATTTTTAATAAGCCTCCATTATTTTTCCACCCATTTGCTTGATTACAAGAGGTACTAAGTCTTCAGTTGTAGAAAGGCACAGTTCTTAATAAACTGACATCTCAATCCTAATCCTTCCTGAAAGCTGATAAATTTGAAGGTGGTTTACCAGCAATAGCTCACTCATTAGTGCCAGCTCATAACAATGGTTTCTGCCATTTGAATTCCAGTACTGTATAAATATTGAGGGGTTGACCATCCTGGATGGTGCAAAAAGTACAACCACCCACAGCTGACTGACTGCACCAAGGAATTTACTTCTCTTTTTCTTTGCCAGTCCACCTATTAGTTGCTGTAATGATACTGATTCATGACAGGAACCAGTTTTTTTACAAGGGTTTGTTGTTAGGGAAGCAGTTCTAGAAAACACAAAGCAAGGAACAGAAACCATGTAGATATTATCATATGAGGTGCACAGATAAAATAAAGTTATTTGTTGCATACTCCGATTACCTGCTTATATCATTTACAAAATTTGAAGCAACATATATTTCAGTTGCTGTCCATCTTGAGGAAAAACTGCAATTTTTGTGGACTTCCAGGGTCTTCCCACAGGGTCTGAACAAAAGGATAAGAGGTACAAGAATTGGACATATCCTGCTGGTGGATAATGACAGCAAAACTCTTCTATACCAGCCTGCCCACACTCCCGAGTTCGCCCTTCTCATCTCCCCACCACGAAGGGTAGTTAGGCTGGTGAATACAAAGGGGAGGTCCTTTTCAGTGGTGGCCCTGAATGTCTGGAATTGACTTCCATCAGCTTCCATCAGGGGTACATCAAGACTCTCACTTTGCAAGTGAGAAGGATCTTGGAATTGTGGTAGATCACAAACTGAATATGAGCCAGCAATGCGATGTGGCTGCAAAGAAGGCAAATGCTATTTTGGGCTGCATTAATAGAAGTATAGCTTCCAAATCGCGGGAAGTGATAATTCCCCTTTACTCGGCACTGGTTAGGCCTCATCTTGAGTACTGCATCCAGTTCTGGGCACCACACTTTAAGAAGGACGTAGACAAACTGGAGAGGGTTCAGAGGAGGGCAACAAGGATGATAAAGGGACTGGAAACAAGGCCCTATGAGGAGAGACTAAAAGAACTGGGCATGTTTAGCCTTCAGAAGAGGAGACTGAGGGGAGATATGATCGCACTCTTCCAGTACTTGAAGGGATGTCACACAGAGGAGGGCCAGGATCTCTTCTCGATCATCCCAGTTTGCAGGACACGGAATAATGGGCTCAAGTTACAGGAACCTAGATTCCACCTAAACATCAGGAAAAAATTCCTGACTGTTAGAGTAATAAGACAATGGAATCAACTACCTATGGAGGTGGTGGGCTCTCCCAGTCTGGAGGCATTCAAGGTGCAACTGGACAATCATCTGTCAGGGATGCTTTGACCTGGATTCCTGCACTGACTGAGCAGGGGGTTGGACTCGGTGGCCTTGTAGGCCCCTTCCAACTCTACTTTTCTATGATTCTATGTCTTCAGGAAGGCTCTGAGGACGCACTTGTTTTTGCTGGCCTTTCTATAGACTGTGGGCTGCAGATTTTATTGGGGTTATAAGTTTTTTAATAGTATTTTATTGAATATTTATTCATTGCTTTTCTATTGTATTTGTTTTTGCATAGTTTTGTATTATTTTTATCTCGTACTCCACCTTGGGAGGGTTCTACCTTTAAAGGCGGCCTAAAAAACCCAACATTTTAAACAAACTAACTAACTAATAAACTTAAACATCCAGTGTGTCATGTTGGATGCAGATGATGGACCTCCCTGGAGTGAAGCTCTAGAACTTGCCAACAGCAAGGCTTTCCTGCAGCTGCCCTGTACTGAAGAGATTGTGCCACTGCCAAGTGCCTTTACGTCAAAGTAAATGCATTTGATGGGTTGTTGCCAACACTGAAATACAGCCAGCATGTTTCAGTTCACAGCAGGCTTGGAGAGATGTGGGTCCATCCCAGTTTGGAGACAATAATCTTCTATCTGGCCATCAGCACATCTTTCCATCTCAGTCTTGGCTCCTTATGTGCAAACTGTACATTGGGATGAATCTCACAGTGTAATTGTAAAGCGGATTGCAAAGCTAAATGACACATTACATCCCCCCCAATATAATAAAATTAAAAGGGTATTTTAGAGTAGGCTGAGAAAACAATATAGTAAATTGGGCACTGACCTAGTTACTAAGGACCTTGATATCTCATGCTTTTCAAGTCCCAGGAACCACTTTCAACTGCCAAGATGGTATGTAACACTGGGGACATTTAGTCCATATCTGGATGTTTCCCATTTTTGGGCCTCTGATAACACATTGCAATTCAATGAAAGGCCAAGATGAATGGGAGGAAAGGCCAAATGAAAGAAATCCTTGGTATTCAGACCCCTGTGCAGCAGATAAGGTGCCATTCCAAATTCTCTTATGACTTTATCAGTCAGGTTCAAGGTTCTGGTGTCAGCAAAGCCACCGCAATCAACAGAGAACGCTTGTTCACATTCCGAAAGCTGCGCAGTATTAAGTGCTGAGTCAGTTCAGGTTCCTCACCTAGGCTCATTTACCAAGCTCTAAGGAAAAAAAATGCTTTATCTCATTCCCATCTCAGGAGCTAAGCTGTCCCAGTGCTCATTGGCTTATTTAGAGCAGCATTTCTGGAAACTGTTCACCACAGGAATCAAACTACACAACCTGCGTGAAAACCCTAAAACCTATGGTCTTAGTAACAAGAACATAGGAAGCTGCCTAATACTGAATCAGGCCATTGGTCCATCTAGCCCAGTATTGTCGACACCAACTGGCAGCAAAGGCTCTCCAGGGTTTCCGGCAGGAATATTGGGGATCAAACCTGGGCCCCACTGCATGCAAAGCAGGTGTTCTACCACCGAGCCACAACTCTTCCCCCACCTTCTCTCAGTGTGTGCTGCCATGAGGAACACTAGTCCGGTGATGAGTTTCATCATTGGCGGCAAGTGCCTGAGGAGGTCCCAGAACAGCTCTCAGAATGGATTGGCTTTTAATGCGACTGGACGTACATGAGCCTTACAGGGACAGGCCAAAAGCCAGTGCAAAGTGAGCTAAGCGCATGCCTATCACATCAGTGCCATCTTACTATTTTTTTGTATGTGACGAAAACTTTTTTCATCTGTTATTCACATGTAGGGCAATCACAAGTTGGAGAAGGAGGGTGGCTGCACCGCTGGTCCTGCGCTGATGATCTATGCACTAGCTAGCCCTGCCTTTGACATCTACACATTAGGTATGGACATCAGAAGAGGAAAACCTATGCATGGGCCGCTGTTCACATAGAGGTGGGCCTCCTGATTGGGTGGGACCCCTGCTCCCACTTTTCCTCAGGATCGCCCTAAATGCAAGCAACACGAGAACAGGGCTTGGGGTTTGTGCCTTCATACAAGGGTGTGCAACCTCTAGGCTGTGGGTTTAATCTGGCCAACAGAGGCTTGTGCTATCCGGTGGAGTGCCACGTGGAGGATCCAGCTGGTGTTTCAGCCAAAGAGCACATGATGTCAGCTGGGCGTGGACATTCCCACTGACATCAGGGGGCAGGGCCATGCCCACCTGATGTCAGACAACCCATCGAGGGCTGGGTCAGGGGTCATCCTTCCCCCAACCCAAAAGTGGCTCTGCACCACTGCCTCAATGCATCTTGGGACAGCACCGGAGGACACATATCTTAAAAGGGGTTGATAAAGAAAACAAGTAGTGACCAAGGAGGCAATTAAACAGAAACAAGGAGTCAGAATGAAACGTCTCACTTTTAAAGGACGAGGATCCAAGAGCCCTGTTGTGCAGATATGAAAACATTTTTTAGAGTGTTGTTCTAGGCAACTGCCCGGGATTGCCTATTGGCAAGTTTGCTTCTGTCATAGAGAACAATATTTTGGAGATATTAGCATTTTCACCAAATCACCCACATTACTATTGCACTGATCCAAGTCATTTTTCATGATGTACAAAAAACCCCAAATAAAAAAAAATAAGGCCATCATGAGTATTTTGACAAATAATTTGTTATACTAGTGGCTTTCTACAGCATTTGCTATATCTGTGTTATGTAAATGTATGAAAAAAGTATCTCTGCTATTTCATTTGTTTGTTGTTAAAAAATCCTTTTAAAATGACTCTGGAATTCTGAGACTTCCCCAGTTTTCTCCCCTTTTCATTGAGCTTAATAAGATAAACGAAAGCTGAGATACCTTACAAGCAGTGCTGAAACACTTAGAAAAAAAGCCAAATCATAAACCACAAGGCTTGTAATAAAACTGTAGGAATTGGCAGGGCTGTTTATTCATTCACCCATTCAAGCTGTTTGGTTTCTTTCAGCCCAAAATGGGTATCCCCAGACTACTTTTAGCCAATATGACATTTCAACTCTCCATCTTACACTGTTGTTTTAACAATGACCACCAACATGGATGTCAGAATTATTTAGAACCTCGGCTGATGTTAACTAGTAACACCCATATTTCTTTACTTGTGAAGTTTTTCATCTATTTTGATTTGTACTAGCAAAATGTTCATTTTTAAAAAATGGTTTCTAGTTGTCACGGACCATAGACTTGGGTGGCTCCATATTTCAAAACTCACAAAAACTGCTCTGGGATGACATTTAATCCTCACAAATACAAGCTGTATTTTCTGCATTTCATTTCCCTTACAATGCCAGCCCCCAGCCCCAAACCATGTGTATTATATATGTAACACAAAGCAACACTTCAAGCATCTGATGAAGTGCACTGCAGTCCACAAAAGCTGATGTCATAATCAGTTCATTCACTTGTCTTTAAGGTGCCACAATACTTTTTGTTGGGTTTTTTTTTTGTTTTTGGCAGCTTTTACACGGGCACTGAGCAGGGGTAGCTGTCTGACTGCCCAATCCCTTCATTTAAAACAAAGCAGGATTACTACTAGGTTTCAACAGGCAAGAGTAGAATTAACGAGGGCCGCACCAAATTTCCACCAATTAAAATTTCAGGGCCAAAGGGGAGAGATTTCAGCAAGTAAACCCCACACTTGCTTGCACCCTCCACATGCTGGTCACTTCCTGTTTGGAACACAGGAACACAGGAAGCTGCCTTATCCTGAGTCAGACCGTGGGTCCATCTAGCCCAGTATTGTCAACACTCGCTGACTGGCAGTGGCTCTCCAGGGCTTCAGGCAGGATTTCCCCACAACCCCCATACCTGGAGATGCCGGGGATTGAGCCTGGGACCTTCTGCATGCAACGCATAGGCTCTATCACTGAGCGACAGCCTTGCTGAGTTGCTTCTTTCCCCGATCTGCAGCTCCACAGCCATTAAAACACAAATGAAGAGGCTGTTCCCTGATGTGATTCCAGCCAATCAGGGCATCGTGATGTCATCCTACAGCCAGTCAGATTTGGCTCTGCGATGACATTATGAAGATAAATCAAAGGGAGGGGAATGAATATTTTTGCTTTGTCAGGTTGTGGGGGGTGCGTATCACGGGGGGGGGGCAAAGTACTTTTGAAGAATGAACCCACACCCGGATTTCAGCTCAGCCCTAGAACCAATAAAGGTCTGCATCACATGTTATCTCTGTAAGGATCTCCCCATGTAGAAGGGCCAGCAGGGCCTCAGCATTGCATGCAGGTCCGGTGCTACCATTAGGCCAACTAGGCAGCTGCCTAGGGCGCAGGGCTAAAGGGGGCACCAGCAGAAACGCCTTGGGGAAAAAATACAGTGCTCTCAAGTCCATCTAGCGCTAAATATCTGATCTTGCCTAGGGCACCAAACTGCCTTGCACCGGTCCTGGTTGCATGGTGCTTCTTAGCATGGACATCTGCGTAGCGGAGGCCTCATAAACACAGAAGCCTGCATGTGTAGGTTTCCACTATGCAGGTGCCTACATTCAATGCATGGGTGTTACCGCGCGCGCGCGCGCGCGTGTGTGTGTGTGTGTGTGTGTGTGTGTGAGAGAGAGAGAGAGAGAGAGAGAGAGAGAGAGAGGTGCAGTCCTGCTGCCTTTCCTGTGTTTGGAGACCGCTTCACACAGATCACTTGTGAAAGGGGGTCTTGTCTATGTACTATTTCCTTAGTTACACTCAAATTACCATTCATTCAAGCTTCCCCTTTCTTTTATGAAAATGAACTCCAAAGTATCTTGCTTCCAACTTGTGGTTGCCAGCTTTGGTAGATGACAGGCTGTCCGAATTACCGAGAGCAAAGAAAAAAAAGAAGATTTAAACATAATTTAGGTTTATTTAGGGAAAGAGAGCACAAATATAGGCATGTATAAAAATAATGGACACGTAAAATAGCATTATAAAGGATGCTGACCCAGCTGAAGTCGCTGAATACTGGAAGACGGAGCAAATTATTCCAAGTGTAACAGAAGTTCATTGAAAATTACTAGATAATGCTTCTGAATGACAAGGCAATATATTATATTTTCTGAAGAAAATGTGCTTTAAAGAACAACAACCCTCCTATCGGCTGTCAAAGCTGCCAGACTATGATAATGTTTAATACCTGTGTTCATACTATTAATTTTTTTTTAGCAGATTATATTATTCACCACAACAGAGTCTGAGCTCATTATTTACTCATTATTTAATGAATACTGTAATCCGATACATGTATGCTCAGAATAAGTCCCACTGAGTTCAATGGGGCTTACTCCCAGGTAAGTGGGTACACGATTGCAGCCTAAAACAATGTTTTATTTATCAAAACTACACAGGTTTACTTGTGGATGCCCCCCTCCACTCGCCCACTACATATCCCCATCTATCTAACCTTGTTCGTAAAGTATATTTTTAATAATAGCTTCATGAAAGAATCTTTGTCATTGGGTATTGATGACTTACAATGCAACCCTACACATGTCTACACAGAAGTAAGTCCTATTGAGTTTAATGGAGGTAAGTGGGTTTAGGGCTGCGGTCTTAGAGGGCTTGCAGCAACATGAAGAGGAAGGAGATTCTGGCTGGGTAGACTTCAAACCAGCCCATTGACATAACAGCAACTTGGGTGGCATAAGGTTTTTCTGAGATGTGTATGAACATTTATTCCTTCCTCTCGCCAGAACATCTGGAATCCAAAATCTAATATTCAGGCAGCCATGCACGTTACAAAAACAACTGGACAGAGAAAACAGAACCTCAAAAAAAAGGGGGGGGAAGGACAAGGCAGGATGATTATTATGAGAAAATTAGACATTTCAGGGTATACTTCAAAGCAAATATTTTTATTACAGTATGTTCAAACCATTTGATTTATTATGCAGCCTGCCTGACAAAAAAGAAAAAGCTGGATGCTTAGTAGCATTAAAAGCTAAAAAGGAAGAAGCCAATTTCTTCATTATATCACCTCTTCCTGCTTTCTTCTCCCTCTTTCTCACTCCCCCCCCCCTCAAAAAAACATGATCACCGCTGTCTCAAAGGCAGGGAGCTATTAACTCCAAAATCAAAAAAGGCAGAGATTGCTGATTAACATGTTGTTCCATCCCATGTCATAAGCATTTGTGTTTAGCTCCACTCCTTAGTTAGGATTAAAATCCCACTTAGGAAATTCCCTGGTATTAAAGGTATCCTCTGGTGTGATTATGATTGACTCCAACCACAGCAATAGAGATTCAGTCAAAGTTTACAGAAGCCAGATCAACGTATGAATAAGTCCAGAGTTGTGTTTGAATTATGGGTCCCAAAACAGAAGGCCAGATCGAATGATACCTGTCCCCGATCCATCCCAAGGTAAGGAGCAAGAGCTGTCATGTTCTCTGGCCTTGATCCACACACCCCTTTTGCTCAGAGGAGACTCCAAGGCAGAGGAGGCATCATCCAGTGAGTCATCGTCTCTTACCCTGGGACCTTCCAGGCTCCTCAGACTCAAGGGGCCACCTCGATGCAGTCCTTGTGACCCACAAAATGGAAAAGGCAGTGGCTGCAGAATCAAGCAATGGCCGTTTAAGATACAGACAGCTCCTCAGAGGCAGTGTGGGGCTGACAGATCAGCCAGCCTTCATAAAGCCTCAGAAGACCTCTGCATATTGCTGAGACAATGGCTGGGTTCAGACAATATGATAACCCCAACTCAGGGGTTGAGTATGGGTTGTTGTTGAACTGTGGGTTGTTGTTGAAACATGGATTATCATGTTATCTGAACTCAGGCATGCTAACAAATGATGGTTTGTTAACTGTGAACAACCCATGAAGAGAACCCATGGTTTGTTGTTGGCTTGTGAACTATGGGTTGTTTGTGGTTAACAAACTGTGCTTTGTTAGTGCAGCTGGGTTCAGACAACTTGATAAGCCCATGTTTCAACAGCAACCCATACTCAACCCTTGAGTGGGTGTTATTGTGTTGTCTGAGCCCACTCAATAGCTCTTCCTAAGTGAGTTACAGTCAGCATAGATCTGTCCACTGTCCTGACAGATCCTGCCTAGTCTGACCTTGCCTTGCCTTGCCTTGCCATCCTGCATAGCCAGACTTGGCTCTACTTCATTGGACTTGACTCTGGCCAGCCCTTCTAGTTAGTGCAACTGCTTCAGAATGGCTTCCCTGGAAACCATGAGCTGAGCTAGACAGGAAAAGGGTATGCCTTTGGTTGCTGCCCACTGGCCACATTGGCCTTACTTCTCATGTCACTGGACATCCTTGTGCGGGGATGACATTCAAATATATCCTATGCACATACAGTCCAGCACTTGTAGGGGCATTTCATGTGGCCAGTAGTATTCCAGGTGAAATCTGGAGACTGGCCATGCAATATGGATGTACCCACACTCCCCACCATGCACACCACTGGACCAGGAACAGGTCTGGTGCAGGCCAACAAAGTAGTAACCCACAATCTTTTTCTCTCCCTTGTAGTCCTGCCACTTAAGTGCTTTGCAGACCAGCCTTCCCCAACCTGGTGCTCTCCAATAGCCGTGCTAGTAGGGGAAGATGAGAGCTGTAGTCCAACCCAACTGGAGGGCACCAGCCTGGGGGAGTCTGTTGTAGACGATCAAGCTGATGCTTATGCGTGTTCAGTCAAATGAACATTGGTTATTGGGCAGATTAGAAATGTAATAAACAAATAAATAAATAACCTGGCTACAGGGAGTTTACGCATGCATAATTGGGAGCCCTTCTTTTCCATAGCCCTGGATTGAGCAGAGCGAGCACAATAGGTAACACATAGAATCGTAAGTGTGTAAGTGCCCTGCAGACATTGAACTGCAGACATAAAACTGGATGCATGTAGATTAGAGGTGGGGTCTGCCACCACAATCCCACGCCTCTCCACACTTTCAGTGTATGCATGCATAATGTGTGAAAAGGGCTCATGTGCTATCGTGCTCATGCCCTACATGTGGGTTTGGTTTCCCACAGGAGGCTGGTTGGCCACTGTGTGTGAACAGAATGCCGATCTAGATGGACCTTGGACTGATCCAGCATGCATGGCTACGCTGGCTGGGGCATGCTGGGAGTTGTAGGCCAAAAACATCTGGGGACCCGAGGTTGGAGAACCCTGTTCTAAGGAAACCAACCAAAAATATGATGTAAGAACATGGTCTAGATTTCCTCCCCCCCCCCGCCAATCAAATGAAACTATTCAGCTATGCCACCAAACCCTGTCAAAAGTACAGTACATGTATTTAAATGGAAAATTCTATTCCAGGTGGGTAAGACAGCATAGATTAATAAGTGAGCATGGCAAAGAGTGCTGAATTCTGGAGACCTTCTGCCAAGTATAGATGGAAGAATAGGTAAAGAAAAATAGCATAATAGTTTTTTTTCTTGTTGTTGTTTAAGAGCTTATCACTTCACAGCTAAAATGCTTTTAACCACTAATCTTAAACAATATGTTGAAAAATGTTTCTAAACACACCTTTTGGATCCTTTGTTGCAATGGAAATATTTTTATAAGATTAAGAAGTGAATAAACTCTGCAAAAGGTTTCGTCTGGCTTCTATTCCCCCCCCTCCAAGGTAAAATTGTGTGCATGATTAGGAGCTTTAACCATTGTTTTTTATGTAATTTGAATACTCTCCATTGAAAATGCAAATAATTACTTGCAGAGTTTCAAAATCATCTGTAAGACTGGGATTAAATAGGGGAATTAAAAGGAAAACGATCCCCTTCTTTCCCAGCGATTTGGACACTATTTTCCTCTAGATGAAACTCACTTGTAAACTTGGTTATTTTTGCTTAGTTTTTTCTTCTTCCTGCCATAGATGTTTTTTGCTTCACTTATTCTAGCTCTTTGGATTGTTGGTGTGGAGGAAGGGGGGGCTGGCTGGCCCGCCACACCCCCACCCTTTCCTACCTCAAAGGAACCAAGACCCCCTGAGATCTCAAGATACCAGACTGCCAGCCTCAGCTGTCTGCAATCCTACTTGGATCTCTGTTTAGGGACTCACCTTCAATTCTGTAACCTGGATTTAGATACTGAACTCACAGAGTACTACAAAACCCATGTGGGGTAAAACCAAACAGGTTTATTCTGGTAGCATCTAATAAGATTAGGGAAATGAGAGAAGCACACAAAATAAAGAGAGAGACACTTTAGTACACAGTAAAGCTGCAAAACAAGAAAACCTGATTCCTTAAGATCTCTCAGGCACACACCAGTTACCTGAGGGTATTCTCTTCAAGGGTTAAATCCAGCACAGCCTTGCCACCCGAGGAGAACTACTCCATCTACCCGCAGGTCTGAGATGGGTGAAACTCCCACAAGGCTTGCCTTTACTTAGAGCCCTCAAACCAGCTAATTTTACCAGGAGCTGCCTGGGGTCGGTTCCTGAGGGGGGGCCCTAAAGGCTTGGGCCCCTCGCTGGCGCGCTGCCATGGCTCCAACCAGGCACGCTACCAAAAAGACTAAGACAAAGACACAAAGGCTACACGTGGGGAAATATACCTTTTCCCTCCCCTCCTCTGCTGCCTCTTAGCCAATCACCATGCACCTCACCTGGCCAGGCAGGGGGAAGGGAACTCATGACTCATGGCTTGAACTATTTACATATGAAAAGCCTAGGCCAGCTTCTCTAGGCATCTAGGCGCCACCCATTCCATCCGAGGCTTTCGTTTCCTCCCAGCCCCCATTTGGTTTACACATGAGGAGGCGTGTGTGTGTGTGTATGCATGCAGGAACCCCCAAGGGCCCCTTTCTCCACATGCTAACTATGAACACCCCACCCCCAGCCTTTAGCCGGTTCACACCTGAGATGTGTGTGTGTACCCCCAAAGGCTCGTTTCTCCACAGTTGGGCTATGTGATCCCTTCCTATTTTTCCTAAACCTTTCATTGTTTTCAAGTCTATTTTTGCATGAGCATATGCTTCTCTATTGCTTTCTGCTTTAGACACATAAAATCTGAGTGCTGTGAGTTAATTGGAAAGGAAATGAATGTGTGATGTGGATATGTGGCAGGATCTTGCCTTAGGGCAGAGAGGTGGATTAAGCTGCTTGCCTGCCTAGCTGTATATGAGACTGTGATTATAGCAACAACTCAAGGTGAGGAAGAGAGGAAGAGCTACTCCAAACGCCAGCAAGTAGTATCCTATAGCCCTGTTCACACAGCAGCTCATCCTCCACATGGACAATTAGTGTGCATATGGCAGTAGGCTGCAGACTTTGATCCCCCACTCAAATGCACATCTACAATGTGCCTACAGAACACGCGTACATACATGATCTCTTAGGCATCATCCCATGCCATCAGGAACTCTGCATTTTCAGGTTTCTAATTGCATGGAATGCAGCATACATTTTTACACGTGAGGCATGTTGCAGTTGTGTTGAATACACACACAGGATTGGGGAGGTGGAGCCTGCCAACTCCCACCATCTACGCATTCATTGTGTGCGTGGAGGATACGCCCTGTTGTCTGTCTGAACGGGGCTGAGGGTGGTGGGGCAAGGCAGGGACCCAGCCAGATAGAGGGGAGCAGGAAGTACCCCTGGGCCTGCCAAAGGTGGTCAAGTCTGCGGAGAGGGTTCTCGATGCAAAGAAGAAGAGTCAGAGAGGAAGTGAGAATGGATAGTGGAGAGGGTTGGACCAAGTAGATGCTTACAGGATAGGATATAAGAGAAAGGACACGCTGGCAACAGCGGGGGAAAATGACTAGCTTCAGACAACACGATAACCCACATTCAAGGGCTGAGTATGGGTTGGGTGTGGTTCCCCCCCCCCTTTTCTTGTCAAACTAGTTTATTCAAGTTTTATTGTGCTAGCCAAAGGCCATGACAAAATTAAAATACAAATATACAATTATACACATATACAAATGTATAATATAATTAATTTGAAGGAAATATATATATATATATATATATATATGGAGAATAATTTATAAAATCATCTTGTTCGAATGCAGGTTAGTATTCTGAATCACCGTGGCAATTAATGGCAATTCTATCAAGTTCTTTTTTCCTAATCTTTCTTGCTGCCGCCAGGGCGAAGAGGGCCACCTCGGCTGCTCCTGCCACCCTTCAGAATGGGGGAGGACTGTGCAGAAGCTGGGAAACCACCCAAACGATTGGGGGAGGGGAAGCAGGAATCACTTGGTGACATGGGGAAGGGGCGTGGCTGTGTGGGGAACCCCGGGGGGCCAGCTTGGGGCTCCAGGATTTGCCCCCCTGGCCTGAGGCTCGACACCCCTGGTTCGGAGGCACCAGCTACCACTGCTGCAAGGTAAAGGTGAGAAAGTTGCTCTTTCCTTGCCAGCGGCCGAGAGGGGGAAAGAGCTCACAGTGCGATGTGAGAAGTACAGAAGTGAAGGGCTTTTTCACTGCTGAAGTTAACATGGGAGTAAACTGCTGCTGCTGCTGCTGCTGCTGCTGCTGCTGCTGCTTGAATATGTATATGCTAATCTTAAGAATAAGTAGCCCAGGGCCAAAGACAAGACTTTTTAGGGCCATGGTTCCCAACCGGTGGTCCCCAGGTATCATTGGACTGCAACCCCCATTATCCTTAACAATGGGCCGTGCTGGCTGGGGATGATGGGAGTTGGAGCCCAACACCCAACACCTGGTTGGTGACTGCTGTTTTAGGGGGTGATCCTTTCCCACCCGCCACCGGTTGTCAAATCAGAGGTGAAATAAGTGCGTGGAGGGAGGGACCTTTCTGCCAATAGGGCTTGCTAGCAGTCCACTTTGGGAGGAGGGACTGGGCCCTTGCCCCACCCGTCCCCCATTCCTTTCTGAAAGTGAAACCCTCCAGCAAAACTACTTGGCGACCAAGTGCTTATATTAGCAAATTAAAATAAAAATGTAGCTTTCACTGCTGCTATATGTATATTTATTTGTTTTATAGCTGAGCTTTCCTCCAAAGAGCTCAGAACAACATTGTAGCGTTGCAGGGACATTGCAAGGCACATCAGGCAGAGCGACAGTGATGCCAGCCAGCTCTCCTGAGGTGATGAAACCCAAACTTAATACACTGAGAGACAGAAAGAAGAAGAGGCCACCCAAAATTAAATGGCACAAAATACACAAGAAACAATTCAAGAATAAAATTTCAAGGCCGCCCTCTGGAGAAATATCATCCAGCTTCTTACTGTGGGAGTAAATGGTAGCTGACTAAAGAAGACCACCCCTGCGTAGAGAGAGCCTAGGGGTGGGCTGGGACTCTTGTGAGACACAGGAATTAATCACGGCATATTTACATTACAGAACAGGAAGCGGTCATTCTTCTCAGGCTCCTGTCTATCCTTAACAAGATCTGTGAGTCATTTTGGAACCCTTTCCTTTATTATCAGGAATACAAGAGGAAGAAGAAAGCTGGCAATTTATTTAAGTAGCAGCCACTCAGTCTTAGATAATACAGGGCCCTATCTTAACTGCCACATTTTCGGCTAAGGAAAATCAGAGCAGGATCAAAGTGGCTTTGTGACCAAATTGCTGACATTCCTGAAATAGCACCGTTCCTCTATTCACACCCAGGCAGAATCAAGTTCACCAACACATGAAAGGGGAAGTCAGAAAGGGTCCTCCAGTTTTATTGTTCCCCCTGATTCTTAGCTTATTGCCCTGGCTGGTCTCTCACTAAAGCAATCAGGCCATGACTCCACCCGTGGTTCTGTTCACAGGAAAAGTGTCAAAGCTCATGTTGGGTAGGTGAAAAAAAGAAAAAGGGCAAACCTTCAAAAGGCAAGCCCTATGACAGTGGTTAAAACATGCACACACAAATCGCAAGCTTGGATTATCCAAAAAATATGATCTGGGAGAAAGAAAACTTGAAGGACTTAGAATTTGGGGAGGAGGCACACTTCCACAAAACATTAGAGGCCTCATTGTTTTCCTTGTTTTGGCAGCTACACTAAAGTGCAGGTGGCAGCTCATTGGCGAAGCAAGAGGATAGCATCCAAACTGTAACTGTAACTAGTTTATTATGGTAATCGACCAACAAAGGTATTATCCAAACGTGCCTGGAGTAAATCTAGGACATGTTCATCTTGGGGAAAAAATACCACATCAAATCAAAGTCCTATAGAAAGACTCGTTCTGATTACATCTAGTCCCTTGGGGTCAAACAACATTTGGCAGCAGTTCCTGGTCTAGGAACCCAAATTGCCACGTACTAGCTGAAAAGCCATGAGGGGAGGATGCAGTTTGGAGACATGAAGTGGTTTGTCCCTTGCAAACCCCACCCTCAGCATTGGCAAGCATACATCTTGACCCATTTCAATTTGGCTTCAGGCCTGCGTATGGCAATGAAATAGCATTAGTTGCCGTTGATGGATGACCTTTGCCAGGAGAGAGACAAGGGGGAGTCCATCCCTGCCAATTTTCCAGGACCTCTTGGCAGCTTTTGATACTATCAACCTTGGTATCATGCTGGACCAACTCTGTGGGTTGGGAATTGAAGGCATGGTGATGAAACGGTGGTTCCACTCCTACCTGCAGGATCTTTTTCAAGAAAGTGGTGTGTGTGTGTGTGTGGGAGACTTCTGCTTGACCCCATGGCAGTTGTACTATGGTGTCCCACAGGGTTCCCTTCTGTCCACTCATGCACTTTAACATCTACGAGAAGCCACTGGGAGAGCTCTATTTCTCCATGTCATCTGAGTCAAGTGAAGCCATGCAGGTGCTGTATTGGTGTCTAGAGACAGCAATGGGTTAGAGGAGGAGGGCCAATACATTTAGACTGACTCTCAACAAGATGGTGATCCTATGGATGGGTGGTTTTCAGGTCAGGGGATTGGGTAGACAACCTGTTCTGGATGGGACTGTACACCCCCTGAAAGACCAGGTGTGTAGTCTAGGGGTACTCCTTGATCCATCTTTGTCACTGGAGGCCCAGGTGCCCTCAGCATCATGGAGTGCCTTTGCCAAGCTTCAGCTGGTGTGCCAGCTGAGAATATTCCTGGACAGAGATTGCTTAACCACTGTGACTCATACTCTGGTAACCTCTCATTTGCATTATTGTAATGTGCTTTACTTGGGGCTACCTTTGAAGATGATCCGGAAATTACAATTGGTGCAAAATGTGGCTGCCAGGAAGCTGCCAGGGACAGCTGTCAGGGATCATATAACACCAGTCCTGAAAGCACTGCGCTGGTTGTCTGTTTTGGGGCAGAATTCAAGGTGCTGGTGTGTTGACCTACAAAGCCCTAAATGACCTGGGGCCCAGGTATCTGAAGGAACACCTCTCCTTGTACCAGCTTACCTGTGCCCTTAGATCTGTCAGGGAGGCCCGTCTCATTGTCCCAATACTGGGGGAAATATATAGAGTGGTGCCACAAGATAGTGTTGTGCCTCCAGTAGGTCAGACAGAGACCAGCCGTGCCGGAGTGTGTTTGAGGTGGGCCCAGGCTAAGTGCTGCCTGACCCAGCTGGGCAGCCTTACCAATCAGCGCCTGCTCAAAAGGCAGGTCCCAAACACACTCAGAGGCTGGAAGCAATTGTTTGTTAATACAGCCAGATGCTCCTGACATTCCCGACCTCAGACTTGTACCTTGGAACGACCTTGACCACGACTTTGCCTGATCCCGAACTGGTTTATGTTTGCTGTATTTCGGAATGATATATTTTGGCTTTGACCCTCGGACTGTGATAATGACTACAGCTTATCTTGGAACTGGACGGATTTACAACAGATAGGGCCTTGTCCGTGCTGGTGCCCCAACTCTGAAATGCCCCCCAAGGGGTACATCTGGTACCAACTTTACTGGCATTTCAGTGCCAGGCTATGGCCTAACTGTTTGCCCAGGTGTTCATCAGAAGTCAATGAATATGCCTAGGTCTCTGTTATTTGTTTCTCTCTGCTAATTGTTATTGGTTTTATTAGATGTGTTGTATTTTATTATTTTAATATTGTTAGTAGCCTGGGATTTAATATAAATCCTACGCTGGTGGGAAATAAATAGAAATAAATAAATAAATAAATAAATATCTGGGAACCCTATCTGGGGGAAAAATAGCTGGATTTTTTTTTTTTTGCTGAAAGTGCTCTTTAGACACAGAAGCAAAACTGGAGGGTCACGTCATTGTCTAAAGAACTTGTAAACAACCATGAGTAGGGAATGAAAAGCGCACAATAAATGCTTTGTGTAGAAAAGCCCTCTGTGTGGCATGTTCAGAGAGCTTGAGGGGCTGCCATGGGAAAGAGGGGGCAGGAAAGTCCACTTCTGCCAATGCAGTTAATCTAACTTCAGTCTGGATCTAACCCCCAATATGCACCAGTTGGGGAAGGCTATCTTAACCTAAACTACCCCACAGGGTTACTGTGAGGATACATCGGGGAGGAAGAACCATATATGTTGCCCTGAGCTTCTTTGAGGAAAAGTAGGATATAAATGTAATGAATTCATGTAACAAAAACACAGGCTGGGGGTAAAGATTACATTACATCCAAAAGGGCCAGTGACACAGTAGCTGGTGCTGCAGTAGCAGTAATTCTTAGTACTAACCATAGTTACTATGACACATGGGAGACAGGAGAGCTCTGCCACGACTAAAGGTGTTCATGTATCAAAGAGGATAAAAGAAAAGCAAACAAACCCCACAAATGTTTTACCAATTGGGTGCACTTGCTCCTGCAGTGGAACATGCCCACCGAGTGCTTCAATCTCACAGGTGACAAGCTTATCACTGTGTGTCAGTGTCAAGGTTCCGCTACTGCAGGGACCCCTTGATCTGCCTTTGGAAGATCTCTGCCTCTTCTCAAAGCTCCTCCCGTTCAAGGTGATCAAATCCTTTGCCTGTTCCCAGTAGCATGGGAAAGGCTTTAGACGTGGTGAATAAGTCACTCCAACAAACCAGGGTACACAACAACACTTTACTTATTATATTAGGGTATTTACTTAATAGAGTGGTTATAATTCAAAACCAAGTATGGTAAAATCAAACAAACAATAATACAAGGTTCTCTCTTGGTTCTCTCTTTGCAGTCAGTCTCTCTGCCTCTCCAGGCTCTCTCTGCTGCTAGCTGACCACACCCCACACATATATAGCCTTCCCAGGATTGGAAGGTTATAATCATGTGACTTTGAACAGGAGATATAATTCTTAACTTCTATTGGGTAAACTAAAACTCTCAAACTCCTCCTCCCATCCTGAAGTGTTTGGGCCTTCAGGCTTCCACTAATCTAGGGAAGTGTTTGGGCCTTCAGGCTTCAGCAAACTCAAGCCTGTGTAGGCCTCAATCCCTCACATCTTCCCCCCCTTCTCCTCAAGTGGAACAATTTCCCTTTTACAGAAGAGAATTGTGAAACGTTAACCTACACCAGAAGGCAACTGTTTTTTGGTTATTTCCTAGACAAAGCATCGGCTATCACATTCATTCTCCTTCCCAGGCACATGTTCAATGTTCATTTGAAATTCCTGCAATTTCCAAGACCATCTCTGAAGCTTGGAGTTGGTATTTTGCATTGTTTGTATCCATTGTAAGGCATGATGGTCAGTCCATAAAGTAAATTCTTGCCCAAAAACATAAGGCTTGAGCTTGTCCAGAGCCCACACTACTGCCAGACATTCCTTTTGGATCGTAGACAGGTTTCTTTCCCTGGGTAAGAGCTTCCTACTCAGGTAGGCTACTGGATGTTTAACAGAGTCATAGTCTTGTAACAATACTGCACCTATGCCAGTCTCAGAGGCATCTGTAGCAACAATAAAGGTTTTTTCAAAGTCAGGTGCTCTTAACACAGGCTTTGAGCTTAAAATGTCCTTTAGTCTATCAAAAGCTCTTTGACATTCATCAGTCCACACAATTTTGTCAGGTTTACATTTCTTGGTTAAATCAGTCAAAGGTCCAGCAATTTCACCAAAATGGGGAACAAATCTCCTGTAATACCCAGCAAATCCCAAGAATGACCTGACCTGTTTCTTGGTTGTAGGTATGTCCCAGGTTCTGATAGCTTCAACCTTGTCCCATAAAGGTGTGATATGGCCATTTCCTGTGCCCTAAGTATACTACCTCTGGCACCTTCTGCACCTGTAAAACTACTCCACTCCTCTCATAGTGTGGCTTCATCATATTTACATGTACTACCTTTGGTCTTTTTTCAGATTTTTCTTTAACCATCACATAGGTTAAATCATCCATTTTCTCTCTGACTGTGTAGGGGCCTTCCCAAGCAGCCTTAAGCTTGTCTTTGCACAGAGGAAGAAATATCATTAGCTGATCCCCTACCTCAAATACTCTAGAGCGTGCCTTTTGATCATACCAGAACTTTTGCACCTCTTGGGCTTTGGTTACATTGGCTTGAACTAGTTTACAGAGTGTATCTAGGGTTTGTCTAAGTTTTAACACATAATCCACCACAGAGGTTTTGTTTTCTACGAGTTTACCTTCCCAGTTTTCCCTCAGGAGATCAAGAGGGCCTCTCACTCTTTTGCCATACAACAGCTCGAAAGGTGAGAATCCCGTTGATTCCTGTGGAACTTCCCTGTAGGCAAAAAGTAGGTGTTGCAGTTTGTCATCCCAGTCATTTGGGTGTGTGTTTACATAAGCCCTAATCATTCCTTTGAGTGTGGCGTTAAATATTTCCACCATTCCATTGCATTGTGGGTGATAAGGAGTGGTTTTCAAGTGTTTTACCCCACAACACTTCCACAGACACTCCATTATCTCGGAGAGGAAATTTGACCCACAATCTGTCAAGATTTCAGAGGGAAATCCAGTTCTGAAAAATATAGTTAGCAAAGCCTCAGCTACAGATGGAGCATCTATAGAGGCTAGTGCTACAGCTTCTGGGTATCTTGTGGCAAAATCCACCACTGTGAGGATGTACTTTTTTCCCTTGCGGGTGGGTTTAGTGAAAGGTCCTACAATATCCATGCCCACCCTAAAGAAAGCTTCTCCTATAATAGGCAGAGGCTGCAAAGGGGCTTTACTGTGATGCCCTGCCTTCCCCACACGCTGACAGGTTTCACAAGACCTGCAGTACTCTGCTACTTGCTTAGCAATTCCAGGCCAAAAGAAGTTTGCCATGAGTCTTTGTTTAGTCTTGTTTTTCCCCAAGTGCCCTGCACATGGCACATCATGGGCTAGTTCTAGCAACCTTAGCCGGAATTGGTTAGGTACTACCAGTTGCTTTAGTGGTTCCCAGGTTAACTCTTGGATTTTTGGTAACCACAGCCTATACAGCAATCCTTTCTCCCAAATAATCTGCTCCCTTCTTTCCTCAGAGAAGGGCCTCTCTTGAGGGAGAGCTACTCTTTTCAGAGGCTCCAAACTAGGATCACTGAGGACTTCCTGCTTGAATTCCTCTACTCCTCTTAAATCAGGAAAAGGGGTCTCTAGCGCCTTCTCCTCTACAGAACCACCTGCCTCGGTTGTTTCACTGGCTTTCAGGTCTACAGGTTGCATGGAGGCTTGTTCTGTTGTTTCGGTTTGGGGAGGGTCTGGGGTTGGTTTTGGACCTTCCGGAATCACTGTGGGTTGTACCTCTAGTACTTTTTCTTTTACCCCATCAGCTTTTGCCTGGTCCTGTCTTGAAGTTTCCTCCCTTTCCTTTTGCTTGCGGGTTACCACACATATTTGAGCTTCTGGGCCCATTATATCCTTTCCCACAATGATAGGGGCAAATTGGGTTGGAGGTTCCATCACCCCAACTTCATACAGACCCCTCCATCCCCTCCATTCTATGGATAACCTTGCTACTGGGACTTCAAAGGAGGGACCATTCACTCCCTGAATCTCAATAGACATTCCTGGTACCAAATCTTCAGGTGTCACCAAATCTGCTCGGATCAGAGAAACATCAGCTCCAGAATCCAACATTGCCATAATGGTCTTATCCTTTACATAAACAGGTTCTTTAAACTGATTATTAACCTCTTCCCTGTTGGTGATCACAAATCCACAATTATAAGGTTTTTTTATGCTTGCTAAACCTTGTGGCTTGGTTTGTTCGGGTTTAGGACTACCTAGGTTAGCTGGTGTTACCGCTTGTAACTTGGGGCAGCTACTCCTGATGTGGCCTGTCTGACCACACGAATAGCAGGCACGGTCTCTGGGGTGAGAAGGCTCAAAAGGAGGTTTTTTGAACTCCTTTTTACTTGGGGCTTCCCATTTCCCCCCCTTCTTCTCAGACTCAATTCTGGGGCCTAACCCTTCCCTGTTTTCAATCAGTTTGTCAGCCATTTCTGCAGCTTGGTTTACAGTTTCAGGATCTTTATCCTTAACCTTCAGTTTTATTTCTCTGGGCAACCGAAAATAAAACTGATCCAGAGCCATAAGCTCTAACACCTTTTCCCTGTTGTCTGCTTTTGCTCCATCCACCCATTTTAGTAGCAGGTTTTTTAATTTTGCTGCAAACTCTACCATAGATTTACCAGGTTGAGGTGTTAACCCTCTGAACTTTTTCCTAAAGTGCTCAGGGCCTAACCTGGACCTTTTAAACACCGTTTCTTTGAATTGAGCATAGGAAACAGCGTCCCCTTCTGGCATGCTATTATAAATCTCTGCCAGCTCCCGTTTGGTTAAATTAGGCACAAACTTCATATAATCACCCTCCTGCAATCCCCACTTCTGTGCTGCCCTTTCAAAAGTGGTCAAGAACACTTGTGGGTCTTCTCCTGGGGTGTATGCTGTGAAGTCCTTAGGGGTAACTCTGACAGGCTGCTCCTGTTTCAATTGCATCATCCTTTCCTCGTGTCTGCGTTGTTCCTCTTGGGCTTGCAGTTGCTCTTTCTGGGCTTGCAGTTGCTCTTTCTGGGCTTGCAGTTTCTCCTGGTGCAGCTTTTCCTCATGTCTGCGTTGTTCTTCCTGGGCCTTAAGCTGCTCCTGCCGCACCTTTTCCTCGTGTCTGCGTTGTTCCTCTTGGGCTTTAAGTTGCTCCTGCTGCAGACGAAGCCGCTCCCACTCCAACTGGGTCTCCTCTTCCTTCTGCTTTGCCACTAGCCGCAGTTCCTGTTCACGGAGCTCCCATTCTTTTGTTTGGGGTCCTGCTACACTAGGGCTAGAGGGTGCAGCTCCTTCTCTTGCCGCCTGGGAGATCAGCATAACTTTCAGTTCTTCTGCTGTTTTCTCCTCCCATGGCAAATTGTCCTTTTTACACTGCTCAATCAGGGCAGTTTTGTTCATGGAGAGATACTGGCTCATTTTAATAGCCTCACTGGGTCCCTATTCCGCAGGCCTGAAGTTAAAACATACACTGCTTTTGCCAGCTCTATTAGTAAAAAACCCAATCACTGTTTGGAGTGCTTAATCTCACTGTTCAGGATCGCTCCGCTGCCACCATCTGTCAAGGTTCCGCTACTGCAGGGACCCCTTGATCTGCCTTTGGAAGATCTCTGCCTCTTCTCAAAGCTCCTCCCGTTCAAGGAGATCAAATCCTTTGCCTGTTTCCAGTAGCATGGGAAAGGCTTTAGACGTGGTGAATAAGTCACTCCAACAAACCAGGGTACACAACAACACTTTACTTATTATATTAGGGTATTTACTTAATAGAGTGGTTATAATTCAAAACCAAGTATGGTAAAATCAAACAAACAAATAATACAAGGTTCTCTCTTGGTTCTCTCTTTGCAGTCAGTCTCTCTGCCTCTCCAGGCTCTCTCTGCTGCTAGCTGACCACATCCCACACATATATAGCCTTCCCAGGATTGGAAGGTTATAATCATGTGACTTTGAACAGGAGATATAATTCTTAACTTCTATTGGGTAAACTAAAACTCTCAAACTCCCCCTCCCATCCTGAAGTGTTTGGGCCTTCAGGCTTCCACTAATCTAGGGAAGTGTTTGGGCCTTCAGGCTTCAGCAAACTCAAGCCTGTGTAGGCCTCAATCCCTCACAGTCAGGTAGAGTAATAACGTGTCTTTTTTACTTCCTTGAAAGCATGTATCTGGCAAATACTGAACAAGAAGTGCATGTATATGGGGACATGGAAATGAACGAAAATCACAAGTGCCTCTGTAAGGTTGATCACAGACAGGGATATATTCAAAGCAATAGGGAACTTAAGCAAGTTCAGGTTAAAATTAACTTTTAGGGCTTGGCCCAAAGTCCACTAATATGTGACGAAAGATCTTAATTAGCTCCTGTGGATCTGGAATGTGGGTTGTAATGAGAAATTTGCCCCGGTGTGGTGTTCTAGTTTTTTGCTTAGAAAATCCAACACTTTGATGGAATATAATGCACTCCAAAGGCATCAGTATTCTTCCTGGATCTAGTGATGGCTTAATGAAACAAAGCTCACAAGCAAAGCTTCTGACATTTTCTATTAGCTCACCTCCTGAATCTGGCCAGGCGTTTTGCCTGTAGTTTCTTCCCAGTTATTATAAAGGTAGTTCTTGGCAGTTCTAGTGACATTTCCCATTTTTACCTTTTTCCTCGAATTCAAATTTTATAATCCCCACTGAAAAACTGCAAGACACATATGCTATTATAATCTGGTAATCATCATTGTCATCGCCGTATGAGTGGAACATCTGCCGTGATGTAATTCTTTGCCATTAAATCTTAGGAATAATTTCAATATTTACTTTAAAAGTCAAATGGTTCCAATCCAATATCCTGATTTCCAACAATGGACTGCTGGGTGGGAGGGCTTCTTTCCTCAGTCTTGACCACCTTCAGTGGTGGTTACAAAGGATGGGATGCTGAAATTAGTCACTTCATACCCTAAAGCAGCCTTCCCCAACTTGTTGCCCTCCCGATGTGTTGGACTACAACTCCCAGAACTCCAACACATCGGGAGGGCACCAGCTTGGGGAAGGCTGTTCTAAAGAGATGTTCAGAACTGTGCGAGGAGATTTTGCTGGCCACCAGGTTGGTACTGGTACATTATGCTGGAGCACGCCTTCATCAGAGATGGTTTTGCTGGACAGGGCAGCCATAGTCATGCTCAAATGAGTTACAGCTAACTTAAAAATACATTTGATACAGACAGCCCAAGATATTTTGCTGCCTAAAGTGAAGGATAAGATGGTACATACAGAAGCCAGCTAGACTGGACCAGCAGTTGAATCTTTCTTCAACACTGACAAGGGAACAGCATCCTTCATTGCACTTGCGGGCAGCAGGTGAACTTAGGGGGTACAGGGCAGGCTGAGTTGTCTACACACATCTGTTCTCTCACACCTCGCCACCCTTCCCTGCTCTTCAGCATCTGCCGCCTCAGGCAAGTGCTTCGCTCTGCCTTACGGTAGGGCCTTCGGCCAACCCAAGACATTTTGCTGCCTGAGGCGAAAGACAAGATGGTGCCCTCTCCCCATCCCGTGTACAGACGCTGATAGGACTGGCTGTTGAATCTTACAGTACTTCAACATTGGCAATGGGACAAGGCCCTCCACTGCACCTGAGTGCAGCAAGCTACCTTTGGGGGTGCATGGCAGGCTATGTGGCACAAGCAGCTCTGTCCTCCAATTCCTCACTGACACTCACCTTCCCCCAGAGCCGGCTGTCTGAAGCAGCTGCCTCACACTGCCTAATGGCAGAGCTGGCCCTGATGTCGTTCGTGTTATATTTCCTTATGTTTGTAAGCAACTGCAGCATGCTAATAGAACTGGAATTGTGCGGGACTCATGCAAGAAAGAAAGCTTTACATCAACAGTGAGAGGCAACAGATGCAAAAGAGAAGAGGTATGCATCTAGTCATAGGTACTTGGCAGAATGTTCTACATGTTGACAAGAAACATAATTATTCTGCTTCTTGTCAAAAGATTATTGCTGAGCAGCCGCATGGAATGCTTGGGATTTCTAATCCCACCAATATAGCATGATCCCACCAGTTGGACATCAAATGTGAAATGCTCACGTCATTATAGCCTGTCTCTGTCACCCTATGTGGAAAAATTGGTGATTTGGTTTCTTAAAATCCCTCTGAAACTGTCACAAAACTGTGGAGAATCTGGCTACCAATCCTCCCTCTGACTGTATTATAAATTCACTTCCATTCCTTCACCCTTGAATTCTACTGCCACTATAAACCACCTCCCTCCCACAAAAAACCCACAAAAAACAAAACTCACACACACACACATACACACACGGACACCTAATAAAACCTTCCCCTTAGTACACCACCAAGATTACAGTAGTGGTGTATTAGGCTCTAGGCATGGGATGAACTGACACGGAGAATTACTTAAAATTACTTGTAAACTGCCTTGGAAGGATTTTCATCATGAAAGGCAGGATATAAATTATTGTAATAAATAAATAAATACACACACACACACACACACACACACACACACACAGAGTCTTATTTACTTACAGTGTATGGTAATGTGACTGATACATTCCGACAGTTACTTTACCAGCACGCGCTGGTAACTTCGAGGCTCGACTTCTGCAATGCGCTGTACATAGGGCTACCTTTGTACCTAGTCCGGAAACTTCAACTAGTGCAAAATATGGCCGCCAGACTGGTTACTGGTACACCTAGGGGTGCTCACATCACACCAGTTTTAAAAGCACTCCACTGGCTGCCAATCAGTTTCCGGGCGAAGTATAAAGTGTTGGTTATTACCTTTAAAGCCCTACATGGTTTGGGTCCAGGCTACCTACGGGATCGCCTTCTCCCATACAATCCACCCCGCACACTCAGGTCCTCTGGGAAGAATTTACTTCAGTCAGCCAAAACTAGGCTGACGGGTACTACCCAGAGGACCTTTTCTTCTGCTGCTCCCAGATTATGGAATGGCCTGCCGGAGGAGATTCGTCAGCTCACCAGTCTTTTGGAATTTAAAAAAGCCATAAAGACTGATCTCTTCCGGCAGGCCTATCCGGCGGAATTTTAGGTTGCCTTTAAGATGTTTTTACGATGTTTTAATGATGTTTTAATGATGTTGTTTATGATGTTTTTAATATGTTTTAATATGTTTTAATAGTATGTATTGTGTATTTTATATTTTTGTTGTTCCCCGCCTCGATCTAGACGGAGAGGCGGGTAAGAAATAAAATTTATTATTATTATTATTATTATTATTATTTACATGAAATGTGTACTGTCACTTTTTAAATTTATTCTTTATTTACTGTCCCTTTATCCTGCTTTTCAGACCATTATTGTTTCACACAGTGGTTCACTTCAATACAAGAAGAGAGACAGGCCCTGCCATCAGGCTTACAAACGAAAATGACAACAAGACACATGATGAAAGGGAAGGGAAAAGAAAGAGTAGGGGGATAAGTTTTTCGAGGCCAGAGCAAAGTTGTAAGCTATAAATGGGAATTTAAATGCACTTCAGGCCCCTTTAAGAAAGCTGTTATCCTCAAGTTCACTTCCCTAAGTAAAATTTATATGCAAATTACCTTTTCACCAACTCCACCCCTGTTGTTGTTGTTGTTGTTGTTGTTGTTATTATTATTATTATTATTATTATTATTATTTCTATTATTTATTTCATTTCTATACCGCCCCAATAGCCAAAGCTCTCTGAGCAGTTTACAACAATTATGAAATTTTACAATAAAATACAGTTTTACAATAAAATACAATTTTACAATAGAAATACAATATAAAAAAACAAACAAACAAAAACATCAAAAAATTTGCACTAGACATTTTAAAAACAATTTTAAAACTACTAAAATAGCGAAGGCAAGAATATAAAAAGTAGACTGGATAAAAAAGGTGACATAACCACCACCCTGTGTACTATTTGGAGCTGTTAAATGCCTCAGCATATAGGGCAGTCTTAACCTAGCGCTGAAAGGATAGTAAAGTTGGCGCCAGGTGGGCATCAGTGGGGAGCCTGTTCCACAATTGTGGGGCTACCACAGAAAAGGCCCTTCCCCCTTGTTGCTGCCTTCTGAGCCTCCCTTGGGGGCGGCAGTAGGAGGAAGGCCCCAGATGCTGAGCGTAGTTGCAGTCAGGGATGTTGAAGAGTCCTTGGTCTCGAGTCACGAGTCGAGTCACGAGTCTTTGGACCCGAGTCTCAAGTCCGAGTCCAAGTCCTTGGTCCAAAATGGTGACTCCCGAGTCACTCCCAAAGCTGACTCCACGAGTCCCTATCAATGGGGTTTTTTCCCAACAAAATAAGGCTACTTCAGATGTTTGGCTTAAATAAATTCTAGGCACAAGTGTGCCTTTTTATCTCAAAACTCTGCAACTGATTGACAAGAACAGACCAGGCAGACAAACCCAAAATAACCAGGCAGGCAGAGGAGACAGGGAACCCCAAACAGGCAGGCAGAGGCAGCCAAACCCAAAATGTCTGAAAGGTTGCATTAGGAAAATGATTTTTAAAAATAAACTTGGATTGTTACTGCAACTAGGTCCAGATAGAACCTGCAGGTGGCATCAAGCAGGGATGTTGACAAGTCCTTGATCTTGAGTCCCGAGTTGAGTCTCGAGTCCCATTAAAAATATTGGGACTCGAATGCGACTCGAGTCAGAGGGGGGACTCAGTCCGACTCACGAGTCCAGTCCTGGAGTCCGAGTCCCCATCCCTGGTTGTAGTCAGGCACCGGTTCAGCACATCCACAGCCTCAGCTGCTGAAGATGACAAGGAGAAATAAAGCTGCGTGTCCTCAGCGTACTGATGGCAATGCACTCCAAAACTCCGGACCGACCCCTGAGGAACTTCATACTGGAGACTCCATGGGGCCAAACAATATCTCCCAAGCACCACCTTCTGGAGCCGGCCATCCAAGTAGGAGTGGAACCACTGCAGTGCAGTAGCCCCCACTCTCAACTCAGACAGCCTCCCCAGAAGGATACCATGGTCGATAGTATCAAAAGCTGCTGAGAGATCTAGGAGTATCAACAGGGTCACACTCCCCCTGTCTCTCTCCTGACACAGGTCATCATACAGGGCGACCAAAGCTGTTTCCATGCCAAAACCAGGCCTAAACTCTGACTGAAATGGATCTCAGTTTCATCCAAGAGGGTCTGGAACTGGTTGGCTCAAGGACCTTGCCCAGGAAAGGAACATTTGCTACTGGCCTAAAGTTGTTTAGATCATCTGGGTCCAGAGAGGGTTTCTTCAGGAGTGGCCTCACCACCGCTTCCTTCAAGCACCATAGGACCACTCCATCTCACAAGGAGGCATTGATCACCTCCCCGGCCCAGCCGGCTGTTCCTTTCCTGCTAGATTTTATAAGCCAAGAGGGGCAAGGATCAAGTGTGGATGTGGTTGCACGAACCTGTCCAAGCACCTTGTCAACATCCTTGAGCTGTACCAACTGAAACTCATCCAAGAAAACATGACCAGGCTGTACTCTGGGAACCTCACCTGATTCAACTGCCATAACATTGGAGTCCAAGTCCCAGCGGATGCAAGAGATTTTTTTCCTGAAAGTGCCTAGCGTACATCACTAAGATTCACAAAAGAAGCAGTCCTGGTGCAGTTAATACATGTCATCCTCACCAGGAAGCATGTAGCATAGCAAATAAAAATAATTGAAGGCAGCGTTCCAAAACTGGCCATTCAGTGAAGGGAGGAGAGGGTATGGTTTTCAAAATCACTTTTTTAAATGCACTCTAGGAACACACAGCCAATGAGGACATTTTTAAAAGTGCTTCAAAGTTCTGCTCTATCTCAGACAGATTATAAGAATATACGTAAGAAGAGCCTACGTAGTCCAGCATCCTGTTTCCCACAGAGCTCAACCACATGCCTCATGGGAAGCCTCACAACCAGGATATATGAGTGTAACAGCACCCTCCGGCTCATGTTCCCCATTATCCCAAAACTGACTCCACGAGTCCCTATTAAAATCAATGGGGTTTCCCCCCAACAAAATAAGGCTACTTCAGATGTGTGGCTTAAATAAATTCTAGACACAAGTGTGCCTTTTTATTTCAAAACTCTGCAACTGATTTTGGCAAGAACAGACCAGGCAGACAAACCCAAAATAACCAGGCAGGCAGAGGAGGCAGGGAACCCCAAAGCAGGCAGGCAGAGGCCTTTGTCTTGGACAATTCAACTGCTGAACACTTCAAGAAGAGACCAGGCAGGCAGAGGAGGCTGGGAACCCCAAACAGGCAGGCAGAGGCAGCCAAACCCAAAATGTCTGACCCTAACCCTAACCCCCCCACAACAACACATCAATCAAAATAAATCTCAACACATCGTTGGGGCTGCGCTCCTGGTAGCTGTCCATAGTGGCTGAGCAGCGGCGCGCCTCGCTTCTATGCGCTCTTCACCGGTGATCGCGCTCCTTCTGGCACAGCCAGAAGACTCGTCTCTGATTACTGGAGGTAAGATAATGGTAACCCATTGTGACGACTTGGATATCTCTGATACTGGAGGTAATATATACGGTACCCATTGTGACGACTTGTAACCGCTGATAGCCGTATCCCCCACGAATGTGCCCAATCCCCTTTAAAAAACCCATCTAAGTTGATGGCCATCACATCTTTTGGCAGCAGATTTAACTATGCGCTGTGTGAATAAGTCTTTTTTTTTGTCTGTCCTGAGTCTCTTCCCCCACCCCTGTCCCTGCATTCAGCTTTGTTGGATGATGATTGTGTTCTAGTATTATTCTACTTCATGTATTCAGCTGGCTCCATCAGAATGATAAAGAAGCCACAGGACATGGCCATGTTTTTCTCAGCTCATCAGTGGCAATATCTATTTCACTTACAACAACAATCATAAGTATCGCATCTGTTTAACTAAGGGGCTTTTCAGATATAAGCAAAAAATACCCATATTCAGTCTATATTGTCATACTTGTGGGCCAATCCAGCAACAATAGCATAGGCAATAGGTGAGTTGAAGATCTGCATTGCTGTCAGAAATGATATCACAGACAATGATCAATAACTCATGCAACCACAATTCAAAAATAGCAATTACAATTGCAATGGATATGCTAGCTGGGGAAATAACATTTTCCCAGACACAAAATATAACAGAACCAGCAGTGGGGATATGTGATATCACTCCAACGGAGCTGGAATCCTTTGGGAAGACATCTGGACTCTCCAAAACAAATTGGTCACAACAACTACAGCTTTATTGAATGGAAAACTGAAAACTGAATGAAAAACTGATGTACTCAAGAACACAGGAGATGAAGGAGAGGTTGCAGGACACCTCTTTGGAGGTGATAGTGGCAGTGTGCTGAGTATCTCCAACCTGGATAGGCCCCACCTGGACTGATAACATGTCACAACATCTCCTGTGCCTTCACAAAGGATTCTGGGACATTTTTTTCCTAGGTGTGGGGCCTGGCCAGGTGAGAACAAAGTGCTCATTGAAAACCAAGATGATGACACTGTCTCCCAGCTAGTGGTGCTCTTAATGGTTCATGACTACAGCAAATGCCCAATCCAATGCCCAACCCAGCTGACCTCTGGCGCTGGCCATCTGGGATTTGAGGACTCTTGCTGTGAAAACATAGAGAACCTCTGTTTCAAGAACATTATTGGCCACTAAAACATTATGAGCTGAAATCAATCCTGTGCTGAGACCCAGAGAGTTCTCTTAAAGTGTATTGGAGTGTGTGCGTACGTGTGTGTGTGTTTCTGCTTTTGTTCCTGAGGGATTGCAAACTTTCTGAAATATTACTAAAAAGTTGTTTTGACCGCAGGCCCTTTTGCTACATTCCATCAAAATGCCTTTGCAGCATGGTATATAACACTGAACACAACGATATTTCTTTACAGGAAAACTGAACTTGAGGCTAGTGAAAAGGAAGTACCTGTCTTGACAAGCAGTGGAAGGGGAGAATTTATAGCGTTTATATTTGAAATAAGAACTTTTTATATAATGTATGTACTTCTTCAGAAAATCACCTTCATCCGCAATCATGTGTGCAAAATGCAAGATTTTGGTAGGCAAAAAAAAAGGAAAAAAAGAGCTCTTTTAAAAATAAATAAATAAATAAATACTGTGCTTTGTTCTTCTAGCCTTCTGGCTCATTAATCTGTTATCTCCTGCAGGGCTCATATACCACTGCTGTCAGTGCTACACATCAAATGGAAAAAGTAATGCTGTCATTGCAAACAGCAATCTTCTGAATACACCTAGCAGACTGAACCATGAGGAAGAATGTAAGATACCTAGCATTGGGGGCTGCTGCCTGATAGTGGGCTGACTGCACACAGATCTTCTCTCACTAATGCAGTGTTTCTAAAGCAGTGTTCTCCAACCTTGGGTCCCCAGATGTTTTTGGCCTACAACTCCCAGCATGCCCCAGCCAGCTGGGCATGTAGGCCAAAAACATCTGGGGACCCAAGGTTGGAGAACTCTGTTCTAAATCATCAGTTGGTAGAACGGTTTCCCCATCTGTTAAAAGCAGCATCCCCCCCCCAAAAAAGTATTTTATTGAGAGGCCCTGTAATGGATTTTCTTAAACATTGTGAAACACACACAAAGATCATGCTAATATAAGTGACTTCCCTCCGCATACACCCGATAGTTCTGAAGGGACAAAGTATTCTGAAAATCTACCGTAAGTTGTCCCCCTGCTCCCCCACCCACCACACTGATTAACATCAGCCTTTTAAAAATAAATAAATAAATTTTATTTAGTGATTATAAACTACATACAAAACTATAAAACACAAACATACAACTAAAATAAATTATAAGGTACACCCCCCACCTGCCCAGGGACCAACTAATATACATCCATCCCCTTAATCAATTAAATTCCACATTCCAAAAATATAACATATCCTGGCAAGGCATACTCCCTTTCCCCTTTATTAATACATAATCTAATAATTGATTCCATATATCCATAAAATTATTCTTCTTTAACTGTCCCTTTTTGCATTTGATACTACAAGTTAATTTATCATTTAGGGCTATATCCCAAACTTCCTTATACCAATCAGTTCTTAGAAAAAACATGTTGTACTTTCCATTTCCTCGCTATCATTAACCTAGCTGCAGTTAACAAGTTTACAATTAGTTCCTTCATATTTTGGGCACAAGTAACTTTATCGGTTATTGATAAGAAAGCAAGTTTAGGACAGACCTCTAGATTAATACCAATAATTTCCGATATTTCTGTGAAAACCTCTCGCCAAAATCCCAGAACATTTTTTACAACTCCACCACATATGAGCATATGTACCTATTTCCTGACATCTTCTCCAACAAAGTGCGGAGCAACTGTTATCTATAACATTAGCCTTAATTCATCAGGAAGCTCTCCTTTGCAATCCTTATTTACGGAATGAAGCTGAAGCTCCTTTTAGTGGGAGATGGTTCCGCCTTGGTCCTACCTGTCTCATGTTCTGCTGTCCTTTAATAGCGGCCCAGACTTGTTACCTGAGGTGGCTACCTCACTTCGCCTCATGGCAGGGCCACGCTCACAGTTCCATTTCTGGAACATTGATCATGTTTGGATTCCACACACCCCTCCCTAGTGGCTGAGTTGGCTGGTGGATTAGAGAAGAAACTTCCTAACCTGCATCTTCCAACAGACAAATTTATTTTGCAGTAGGAGAAGAAATCCACAGAGCTGGGAACATGTGGGACTGAGGCCGTTGAGGCTACAGTGGGGGCACTTCAAGTGCTGATTTGGATTAGTTTACAGTGCAGTCCTATATATGCAGCGGAAGCTGCTGGCTCCAATGTCAGCAGGGTAGTGTATCCACTTTGGGTTGTAGTCCAAACCGTTAAGGAGCTATCCATGGTGTGCAACCTAAACATTTGGGGGGGGGGTAGGGGTAGGGTTCAGCACCACGGATAGCTCCTTTAAAGTTCAGAGTAAAACCCAGAGTGGATACACCATCCCACTGACATTGTAGCCACCAGCCTTCACTGCAGTGTTCTCCAACCTTGGGTCCCCAGATGTTTTTAGCCAAAAACATCTGGGGACCCAAGGTTGGAGAACACTGCTCCACTGTATACATGTCTACCCATAAGCAGAGACATTGCTAGGCACTTAAAAGTTTCAGGGCCCAATCTTTCCATTGGCACCAATGGAAATCTTTTTTTTTTAAAGCTTAATTGCCATGCAGGGGGGGGGTTGCAGGGGCACTGTAGCACGTGGAGAGGGGGTCAGCCCTTCCTTCCCCAGCCATAATGCCCCTTGGAAATTACCCCCTGCATGGCAATTACACTGAGAAAAAAAATATCTTTCATGGACATTTAAGGCTTTGGGGAATAGTTCCAGGGCTGTGGAAAATAGATTTGGGGCTGGGGCCCAGGCATAGCAACAGCCCTGCTCATAAGTAATTGTCATTGCATTCAGTGGGGCTTACTCCATGATACGAGGATATAGGATTGCATCCTTAGGACACAATCCTATGCATGTTTAGACAGAAGAAAGTCCTACAACTCCCAGCATTCCCCAGCCAGCCATAGTGGCTGGGGAATGCTGGGAACTGTAGGACTTTTTTCGTCTAAACATGCATAGGATTGTGTCCTTAGCTGTAGTGTCGCTCTGTAAGCTGTATTCGTGTGTATATCTTAATTGTTGTAAAACACACCATGAAAAATGTAGAGTCAAAAGATGATCTATAAATGTTGCAGGTAAATACGTAAATATGCATATTAAATGTTGCTGCTGTTGTTGTCATTCTGTTTTTTTCTCTTGTGCTCATGATTTATATATGATCTGCTTACATGTCCTTTATAAAATATTGGAGTGGTTTCAACAGGAGCTGCCCAGGATCAATTTACAGAACGCCCACTTGATCATAGATGCTCCGACTAGGATGGATGCTCTCCTTTATAGGAAAGTGGAGAAAATAAGGCAATTAGAAAGTGCCATGAACCAAGTCCAAACTACAGAGCATTCCATAGATAGCTTACTGTTCCCAAACTGGGTGAACTTAAACCCCCTTGTAACTGTGCAGGTGTGCGGGTTCCTGGACCTCTTTGCTTAGTTGCTGCAGTGGCTCTTATTCTTTATTCAGGCCATGATCCCGTAACTGAATATCAGTTAATAACCTTTAATAATATTTCAGTCTTGTATCAGCTGCAAGGTAGGACAAAGCTCTTTGTCATACTCCAGCTGGTTCTTTGGAACACCTGCAATAAAAAGAGCTCCCAAGGTAACCGCAACAACCAAGGGGCATATGTTGACATCTGCAGGTTCAAAAAGTGAAGAGGCCAAGGGCTGCCTTCTTATATTCCTATGTGAATATTGCATCAAATACACATTTATATAAGGTTGCAATCCTATACACACTTACCTGGAAGCAAGCCCCATTGATACGTGCGGGGCTTACTTCTCAGAACAGAAGTCATGTGTAGGATTGCACTGAAGAGACTTTTTATGCTGCTTTTCAAAAGAGCAGCATAAAACAAATTGGGTTCTAGTCCCCGCTCAGGCATGAAGCTCCCTGGGTGACTTTGGGCCAGTCACTGACTCTCAGCCTAACCTACCTTACAGGGTTGTTGTGAGGATGAAATGGAGAGGAGGAGGAGGATTATGTAAGCTGCCTTGGGTTCCTTGCAGGAAAAAAGACGGGGTATAAATATAACAAAGAAAGAAAGAAAGAAATATCCAATGCGGGCCATCTGCCAGCAGAATGGAAACTGTTGGCAGAATGGATTCCCCCACCCCACCCCGCGCGCGCAGTGCCCAAAATCTGCTCGGGGGCTTGAGGGACCCTCCGAAGTCCGAAGGAGGTTTGGGTGCATGCAGGAGCTAAAAGGGGGAGGAGAGCAAGCGGAAGCCACGTTGCAGAATTCCACTCACACAATGTTGGATTCAACTCATCACAACCAGTGCTGTGTTGCCCCCTGCCTCCTATTTTCACAAAATGTTTCTCTCCCTGCGAAAGAGGCATTGTTTTTCTGCCTCTTCCACAGGGAGGGGGAGAATTTTGAATAATTTTCTCACTGGGGCATGGGGGGGGGCAGGGTTTCCGTTTACTATTGTAAATGTAGGGGGTGGCTGAGGGGGTCTTCTTTCTAATTTTTAACTTTAAAATCACCCATGCAGCAGTGTCACAGCACCGTGGGACTCTCTTTGCACAAGGGCTTTCAGCCTGGCAGCTCTTCCTGAACTCCCATGAGGCCACCTGATGTCCTGTGCTCTCATAGGAACTCAGGAAGAGCTGCAGGGCTGAATAAGCCTCTCTGTAAAGAGACCCATGCTGATGCACAGGGGTTGTTTTTTTTTAAGTGTGTGTGTGTGTGTGTGTGTGTGTGTGTGTGTGTGTATGTATATATATATATATATAGAGAGAGAGAGAAGACCCCTTGGCTACCTCCTACACTTAAAAATGTAAATGGAACCCCTGCCCCCTCCCCAGTGAGAAAAGTAGTTGAAATTCTCACCAGAGGCAGTATTAGGGGGCAGCCTGCTAGGGCTGGAGCCCCGAATCTTTCATTTGGGGCCCTGAATATTTGCGAGGCCATCTGCCCCACCACACTGCTGTCCAAGAGCACTTGCTGAAATGAAGGAACAGGGGGGGCCCTGATGATCTCTGTTGCATCTGATCCCCCTGGATGAGCTAGCTCTTTGCCCAAATGTGCTTCACTTCCTGCTCTCCCCCCCCTGCCCCGAATTTTTCTGCCTGAGGTTTCCCCCCCCCCCTGAAATCAAATACCCTCCTCTCCCCTGTCCACACACACACACACACACACTTTAGAGGATATGTAAGTTAGCACATGCAAATGTGTACATTTTTTTTGGTCTCGTGGGCCAGAGCTCCAGATCTTTTTGATACCTAGCACCGCTCTGATTCTCACCCTCCTCAGCCTCTTTCACCAGAGTTTTCATTTTGTCCTCATCCCCAACAAATTGCCCAAAAGGGAAGAATCAAAATATTCAGCACAGTATGAAACAACAACTTGCATAATATTGCGTAGTAACACAGCACTCTCAAAAGTAATCAGCCCTTAAATTGGATAACCAAACTACATTTCGAAGCCTGCTTCAAAGCTCCGAGATCCAAATGATGGTGTGCGTTTGCAGACAGCTAGTTTCATGATGTGGTGCACATTTATTAACCTAAATATACCTTTTGCCACATGGTCTTTCCTTGTATGGAAGAGGTGGACAATGGCAAGGCTGAGCGAGCATTGTGTAAATGGCCCCCAAGGCACAAAAAGGCTTTATTATTATGCTCCTACTTCATTTCTGCAATTTGAAATTATTTGAATTAAAGTTCCCCTAACATACAGATTTAATAAGATAGCGCTCATCTGTTAGTAAAATAGCGGTTATTAAAAACATACTTCTTGCAGTTCAAATGGCAGTCAATACTTCTGGGTAAGCAGCTGCTGAGCTGCTCAAAACCTGCTTTTCGCGACCAGCTGGAATTACTGTTATAGAAAGTCATCATATTAATAAGTAGAGAACAACTTGCTGTTTACAAATGTGAAATTTAGACAGGCAACAAGGCTGAATAATCCACAGGATCCGGCCAGACACAAATCTGCCATCACTGACAATCGTGAACAGAGCCCTTTGAGGGAATGATCTGGCCTCAGGGAAGTCCAGAAGTCCCAAATCCGGCTGCTGCTGCTAGTTGGCTCTTGCTCCACAATCTCCTGTGCCTCATCAAAACCTCATTCTCTTGCCTGGGAGAAGCAATTCCACCAGTGGAGAAATAGCTTTCAGTGTACAATATGCTGCTGCTATTATTGTTATTGTTATTAGCTTCCCAGGGACCAGGGGATGGCTTGGAAAACCCCTTCCAAGGTCGGACACAGCACCCCAACCTTGGAAGGGGAAGTCGAAGTTCCACCTCCCACCCCCTGACAGCTAATGCAGAGAGAACCGTGCCAGCTGCCTCTCTGAGGTTGGAAAACGGACCTCAGAGAGGGGGTGGGAAGGGGTTTTTTCAGTAAGTGGGGAGGGGAGGAGACTGGAGAGGCCAGGATACGATTTCTCCTGAGCATCTCCAGCCTCCTGCCCTCCAGCGCCCTCGTGAGATGGGCCAAAAAGCCAGTCTAGTGGGATAAAAGGAGATCAGAGGATAGGGAGGGCAAAGGTCGCCTCCATAGCTTCTCCTGCCCTGCCTGCTTCAGCCCGGCAAGGCATAGGAACCTGGGAAGCCCCTGGGCTTGGGGGCTTCCGAGCAGCAAGGGTGCACTCCAGAGGACTGTGCCTTCAATCTGCTAAGCCAGCCTTCCCCAACCCGGTGCCCTTGAGATATGTTGGACTACAACTCCCACCATCCCCATCCAGCATATCCAATGGGACCAGGTTGGAAAAGGCTATGCTAAGCAGCAACTTGTTCTTCTGGCTGCTTCCCTTCTGTGTAGCACCCTTGAGGAAGGAAGCAAAGGTGTCAAGGCATGTGACTGCCCCTCCTCCAGAAACTGGGACTCTTTTCTACCTCCCTTCCCCGCCCACTGGAACGCCCCCTTTCCCCACTCTCTGAGGTCTATTTTCCAACCTTGGAGAGGCAGCCGGCGTTAGGGACCCCTTTGCGGATGCCATTGGAGGTGCCCGTGGGTGCCATGGCGCCCATGGGTGCCGCGTTGGGGACCCCTGGACTATGCTCTTTGGAAGAAGAGAAAAATTTAAAAGGAATAAAAACGTGTAGCTACCAAACATATCTGGAGTTCTCCAGACCCACGACAAATGGATCACAAAGGAAATATGAAAGGAAGAAGCACACGTTTCTCCATTTTCATGTTTGTGCTATGTCTGAAGCCACCTTCAGACAAAAAGCACATATCAGCTGTTGCTCATCTTCTTGTTAATACACTTAAAGATGTGCAAATATTGTATGCACACACACAAATTCAAATTCAGATCTGGTTAGCATGTACGGTAAGCATTTTACCTGCCCACCCCTGCTTTAGAACCAAGAGAACTGGTATCACCCCCCATCCTCTTGCCACCATCCCATCGTTCTGCATCAGGATAAGCTTGCCATCTGTCAAGGACACAGCAGAAGATGATTAAAGGTCAGAAATAAAAGCTAAGAAAAATTATATAAATGCCACGTATGTGACAAGTTATAATTAACTTCTAACCAAAAAAAAAAAAAAAAAAACAAGCCCGGAGGGGTTTCCCCCCCATTGTAGAGATATATTCCTGAACTCTTGCATTGTCCTTTGAACCTACTAAATCCAGACTCCACACAGGTGTTGGGAACTGAACTGATTTATTTACAAGGCTATATGCATTTCTCTGGCAGGGATCCTAACACAGGCCTGCAGCAGGGTTTCTTCTAGCCAAAGGGAAAGAAGGGGAGTCTGGAACTGGGTTGCCCATAAGGAAACGATGTACAGTGAATTCATTGTGCCAGAATATGACATTGTCCCCATGTGAGATAGCTGCCTGTGGCTGATGCTGGCTCAGCTTGTCTGAACATGGAAAGCTAAGCAGGGTCAGGCCTGGTTATTACTTGGATGGGAAACCCCTCCTCTAGTTTGCTGCATTGAGCAGGGGGTTGGACTCGATGGCCTTGTAGGCCCCTTCCAACTCTATGATCCTATGAACTCCGATATTTTGGGAGTATCAAGGAAGTGTGAACATTGGCAGTACAATGGTCTTGCTCTCAAATTTTTCTTTGAGATCAAAGAACACATGAAACAAACCACTTTTGTTATTTAACTCACTGGGAATGTGAATAATGTAGATCAAATCCTTCTGATTTGCATTGAAGACAGCTTCATTAGATAGATAAAGAGGTATATGACACATGTATACATCAATTAATTGAATTATAGATTTTAAAAAGTCATTGTACAGGCTATCTCAGACTCATAAATCTGTGAACATGATCAGAATAATGTGGAGACTATAAAGTAACTTGATTGGTTTAGCATAAAACCATTAAAAGATTCAGCATCCTGTAATCTGCTTACACAAAGAATTCAAAATATGTCAATGCTTTCAGTGTGTGTGTGTGTGTGTGTGTGTGTGTGTGTGTGTTCATCCATATAAATATGCTCACACACATTAGGAGTCACAAGCGATTAGATATTTCAATTGATTATATTTTATTGTTTATTTATTGAATTTATATACCGCTTTTCATAATAAATCACAAAGAAGTATACACATAAAAAAATACAAGCACTAATAAAACAATACTATTTAAAAAATTGAACCAGATAAAAATACAAACTAGGCAACAAAAATACAATAGACTGTTCAAATAAAACAGAATACTGAATGGTCTCCCCAAGAACACTGAAAGGACCTGAAGGCCTGGGTGAAGAGGTGCATCTTAACTAGCTGGCAAAACTGAACTCCTGAAGACAATTGACACACCTCCAAAGACAGGAGCTCCATAACAAGGTTGCCACAACCAAGAAGGCCTTTACTCAGGTCACCGCTCCCCATTGTTCAAAAGCAGGACCACAAGCAGGGCTCCCTCCAAAGATTTCAAGGCCAGTCTGGTACATACCAGGAGAGGTTTTCCAACAAGTCATTGGGCCCCAAGCCATTTAGGACCTTATAGGTCAATGCCAATACCTTGAAGTAGCTCACAAACAACTAAGCAAAAAAATACAGATCATGGAGGATAAGTTTAATATAGCTCTGACGCTGCACACCACTCAATAAAAAAATGGTGGCATTCTGCACCAGCTGAAACCTCTGAAACATCCTCATGGGTCTCTGTCCTCAAGGGCCCTGCCATCCTCAAGGGCAGCCTCATATAGAGCAACTAAGGCATGGATCGCTGTGGCCAGGTTATCCCAATCCAAGAAAGGTTGTAGCTGGTATCACAGCAGGAGCTGAAAGTTTGCACTCCTAGCCACCATGGCCACTTGGACTTCCAGTGACAAAGCAAGATCCAGGAGTAACCATAAGCTACACACCTGCTCCTTCAGGGGGAATGCAACTCTGTCCAGAATAAGCCACTTCCCCACTTCCTGGACCCAGGATCTGCCCAGCAGCAGAGCCTCCATGTTGTCATGATTTAGTTTCAGTTTACTGGCCTTCATCCAACCCATTATTGCCTTCAGTGTCAACTTGACCCAAATCTCTGAATGACCTCCCCCAGTGGCTACATATAGAAGTTAAACAGCATGTGGGACAAGCTAGAACCCTGCAGCAACATGTACTGCTGTAGACGTCTAAGAAGAACTAATATCATCTGTTATGACACCCCCATTTATGGAATGCCCTCCCTAAGGAGGCTTGCCCTGGCACCTACATTGCTATCTTTTCGGTGCCAAGTGGAGACCTTTCTTTTCTCCCCTGCATTTTAGAGACTTGATTTTTAGATTTGAATGATGGCTGTTCTTATGTATCCTGCGCTGTTTGTTATTTTGTATTGTATTTAGGATGCACTAAATCTCTTTCAGCCTGAGGGCTGAATTCAGCTCTGGAGAATCTGGGGGGGGGGCACATTCCAGTGGTGGGCAGGGCTGAAGGCAAAAGGTGTAGGGTCCAACTTAGCAAACATACCAGCATATTTTAGTTTAAAGTTCCTACTGCCATTAAGTAAGCCTTAGGAGAAGCATTTCAATCTCTTAGAATGGGGGAAAACCTGCAAAAAAGGACAGGGAAAATGAGGCGGGGGAAGAAGCAGGACCACTTGGGGAACCCCCGAGGGCTGGATGGGACACCCGTCGGCCAGATCTAGCCCCTGGGCCTGACATTGGGTCCCCTTATTCTAACCATTTGTATTTTATTTATTCTTTCAACCATTTGCCAATCTGCCCTGATAAAAATGGTTATTGGGCAGACTAAAAATACAATAGGAATGATGGGCTGAAAATGGACATATTATGAATGAGTGTAGGCGTGATTGACAGCAGGGTCCATTTGGCGAGTTCTACACCCTGTTTTCTGGAGGGTATAGCCCCCTCATATTGGAGAAGCAAAGCTTCCAAATGTAATCCACAAGAAAGAACAGAAGGAAAACAATAGTCCAATAAATCCCACATCTCACGAATATCATTATCTAAAAGCCCAAAGTCTCAAGGGCTTCAGGAACTTGATTCATGATTTTTGACCTCGAAATACTTCAGATAGGATTGTAAATGTTTAATGCGAATACCAAGATTACATGCCTGGAACTGGAAGACATTCCTGTTTACACAGCCCCATTTATTTCTGTCTCATTGTTCCAGCATAATTGTTCTAAGGAATGGTGCTGTCAATTACACTGTCTATGGCTGTAATCTCTTGCAAGCAAAGCCTGGATTTTTCTTATCTGTTTGTACAGTGCCTAGTGCACTGGGTTCCTGGACCATGAGCTGTAGCTCCTAGGCAATCCCACAACAAATATAAATTACTCAATCACAAAATATCTTGAAGAGTGTCAATGGGGTTAGAAGCCATTCTTATGAATTTTAACTATCCTAAAGGTGTTCTAATGCATTTCCAACCTTGGGATGTTTCTGTGAAGCATCAACACAAGCATAACGTCCTCCTGTGGTTGTGGAGGGGGCTATCACCCAACATAATCAATAAAGCACACGCTCAGAAAAAAAATATTGCAATCTACAACAAGCAACTTCCGTTGTGACATTCAGCAGTCTGCTCTGTAGCAACGGCTACTTGGACTCAAAGCATGCATAGCCTGTAGATGCAAAGCAAAATGGGCGGATTGCTGCTGGTAGGCATTCATGAGCTAAATGCTGGCAAATGCAAATAAGGACCAGCGCACTGAGAGATGCTGATGCCAGGAGCATCGCTAGGCCCAAATCTATTCACTGGGCCCCTGGGTCTTTCCCCCAGAGTCCTGAGTGTCCATTGCTGCCAAATGCAGCTGAACTCAGCTTAATTGGCATGCAGGGGCAATTTTCAAGGGTGATCACCAGCGGTGGCTGGCAGCTCCAATGGCAGTGGGAGCTATCCATGGTGCTGAACCTAAATTTGGGGGGGGGGAGAGAAGGGTTCAGCACCATGGATAGCTCCTTAAACGGTCTGACTAAAACCCAGAGTGGATACACGGCTCCAGACATTGGAGCCGCCACTGATTGTAGCTGGAGAGGGAATGGTTAACCCTCCCTCCCCTCCCTTCCCCGTATGCTGCAACAGCACCACCACTACACACAGATCCCCTTTGTATGGCAACCAAGCGTGGGGGGGGGGATACGCACTTTCCATTTCCACACTGCAGTTAGTAGAAAACAGAAGTGGGCGCTCCCAAACTTCTCATTGGCGTGCTGGAAGAGGAGTGTGTGTATGGGGGGGGGGGAGTGTGCAAGCCCAAGGCTCATCCAAGTAGCACTAAACTATGATTTACTGTTACATGTGAATGTAGCTAGTTTTTTTCTCCAACAGAGGTGGCCTCCATGTCCATTTTTTTTCCCAGCCATACCCTTTTACAGCACTTTATTTACACATAACACATGGCCTGCCTAGTTTTTAAAAAACAGTGCCAATGCCCTCTTGGACAGTTTAGTGGCTGCCAGTACATTTTTTCATCCTACCAGCTTTAAGGAGGCAACAAAGTGCCTTCCTATCTTCATTGTTATGCCACCTTAAACAAGGGTGGTGGAGGAAGTTGGATTATCAGGCATCAGAACCTGCACATGTACATCTTCTATTGCCCTTGTTAGCTTCCTAGTTAATGTTTTGTGTAAACCATTGATTCTTTACATAAGTCAACCACAGAGCAGGAGAACCTGTTTAGCAGAGGGCAATACAGCTGCTCCTGTATTGTTCAATTGCAGTACTGTTAGTACCTACTTATCCATCCTCTTTCTTACCGTAATTTTTCATGTGATCTCTTCCCTGTTGAATAATATGCAGGGACTTCTTTGATCGGGGAAAGAATAATGTCACAGTATAACTTTCCCAAGGATATATGAACTAGAAAATATTGCTACTCTCACTTGTGTTGCCATCTTACAGGGCAATCCTGTCCCTATATGCAATGCATGCTAACTGGGTGGGGATAGGATTACTACTCAGTCTGTTACACCAGCAGAATACAATGTGTCACCAACATAGATTCACACTGGTATTGCATTACCATTGCTCTGGTGCTATGGAAGGCCAGCCTAATCACTAAGCCAGTGGTACTTTACAAGAAAGGAAATTGATGGAGAGGAGAATGGTGTGGGAAAGGAGCAGAGCTTGGATGGAATCCCATCTTGGTCAGAGTTTTCCCCCTCCCATGATGATGGCATAACATTATGCCAACACAAAGGTGGTATAAGTGAAAAGACTCCCAATAGCATTAATGGAGAACCTTAGCTTAAGGATGGGGAACCTCTAGCCTGCAGGCCTAATCTAGCCCACAGAGTTTCCCCATCCAGCCCGCAGAGGCCTGGGCTCCCTCCATGGGCCTTGCCCACTCCACTTCTCAGCCCACCCCCCAGCCTAGAGGCTACTGGGGCTTGGGGAGGAGGCAGAGAGAGGAATCTCCTTGTTATCTCCAATCTGTCAACCTAGATGACTACATGTCTAGCTGTCTCCCCCTCCCCACATTAGAGAACAGGATTTCTTCAAAAGCCCATGCCACATGCACTGAATGGGACCTGACCACCTAGTGTCACCACTGATCTTGCCACACCTCTCTGGCTATGCTTCCTGACATCCCTGTGGCCAGCTGAACAAGTGAAAGTGTATGTCCTACGTACATACAGCTGTACACACACAAGGGCTTCCACACCATCAAGAAACCTGTGTGATTGGATTTCCAAGTCACACGGAAGCCCCTATAAAGAACAGCTGTGTGCATCTGGGGCCCTTTTCATGAGTTCAACTGCATGCAAGGCATCGAAGGGGTGGTGACCAGAGTGGTGTGCCCACATCAGGGTCTTCTCCCTGATGCCTTTTGTCATTACTACCCTCCAACCTCCATGTATAGCTATGGAGCCTATATTAAAGCAATTCAGATGCATGCCCAAAACGTATCACAAACGATTTGCCAGAAATGGTCCGGGTCTTCAATGCAGTTGCCAACGACTGGTGTGCAGCTTACTTCCGTGTAGCTGGTGATTCACGCATTCCAATTCTGGAGAGGGGATAAAAATCAAGATAATCCTTCATTAAAGAATAGGGGAAATTATACTGGGAGGGACTCGGTGGAATTCCATGCAGTGGAGTTTCAATAGGCGCAGGTATGGATAAAGTAACCGTTCAGTCAGAAATGTGGGATGGGTCCCAGTGGATTCCTCTGAGATAAGAACCACCATCCTTACCATTTAACTTGAAGGACAAACTAGATGTTACTGGGAGTCCTGTGATTGGGATTCCCCATATATATATTTTAATTCTTAAAAAGCAGCCTGGTGTGCATGAAGAGGTGTGTGTGTGATTTGATCAGGGACGTGCGTGCATGTGTGTGTGTGTGTGTGTGTGTGTGTTGGGGACAGGTCTAACCTTTCAGCCCTGCACCACAGCCGCCATCCAAATTGCACACCCAAAGGTGCTATTAAGTGCAGAACACTTAACACTTGCTTGATACTGGGGACTCAGCACTGGAGCAAAGGGTTAATGGAGGGGTGCAAAAACCCTGGTCCGCAGGCCCAATCCTGCCACACCACCTCTTGGGGTTCCTCCAGGGGGCGGGGCTTACGCTTCAGAAGGCATACCCACTGCTATCTCTGATCTGAGATCAAACTTTTTGCAAGTGTGTAGATTTAAATTGCCAAGCTGAAAGCAGCCACTTGTGTACCAGGAATCAGGATTACATCTTATTTAAATAGGAAAATAGTTATGCCCAGCACAGGTTTCCAGAGGCATCTGTTATTTGATTTTGAGAAGAGCCAACTTGGAAGCAGGAAGAGCTTCTTAGTCAGATGCCAAACTGAATAAAATTACATTCTTCTTACCTGAAACATTTCCTATAATTTTGGAATAAATAATAAGAAATATGTATAAAATAAATAAGTCTTATTTTAAGACAGCTTGTACAAATTCTTTTGCTGTTTTATTAAATTCAAATAAGATGGGACAACTGTAAAGAAAATTTGTTTCTCATTAGGTTCCTATCTTCTAACTCATAAACACTTGAATGAATACAAAGCAGCTCCTAATCAGTCATTAAATGAGATTTATTAACACAGCCAAAGGCAAAGTGTGGGAAAAGCAAACCTTGTAAAGTCTACCGTAGTTGAGAAAAGAGTGCAGCTGGCAATGGGGAAATTCAAGTTTCAAATGGAGGTGCCAGTTCACTTAAAAGGATATGAAACTTTTTCAATGGTTTGGTGTCCAACTTTCTTTCTTGAGTTCTAGTAAGATGACTGGAGGCACAGTTTGGCTTGTTTTGTAACTCAGAGTACATTGTTTTGTAGAGCATTCTACTGTTCAGTATCAAAAAACAATAGTATAAATTTTAAGAAAAATCAGTAAGGAATGTTGAATAGGAATGCTTATTTTAGTATGGTCTCAACCCTAAAAGTTCTTAATTATCGGTTAAGCTTAAATGGACTCTATGATGTCATTAAAACTCATAGTGCCATCCTAGACATGTCTACTCAGAAGTAAGCCCCACTGAGTTCAATAGGACTTACTCCCAGGTAAGCATGTTTGAGGGCATGTGGAGGGACTGTGGGGGCTGCTGGGGAAATCACCCCTCCCTATTCTGCTAATGAAAGCCATTTTGTCAGCAGGATGAGCTAACTGGATTCCACCCGATTTCAACATTATTTGAACATTATTTGTTTAAAATAAATGCCTCTTCCCTGCCTACATTTATATAACCTACCTGTGTACAGGATCGCAGCCCATATATCAGGACCTCTTACAGCTATCTCCTATTGCAAAATGTTTTGCACCTTGGCTTCTTGCCAGGTAAGGCAGGCTAGACTATTTTAAATAATGTATTTGATTACTATGTTTATGCAGGCCACCCAATAACATACGTTCCCCAGCTGTCTCACAAGAACAAAGGAAGAAAGAATAAAATACAATATTAAATGAAAAGAACAAAACAAATAAGCAGTAGCCAAAAAGCTCTTTAACCTGCAGTGAAAGAGACAAACAGTTTAACAGCACAAATATACAATAAATTACATATCAGGCATTAAAGGCATCACAGAGCCTACCTGAGCTTCTAGGTACGGTATAATGCTAGATTGATAAACACCCCCAGACTGCAAACCTGATACTTGCCAGGCTAGGCATCTACAGAGGTTTGGACTACAACTCCCAACAGCTCCAGTCAGAATGGCCAATGGTCAGGGAGCACAGGAGTTGTAGGCCAAAGCATCTGGAGGTTGCCAGGTTGCTTGCCCCTGCTTTAAGGGGAGTGTAACCTATTCCAGAATGGTTGAACACCACTCACCTGGGTTGGCAGAGGTATTCTCTCAAGGTGGCTGCCTCCAGCAATGACTCATCTTTGGGCAAACTGTTCTGGGACAAACAAAATATGGGGTTCCAGCCCCCCACCACACCCCCATCAAGGCCTTATCTGGCCTTGCTTGGTGTTTTGCCACAGGTTCCCCAAGAGGGATTGGCAAAGGTTCTTTAAGGAATTTTCATGCCACAAATACTCTTCTGGGAGGTCAAAGCCAAACATTTTTATTGTAAAGCTGAGCATGAGATACCACAATGCTATCACCCTTCCCCCAAGTTCCCTGGTGGAAGTCCCACCCCTTAGTAACACAGTCACTGTGCTCTTTCTAGCCAACCAAAATGCAAGATCCAGCAGTTCTCCACCTGGGTGTCAGCTTCCAGCGCTGGGCTTCATCAGGGCTCTTCAAACAGCTTCTTCTTCTGCTCCTTTTTGCTCCTTCCAACTTCAGCACACCACCAGGAACTGCACAACACCCATCCACCACTACTCACACCACCACACCCACTCACACAACCCACCACATTATATATCACGAGAGCAGGCAGCTAGGTGAGCAGCAGATCTTGCACTTGAATGGTTACAGCTGCTGTGCTTCTTTTTTTGCAGTATCATTCTGTTGGCCAGCAGCCAACTCACAGGCTAGCAATTAAAGCAACATCGTGCCTTGCTACTGCAGAGCAAGATACAAAGTATACAGCATACAGAGCATTGAGGCAGCACTGCTGTGCAACACACTACACTCCTCGCCATCTTCCGCCATTCCGTGACTCCCATTACACTTGGCCAGATGCGGCCTGCAGGCCTTACATGGCACTAGCCCCGCTTTATAGTAAGGCATGTGTACTAAGGAGGATTCATGGCAATGATTATGTTTTTAAGTAGGCTGAGGAACATTTCATCTTTTGTGATGTTTTCTTTTCACTAGTTACTTCCTGGCGCAAATGTCAGTACAGATAAAACAAATGTTTCTAGTGAAACCAGAGAACGAAGCCTTTTTGGAGGCCCCCTTCCACCTCTCCCCACACACAAGGAAACGAAGAAGACAAACTTGGTTTTCTTGCTCCTTTCAGGCCTCCAGTTAGAGTTTTAAAACACAGAAGAGACGTAACAATGGAAGAACTATTTAAAAATACATACACAAGGCACAGTTTCATCAGCCGCCCGCTGCTTCCTTCTGGGGAAGGCCTTTGTAATCTGAGAACGGAAGAGGGAGCGTCAAGATAGAAACACTCTAAATAAAAGATTACTAATCAAACACCTGAGACAAGTGGAAATGTACATACGCCTTGTGTAGGTTCAAGCAGAGAAAGGAACATTAGGAAAGGCCCATTTCAGGTTACAAGCATGTTTCCTATTTGCAGTGTTTCCCCTCCCTGTTTGCAAACTTCCTTTACAAAAAGCTGCTTTCCTGTATAGTTATATAATTGTTGCCAATTGGACAGCAAAGTCAATTTGATTCAAGAATCCCAACTGTGTGCAGATTTGCTGCCACATTCATTAGAAATACTGATTAAGTGCCAATTCTTGCATTTTGTTTTGTTTTACTGGTAAGCAGACACAGAAACCTATTCCTGTATGCCCTGAAAAGAAGAGGGGGGACACAAACACCAGGCAAACAGATCTCATCTGCACTCAAATCCATGTTCTCTAGAATTCATTTTAGTCTGTGAATCTGACCTCAGGAGAGAACTGTGTACTGTGGCTTTTCATGTTACTTGTTCTTGTATTTTAATGCTATTCTGTGAACTTCCTCAAAAATTGTCAGATTGAAGGGCATTATATAAATCTTTTAAATAAACAAATAAAATCATGTGATTTTTGTTCTAGTTATGCAGATGTAAGAGTAACTTCGGGCTTTTCTACACCAGGCATTCATCATGCACTCATCATTCCCTACTCATGGGTGTTTACGGGTTCTTTAGACGACGTCGTGACCCTCCAGTTTCGCTTCTGTGTCTAACCAGCACTTTCAGTGAAATGTTTTAGAGCAGGGTGACTGTGGCATTTAATTGTGAAGGTGAAAAAAAACCAGTTTCCTCTTGTGTATTTGTGCTATTCCACTATACCACAGTGCCACCTACAGCTTATGTAGCAGGAAAGGAAACGCTTCTCGTGTAGTGCTAGAATCTCGATTCTGTGATGAAACCGAAAGTACCGGTAAATAAATAATTCTGTGAAAGTAAAGCAGATTAACAACCAATTAACAGCCTTGTGAAGAAAAGCTCTTCTGCTGCTGCATGCCCTTAAAAAGGTACGGTAGTTCATGATTCTTCCCTGTGTGTTTCTTTGAAATCATGATGTATCTATCTTTCATTTGGCCGTGAACCCAGGAGCATTCACTTAACAAGAAGTGTATCCTCAAGTGAATCTGAGCATCCATGATGGCACTAGCCATACAATACAATGCAGGTTGTGCTGCCTTCCTCTCAAACAGAGGGGTGAGGCTCTTAAAGTGCAGCATTTGTGATACGGGCGGCATGCATTCCCCCCTCCCATCAGTATCTCCTTCACCATTTTTCACCTGGTGGGGTTAACAGTGCTGGCCCAAGATGTTTTATTGCTTGAAGTAGAGCAAACCACCCATGTTTGGGCGAGACATCAATTCCTGCCTTCATCTAGCCCCCTAAATCCCACCACCTGAAACAGCCTCCATCAACATGCTGCATGATAGGAGCGGCCCTTGGTGTTAATTCCGGTTTCAGTACACTTGCAAGAGAAAAGAAGCTTGGGAGAAGCAGTATCACATGAAAGTTCAGGCAAGCAGGTGGGGTGTTTCATTACCTCCCTCCTGTCCTTCTATGCCATGTTTTAATTACCTACCACCCCTCTCCCTGCATTATAGGAAATTGGTATGACCCCCATTCCAATACATGGGGCATGTCGCCACAGTGCATATTGGCCTTAAGCCTGGTCACATTACTACTTTGCTCATGGTGGCTTTTCCTGAGCATCTGACTCCTTTGTCATAAGTAGAGGCCTGTAATTTTTTATGCCACTACAAACCACTTCAATGTGGGTAGTCTATTGTCCCACAAAACTAGCCTCTTGAACAAGGCTCTTTGTGTTGTTTGACAAGAGGTCTTGCTGATTTCTTGCACAGTTAACATTGCATACAAGTGATCTACTCACAACATGAGCAGTGTTGAAATGGGTGAAGGCAACTCACACAATATCACAGTTCAATATCAGTGAGAAGCAAAGTCTGTCTTTCCAATGCCTCCTGTCCCTATGTCTCAGTCAGCTGTAGGATATTCTTTTGGGGATTGTCCCCTTACAATATGGTGGCTGCTTACACATTTCCAAAAAAGGGGAAATGCATCACCAAACCAAAGAAGAAAAGAGGATACTAATTTGCATATGCAAATCCATATGTTTACGTGTAAATTTAGAAATAATAACTATAATTTAAACATAAATACGTCTTACCGTAGTGGAGAAGACTGACAAGGTGACTTGTGTGACCGACTGCTAACTCTGTTGTTGTCCAGGCACTAACTGTTGATGGGCAACTTCAAGGCCCCTGTTTGCTGTCCTTATGGTTCTTTGACTTTAAACCAGACTTGGACTGGACACCTCTTCAAATAGAGGACACCTGCAAATAGAGGCCTGTCCTCTCACAGCTCTTCAAATACAGGACTATTCTCTGAAATGTAGGAGACTTGGCCACCCTACTTTACAGTAGGGGTGGGCAATTTGTGGCCCTCCAAATGTTTTGGCCTACAACTCCCATCATCCCTAGCTATGCTGGCTAGGGCTGATGGAAATTGTAGGCCAAAACATGTAGAGGGACACAAAATGCTAGCCCATGCTTTACAGTATAGGCTAATTAGCTACAGAACTACAATTTAATATCGACTGTAATCCTGAATACTTTATGTTGATAATAGCAAGAAGCTTACAAATCGACTTTGACATCGGGGTGAAATATGGGTGGACCCAACTTCCTAGGTATTTTAAAGGGTAGGCTCAGCAGTACCTATTCTTTGGGATCTCAGTATTTAACCTTTTGCTTGTGTTAGGTTAAGAGAAAACAATAGATATATTTAGAATATTATATTTCACTAATGCATTCCATCTGTAAATTGGTAAATGTGTCTAGCCTATCTTCTAAAGACAGGCTAGAATAATTTGCCAATTTTTCTAACGCTTAATTCCTTGATAAGATATGCATAATATGTTATGTGAATTCATGTGTAATCCACACATGAGATCATGTGCTTGAGTTATTGACTCTGTGCGTATTTCTAGTTCCTGTTCTGTGCTTGTAGAACTTTGTACTAGTCTGAATTATGGAAGATAGATAGCAGTGGCTACCTACCATCTGTGGTAGTCTACCTTCTTCATGCATTAGAATGCCACTCCTATTTGACATGACATTCCAAGAGAACTGTTATCACTGGTTGCCAATCTTGGCCTCTTTCAAAGAGCATTCTTGCTATTCTGCCCATTGAATCTGCAAAGCTCCCTTTGTGACACAAAGGAAATTTCTGTAGACAGTCCTGGTGTGCAAGAGAACTGTACATAGACGATCTCTTCATCTGCACAGCCTTTGCTGACTTCCCAGCCTATGACTCATTCGAGGGCGTCTGACATCTTGTATCGTTCATATTCATTCTGTCTAGGTTGCTCAGAAATGCAAACCATGAATGTCCTTATCATCCCATGGCTCTCGACTAATAACTAAACATACCACAGATTATGCTGCTGAGACAATCAAGCTCTTTTCTTTTGTATATACCCTCATGTACTCAATCTTTAAAGGGAAACCCCATGAAAGGCATTCTTCTCTCTTGGCCATGTGATCATTGCACAGATATTGCTGGTTTATGGATAATAAGGCAGCAGTAGGGCATAGTGTTGTTCTATTATCTTTGAGGCTCTAACCTCAAGTGTTTGTGTCAGAAGCCCATGGTAGATTCTGAACCTGGGACCTCAGAAAGGTCTACAAGGGATTTATTTCAAGTTCTGAACCAGAGAGGGGGTGTTTGGATGACTTGACAGGGGTGGTGCAAGGTACCAAAAGGATCCAGGGCTCAGGCCCAGAGGACAAAAAAATTGTACAAATTTGCATATACAACTATATGTGCATCATTCGAAATAATTACTATAATTTACATTTTATAGAAGGCAAGCTAATCTCTTGCTTGCTTTCGGAACAGAACTATGCAATGTCCCAAACTGTGTTTGGTTAAAACTTACCCTCCATGTGCCCACACTTTTCCTTGGGCTTTCAGGCCCAAATCCAGATGGGGAGGATGGGGTGCCTGGGACCAGCAAAGGGCTGTATAGCACCTTAAACATTTACCAATTAATTGCAAACTGAACAATGGCACACTGGCAAGGAAGATTATGGCAATGTATTTTGGACTATAATAACCCATGCTCTTAGGCTGCAAACTTACACAATTACTATGCAGTAAAAGATCCAGGGCCCATGCCTAAGTGAGCTATCCAATAACACTGCCCATGGATGGCAGGCTGGTGGGCTGATGGCCTCCCAGAGACTCGGGGCTCCAGATGAAAGATTTGGAGCTCTAGAACTGCCTCTGCTTGACCACCTCTCAAGCATTCCAAAACTGTGTGAGTGTGGGGCTGCAGGAGCTACCCTTGCTAACTGACACACTTGGCAGCCATGTCCTCCCTCTGTCCACGTGTGGCAAGCATGAGAAAGGCCCTGCACACATGCAGACATATGCCATCGATCTTTTCCATGCAAAGGGAGATTCTGATTGATTGGAACTCCCCTATGTTCACACCAAGTTCTCTACAAAAGAGGGAAATATCAAACAATCTGATTCATCCATAGCAGGTACTCACAAGACAAGGCAACAAAGCAAGCCTGTGGATGTACTATGGAAAGCTCCAAATGAGCAATTTGATCCAACAACTCTGCTGGTCTATGACCGTAATAAACTAGTTCACTGTTCACTGATCTAACAAAGGCTGGAGGTGGAATGAAGATTGAAGAGTCCCTCCATCCAGTATACCCTTCCCAAGTTCCATACCACATTGTCATTTGCAGCTTTGCATGCCAAATATAACTTGCCTGCTTCAGCTGAATGGCAATACTTGCAGTTGCAACATTTGTTAGAATCTAGGTTTCGTCCTGCCACTTTTACAGCTTCAGAGTCTGCTCTGCTATTGGAAGCATTGATTGAGGCTGAGCAGTTATATTGACCTTGCGATTCATGTTTATAAATACTTATTATCAGTGAATAAGTATGAGTTGTCTTAAAGACGAATGGAATAGGGAATTAGATGGTCCTATTTTGCCTAATCAATAGAACATTGTTTTTGCGTCTGTGCCAGAAGGGTCTATGGATCTTAGGTTACGTCTTATTCAGCAAAAAACTTTTGTTTTCTGTTTATTGGACACCACAATGTCTTTTTAATAAGGGTTTGTCTAAGTCAGCTATCTGTTGGAGGTGTAATACTGTGAATGCTTCGTTTACCCATATGTTTTAGCAATGGTTGCAGTGGTTGCATCTTTTTGGGTAGAGGTCATAGTATGGATAAACTTAGCATTAATGATCTTTAATATTTACTGATGCACACGTTCTTTTAAATTATTTACCTGCTGTATGGAATTTATCACAAGGATAATGCAAGTGGATTTTTCACACACTCTTGACAGGTAAAAGACTGATATTACAACACTGGAAAGATAAATGCCCACCTCCTATAAAACAATGGATTGAGGACCGAACAATGCTTTCAATATTTGAATGGGTGGTTTAGACACTGTAATGAGAGTTGCGGAAGATGGCGAGGAGTGCAGTGTTGCACAACAGTCCTGCCTCGATGCTCTATATTATGCTCTGTATTACACTATAACTCTGTTTTATGCTCTGTAATAGCAAGGCATGACCTTGCTATAATTGCTAGCATGTGAGTTGGCTGCTAGCCAGGAGTTGTCAGCCGACAGGCTGATGCAATCTCCAGTAACGTGTGACCTGGCTGCTGGCCAGAAGAATGACACTGTACAACAGCACAGGTGTTATCATTTAAGCACAAGGTCTGCAGCCCATGGAGTTTGGTGCTAGAATTGTATATAAGACTAGCAAATGCAGACTGAAGGGTGGTGGTTGCTAGTGGTGATTGGTTGGTTGGTTGGGTGTGTGTGTGTATAGTGGTGGAGTGCTGAAGAATCGGGAGGAGCAAGGAGAGCAGAGGAAGCTGTTCAGAGAGCCCTGCTGAAGCCCCAATGCTGAAAGCTGATACCCAGGCGGAGAGCTGCTGGAACTAGCATTTGGGTTGGTTGGAAATAATACAGTGACTGTGTAGCTAAGGGGTGGGATTTCCACCAGGGAACTTGGAGGAAGGCATAGCATTGTTGTATTTCATGCTCAGCTTTGCAATAAAGATGTTTGGCTTTAACTTCCTGGAGGAGTATTTATTATGGTCTGAAAATCCTTCAAATTTGCCAATCCCTTTTGAGGAACCTGTGGCAAAACACACGCCACCTGCGGATGGATAAATATTTTCTGTAAGTGCCAAGTCAAAACATTTCTATTTGCCTAGACATTTTAAATCATTTCTATTGGCTCAGTTCTGTGCGGTAGTTTTTATGGTCCTGTTGCCTCTTAGTTATATTGTTGTACATAGGCTTGAGTCCTGACCCAAACTCTCCAGGTTAGAGCTTCAAAGATAGCAGAACAATGTTGGTCTGAGGATAGTAAATAAAATTGGTCTGAGGAAAGGGGCAGTGCTTGTTGCTATGATAGCTCCCAGAGGAGGCTGGTGCCTCCTGTTTTGGTGGGCCTCCTAATCCATTGCAAGTTGTATTTGGAACTTTATAGGAGCTATCCATGGTGCTGAATTCCACCCCCCAAAATAGGTTTGCCACCATAGAGCACCATGGATAAGCCCTATAAAGCACCAAATAAAAGCTGCAATGGATTTGGAGCCCCACTGAAATTGTAGTCACTAGTCTCCACTGATAGCTCCACCCCAACAGTTTGCTTTGATAAGTCTATCTATCATACTTCTGTACTTTTTCTGTTGTGGTTGTCATCAAAAAGCAGGGGAACTGCTCAGAAAGCTAGATTAAATATACATACATAAAGAGAGGAGGGGGGAGGGAGAGAGAGTGTTACATCATGATTGGGTCTGTAACCTTCTCAACTTGGCTGGGAATCTACTGGAAAACAGCTGTGATGCTTTCCAGTTGAGAAATGATATGAAAGGCGAACTCCTGGCCTTGATGTCTAGCTTTTTATTAGTATTGCTACAGCAAACGTCAGAGGCACTTTTTGTCCCTATGAGTCAAGAGTTGTTGCTTTGACTGTGAAATGTTGATTTATTAGTCATCTACAGGGTTACCTTGGGGTGAGCCAAACCTCATTAGGGCTCACATTGCAGTGGTCCATGGCCCTAAAGGTTTACTACATCCCAATTATCAGATTAGTTACCAGATTTCTATAGGTTATGCCTAACTCCATAAAAGAAAATAACAACATTCTCTTTAGTATTAATGGTCCCATACTCCACCCTATGAGACAAAGGTCTTGTCTACATGAGGGTTCAGATCTGAGGCTTATTAGGGGATGGATGAATCTGCTAGTGTTAGTTTTTCTCATTTTTCCAATCTTAGGTTCGGTTTATCCCAGATTTTGAAAATTTTTCTAATCTCAATTTTGGTTGATCTTGAATATTTAGGATATATATATATATATATATATATTTACAATGCATGAAAATTTGTACACATTTTTGTGTGCATTTTTCCAAATACATGCATTTTCATATGCACATTTCTGCAAGCAATTTTCCTAATATAATGTATTTTTAATGTTATTTTCACCAATATATGCATTTTTCTGTGCACTTTTCTCTAATATATGCATGTTTGTATGCATTTTTTGATTGAACAATTCCATTGCAATATTTGGAGAAGTGTGAATTTTTAACGATAACTGAGTTTCAGTTCATGTATTGCACGGGTGTAGAACTTGCAAGGGTGTTTGGCCTCCAGGCCAAATCCAGCTCACCTGGGGTCCCAATCTGGTTCTCTGGGCTTCCCCAGATGGACGCCCCCCTTTCCCCTGGTTTCACCACCTTTCCCCTGACTGACCAATCATTTTGTGGTTTCTTAGCTTTTGTGTGTGTGTTTTTCCCCCATTCTAAAATGTTGAAATGCCTCTCCTAAGGCTTAGTTAGTAGCAGCAAGACTTTTAAGCTAAAATATGCTGGTATTTGGGGTATTTTGGCCATGTCCCTTTTGCCTTCCATCCTACCCACAGATGGAACGTGGCCCATGAAAGCTTCTCTGAAAATGAATTTGGCCCTCAGGTTGAAAGGGCTTCCAATACCCCTGGCATATTGCGTTGAAAGTACAAAATTAGTTACATTCACATTAAAATGTAAACCAAATGAATTACCCCGGTATCTGTAGGCTTATTCTATTGTGACTGTGAGAAGCCATTGCCATACAATCCCCAGGTGTCCCTGGTTGCCCAGCAACAATAGCCAGACACAGTTTGAGCTGGTTAAACAGAAGGAAAGGAAATCTGGGCAGGGGCCCTTTAAATGGCTCAAGGACTCCGAGGGGGAGGCGGGGCAGAAGCACAGGAGAAAAGCCTGAATGCTGGAAGTTCAGGGCAGAGAAGAAAACTACAGAGGTGGAACAGAGAAGCTCAGGAGGTGGCTGGAAAGAGCAACAGGAAAGGAATAAAGAACAGAAGAGGGGAGCAGAAAGGGGGGGGAGCAGCTGGCTCCTTAGAAGGCCAAAGAGCTGAAGCTGAGGAATGGCTGGCAGGGAAGATAGCAGGGATGAGTCCTTTTAGGGCAGTCTGGAGCACACAAGAACAAGTGGGCAAGTAAAGACTTTCTCTCTTCCAACTGCAAGCCCAGTAACTGATCATCCTGACTCTATAGCTACTTATCTATGGCTAGCACCACTATGTAGGCATTCTGTCTGATCCTGCAGTGACTTACCTTTATTGCGCTATGGGCATTCAACCTAGTCCGGTGGCTATTTACCTGCATAGTGAACCTTCATCCTGATCCTGTCAACACTTACTTGTATTGCACTATAGGCATCCAACCTGATCCTGCAGATACTAACCTCACCCTGTGAGCATTTATTTTGATCCAGCAGATACTTACCTGTATCACCCCGTGAACATCCATCCTGGTCCTGCATTACTTGCCGCAATGCCTCATGCCATACATTTCATCCTGGTCCTGCAGTCACTTAGTTACCAATATTGCGCCAGTGACTTTTTGCCTTACCCTGCAGCTACTTACTATAATTCCCAAGAAGGGAGTCCGATCCTGTAGCTACTGAATGATCCTATGGTGAAACAAGGTGCGCACTTGCCGGAAGGTGCACACTTTGTGACTGCCATCTACAGTGTTATTATGCTGAAAACTGAGCTGGTTGGCACATGGGCAAATTTCCCTACTTCAGTTTACTGTATCTCTTGTGTATAGATTAGTGTCTCCAGAAAGTGCACAAGGGTTAAGAGCATTTATATATTTTAATTAATTAATTTTTTAAATTCTATACTGCTTTTTCATCAAAGGCAATCCCAGGATAATAAAATTATAAAATATAACTATACAAATTAAATAGAGGCATAAAAACCATAAAGCCAGCAAATAAAAAAGTCAACCTAAAATAAATTCAGACTGTATTTTGGAATTTCAGAATTCTCCATAAAATGCTTGAGCAAGCAGGAATATTTTAATTTGGTGCTCAAAAGAGGGCTAATTCCAAAGCAGGGGCACCACCACAGAGTAGGTCCTGCCTTTCGTAGATGAACAGCACAGTCCTCCCTGTGATGGTGCACAGAGAAGGACCTCCTCTGAAGATCTCAATTTGGTGAACTATGAGGTTGAAGTTCGTGATTCAAATCTTAGCTCTGACAGGAACTAATGGGGTAGTCCCAGGGAAGACAGCTTCCATCTTGAATCAGCAATATATAAAGATATTCAGAGTTCTGAACTGATTGCACTAGCCCTCTGTAATTAGTAAACTAGCATACGTGTTGTTATCATGACTGAGATACTGTATAGCACTTCTTATCAGATGCGCTATATAAATGTAGAGGTTTTTTTAATCTTTAATTTTAGTGAGCTTGCTTGGTGGTACTTCAGTCTGCTGATATCCAGTGAAACAATGGATGAGAGAGAGGACGAGTCAGAGAAGCACGGGGCAGGGAGGGTACTGGGGAAAAGTTGGGTGGGAAAGTAGGGTTGCTTTCTTTCTCATTGTTGGGAGAAGCAGGGGGAAACGCTGAGAAATGTGAGGAAGAGAAAATGAGAGGCTGTTTTTGTTTTGTAGTTGTAATTGCAATTGTGATTGTGGTGGTTTCCATGCTGATCAGTGCACTGCTAGCTCAAACAACTAGCAGCAATCAGCATGAATGATCAAAGATCACCACAGGGCAATAATTACAGTGGGAACACATCAGGCTAGTAGGTCCCTCTTCCTGAAGGTACTACTCGCCACCAGTTCTGCTTTGGCACTATGATCACTACTCTAGTTGGCTGGGAGTCTGCCATCTGGAAGCATTCATAGATTTCATAGATCACAGAGTTGGAAGGAGCCTACAAGGCTATCGAGTCCAACCCCCTGCTCAATGCAGGAAGCTAGAGGAGGGGTCTCCCATCCAAGTAATAACCAGGCCTGACCCTGCTTAGCTTTCCACGCTCAGACAAGCTGAGCCAGCGTAAGCCACAGGCCTGTATACTGGGATAAAGTTGGTTCTAGGGCAGACGTCCACAACCCAGCACTCTCCAGATGGGTTGGACTATAGCTCCCATCATCCCCAACCAGCATGGGGTGATTTGAGTTGTGATCCACACAATTTGGAAGGTACAGGGTTAGGGAAGGCTGTTCTAAGGTCTCTCTCTATACACCATTTAGATCCCATTCAAAAATTCGCTTCAAAAATGCATTCTATTTTTTATTTTCAAGACAATGACAACAGACAGAAGCTAATGGGGAAAATAAATAAGGTCCGAAGCTCATCACTCTTGTTTCTCATTTCATTTCATCAGATGATCTTGTGGCTATCTACGATGTTTGCCATTTGATTCTCATTTGCAATTCAAATTATTCTAAATGCTAAAAAGATGCTTTGAATTTTTGTATTATTGGCATCCTCGTTTGATTACACCTTCTTGTCTCCTCTAGCATTATGTTTTCGTTAACAAATGAGAGGGCCATTCTGACTCTCCAGCCTCTCTACCTACATGAAATTGTTTTAGTTGTGGACAATGAATATCTTTACCAGGAGACATCAAATCCCAGCTTCTTCAGATGCCAGCGTATGAAACAGCTCTCCAAAATGTTTTAACTTTCATCATCTTCAGCTATTACACACCCCAGAGCTTTGTCTGGTTCTGAGCGGGGAGCTGCAAATTTTATCTCTGTCATTCTTCCTCCCTGTCTGTTCTCACAAAGAGCAAAGTTTAATGGATAGCATATGCTGTTAGCAGAACCTTTGTTCCCTCCCCAGACACACCACTGCCAAGTCTCACCAAGCTTCAGTGTGTCACCCATTATTTTTTTGGCTTGAATTTCCTACAGCAGGAATCTGTCTTATATGAAGCCCAGAATCTTTAAAATGTATTTACATGGAAAATTTTGAACTGTCACTCAAAGGGTGGATATACCCCCCCCCCCAAGCCCTGCTCTTTTCAGTGACCGAAACTTGGCAGGTTTGCCAACAGTCTGATAAGGAGAGTTGAGAGAATAAGAAGTCTCCTCCCCGTCTCAATAGCAAAACCTTAAGCAATAATCTTGCAAAGCAACATTTGAAGTTAAATTAATGATTAAACTGTGCAGTCCTCTGGCTTTTGAACAAAATTTCATCAGTAAAGATATTAAAATTATGCTTTTGTTGCTGTTGCTTGGGGCATGAAAGAGGTGTCTGGTTTATGGTCTCATTGGGATGGACGGATCTGTCTATCTTGGTCTTGCTGAGATTATTGGTTTCTTGAGGTCGTTCATTCCATCCTGTTTCTGCATGAGTTTGCAATTTTTAAAATAAAAATCAGTATGGAAATTCCCCCTTTTGGGGGGTCTGTTTTTCTTAATGTATGCATTTTTGTACACATTTTAAAATGTAGTCATTTCCCCCAAGTAGTTTACAATACTAAAAGGTAGTATTCTGCACACTTCCCCCTAATATGCATGGGATGGGAGAGACAGCAGTTTTTGAGGTTGCCTAAATTCTCTGAAAATCACTTCGAAGCTCATTTCAGTCAGATCACTCCCATTTTTGTTTTCATTCTGTTTTTCGGCTCGTTCAGATAGAGAAACTACACATATCTATGTGCTTTGCCCCACTTTCCTCCCATTGACTAAAGTGTGAATATACTGTACATACTTATTGAAAAATGTGCATGTTTAAAAAATACACTTTTTCTGAATGCGATTACAAATTCAGGCACTTGCAAACATTTCTTGAAAAAAAGCACCCCTCTCATTTTTGCATGCAAGAATGGGAATGGGTCATGTTGCATAATTTGCAAACAAAAACAAAATGGTCATAAATCATTACAGAAGTATAGTCATGGAATTTCCAAGGTGAAGGTTTGTCTGATTAAGTCACTTTCTGTTTCTTGGAGATGAGCATGTTTCTAAGAAATAATAATAATAATAATAATAATAATAATAATAATAATGATTCTCTCTTTGATGTTAAGTGTTAAAAACTTGTAGATCTTTGTCTCCCATTAAAGGCCACCATGATACAAAAGTCATGCAGTACTGTTCCATATTTCTATGCAATACTTTTCAAAGTTAAAGGTTAAACTTGTTATGGGCTACTGTTGCAAATGTCAGAAGTAAACTCTGTTCCAAGCTGTGCAGTGAATTATTTGTATCAGGTGTTTGCTAGCCAGTAGGCAGCTTTGCATGCTATACAAAATCAATTATGTAGAGGGGAAAGGCAGGGAAGAAAAATCCAGCCTGTGTCATGGGTTAAGGAGATAATCCAAACATTTTCTGGGAAACACTCAGCAAGCTATAGATGGCTTTTCAAATATTATTTTGCAATGTTCTGTGGGGTACTTCTCTGTATCCACACACAACCGGCCGAGTCCTCAAATTATCTTTAACCAATCCCTTTGAATTGGCACACTCAACAGATTGTCATAGTTAAGAGACTGAAAGCCTATGACGCCATTTCAAAGAGATCCAGTTACTGAAAAAGGATGCAAGCGCTGTGCCTCCTGCCCTGTTCCTCCACAGATCTTTTTGAACTCAATGCAGCTTACTTCCAAGTAGACATGTATAGGATTGTGCTGTTATTTACTTTCTTTACTTCATTGCATTTTTATCCCGCCCTTCCTCCAAGGAACTAAGGGAGGAGTACGTGTGGTTCTCTCCCCGCCACATTATCCTCAGGACAATCCTCCATCTGATGACATGGACCCTAGCTCATGAAAACTTAAAGCATCACAAAGTGGTTAGTCTTGAAGATGTGACAAGATTCTTTTGTGGTTTCTGCTGCAATATATTAACATGGCTATCCCTCTGGAAGTTATGACTCTTTGAGAGTAACTGGCCCAAAATCAGTGAACTTCATGGTTGAGTGGGGATTTAAAGCAAGGTCTCCCCAATTCTTGTCTGACATTTCTACTGCTACACTGCACATAGGAATCGGCTGGGTGAATATGAAGAAATAATTTTTTAAAAAATGATTAGAGTGCATCAGAACTAGGGTGACTTCTTATGCATCACCCAAAAAAGAGGAAATGCATCACTAAAAGCGAAAGACAAAAGAAGACACAGATTTGCAGAACATTTGCACATACTAATTTATATGTATAGATGCACATTTAGAAATAATTAATACAATTTAAATAGAAATACAGTGCATCTCACCATAGTGGGGGACGATTGTTACCAGGTGACCTGTGTGCCTGGTTAGTCTGCTGTCCAGGTGCAAACCGTTGATGGGCAACTTCAAGGCCTGTTTTTCCCTTTTCTTGGTTCTTTACCTCTAAACTGGGCATAGAGAGCCCTTCAAACAGAGGATGCCTTCAAATAAAGGATCTTCTGACAGCCCTTCAAAGAGAGGATTGTCCTCTGCAAAATAGGACACCCAGCCACCCTAAGAACAAGCACATACATTGAAAGCAATGATGTGACATTCTGCCCATGACACCAACACTTGCAATGAGGAAGAGTGTTATTACGTTAGGAGTTCCATATTTAGTTCTTCTTAATGCATAAGGGGCATATTTCAGTCACTAAATATGCCCCATTCCTCTTCTTCCATGGGCCAGAGTGGATGATACGCTTTGCCAGATTGCTCATATATGCATGCTGGGGAGTGAAAAGCATGCTTTCCCAGCTTGGGTTAACCCACCTTGGGTTATCCACTATATAATCATAGTCTATGTGATGTAGTGGTGAGAGTGTTGGACTGGGACTTCGGGAGACCTGGGTTCTAGTCCCCACTCGGCCATGAGGCTCACTGGGTGACTTTGGGCTAGTCACTGACTCTTAGCCTAGCCTACCTCACAGGGTTGTTATGAGGATAAAATGGAGAGGAGGAGGACCATGTAAGCTGCCTTGGGTCCCTTGCAAGAGGAAAAAAGGCAGGATATAAATGTGATAATTAATTAATAATAAATAACCAGTCCTGTGCGTGTTTTATTCACACACGTATAACTCTTCTAATGTTATGGCCACATGTGGATTCTGGTGGCACTGGAAGCGGCAAAGGCACGGCACCTGTGCCAGTTGGCAAGTGCTCATGCTCCCTACTGGCAGGTGATCTTGCTAGGCATACTACATTTATTTTTCTATTTACTAAAAGTATTTTTAACCTGCCCTTCATTGTAGTACATCAGGGCAGCATAGTATACAAGAGGGATAAAAAACAAAATGTGCCACAGTATAATACAGTAAAACTATGAAACATCACAATACAAACAAATCAGAGGCATAAAAACAGCAGAACATACTAAACATAAACAAGCATAACATGTTTAAATGCTTGGACAAATAAGTATGATTTAATCAGGTGGTGAAAGGATAAGAACACAAGAAGAGCCATGCTGGATCAGACCCAGAGTCCATCTAGTCCAGCATTCTGTTCACACAGTGGCCAACCAGCTGTCCACGGGATCCCACAAGCAGGACATGAGTGCAACAGCACCCTCCCGCCCATGTTCCCCAGCAACTGGTGTACATAGGCAAACTGCCTCTGATACTGGAGGTAGCATATAGCCATCAGGACTAGTAGCCATTGATAGCCTTCTCCTCCATGAATTTATCCAGTCCCCTTTTAAAGCCCTCCATATTGGCAGCCATCACTACATCCTGTGGAAGTGAATTCCATAGTTTAACTATGTGCTGTGTGAAGAAGTCTTCCTTTTATCTGTCCTGAATCTCCCACCAATCAGTTTCATGGGATGACCCCAGGTTCTAGTATTATGAGAGAGGGAGAAAAATATCTCCTTGTCCACTTTCTCCACACCATGCATAATTTTGTACACCTCTGTCATGTCTCCCCTTACCTCTTTTCTAAGCTAAACAATCCCAGCTGCTGTAACCTTTCCTCATAGGGGGGTTGCTCCAGTCCCTTGGTCATTTTTGTTTCCCTTTTCTGCACTTTTTTCAACTCCACAATGTCCTTTTTTAGGTGCAGCAACCAGAACACTGCACAGTATTCTTAGTGTGGTCGCACCATAGATTTGTATAAAGGCAGTGTGATCTGGGCAGTTTTATTTTCAATTCCTGTCCTAATTATGCCTAACATGGAGTTTGCCTTTTTCACAGCAGCCACACACTGGGTCGACATTTTCATTGAGCTGTCCACCACAACCCCAAGAGCTCTTCCTTTGTCAGTCACCGCTAGCTCAGATCCCATCATATTATACTTGAAGTTGGGATTTTTCACCCCAACGTGCAACTAACAATGCAATGTCAGTGCCACCACCGATATGCAGTGCTTCCCAACGTTGGGTCCCCATATGTTGCTGGCCTACAGCTCCCAGCATACCCAGCCAGCATGGCTAATGGCAAGGGATGCTGGGATCTGTAGTCCAGCAACATCTGGGGACCCAAGGTTAGGAACCACTGAGCTACAGGGAGGGCATTCCAAAGACAGGGTAGCACATCAGGTTACCTCTGCCTAGTTCCTACAGAATGAGGAACCCAGAGAATAGCACCCTCTGAAGATCTAATCCAAACTAGCCCTCTGTATATTTAGATAAATCCTGAAACAACCTCATCTAACCTCTTCACTGTTTCCAGCAAAAATATCTTCCAAATTAATACTGTTGGATAGTCTGGTGTAACTAACAGCAAAGTTGCTTTATACCAAGAAAGCGTAGTAACACAGCATTTAGTTTTAGAGGCAATGAATGCAGGCTAGAGGCAGTTTGGTTTAAAAGAAGTTCCAAATCAACTTACTTTTATCAGTCCTTTCATACATGGTGTTGGAGAAGACTAATTGACATAGTTTAGCTGCAAGCACCCTCTAAAGCTGGGTGTGGGGGTACAAGAATGCCAGAGAAAACCATGAGATATGGTTAATTGCTTCCTTCAATCTTGGGGGAGGCATATCTTGTTGGGTTCATGGCTGCAGAGGGATTGAGGAAGAGGAAGAGCAGGAAGTAGGAGAAAGGGAATTGTCATAGTTACAGGACACCAAGGAGATGAGCTAGACCAGGGCTCTCCAACCTTGGATCCCCAGATGTTGCTGGATTACAGCTCCTAGTATCCCTTGCCATTAGCCATGCTGGCTGGGTATGCTGGGAGCTGTAGGCCAGCAACATCTGGGGACCCAAGGTTGGAGAGCCCTGAGCTAGACATTCTCTATCACCCCCTAGTGCCTGGAAGCATGCAGAGTTGTTCCTATTATCCAACAAATACAATATACCAGGGGTGCAGAAGCTCAGGCCAAGGGGCCAAATCTGCCCTTCTGGGGTTCCCCTGAAGGTCCACGCCCCCTACTCCTGGCCCCACTTCCTTTCCTCCGACCACCAATTGTTTGTCGACTTCCCAGCTTTTGTGCAGGTTTTTTTTTTGGCATTCTAAAAGGATGAAATGCCTCTCCTAAGGCTCAGTTACGGGCAGTAAGAGCTTTAAGCTACAATATGCTGGTATTTTTGTATTTTGGTTCTGCTCCTTTCACCTTTGGCCTCACCCTCCACTGAACTGCAGCCCCTCTACGAGCTTCTCTGAAATGAAATTCAACCCTTGGGCTGAAAGAGCCTCTGCACCCCTGCGCTATATTAATTATTTCAATGGCTTAGGACAGGGGTGGGCAACCATTTGTCTGTTGAGGGCCTCATTCCCTCGTGGGTAACGTCTGCCAGGGCCAAAGCCAGAATTGGGTGAGGCCAGAGTCAAATGTGGGTGGGTTACCCCTTTTTCTTTCTCTTCTTCCCACCCCCCTTTTCTCTCTCTGCCTCTTCCTTCTTGTCAGAGTTCTGAACTGATTGCACATTGAGAATTTTTGATGTTAGGCCAAGGGCCTCATTAAATTAGTTTGAGAGCCGCAGGGGAGTGGAGGCTGGTGGCTCCCATGTCAGTGGGGTGGAGAACCCACTCCGGACCTTAGTCTGAACTTTTAAGGAGCTGTCTCTGGTGCTGAACCCTAGCCCCAAAATAGGTTCAGCACTGTGGATAGCTCCTTTAAAGTTCAGCCTGAAACCTGGAATGGATACACCGCCCCACTGACATGGGAGCTACCAGCCACTGCTGTCTGCTGTAAGGACAAAGGCATTCAATCCGTGGTGTAATTTCCCCCCATTTCCCTCACCTTGAGTGCCATTTTTTCCCGTAACACACACACACACACACACACACACACACACACACACCACCTGAGCATTGGTCCTTGGTGCTTTGAGACTAGAGTCTCGGCTTTGTTACTGTGTGGCACAAGGCTGGCTCACTGCTGTTGTGCCGTGCTAAGCACATGTGAGGAAACCTCATCAATGTCCCCGATTCAGCTCAAATAATGGAGAGAATTAGGTTGGCTGGCACTTAGATCACAGCTCGTAAGATCTGCAGCAAAGACTCAACAACCAAAGACAATATGCAAAGGGTGTGTGTACATGTAATGCACTGTTTCCATGAGTGTGGCTGTATTTGTCTGTATGTAATGTGATCATATCTTTCTGGAGAATGAGAAATGGAGGTTTTCTGGTCAGTTGTCAGGATGGTTCTGAACATCCTGTTAATTTAAATACATTTTTGTGCCGTGAGCTCAGTTAGCTTAGCCATCTCTAATTCAGTTAAATGGCCATTACATGGAAAATCCACTTCAGATAAAGCAAAGCATTTCCATCCTCTAGTTACACAAGCACCAGGTCACAGTAATTATGCACAAATGTCAGATAGCCAGCAAAATGCCACTGCAGGGTTAAATTGTATATGCTTTCTGCTAATAATATGAAGGACTGAACAATATGGCAATTGGGATGGACTATAAACAGGATTAGAGGACTTGCTGGATCTGAAAAATAGTTGAAGTGGGATTTTTGTTTCATTCTTTTGTGTGTGTTTTTTTGGAGAGGGTCTTTGTTTGAATCAACTGCACTTCTATAACCACTTTAGCAACACAGATGTGATAACCAAAACAGTAACATAATAGGCCTGAGCCCAAAGCCTACAGAGTAGTAGCTGTTCTTTGAGTTTTCCTCCATTGTCCTGTTTCCTTGGTATTTTCTCCATAGAAAGACATTCCCAGCTCCTCAACACCATCCTGGAAATAACGAGCTACACCTGTGGCAACATTTTAAAAATCTGTCTCTTCCTGTCCATCAGCCAAATAACTGGTTCACACTCCAGCTATCTCCCTCCCTCGTGGGCTGTTCTGATCATCTTCTGTCTAGCCTCTACAATACTAAACTTTTTGCCTTTCTGCACTTCTAAAAGTTGCTTCTAGAGTCATTTTTCTTCTTCTCGCATTAGCTACATACTTTGCTGGCTCTTCTTCATTCCTCTGTGTCATTAAATTTCCCCAGTGTGTCATCGTATAGAACTTCTCTGTATATTTTAAACTAGGGTGATTTCTTGAACTTCTCTTCCCACATGCTTCTCTGGGTTGCTTTTCTGGACATCTTTTATGTTTAATCTCCATTATTTCCTCCACACATTTAGATGATATTTATTTCTCTCATCTGCATTCTGTATTCAACATAAAAATGCCTGAGGCAGCTAAAAGTCATTCAAATTATAATACACTTCTTTAAAAAGTGCACTTAAAAACTCAAAGACTAGATAATAACATTAACAAGATCATAAGCAAACTGGGGATACCTAATCAAACCTCTTGAGAAACTGAGCCATAATTATTTTTAAAAAATACTGTCACTGCAGATGAGACCGGAATAACCTTTCCCAGGATGCTGCGGACTTCTTTGGATTCTGCACCATCTCTGGGTCCTCTTCCAAGGAGGAGTCAACCTGGGCCAGCACCAGGCCAGGCATGACAGAATGGGAGCATAAGAAATAATCCCGCCCATCCTAAATAGCCATTTCAAATATGCATTAAAAAGCATTTCAAGCAGCTCTTTCTGAACTGTACCACTTCAGAATTCAGATGAGGTGAATCACTTATTTGAATACTCCCCAGATGAAAAGAAATCCCTTCATGTGGAAAGCTGGCATATATCAGGGAGAAGGCTAAACTAAAACTCTTCATGGCATGCTAGCCTTCTATATACAGGGAATATGTTATGTGAGGAAGCATTTGAACATGAATGCTTTAACATTAAAAAATTAATGAACGTTGTTGTTCTTGTTGTTGTTGCTGTTGTTGTTGTTGCATTTATATCCCACCTTTTTTCCTCTTGCAAGGAACCCAAGCCGACTTAGTTATATGGTCCTCCTCCACTCCATAAGTATGTATTTATTATTAACATTTATATACCACTTTATCTGCTAAAAAGCCATCAAGGCAGTGAAATCCCCTATTTGCTGACAGAAAATGCTCCAGTCCAGATAGGACTGTACCATCTGATCCTTTCTGAACTGGTTCTAAATGTTAGTGAAAATTGGTCCTTGCTCCAGTTCAGCCAAATCAACAGTCACTTGAATTCACGACAGTGATTGTGCATGTCAGTTGTCAACAAAGCTAGGCCATGTCCATGAATCATTTTGATAATGAAAACACCAGCTGTCTCTTAGCATAAGCAGGATAGTTACAACTCTATCATTATGTGTCTCAATGGTCTTGTTTAGAAAGCTGTAAGCCCTGCTAGACATAAAGATATGGAACAGCGAGAATCATTCTGCAGTCACCACAAAAAACAAGCAGACTTCTGTTCTGAGCATAATCACAGCTATCAATCATTGATGGATTGATTCTATCACATGCCTGCCATGCTTTCTCAAGTCATGGAAATCTGTCCCTTCTTCCCCACCCCCCCTTTTTTTGGGATGAAATGTTGTATTATTCAGCAGAGACACACAAAATGACCCTTATGGAACCATTTCATTTCTTTGAGTAATGAAATGGTTCATTTCTTATTGTGGTCATTGACTGTGATGTCAAATGAAGCAGCTCTTATGATGCAGTTACTTAATGCATATTACATGAAATGCATCAAGTTTACTCGCACAAGAGGATGGGAAGGCTTTGCATACACAGTGGTTTGGATGGTGGATGATTACTTGAGAGCAGGGAGTTCCCTACACCCCTCTGAATACTCTGGGCAACCTTCTCCCTCCTGAGATCAACTTCTCAGATGCAGTATTGTCATTTTGTAATGTGGGGTGGTAGTGGGAGGATCAACCCACTTTTAGTCCTGGAATAAATGAAATAAGAATTCTGGCTACTTCCAAACACAAAAACAGGGTAGTTAATTTCTCATCACTGAATAGAATTGTTTGTGAAAAGGACCAAAGCCGGTCCTTTGCGCAGGTTCGGGCACCAAGGAATTAACCGGAGCTGAGTTAGCCCTTTATACGCAGCTCACGGCACTTACGCAGAAACCGCGACCAAATTTAATGCTGGGACAGTGAAAGAAGCCGTTTTTATGAATGGAGGCTACTACACTGTTTATAGGTAAACAGAGTTTAATTGACCGTATCAAAACATACACAGGAACAGTACGCATGCACGCGCCTTCAATTTACAGCAGCTTAGAGCGAGTAATAGCAGCAGTACATACAAGGGTTACTTGGAATGACCCTGATTCCTCGAAAGCTGCGTATGCCAGCGGCCAGGCGGTTTCAGCTAGTTTCACCGGGAGCTCCCCGGGGCTGGATCCTGAGGTCGGACTGAAGCCCTGGACCTCCGTGCAGCTTGCTGCCCATGACCAACAACTTTTCCCGCCACAGGCCCCCTTCCTTATACCCTCTTCTTGGCTCCTCCTCCCTCCTGCACCCCTTCCCTCATGATTGGCTGAAGCGAGTCAGGAATAACCTGTTTCTCTGGGTGGCGCTTAGGGGTGCTCAAGAGTACTTGCCACCCTTTGAGACTACCAGGCACCTTGGCGCCCCTCTTGTTGTTTGGGGATGCTTCACAGCTCATTTGGCTGCCAGGGAAGGGGAAGTTGCCAGGGGGATATGCAGATGTGTCCCATTGTGAGCCTCCTTGCAGGAAACAAGTGCGGTAAACAAGGTGAAAGGTGGATACCTGAGCTGCTGCTGCAAGTGGGGTGTGCCGTGTGCGTGTACCTGACCTGGCTTTCTCTTCACAAGAATGTTATGTTTTGAAAGATGTCTCCATACCCTCCAACATTTCACAGATGAAAATAGGGACACACATGTGAATTTGTAAGAGGTATGATTAAGCAACATGAAGGTGTGATCATGAGAGCGTGGCCAAGGGTATGGCCAGGCAACCAAAGGGCATGGTCGGGTACAAACGTTATTAGAGGAAACACACAAAATCTTATATATTATAATTATTACATTGTTATATTACTTTATAATATTTTATAAGTGGCTTTTGTAATTTTTTAAAATCTTACTTAAACCCTTAATTGTTGATATCTGGTGTTTTTCGGGGGGGGGGGTCAGTGCTTGCAGGGCAATCTCTTTCTTTTTGTTTTAAAATGGTAAGGATTGGCACAAATCCAACAGGTGAAGCTTACCCACCCACCCCACCCCCAAACATGGAGCTTCAAAGAGAAGGGGAAGTTTCTTGCATTTCCTTCTGACACTGTAAACTCACCTGTTAGAGGCACAGAGTCAGCTATGTTAGGAAATAAAATCTTTGGCAATATAAACATGCTGAAACTGAACCCCGACAAGACCGAGGTACTTCTGGTGGGGGACAAGCGGAGGTTAGGGGATGTTGACCTGGTGCTGAATGGGGTACATCTTCCCCTGAAGGACCAGGTCCGCAGCTTGGGGGTCATTCTAGACTCCCAGCTGTCCATGGAGGCTCAGGTGTCAGCTGTGAGCCAGGCAGCGCTGTATTAACTCCATCTGATGTGGCAGCTGAGCCCCTACCTTCCTAATCATCTGCTCCCATCAGTGGTTCGTGCCTTGGTCTCCTCTCACCTAGACTACTGTAATGTGCTCTACGTGGGGTTACCCTTGAAGATGGTTCGGAAGCTACAGCTGGTACAGAACGCGGCGGCTCGCCTGGTTAAAGGCAGCCGCTGGTGAGATCACATCACACCAGTGTTCAAGGAGCTGCACTGGCTACCAGTTGCTTGCCAAGCTGAATTCAAGGTGTTGGTTTTGACCTTTAAAACCCTATACAGGCTCCAGTCCAGTCTATCTCAAGGAGCGTCTCCAGCAACACCAAGTAGGCTGCTCAACAAGATCCGCCACAGACAGCCTTCTCCTTGTCCCTTCAGCCAGAGCAGCTAGACTGGTGGGGTCTAGGAAGAGGGCCTTTTCTGTGGCGGCCCCCATACTGTGAAACTCTCTCCCTAGTGACCTCCACCATGTCCCCTCTCTGCTGAGCTTCCGCTGCTACTAAAAACATGGCTGTTCAGGCGGGAATATGGGGTGGGCTAAGATTTTAAAATTTTATACTGTTTTAAATGTATTTTATTCTGTATTTTATTGTGTTGTACATTGCCCAGAGTGGCTGGTTTGCCGGCCAGATGGGCAATCCATAAATGTAACAAATAAATAAATAAATAAATAAATAAAGATAGGAATCATGTGATAAATTCCCTCACTCACCTCTCCCTCTCTCTGTCTAGGCCAGCAGGTGCAGCCTCCTTTTCAGCAGGTAGTGTGTGTGTGTGTGTGTGTGTGTGTGTGTGTGTGCGCGCGCACACACACACACACACACACACACACACACACACACCCCTTCCCAGCATCTGTCTCTCCGTGGAGCTGTTCAAGCCTAAAAAGAGCTACACTTAAAGGAGCCATGCCATGGGCAAAATTGCAGCTAAGCTTGCAGTTTTAGCTTAGCTGCAATTTTGCCCATGGCATGGCCCCTTTAAGAAAAGTTTTTAAAGTTTAAAGTAGCTTGCAGTTGTGGAGGCAAGGGAATTCAGGACTCTGCATGACAAAGTGAGAAGCCAGGACGGCTTAAGGGTTTTTGTGACAGTCCCGGCATTTTGGGAGCAATTGGAGACTATGACTGGGTTCATACGACCGTGAAAACAACGCCCATCATTCCTTGTTTTTCATCATTCCTTGTTTTCACAGTCATATGAACCCGGTCGTGTTAATTTACCATGATAAATTTTGCAGAACAAAACAACGATAGAAAACAACGATATGATCTATGGTTTTCTCATCGTATCTTTGTTTTTCTGTCCATGTGAACCCAGGATATCGCTGCTATTGTTGTTGTCAACCAAAATCCATAGAGCCCGATGGCCAGAGGGGAGAATCCCAGTCCTCTGTATCTCACACCTCTCTATTCTCCAAACTCTGCCTAGCAACACATTTGTTGACGGCTCCCTCGTTTTTACTGGCCATTGTAAAGTAACTGTCCCCATGATGATGATGGTGATTGCTGTTGTTGTCATTATTATTATTGTACCATCAATGTGCATGGTGCTTTACCGAGTATAAGAGAACAGTTCCCTGCCCCAAAGAGCTTACAATCTAAAATGTAATATAGAGGTGACAACAAATGGTAGAAAGGGGTAAACTGGTGAGGAATATGCCATTATTTCAGTCAAACATAACTTTCAGCCTACTTTCCCCACATTCTATGTTTTTTTTCCAGGCCACCGTCGAAAACACGAATGATCTCCTAGAAGTGTGAACTCACCCAATGTGTCTCTTGTGCCTGATTATGTGAATGAAGTAACAGAGGTATCACGAAGGGCTGGAACTACTGCAGACATGAGAAGCAACTGAAAATGAATGAACTGTGTTTGAGATATTTATTAACAGAGTCGTGCAACATTAGATAAATTAAATTATGCTAAATTAAAATGCAAGTTCAACATAATTACATGGGCATGATTGGGAAACATTTTTTATTTTCTTCATATATTTTTTTACTATGGTGCAATACACATCACCCGCTTTTCCCCTTCCATTCACATGGCACACACATGGGATCAGTGTCATCCTGTGTTTCCCCAGTGATTCTTCCACCTTTTCTCAGACTGGAGAAAGTCCAGCTTTCTTGAAAAGAACAGAAGAGTCATGCAATCTCTGCAGGTGCGGATGCCCTTAGCGCTTCTCTTCTGTCTGTATAATTCAGCGATGTGATTTCAACCTGGGCAGTGATGTACTGCGGGTAGAGCCCTATGGGTATACTTCTTCACTTCCCTCTCTGAGCACATTGTTGTTCTTTTGTTTCAGTTCCCACCATTGCAAGCTGGTTTTTTAAAAAATAAAAAATAAAATCTCTGATGTATTATTGTAATTGCCCCTAGCTTTCTCATTTCATAGATTATAGAGTTGGTTGGAAGGAGCCTACAAGGCTATTGAGTCCAACCCCCTGCTCAATGCAGGAAACTAGAGGAGGGGTCTCCCATCCAAGTAATAACCAGGCTTGACCCTGCTTAGCTTTCCACGCTCAGACAAGCTGAGCCAGTGTGAGCCACAGACTAGGCTGATTTAAGGGAGCTAAGTTCTCTTTTTCATCACTTCCCCCGCTTCCCCTCTGCAAAACCTGAGGGTAAGGCGGCACACTTTTTAAAGTGTTTCCTTTTGACTAGTCTTGGACCTGGATGTTTGGGGCAATCATTCAGGGGTGGGAGGGAGACATTTTTATACTGAAAAGTTTATAAAAACTAAGGAAGATCTCTACAAACTAGCATCAATCAATTTGTTCCCCTTCTGTATCCATTTTGGGATGCATGGACATAGAACCAAATGGGTCACATTTGCTTCAATCTTCCATTTGTCCTCAAATAAATGCACTCCCCTTAACTGAAGTAAATCTTGTGATCCTTCGGGCCCTAATTACTCATGGCAAGGGATGGTTCTGTATTTTTCTTCATCTGAAGTTCTCCCTGGATTTTCAAACTACCTGGTCTTATTTCTGAACTAGAAGTGATAAGAACATAAGAACATAAGAAGAGCCATGCTGGATCAGACCAGTCATCCATCTATTCCAGCATTCTGTTCACACAGTGGCCAACCAGCTACCCACAGGAAACCCACAAGCAGGATATAAGTGCAACAGCACCCTCCCACCCATGTTCCTCAGCAACTGGTGTACATAGGCATACTGCCTTTGATACTGGAGGCAGCATATATGTAGCCATCAGGACTAATAACCATTGATGGCTGCAGCTTTCCGTTCTTGCGGTTCATGCATCTGTCTGTCTGTCTGTCTGTCTTACCAGTGTGCATGTGCACATTGATAAAACACTGCAAAAAGACAATTCTTATATGATAAGTGAAACCTGCCAGAAAATGTTGCTGACTGTGTGGAGTGCTCCTGTTCAGCCATGCTCTCTTCCTGGATAGTCCATTCCATTCCCTTCCCCCCATGGTTTTCTGTCTCCATCATCTTGTGCTTTGGCATTAATTGTGTTGTGATCCCTTCAGAAACTTGCTGGGTGGCCCTTGGCCAAGTCACATGATTTGCATCCATTTCTCCATAGTCAAACAGGGATAATAATATTTGTTTGCTTTTCACATTTACAATGGTGAATGACTCATAATTAGTTAATGTACAGAGCTTGGAAAGTGCAAAGGCCTCTGTAAGTAATAGGCTATTGTTATTTCTGCAAGTTGCCTCTCAGGTGGGTTTTCAGGTTGGAGGCTCTCAAGTTCACCCTTCAAAGTCCCCACCCCAGCACTTTTTAACATAGATTTCCAGGCACTGATTTCTTAAACTAAGATATCCACTTATTTCTGTCTGGCAGGAGTTCATGTAAAACAACCTTTGTTTGTCTGCCAATAATACTTTATTAACAAATTTGCCTTGATAGCTTTCTGTTGTTATATTCATTGCTACAGTCTATGATGTTTACCAGTCTCAAGACATAATTTGAAGGGTAACTTTTATGATTCTTGATATGTCATGTAATATCTTGTCTCAACATTATTTCAAGATAGCAACTCTGAAATATAGGTTTAAGTGTGCCCTCGTGTAATTGATATTAATGGTAGTTTAAAAAAATAAATAAAACTATTTGCAAGCACAGCAAGTTAATTCGTATAAGCATGCTCACGCACATACCCCATAAACACTCTCATCGGTATAAATGCTGGAAATTTAGATTTGCTGTAAGCTATAGTATTTCATCACTTGGGTGGTTTGTTTGTGGGGTTTTTTTTTTGAACAAATGTGAATCTTTTATGGCAAAATCTCACAAATGGAGAGAAATGTATTTAAATTCTGCTGTAGTTGTGCATATAAATTCATCTGTATGTACCATGGATTTTCTTTTATTTGGAAATTAATAGCCCCTTTTCTATAGCTGAAATAAATTGGGGCAGAACCGAAAATCCCTCCATAACTTTGCAGCACAGCTGGCAGGATGCAAAGTTGGGCCCTCCTTTGCTTTGGTCAATTTTAGGGGGAGCCCTGCTAGGTGAAGGTTGCCTGGCGTTCGGGAGATGTGTCTCCTAGGCAACACCAGGACACATATCTCTCTTCCCATGCTGTGCTAGGCAAGCATCTCCACATTCCCTAGTTCAGTGCTCACTTTCTTCCAAAATTGTACTGAAATATTGCAGAACAGACACAACACTAGAAGGGAGAGACTTTTGCCCAGGATGCCTAGGCAATGTGTGGGATCTCTTCTTGCACTGTGCTGAAGCCAGAGCCATGCACGAATGGCATCTTGACATTCTCCAACATCTATATGGGCAGAGAAATTGGGGAGACCATTTCCAAGGAGAGAAGAAATGCTCCAACAGTTTTTGGGGCTGGCAGTAGCACAGCTTCTCTCTTTTTTTCCTAAATTGATTTCTTTTAGGGGGGTTGCTGCCACTGCAAATAGTTGTCATTGTTGTGGTAGCAGCAGCAGCAGCAGCAACTGTGTTGGCATCCTGGCTACCATTTTGCATCCTCCACACAATACCACGGACCTAGCCTAGCATGTTTCTGGAGCATGGTGTGTGTGTGTGTGTGTGTGTGTGTGTGTGTGGCAGGGATGGTGGTGGTGGATTGCAAGCTACCACAAAAACAAAGGTAGAGGATATTTACACAACATTCTGCAAAGCAGCCTTCTTTTTCCACTGGGGTGAGAAAAAGAAACATCTCAGAATTTTCCTCAGAAAGAATATTTTCTGAGAAATGCCTAGCTCAGCTCTAGCTGGAAGCTTGCAGGCAGCTCTGGAAGAGGGAAGCACCCTCAGACTGAGATAAAATGGCAGGGCAGGGCAGAGAATGGGGACAGGCATTTCATGCCCCATAAACCCCTCCATTTTCCACCAAGGCTTTTCTGGGTTCTGCCAGCACTAAAATAAACAGGAAAACTTTTCCTGAGTCATTTGGTAATCCCCTCTGGTTACTTGAAGAAAAGGCACCCTCTACATGCTGCTGACCCCCACCCCAAAATGCATTTTGTGTGCCTTCTGTTTCCCCCAAATATTTTTTCTGGTCTCACCAATGCATTTATTTTTAAAGAAAAATGGAAGTCCAAGACAATATAATATAACAAACCCTTCAACTAAATACTACATTCTTTTCTTTTCTTTTCTTAAAAGAGATACAGATAACTCATGCAGTAATGTAGCATATATATTTGTATGCTCAGCAGCTTACAGAGCTGGGGAGAAATAGAACAATGGTTTCAAATCCCCTCCTTGGCTATCAGAAAATCAGATCAAATAAAGGAAAGGAAGCCACATACCTCAAACTATGGCTCTAACACAGTATACCAGTTTACCACTTTTGATGTTCAGAGATCTACAACCTTCCCATATCTGATGCAATGGATACGCTAATTAATAAGAGAGGTGAGATCAAATAATCTTTTAAAACTTCACAAATCATAATAAATCCCTCTTTCCTTTTTCTTTTCTTTTCTTCTCCTCCTCCTCCTCTTCCTCCTCCTCCTCCTCTTCCTCCTCCTCCTCCTCCTCCTCCCTTTTTTAGCACCATGTGGCTATTACTAGCTAAAGCTTCTAAAAACTACGGTAAATATTCATTAGACATAAATGGTTGAGCAGTGAAGAAAAAGTCCTGTCAATATGCAGAAACTTGTCATTAAGACTGATCACATCATCTTGCTTTTGCTTCGTCTGTCTTTCCATCTTGCATACTAATAGGCAATAAGACATATGTTTTAAAAAGCTGTTTAACTCTAGCCCGTTCCAAGCAAAAACCAATCCTGTTCTGGCCAGGTTCCCGATATAGGGTTCAATATGGCAAACTGGGGAAAATCTGAGCTTATTCCTGCTGCTTCTGTGAGACTGCTTGCTCTTTCCATGGTCTCCAAATATTTTCCATATTTTCTCAATATAGAAGAATGCTATGCATGTTTGCCCAATATTTAATTTGATTCATTAAGGGTGCAATCCAATGCATGTTTAGACAGAAAGGCATGCTGGGAGTTGTAGGACTCCCCCCCCCATCTAAACATGTATAGGATTGTGCCCTAAATTTCACATTGTAAGATTTGGCACTCTCCTTGGAGGGTCAACATTGCATGCTGTCGAGGATACACATAGGCATCTATGGCCATATGCCCCATTGAGGCATAATGCTGGCGACCAGAGGCCACCAAGGGAGCAGGCGAAAAAGCAGAGATAATCCCACTGCCATTTTGTATACTGGAGTTTGGAAACGTTTGGCCCTCAAGGTGTTGTTGGACTGCACGTCCCATCAGCCCTAACTAGCACAGCCAATGGTGATAGGTGATGGAACCACACGTTCCCCACCCCTGTTGTTGTATGCCATTACTTAAAAGGTAGCTGGAAGGTCTGCAATGCCACGCTCAAAGTCCGTGGCTGTAATCAATGCATGGCCAAGTTTTTGGTTTGTTATTTTTACCATGTCCCTGTGCCCTTAATAACAGCTAAATATGCCAACAAATGGGGTTAAGCAAAAGTGGGGTAGTTCTCCATTCCGTACGTAGTACATTTTTAATTGTGTATTTTATTTTGTTTTTCTTAGAATGTTTTAAAAACTGTATTTTCCCACCCTGTATCCTAGGGGTTGGGTATGACAGACATTGAAATACCTCAACAACCAAATTCTCTACTCATTTTTAGTCTGGTTCTTTTCCTGGTTGCATTTCTAATTTAAGGGCAAGAATAATTGCCCTGACTTTATGGTTCGGAACTTTCTCATGATAACTCACAGTGCAATCCTATACATGTCAACTCAGAAGTCAGTGCCATTGGGTTCAATGGGGCTTACTTCCAGGTATAGGATTACAACGTTTTCAAAAAGGAAATGGAGAGGCAGTGGTGCTTGCAAAAGAGTTACACACTGTCAGGATATTAGACCTAGTGCTGATCAAATCAATGAGATGGAACCCAAAGAACGGGTGATTTTATCCAGATTGATGACTATTTTTATTGTAACACTGATGAGCAGCAAAGGCTTCTTTAATGGCTTTAACAGATGTGGCGTCCCCGGGACTGCACACACAGGCGTACTCTCTTGCCTAAGAGGGAGCTGTAATTATCTAATGTTTTTCAAAACCTCTGGCCTGCAATTGAGTTGTCACAGTCTCGCAGACACTGCTCCAGGCACCACAGATGGTACCGGCTCACACACTTGGGGCATATCATTATGAGCATGTGCAAAGCACATGATCCTGACCAGTTTTCTGAAACCAAAAGCGTGACAGTCTTAGAATGACCAGCCTGACAGAAGGATCCACAGTCAGTGCTTATGGAGGAGAAAATAAAGATTCAAGCAGCAAAGTATCCAACAGGGTGAAACTGCAGTTCACAAATGAAAATGACAACGCACATTGATCCTACAGTCAATTTTATGAAGTGTGTGTGTGTGTGTGTGTGTGTGTTTTCCCAAAGGGATGGTATATTTGACCAGCTGGTTTAAATTTAAAAAATAGTGGAGGGGGCGGAGGGATGAGAGAGAGAACTGCCAACACGAATGTGGAATGCCTGGTACTATATGCCTTTTGATAACTCTGTACAATATAATTGGTTTCACAAATTAAAAGACAGTGCCATTTAAAACTTGCTGGGAGCAGGGCCGGTGCTACCGCTAGGCAAACTAGGCGATTGCCTAGGGCGCGTGGCTGAAGAGGGCGCAGAAACGCTGCGCTCCTCTTCGCTGCCGCCGCCGCGCCTCCCCCCGCCCACCGCCGCTGCGCCTCCCCGCCCGCCGCTGCCGCCGCCGCACTTCCCCCGCCCGCCGCCGCCGCCACCACCGCACCTCCCGCCTGCCTGCCGCCGCCACCGCACCTCCCCGCCTGCCTGCCACCACCGCCGCGCCTCCCCGCCCGCCCCCGCCGCGCCTCCCCACCACTGCCACCACACCTCCCCTCCCCTCGCCACCTACCTTCTCCGCGTCGCTTCCGGAGCCCCGCCCGCGTTGTTTTGGTGGGAAGAACCAGGGCAACAGGGCTTAAACAGCCCTGTTGCCCTGGTTTCCCCAGCAAAAAACAGAGCGCGGGGGTCCCGTCGCGTCACTTCCTCCTCGGAGGCGGCGGCGGCGGCAGCCAGGGTGGGGGGAAGGTAGGTAGGTAGGTGGTGGTGGTGGCGCGGGGGGGGGTTTGCAGAGCAGGGCTGCTTTGCTCTGGAGCCCCCCCCACGGCACGAGAGGGGGGGCGCTAAATATAATTCCGCCTAGGGCGCCAAACTGCCCTGCACCGGTCCTGGCTGGGAGTAACGTTTTGCCAATCTGCTAAGAAACAAAAGAAAGAACAGGCAGTCCTTTAGAGCCACTGCATAAGCACAAAGCAGCTTCTTTTTCTGCTTTGGGCGTAATATGGAAAGTGAGTGTCTGGAATCTGTGCAGGCACAAGGTGATGATGGGTATCCCTCTGAGCAGCAACAAAATAGCAGCACCTGCAGCAAGGCACCCAAACCTCTTCTCTGTAACTGTGCAGGCCAGTATAGACATCAAATGAACTAGGAAGGACCTTTGTAGTGATGATAGAGACAATCTCTTACATGGGACACTGGTCAATTCTTTCTTAGAGCCAAACTGGATAGATGTTAATGGCGTGGATGCAATTAACATGCATTTTTTGTTATGTAAATAGCAGCCTCTGAATCTGAGCCCGCTCCCTGCCACAGTCTCAATAAATCTTCTCTCCCTGAAGGTGCTACTTGCATATCAAGGGAAGCTCCCATTGGTGGCAAATTTAGGGATGTCAGAGAGAAATCGGCAATGGATTCAAATGAGTTAGGATTTCCATGAATCCAACCTGCGGATTCTGCAGTGGACTGGCTTTTTCTGATTCCCGCGGATTCCGCAGATTTGTGGACTGTGTGTTTTTGTTTTGTTTTTTGCTTTCGGGAGGGAGAGGATTTTCACAATTTCATTTGTTTGGAAATGCACATTTGTGCCAGTGCGCATTAGTGCAAGGGCACATTTGCACAAGTGCGCATTTGCAAACAAACAAACTTTTCTAACGAAAAATCTGATTCAGTCAATGAGAGGACGATGCAATGGAAAACCCCTGACAATCTGCGAAACACAAACAGAATGGATCTAACAAAATCTTAGTGGCAATGGGGGTCACCCCTTGAAATGCAAATAGCCCCTTCAGAGAGATGTGTTAAGGCAGTGTTCTCCAACCTTGGGTCCCCAGATGTTTTTGGCTTACAACTCCCAGCATGTGGCTGGGGCATGCTGGGAGTTGTAGGCCAAAAACATCTGGGGACCCCAAGGTTGGAGAACACTGTGTTAAGGCAACTGATGATGACTATAATCAGAATGTCTGCTATGTCTGCTACAATATACTCCTGTACATTAATAACATGCACAGGTCCCTGCCAGCACATTTACAATCTAAGCCAAACAACAACAAAAGCGACCAAAAGAGAGGGACTGAAAGGGAAAGGGACAACTTTGCACTTGCTGGATGTGATTAAAGGAAGCAAGTGGAGTTAAAAGAAAAGTTACACAATGATTAATCCAGAAATGGGTATAAATGGGGCTAATGTGAGTTGAACGGTTAACGTGCATAACAACCAGCCATTGTGCACATTCACCATGCTTCATGGAGAATGTGCATATAATCAGTTCATGAACAGGGAACTCTGCACTTTCTCCAGCCATTGTGCATAATTCCCAACAGGCCTTGGGGAATGTGCATATATCGACTGCATTTTGCACATTCTCTTGGCAATATTCACAGTCTCCAACAGGCCTTGGGGAATGTGCATATCTCAGCAGTGTCTTGTACATTCTCTGGGCAATATGCATAGCCTCCCAGAAATATTGGAGAATGTGCACACTTCAGCATAATCTGATCATAATTTTATCATTTGTCCATGGAATCAACATGGTCTCCAAGAACCTTAGAGGACGTATAGAAATCAGCAACATAAGAAAGGCATTTTGTACATTGTTTGTTCAGTCTACTTTGTCTACAAATGATGTTAGAGCAGGGGTAGGCAGCGTAGCACCCTCAGACACATTGCTTGGTGCCCTCTGAGATGCTCTACCCCTCATATTTTTATTTTTATATTATTATTATTTTTAAATTCTTACTGATAGGCAGCTGGGATTGCTTCAAGGCAAAGTGAGGGCCTCCAGCTGCTCCCATCTTCTTTCCCCATGAATGCCTCTGGGCCACACCTGGGGTTTTCTTCGGAAATGGAGATGGCAGGTAGCTGTGGGCTGATACTTTCATCTGCAGCAATTGCCAAATATGTCTGCAGGCCCAAAAAGGTTGCCGACTCCTGTGTTAGAGAATGTTCATAAATAACTAGTAACTGTGAGGTTAACCTGAAGGATTAAGCCTCCACACACTGGTGCCATCCAGAAATCAGTCTGGCTGTAAATATACCCAGACTGTATATAAAAGTTGATTTCTGGGATGCTAGAAAGCCAGGCTCAAATATAGCTTTTTCAATGGGTCTGGTGGCCAGCTGGTTTCAATCTCCCTCTGCCTTCAGTTTATGGCCTGGTCTACCCCTGCAGCAGAATGAGGTGGCAGAGCACAAAAACGGTAGAGCGGACATGTTCCTTTACAGACTGCCAGTGGCAACCATATTTTTGATTGCTTGCCGGTGTGAAATCCATGTGCAAGTAGAAAAGGATCGTAGCAGGGAGCAGGCTGGACTAGAACTCCTGGGTCCCGCACCCCACCCGACGTGCTAGTCTTTTTACTTGTACATTTCATTTTTTCATGTGGGGGAGAATCCAAAAATAGTATGCCCAGTTTTGAATACAGTCCTCTCTCTCATGTCAGGAGGATTCTATCACCTCATCCTTCTGCGGGTGTAGACTGGGCCTTTGTCTCCAGTCACTGCAATGTTCTGAAGGAAACTCTGGAAAGCAAGGAAGAGGGTGTTGTTTATGTCTCTTAAGGCACAATCCTCTGCATGTTTAGACAGCAAAAAAGGCCTACAACTCCTAGCATGCCCCAGCCACCTATGCTGGCTGGGGCAGGCTAGCAGTTGTAGGCCTTTTTTGCTGCCTAAGCACGCAGAGGATTGTGCCCTTACTCTCTAAAAATACAGGGACCTGACTCACTTTTTTGTAAGGCCCAAACAGTTACTTTATGGAAGGAGAAGCAAACTCACTGTGACTAGGAAACTGAAACTAAACTATAAAGTACAGTCTGCTGGTGGAGTTCTCTTTTTGTTTCTACCCAATAATAATAATAATAATAATAATAATAATAATAATAATAGACTTCCAAATTAACTGTATCATTGCCACATTCCTAGCTGCAGTCTTTTCAAAGCTCCATGAACGCATATAGGCCCCAATCCATGAATCCATCCATTTGCAGCCACCCACCCACCGACCCCTCACCCTCCATCCAGCCAGGGATCATCCCGTCCCTTGGAGCCCTGGCTGTGCTGCCTTTGTGCCAGAGCTCATGTTCCTCCTCGGTGTGTGTTTGTCCACACAGTCCACCACTGGAACTGTCTTCAAATCTGAGGTGTTACATTTTACACCAGCACCCATTTCACGTGTGAACTGGACTCCTGGTACTCATTGGAAGACAGGTGTGATACATCACCCAGAGATCTCTTTAGTAGGAATACAGTGACCTGGTTCACAAGACACAACAACCCATCGTGCATAACTAGCCATGGTGGGTTGTTGTGTCGTCTGAACCTAGACCGCCACCTTAAAAAAAAAATTATTTAGCCCCAGAAAATTGTGCAAATGTGTTCATAATTTTTATTATTATTATTATTATTATTATTATTATTATTATTATTATTATTATTATCATCATCCAGTCTTTCACGAGTGCGCACTTACAGTTTCCCCAATATGTGTAGTCTTGCCTGGTCAATGGCCTTGTATGTTTCAGCTGTCAAAGGAAAGTGGAGTAGGTAACAGACTGACAAGGCGAGACTGCATATGGGCTAATTTGCACACAGTTGCCATGGATCAATTGCTTAGTTGCCAATTAAAAAGCACCATGAAAGCAGGGGAAATGGCAAAAGAAGGCACACCAAAAGCAGGGGAGGGACACACAATATCTCCCACTTAGCAATGTTATCCTCTCGATATTAAGTGTTGAACTGACACTTCTCAGTGTCCTCCACCTTTTCAACACGTCCTCAAGTCTCCAGCTACTCCAGAAAGGGGGAGATGTTTCCCCCCCCTTTTGGGGGCTCCTTTTCGGAACAATTACTGCTGTGGTTACTACCCCAGTTGCACATTTTTTGAGGCTCCAGGAACCCCCCCCCCCCGAAACAGTGGCAAATGAAAAGGGATAGTGATCAGAGTGGGGAGGGGGAGAGAAGATGGGTTCTGCCATGAAGGACGCTGGGATCCTGGCTGGAGGACTGAGGGGGAGAACAAGCCACGGCGAGCCCGGTCGTCTGTTGGGTGTACCGTGGGTCGTTCTGCGAACAACCCACACTGCTGCGTAGCTTCTTCACAGGGTGGCTTGGTGTGTCATGAGAACCCACCGAGTGTGTCCTTCAACATTTTAAAAAAATGCAATTAAAAGAATCTAGGTGCCAGGCTGATTATGTATTTGAAGCTAACATGCTCTGAAACCAGAAGACAGTGGATCAAATTACCATGGCAGCCAAAACAATAGATTTGTGGCTTTATGTTACTGTTTGCTGTGAGATTTGCCTCTAAGCTTAATGAACTGACAGGTATTTTCAGTCTGTTTTCAAAGGCATTGGTTACAGTTTGTTTATTAAATATGTGTGTGTCAAAAGCAAACACAAAGGGTTGGTACAAAAGTGATGGACATCGATAAATAGTCCTCAGAATACTTCACTGGGTGTGTGGTCGACCTTCTTCATCTCTTTGATCCTCCTTCTTGTAGAATTTTTGAGAGAAATTTGGTGGGTGAATCAGATCCTTGTTTTAAAAGCAAAGTACTAAGGCAGTATTTAAATCCCTCCTTCTCCTAATTTTGAAAAACTTTAAAATAACATCTATGGCTGACATTCTGATTATGACCTGAATTCTGGTTTTATAGCAGACCGGGGACGACGACGACGACACGACACAATACATTTTATGTCTAGGGATGGATGAATATGTCAGCTTCACTTTGTCCCACTTTCAAACCTTTAAAATCTCAAGTTCTTTCGCTAATGAAGAAATTAGCGGACATTGGTAAATTCCTGTCAAAACCAAACTGAAACAAAATTCTCACCCATCTGCACTGGCCAAATTCAATAGGTACAGCTACTCCCAGCATGAAAAGGACCATGCTGTACCTGCCTGTTAAAGATGAGGAGCCTGTCAGGAAAAAAAAAGGGTGGCAACCCTAATTCACCATTAACATGGTTGAATATACAGGGATTCAAACACAGACTTTTAAGAGCTAAGCACACAAAGCCCTGAGCCTGGATGGACAAATCTGCCAGTTTCGGTTTCTCCCATATTCATTAAAAAAAAAAAAAAAACACCTCTCAAATTCTTTCTGTCCTGAATATGAAGATATTTGCAAATGTTGGTAAATTCTTGCCAAAAATGGACCAGCTTTCAGGAGCTGCATTCCAGTGGTGGGCAGGGCAAAATTGCTGGGTCAAAACACACACACCAAAATACCAGCATATTGTAGCTTAAAGCTCTTACTGCCAGTAACTAAGCCTTAGGAGAGAGGCATTTCAACCTTTTAGAGCGGGGGACACACACACAACCTTTCAACCTTTTAGAGCGGGGGAAATCATCAAATGATCATTTGTCCGGGAAAGGGGGCATGGCCATCTGGGGACCTCAGAAGGGCCAGTTTTGGCTCCCAGTCCTGAGGTTCTACACCCCTGAGTTAAGGAGGAGGAGCCTTAATGTTAATAAGCAACCTTAGGTCAATTTTAACTTCCCCAGTCTGAGCAAAATGGCTGCTCTGACTTGGGCTCAAGCAAGCAAATAAGCAAACAGATTAAAACAGTGGCTTCAATGGGGGCACATGGCCAATGGCTACTTGACCAATCTCTCCTACATGGCATCTGAGGAGTCCAATATATAGATTTGCCCTTACATGCAATATAACATTCAAGCTAGCCTTTTCTTGTCTGATGATCATGGTTATACTTTTGGTGGTGGCAGGTTATGTGTGTCGTCTCCTTGAAGGCAAATGATTTTGGAAAGAAAGTAAAACTTCACATTTCCAGTCCAAACTGCAAGAAGAATTTTACATATTCAGAATTGAATTAACTGAATTAAAAGCTGGGATTGGGCCAGGGTGTAGATTAATGGCTGCCTACACATCCACGGAGTGCTGTGGGATTTTCACTACTCACAGAGGACTAGGATTGCTGTTAAAAGATGCCCCCTGCAAGGCACTGTCCTGTATAAAAGATGAAAACTTCACAAAGGTGCCTTGTAACATCTTCACATATGGAAAATATCTAAGGTACTAATCAGTCTGCTTGAATCTTGCCACAGTACTTCATTTGAAAATGATCTATCTTTATCCTGGCCAGCGTAGGTAGCTGTGCAATTATATTTGATAGGTAATCCTTGGCTTTCCAAAAACTTAGGGACCTTTCTCTCCTGCTCACCCCAAAATGCACAATTATTTTCATCATTGCAACATGAGAGAAGCTGATCGAATGCAGAGTCATAAATCACAATCACATGAAACCTGAATCTTTAATTCTGCATCTGATGGATTTTTATTGCCATGTCCAAACGTGACAGGGGTCAAATCACAGCAGGAGGAGAGCCAAAGGCTGAGCTCTCTGTTTTCAAGCTTAATGCAGTGGGTTTAAAACTCAGTGTGTGAAGCTTGGTGAAGCCACCTCCTATCTCAGATGGGAATTTCATGGCTTCACTCTCGCTTTCTCAAAGAGCAGTCTTTTTTATGGATATGGCAAGATCTATAACAATAACACCCATTCAGCCAGAACGGTGCTTTTTGTGAAAGATTTGTTCCTGCAGTTCAGAATGTCCATTGGCCATGCTGGCTGGGAATGATGGGAGTTGCAGTTCAACACCTTGGAAGGGCACCAGGTGGGCGAAGCAGGCTGCTATAGTTTGATAACTGGGCAATGGACTTGGTTGTCCTGCTATAAAAAGGGACGGGGGAGGAAGCACTGATCTTTACAAGAGCATGCTGGGATGTTAGCAGCTTGGCAGACTCGAAGCACAGTTAGCAAAACAGCTGTTCAGCTCCCATAGCCTTTATGGGCTTTGACTTCGAGCAGAAGGATTAACAGAATTAGTGGGTCTGGAGGAGCAAGATGGAAATTTTCCATTGGAAATGAGCTTGAAATGGAACATTGCATGAAGGTATAAATCAACATTTTGGAGGGTGGGGGAGAACAATATATCGTCATGCAACAGAGCTCTGTTAAATGAGCAGACCCTTGCCAAAATCCCCAGTGAAACACTAGTCCTGCTCAAGCTCAGTCCAGGCAGTTTGGATAAACTACCAGAGTTCTGCTTTTGCTGTGCGGGTGGATAAATAAGCCAGGGTGGTCGCCTACGTAGAATTATTGCAGGGTCAGACACTCGAGGGAGTCTGGGGAGTTGGCGAGGAACATGTTGGAACAGCACACTGCCCTAGGCAGAAGAAGCTGTTTTATACTGAGCGAGAGCAACTGTTCCATCCGGCCAAACTCCACCAAGACTGCAGGCAGGTCTCCAAGGCCTCGGCAATGGGGTACAAAGGGATTGTGATGTCAGAATCGGAAATGTGAGGACATACAATCAAAGGAGTAGGGACTTGTTATCATTCTTAACTGTAAGGAGAAGAATGATGTATTCTGAACCTGACTCCTCAGCCCATTGTGATAACACAATGACTGGGTTCAGACACCATGGTAGCTCACACTCAAGGGTTGAGTGTGGGTTTTCATTGAACCGTGGGTTGTCATTGAACCATGGGTTGTCATGTTGTCTGAACCCAGCTGCGCTAACAAGCCATGGCTTGTTAACCACGAACAACCCATGAAGAGAACCCATGGTTTGTGGTTGGGTTGTGAACTGTGGGTTGTTCACCGTGGTTTGTTATCTTGGGGGGTTAAAAAAAGAAAGAAAACCATCCCCATTGGAATCAGTGTAGACATCCCCCCCTCTTTTTTAACCCCCCTCTGTGGGGGGGGGTAGGTGGAATTTTGGGATGAAAACAGGAGGAGGAAAAGCTTAAGTCCCCCTCTCCTGAATCACCATGCTCACAATCCAAATTGGGGCTGTACATGCTTACACTCAAGTAAGTAAGCTAATCATGCATCACTCTGCCATATGTGATTTGAAAAATGTGTAGCTTGGCCCTCAGCCTTGAAGTTCCCTGGGTGACTTTGAGCCAGTCTCTGAATCTCAGCCTAAACCTACCTCATAGGGTTGTTATGAGGAGGAGGAGGAGGAGGAGGAGGAGGAGGAGGAGGAGGACGACGACGACGACGACGACGACGACTATTTAAGCTGCCTTGGGCTCCTTGTAAGAGGGGGAAAGGCTAGATATAAATGTAATAATAAATAAATAAAATAAACATACTCCCCTTTTTTCTCACACACACATACAGAAGCAACCCGATCTCTCTCAACAAGCTCTACCCTTGGAACTTCTTGTTCTGCCCTTGGAATTTGTTGACTGGCAGCAGGGACAGCCCAAGGCATTTTGCCGCCTGAGGCAGAACAGCAAAAATGGTTCCACTCACCCAAATCAAGCTGCATCGTACCCAAAGCTCGCCAAATTGTTTTGGCATATGAGCCAGAGTAAGTAACTCTTCCCATCCCTGGCAGAAGAAATAAAAAAATAACAAGGTAAATAATTAGCCATTTGCTACCCTTTTATGGCATCCCAAATCTGCTGTCTGAAGTGACTGCCTCACTCTGCCTCATGGTAGGGCTGGCCCTGACTGGTGAGGTTTAAATCCCTAAAATACATACATACTTACATGTATACTTAGGGATGTATCCGCGAATATCCGCGAGTCTCGGGGGGGGGGGCTGAAGTGAGTCCGAAATCGGCCCCGCTCGCCCCCCCTGAGACTTGCGCACCTTACCTGCCCGCCACTCATCCCACCACTTTACGCCGCGCCGGCAGCACGGGGTCCCGTCACGTCATTTCCAGCTGCCAGGAAGTGACGCAACGGGACCCAGCACTATGTTTTTAGCGCAAAAACCAGGGTAACCTAGCTTAAAACGGCTGCAATTTCCTATTAGCCATGTATATTGATAGTCAATATTTAAAATTACCTGTTTATGCTGTAAATATATGCACAATATCCTGGGGCTGTATCTAGACTTAGTCAGAGTAGACCCATTGAAATAAATGGGGATTAAGTTAGTCATGATTATCTTAAGTTACATTGATTTCTATGGGTCTGCTCTAAGCAAGACTAAGTCTGGATATAAGCCTCTGTCTTTATGCAAATGTGCATAGTTGTTGGTAATGCACATTCTGCATATATTATATGTACTCCATGTACATTTGGAGAGGGATTTGAAACTTTAAAGACCGATGACAATGAAAAATATGAATTCACACTGAAGTTACACAAAGGGAGGGAGTGTTCAAGAACCCATCAATGGGAAGAAAGAAACAAAGGTCTACTTTGAAGTAATTAATCTCACAAATTGTGCCCAACAGCATTAATCTGTTTCTTGAAGCAAAGTATGCAACACATAGAACAAATAAAAAATGTGTTTGTGATTGATGTGATGACAGCTTTGTGCCCATCACGCATTCATCACAGGGTGAGGTACCCATCTGTTATGTATTTAGGCATTTTTATTAGGCGCTTTAGAGATGCGTAAGCACATAAGAATCTACCAATAGATTCTGCATATAAATAACCACATGTTATGTAGATAGTAGAGCCTGTGTGTTGCTGAGAATATGAACTGATAAGATGTATCGCGTTAGAGAAGACTATGTTACAGACACAATTACCTGGTTTGCATGACATGCTGGGCTCATGGTGGGTTGTTTAAACCCTGATGAGCCACAGTGTGTGCTGGGCGCCATTTTGAATATACAGCCCCCGATCAGGGTGATTTGGAGGTTGCTGTGTCATGTGAACCTGGCCACCATGGCTTATTTGAGGGTTAACCAACCCTCACATAACCCTCAGTTTTTGTAGGGTGAGCCAAGTATGTTGTGCCAACCAGGCAAACTGGTCTTTCTATGAGTTACTTGAGAGAAATTATGTTTTGCTTAACAAGAAGAAGGTTATCAAGCAAGAGTTTGTACTTTTATTTATATATGGGAACACAGGGACCTTCTGTGAACAGATGCTCCTTCTGTTCACGGAGCAACTACATTGGATCCCACCCAATCATTTGGGTAGATCATCAGCACAAAGTTGTTCAGGCAGAGGTCTTATACGGTGCCAAATATTACATGGGTATTCTTCCTCTTCCTCTTCTTTCTCCAAAGAGATATTAAAATTGCTATCCAATTTTAGAATGTTCTTGCTTTTTGAAAACTTAATTCAATCAGTTCTGGTCATTTTTCCAAGGGCTACTTTTGACTTTCTAGGGTTATAATGTGAAAACCTGTGAAACTGGCTTGAGCGGAAACTGCAGCAGGACAGATAAAATTAGCCCGTGACCTATGGGAGAAATGGTCTTACAATTCCTTCTCCAGGTAGCTGAAATGCTTTCATTTGCACACATCATAATCTGCTTTAGGGACCAACATGGAACTTTTGCTCTGAGACATGAATCTTAGATCTCACCTGAAAGCTGCATGCTGGATGGATGAGAATTTTGTCTGGCTTGAATTTTGAAGTGTGCTGAATTAATCTGCACTTCCCAGGCTAACCTGGATTGGAACACCAGTTATCCTTTGGAATGTGCATTTTGTCAAATTTTGCAATTCAGTTCTTACCTCAAAGATTGCATACAAAAATGCATATATTGGGCAAAGTTACATGCCAAAATGCAAATTTTCATGCCGAAAAGTAGAGTGATGTGGAAATTGGACGGAATGAATTTATGATTGAATACATGCAAAACTGATCGAATACATGCAAAATGAAGACCAGAAATAGTGTGATTGTCCATCCCTGGTTGAAAAACTAGACTGGTAAAACTGGAATCGTTCCAACTAGTGCTCATTTCAGTCCAGAGAGATCAAAAGAGATGCAACCTGGCTTCTATAGTGTGTTAGACTCCCTCATTTTCTACTTTGGCGTTCTTCTTTCTGCTTTAATACTTGTGGCAGTAATTCTCTGTTTCATGTTGCTCTCTCTGTGGGATGGGAGCAAGAGGTCAATTATTGTCAGGCCTGCCATGCTTAAAAGCTACAGCACTCTGGTAATTAAGGCTGTTAGTGAGATCGGAGGGGCCCTTTTCCTGCCAATTGGTGTAGGATGAGGTCCAAAGGGAGATTTGTAGTTTTAATTCAAATGCAGTCCTGGTCTTTAACAACATGACTGAGTTTGCTGAGATGATCTGGACCTCATCTTTTGTGCTCACAACTTGGATCTACCAAAATGCTTTCAGGAAATACTAGTACTACTAGTACTACTACTAATATAGGATTTGTGGGAAGAAGTAGTAAGTTTCCCACTGGATTACGTCTTAGAAAAGTGGCTCCAATTTCTTAACTAAATGGACTTCACCAATGCAGTAACAAGCACTTTTACAGTGGTTAATATTTATGTTGTAACACACAATAAAAAGGATGTCTGTTCAGGGATTACGATTTGTGACTGGTTTTGGACCTTTTAACTCTGTTTGTAACTTGACATGTAAAGAAAAGCTGGTTATTGATTCGTCTATAAGTTTAGACATTGTTTCCTAATTTAAAAAAAAAAAAGAACTGTGTTCAGAAACTATAACTATTTCTTACTCTCTTAATAGATTGCAAAGATTAACATATAATTGAAATTAGAATTCGTTTATTTTGATAATTAGGTGGTAAGAAGTTATGGATTTATCAATATATGAGTAGAGAGTCAATATCTATGTTTATGCTTGAATGGAAACCTCTAATAGGCTTATTCTAATTAGAAGGATAATGATTTGTGTATTTGTGAATCTGAAGAATAAGAAGAAAAATGTTGGACATTAGAATAAAGAGAAATTTCTTTGTAATTATAGAGTACGAGTACCTATTGTTACTTATCTTCGCTGTGGAGAAAATCGGAAGTCCATTTTAGTTTAGTTTTGTTGTTGTTATGATATGTAGTGTTTGTGTTTTGTTTTTTATTAAAATATAAAATGATGGTTAAAAAAGAAAGAAACTATAACTGTTTCAGAATGTGGCAGCAACGGTCTAAACTGAGGCAGGCCACATTATTTGTACATTATATACAATTGTACATTATTGCAATTGTATGTCAATTTCACTGGCCGTTGGTTTCTAGACCCTGTTCAAACTGCTGGATTTGACTTCTAAAGCCCCTGCTGGTCTGGGATCAGGATACCATACAATCTACCCACTCATGAAGCCATATTGCATATCCCCCCCCCCCACCAAATGATGTGCCCAAGACAGGGCTTTCTCACAGGTGGCACCTAACAGAGCGATCCTACCAGTGAGATCCAAAGGTGGAGGAACTGCCTAATCCAAAGTGCTACCATGCTTATGGAAGGAGCAGTGTTCCTTCTTCCAAACCCACTTTGGTTTTTTCCTTTACTTTTACTATTTCCTTCCCCAGGTCCAGCCCAAGACATTTTGCTGCCTCAGGTAAAGGACAAGATACTGTCCCTCCCATTCCATATACAGAAAATGGCCAGACTGGCAGCTGAACACTGGTGAGGGGACAGTGTCCTCCACTGTACCAGAAGGCAGCAGGCTAGCTTAGGGGGCACAGAGTAGGCCACGTGGAACACACAGCTCTGTCCTCTGACATCTTGTTTCCAGTCACCCAACTTCTGCTGTCTGAGGTGGCCGCCTCACTATGCGTAATGATAGGGCTGGCTCCATCTTCCCCATTGGTTGCAATGGGAGGGGATTTATGTACACCAGCTCCAGGGCTGGCATACATTGACCACAGTTCCAGGAGCATTTTGATGGACTGGGGAGGTTATGGATTGTGCTGATCCAAGCCTTCCCTGCTCGACCGCAAACACACCCACAAAATGCCCACTTCTTGCCTCTACCGACACTGGAACTCTGACATTGGAGAGACAAGGTATCTCTCCCTCCAAAGTCAGACCTCAGTCTCTCTCCACCCACAGAGGGGGAAATCCAAAACATGCTTTGTCCCCTGAGGTGCCCTCTAGGCACAACCAATTCATACAATAATAGTACAAAATGCAAAGAGCTACAATGCCCTGAAACCTCCATCATGTCAAACCTGCTTTCACTACAGGTTAATACAGAGGAAGAAAAAGGGAAGGCACCCAGAACTACACGCATGCCAAACTCAGAAAACTGCCAGAGGCATGTGTGGTTTGTGAACTGTGGTGGGTTTTTATGATATTGCGGTTTCTATTGTGTTTTAACTGTATTGGTTTTATATTATTGTGAAGCTGCCGTGTGGATCCTCATGGACAAAAAGGTGGAGGTTAAACATTTTAAATAATCAATACATTGCTGCTTCTCGTGCTTGTGTTGACAGTTGGTTTTTCTGATATATTTTTTTATATTTGAGCATTAAATTGGATACTACTTTAGTATCAAGTAGGCCATCTTTCCCCAACTCTGGTGACTCCAGATGTTTTGGACTTCAGCCCCCATCAGCCCTAGCCAGCATGGCTCATGGTCAGGAATGCTGGGAGTTGTAGTCCAAAACATCTGGAGGGTATCAGGTTGGGGAAAGCTGAAGTGGGCCTTTCTGTGGTTTATACTCCATTAGATAATTTCTTGCTAATTAGTTTTACAGTTGAGATACTTCTGCTCAGAAAATCCTGTCTAATCAGCAGTAGCATCTTGTATGCACATCAGGATAAGTCACTGGTTATTGCTTATTCAAACTTCCTCCTGGTTTTGCTTGACACTTCATTCTTGGACCAAGCTATCCTCAACTGGCTCCAGCTCTTCAGCCTGGCTTCTCCCTTGCTGCCCATCCGTGTTTCCTGTTCTTGGCTCTGCTTCTTTTGTGCTTTGCTCCCTGCTTTTGTGCCTACCCTACCTGCCTTTCAGCTGTCTGTTACTGAGAGCTCCTTGTCACATGAATTTTTGAATTAGGTGCTGACAGCCTGTGGAACAAACCTTATTGGGCTTTGGATCATATTTATGTGATGAGTGAATTTAATATGGTCAATAATAAAGTAGAAGGAAGTGGGGTGTAGGCTTTTCTGATGGTTGCAGAAATTACTGGTTTCTTTGTCTAAAATGTAACACAGCCTACCATCCACACAGGAAGGCATGACCACACCACCAAATGCACGAGTGTCAGCCGAGATGTGTTGGCACCAGGCAGAGTTTAGCAGGCGCTGCAGCAGCTTGTAGTATGGGAAGTCTTCCATTTTTACAAAGGTAGCTTTTATGCATTGAATGCAAGCTCAGCCATCACATAAGCTGCTTATTGTGCTGTCTTAATTGAAACTGGCATCACAACTCCTAAGACTTACATTCATACATGTAACTTGTCAGTCTTTTAAGACGGGAAGGTTAAAGCTGAAATACTCCAGGTATTTATTCTCAAGCACTAGGCCCAAATCTACTGATCTTAACTGAGAGCTTGGTTGTGTGTGTGAATGTTCTTAGGTAATAACAAAAATTCCAACCCTGGAACAATTAAGTTTACCTGTGAGTGTGGCCTAATGAGGTATGATCAGGGCCGTTTTGGCGAGGGCAGGGTGGAGTGGCCAGTCACCTAAGATGCCAAGAGATCCAGGGCATCAAATGACCTTCAGGCAGGCAAAAGGGTATCTTGCCCAGGGCCTCCTCAAAGCTAGCAGTAAAGGTAAAGGATTCCCTGCCCCTGCCCCATATAAACACAAAGTGAAAATGTGAAAGTGGATCCCATGTTGCAGGCTGGAAATCAGAGGTGAGGCAGGGTGAAGACAACTGTTTTAAAGGATGCATATTATACTGTGTTCCAAACAAATGCTTAAAGCACCTTACAATACAACAACACTGATAAATGTTTCAATGTTAAGGGGAGAAATTAAAAATAGAAGGTATCGATATCCTAGCTAGGAAACTCATGTTTTTCCCCGCACAAACCTATTTCATGCTGTTCAGGAACTAATAGTGGTAGTGCGGGTGAGGGGAGACCAACATTGCACCTTGCCTAGGGCACCAAAATACCTTGAGGTGGCCTTGGATTGTAACCAGCAATGGGGGACCTCCAGCTCGTGGGCCACATGTTGTCTACCAGATCTCCCGCTCCAGCCTGCAAAGCTCTCCCAGCAGCAGGACACCCCCGCTTTCCTTGGCCATGCCCCCACATACACCTCACGACAACCCCACTCTATGCCTCCTTGCCTTGCTTTGGCTGTTCTCAGCTTGGGCTTTAAAATGCCCCCTGAAGTCCAGAACAGAAAAGAACCCATTCTTACACGTCCCACAGGTCTCCACTCCTTTTCCGAGACCTTCCAGATTCTTCACTTTTCCTTGGAGCTCTTTGGTCTTCTCCGCCCCTTTTCTTCAATTCAGACTTCCTTGGGCCTCTTGTTCTCTACCCTCTTGCTGGTTAATTTTTTTCTGTCACTCTCTCAGATCCCACTTGGTCATGGTTCCAGATTTCACCACTATACTTTATTGGGTGCAGAGAGCTCTGGGTGGATTGGTGCCTGAGTTTGGTGACACCTTTTGCTGCTATATTTTGTTGAGTTTTGTCTAAATCACTGTGTGGGGATGCAGAGAATTTGCTGGATGAGGGCTGTAGAGAACTTTGGGGGGGGGGTTGGCTGAGTTTGGTGACTCTTTGGTCATGTGCTGGATCTGAGTGTTTCTTTTGGCTGGATGTTTGCTGCCTGGAATACTGGGATCGCTCTGGGAAGGATCATCCTGAGTAACCCCCCTTAGTTGAGATCACTCTGGGAAACCCTAGCCCCCCCCCCCCAAATGGCGCCAAAGTAGCAGACCAACAAGCAACACTGAAGAGGCACACAAAGAAGGGTGAACATTCTCAGTGGTAGGATTTTTTGTCAATAAATATTTGAGGCACAATGTTTGCCCCCAAAACTGCAATGAATGATTCCTGGACAGGGATAGCCTGGCCAATGTGGTCCATGCATGGTTAGCCTCATGTTTAGATTACTGCAATGCACTTTATGTGGGGCTACCCTTGTACTTGACCCAGAATCTGCAGCTGGTGCAGAATGTGGCAGCCAGGATGCTGAGTGGAGCACCTGGCCATACACATATTACACTGGTGTTGAAGCAACTGCACTGGCTACTGACTAGCTACTGAGCCAAGTACAAGGTCTTGTTGTTGACATATAAAGCCCTGAGCAGCTTGGGACCAGGTTACCTGGAAGATTGCCTTCCCCAATACAGACCTGTGATCATCAGAGGAGGTCTCGCTGGTTGTACTACAACCTGCAGATTGACATCTTGAAGCGGGCCTTCTCTGGTGGCGCTCACTTTATGGCAGCGTTCTCCAACCTTGGGTCTCTAGATGTTTTTGGCCTACAACTCCCAGCAAGCCCCAGCCAGCGTTGCTGGCTGGGGCATGCTGGGAGTTGTAGGCCAAAGACATCTGGGGACTCAAGGTTGGAGAACACTGCTTTATGGAATGACCTCCCCCCTGGTATTAGGGAGGCACCAACTGTACCATGCTTTAGGCACCAATTAAAGAACCATCTCTTCACCCAGGCCTTTCCTCAGTGTGCTGGCCAGTTTGTTAATTATGGTGTTATATTGGTTTTAATGTGTTTTTTAATCATTTTTTAAAATGTTTTATCAATTATTATATATTTTAATTTAATTTTAGTGTATTTAAATTGTCTTGTAAACTGAGTGCTTAGAGATATTTTTTAAATATCGTAAGTGGTATATAAATGTATATAACTATCATCATCTGTTGTATGCAACAGGATGAGGAAAAGTAGCCCAGGAGTAAATCAAAGGTGCAGGAAACTTTTAATGAGTGCATTCTCTCTCCCTCACTATGCAAATAAATATCCTTGTCATTGACAGAACACCTGCCCAATGGTGCTGCTAACACACCTGAAGCAGTGCAAGATTATGAGGGGGTTTGAGCTGAGTTAGTTTCCCTTTCCTGGAGCCTAGGGGGACAACCTCTCCGCCTTCCGGTGGAGTCAGTTTCCTTCCTTTCTCAGGGACAGTTCTTGGCTCAGACAAGCTGACTGTGACAGACTTGAGTTAAGGCAGGCTATCAGTTTCAGATGTTTGGTCTGTGGGAGGTGGGAGGTGGAGGGAAGCAGACTTACAGGATATTATGTGAGAGCAGCAGGCTGCTCAGAAAATGAATCAAATGCTATTACTGCCATCATCCTTAAAATAAAAAAAAAAAGAAAAGAGAAAAAAAAAGGCTAGTTACATGCAAGGCTGTTAGAACTCATCCAGAATAATAATCCCCCAAAGAGCTATCATGCAATTTCAGCCCTGTACTCAAAGAGGGCTGACAGGAGTTGGGAAAGAAGGGGGGGGGGTTCAGTCATTCCCAGAGGCTTCCAAACTAATCTTTAAAAATGAAGGGGGAACATGTATCTCCATCTGGACTGAAAAAGTTCACCTGGTTTTCAAATGAAAGTGAGAAAAAGGCGACAGTTGGTGTGTGTGTGTGTGTGTGTGTGTGTGTGTGTTAAAAGGTGTGAGATTAAAAATGCTGAGCAATGATAATCATTATTATAATTGCCATGCATAAGGAGGAAAGCAAAGCTCTAAATATTTCTAATAATGGTAGGAAAAACTATCAGATTAAAAGATAATATTATAAAAACTCCAGTACCCAGAATTCCACTCACCTTGCCGCTTTTTCTGAACCTGTTGGCCAGGGAAGGCTGGTGACCCCTGTGTCAGTGGGGCTCCTTATCCATTGCATCTTTTTGTTTGAGCATTATAGAAGCTATCCATGGTGCTCCATGGTGGTGAACCTAGTTTGGGGATGGAGTACAGCACCATGGATAGCTCCTATAAAGCTCAGAATAAAAGCTGCGATGGATAAGGAGCCCCACTGACACAAGGGTCACCAGCCTCCCCTGCTCAAGAGACCCTGGTGCACAATGTATGGCTCCCACAACGCAGCCACCAATGAAACAGTGCTCAAGCTGAGAGGTTTGCTCCCTGCATCCTTCTGCAGCATCACAAGGAATCTTGATTCACATATTTCTGATTGAGCACTGCATCCATTTCTCACAAATTGGCAGGTCATTGCAGATCCTCATTTACCAAGTAGTTATAGGCACACCATATATGGCCTGATGCCTGGGAGCCAAATCCAGCCTGCCTGGAGTCCAAATATGGCCCTCCATGATTCTCCAGATGGCCACACCACCTTCCCCCAACCACCAATGTTTGATGGTTTCCTGGTTTTTGTCCAGTTCTTCCCCCTTTCTAAAAGGTTGAAATTCCTCTCCCAAGGCTTAAAATTTTTTAAAATAGTTTTTAAAATGTGAAATACACCAAAACAAAACAAAACCCATTAAAAAATGAAGGGAAAAAAATGAACAACAAAAAATACAATTTCCTTACAGTATTTTAAATGGATCATTACAGCAAACATGTATGAAATATATATACATAAGTATCAAAAAGTATGTAGTAATACAATTATCCATAAAAATAGTTATGCATAAACTTCAGAAAAAGCAGACCAAATATCCATGTATTTATCCATCCGCAGGTGGCGTCTAAATACCACCCATTCAGATGTTGAAAGCATTATTTGGTCCTCAATCCATTGTGTTATCGGAGGTGAGTGTTTATCTTTCCAGTGTTGTAAAATCAGTCTTTTGGCTGTCAAAAGGGCACGGAAAATCCACGTGTGTTGTCCTAGTGATAAATTCCATACAGCAGGTATATAATTTAAAAGAACGTGTGTATCAGTAAATATGAAAGCGCATTCCAATACTAGATTTATCCGTACTATGACCTCCACGCAAAAAGAAGCAACCGCTGGGCATTGCCAAAACGTATGTGTAAACGAAGCATTCACAGTATTACACCTCCAACAGACTTAGACAAACCCTTATTTAAAAAGACATTGTGGTGTCCAATAAACACAAAACAAAAGTTTTTGCTGAATAAGACATAACCTAAGATCCATAGACACAGACACAAAAACAACGTTCCATTGATTAGGCAACATAAGACCATCTAATTCTCTGTTCCATTCATCTTTAAGACTCTGTGTATCATAATTATTCACCGGTAATAAGTATTCATAAATATGAATCATAGGTCAATATAACTGCTCAGCCTCAATCAATGCATCCAATAGCGAAGGAGGCTCTGAAGCTGAAAAAGCAGCCGGACCAAACCTAGATTCTAACAAATGCTGCAATTGCAAGTATTGCCATTCAGCTGAGGCAGGCAAGTTATATTTAGTACGCAAAGCTGAAAATGACAAAAACTCATAATCTACACTCACTAATTGATCCAAAGTAAAAATCAACCTGTCTGCCCAAGTCCGCTACAGGAATGTTTTCTTACCAATTTTTAAATCCGGATTACCCCATAAAGTCAGTTTCGCATGAGAAAATGGGTCAAACTGTAATTGACGAGATATAAGCCACACCTCTCTAACTGTTGTGATTGTAAGTTGCATTATTTTCAAAGTTGCATTCTTTTCTTTGCAGTTCCCATCATCCCTCAGCATTGGTTATGCTGGCTAGGGCTGATGGGTATTGCAATCCACCCAGATCTGCAGTCCATGGATTTCCCATCTGTGCCATAGCGCATGTCCACAAATTACCATTTATTAAGTAAATAAGTTAAGGGCTGGCTAATGTCCCCCCAAAAGGAATGTCTATAAGTTATGAACTATCACTATGCAGATCTGTGGCTTCCAGCATTTGGAACAAGTGGTGGGAGAGGATGCATTGGATTGTGCTTCCTCTCCATCCTGGGTTTTTGTTTTTTTAACTTTCAAAAATCCCAAACTCCTCTCCTTTCAGGTTTAATCTGAAACATTTATTTTGTTGTGGGCCTTCTTCCTTAGGATTGCCTAAAGCAGTGTTGCCAGGAGAAATTGTCTGCAAAGGCATAATTCATCTGATTTTTAGATGCTATAATGAAAAGAGCTAAGAGGAAGGGAAATGCTATGGAAGAAAGAGACAGATGATAACTGATGGCATCAGCAAATATCTTGCTAGGATACCCCTTGAGAAATATTTATCTTCCTTCTTCCTTGGCAAGGCCAATACAGGGAACAAACGACTTAACTTGCAACCGAGGGGAAATTATTGTTGTTGATTGCTAATATAATAGTGGCAGTAGAGATACCAGGATAGACCCAAAGGGCAGCACCACAGAGCAGCAACAGAAATATAACAAGTGAAGAGGACAAGTGGATTGATCCACATAATGTAAATCCTAAAGTGTTTCGAGCAATTAGCTGTTCCTCAGGAGAAGACAGTCCAGAGATCCTGTGAGCAGATCCTGTGATCCTGTGATTTTAAAAACGATTAGATAAATTCATGGAGAATAAGGCTATTAGTAACTACCAGCCATGATGGTTATATATTACCTCCAGTATTGGTGGCAATATGCCCCTCATTACCAGTTGCTGTGGAACATGGGCAAGAGGGTGCTATTGTCCTCATGTCCTGCTTGTGGGCTTCCCACTGGGGCATCTGATTCACTGCTGTGGGAAGAGAATGCTGGACTAGATTGGCCTTTGGCCTGATCCAGCACAGACATTCTTATGTAAGGCAATGCTTTTGACACTCCATTTGTGGCTGAACCTGAGTGTCCCCACCTCAACCTACTGGGTTAGGTGCTGTTGTTCTAGCTCAGGATAAAACTAATTGCTTTCCAGAGGCACTGAAAGCAAAACCGTGGCTCATTTCCCAACTTTCTCTTTCCATAGAAACTTCTAAGTTCGTAGGATGATCACCACTGTTGATTGCATCCCAGTGCCATCTTAAGTTACATGACAAGATACAGGAAAATACAGAGTTCCCAAAACTTGCAGATGATTATAAAGCTACTAAACTGCAATAAAACAAAAGCAGATGACAGCTGGATTTTGAAAGCAGTGAGAAGTTACGGGAGATCTATGTATATAGGGATTTTAAGAGACATTTCAAGACAAAACCATGTGAAAATAATTAAATGCTTTTGCTCAGCATAAACATTGCAGGGGGACTTGACCACAGATCACTTTTAAGTAGCAACCACTGTTAAATACACAGAGAAGCTTTTATCCAAATACAATAACCTCTAATCTGTCCTTAAAAGCTGGGCAACATCCAATGGTGCAAACCCTTGCATCTCTAGGAAAATTGTCCCTTTAATTGGGTGTGGGCTCACTGCAGTCTGTTGAAGGCTGAGTCTAGAAAAAAACAGCTATAGAGAGAGAGATTTATAGTATGAATATATCGTATTATAGTCTGACTATATTTCATTCCTAATAAGATAGGAACATATAAAGGCCGCATTATAAAAATCCATCCGAGGCTGAATTTTCAAGTATTTTATTTCACTCATCGAGAATGACTGAGCTCATTTGAAAAGCAAGCCATATATAAAGCTACTGTGAGTTCACTGTAGTTTGAATAATCTGGCTCTTGGAGCCTGCCAATACATGCATGTTAATTGCTTTATGATCTACAAGGGTGAATGAGCCATCTCAGATCAAAGATTACAGATGGAATTTTGTCACCTTGCATCATAACAAACACACTAGCAACTGGTGAGAAGGAATGGAGGGTAGCACCACTGGGCACAAACTGGAGCAGCGGGACCAGAACCTTTACCAGTAGTGTTGTGTGGTGAAACCAAGGCAAAGACCACACTGGCACACTTATGCTGAATGGCTACCAGAGTCCATCATGTTGGCCACTGCTAGCTGTTCAGTCCTGCTTTAGCCATCCTCACCTCTGTAACTGCCCTGCAATGCCTGCCAGTAATGGAGTGGGGCCTGCCTCTCCTTTGGTCAACAGTAGCAGTCCAATGTCTAGTATGGCCCATTAAGGACGTAATCCTATGCAAGTTTTGACAGAAAAAAGGCCTACAACTCCCAGCATGCCCCAGCCAACATAGCATAGGATTGTGCCCTAAGTGATGTACATGCTTATGATGAGGAAGCTTTTAGAGTAAATACCAAAGACCATTTACCAAATGGTTACCATGCCATCCAGGGGTGTTGAATCTATTTCAGCACAAGGGCCAAATTCCATTTTGGAGACGCTCCTGGGGGCCTGCAGAGGTGCGCAAGGCTGAAGGCAAAAGGGGAGGGGCCAAAAGTAAAAAATACCAACGTGTTTTAGCTTAAAGCTCTTATTGCCAGTTAACTAAGCCTTGGGACAGGAATTTCATTTATACCTGGCAATTATTTTCAAAAACTTAATGCTTTGTTTTACAATTTTTTTCTGGGGTTCCTCACCTCCATAAATCTCTTTGAAAAGGATGCAACTTGCAACTAAAGAAGGTGGTTTTGGTTTTCCAGATCTTGCCTTATATCATCGGGCTTATTTGTTGACTAGTTCTAAATTCTGGTCTTTCCCACTTAGATTAGATTGTCCACCTTGGTCAGTTTTGGAATCCTTATGTCTGGATCCTCTCTCTAAGATGGTATTAGGGCCTCGCTATACTAAAACAGACAGGGTGCCTCCTACAATCACAGCAGTTAGAGAGGTGTGGTGTATTATATCTCGTCAATTACAGTTTGACCCATTTTCTCATGCTAAACTGACTTTATGGGGTAATCTGGATTTAAAAATTGGTAAGAAAACATTCCTGTAGCGGACTTGGGCAGACAGGTTGACAGCTCTGCATGGGGAATATCTAGAAAGCCTTAACAGAGAAAATGAGGATGTATCCTTATTGGCAAAGGAAGAAATGGAAGGTTTTATCATTGCTATTAAAAACTGCAAATGAATATAGTCCTGATTACACCTATTTTGACAGAAAAAACATAGACCACAATAGACCAGAAATAATTCTGGTAAATTAAGAGAACATCTAAAGCAACTACTAAAACAGGTGTTCCAGTACTTCTCAAAGATAACATTGGAGAGAAACAGAGAATTAAAAGATACCAAAATCTAGACTTGGAAACAAAGCATTTCTGGAAACTCAGGACAATTCATATGGTACCCTTCTCAACATCAGCTATAGGAGTCATTCCAAATACCCTGAAGCATAACTTAGAACAAAAGTGCCTTGATTCTTATTAAATAAGAATTCCCAGTTGCTGGGGAACATGAGTGGGAGGGTGCTGTTGAACTCGTGTCCTGCTTGTAAATATCCATTGGAACATCTAGCTGGCTACTGTGGGAACAGAACTGCTGAACTAGATAGGCTTTTGGTCTGATCCAGCAGGGCTGAATGTTCTTATATTTGTAAATTCAGTTCAAAACACTGCCATTTCCCAGACATGGAATAAAACCAGAACCCTTTGACACTACTTACTGATATTGGATCCTTGCCTGAGTAAGCACTGCAAGTACCAAGGAGGAAAAAAAGTGAATAACAACAAAACAACAACAATGCCTTGCACAAGTTTTTCATATTTGAACAAGATCATGGTTGTATAAAAGATGTGTGGTTTCTGGGTACGTTTCTGCACATAATTGCTACTGGAAGAAAAAAAACATGTGCAGAAGCTCACTGTGCATCTGTAGAATAGCAAACATTGGTGATAGTGCTTTGAAAGTCAGTCCTTAAGGTTTGTGTACACAAGACATGGCAGCTGCTAAAATAAAAAGACATAACAATGGTGTAAACAGAAAAAGATATTAGCTGAATTAGCCTTTTACCCAAATGGGCTATTATTTTTATAGACTAACTGTTTCTGTTTGGCGGGGGGGGGGGGAGATAGTAATTCCCACAATAACAAGTATGATAATTTCAAAATACAATTTTGATTAATATCACTCTAAAGTTCAACATTTAGCTAGATCAGTTCCGCCTGAAGAGGAAACACATGTCCACCTGGGAAATAGCAGACAACATGTGTAAATTCTCTTTTGTGTATGGAAAATGATGAAACAGCCCAAAACATCATTATTTCTTGCAACTTTCTGAAATCTGTTCCCCAAATCCCCTGAACCAACAGCCTACTGAATAAATGATTTGCAGGGATTTCTATGGCTTTCCCAGAGCATTCACCCAGCTCTGTGGACAAGGAAGGAAGTGAGGGATTACAACCAACAACAGCACTGAGGTTAGCCAGAGTTCACTTCTTGATCGAGCCTTTAGTTGATGGTGACAATTCCCAGATATTTATGGAGGACCCGTTTGGGAGATAGATAGATGTTCCATAGACATCACATTTGACGGTGTTCCAGTGAGCTCCTTATAGGTTAGAACCAGTTTTGGCAGGCAAGGAGGGACTATGTTTTTGAACAGAAGAGAAATCTCAGAACAGAAATCTTTGATAACTACTCAACCAGTGTGCCAGTTGGGTGGAGGCACCTCCTCTTTGATAGATGCAATGCTCTTATGTTAGTAACAGCAGTTGAGCTCAGAAAGTCAAAGAGGTGGGGTGATCAACTTAATATGGTATGCATACTTGGTAAGCTGGTTGGTGGAATGGTTAGAGTGTTGGACTGGGACTCGGGAGATCTGGGTTCTAGTCCCCACTCGGCCATGAAACTCACTGGGTGACTTTGGGCCAGTCACTGACTCTCAGCCTAACCTACCTCACAGGGTTGTTGTGAGGATAAAATGGAGAGGAGGAGGATTATGTAAGCCGCCTTGGGTTCCTTGCAGGAAAAAAGGTGGGGTATAAATATAATAAATAAATAAATAAATAAATTGAGGATACGTTGTTGTAGTTGTTGTTAGGTTGGATATAGACTAAATCAGTTGAACCAAAGTTCCATTAAAATCAGTGGTACAAGTTAGTAATGACTAAACATAAGTCCTGCTGAAATCAATGAGACTTAAATTCAGCTAACTTACTCTGGATCCAACCCATTATATTTTTATCCCACTCTTCCTCCAAGGAGCTCAGTGTGTTGCATGGTTCCTTCCCTCCCCCCACCAGTTTTATCCTTGTCAGAACCCTGTGAGAAAGAATAAGCTGAAAGTTAAAGTGTTGAACTTCACTGTTGAATGGGGATTTGAACCAAGGCCTCCCTGATCCTGATCCAACCACCAGCTCTCTTCTACAACTCCTCCCGTAGCCTCTCCAGATTTCTGATAATATGTGGATTTGCAGTAACCTTCTTGTTACCATTGGATAGATGTTAAAGAAAGCCATCTTTTGCATGTAGAGTAGTAAGCAATCACTTTGTAAATGGTAATCAGTCAAGATGATGTGCCTAGTCAAGAGGACTTCATAGGCAAATACATTAGGCATTACTTGAGTTATTAGAATTGGATAAGAACGTGTGCTGTCTTAAACCAAGTTATGCCTTATGACAGAGAAATACAGCCTTTTGAAAAGGCACTCTTTTTTCTATCTTGGTTCACAGTAGAGTACAATGATCAGTGGAGATGGGGGTGTGGGGCACTTGCTCAACACCCATGCCCATAAAAACCTTGACCTCAAAGTCAAGACCATGATTCTTTGAGCTCTACCCAAGACTATTCAGTCATGAAGCTCACTCAGTGACCTTGGGCCCAACACTCTCTCAGACTAACCAAGACAGGGCTAGTCCCTTCAAGTTGTGCAGATAGGCTTCCCAGAGGTTTACCACTGGGGCAGGGGGATGATGGAATGGATTATTTATTTATTTCATTTATATCCCACCTTTCTACCAAAAATGGCACCCAAAGTGGCTAACAATATTTTTTAAAAAAGATTAAAAACAGATCCTTGATTAAATCTTTGATCTGATCCAGGAAAGATCTTCTCATGTCCTAACGCTAAGGAGAATAGCAGGGTTTCTGCATCTTTAATAGTTGTGAAGAGGAAGGAATTGTCCAGCTACACAGCTTGCTATGCAAGGGCAAGAAAACCTGTACCTGCATAAATGTCCTCTTCTACACAACTATTATAGATTTCATAGATCATAGAGATGGAAGGAGCGGAGCCTACTACAAGGCTATCGAGTCCAACCCCCTGCTCAATGCAGGAAACTAGAGGAAGGGATCTCCCATCCAAGTAATAACCAGGCTTGCACCCTGCTTAGCTTTCCACACTCAGACAAGCTGAGCCAGCGTAAGCCACAGGCCTGTATTTAGTCCTCCTGTCTTTGGATCTAGCCTCCCTACTGCTATTAGCACCCTGGTTTTGCCCATGCACTGTTAAAGAAGAGGAAACAGGTTAATGATTGAGAAGTTGTTTTGTGGAAACAAGTTGTACAGGATGAAGCTGGGTTTTTGAGGGGCTTCAGCTTGTTCCTATATGATAGGGAGTCTAGACATGAAGTGTCACAAAAGATAGGTGAGATATTTAGAACCATTCTGGTCAAAAGAAATGATAGCCTGTTCCAAGATCCTGCCAATTAATTAGCTGCCAGAGAGCTAGAGAACATTAGCATTGAACAAATGCCCCCAAGGACAGATGGGATTGCCAGGAAACTCTATTAGAAAACTTGGACGGCAGCAGAACGTCTCATTTGTTTTGAGTTCATTAGTTTGAAAACTTGGCATCCTGCTTGTCTTTCCAGGTGTGAGTTTTTACATTTCTATAAATGTATTTAAGTTGATGGATGCAATTTGGCAAACAGCAGGCTATAATACTCAGGGGCTTTGGTGGGACTTTTTTAAAAAAATAAATTAAATAAATCCCAAAATGTGTGTAAACAAAAGCTTCATTTTTGTGATCTTAAGGTTTTGCAGCTTGTTTTGAAAATACAGAAAATGAAGAAACCGACTGCCTAGTATCATATGTTCCTCTGCCTCTGTGTCAAATGGATATCATGCCGTGGTGTAACAAATTTTGATCCCCAGAATATTCTCCATTTGTCATAGTTTCCTCCTGTAACTTGGCCCCTGAGAATTGCACTGATGTACCACCTAGTATCCCACACAAGTTGGCAGGCAAGAGCACATCACACACACACACACACACACACACACACACACTTAAAGCCCTGTTGATGCAACATATTATGTGATATGACCATATGAATGTGAGGGCAGGGCAAGTGTCCACAATCCAGTTCTCCCCTGCCTGTAAGTTCCTCATATCCCATGATCTGTTGCATGAATAGGGCTTGTGTTTTGAGTTCTTCATGCCATTTTTTAAGTACCTGCTTCAGTGCAGTGCTATGTTTTGTAAATGCAACGTTCCAAAATGACATGCTACGGAATCTGTTATCAAACCATTTCAAGATAAGAACAGGAACGTTGCGTCAGAAAAACCGTGTCTCCCCACCCTCTTCTCTCTCTCTCACCTTCTCCCCGTTCCACCTTTTCCATCACTGACTGTGCCTCTAACTTTCCCCGATTCATCAATTTATGCTTTAATTATTTTACATTATCCCACTCCTTGATCTATGTGCTTAACACATACTGCTATACCCAAGCATGTTATCTTTCTAATGTTATGTGTATTTCTAAGGACCAAGAAATGCATCTTTGCATTTAATGTGCAGGGGTGATCATTGCAGCAGGTGCTCTGGGGAAAATCCCCCCCTGATACCAGCAGGAAATCACACACACCCCAGCCAATGCCAGCTTCAGAGAAGGGATTTTCCAGCAGGGGAAGAAAGAATTAAATTTTCCCTCCGTGCCTACTGCAATCCCCACAGTGATTAGCCCTGCCCCTCTCAGCTGGTGCTATTTGCATCTAAAAAAAAAACACCCTGTCCATTAAGAGCAAATATGTATTCAGTGTCACAACTACTTTGGCCCTAATGTTAGTCTGTTTTAAAGTTCTTTTCTTCTTCCTATAGCAGACTTTCCCAGCCTAGTACCCTCCAAGTGTTTTGGACTACAACTCTCAGCATTCCTGAGCATTGGCTATGCTAGCTAGCACTGATGAGAGTTGAAGTCTATCAACATGAAGCAAATTGAAGCTTAATCCAGACCAGAAGAGATGCTCCTAGTCAGTCGAAAGGCAGATCAGAGCAGGGAATAGGGATTCAACCTCTGCTGGATGGGGTTATACTCCATCTGAAGACTCGTGCTCATCATTTGGATGTACTCTTGGACTCGGCCCGGAACCTGGATGTCCAGGTCCTTGGCTGTGGCCAGGAATGCATTGGCACAGCTAAGGCTAGTGTACCAACTGCACCTATTCCTAGAGACATCTGATCTGGCCATGGTCACACCTGCCTTAGTTTGGACTATTGTAACATACTCTACTTAGGCCTTGCCCTTCCAACTCTATGATCTATTAATCTATTAAAACTGTTCAGAAACTTCAGCTGGTCCAGAATGCTGGGGCCAGACTGTTGACCGGGGCCAGTTATAGGGAGCACATGACTCCCTTGTTACAGCAGCTTCGCTAGAATGATCTGTTTCTGGGTAGAATTCAAAGTGTTGGTTATGACCATAAAGCCCTATATGGCTTGGGACCAAGCTACCCAAAAGTCCATCTTCTCCCATCTGAGCCTGCCCAGTCCTTAAGGTCTTCTGGAGAGGCTCTTCTTTAGAGGCCACCACCCTCAGAGGCACATTTGATGGTGATGCAAGAGAGGGCCTTTTCAGGGGCTGCTCCCAGGCTGTGGAACTCCCTCCCAAGGGAGGCAAGGTTCGCTCCCTGTCTGCTATCCTTCCAATGGCAGGCAAAGACTGTTTTATTCAAGAAGGCTTTTGGGACTGTAAGGGGTCTGTGGGTTGGGTGCTGTTTTTATTCTGTATTTGTTATGTTCTTATTGTATTTTAATGTGCTTAATTGTTTTAACCTATTTTAAATTGTTTTTGTAAGCCACCTTCAGTGCCATTTTTTGGTAGAAAGGCAGGGTATAAATCAAATAAATAAATGTCCAAAACATCTGGAAGGCATCAAGTTGTGGAAGGCTGGCCTATGCCATGAAAGCCAAAATGGAAACAGAAGTGTTTTGGTTTTTCCAACCACCAGTTTATATGTACGTATTTACTGCTAACTTTGGCTGTTAACATTCCCCCTTCTACACAAGTCTTCAAGGTCCAGGACAGGTGCCCTGTCTAATTTTTTCATCTGGCCACCCTATGCTCTGTGCAAAATTCAGAAATAAAAACAACAGCTACCACAGCTACTACTATTGCTGCTGCTACTACTACTACTGCTACTACTACTACTACTACTACTACAACAGAACAACAGAGAATCCTAAATGCATCAGCTCTGCTTTGGAAGCAAGACCAGGAGAGCCAGAACACCAAAATCCGAGGAGATATTCAGATGGTGAGAATTGCAGAAACGGCCCTAAGAGTGAGGGAGATGAAGAGTGAAAGTAAACAGGAGCAACGTCACTGGATAAACAAACATTTTTGGAACAGGCACTAATTTTTTTTACCCAAAACAATTGGTATTTTCCCAGCACTACTGATAATGTTTGCAAAAAGGAGGAGGAGGAAGTAGCTTTGGCACAGCTCTACTTTTATGCCTTTTATAATAGCACAGTCGTATGAACTCAGAAGGTGGTATTATTGAGTTAAATGGTACTCCCCCAAGTAAGCATGCATAGGATTGCAACCCAAGGGAGTTCTTTCTTATGCATTGTTTGGACAGTGCATTGTTTAATGTCATGCATTGTTTAATCTTAGCAGATGACATATGTATCACATAATTACGGCTGTAATGTGGGCATGTAATGAAATGTAATCTGAGGGTGTGGGTGAGGACGTTCATGTATTAAGTGTTCCATAATTTCATTGAATAGGAAGTACTTTTCTGCTCATAATATGGGCAGCATTTGAAAAGAGCACAGTCTGATACTTGAGGGACCTGTCGTAAACAGAGGGCACAATTTGGTGTTGGCTTTTCCTTAGAAGTGTGGTATAGCGATTAAAGCCTTGATGTTTTATGACCCGGCCAGGAGGATTTCCATGGTTCTCAAACCAACTTTTGTGTTGCCGTTAGTGTTGTTGCAAAGGGGGAACTAGGATTAACTTTTGCTTGTAGGTCTCCCTTGGCTTACAGCAGATGGAGGCCAACTCTACACTATAAAGCCACTCTCAAGGGACTTGTTAAGTAAATCGATCTCGAACTTTGAAGCTGTAAAATAATAAGGTGATTAGGAACAATCTGAAGCCACTTGATAATGTGATGTTGATTGGATAGAATTGGCTTTCATTACTGCACTGAGAAGAGAACTGGTTTCTGGGTGGAGGAAGATGAAGAGCAAAGGAATATTTCTGTTTTATATGCAGCCATTGCTTTTACGCTCCCCCCTTTAAATCTCAATGTCTTCCAGATACTCTTGGTATTAAGCTGAAACTGAACCATGCTTATTTTAAAGATTTGCAAGGCAGACACTTGATTTCTTCCAGCTGTAGAGCTTGAGCCTAAGCTCGAAAGAGGAGACTGAAAAACCAAAGGGGAGGTTGTGTGTATGTGTGTGGGAAACAACTCCCAGAATGCATAGCAGTGCCTATCTGCCCTTGGATTGGAAGAACATGGCTGCCAGAACTTGAACCGATATGACCAAGTCTGTGCATATTATCCCAATCTTCACAGATCTTCATTGGCTGCCTGTTTGCTTCCTCCTTTATATGTGGTATATTATTTAGTAACAAAAGAAAAGGCCTTCTCAGCATTGGCACCCTGGCTCTGGAATGCCCTCCCTAAAGAAGTTTGCCTGGTGCCAATGTCACAATCTTTTCCAGCACCAGGCAAAAATGTGCTTACCCACCCAGGCATTTGAAAACATTTTAACTGGTTTGTCACTTTAGAGTGCAATCCTATGGGATTGCAGCTCTATATACAGAGGGCTCTGAGGCTGGAGCCCTCCGTCTATCCTAATCTCTGCAGGCAGGAGGAACAAGAGAGGCATTTTTGTCTCCCATTCCTCCTCGAAAAGTTTTTTTTTTTTTTTGGTAGATAGGCCTCTGAGCACATCTAACATGCTTACCTTCCTGGGAGTGGGAACGCAGAAGCTGTAGGTCGCTCTTCCAACCTCAGAAAGATGAGCCGCCATGGAGATTTCTGTGGACCCTGGGAGGAGGAAGATCCACAATTGGATCTCCTCCTCCACGCTTGTATCTCTGTCTAAGGGGGAGGAGGAGGAGGAGGAGGAGATCTGCAGTATCCTATGGCATCCCAGATGCTGCCTAAGGGCCATAGGATCACTCTGTTAAGGCACAATGCTATGCAAGTTTAGACAGAAAAAAGGCCTACAACTCCCAGCATGCAGGGAATTGTAGGCCTGTTTTCTGTCTAAAGTTACATAAGATTTCACCCTTAGTGTCTTAAGGATTTCACTGGTAACCCTTATCGAAAGTTAAGGGCTTTCTCCCTCACTCATAATACTAGAATTACTAGAATCATCCAGTAAAGTTAATTGATGGGATATTCAGGACTGATAAAAGGAAGTACTTCTTTACACAGCACATATTTAAGCTATGGAATTTGCTACCAAAAGATGTAGTGATGTCCACCATCATGGATAGCTTTTAACAGGGATAGACAAACTCATGGAGGATAAGGCTATCAATAGCTACTAGTCATGGTGGCTATATATTACCTCCAGTATCCGAGGCAATGTGCCTCTCAGTACCAGTTGCTGGGGAACATGAGTGGGAAGGTACTATCCAGGGCCGGTGCTACCATTAGGCCAACTAGGAGCAGGAGCACAACAGGAGAGAGGCTCCAGCTGTTTTTGGGACTGTGAAAAGGCAAGCAGGCTCCCAGAGAGCGAGCGAACAGAGCGAGTGAACAGGGAGAGCAAACAGGAGTTTGGCAGCGGAGTAGTACAACAACAAGTGCTGCAAGGGAAAGGCGTGGCCTGAGAGCTCATTCTGTTGAGCAGAAGCTCCTGCTGACTGCAACTACCTGGGGCTGATTGCAGCTGATTGATTGCAGGAAGTGGGGCTGATTGCAGGGCGTGGCCTGGGAGCTCATTCTGTTCCTGACTCCCAGCTGAGCAGGAGCACAACAGGAGAGAGGCTCCAGCTGTTTTTGGGACTGTTTTTGGGACTGTGAGAAGGCAAGCAGGCTCCCAGAGAGCGAGCGAACAGAGCGAGCGAACAGGGAGAGCAAACAGGAGTTTGGCAGCGGAGTTCGGCAGGGGAGGTCAAGGGGGAGGTCCCTAAAAAAAAAAATAAAAAAAAACATATATATATATATATATATATATATATATTCTAGGAAGACAGAAACAGAGCACTATGGAAGGAAAGGACTCAGCAGTGGTGGTGACCTGCAAGGGGTGTGCAATGTTTGTTTTCCTGCCGGAGATCAACATGGCCTACACGTGCAACAAGTGCAAGCTGGTCACGCTGTTGGAAGAAAAGGTCAGAGGACTGGAGCAGCAAGTGTCAACCCTCAGGAGCATAAGAGAAAGCGAGGAGTTCTTAGACAGAACGGTGGATCTACAGCACCAAAGCACAGTACAGGCGCCAGAAGGGCAACTGCAGGATGAGGCGGAGTCGGAGACTGCAGAGGCAAGGGAAAATAACGCAGGGGGAACTCCCTGGAAAAGGGTGACTGTTAGGAGCAGAAGAACTACAAGACACTCTGCGCCTGTGGAAGCAGTGGAGCTATGGAACCGCTTCCATGTACTTGAGGACGAGAGCAGAGGACAGCCTGCAGAGGACGGATTACCGGGCACCCAACGTGACAGCGAGCAAGAGGCTGAGGGTCAGTCGAGTGGAGGCAATCAAACCAAGGCCTACAGCAAGAGGAAGAGAAGAGTACTCGTAGTGGGAGACTCCCTCCTGCGGGGGATCGAAGCCAAAGTATGTCGCGAAGACCCATGGACTCGCCTGGTGTGTTGTCTCCCTGGGGCACGGATTAAGGATGTGACAGAGCAGCTGCCGAGGCTCATGCAGCCCACCGACACATACCCCTTTCTTCTCTTCCACGTGGGTACAAATGATACTGCCAAGCGGAGTTACAAAGAAATCACGGCAGACTTTGAAGAGCTGGGAAGGGAACTCAAGAACTTCGGGGCCCAGATAGTTTTCTCATCCATCCTTCCAGTACTTGGAAGAGGCTTAGAAAGGGAAAGAAAAATACTCCGAGTGAATGACTGGCTACGAAGGTGGAGCCGACGTGAGGGATTTGGATTCTGGGACCACGGGCTACACTTCCTGGAAGATGGACTGCTGGCAAAGGATGGGTTGCACCTCACAAGGACTGGGAAGAATGTGTTTGGACACAGCATGAGGAACTTAATCAGGAGGGCTTTAAACTGAATCCAACAGGGGAGGGAGACATAAACTCGGGGGTACCAATGGAAGAAGGCCTCTATGCCACAATGGAGAGAACAGCTCCAGCGGTGCCCATTGATAGTCTACCACAAAATGTAGGGGGAAAGTCGGACTATAAAGCACATAGTCTTCGATGTCTCTATACTAATGCCCAGAGTATGGGCAATAAACAAGACGAACTTGAACTCTTGATACATGAGGGCAAGTACGACTTGATAGGGATAACTGAAACCTGGTGGGATGACTCCCATGACTGGAATACAGCAATTGAAGGGTATAACTTGTTCAAAAGGAACAGAAGCAACAGAAAGGGAGGTGGAGTTGCACTGTATGTTAAAAATACGTATCTCTGCACAGAGATACAGGAAGAGGAGCTTGGCAGCCCCATTGAGAGCATCTGGGTTAAAATAAAGGGGGCAAAGAATAAAGCGAACATGGCGGTTGGAGTCTACTACCGACCACCCAATCAAGGAGAAGACGAGGATGGAACTTTTGAAAAGCAAATTGCCAGTGTTTCAAGGAGGCACGATGTGGTAGTAATGGGAGACTTCAATTTCCCTGATATCTGTTGGGAGACTTATTCAGCCAAACATGGCCCCTCCAAGAAATTCCTGAGCTGTGCTGCTGATAACTTCCTCCTACAGAAAGTGGAGGAAGGAACTAGAGGATCGGCTATCCTTGACCTGATTCTAACCAACAGAGACGAGTTAGTGGATAAAGTGGCAGTTTCGGGAACTCTGGGGGAAAGTGACCATGTTATACTTGAGTTCTTGATTCTAACAGAAGCAAAAGCTGAGTGTAGCCAAACACGTACCCTGGATTTTAGGAAAGCCAATTTTAACAAACTCAGAACAATGATTAGTAAGATCCCATGGCAAGTGACTCTCACGAGAAAGGGAGCCCAGGAGGGGTGGGAGTTTTTAAAAAAGGAAATTTTAAAGGCACAATTGCAAACAATTCCCACAAGGAAAAAAGGCAGAGGGCAACAGAAGAAGCCAATGTGGCTTCACAATAAACTCAAAGATGACCTGAAAACAAAAAAGGACACGTATAGGAAGTGGAAGGAAGGACAGGCTACAGGGGAAGAGTACAGGCAGGTAGCACAGAACTGCAGGAATAGTGTCAGGAAGGCTAAAGCTGAGAATGAGCTAAGGTTAGCGAGGAATGCTAAAAGCAACAAAAAAGCTTTCTTCAGATACATGCACAGTAAAAGACAGAAGAAAGAACTGGTGGTTCAACTACGCAATGAGGATGGCAAATTGATAACAGAAGACAAAGAAAAGGCAGAAGTGTTCAATTCCTACTTCGGCTCGGTCTTCTCCCAAAAGAGGGTCTATGACCCCCCTGGCAAACCTGAAGTGCAGACTGAAGGGGCAGAATTGCAGCTTGAGATTGATAGGCAAATGGTCAAGGAGCACCTGATTACTCTGAACGAGTTTAAATCTCCAGGGCCTGATGAGCTGCATCCTAGAGTAATAAAGGAACTGGCAGAAGAACTCTCAGAACCACTGTCTATTATCTTTGAGAAATCATGGAGGACAGGTGAAGTGCCAGACGACTGGAGGAGGGCAAATGTTGTTCCCATCTTCAAAAAGGGCAAGAAGGAGGAACCTGGGAACTATAGGCCAGTCAGTCTGACATCAATCCCCGGGAAGATTTTTGAGCAGATTATAAAGAAGTCAGTCTGCAAGCACCTTGAAAACAATGCAGTGATTACTAGAAGCCAGCATGGATTTGTCAAGAACAAATCCTGTCAGACTAATCTGATCTCATTTTTTGATCGGGTAACCTCCCTTGTGGACTGTGGGAATGCTGTGGACATTATATACCTGGACTTCAGCAAAGCTTTCGACAAAGTGCCTCATGATATCCTGATTAGTAAGCTAGCTAAGAGTGGGCTAGATGGAACAACTATCAGGTGGATCCACAATTGGCTAAAGAATCGGACTCAAAGAGTGCTTATCAATGGTTCCTTCTCAAACTGGGGAGAGGTAACGAGCGGGGTACCACAGGGCTCGGTCCTGGGCCCGGTGCTCTTCAACATTTTTATTAATGACTTGGATGAGGAGGTACAGGGAATGCTTATCAAATTTGCAGATGACACAAAGTTGGGTGGAACAGCTAATACTCTGGAAGACAGAAACAAAATTCAAAGTGACCTCGATAGGCTGGAGCGCTGGGCCGAAAACAACAGAATGAAATTTAACAGGGATAAATGCCAAGTGCTGCACCTAGGGAGAGGAAACCAAATGCAGAGTTACAGAATGGGGGACACTTGGCTCAACAATACTACAAGTGAGAAGGATCTTGGAATTGTGGTAGATCACAAACTGAATATGAGCCAGCAATGCGACGTGGCTGCAAAGAAGGCAAATGCAATTTTGGGCTGTATTAATAGAAGTATAGCTTCCAAATCGCGGGAAATGATAATTCCCCTTTACTCGGCACTGGTTAGGCCTCATCTTGAGTACTGCGTCCAGTTCTGGGCACCACACTTTAAGAAGGACATAGACAAACTGGAGAGGGTTCAGAGGAGGGCAACAAGGATGATAAAGGGACTGGAAACAAGGCCCTATGAGGAGAGACTGAAAGAACTGGGCATGTTTAGCCTTCAGAAGAGGAGACTGAGGGGAGATATGATCGCACTCTTCCAGTATTTGAAGGGATGTCACACAGAGGAGGGCAAAGATCTCTTCTCGTTCATCCCAGTTTGCAGGACACGGAATAATGGGCTCAAGTTACAGGAACCTAGATTCCACCTAAACATCAGGAAAAATTTCCTGACTGTCAGAGCAATAAGACAATGGAATCAACTACCTAGGGAGGTGGTGGGCTCTCCCAGTCTGGAGGCATTCAAGGTGCGGCTGGACAGACATCTGTCAGAGATGCTTTGACCTGGATTCCTGCATTGAGCAGGGGGTTGGACTCGATGGCCTTGTAGGCCCCTTCCAACTCTACTTTTCTATGATTCTATGATAGGCGGCTGCCTAGGGCGCTGGGCTAAAGGAGGCGCCAGAAATGCCTTGGGGGGCAAAAAAATACATCACGTATTTTACCAAGTTTGTTTTACCAATCATGTCCTGTGGCGGGGAAGGGAAGGCGAAAGAAGCGCACCCCTCCCTCCTTCTCCTCCAGCTCGTTACCAGGAACAGCAGCAGGCAGGCTCCTCCTCACAACCAGCATCAAAAGAGGCAGAGAAGGCTACAGACTGGAGGAGGGGAGGCGGGCAGGGGCCAATGATGGGAGGCTGGTGGGTGGCTGTAAGGATGCACCTGCAAACACCTCCTTCGCCTTCCCTCTCAAGGATGCACCTGCAAACACCTCCTTCGCCTTCCCTCCCTCGCGTGAGCCTCAGGTTCCTCAGCTCAAGGTCCCTGAAAGCAGTTATTTCCAGCAACCAGGGAGGGAGGGAAAGGTATTTTAAGCTAGCTGGGGCTCCAATGTTTTAATTATTTACCATGCTTTTCTGTGTTTTGGTTTTAAATGGTTTTAGGATGCAATCCTATGCGTGTTTGGAGGGGGGGGAATCCTACAACTCCCAGCATTCCCCAGCCAGCCATGCACAATCCTATGCACGTTGAGGTAGAAAAAAGCCCCACAACTCCCAGCGTTCCAACAGCCAGCCATGCTGGGAGTTGCGGGGCTTTTTTCTGCCTCAACGTGTTTAGGATTGTGCCCTGAGCTGTTGATGTTTTCTTTACTGTACTTTGAATATTGTTGTCTGCCTTGAGCACTAGGCTGGTAAAGGGAAAGACAGGATAATATACATTATTCTGATAAAGAAATATTGCAACAAAGTGATAGAGGAGGGGAAGTAGCAAGTTTCGTAAATCCCCTCCTAAATTTGAACCAGATGATCCACGGGCTCTCTCTTTGCTATGTTTCTACTACATGCATCCCCCCCCCCTGCAACCCAGAAGGTGTACAAGTCAAACCGGTGTCTCTGCACCTCCACCCTGCGAGGTAGGACAGGCTGCAAGACGCCCTTTTGTCTCTATTCCTCACAGGTAGCGCCACCACACCTCTCTCACATCCTTTTTTCATATCCCTTGTGCTGCCTGCAGGAGGAGACAGGCTTTTACATATATATGGAGTAGGACCTTGGGAGTTCCTGGCATAGCTGGGCTGATGTTGCCTCTTTGCTTTCCTCGTGAACACAAAGGAAAAGTCTCAAAGTCCACAAAGTTTTTCTATGGGGCTCGGCAGTTCCCAGGGAGGGAAATTTATTTCATAATGGGCATAGGGCTGGAGGGAGGGAGGGCTCAAGTGGGAAGGGGGGGGCGCTAAATATCTGATCTTGCCTAGGGCACCAAATTGCCTTGCACCGGGCCTGGTACTATCATTCTCATGTCCTGCTTGTGGGCTTCCCATGAGTATCTGGTGGGCCACTGTGGAAGATAAGATGCTGGACTAGATCAGGCCTTTGGTCTGATCCAGCAGGGTTCTTCCTATGTCCTTATACCATGGTTGGTTGTACACTGCTACAGAATCCCATGGGTGATTAAAGGTGGCATATAAATCTTTTAAATAAAAAAGTGAAATGAACACGATGATGATTACAAAGAACCAGCATGGGTTTCTCAAGAACAAATCATGCCAGACTACCTTTTTCTCCTGTTTCAGTAGAGTTACTAGCTTGTTAGATCAGGGGAATGCTGTGTAGGTAATATATCTTGATTTCAACAAGTCTTTTGACAAGGTCCCCCATAATACAGTACTGTTGTTGATAAGCTGGGGAAATGTGGGACTAGAAGATATTACCATTTTGGTAGATTTGCAGCTGGTTGATGGCTCCTACCTGAAGAGTACCCATTAATGGCTCCTCGTCAACATGGAGAGACATGACAAGCGGGCTGCTGCAGGGTTCTGTCCTGGGCCTGGTGTTATTCAACATCTTTACAAATGACTTGGGCACAGTGCTCATCAAATGGCCTGCTGCCTCCTCCCATTTCAAACATTAATGTGAACCAAAGCTTTGTAGCCAGCCATGTTTCCCAAATTGCTGTCCATACAGTTGACTACATCCCTAGGCACCTGGGACAAACAGCTGGAGTTCCACCCCTCCCTCACTGAGAGTCCAGAGCCAATCACAGTGCTCAAAATGTTGGCAAAGGTCAGAGAGCTGTGGCAGGTTTTCAGTCATTCTGGGTTGGGGATGGGAAGGGGAGACATCTAGACTCTAGAGCAGTGTTCTCCAGCCTTGGGTCCCCAGATGTTTTTGGCCTACAACTCCCAGCATGCCTGGGAGTCTAGAGACTAACTCAAAATCAGTAGTAGAGGCTGGAAGGGACTCTGGAAAAGTTACCTCAGCTTGGAGTTGAAATATAGTAACTGTTATAAAATAAGCAAGCGTTGAATGTATCTTTTGTTTCTATTGGTAGAAATAAATTTTTGTTTTAACTGTTAACCCTTGGTGTGCTAATGGGTGACTAAGAGAAGGAACACACACATCTTAGAGAGCAATCTCTGTGGAGAATGAAGAAGGTGGCAGTGAGGGAAATAACTATATTCAAGTCATTACCCCAGTTAGCCCAAGGCTGTTGGGGCCAAAGGCTTGTGAGGAGAGGGGAGTGTCTCAGGCAACTGCTGGTGAGTCTCTGAAGGATTGGGAATGGGAGCCTGAGTGAGAGAGGCTGAGCATCTTCCGTGAATCCCAGGTGGGAGGCAAGCGGGATACCTGGGAGGAACATAGTGACCTGGGTGCAGGGCCTGAGCATAAAGGCCCATACCTGCATAAGGGAGCTGTATAGACTAAAGAGTAAGGTGCCTAAAACACCTGACAAACATGCTGCTATTGAGGGCTTCCACGAAGGTGGGGGCAGCTTTTGGTGTCACAGCACCCTTGCAGCATGCTGATAACGTCATAGATTGTGAGGGAGCGATGACCCTGTTGCCCATTTCCCTACGGACATGCCAAATGAAGCACCACATGGTGTCTATGGTTGCAGCCAAGCACAGCCCACAAAGATATCACCAGTATTTAAAAGGGCTGCTCCATGTCTCAGCACATGTTCTCCACAACCCAAGCAGTGTCCTCTTGGACCTCATGTCTATGCACAATTAGAGGGGAAAGACACAGGGAACTGCTGCTACACCCACTAACCGATCCAACCTAGGGAGTTCCTAATAGGGGTGCCCATTTGCTTTAGGACAAATGGAAAACTGAACCAAATGAGTCCCATTTGATTCAATTTGCTGCATTCATATCAAAATAAATGCAGAGGCTCCACTGGCAGACACCTTTTTTTTTTCTGGTGCCCCCCAATTTGCCCCCAAGTTGCTATGGACATATGCTGTATCAGGCCATTGTTGAAGGAAAATAGCAGCTGGCCAGAGTGGCCATCAGAGTTGTAAGAGAGAGAGAGAGAGAGAGAGAGAGGTGGACCCTCCCAAGATCCCAAGTGAGTGCTGAAATGAAAAAAGTATTCCTTAAGAAAAGACAAAATGAATGCAATTTCAGTGAAGGGAACACCAGAGTAATGAAGTTTTCTGGTACAAGCATGAGTGCAATTCCAAAACACACAAGCAAAATTCTTACACGTCCCTAGTTCCTAGGCCAAGTATACCCATTGGCAGCAGCACACTGGGGTGTGGCACAGAAAGCAATACTGTAGTGGAGACATTGCCAGGATGTGGGGAATAGAAGGGGAGGACAAAAGGAGCGATAGAGTGTTCTGCACCCCTCTTCCTGGCAAGAAAGATCACAGATTACTTCTTGTTTAATTATGGACAAGCTGGATTCTTTAGCCTTTTGATAGCAAAGTCCAGGCTTCCCCAACCTGGTTCTGTCCAGATGTGTTGGACTACAACTCCCATCATTATCACTTCTTATACCTGATATCATGTTTTATACTGTGTTGGCATGATTATTTGTTTTCTATTATTGATGGTTGCAGGGGGGATTTTGACTACGTATGTTTTATTATGTTTAAAATTGTAAAATGCCTAGCAAAATTTATTTTATGAGGCATTTAATAAAATAAATAAATGAATGAATAAATTGTCCCCAGCCACCATGGCAATGATAGGAGCTGTAGTACAACACATCTGGAGGAAACCAGATTGGAAAGGATGGTGTATGTAGACTGAACAGTGCTTCTTTTTAAGGGAGTGAAAGAAGAACACACATGACGTCCCATTTTACAATACGTTGGAAGTTCTTTTCCATTTGTAATGTAGACCCATGTTAGCTCATGACAACTGGCACAGTAATACGTTGCTTGTGACTTGCCCATTTCCTCCCTTGCCTTTTCCACCATTGTTTTCAGGATGACCTTTACTGAATGCTATGTTGTCCATCCATTTTAGAAATTGTGTGCATTCCATATGGAGTTGCCCATACTTTGCTCCAGCCTGACTGTATTCTAGAGAGAGAGAGAAAACAACTCCAGGGGCAGGTGTGTGTGTGTGTGGGGGGGGAACAAATCCATTCTAGGGAGAAAAGTAAAATTATTGTCAATAGTATACAATATGTGTCCTGCTGACAGAGGTGCAGTTCCAGAAACCCAGACAGGGCCAAGGCCAAAATCAAGGTCAATACACAGTCTGAAGGCAAACACAAGGCAACTCAGAGAAAAGTAGACAAATACACTTCAGGGAGCTGTTCCTCAGACATTGTTCCAGCAACTAGTGCCTGGGACTGGAGGCTTTTAAGCCTGAGCCTTCAGAGCCCACCCCCACCCCCCAGCACAGCTAAAGGCCATTAGGCACCATCAGAGGAGAGGTCTACTTGTGAGCAGGGCCTCACTCACAAGGAGTCCCTATTCCTCAGGCGGGCATTTCTGCATCTTGGCGCCTGGCTGAGAGTTGACATTTAAATGTCAACTGAGGGGAGATATGATCGCACAGCGCTCTTCCAGTACTTGAAGTGTTGTCACACAGAGGAGGGCCAGGATCTCTTCTCGATCATCCCAGTTTGCAGGACACAGAATAACGGGCTCAAGTTACAGGAACCCAGATTCCACCTAAACATCAGGAAAAATTTCCTGACTGTTAGAGCAATAAGACAATGGAACCAATTACTTAGGGAGGTGGTGAGCTCTCCCACGCTGGAGGCATTCAAGGTGCAGCTGGACAGCCATCTGTGTCAGGGATGCTTTGACTTGGATTCCTGCATTGAGCAGGGGTTTGGACTCGATGGCTTTATAGGCCCCTTCCAACTCTACTTTTCTATGATTCTATGATTCTAATGCCCATGCTCCTTGGGGCTAGGTGGCTGTTTGGCATCTGCCTCTGAGTCTGAGAGGGAGCTACCGTAACTATGGCTTGAGGGCTAGGGTTGACAGCTGTCTCCCCTGTGGGGCCAGGATTCTCCTGATTCACCTCAAGGTCCCCAGCAACAGGCAGCTCTTCTGCGGTGCTTGTCTCAGGGTCCCCCAAATCACCCTCTGAAGAGGAGTCCCCCAGAAGGGACATGACAACACATGAATAACCCACTACACTGCTTGATCTTCCTGTTTTTCGGCTAGGATGAATCCATGTTGTTGCATTTCTTTCTGAGTGTGTTCTCTGCTTCCGTGGAACCAGAGATACAGTAAGTTTTTTGTTAACTTAACTGCAAAGTAACAAGAGACTGGAAGCACTGGTCCAAATAACAAGGATTTCAAATGACAGACAAGGGGGCCAGACATTCTAGATGGAGAAAATTACGTTAGCCCTTGCCTTCTGTGATACATGTAAATTTTGGCATGCCAGAGGTGTTGAATCTGACATCACCAAACACATCAGTGCCCGTTCACTTGCGAGTAATTCAATTCCTAACAGCAACAATTGGATCTGCCAGAACAAGGCGGGTGTTGGAGAAAGCTCTGAGCAACATATGGGGGAAACTATTTACAAAAACAAATGTGCCAAATACTTAACTAATTTTGTTATGGAAGAGTGGGCGGGGGGACGGGACATGTGAAAAGGAGATTTGTTTTTTCCTTTGTGCCAGCCCTGAGACTTTGATATAACACATAAGCATGTGCATAATTTTAAGGGATGTTACCCAATTAACTTCAAACAAACCACACACATGCTATGCTATGACTATGCAAGCCCCTAAATGCTTTGTCTGATGAGGACCCCAGAGCTTTTGAACGCACTTTCCAATCAGTCCTATAATTTAAAAAAACAAAACACTTTGCATGAAACCATAAAACCACAGGTTTCATATTTCTGCCGTAGTTCTGCCAAAATGTCAAGCCATTTTTTTTACAAGTCAGAGAATAACTGTATTCATGAGAATGAGGAGGAAGGTAAGTGAAGTAATGTTGGTTCAGATCTCCCAGCAATACTGGCTTGGATGGTGTTGCAACCACTAGCAGATCTACTGTTCTGGGTCATTTTCATTTAAAGTGTCCTGAAATGTTCATTCTCTCTATCCCAACTGAGCTTACTTAAGTGACGTGATTGGCAGTTAGGAGAAAGCTAAAAAAACTGAGCTGCAAGATCAAAGGAAAGCTCACCGCAAAAGCTCAACTCCTTTGGAGGGTCATTTGATATTCATCATGTCATTTCCATAGCATTTTGAAATCATATCATTTTCCATGATAAAAAGAAATGGGATGCAATAAAGATGAGAAACTCTCATGGTTTAAGAGGTCTCACCAGAATAATAGGTTTGTATCCTGGGCAGTCTTATTTATGCTTGTTTATGTATAAATAATGACCCCTAGGCAGTTTATAGCATCATCATCATCATCATCATCATCATCATCATCATCATCATCATCATCGATTATTTTATTCATTCTATTAAGTAATTGATTTATTCAATACATTTCTATTCTGCCCATTAGCCGAAGCTCTCTGGACAGTTTACAAAGATGATGATGATTAGCAGCAGCAGCATTTTTACCCCAGTGTTCAGCTGAAAAAGGCTCCCCAAATGGCTTAGAAAGCTCAGGGGAAATTTTAAAAGCCTTTGCCTGGCACAGGAAGAACAATAAAGTAGGCTCCAGACACACCCCTCTGGGGAGAGCATTCCACAACAGGTGCCACCACTGAGGAGGCCCTCTCTCTGGTAAGCACCTCACCTCAGATGGTGGGGGCCCTGTGTGGCGTAACCCCACAATTCAGTTCCCTGGTATATATCTGCATTAGTATGTTTAGTGGGTATAGAATGTTGAACTGAGTGGGTGTGGTTTGTGATGTCTTGGAAAGGGTGGGGGAGGAGTATATAAGGAGTGTGTGAGTGATGTCAGAGTGGAGTGTGTTGTTGAGTGGGTTAGAGTGGTGGAGTGTTGGGAGTGAGGGAGTTAGGTTAGTTGGGTTATTCGTGTCTTGTCTGTCAGGAGTTTTGAGAGAAATCAGTGCTTGTCTGAAGAGTGAAAGTATTTAGAGTTATAGGGACTTAGGTTAATTACAAAGTGTTTGGTGTAGGCAGGTTTAAAGTTATTTTCTGGAACTAAGATTTTGAGAATTAAAATAAACTTATTTTTATTTTGTTTGCTACGCAAATCCTATGTGTCAGCTTGGCGTTATTAACCTGCATTACTGTTAAATCTACACACACACACACACACACACACACACCTTTGTACCCACAGTATAATAAATTTAAAATAGATCCTTAATAACCAGTATTAATCTTTTCCCTCATTAGTAGGGGAAAGGTTTCATTTGACCCTCCCCTCAGGTTTTTGAGTGTTGGTGCTTAGTCTGCCCTGAGAAGGTTTATGCGGCAGGTCCTAAAGTGTAAGGGACCGTGTCGTCGCACCCTGCACTGGAGTTCTTAATGTATGGGTAGGTACACATGCAGACAGGTGATACTTCAAGCACCCTGATCCTAAGCCATTAAGGCTTTAAATGTCAAAACTAGCACTTCAAATCAGGCCCCTTACAACTGGTGTACATAGGCATACTGCCTGTGATATTGGAGGTAGCATATAGCCAATCAGGAATAGTAGCCATTGATAGCCGCCTTCTCCTTCATGAATTTGTCCAATCCCCTTTTAAAGCCCTCCAAATTGGTGACCATCACTACGTCTTGTGGAAGTGAATTCCATAGTTTAACTATGCGCTGTGTGAAGAAGTCCTTCCCTTTATCTGACCTGAATCTCCCACCAATCAGCTTCATGGGATGACCGCTTTGGGTTCTAGTATTATGAGAGAGGGAGAAAAATGTCTCCTTGTCCACTTTCTCCACACCATGCCTAATTTTGTACACCTCTATCATGTCTCCCCTTACTCATCTTTTTTTCTAAGCTAAACAATCCCAGCTGCTGCAACCTTTCCTCATAGGGGAGTTGCTCCAGCTCCTTGTTCATTTTAGTTGCCCTTTTCTGCACTTTTCCCAACTCTACAATGTCCTTCTTTAGGTGCGGTGACTAGAACTGTACACAGTATTCGATCGCACCATGGATGTGGATAACTGAGGTCAGGCTCAAACACAGTGGAGGCTGCTGGCCCCAATGTCAGTGGGCCAGTGTATCCACTCCGGGTTGTGGTTGGAACTTTTAAGGAGCTATCCAGGGTGCTGAACCTATCTGGGCAGCTAGGGTTCAGCGCCATGGATAGCTCCTTTAAAGTTCAGACTAAAACCCAGAGTGGATACACCATCCCACTGGCATTGGGGCCAGCAGCCTCCATAGATAGAAAGGGAGGCTCCCATCCTCCAGCTTGCTTTTCCTTATGCTAGTAATCTCCAGAAAGACACCCTGAGAAATATCTACACTAAGTTGGACCTCAGGGGTTATGTTGTCCCCGTGGCAAGTCACAAACAACACAAGCTCTTGAATGATTTTAACACCATGGGCAAAAATTCAAATTTTAAAAACAAACAAACATAAATCTAGATCTAAAAGCCCTGAGTGCCTCCAAGGTCTTTGGTGATACTACCAATCTGAAGCTGTCGTCATGAATCAGGGATCTTCTAGCTTTTAATCACTGCAGCTTTTTCTTTTTAAAGGCTATTTTCTCATTACCAAGCAGTTGCCAGTCATTGTGGAGAAGAAAGCAGACCCACTGTAGGGCATGAAATTAAATTTTCCAGGTAGTAGCAAGTAATTGATACCACGGCATGACCTTTGCCTAAAGGAGCCAATTTGGAGCGGCACAGAGCTGAAATGACAGACCATGCATGAGCCAGTGACCCACGGGAGGGCTTTTGGGGTTTGAGGCTTTTTAAAAGACACAATTCTATTAGCACTATAGTTACCTTTGGGCAATTAGCATAGTCTGTTTATTGACTAACCATCCAGATTAATATACCTCCAACACATCTTGATAAAACAGTGTTGTTCACTTGGCCACACCAAAATAAAATCAGGCTGACCTCTCAGAAAAAGAAAAGCATTGTATACTGGGCCTCTGCACAACACAGTTCTGGGAAGGAATGGAGGCTGAGGGCCAAACCAGATGTTATACCAAATGCATCATTAGAAACTGCATAGGTAGGTTTTTTGTGTTTTTTTTAAAGGACACCTTCAACAGAAGACTGTCCTTTGACACCTTCAAATAGAGGACCATCCTCTGTAAAATAGGACACATGGCCACACTAAGTTAGAGACTTCTAAAAATTGTGGGAAAGAGATGAGGCCTGAAATATCATTATGGGGAGAAGGCCTCTGCAGGCCTTCCTGGGCTATACCAAGTGGAGCAGTAGTTCCCAACCTTGGGTCCCCAGATGTTGCTGGCCTACAGCTCCCAGCACTGGGGTGTATGCAGATGTGTTCCAGATGTGTCCCATTGAGGTAAATGTAAATGTTGGTTGATGTAAATGGTTGCTCGGAACCGAACCGTCTCTGCCCTAGGCAGGATTATGCAAGTGGTGGTGTGGGTGTCTGGTCCCGCTTTCTCTCCACAGACTCTAAAAACTCATTTGCAAGGACACCTTTAGGAGCCAATTTCAAGCCTCCTGGAAGACTTCTGTTGACATCAGTGAGTTGTACAGCTCTTCAAGATATGGATGGGGGATACATTTGTTCGGTTCACATTGTATTGTGAACTTACTTAATTTCATACTTTCAAACCTAGACACAAACTGGAATTTCAAACTGGAATTGCAGCCATATAACTATCCCTTGGAACGTTCCCTCCTGGCTTCAAGCTGTATTGACTGCAAAGCTATGCACTGTTAGGGATGTCTGCCATCTAGTGACTGAAGGTGGTACTGCAGGCTTCAAACACAGAGAGACATTTAAATTAATTAAAATTAATGTATGTTTTTAAAACAAAACAAGCCCCCAGGGTTCCCTTAGTCTGCCTGCTAAGTTTCAGGTAGCTAGGTTTCACAGTCTTGGCACTGTGGCACGGACAGATAGACATAGTCACAGACACAGATATATCCACAGCCTTCATATAACTGAGTTCTAGAAATAGCATGAGTGTATAGATACAATGCACAGATAACCCATGTGTGCATTCTTCCTCCAATGAGTTCATTATTGCTTCTCAGTAGACATAATGATTAACATGGAAAAGCAGGTGCAAATACAGTAATACCTTGGATTGCAGGTAACCTGGTCTGAGAGCGTTTTGCAAGACAAGCAAAAAAATTTTAAAATGTTGACTTGATAAACGAGCAAGGTCTTGCAAGACAAGTAGTGTAGGGATGTAACCGCTCGCCTCAAACGGGCATACTGGGCCGAAATTGGCCCCGCTCACTCCCGCCAGAGACTCACTTTGATATAAGAGTGTTTTGGATTACAAGCACGGTTCCGGAACAAATTATGCTTGCAATCCAAGGTATTACTGTACGTAGCATTTCAAGAAACTTGAGCAACCTACAGTGGTTGTTTGCTTTTCCTCATCATTGTTGCAGGAAAGTGGCTCGTGGAAGATTGCTTTTCCTCCTCAGCAGCTCTTCAATGATCTGCATGGCTCATAGGAGTGTTGGGCACAGTCAGATTTAAGCTCACAGTCCTTCTTTGTTTTTTGGGTTTTTTTGGGGTTTTTTTTATGGTTTATTTCTATTTTATTTTATTTATAAAACCTCTGTACCATTTAATATAATAAAATCTCTAAGTAGTCCACACCAAAATGCATATGTAATAATTAAAACATTTATGGGAATTAAATACAGGTTTTTAAATGAAGATGCTTACATACGAGAAGGAGCGCTGATCAGTTGCACACTTTTTGTATCTGTGTACACATTGTCCAAAATCAGCACTTACATGTCCCACATTACTGTTTTAGTTGGGTTTTTTTTTAAATTTTATTTACTTTTCAAAACAAAATATAGCAAAATACAAGAATAACACAAAAATATAACTTAAACTACATACAATAAATCATAAAGTGCACCCCCCACCCTCCTAGGGACCAATTTATATACTTCCATCCCCTTGATCAAATGAATTCCAAATTCCAAAAATATAACATATCCTGACAAGGCATACTCCCTTTCCCCTTTATTAATACATAGTCTAATAATTGATTCCATATACAGTCATGCCTTGGATTGAGAGCATAATTCGTTCCGGAAACGTGCTTGTAATCCAAAACACTCTTATATCAAAATGAAATCCCCCCCAAAAAATATTTGTACAGAGATTTTTAATTTAAGCCGTACTACAGTACTTGTATTGCAAGACGTCGCTTGTATATCAAGTCAAAAAAAATGTAATAAATATTTAAAAATTTGCTTGTCTTGCAAAACGCTCTCAAACCAAGTTACTTGCAATCCAAGGTATTACTGTATCCATAAAATTATTCTTCTTCAACTGTCCTTTTTTGCATTTGATACTACTAGTTAGTTTATCGATTCGTTTAGGGCTATATCCCAAACTTCTTTATACCAGTCAGTTATTAGGAAAACATGTTGTACTTTCCATTTTCTCACTATCATTAGCCTAGCCGCAGTTAACAAGTTTACAATTAATTCCTTCGTATTTTGGTCGCAAATAAGTTTCTCCGTTATTGATAACAATGCTGGTTTTGGACAGACCTCTAAGTTAATACCAATAATTTCCGATATTTCTGTAAAAACCTCTCACCAAAAAACCAGTACATTTTTACAACTCCACCACATATGAGCATATGTCCCTTTTTCCTGACATCCTCTACAACAAAATGCAGAGCAATTATTATCTATTCTATTTAATCTTACTGGAGTTAAGTACCATCTCCAAATTAGTTTATAGAAATTCTCCTTTATCCTAGTTGACATCACTTTCACAATCCATCTATCCCATATGTTGTTCCAACCCACCTTCGAGGTCACCTCTTCAAATTCATTATCCCATACTGTCTTTAGCTGGTCATCTTGTTCTTCTGTCTTCAGCTGAGGGAAACTGGATACATCCAGGCCATTTAGAAATATCCCCTGACTGGCTCCACACTACATCTTTTCAAAGCTTCTATCAGGGATGGGGACTCGGACTCCAGGACTCGACTCGTGAGTCGGACTGAGCCCCCCCTCTGACTCGAGTCGCACTCGAGTCCCAATATTTTTAATGGGACTCGAGACTCGACTCGGGACTCGAGACCAAAGACTCGTCAACATCCCTGCTTGATGCCACCTGCAGGTGCTGTCTGGACCTAGTTGCAGTAACAATCCAAGTTTATTTTTTAAAATCATTTTCCTAATGCAACCTTTCAGACATTTTGGGTTTGGCTGCCTCTGCCTGCCTGTTTGGGGTTCCCTGCCTCCTCTGCCTACCTGGTCTCTTCTTGACCAGTTCAACAGTTGAATTGTCCAAGACAGGTACTGCCTGCCTGCCTGCCTGGGGTGCCTTGCCTCCTCTGCCTGCCTGGTCTCTTCTTAACCAGTTCCACAGTTTGAATTGTCCAACACAAACGCCTCTGCCTGCCTGCTTTGGGGTTCCCTCCCTCCTCTGCCTGCCTGATTATTTTGGGTTTGTCTGCCTGGTCTGTTCTTGTCAAAATCAGTGGCAGAGTTTTGAGATAAAAAGGCACACTTGTGCCTAGAATTTATTTAAGCCACACATCTGAAGTAGCCTTATTTTGTTGGGGAAAAAACCCCATTGATTTTAATAGGGACTCGTGGAATCAGCTTTGGGAGTGACTCGGGACTCGGGAGTCACCATTTTGGACCAAGGACTTGGACTCGGACTCGAGACTCGGGTCCAAAGACTCGTGACTCAACTCGTGACTCGAGACCAAGGACTCTTCAACATCCCTGGCTTCTATAGTGGTATATGAAATCTAAGCCATTCAGCTAGAAAGATCACCTGTGTTAGGTTTAGTACCAATCTCCCAGTCCAGAAGAGGAAGGAAAGGTAAAAGAACACCATTAGATGTAACTCTTTCAGCCATAAAATGCACAATTCCAAGTCACAAGAACAGCCCCTTCATCCAATTCTGATTGGCATCAGATTATAATTAGATTATATTTATTAATTAAAACCTTCACCGAAGGATTGAAAAGGATCAAGAAACACTACCAATTTTGTGGTTTAAAAAAGCAACTTGAAATAATATTGAATCATTGGTTCGAAGCTACATTAATTATCTCAGTTGCATGGTAATGAATTAAAAGAAGGGTGAAATGCTTTCTTTTGCTCAGATAATTACGAACAGCATGATTTCATTCTCTTCTCCCCTTTCCTGTCTCCCCATAGGATTTTTGTTCACTGGCTGCCTTGGGGATTTCTATCCCATACAAATATGATAGTCACGGCACCCCTTTTTCTACTGTATCATAGCAGGAGTGGAATTCAGGGTGGACTTGACCTACCTTGTTATTTTAAAAGGCGGGCCCAACCTAACTTGTTATTATCATCTTGGGGTCTCAGTCATAACTTTTTAATCATATTAAGGTTAACAGAAAATAATGGAAATATTTAGGGTTGCATTCAGGATCTGCCTCATGTAAGAGGAAGGAACCTTCTGTGAGATGAAGGGCTCTGTTCACAGAAGCAAGCTCCCTCCACCCGCTTTTGGGGTATCACCCCTTCCCCACACACCGCAGCTCACCCCATTCAGCAGGGTCTCCTGACTCTCTCTGTAGCATTTTCAGGGGATAGGAGGGGCTGCTGTGGGAAGGAGGGGGTGAAGTCCACTTGCACCAGTACAGTTGATCCATCTTAAATCTGGATGCAACCCTTAGAAAAATATTTTTTTGTTAATTTTCAATTTTTATTTTAATCAAAAGATTGCACACACACACACACACACACACACACTATTAAGGGTGCAATTCTATGCATGTTTAGACCGAAAAAAGCCCTACAACTCCCAGCATGCCCCAGCCACGCATTGCTGGCTGGGGCATGCTGGGAATTGTAGGTCTTTTCTTCTGTCTAAACATGCATAGGATTGTGCCCTAAATAGACTAGAGCAGCAAAGGAACATCTCGGAGAGTTTGTTTGACTCACTTTTTGGCTTGGGTGCTTAACACTGAACAAAGGCCTACAAGGAGCCACCATTTGACATGAAGTGTTGGGTCAAATTTCCACTTTGGCAGTCCATCCACTTTGATGAAGAGTAGACAGTTTAGTGACAGGGCCAGAATGTTCCATCATGGGGTGGAGCGCTATCTTCTTCTTGAGTAAGAATTCCACCCCTCCATCCCGCCAAATGTCACTTCAGCAAGAAGCAGGGCCAAAACAGAAATTACTTTAAATGTGTGTCTAGCAGCTACATCCCCCCATTTTTACTCTAGAGTAGGTGCAGGGGCCCTGATCTGGAATGGGACCCTAACATGGGGAGTAGGGGGCCTTTTAAGATCTGGATTGACACACAGCCCTGCACCAATCCTAGAGTAAAAATACAAAAAGAACATCGCTGTTCTTTTTTGCCCAGGTGCAACAGAACATAGCCCTTGATTGCATGTTTGTGAGTTCTTGAGGACTTGCCAGGTCAGGACTTGAGTACTGCAAGATATTTGCGAATGTTGCAAGACTTTGGGTCTTTTTTCATTCACCTTCAATGATACTCCATCAGGTTGCTCTTTCAGTGACAAAAGGGTTGTATTATCCCATCTGTACACAACAGATGGGCAGGAGTGGGGAGGAAATAGCCTTGTTGTGGGAGGAGGACATGCGCCTGTCCTCTCTCGTCTTTAAAACCATCAAGCTAGAGGTGCACTTGTGTATTGGAGAGTGGAATGTGGAGCCCTGTAAAGAATTATACACAAAATGGTGGTGAAAGGAGAGACATGGTATTCACTGCTCTGTTTTATACCCCACTTTTCCTCCAAGGAGCTCAAAGAGACTCAGAAAGCATATGGTACCCTGGCAGTTTTGTCTGTTCAGCAGCTCTCAGGTCCAGACCTACTTAGCTTCAGCAGTGCCTGTTCCCTTTAGCAAGCATTCTCCAGTGTCACTTGTAAATATTGCCATGCCAGCCCAAACCTGAATCATGCATCAGAGAGTTTGCCTATCATGAGTTGAAAGCACAGGGAGGACATGAGAACGTGCACAGGAAGACAGACGTGGGGATGTGCATAACAAATAATAATAATAATAATAATAATAATAATAATAATAATAATAATAAATTTATTTCTTACCCGCCTCTCCGTCTAGATCGAGGCGGGTAACAACAAAAATATAAAATACATAAACTAATCAAAACACAACACGTACTATTAAAACATCTTAAAACTACTTTAAAACATTATAAAACATCTTAAGAACATCTTAAAAGCATCCTAAAATTCCGCCGGATAGGCCTGCCGGAAGAGATCAGTCTTTATGGCTTTTTAAAATTCTAAGATACTGCTAAGTTGACGAATCTCCTCCAGCAGGCCATTCCATAATCTGGGAGCAGCAGAAGAAAAGGTCCTCTGGGTAATACCCGTCAGCCTAGTTTTGGCTGGCTGAAGTAACTTCTTCCCAGAGGACCTGAGTGTGCGGGGCGGATTGTACGGGAGAAGGCGATCCCGTAGGTAGCCTGGACCCAAACCATGTAGGGCTTTAAAGGTAATAACCAACACTTTATACTTCGCTCGGAAACTGATTGGCAGCCAGTGGAGTGCTTTTAAAACTGGTGTGATAAGGAGTGGGCGCATAGATGGATGCATATTTTTATTTATTTATTTATTTTTATTATATTTATACCCCGCCTTTTATCCTGCAAGGAACCCAAGGCGGCTTACATAATCCTCCTCCTCCTCTCCATTTTATCCTCACAATAACCCTGTGAGGTAGGTTAGGCTGAGAGTCAGTGACTGGCCCAAAGTCACCCAGTGAGTTTCATGCCGAGCGGGGACTAGAACCCGGATCTCCCGAGTCCCAGTCCAACACTCTCACCACTATGCTACACTGGCTCTCTCTTTCTAATGTATCACCCCTCCTTCTAATGTAGAGTTACAGATGGGAAAGAAAAACAGAAGATGGGGGAAGGGGGAAAGTAGAATGCCCTGCTTTGAAGGAATGGCTGTCTGGAACCATGAAAAGGAGCACTTCCCTTAGAAAGAAGGATAAGAACATAAGAACTTTCTGTTGCAGGTCCCCCTTCCATAAACCAGCTGATGATATGGAAAATGGAAATCCCCTTTGAATGAAACAACCAGGACACACAACTTTCTAAACTAGAGGTAGGTAGACTTCAGGCTTGTGGGGTCTACTTCTTTTTTTTTAATACTTAGAACCCCCAAGTTCCACCAGCAAGAGCTGGGTGTAAAAGACATACACTTAGAATTGAAGAATTCTGCGCCCAGGAATTTGTTTTGTATTCCGGAACTGAGCAGAGCTCACAGTCCTTCCACACAAAAATCTACTCATGGTTATCCCAAGCTTTCTTAAGGGAGGGTCTTGCATTTTCATGGGGTGAAGGGTAAGAACCTTCACTCTTGGGGAATGTGGATTCAAGCTGTCTTCAGTTCAGCAGTATAATTTAGGGCAGGGGAAAGGAGTCATTTTTGAAAGGCTGCAAGAAGACAGGCCTCTATTTGAAGGCATCCTCTCTTTGATGGGCTGTCTAGTCCAAGCCCAGTTTAAAGATAAAGAACCATCTGAAGGAAGAGCTAGGCCTTGAAGCTGTCCATCAGCAGCACCTGGACGGCACACTGAGCAAGGCACATGGGTCACCACTATGCTGAAATGGATTGTATTTCTATTGAAATTATAATAATTATTTCTAAATGTGCATATATATGTATAGAATGGCATATGCAAATTTCATGCCAATAGGTATCGTCCTTTGTCCTCTTTTTTGATGATGCATGTCCTCTTGGTGAGGCCCACCAATTTGGACAGCTTTAAAAGGGGATTGGACAAATTCATGGAGGAGAAGGCTATCAATGGCTACTATTCCTGACTGGCTATATGCTTCCTCCAGTATCAGAGGCAGTATGCCTACGTATGTACTCCAGTTGCTGGGGAACATGTGCAGGAAGATGCTGTTGCACTCATGTCCTGCTTGTGGGTTTCCTGTGGGCAGCTGGCTGGCCACTGTGTGTGAACAGAATGCTGGACTAGATGGACCCTTGGTCTGATCTAGCATGGCTCTTTTCATGTTCTTGTGTTCTCTTTTTTGGTGATTCACGCATGACCATCCTAGCTATTGTTAAGCACTTGGGAGTGAAAAATCTTTATTGATCTATTACAAATCACCCAGAGACCTACCAATAGATTTAGATCTACCTTTTGCCTAGTCCTGCTTTAAACCAGCTCTGACTGTTCTAGAACAAACTGTGGGAAATGGTATGTCTCAATGTTATAGTACACAAGAGCAGTGGTGGCCCTTGGATTTAGTACTGAGAACAGGAAATGATAACATCTATATGCAGAGTAACTACAGTTAATCCCACATTGCTGTTCAACTGCAGATTGCTCTGAGACTTGAAAAATGAGCTTATCCTCAGATTTAGCAGTGAGCCTTCTGGCCAATCTGAACTATAGCTAAACTGGGCATTTTTATAATTAACCTTTGTTCTGATGACTATAATTAAGCAGGCATCTGTTTTTACATCTCTTTTAAGTTAACTGTGGCTTCTGCTTGTTCATAAGAAGTCTTAGAGAGGGTTTTTTAAAAAAAGATTTCATGCTAGTAATGGAAAATCAGAGGGCCATGCAACCTACAAATGGTGTAGCTACTTATCCTTTTAATCAGCCTGATAAGTCAGAAGGTATTATCTATAGAATAATCCACAGAGCAAATGCCATTGAAAACTGCCTGTGAGATGTAACAGGATTTATTGTTAATGAAAGTGGCCATGCAGTCAGACATCCCACAGAAATTCAACAGTTGCCGAATTGAGATGATACCTGACTGTTTCACCTTCCTTGACTCCGCAGTAACACGTGCCTTTTCACAGTTTAGTCGAGACACAAGATTTTCAACAAGATTAAAAAACACAAAGACACCCTTCTTGGATTCCAAGATTAAATTGCAACAAAGCAGTGTATTTAAGAGCATTTGTTATTTATTGGTTATTATTGATTACATTTATGCCCCACTTTTCCTCCAAGGAACTGAATACATGGTCCTCCCCCTCTTTCAGTCCTCACAACAATCCTATGAGGTAGGTTAGTTGGGAGATAGTGACTGGCGTAACATGTCACCCAGTGAGCTGCTGCATGACTAAGGTTTTGAACCTGGTTTTCCCCAGTCTAGTCCAACACTATGAGTGCGGAACCCCAGGCCAGGGGGCATCTGGCCCTCCTGGTGTTCTTCAGATTGCCACGCCCACTGGCCCTGGCCCCACCCCTTTCATCCCAGCCAGCACACGTTTGGTAGTTTCCCAGTTTTTATTCAGTCTCCCCCCCCCCCATTCTAAAAAGTTGAAATGCCTCTCCTAAGTCTTCGTTACTGGCAGTAAGAGCTTTAAGCTAAAACATGCTGGTATTTTTGGTTCCACCAACCCAAGAATGTGGTCCCTGAGAGCTTCTCCAAGAGGTTCAACACCCCTGCTCTAACCATTACATTGCACTATATTGCCACATTTGTTACTTTCTTACACCTAATAAGAACCAGATATATCAGTGTCTCTGAGGAATAATCACAGTTCGTGTGAAGTACAAGGGAAAGGGACTGCTCATCATCTAGTCACCCTTCCTACATAAGGCATCCCTACTATTATATCAGCTTAAGTCTGTGGTGTAGGCATGCCCATAGCATCATGAGTGAAATGAAGGTTCTGAGATAGTACTTTATTTAATGCTTACGTTTGAATCCTGCCTTTCCTCGAAGGAGCTCAGAACAGTGCAGATTAGACTACTGCAATGCATTACACGTGGAGCTGCCTTTGAAGACAAACTTCCATTGGTGCAAAATGTGGTGGCTAGGTTATTGTTGGCCATTTGAAAGTTGGAACACATGTCACCAGTCCTGAAACAACTTCACCGGGTCCCTCTTCATTTATGGGCGCAATTCAATGGGCTGGTTTTAGCCCTGACAGCCCTTTATGTCTTGGGACCTGGATATCTGAAAGAGAGCCTTTTCTCAAACAAACTTGCCTGGGAAGTAATGGCAGGGTTTGCACAATCACCGGGGAAAAGAAGCCATGGCGGCTTCTTTCCCCCACCCCCGCTCATGCTGGTCATGGGTGCTGGACCAGCTCATGCTGTAAGCCTACCCCCACTGTGCACCTCACTGGGTTCAGACAACACAGCAAGCCACGCGCCACTGAGGGTAATTAGGCAAATCTCGCAGCGCACAACCAGCATACGGCAGGGGTGGGGAAAAGAAGCCACCATGGCTTCTTTTCCCAGGTGATCATGCGAACCCGGCTAGCATCTTCATTGGAGGCCCTCCTCCAGGTGTTCTCATCTTCAGAAGTAAATCAGTCAGCAACAGGGGAGAGGACCTTTTTGGTGGTGGCACTTCATTTATGGAATGACCTCCCCAGAGATGTCTGATTGGTGACTGGCTGAGACCTTGAGTTTTGGGTGCCTACCTTTTAACTTGTCCAAGCTTGTTTTTATCTGATGAGAACTCTTGCACTGATGGTTTTATTTGGGGTGTCCCCCCCCCCGGGATGTTTATTATTTTTATTGCTGCCGCTCTTTTATTTTATTGGTCTACCGCCATGCAATTCAGATATTATTTGTTGTTATATGTGAAAGCGTTTTTGTTTATTGAGTATTATTTATTGTTTACCACTCTGGAAATTTTGCTTTAAAAAACTTAAAAGTGGGATATGCATTCTTGAAAGAGACAGTTTTTAAAAAAACCACCACCACCACAACAAAAACAACAGGCGCCTAAAACATGCCACAGCTGGTGCCTCCCGAATACCAATGGCCTGGGAAGGGCATTCCATAAGGTGGGTGCCACCACGGAGAAGACTCACTTCCAGGTTGCTGCCAGATGGCAATCTGCAGGTGGCAGTACAACCAGCAAGGCCTCCTCAGATGACTGCGGCGCTCACACAGGTCTATATTGGGGTAGGTGATTTGCCAGGTAACCTGGTCCCAAGCCATTCAGGGCTTTTATATGCCAACAGCAAGACCGTGAACTTGGCTCAGTAGCTAACAGGCAGCCAGTGCAGTTGCTAATCTACCATACAGAGTTGTTGCGAGGATAAAATGGAGGGAAACCATGTATGCTGCCCGGAGCTCCTTGAAGGAAAGTGGGATAAAAATCTAATAAATAAGCTATACTAGATGCTGACAAGACTAGATGATGGCTGTCTGGAGAATTAAAAACCAGGATGAAAGGACATGTAGAAGATGAGTAAAACCTTTGGGGAACTGTACATTAAGAGACCTCTAGAGCTGGGAGGAAAGTTTGGCCTGAATTTTACAGGAGATGGCAAGACAAAAGAAGGGAGTGAAACAGCCGTGTGTCCCCCTTTCACACATCAGAGGGTGGGGGTGCATTTCAGGGGCAGGGAGCGTGCAAACCTCAGCAGCACTCCCCTAGCTTCTCCATGCTGCCAGCTGCCATGTAAAAATCCCCATAATGCCCTGGAACAATGCTGTGTCACACAGATGGTTCCAGAAAAGAGGGATGGGGGAGGCATTTCGCGATAGCCCTAAAGATTTCAAAGGCCATTTTGTTGTCATGTATCAATAATTCTCTTCCAGTAGAGATTTAGTATTTGAGGGGAGCGGGGGTCGTGGTGAAACGATGGCTAGGAATGGGTTGACTGCCCTTCACACTGAGTTGCCACTAGGCCAGTCTCTCAGATATTACTCATTGTTGGTGCCATTCCCAGTTCAATTACAAACAATATTATATCAATTGGCCTTTGGTAATTTTGACCTTCTGTGGAGCACATTGTCACTGAGATTGGCAGCTAGCATGGAGCAAAAACATTTCCAGTTGAATCAAACTGATTCTGAATGAAACGCACATAATGAGTAGCTCAATGCCCTGTTAGAAAGACAGACACCATGACAAAAACAAACATAAAGGACATTTTGCACTGGAGATAATTAATTTTAGGATAACATCTCAGAGGCAATGTTTGAATGACATCAAAGATATAAACTGTCATTCAAGCATACAATACGTATCTTTGTATTCTTCAATCAACACCTCTGAGGGAGGTGAAAAGCCTGAAGGCGAGCTCTCTCTTTTTTTAAATGAGAAAATTAAACGCAAACACTAAAATTCTATAACTAAAGCAGTTCTACAGCTTGTAGTTAATACCAACGGGCATTCTAGATCATCTCTTCTTCAACAGTGCCAAATGTAAGTATGGCTTAATTAATTACTTTGTGACTGACATTTATTTTATGTTGCAGAGAAGTTTTGATTTTGTTTTTACTTATTTTTACTTATAAAAATGCATGTCCAGGGATGAGGAACTAGCCTCGATTGCACAGACAAAGCAAGTGGTCATTCAGAATACCCCCCAGTGATGCCATTGGCATGCTGTCTGAATGAATAGGGATTATACCTGCGGGTTAGGGTTAGGGTTAGGAAAACCTCACTCTGTGTCCATGTCCTGGGGGCTGGAACTAGCCTCGATTGGGCAGAAACATTGAGCGGTCAACAGGAACACCCTGAGTTCTGCTTTTGTCCTACTGTCTGTATGGAGAGGGATTATTCCATACAGTCTTAGGGTTAGGGTAAAAGAACCTGGTCCATGTGCATGTCCAGGGCCCTGGAACAACCCTCGGTTGGGCAGAAAGAGTGAGCAGTGAACAAGAATACCCTGAGTGCTGCCTTTGCCCATGCTTTCTGGATATAGAGAGATTATACCTGCTTGTTAGAGATAAGATTCAGGTTATGATTAGTGTTAGGGTTAGGAAAACATGGGTCCCTGTGCATGTCCTAGGGGCTGGAATTTATCTAGTTTGGGAAAAGAAAGCAAGTAGTTATTCAGAACACCTTCAGTGATGTCATTGGGCAAGCTCTCTGAATATAGAGGGATCATACTTGCATGTGAGGGTTAGGATTAATCTTCAGGTTAGGAAAAACTGGATCCCTGTGCATGTCCTAGGGGCCTGGAACTAGCCTCGATTGGGCAGAAAGAGTGAGTGGTCAACAGGAACAGTCAGGCCCAGAGTGCTTCCTTGGGGATTGCTAATTAAATAGAGAGGGCTTATACCTGTATATTAGGGTTAGGGTTATTCTTCTGGTTAGGGTTAGGGTTAGGAATTGTCGTGCGGCTTGTCGTGTCTTCTGAAACTGGGCAGCACAGCTTGTTTGAGGAAGAAGCAACCCCCAAATAACGCATGGCCTGTTGTTGGCTTATTTGAGGGTTGTTTTCCCCTCAAGCCAGCCATGCCACCCGGGTTCGGATGACACAACTAGCTGCGTCTGGGCAGGTAATTTGGCAAATGGCACCTGGCACGCACCGTGGCTTAAACAACAAGCTAACATTGCTTGTTTAAGTGGCAGTGATGGTGTGGATTGGGTCAACATGTCCCAAACATCATAGGACCACCAGCTCAAGACTTTCCAGGAGTTTATTTTCTTAGCATCAGGGAGAAACCTTTTATCTCAAAGTCAACAAGCCAGTTCTAACCATTTTCATCTCCATCAGGAGCAGTCTTTTTTTTTAAGCCAGTGGCCCTTAATTGCCCTTTCAAGACCAAACCACCCCCAAATACATTACAACAGGGATAACTCACAACTGTATGTTGTCCCTGAGAAAATCCATCCCCCACTCCGTCCACCCCCAGCCACTGTTAGGATTGCAGCTAAACTCAGAGGGAACAGAGAAGCCTGGGGAGTGGCAGATGATGTCATTGCTCCTGCCAATCAAAACATCCTGGTGCTTTGATCCTGTGAGCCTTGGGTCCACTACACCATTACTTAAGGCTGGTGGGACAGCAAAAAAAGAGTATCCCCTCTAATGAAACAGGTGAATATAGGGCTTTGCTTGTAATACCCCTATTCTCAAATAATTGCTTGAGCCTGCTGCACACTGAATATTATTACTGAAGTCAGTGTTTCAATTTGTGGAGGGGGGTGGCAAGAGGGCACAGCACCCCTCTCTTTTGTACTGGCCCTATAATTTGGGCTAAAATTTGACTAAAACTGAGGGGAATCAGGGGACCAAAGAATCGGGCTGAACTGGCCTATACCAAATCAAGTCTGATAGAGGACAATGTATGCAAACTATTCTGAGGACTCAATTATCTAAATCTTTTTTTAAAAAAAACAACAACCCCAAAAGCAATCAAAAATCCACAATAGTTTTTGGAATCCCTGCAAATCCTGCTCTGAAATCAGCTACATGAGGACTGAAGCCTCCGTGGCGTGCCCTATACAATCAAAGGACTGAAATTTTCTATTATTCATCAGCCATGCATTTTTAATGGATCCTTTTCTGCAGAGGGAACTCTTCCCTCCCACCACCATCATCAAAAAAAGCCCACAAGCAAAAGCTGCCCCCAAAAAATTCAAATCGCTCCAAGAGTGCAAGCCAGCAGCGCTGCAGGCCCGGAATTCATTTGGAGCAGGATCTTGTTTTTATGTGCACATGAGGAGCCCCAGGCTGGGAGGGACTGTGGCAAAAAGAGAACAAATGAATGCCAAACACGCACACACACCGTAATGAGAAAGGATGAATCAATTCAACACCGAACGATATCTTTTCAATGGCTGGCTAGTGGGTATTAAAGTGACCCGGACATGACTTGCGTCCTACTTGTACCTCCTTCATCTCTCTTCGGCAACACAGCTTGCCATCTGGCATGATGCCAAGCACCAGCGCTGTGGCTGGCTTCTGCAGGGCATGCAGGCAGCAGGAGCCGCCGCAGCTAACAAGTCCCGCTGGACAGCCAATGCCCACAAGGCAGAAAAATTCTGCTCCTGCCCAATGTGTGCCTTCGATTTTTCAGAGCTCGACACCCTCTCTTTATTCCCTTTTCACACATCCTCTACTCTTGACACACGGTGCCTCAGCCCCTCGCTTTATTCTCATCTCATACATTCACCCTGCGCTTGACAGATGGAGCCTCTCAGGCACTTTTAGAGAGTCTTCTTCCCTGGTTCTCAAGTGTTTTTTAAATCTAGTAGTTGAAATTGTTATTACTGGTTATCCTTGACCTTATTTCAGCGCACATGCTTGAGTTGAAGATCAGCCATGATGGGTGCTTCCAGATGAGGGTTTTTATCCTTGAGTCGCCTTGCCTCATTCACAAAATTTTACCGGGGTCCAGATCTGTTTTACGGGGGTCCACCTGTAAGCCTCATTTTACACCTTTTGAAAATCCATTAGGGCGGAAGAGATGGAATAGCTGCACACTGTATTTTGACTGGTAGCACTAGTAGAAGCTGCCCATCTGGAAGCACCTGATGTTCCATTTGCAATGCGCCATGGTCAGCTAAAAACGTTCTAATACAGGACTGCCCCCTGCCCTGGGTGGTGAGGTGTGCCACAGACAGCACGGTTCCTCTGGATGAGAGGGCGCTGGTGACTTAAGATGCTTTTGTAATATTTGCTTTGTTTACAAATATACAATAAGTGGGGTCAAAATGGAATGTTTTTCAACTAAAAATGTCAATACTGCATTTGAGAAGCTGATATTTGGGGGGCTGAGTAGGAAAGACTGCATTTTCATTATGATTTCCAACTCTGGGTGTGTCTGTGTGGGGGGAGTATTCTCAATGTTGTAGGAGTGTATAGTCTATCTGTTGCAACTTATTTGTGGTGTTGTTTTTGTTGTGTTGTGCTATCTTACCCTATCTTAACAAATACATAAATATTGGGTTGGATCCAGATTTAGGCTGGTGGAAGTGGATTTCCCTGCCCACTCCTTCCCAGGGCACCCCTTCCTTTTTTCAGGAAAAAATGAATATGGTCTCTATCCCTGCCTCTCCTGATTTTTATTTTATTTAAGAGTTTTAAAAATCACAATAAAAAATTGAACTGGGAGGCTGGCTACAGAGTGAAGGGCTGCCCATCAGTGCCATCTTTATTTGGGTTCAAAAGAGTGGCTTTGTGTTTTTGATCTCAGATCCCACCTCTGCCTTGTACCTAGATTCTTGGGCAAGTTACTTGTCTTTTAGTCTCACCAGTTTGCCTACTGAGAAATTAGTGTTTTGTGATCAGCCATGCCCACCATGGCAGCCATTTTGTGAGAGCACCCATGACACTCTGTAAAAGTTCCAAATGCGCCCATTGACCCACAAAGGGTTGGGGACCCCTGACCTACTGTGATGCCTCATGTGCTACTTGAGGTAATTTTACTGGGATTTAAAGCTTTTACAGGTCCTTCTTTCCCATGCAACTTGCCCATCACCATCCTGCAGTTGCTTCCTCATGGAACTGGGCTCACAAAGCCCTCAGGAGATGGGAGTATCCCACACCCAGAAGGAGCTTGATGGAGGCCAACCAGCTAGCCTGGTTCAGTCCTTTCCCCCTCTTCTGGCCACTTCTTCCCTCTTACTCTTGCTGTTTCCAGAAGTGGGTTACCATCTCTTATCTTTCCAAAATCTCCTCAGAGCCTTTTTTAATGGCCCCCAGTCAGTGTTTTCCTCAGAAATTGAAATTAAGGGAGGGTATTACATTTTCAGGGGGTGAGAACCTTCACTTCTTGGGGAATGTGGACTCAAGCTTTGTGGAGACATAGTAAAAAATGAAAAATGTTTCACAATCATGTCCTTTTCATTAGATTTAACTTGAGTTACAGTTAGCTACATTTACATCCTTCTTTTCTTATTGTAATTTTCATAACTCCATTAATAAATTTCTTGAAAGCAATACATCCATTTTCAGCTGCTTCTTGAAGGTCTGGTGATCCAAGTCCCTCCATTGCTATACTTATTTGATCGTTCACATGATCAGGCAGAGAGAAGGTGACCTTTCAGAGCATAACATTCTATTCAACAATGAAAAAGAACGAACATTAAATTGTAATTGGGTTTAGAAGCAGCCAGAGGGATTCCTCCTTTGTTCATTCCAGGAAATACAGCACCAAGGTTGGGTCAAAATGAACTGTTTTTCCAACTAGAAAATGACAAAACTGCATCAAACAAGTTGATATTTTGGGAGGTGTAGGGAGTTCCCACCACTAAGGATGGGCAAATCAGTCAATCTCAGTTTCTCTCAGCTTCTGATTTTTCCAAGTTCATTCCATCTTGTTTCCACATCAGTTTGAGATTTTTAAAAAATTCTCTCAAAATCCGTAGGCATTTTCACACACAGTTCTTCTAATACACATATTTGTGCATGCCATTTTGCCTAGCATATGCATTTTTGTAAGCCATTTCCCCTAATATAATGCATCTTTGTACATTATTTTCACTAACATAAACATTTTTAGTGCACTTTTCCCAAATATACACATTTTGTACACCTTTTTTGATTGAAGAACTGCATCATAGAATTCAGAGAAGTGAAAATGCCAAAGGATAAACTCCGTTTCTGTTTGTGTATTGCTTCAAGGAGTGCAAATTAAGTTGGTTTGCATTAGAATGAGAACTGAATTAATTTCTCTCCCCCCCCATCCCAATGACCACCACCTGCATCCAGAACAACTGGGAAAACAATGCAGGGAGGAAGGATTAAACCCAATTGTACTGTGATCCAAATCAGGATTGGGGCCTCCTGCAACTACTCTTTGTAAAAAGAGACATTGCTTGTCTTGGCATGTTTTTGAATTATGTGCTTAAAGTTACACCTAGTTTGACCCTAGCTGGCCATATCATTATGTCCTAGAGTCCTAAAAAAAAAAAAACCTCCCCAAAGTGTGTGATTATTCCAAAAGATACCAAAAATATACCAAAATAATTGCAAAATTAAATACAAAATTGAGACAACTATCAGATTAGCTTAAGAAACAACATACTAAAAGATGCAATGTCCAGATCAATGCAAAATCGATTCTTTTTCATCCCCAGTTACCAGGCTGGCTTTATTATGTTGATAGGGGCAACCACTCTGGGCACCACAGACCACCTTCCTGTGGGGCCATCAAAGGCCAAATGTGGCTGCTAGATGATGATGATGATGTTATTGAAAACATTTCTATACTGCCTTTCTGGAAGAGCCAATCAGGCGGTTCACACACAAAAATCAAAATTACAAACAAATAAAGATATAGTAAAACCTTAAAAACAACCTTAAAAAACAAAACAGCAATTTAAAAAGCCAAGTTAAAAAGATGTTACTTGACCCCCCTTCCTGAGAGAGTGGGAATAAGTCGCAACTCCACTGAAGAGCATTCCAGAGTCCGGTAGCAACACAGGAGAAAGCCCTTTCCTGTGTGCCCGACAGGCGGGGCTTTGTAAACGAGGGTGTCTTCAAACGGGCTTCTCCTGGTGATCTTAGTAACCGAGCAGGTTCCCAGCCAGATTGGCAGTCCCCCAGATAGCTAGGCCTCTTTCCAGGTTCTGAGAGGGGGAGGGGCTATGTTCCAACCAAACAGGAAGTAATCAATTTCCATTTCCTGTTGGATCAGTGCATAGCCCTTCCTATAGCCTATCCTCCATGCTGCCCACCACCCTTCAGTTAACTGTGGCTGCAATCCTTCCCATGCCTACTTACCTGGGAGTAAGACCAACTGAGCACAGTGACTTACTTCTGAGTAGACAGACACAGGATCGCACTGAGTGATGTATCCTTGGTCTTTATATATTTCATCACCCAACATTTGTCGAGGACAATGGTAGGACAGACAGATAACCCTATCACACATATCCCTATTACTTCTGATCTGCTTGCTGTATGCTGGTTTAATTAGTACTCTTTGCCCTTAAGCATATGGTGATGTTTACTTTGTATTACACTTGTATTTCAGAAATATGTTTCAAATGTATTTTTTTTTAAAGGGAGGGGCACACTTAGTTACCTTGATTATATTGTCTTTTACTCTGCGCTGCACATATGCTAAGAGAAGCAACATAGGCAGGGCTGTACATCTGTTCTAACTCCAGGCACATGTTAATCTATTTAAAAATGGGCATATGGTATATATTTGTTTGTTTGTTATTGTTAGGTTTTTCTTTCATTTTGTTTTGTGATTTATATTGTTATTTGTAAGGCTTCCCAAGTGAAATTTAATTATAGAAAGGCAGGATATAAATGCTGAAACAAACAAATAAACATGAATCCGTGAGAATCCCTTCATTCTTTGGTTAAGCAAATTTCTAGACCTCATGATTGTAAAAATACATTGAATGTGTACTGACTACGAGAGCAACCCTAAGTGACAGGGCAGGGCATGATTCACCACTTCCAAAGCCCTGCCAGCTTGCTCAGGCCAGGAGGGTCAGTTTTTCTGGTTTGTGCTGGTTGAAATTTTATTTTCGTCCCCTTCTTCTGGTTTCAACAGGAGAGGAAGTAACTATGGCAGTTCTAGGCTGTCATAAATGATGGACCCAATCTGGGGGTAGATTGGGGGGAGTAGAGTGGGGGGCTTTGGATCCACTGGACACCCACCTTTGATTTTCCCCCAGAATGCCCTATTTTGGGGCCTATCACCAGTGGAACACTACTAATGGCAATCCTATAGCCGCAGAGCATGGGCATACCGGGGGGCTTTGGGGCAGATAGGCTGCCTTGCCAGTGAAGCTCCTCCCTGCTGTTGCAGCGGGAGGGAGGTGGCTGCCCTATCTTAACACCCCCGCCCCAGCCAAGGGTTAGAACTGCTCTGCCCACCTGCAAAAAGTGTCTATGTTCTGAGGCAGGAGCTTCTGGCCAGGGCCGGCGCTACCGCTAGGCAGACCCAGGCGGCTGCCTAGGGCGCGTGGTGGAAGAGGGCGCAGAAACGCTGCGCTCCTTCCTCGTCACCGGCGCGCTCCTGCCCCGCCCGCTGCCACCGCCGCGCCTCCCCCCCGCTGCCGCCGCTGCACCTCCCCCCCGTGCGCGTGCGCCCCCGCCCGCCCGCCAGCCACCTACCTTCGCGTCGCTTCCGGAGCCCCACCAGCGTTGTTTTGGTGGGAGGAACCAGGGCAACAGGGCTTAAACAGCCCTGTTGCCCTGGTTTCCCCAGCAAAAAAAAAAGTGCGGGGGGGATCCCGTCGCGTCACTTCCTCCAGCAGCGGGGTAGGTAGGTGGTGGTGGCGGCGGCGGCGCGGGGGGGGTTGCAGAGCAGGGCTGATTTGCTCCGGAGCCCCCCCCACACAGCACGAGAGGAGGGGGCGCTAAATATAATTTGGCCTAGGGCGCCAAACAGCCCTGCACCGGTCCTGCTTCTGGCCATGGGTGGGAATGCCCGTTCCACAGAGATTTTATATAGATAAGTGATATGCAAACCTATTAAAGAAAGAAAGAAAGAAAAGAAAATACCTTGCAGTCATGATCTCTGACTTCAAACACCCCTCTCTTTATTTTTGCCTGCCATCATATAAATTCCTACTTGCCACAAGGAATTTAAAATTCTATCCAAAACAAACACCCCTCCTCTCACACACATACAACTTCAGCTATATGGAGCAAGTTCATCTGGATGGCGGTGGGTGGGTGGGTGGGTGGGAGGAGTCGAACTTTTGCAGGACCTGTGCAGATTTCCATAACTTATGTTGAGCACAGGAACAATTTTCTATATTTTCTTGCGGCCAACTGAAAGAGAGAATGAGAGAGAGAGAAGAATAAAATCTAAGGGCTGAATGCAATTTTGGAGAAGCTCGGGGGTGGGGGCTGCATTCCGGTGGTGGGTGAGACCAAAGGCAAGCCCCCCCCCATAAAAAATACTAGCATATCGTAGTTTAAAGCTCTTACTGCCAGTAACTAAGCTTTAGGAGAGGCATTTCAGCCTTTTAGAATGCCCCAAAGCCAGGAAGCCACCAAAAGTGCTGTGGTTGGGGGAAAGGCATGGGGAAGGGGTGTGGTCACGTGGCAACTTTATCAGCCACCTGGTAACTTTAGGTTGATTATGAATCGGATGTGAATCCTTGAATAGGCCTGGAGGCACTCAGATTATCCACATCCAAGTGTAGGCAACCCACCTCCTCAATGCTTTCTCTTTCTTCCCCAGCCCATCCGCGGCTGCTGCCCTTATTCTGTCACCTCTGCCATTTTCTGTGGACCACAGCTGTATACACACAGGAAGTCTTCAGAGAGGACCATGGCCTATATCCACACTACCGCAGACTTGCCTGTATTCTTGCTGTCTTAGGGTTATATGGCCACCATTCCCCTTCAACAGCTCTTATTTATCGGCTAGCTTGCCAGTCAGACAGTAAACAGAGGCTATTAGGATGCCATGTGTGTGTCACGAAAATGAGGTAGCATCTTTCCATTCCTTATTCTGGATACTTTCTTCCTGTCAGGGGTGCAAAGACCAGCTGAGTCCTCCGACACCTAGTTTTATTATGTGAAGACAGGAAAGAGATTTCTCAATTAGCTTTAAATTAACTGCCTCTTGCCATTCTGGGCTCCCGAAGGATCAATGAGAGGGTGAGTTGAAAGGGTCTTTATGCAGCCTGCTGGCGGGTCTTCTATGTGACTGTCAAAGAAAGGGGGGTTTGGAAATAGGTGACTGCTGTTTCTCAACCCCAAGTTGAATGGTTTAATTAGGAACTCTCTGCAATTCCAGGCTCTGCGAGCACCATCTGGCACTTGGCTTCAAATATGCTGCATTTTCATTAAAGAGGAACTGGAGAAAAGTGGAGCTTTTCATTATTTCCTTCACTCAGGTTCAGAGACTTGGGGGACAAGGAGAGGAAAGGAGCGTGAAGGTCACCTGGTCACCTGGGACCGGCACGGAGATTCAACTTCAGCACTGCAATATATTTGTAGTGTGGAGGCAGAAGCTATCAAAAGCGTATGCATGTCGAATGTGTAACAGTTCTGGGACAGGATTTCCTAAGTCTCTTGGTTTTGTCACCACCATCCAGAAAAATCACCAGTGTGTCCTGAATAAGTCCTTCTCTCTTTCAGGCCTCAGACATGTTCTGCATTTTAACGCAGACATAAGCCCTATTCAGTTGTTCTAGGGTGGCCCCGTGTCCTCTCTTACGGAGGACAGTGCTCTATTTGAAGGGCTGCCAGAGGACTGCCCTCTGTTTGAAGGCATCCTCTCCTTGGAGGGCTGTCCAGTCCAAGTCCAGTTTAAAGATGAAGGACTATAAGAAGAGAGAGAAGGGCTTTGAGGTTGCCCATCAACAGCTGGTGGACAGCAGACTGAGCAGGCAAGCATACAGGTCACCTGGTTACAGTCTTCTATGAAACTGTATGTCTACTTAAATTATAACAACAATTAGGTGTAAGTTTGCATTTATACATGTCTATTAACTTATGCAAATTTTATGCAAATCGATGTCCTCTTTCTTTTGCTTTTTGGGTGATGCATTTCCTCTTTTCCTGCACAGCGTGTCTGCCCTATTCTCCCCCCGCCCACACACCCCAGCCACCATAGGATTACCATTGTGCAAGGGGGAGAGACGGGTACAAGCCGTTGTCCCTGCCCCCTCCCACACATCCCAATTACCATTCCTGCAGCCCCCCCCATATTGGGGGCTGAATGTCTTCGGTGGGGAGCCTTTTATCCTTGAGTAGGTTCCTGTATGATTTAGAACCCTGCAGAAACCGCAACAGAGATGTGCGGGGGGTGGGGTGGGCTCATCCCCCTTGTGTAATGGTAACCACATGGGGGGGGGAGGATGTCTGAATGGGGCTACAGAAAATCAAGCATGTAGAACTGGGATAAGCAAAGCACCTGGGTGCCCTCCAGGTGTTCTGTACTACAACTCCCATAATTCCCAACTATTAGCCATGCTGGGCAGGGCTTATTCTTTTTATTACATTTCTATACCACCCAATAGCCAAGGCTCTCTGGGTAGTTCACAACGATTAAAACTATAAAATACAACATGATACAATAAAATATGACATTTTAAAAGTTTAAAGCTACAGTATAAAATTAAATATAAAGCTAGCAGCTGTGCAAAGATTTAAAACACAATCACAGATTTAAAACAACAGAAACTGACAGACTAAACTGCCAGGGGAAATGAGAAGGTCTTAGCCTGGCACTGAAAAGACCACAACATAGGCACCACCAGGCTTATGGGAATTGTAGTCCAAAATATCGGGAAGGCACCAGGTTGCTCTGATGTAGGAAATAGCTCCCCTACCGATGTTTAACAGTCATTCCTGCTCTCCAGGGAATCTTGGAAATGATATTTCTCTGAGCTGGGTTAGATATGTCTAGCAGAGGATGCTCAGCTCCCTCGCCTAAAGTATAATTTCCAAAACTCTTCAGAGGAAGAAGGTCATTACCAGGCCTGGCATCTTCACAGAGCATCCTCAGTCAGCTGCAAGAGTTGCACAGTACTCTGGCAAGGTCCACTGCCGATGCCTGCCCTGCCGGGCATCCTTAGTGGCTGCATGTGGGGAGCTGATGTTTTCATTTCCCACAGTGCTCCAGAGCAATGCTACATCAAGCGCTTTGTGGGAAAGTTAAATGGCAACTGCAAGCCTGCTGCTGCTACCATTTCCAAGTAAGCCCAATGAGCCCACCGACATTGAAAGATGAGGCCCCTCAGAGGGCACTTTGCTATGGGACACACACACCCAAACCTGGTGCTGGCCCTGCCCATTACACTTAAATGGGTATAAAACAGATATTGGTTTGTAGCACAGAGGTATTCATAGTGCTTGGAATCTTTAGAAACACAAATGCTCTGGACCAAAAGGTAGCAGGCCTAGTATGAAAATGTCTGTGTTGTTTTCACCAACCTGCTTTGCACCTCTGTCTTCATTGCCTGTATCAGAATTTTGGTGGTGGGGAAGAAGAAGAAATCCACAATTCCACCTCCTGACTGCCTCCCAATTTTAGCCAATCCATGGTCTACCTGGTAGCTAAGGGAACTGTCACATAATCACTCAAACTCTGTTATGGTGGCTGCAATTTGAAAACCATAGCCGTTCCCAGCTTTGCCATATCTGTGCCCTACTGTGGAAACCGCAAGGACTCTTTGTATTAGTAGGTTAGCTTAACTAAAGCTGGGAATGAGGTAAAGACATAATTGCAGAATTAAATATCATGCTCTTACAAATGTTATAGTTTGCTCATTTATGTTAATGCCAAGTTTTCCTCCTTTACGTTTGCCCAAGAATCCATGACCCTGCTAGACAATAATAAACCATAATCCTGAACTGCTCCTCTGTGGCTACTGAGGCACAACTTTAATTAACGAAATTGGGAGTAAAGCACAGACTCCCAACTGCCTGAAATCTTTAAAGCCTATTAGAGTGTGATCTCTTTCGGTCTTTCTGCAGTAATTGTCAGGCTAAGCAAGAGTGATGAAATTATCCTTGCTGTATCTTGCTAACCTTAAGAGAGCATAAAGCAAATGAACTATGATTTGTATTTGCAATGTCTTCTTCTTTCATGGTGGGTCACAGGACATAAAATGTGATTGTCTAGGAAGTTCAAAGGGGGGAAAAAACACCCCCACTGTAACAAAGTAAAGAACACCCAACTGTAACAGGCTGTGAAATTGAATGGATTGCCACATGGAACATTTATGGAGGCAAAAAGTGGGAAAGGAAAGCAGCCAGGGAGTGGTTGCAAAATGTATGTAAAAAGAATGCAGCTGTTTAACAAGGGACACATCCATCAAAAAGAAAAGCGGGGTGGGGGGCATGAGGCTGGTGGCTCCAAAGTCAGTGGGGTGGTATATCTACTCTGGATTTCAGTCTGAACTTTTAAAGAGCTATCCATGGTGCTAACCCATTCCCCCAAAATAGGTCCAGCACCATGGATAGCTCCTTTAAAGTTCAGACTGAAACCCCGGAGTGGATACACCACCCACTGACATGGGAAACACCAGCCACTGCTGCTAAACTTAGCCCCTAGTATTTTTTAAAAAGGTTGTTTGACTTCTTACTTCTGGTGCCTGTTATCTGCATGTTGTATAAACAAAGAAATAAAAGTATCGTCTACTGTTATAACAATCCCATCCAAGATCTTTGGTGCCAGGGATGCCACGATTTTGAATCAGGAATTTCATAATTTGAATAGAGTTTGGTGGCTGGGTCTGTGCATCCTCAAACCTCAGAGCCTCCTTTAGGCAGAGAATGAACATAAGATCCAGAAAATACTGGATCAAACCAAAAGCCGGCCAGATGGGCGATTCAAAAATATAATAAATAAATAAACAAATAAACAAATAAATACAACTCCCAGCATTCCCCAGTCAGTATGGCTGGCTGCAGAATGCTGGGAGCTGTAGGACTTTTTTCTGTCTAAACCTGCACAGGTCTGCATGCTAAGTCCAGCATTCTGTTCCCATAGTGGCCAACTACATGTCCATGGGAAGCCCACAAGGAGGACATGAGCAGAACTGCACCCTCCTGCTTTTATTCCTCATCAGCTGGTATACAGAGGCCTAGAGCCTCTGATATTGGAGGTAATATATAGCCATCATAACTTGTAGCTATTGATAACCTTATCCTCCACGTATGTATCTAATCCCCTTTAAAGCCGTCCAAGCTGGTGCCCATCTTGTGGCAGCAAATTCCAAAGTTTAACAATGTGCTGTGTGAAGATGTGCTTCCTTTTTTCTGTCCTGAATCTCCCACCATTCAGCTTCCTTGGATGATGACAGGTTCTAGTATGAGAGAGGGAGAAAACATCTCCCTATCCACTTTCTTCACACCATGCATAGTTTTATATGCCTCCATCACTGTCCTGTCTTACCTTTTTCTAAGCTGAACAGTCCTAAATATTGTAGCTTTTCCTCATACATGAGTTGCTCCAGCCCCTTTATCATTCAGTTGCCCCATTTCTGCACATTTTCCAACTCTCCAATATCCTTTTTGAAGTGCAGTGACCAGAACTGTACACAGTATTCCAAGTGTGGTTGCACCATAAATTTGTATAAAGGCATTATGATATATAACTGTCCCTGTGATTGGCAGATAGCATAAAGCTTGTAGATGGGCCAGACCTAGTAAAACACTAAGATTCTGGCCTCTTGTCTTTGTCTTTTTAACGGAGCAATACTTCCTATATGCTGAACTGTGGGTTTCCGCTTTCTGCTGATTCCAGCTCCTTCAGGAATATGAAGGAGCCTGGATTTGGGTACAACCAAATCAAGACACTGTGCCAAATCATATCTATTTCAGATGGGAGATATATCTGTCTGTCCTCAAGTGCAGTGGGTCGAACTGTGCCACTGTTAAGGCATCACACAAATGTTGTACACAAATATCCCACACACCACTGAAATGTTAAACAGGCTCCCATGGAGAAGAATCCCAGTGAACTCAAGCACTTGGGATGTTTACTCACAAATAATTTCTGTGCTGACCTTTGTGAGTTCTCCATTACATGTGAAGAGCAAGATGAGAAGCCACACTCTTTGCCCCGGGATGAATCCGCTAGTACAGAGAAAGGATTGCCTCCTTGATTATGAGTGTTCTGGCTGAGAACCTTTGGACACAATTATAGGTCAAAGTCTTTGTGTCCAATTCTGACACCGAGAATTCAATCCACAGTTTACCCTCAGGCATTAACAAGGATGCCTGGTCATCCCCTGAGCTGAGTTCAAGAGTACTTTTATGGGCACATGACTTGTGGTTATTTTCTAATGAATGACTCTTTAGAAAATAACAAGGGGAATCCTTATTAATGGTGAAGGCTTCGTCCATTATCAAAGTCCAAGGCCCCCAAAGAGGTCAGAAAATGATTGAATGGAGGAGGAAATCTTATTTTAACCATCTGTCTTAATAATTCAGCATGTCAAATTCAGTTGAGAAGAAAGACTTTGTTTGGGTCTGAGCCATTCAAAAGGGAGAGAAAGGGGGGGGGAGGAATTTTAGAGAATCCCCAGGAAGAGCCCTCAGTCAGAATCCAGGAAATGTCAATTTAAATGTTTAATCTGACCAGTCCAGAGCTCTTAAAAAAAGAAAAGAAAGAATCCTAACTGGGGGTGGGGGGGAATGGCTCCCTTTTGGCTATGCTGACTGGGGGATGCTGGGAGTTGTAGGCCTTTTTTCTGTCTAAACTTGCATTGGATTGTGCCCTTAGTATACTAAATTGAAATAGATTCACATGTGGCGTAGTGGTGAGAGTGCTGGACTGGGACTCGGAAGATCCGGGTTCTAGTCCCCGCTCGGCCATGAAACCCACTGGGTGACTTTGGGCCAGTTACTGACTCTCAGCCTAACCTACCTCACAGGGTTGTTGTGAGGATAAAATGGAGAGGAGGAAGAGGATTATGTATCCACCTTGGGTTCCTTGCAGGAAAAAAGGCGGGGTATAAATAAATAAATAAAGACGGAAGTCCAGGCCAGTGGCATTTTGCTGTTCTTCCCTAGATAATGTATTTACTATGTGACATACGTACCTGGGGTCCTTACCCCCCTCCTTTAAGCTGGCTAGCACCTCAGGGAATTACCATGTAACCAAATGGGTTTGGGTTGCCCCAGCTATGCCGCAAGGATTAACGTACTCTAAAATATCCCAAGAAATTAGTAGTTGCCACCACCTCCTGAATTAGCAGAGGAGTAGAACTCTAAAAAGTAGCTTGCAAAGAAAGATTTGACTGGGATGCCAAATCATCATTCTACCAGCTCCCATATAATATTGCAGTCCATTAATAAACAAATAAAACTTTTAAGAAATAAATGTGCTACAACTGGCAGTGGTAGAATGGCAAGGTACTTGCTCACATGCTACAGAAGATCCATTCTAGGAAACAATAGTTGAGTCAAATCAAAAGGACGGCCTTTCTGGTCCTGGCAGAAGAACATCCTGGACTTCAGGGAGCATGACTAGCTACATCCAGCTGAAGACTGGAAGTTGAAGACTTCCGACCATTCCCTTTAGCCAAAAGCCTAGGTTCTTTAATGACAGGAGTCTGCCTGGGACACTGTCACAACAGCAAGCCCCAATTCAGCAGGGTGAAACGTGTTAGGTCAACATGTACTGTTGCCTCAGAAGTTAGGAACATTGGGGGTCTGTTACAAAGGGTCACACAAATTTATATACATTTTCTATTATTTAACCCATCACTTCCCAACACTCTGTGGACACATGGCTATTACAATAAAACAGGATATCAACTGGGAATCCTTTGTGACAGAGGGTGCTTCCCAGACAGAGGATGCCTAGTATGTTTTCCCATTGCTTCTTCTGTCTTTTTTTCCCTATCAGAATAATGCCATTAAGGACAAAAAAAATATGGAATAGGTGCACAATGCCTTTTGATTAGTAGCGCTAGGAACACTCCATCTAGAAGCATCCCTGCTGTCCAAACCTATAGATGTCTACTCAGAAGTACGCCCCATTGAATACATTGGCACTTACTCCCAGGTAAATGTTTATGCAATTGCCATGTTAGAGGAGTTTAAAAAAAACAAAACAGTGCTATTTTTTAATGTTACAATCCTATGCATACTTACTTGGGAGTAAGTCCCACTGAACTCAGTAGGGCTTACTTCTGAGTAAACTATAGGATTGTACTGTGCAATATTCTTTGAAGGCTGTGTATTCCCTTGTTGTCTAGGTCCAGGGAGGAAGCATTGGATGCTCTGCACTCAGGGCCGGTGCTACCATTAGGCCAACTAGGCAACTGCCTAGGGCACAGGGCTAAAGGGGGCACCAGAAACGCCTTCGGGGAAAAAATACAGCGCTCTCAAGTGGGAGGGGGGGCGCTAAATATCTGATCTTGCCTAGGGCACCAAACTGCCTTGCACCGACCCTGTCTGCACTACTTATTAAATTGTCCCTTCACTTAAAATTATTTCCCACTCCTATTGAAAGATTGGTTGGGGGCATTGGTATAATCTGGCTGGGGGCGGGAGGAGGTGGTGTGCTTGTTAATGATAATAAGAATGTAACAGACCAGGCAGCATTTGCCGTGGAGATAGCAAAGCAATTGATTGCATTTTGAAACTCATGAAATAAGACTGTTGTCAGGATGAGTGGATTTGTTTTATGTTCATACACAAGTATAAATATTATGGAGTTTAATTTGAATGATACTTGGGTTTAGAATGTTCTGGTTTTATTGCTTTTATGCGGCATGTGTTTATTGTTATCTTTGTATGGCTTACGGCCAAACCAATAAAATTAATTTAAACCTTTGAAGGCAAGACAGTCAGAATTTGTTACAGCCATCTGCTGCTATTATTCTCACAAAGACAATTGGGTGAGCAATCATTTGCTTTAATTTAAACAAAACATGCATGACAGTTGTCTGCTGATACAGAAATGGAGGTCGTCGACAAGTATTTTAACTGGGTAGAAAGTCATCCCTTTACACTTGTAGAGAAATATGTGTATATTGCTGTACAGTGGCAATCATCAAATTGATAATGTTCTAGCATTAATGCAAAATGTCACAAAACCATGAAGCAAGACATAGCCTAGATGACTGATTTGAACATAATATCAATTTTGGTTGTGTTTCTTTTTAATTTTGAATTGTAATGAATATAAAATAAGTTTCAATCCAGCTATGCCCCCTATTCATCATTTTCAAACCAGGGCAATTCTAGTTGCCATCTGCACTGTTTACACTGGCCCCCCCCCCCCGCTAAGTAAGTACATCTTTTTGCATATCTAATAAGATTCTTGCTACATCCATTACATTTTTTTTACTAGAATATCTTTAATGAAGCTGGTCAGGAGAAGAAAATAAAAGAACAGCTTCCCCTCCATACACACATCTGACTTTTGTAAACACTGTTTTTGAAGGAAAAGGAATATAATTTTGTCTGTTTTATGGGCTGGGCTTGCACCCTGAATCTGCCATTCCATTCAACATAAATCTTGATAAATTCAAGCAATACATGTAAAAAGGGTTGCTCTCCCTTTCACATAACTGGGCGGGGGGGAGGTGTCCACAACTCCGCCCTCCATCTGCAGTCTCCTGCGTAATATCCCACTCCATTCCCAAGACCAGGAGCAGGAGCAGGTTTGAGGGCTGCAGAGGAAAGTGGGAAGCAGGAAAGCACCATTTCATGAACTTGAACTCTGCTCTGTTCATGGAAGGAAAGTTAGGATCCAAACCAATATTTTAAGGAGACAGTACAGTGGCTGGAGCAGGGTTCCCTAGCTTTTCTGGGCCTGTGGGCACATTGGCAATTTGAGAAAAAGCTGTAGGCACTACTGCTGATCACTTCACCCCCACCCCACCCTACACACAGGGCACAGCTAGACAGGACAACAGGAGGTCCGTGATAAGAGATCCCTCAGGTTTTGTTTTTTTATTAAAGCTAAATGCAGAGACTGGGCTCCGCAATTTAGATCAGCATCGTTCTGCTGAGGAGATTTATTTATTTTTTACCTTTTCTCGTGCCATTTTCACAATCTGAATCCACCCCTGCTACTATTTGCCCCACAGGCAATGCATACAGGTACCTGGGAGGACAGTCAGGCAGCGGCTGTCTGAGTTGGGGGTGGGGGGCACTGCATTGCAGTGGTTCTGCTCCTACTTGGATGGCCGGCTCCAGAGGGTGGTGCTTGGGGAATGTTGCTCAGCCTCATGGACTCTCCAGTACGGGGTTCCTCAGGGGTCGGTCTTATCCCCCATGCTATTTAATATCTACATGAAACCGCTGAGTGGGGTCATCCGGAGTTTTGGAGTGCGTTGCCATAAATATGCTGATGACACGCAGCTCTATTTCTCCTTTTCATCTTCAGCAGGTGAGGCTGTGGATGTGCTGAACCGGTGCCTGGCTGCGACAATGGACTGGATGAGGGCTAACAAACTGAGGCTCAATCCAGACAAGACTGAGATGCTGTTAGTGGGTGGTTCCTTTGACCAGATGGAGGGTGTTCAACCTGTTCTGGATGGGGTTGCACTCCCCTTGAAGGAGAAGGTTCGTAGCTTGGGGGTGCTCCTGGAGCCATCTTTGTCACTTGAGGCTCAAGTGGCCTCAGTGGCAAGGAGTGCCTTTTACCTGCTTCGGCTGGTGGCCCAGCTACGCCCCTATCTGGACAGGGGTAGCCTGGTCTCAGTAATCTACGCTCTGGTGATCTCTAAACTAGACTACTGCAATGCACTCTACGTGGGGCTGTCTTTGAAGACTGTTCGGAAGCTGCAGCTAGTGCAAAATGCGGCAGGCAGGCTTATTGCAGGGACCGGAAGGTCCGAGCATATTACACCAGTTCTGGCCCGCTTGCACTGGCTGCCAATATGCTTCCGAGCCGAACTCAAGGTGCTGGTTTTAACCTATAAAGCCCTGCACGGCTTAGGACCACAATACCTGACGGAACGTCTCTCCCAACCGTTATCTACCCGGACACTACGCTCAACATCTGGGGCCCTCCTCCGATTGCCACCTCCAAGAGAGGCTCGGTTGGTGGCAACGAGGAGGAGGGCCTCTCGGTGGTAGCCCCCTAGTTATGGAATCAGCTCCCCACTGAGACCCGCCTGGCGCCAACCTTACTATCTTTTCGGCGCCAGGTTAAGACTTCCCTCTATGCCAAGGCATTTAGTTAGGAGCTTGGAATAGCACGGAGGGGATTGTCACCTGTAGGCTCAGTTTTATTGGCTTTTGTATTGTTATTTTAAACTGTGTTTTTAAATTTGGTTTTAATTTTTAAACTGTTTTGTATGTTTTAATGTTGTTTTTATGTATAGAGTGTTGTGAACCGCCCAGAGAGCTTCGGCTATGGGGCGGTATATAAATGAAATAAATGAAATGAATGAAATGCTGAATACTCGACGGGCAGGTACCGGGCCCTCAGTGTCCCAGCAGAGCCCACCAATGACACCTGCCCTCCTCCCCCCGCCCTCACTTGGCTTGGGATGATTAGGCTTGGGAAGCTGCCATTTAATTTCCCACAATCCCTCAAGGCAATAGTATGTCAGGTGCATTGTGGGAAATTAAAACAATGACTGGGTTCAGACAACACAATAACTCACACTCAAGGGTTGAGTATGGGTTGTTGTTGAACCGTGGGTTGTTGTCAAAATGTGAGTTATGTTGTCTGAACCCAGCTAAGATAACAAACCATGTTGAACAACCCACAGTTTACAACCCAACAACAAACCGTGGGTTCTCTTCATGGGTTGTTTGTGGTTAACAATTCAGGGCTTGTTACAGGAGCTGGATTTAGACAACACAATAACCCACAGTTAAACAACAACCCACAGTCAACCCATACTCAACCCCTGAGAGTGGGTATCGTGTTGTCTGAACCCAGTCAATGGCTGTAAGCCACCTGTTGCTTCCAGGTAAGCCAGCGGCTCCACACATCTAGTACCCTTGCTGCCCAATGCATGCTTACAAGGAAGCCCGACTGATTTCATTGGAGGTTATTCCCAGGTAATGTTTTGTTATTGTTTATTATTTATTTATTATTTACATTTATTTATCGCCCATCTGGCCAGCAACCGGCCACCCTGGGCGATGTACATCAGATAAAAACAGGATAAAATACATTTAAAACAGTATAAAATTTTAAAATCTTAGCCCACCCCATATTCCCAGCCTGAACAGCCAAGTTTTTAGTGAGTGGCGGAAGCTCAGCAGAGAGGGGGCATGGCGGAGGTCACTCGGGAGAGAGTTCCACAGTACGGGGGCCACCACAGAAAAGGCCCTCTTCCTCGTCCCCACCAGTCTAGCTGCTCTGGCTGAAGGGACAAGGAGAAGGCCGTCTGTGGCAGATCTTGTTGAGTGGCCTACTTGGTGTTGCTGGAGACACTCCTTGAGATAGACTGGACTGGAGCTGTATAGGGTTTTAAAGGTCAAAACCAACACCTTGAATTCGGCTCGGCAAGCAACTGGTAGCCAGTGCAGCTCCTTGAGCACTGGCGTGATTTGATCCCACCAGCGGCTGCCTTTAACCAGGCGAGCCACCGCGTTCTGTACCAGCTGTAGCTTCCGAACCATCTTCAAGGGTAACCCCACGTAGAGCACATTACAGTAGTCTAGGCGAGAGGAGACCAAGGCATGAACCACTGATGGGAGCAGGTGATTAGGAAGGTAGAGGCGCAGCTGCCGTATCAGATGGAGTTGATACAGCGCCGCCCGGCTCACAGCTGACACATGAGCCTCCATGGACATCTGGGAGTCTAGAATGACCCCCAAGCTGCGGACCTGGTCCTTCAGGGGTAGATGTACCCCATTCAGCACCAAGTCAACATCCTCTAACCTCCCCTTGTCCCCCACCAGAAGTACCTCAGTCTTGTCGGCGTTCAGCTTCAGCATGTTCCTTCCCATCCAGCCATCCACTGTTTGTATTTTATATTGTTTTTTATGAATTGTTGTAAACAGCCCAGAGAGCTTCAGCTATTGAGCGATATAGAAATAAAATTAAATAAAGAAATATAATAATGGCAGCCATAGGCAAACATCTGCAGGGTTAACTTACATTTGTGAAGGTCACAGAGAAGAGGGGGAGCGGGGCGGAGGCTGCGTCTCCATGTCTCTAGTGGAATCAACCAGATTCAGAGGTAATTGGTCTTCTGTGGGTCTCTGTAGAGATCATCCCAAATTCCCCTTGACTCCTTTGCTCTAGGCCATCTTCAGGGCAGCTACTATCTATTGCATTAAATATGGGCATCAGATGAGAAACTGAGTAAGTGGGGAAAGTAAGGCACTGAATTATCTGTGTCAGATATAAAACAATGCAAATATGATGGGGGCAGGTTTCCTGGCTGAAATCATGTTGAATGAGTGCTCTAAAGACTGTAAGTCCTATGCACACTTAAGTTATTTGGTGTGCATGGAGTTGCATATTCTGCTGAGTAAATCTGCAGAGGATTAGACGGCGGTAATTTCTAGCTGAACAAGTACTAAAATGAGCTCATGGGTTAAAACAACATGCTGATTTGGGGGTAGAAGGGGTGCATTATTGCATGCATCCCATTCTTGATCAGCAGTAGTAGATTTATGACGACCCCTTTCAAACCAACACAGTGATCATCCATCCCTATGAGGTTTCCCATAGGGATGGATGTATCAGTCCGTATCTGATTTGTGTCTGATTCCATGTATCCAGTCAAAAGCCCGTCCTGTCCCATTTCTGCATCTTTCTGCAATGAAATTTAATTTAATCTTCTGGTTAAAACTTGCATCCCTAATAAAAAGTCAATGAAACATCTTTCCCATGCATTCTAGAATTTTCCATGAGTTCACTTTCCTTTCCCTGCCAGGTGTTTTTCCCCTGAAACTTTCCCCGACCTGCCTTTTATTCCATGGAGTTCCAGACCACAGGGTAAACATGGGTCTGAAACATTGGTGGGGAATAAAAGCATCTGGGGAACATTTCAGGGGGAAAGTAGCAGGCAGAAGAAGGATTAAGCACTCCCTTCCCTCCAGTCCCTTCTCTGATGTAAATTGCCTCCTCCGGAGGGGGCTTTGCAGCAAAAAAAAGAATGAGCACGGCAAAAATAAGTTTGTGGATAAATTTATTCTGGATCTACTATGTGTTAACAATGATGAAACAAAATGCATCTACATGCTGAAATCCAAGCACTATTTTTGGAAAACGATGCAAGCATTTAACGATATATATATCCTTGGTTTTGAAAGTGCTGCTGGTTAAACTGCGGCGTTTGGATACCTCTTTCGCTCTTTCTCTTCCCACCCCAGCCGTTCCCATCTCTCCTTTCAAGATAAGCTCTTCTAGTTACTGAAACAAGTCTACTTTGGGGGATTAGCCGTGATTAAGGTGTGCGGTCGTGATTGAAACCTTCTGTGCTAGTCATAACAGTCTAGACTGCCAAGGGAAGCTGAAATTGAATACTTAGACTTTTAGACAGGGCCAAAGAACTTCTAGTGAACTTTCCAGAACAAAGGTGAAATGGGCAGTAAATAACAAGCACAAACTTGAAATACTTACTTTCTCTCTTATTGATTATTAATTCTCTTGGAAGTCACAGGCTCATTGTATCAGTGATGTTAATGACCTTCTTTCCAAGGATAATTCTCCTGAAAACAACAGATTAAACAGGAACACTTCAGATTGCTATATACTTTTCCCTCTGGGTTTTCAGATTGTTTACGAGATGGAAGATGCCTCTTGATTAAGGGCTGGCTCTCAAATTCCTTGTAGCAATGAAAGGGATAATTGAATATGGATTCCCCAATGCCATATCAGACCAAGCGTGCTTTCCACAGGATAGAGCTACATGCCCTTGTACCCCATTGCAAGTGCTCATGCTACAGTAGCTATTATTTTGACCCTCCCTCCCTAACGTATGGGGATAGCAACAAGCATCACCTACATTTATGCATACTATGTGGCGATGGGGGAGAGATTCATTCAGTTCTCATTTTAATGCAAATTTACCCAATTTCACACTTTCAAACCAATACACAAACCAAAACTCAGTTATTCGGAGAGCCAGTGTGGTATAGTGGTTAGAGTGTTGGACTGGGACTCGGGAGATCCGGGTTCTAGTCCCCGCTCGGCCATGAACTCACTGGGTGACTTTGGGCCAGTCACTGACTCTCAGCCTAACCTACCTCACAGGGTTGTTGTGAGGATAAAACGGAGAGGAGAAGGAGGATTATGTAAGCCGCCTTGGGTTCCTTGCAGGAAAAAAGGCGGGGTATAAATATAATAAATAAATAAATAAATAAATATCCTTTTAAATTCGCACTTCTCTGAATTTTGCAATGGGGTTCTCCAATTATTATTTTTTAAAAGTGTACATAATGCATATATTAGTGAAAAGAATTTTCAAAAATGCATCATATTTGGAAAAATTGGTTCCAAAAGTGTATATGTTAGGCAAAATTGTGTACAAAAAAAAGCATGCATTAGGAGAAATGTACAAAAAACTGTGTGCGAATTTTCATGCCAAGTTCTTTCTTTTTTTTCTTTTTTTTTTAATTCTCAAAATTTGGAATGAACTGAACTTAAGATCAGGATTTTTTTCAAGGTTCAGGACAAACCAAACTTCAGACTGGAAAAATGAGAGAAACCAAGATTGATTGACAGATTTGCCCATTCCATTCCTAAATGAGGAAAGACTGTGTGAGTGGGCTCCAATTATATAGGATAAAGTGTAAAACATACTGAGCAGGGCTGGGTTAGCCATCATTTATTTATTTATTTATCTGTGTAATTATTTTTCAAATGTATATGGGGAGAGATGATAGAGGAATACAAAATTATGCATGGTGTGGAGAAACTGGATAGGGAGACATTTTACACTCTCTCGCATAATACTAGAACCCAGAGTCATCCCATGAAGCAGATTGGTGGGAGATTCAGGACAGATCAAAGGAAGGACTTCTTCACACAGTGCTTGGTCAAACTACGCAATTCCCTTCCACAAGATGTAATGATGGCCACCCATTTGGACAGCTTTGAAAGGGTATTGGACAAATTCCTGGAGGAGGAGAAAGCTATCAATGGCCTTGACTAATTAAAAATGCAATTCTATGCATGTTTAGACAGAAAAAAAGGCCTACAACTCCCAGCATGCCCCAGCCAACCAACATGGCCTGGCTGGGGCATGCTGGGAGTTGTAGGCCTTTTTTCTGTCTAAACATGCATAGGATTGAGCCTTAGGCCTGGACAGGATGGATGATCTGATACTCCCCACTCTTGAAATCCCACAATGAGCTGCGCTATGAAATGCTACAGAGAAAAAGCAGGTAATGCTAAAAGAGACCTGCAGCTTCACCGTCCTTCTTTCAATCCTACCTGGAAAGTCGGAGTTCTGAATTGTGTGCAGAGTCTATCAAGGGTAGAGCAGGCTCCTTGCTGCAGGCAATCACCCTCTAACCCATGGAGGGCAATGTGAAATGATGCCAATGGGTGCGGGGGCAGGTGGGGGGGTCAGGGTTAGCACGCTTGTTCCTGCTGTCCCAGTGTGGCATAGTGGTGAGAGTGTTGGAGTGGGACGAGTTCCAACACTGAGAGTCCCCGCTCAGCCATGAAACTCACTGGGTGACTTTGGGCCAGTCACTGACTCTCAGCCTAACCTACCTCACAGGGTTGTTGTGAGGATAAGATGGAGAGGAGGATGAGGATTATGTAAGCCACCTTGGGTTCCTTGCAGGAAAAAAAGGCGGGGTATAAATATAAAAATAAATAAATAAATAAATAAATAAATTTAGAATACCTGGATAAGGCTATTAAATTTTTTGCCTTCTGTTGGGGAGTGGGGAGTAGGATGCACCTAAGATTTTGTTTCAACAGAACACACACACACATCCCAGCTGGCACAGTTCCTATTCCATTCTTGGCCTTTTCTGAGGTAAAGAGGGAGGTTCACAGGGATCTAGGAAGATGTGCTTTTCCTCTTTATCTTCAAAGGAGACAGCGTTGTCACCTGCCTCAGGTTTTACCTGCCAATTAAAGCAGGACAGGTTGGCTTTGATGTTTTAAGGTTGATGGGAAGCCTAGAATTGTCATGCTGCTTTCATTAAGGAAAACGCTGAGCACTCAAAGCCTTTGAAAGCAAACTGTTACAGGCGCACTCCCCATTTTCTATCCCCTGAGAATTTCCAGGTTTAGTTTCCCTTAGGTGAGAGATCACGGGCACCCAGGGTGCCTTTGTAACATTTGCCTTATTTACAGATAGAAAAACAGAGCATAAGGGAAGGCAAAAAGGCAGTCCTGCAGCACACACACTACTACCCTCATATCCCCAGAGAGAAACCCTGTACCCCCAAGGTACTTTAGCCAACTCAAAGCTCGCTCACTCACTCTCGCTCTCTTCAAAACTGCCAGCTTCTGTTTCACACACAAAATGTCCCTGGTCAGCTAACCAAGTAAAATCCAAAAGCTCAGTACCAAAAGGATCCTATTAAGCATGTCTATGACTAAACAGACCGATCAGTAGGAATTCCTTTTTGGGTCTACATTTTCCATGTACAGGAAAGCAACAAGGCAGAATGTCTAATTCTACTGTCGGACTGGTAATGCAGTTTTCCCATCATGGCCTAAGTTAGGTCTCATGCTCAATAGTCAGTAAACATCCTAGATTGTAAAAGAAAAGATTGACTGTAACTTGAATTGCAAAAGATTAGGTGCCAGAGGAGAACAACAATGCCTTTAGAAGCCACAGTCAAACCACAGCATGGAGATCAAAGGCCACGTATCAGGGCTGCTAAAAGATGGTTGCCTCCTGGGCTTTCATGCTTATGGATTTTTTTGGTCACCTTGGAGGATCCAAATCCTTGTTAGGCTCCATAAATTGTCATCTAATCCACCTTAGTGCCCTTTATCTAGCTGAGCTAAAATTGATTCACTATACCGAAAATAGTCTTAGGGAGCTGGTTATATGATAGAATGGTTTGCACCCAAAATGATCCACAACTTGGATCACATAGGAGTCCAAGGTGCAATTTGTGAGATCATAACAGATTTCTTGGAGGACACACCCCAGCAAAACCTCTTCTTGCACAGCCATCCTGGGATATAAAAATATGACATCATATTTGACATTAGGGAAAGTTTCAAGTTCTGATAAGGACGCAAGAGACAGCTATAACTGTTATTATCAACATTTGGAATTTGCCAAGTAGCACACTCCATAATAATCTCTTGAATATTGCTTTTGACTTTCTTGTTAACATCAGGTAAAGTGTTTTTAATGTACATTATTTAAAAGAGAATTCTTGAGAGATTAAAGAAAGCATTTTCATTCCATAATGCCTTTTTCGATTACAGTTTAGTCAAATTACTTGATAATGGCTCCCTTGAGACAGGAGAGCTGCAGTTGCAGAAAGATCTTTGTGTTCCTCCCAGCATCTTTACTAGATCAGAAGCCAAAGGATCTCTGTTGTTTAGTAATTTTCCTACTGAAGTTCTTTCTTCATCTTATGTCACTGAAAAGGACTTGCTATGAGTAACTGAAAATATGGTACATAAGCAGTTAAAGCCTGAGGGTTGAAGGCCTCTTCACATGCTCAAAGGCTATGCACATCCAAGCATGTGCAGGTCAGGGGCAGTGCTATGTACAGAAAAGATCTGGGGCTCAGGCCCACAGGACCAAAAAAAGCACACAAATTTGCATATGCTAATTTACATATGCTCTAAAGTGTGTGTGCGTGTGTGTGTGTGTGTGTTGTCTTTAAAGGACCTGTCTCCTAAGGACATCCCTATAAATTGTAAAAAGGGATGCATGGATAGGGAAGAGTTCAGAAAAAAATTGAGAGGAGGAGGAGGATTATGTAAGCCGCCTTGGGTTCCTTGCAGGAAAAAAGCCAGGAGTATAAATATAATAAATAAATAAATAATAAATAATTTTAAAAAACCTCAGGCAGAAACATTCAAGGGAGGGGCAGCAGGAGATGAAGCACATATGGGCAAAAAACCCAGCTATATCCCAGAGGGATCAGATGCAACAGAGATCATCAGGGCCCCTTTACCTTTATTTCAGCAAGTGCCCATGGACAGCAGGGTGGTGGGGCAGATGGCCTCCCAGAGATTCGGGGCTTTAAATGAAGGATTCAGGGGGTCGCCCTCTAACACCACCTCTGGTGGCGGTCATCTGAAAAGCCTGTTAATGGTGTACCCAAACCTGTAGAAAGCTAGTTAAGTGCACCCATCCAGCACATGCAGCATTTTTCTTTCACCATATGTTGGCAAACATTTTTCTCACACCTTTGGAAAATCCTTTCACTGGCAGCAACAGAAGCAACAGACCATATATTGGAATAATGCAGCATTTTTGAATGAGATTTTCCTCTGTATGGGGATTACATTTCATCAAAAACTCTGTTGGGATGAGCAAAGTCCTTTTGGGATAGGTTTTCTATGATTGACCTCTTCAAGCAAGTTCAAAGTCAGTGCTACCTGCTGTAACTGCTAATCCCACCTTGAAGGACCAGTCCATTCTAACCACGGAGGCTATGACTTTCTAACAATACCTGTTTTGACAAAAACTATAATTCCATCAGGCACAGGAATTTAATAGAATGTGACTGCTGGAACTTTGATTTGAATAGATGACAAGACTGTTTTATGTGCATAGTTCCCTCCATCTAGGAATTCCAGTTCACGGGTGAACAAAATACAGGTTTGCTGCTGTGCATCTGTTATTTCGCATTTAAAATACAGCAGCGCCATTGTTCTACTGCACCGCTATCATTCTACACACATCTAGACTGTGCTTCCTGATAAGTGCACTGCATTGAATGTTCTGGTTCTTTCTGTATAGAAAATTGCAGGCGACTGCTCGATTTACTAGATGAATCTGTTAGCTCTCAAACCAGCACATCTGACAGAAATGGAAAACATTCAGGATTATCCTGACTTTGATACTGTTCTGATATAAATCCAGTCTACAAAGTGGATGCATTTCTTCCTGGACTAAATTATAGCATGACATTTAACATCAAGCACATTAATGTGCAATCCACATCCCGAGGAAACCAATGGCAAACTTCCCACTGATTTCAGTGGCTTTTGATGGCTTCCTTTGTGAGCTCTGACTTCGAATTCTCTAGCCTTCGCAAAAGGTAGCATTGCCAAGCGATTTGCACTTAGTGTGGTTCACGCATGCCACAGATTCATTGTCTCCAATTTGCAAATTATTCCCAAGGCAGCAATAACTTAAATGAAGCCTAACACCGGCAACCAGGCAGACCTGGAACTAAACCTGAGTGATGTGGGCAGTGCGCCCCTGGATGTTGCTTTATTTTACACCTGCCCTGGAGAATAAATATGCATTCCAGGTGTTCTCATCTTACATTTCTTTGTCTGGAAACAAGTCAAGAGCTTGGCAACGTTTCAAAACACTTTCAAAGGTAGGTTCAATCGAGCCCCTTCCTCCCTCTTGTCATGTTGTCTTTGCCAGTAGGGCCGACCCTACCATTAGGCAGAGTGAGGTGATCTCCTCAGGTGGCAGGTGCTGGGGGACAGAGGGGGCAGCCTCTCACCTGTTCCTCCTGACTCTCTATTATTCCTCTCTGTTGGGAGACAGAACGGCGTATGCTACACGACCTGTCTTGCCCTCGCTAACTAGCCTGCTGCTTCAGGTACAGGGATGTATGGATTTTGTTAAATCCATTCCGTCTGTGTTTTGTGGATTGTCGGGCATCTTTTGCTCTGTCGTCCGCTCATTGATGGTTTTGGATTTCTTCTCCCCCTTTGGAAAAGTCTGTAAAAAAAGAAGTCCACCACAATTTATGGAACTTTCACGGGCATGTAACATTTTGTGTATGTTTCTTAGCTCTGCATACAATCAATGTGCAGAGCACACACACACACACACAAAGAAGACTGCTACATAGCAGAGGCAAGAGAGAGATGTATAAAGTGTGTGCACATGCAAGTGTGTGTGTTGTTGTTGTTTTTTCAAATGGCATATATATTAGTGTATTTTCCAGCAACTTTTGTATTTTTGTATGACTAAATTTGCATACAATTCCAGAAAGTTAAAAAAAATGGTCCACAAGTCCATGGAATCCATGCGATTTAGAAAAAGCCAGTCCGCTGTGGAACCCATGGGTTGAATTCACAGAAATCTGAAGTCATTTGACTCCGTTGCAGATTTCTCAAACACTCGTACTCAGGTGTGGTGGAGGACACTTTCCCATCACCACAGTTGAAATCAGATTCAGTTGCCAGTCCAGGTGGCTTCTATACGTGGGGAAGGAGAAGGGGCACTGCCTTACTCTTCACCTCAGGCAGCAAAATGCCTTGGACTGGTCCTATCTGCCATCTCTCCCATCCCATTTGTCAATGCCTTGAACACAAGGGTGATGCCATGAAATGAAGCATCTTCTAGGACTGCCTTCCCCAACCTGGTGGTCTGGGAAATGATGGGAATTGTAGTTCAACACAACCAGAGGGCACCAGGTTGGGGAAGGCTGCATTAATATCTAATGGAATACCTACCTGTTCAGACTAACATCTGGTTTTCTGTATAATTTCCCTGTCCACCCACCACCAATTACCACTGAGATCAACAACATTGGACTGTGCCTATTTCTTGAATGCTGTCTGCTCATGTTCAGTATTGATATCAGTATTTTTCCTCCTCCCCCCCCCGCACCTTCCCTGACAAAGCTTTTTTAAAGTCTGCACCATTAAAAGAGGCTTCAGATGGCTGCATGAACGAGAGTTATGACATCTCCACTGCAGTCTGATTAGATTTTCTAGGTGTAATAACATGTGAATATTGTAGAAGCCAAGCACCAAAGCTTATCTATTTGCTGAATGAGTGTCAAAATACCTCATATATTTCTGTAATGGGATAATAATGGCCTCTTCCCCCATTCCCTCCATGCTCCCTTATTGTATCTATTTTTGCAATGACATTCTGCCTAATAGGGTTTTTCACCACTATCTCCTTCTGTAATAGAAAGTCCAAATGAGTGACAGCAGAGCATTGCTGATTCATTAGTATGTTCCAGATCAGACACAAATGTTAGAATATGGTGATAATGGAATCAAAGCTATTTTTCAGTTCCTGGTCTAGAGAGAAGTATATTCACACCTACTACATCTGACAGATTGTAACCTTCACTGTTGTTGGTTTCAAGGACTGGTGTATAATTGTGTCTTTTTCTTCTTCCTTCCTTCCTTCCTTCCTTCCTCTGTCTCTCTCCCTCCCTTTGCACTGAAGAGTGTTTATTTTCAGAATGAAGTCATTTTCTTGCTCCGTTTTAGCATTCAGTGAGAGTTTGCTTTTAGCTAATTGAAATAAAGAACATGTTTCTATATCATACGGCCTCCCGGGACTAATAACACTGTCGTGTTATGAAATAATTTTTGCATCATGGAAAGAAACCCTACTAATCATCCAGGGGAGAACTTACATCATGATAGTGGGAGCGGGAGGGGGAGATACAGTAAGTTATCAGAGTAATTTTATAGTCTTGATTTTTGTTGAGGAATGCATCTGAAGTGTAGGAAATTTCCACAGGAGGATTTGAACTCAGATTGCTATGTTAGATACTGGGGACATAGGCACCACTCCCAGACTTTCAGTCACTACAGGTAAGTCTTTGCTGGACCTGGCCTAAGGCTCAACATAGGTCCAATGGAGCTCACAAACAGTCCTTAGAATGGCATTTATCATTTTAGGTGAAAGAGCTGATGGGAGAAATTGAAGCAAAACCCAAATGCAAGATAAGGCCAGGAACAGAATCAGGAATCAGACTGAAAGTGAAGAAGGCTAGAACAGGATGGATAAAGTGAAGTACATTCTCTGACTTTGGAGCATAGCCAATTTAAGGATGTGAAGACAGTTTCGAGCACATGTGGGCCATGCCTGGAGAAATCTCACAAGCCAGGGAAGGGGGATTTATAGCAATCTAACACTCTAATTCTCAGTTTCATGCTTGAAAAGCCACACCACAGCACCCAGTTATTTGGTGACAGGCGATGGGTTTGTAATATATTCAGATTTTAGGATCAATTTATATGAAACATTTGGGTGTGATCAGATTGTTGTCAAATCAACCACACAGTGATGAAGTTCAGGCCATACATCTATCACTGGACACTTGCCTCGTGTACCTGGTACACTGCCAATTTCTCACTTCCATGGCAAATGATGTATCAGACACAGGCACAACCATGTCCATTAGCCCTAGGAATGGGAGAGAAATTCATTCAGTTCACATTTTAATGCAAACGTGCCTGATTTTGCACTTTCAAACCACTATGTGAACTGAAACTCAGTTATCCTTCAAAAGGGCCATTTATGGACTGAAAACCTATGGTACAAACCCTTTACAATCAAAAGATGATGGCACCAAACTCTTAAAAGACAAAGAGTCTATTGCACTGCATTGGAAAGCATTATTATGATCTTTTAAATCGTAAATCTAAGGTGGATAATGAGATTTTTTCGCAAATCCCGCAAAAACAAATTAGAGAGGAACTTGCAATACTCCCCACTTTGGATGAAGTTATAAAAGCCATTAATCAAATGAAGAATAACAAAGCTAGTGGACCAGATGGGATTCCTGCTGAAATCTTTAAAGAAGGGGCCCCCGAACTTGTACAACATCTTCATAAACTCATCGAAAAAATCTGGATAAGAGAAGGGATCCCAGAAGACTTCAGGGATGCCATAATTATCACCCTCTTTAAGAAGGGTTATAGAACAGACTGTAGAAACTATCAGGGCATTTTTCTCTTAGCTACCGCAGGTAAAATATTTGCTATGATTCTCGCAAACCGTCTTCTATCTATTTCAGAAGAGATCCTCCCTAAATCTCAATATGGATTCCGCCCCCTAGAGGGACAGTAGACATGATTTTTACTGCACGTCAGCTCCAAGAAAAATGCCGGGAGCAAAATCAACCCCTTTATATGGCATTTATTGATTTGGCTAAGGTCTTTGATACTGTAGACCGAACGGCTCTCTGGACTATCCTTATGAAAATGGGATGCCCCAATAAATTTGTGAATATCTTGCGACTTCTCCATGGCAACATGACGGCAATGGTTTTGGACAACAACGTCTCTCATGGTGCTCCATTTAAAGTGGGATCAGGTGTTAAACAGGGATGTGTTATTCGCCCCAACATTATTTGCTATTTTCATTCGCCATGATTTTACATCTTGTCGAGGGGAAACTTCCCACTAATGTGGGAATTATATATCGAACAGATGGAAAGCTTTTTAATCTCAGTAGGCTGAAAGCAAAAAGTAAGGTAATTACAACCTCTGTTGTGGAGCTTCAGTATGCTGTTGATAATGTGGTCTCCGCACATTCAGAGGATGATCTCCAAACTATCCTAAATGCTTTTGCAGAAGCATACAAAAAACTTGGTCTCTCACTTAACATCAGAAAAACCAAAGTGCTTCATCAGCAAGTGCAAGTTAACCCTTTGGTAATGCCGTCTATCCAGCTTGGCGGGGCAATACTGGAAAATGTTGATCATTTTCTCTACCTTGGCAGCTATCTTTCTGTTACAGCTAATATTGACAGTGAAATCCAGCATCGTTTGAGCTCCGCAAGTGCCACATTTTCTCGAATGAAACATAGAGTGTTCGAGGATCGGGATATCTGTAAGAAGACCAAAACGCTGGTTTATGAAGCCATTGTATTACCAACTTTATTGTACACCTGCGAAACATGGACTATCTATAAACATCATTTCCACCTCCTTAAAAGATTTCATCAACGTTGCCTCCGGAAAATCCTGCGAATTACTTGGGAAGATAGGCGAACAAATGTCAGTGTACTGGAAGAAGCAAAGACTACTAGCGTTGAAAAAATGATCCTTCAACGCCAACTTCAGTGGACCGGTCATGTTGTTCGAATGTCTGACTGCCGTTTCCCAAAGCAGTTACTTTATTCCCAACTCAAGGATGGAAAGCGGAATATCGGTGGTCAGTATAAAAGGTTTAAAATGTTCTTAAGACTAATCTAAAAAAATGCAATATAAACATCGAAAACTGGGAAGCTCTGGCCCATGAGCGATCTAACTGGAGGTTGGCCTCTCACAAAGGTTCCATGGACTTTGAAGAAGCCCGAATGCAAGGTGAAAGGGAGAAACGTGCTAAGTGAAAAGCACATCAAACAAATCCTTTACAGGACCATCTTCCATCTGGTAACCTGTGTCCTCACTGTGGGAAGCTGTGTGGATCTAGAATTGGCCTCCACAGTCACTTACGGACCCATTGCTAGAGTCTACACAATTTTTTAGAATTTCCTCCTTTTATAATTTTCTTTTTGTAATTTTATCCTGGAAGACAATCTTACTCGGTCACGAGTGATCGTCTACTACTATCCTTCAAAATTCACATTTTCTGAATTTTGCAATGGATTTATCCAATCCAAAAATACATACAAAAATGTGTATATGAGAAAAAATCATGTTCAAATGTGCATTATATTAGGAAAACAGCTTGCAAAAAAATGTGTATATTGGGCAAACATGCATGTATTAGGAGAAATGTGCATGAAAATTCTTAATGAATTTTCATGAAAACTTTTTTTTTTTAATTCTCAATATTCAGGATGAACCAATCTTAAAACAGGAGAAATTCTCAAAGTTCAAGATGAACCAAAGGTAAGACTGGGGAAAATGAGAAACTGAAGGAAATTGAAATTAGATTTGCCCATCCTTAACCGGCCAATTAACAAAGCACAGGAAATGCATCCCAAAAGCAAACACGTTATTGGGACCTGGGTTCTCTATGCACCAATTTACCAAGCTACACAAAAATAAGCATCATCTATACAGGCCCACAGCACCACATACAGATACTAGGCACATATTAAGGTACCCGGAATGTACAGACACATAGCACATCACCAGATAATCATCCATTCATCCTAGAGCCTGACACTATTAGCTTCTCCATGTTCCATTGGGACCTCTTGTGAATCCTTAACTTACCAAACTACACATGGCAATCATGGACTATTCACACACACACACAGAGAGAGAGAGAGAGAGAGAGAGTGATGGGGTCCTAATAAGATTTGCTCACCAATTTCCATCTTAATCATCTAACTAAGGCACTCCCCTTCCATTGGCAATGGTGACCCTCCTATGGATTCTGGCCCATCCCTCCAACCATGTAAATTGTCTCCTCCAGTGATGCCCTGGCAGTAATTTCATGGGGTTGAATGCTTTCAAGGGAGAGCTAATCCCCCCTTGCTATCTTTTGTCTTTCCATTTAGTTCAAAGTACTATATAATCACTTCAATTTTCTTCCCCGAGTGATAAGGCCCGACTATAAAACCAGGAGGTTAAATACTCAGCCAGTCCCCATGTTTTATCCTGGCCTTATCTCCAGTCATCATCAGGTACTGTCTTTCTCTCCACACCCTTCTATGGAAACTGGCGTTCAGTCTGGGCTCAGGCATTTACATCCCTGCTCCTTTGTGCTGAAATGCTTTTTCTGGCAAGATTAGATAAACTGATTCCGTTTCATTTCACGTCTGGCCTAATAGATTCTTACTAAGAAATCTGCTTTCAAGTTGCTGTTTTTCTGCTCTATCTAAAGATGCCTAGCTTTAGAAAGCAAATGCTAGCCTGGCTATTTATATTCTGGCTGTAGTCCGGATGGAGCCTTGTAATTCTCCTGCGAGGAGGAATATGATTTTATCTTGAAATAGCATATATAGAAGAATATTGGTATAGACAGCCTGCCTAGAGGCCTTGAGACTGTGTCTGCTCAGCCTCTCATTTGCTCCCATTGGAGAATGAGCTCCTTCAATGCGGCCTAGAGGTGGTGTCAATTTATGCCTCCCACACAGGTTGATGCTCAGACTCTAGGCTCTCAAGGTCTCATGGGTATTCTGGGATTCAGAGAATTCAGGGTTAAATTTCAATGAAGGGTTCCTGGCCTGCAAAGACACCAAGGAGAAAACACAGAGGCACAGACTTTCAGCCAATGCCACCAGAACCCTTACAAAGAATGCTTGCCCATCAACCTCCGGTTTCCTGTGGATGTTGGGGCACAAATCCTGCCATCATAGGGATGGAAGAACATGGTGTCATCATGGTTGGCTGAGCTGTAGGCAGCAGCCAGAGGGGAGCCAGGAGCTGGGATTCCAGAACCAGGATTTGTTTCAGGAAGTCACTCAGGGCCAAAACACCAAACCAAGCCAAGAGCCAGAACCAAAGTATACCCCAAACCCAGGAAGACTATTGTTGCTCAGCAATGTCTCAACCCAAAGATAATGTCTTGTATAGCCCTTCCTGTCTAGGAGGGCTCAGTGGCCAGACTATGTGGGCAGGGCCAGTCCAGAACTGGAGAATACTGTCCAGGAAGTTGCTCCAATCTGCAGTTCTGTGGCTTGCCACACAGAGCAGCTACACATAGAGCTGCAGGTACCCAGGACATTGCCCAGGCGAGGCTTGCTACTTCAGACCCATGCAAGTGTGCATGTGTGCACTTGCGCAAATCTGACTTAAAAAATAATTTAAAATGGTTTGAAAACATTTGCACAAATTTCTTGTGCTAATTTTTTTTTAAGGGGTGACAAACCAGTGGCAGCCCCTCCAATGTGCCGCTTGGGCACTTTGAAGGGGCTGTCACTAGCTGTCAAATCAGAGATCAGAAAAGTGATCTCCATGGGGGGAAACAAGGTAGAAGGGGGGAAAGGTGCGGTGAATGCAAAAGGGCTCACAATCGCAGCGGTGGGCACTGAGCCAGTGACGGTCACTCCACTGTGCCACTTGGGCATTGGTGGGGTGGCTAGCCCTGGCGGTGGCCTGGGCTAGCTCAGCAAGGGCAGCAAGGGAGTTTAACCACTCTTGCTGAGCGGCTCACTGGCCGCTTCCCACAACCCACCCACGATGGGGTCAGTCGCCCGGGTTCAGACAACATGACAGCCCACTGTGGATCCAACAACCCCAACAACAAGCCATGGTTTCTTGGGGTGGCTTGTTGCCCATGAATAAGCCACCCTGCAGGATTTGGGTTGGCACACCATGACACCCCACCATGGCTTGTCACCCACAATGGGTTGTCATGTCATGCGAACCCAGTCAATGCTTTGCTTGTTTGACTATGGCTAGCTCCAAAATTTGGAGGCAAAAGGGCAGCAGCGTGATACGTAGAGATAGGGGCGAAGAAACTCACTAATTTCCGGGAGGATTCAGAGTTCGTTCAGCATCCTTGCAGTCTTCATAGCCCCAGATGCAGTGGGACAGAAATTGCCCATTTGGTTCTCTGTGGTGGCAAGAACGCCATACCTTTCTCCCTGGAACGCCTTTTCTCCCTGGAATTGCAGCTGCTCTGTGCCCAATATTTCCCTGTATTTGCACTTACTTCTAGACTAGCAATTAATCTGCTGCTGTGATAAGAGCTACAGATATGCAGCTACCCAGAGGTAAAATGAAGTAATTAATTATCTGTTAAGTACATTAACCAGGAAGTAAACATGAAAAGTCTGTGTACAAGCTCACAAGCTAAAAGGAAGGCAAGGCAGAAATTGCCCCCAAATCACCCATGCGGGAGTAAATTCAGTGCAAAAGACAGCCTGTCATGTGGATTGAGTATTGGACCACCTTGGAATGGAACAACCTGGGCTCAAATACCCACTCAGCTATGCAGCTCATTGGGTGACTTTGTGCCAGTCATTATCTCTCATCCTAACCTACCTCACAGGGTTGTTGCAAGAATAAAATGAGGGGAAACCATGTACGTCACCCTGAGTTCCAGAGGCAGCAATGCCCCTCCCCATGCCCCCAGCTCCCTCCCACCCAGACCAAACAACAGTGGCACAGCCAAGACCAGACTGAGCATAGGTCCGGGGCCCAAAGGGGCCCAAATAACACCCTAAACTCCCTCTCCTTCTAACCTGGCCTGGCCTCAGCACTAGCAAAAAGAAGTGCCCCAGCAGCCAGCTGGGTGAGCCGGAATGCCCCACATCATCACACCATTTTAAAAGTGAAGGTTTTAAAAAATGTACATTTTGAGTAGCAGCAATCTAAACCAATCAGATGCTGCCCTTTGGGAGACACAGCCAATGAGGGCACAGGAGCAACATAAAGCCTACCCTTTCACCACACCCGTGTCCTCATTAGTCATGCCACCCCCAAAGGCAGCATCTGATTGGTTCAGATTGCTGCTACTAAAAATGTGAAAAGTGAAAAACAAAACAAAACAAAACGACTTCCGGGTGAACATGGAGCTTTGAAAGCCGCACAGAAATTCTGTGGGGCAGCTGGTACAGCGTTTCCTGGCCAGAGAATGTCTCCTCAGGCTGGGGGATCTACTTCTCATTAGAGAAGCGAAGATCTGAGGTTACCCCCAAATTATCTCATAGGGTCATAAATTGCTTTTTGTCTGTCTTATGACGGATAAAGGCGGCGGGTGATCTGAGGTGGGGGGAAACGGCGCTGTATTCGGAGACCGGTTTTACCGATCATCAAAAGTATGCATGCTCGCTTCCAAAATAAAGGAGTACATCTGGAGTGGCTAATTTGGAATCTTTCTGCAGCAGAGTGGGATTTATAATTAACTGTAAGTAGACTATGTTTATCTGGGAGGCGAAAAAGATAAGAGAGGAAACCTGAAAGGAGGTCTATAAATCTTATATGTTTGGAAGCGTCTTGGAAATATCTATACGCAAGGCAAGATGTTTGCAGTTGCAGCATTCTTAAACCTGTGGAACGAAATGGAGAGAGAAATTCTAAACAGATTGGAAGTAAGAATCCAGACTTTGAACGTAAATCTTAAAGTGGATCAATCAGAAGAACAACGTAAGACAGATTTCTTTATAGGACCGGCAGAGGAAGACTGAAGAAGTAAATAAGGACTTGGGAAACTTACCAGAAATTCACAGAGACTGTGAAGTTATAATTGGATTGAATTGGCACGAGAAGACAGTTCAGCAAGAAGTTGTGACGCACTTTTTAAAATCTAAGATAGCGGAGCCGGAGACCGGTATGCAGGAGCCCACAAAACAACAGAACAAGCTGATTTCATTCTTGGTTCAAAACCTGGAACTTAATGATTATCCCTTTGACAGAGGAAAGCAATGAAAGAGACTATCTTCATGGTCTTTTATTGGCAAAAGATAAAGGGTTGATGTATACTGTATTACGTGTCTAGTTGGAAATATAAATAATCTTTTGATTTTAAATATTAATGGCAAAGGTAAAGGGATTGCTTATATGACTTATTTGGATTTTAAATATTAATGGTGATGTAAGAGAAATTATTATAATTAAGGTATAATTATATTTGGTCTGTTTGGAAATATTTATTTTTTTAAAAATAATTCTTTTGTTGTTGTTGTTGTTGTTGTTGTTGGGGGTGTTGTTTTGTGGAGGCTTTGAAGTATTAAAGGGGAAGGTCTTTTGTTTTTTGTTCTATAAGTAGCATGATGGCTTATGTGCTTCTGCTGTTTTGTCAGATGTCACTTATTTCTTAATTTTTAGACTTATCTTTCTTTTCTTTTCTTTTAAAAAAAATATCTCTTGGAGATTAGAAGTGAAGGAATTTCTGTTTAGATAGAAAGAAATAATGAGTAATTGTAATAATACAAATGTGTTGATTAGATGGTTAGGTACTAGAGAGTGCGGGCGGGGGAATACAAAATGCTTTTGTTATGTGGTCACTTGCTAATTAGTTTATAGTTACTTCTTACTTTTGGGATTCTTAATATACTGTATTTTGGAATTGAAAACACTATTTAATGAAACTATAGGTTTTCTTTTTTGGTGTATCTATAAATGTTGAATTTAATAGATTAAATAGTTGATGTATATTGGGGGAGGGTGGAGACCTCTGGTGTTTGTTCCTGTTGGATAATTAAAATTGCAGTCAAAACCTACGGCTAATGTTTCACCAGGTAATTGGGTGAAATGGTTAAGGTCACTGATACCTTCTAGGGTGGTTTTCCTAGAAGGTACTCATTGAATCATTAACAGCCTGAACAGGAAGTGGGCGTTGCTCCCAGCTTCTTCCTCTTTCTGTTCAGACTCTAGTGAGCTTGGCACCACCAGGTTGTTGTCTCCACGTGGTCCTTGTAGCAGCATGTAGCCAGAGTTGCTGGTCTGAACTCCACAAGTTCAGACCCCAAGTATTTCCAAATGAACTTGTAACCAACTGTAAGAAACTCTTTTAAGCCTGCCTGAATGAAACTGCATAATCTGAGTGAGTAAATGTTACTTTTAACTTTTACAAGACTGTGTCTCTGATTACTGTTCTGAGGGAGAGAAAAGGGGGCGAAAACCAGGAAAATCCAGTCTGCCTTAAAGCATCCTGGATTACCAAATGCTAACTGGCTAACACTAGCCAAATCTAAGCTTCTTTTAAGCTGGAAAGGGACTCTACTCTGCTGATCTCACTAACGTGAGATAGGAAGGATATTACTCCACAATATATCCTCTCCTAGTATCTTTTTCAAGTCCCAACACGGGTTATGGGCCCAGAATAGATTGTTTTGGAAGCATTTTGGTGGATGCCACTGGATTCTCTTCAGGGAGAAGAGGAATTCAAAGCGGCCATATTTTTCTTTGTTCAATGTTCCCTGGTGAGCACATGGTGACTCCATTGTCTCCTTGTGAAAGAGAAACCCCCTTTCCTCAGAAGGCAGTAGTAAGGCAGTGAAGGTTTTTTTAGTTTTGGGCATTTTCAGTTTTGCACATTTTTCCACTTTTGAGTTTGGCATTTTTCTTGATTTTTGATCCCTGAAGATGAGCGGAGGAAACTCAAGAGTAGAGAGCTTCTCCAGGCTGCCCAAATTAACTGAAGCAAATTTCATACAATGGAATAGGCGACTGAAAGTGATTTTGGACAGACTTGAAGTCCTGGGCTGTATTAAGGAAGATAAGCCCAGTGGCGCTGGTGAAGAGGCCAGAGCAGCAGCCAAAGAATGGGAAAAGCAAAACAGGATAGCAATATCTGTTATCATAGAAAATTTAACTGATTGCCAAATGATCCATGCTGGAGAAGGGGAAACAGCCAGAGAAGTGCTCCATAATCTAGAAAAGGCATTTGGGTTTACAAGCAAGCGGTCTCACAGGCGCCTATTGAGAGATATGTTTCATTTGAAGCTTGAGTGCAAGAAAGATTGTGGAAGTCATGTGGAAGAGTTTTTAACTATTATTGAAAAGTTAAGACTGGCAGAATACGTGATGAATGAAGATCAGAAGGTCTGCTACTTCCTGGGGCCACTGGGATATAAGTTTGAGATTTTTATATCCAGAATGGACAGAATGGGTCCCAAATTTAACCCTAAAAGATTTAATTGGTCATTTGAGAGAAGAATGTATTGAGAGAAGGGAAGAATCTCCAATCAGGCATTCTAAGCAAAGTGACTCAAATTACTTGTCCCAAGGGAATGGGAAAGGCACATCCAAGAGAATTGTCTGCTTTAATTGCAACAAAGAGGGACATATTGCCAAGTTCTGTAAGGCCCCGAAGACAAAGAAGCCCCCACCTTTTAGGCAGCAAAAGGAAAAGAAGGGATTGATGAGAATAGCTTACTGATGCAACAGAAGAGTTTAGCAGCTAACTGTTACAAAAGTAAGTCAAACAAATGGGTCATAGATTCGGGTGCATCGAGCCATTTCTCACACGAGAGAGGATTCTTCAAAGAAATCAATTAGAGTGAAAAATCACAAAGTGAGGATATCCAGATTGCAGATGGCAATGTGATAAAGGCACAAGGTGCAGGCTCAGGAGTTCTACACTGCAAGGTTGGTGGTGAAACCAGAAAGAACTGTGTAGACAGAGTTCTCTACGTTCCAAAATTAAGTTGCAACATGCTCAGTGTCTCCACTTTAGCAAGGAAAGGCTTCAGAGTACTATTTGAAGGTGACAAGTGTAAAGTGTCCAAAAATGGTAAAGTGTTTGTTGAAGCTAGTCTGATCAATGGCGTGTATGAGGTTATTGTTTCAGAATCTCAGTCTGCTAAAGTGGCGTGCCCAAAGAAGAAGGATGAGGCTGATCTGGAGCTTTGGCACAGAAGACTTGGACATAGAGACACAAACACAATAAAGGGACTGCAGCGCAAGGAGCTGGCAAGAGGAGTGGAAGTAACCCAGAGTGCATCGGGCACAACCAAGTGTGTGAGTTGTGTCACTGAAAAGGCAGTTAAACCTTCTTTTCCTCCTTGCACCCAGCAGCGCAGCACCAAAGTACTTGACCTGGTCTACAGTGATGTATGTGGTCCAATGAATGTTCCATCATTGGGGAAAAATAAATACATCCTAACATTTATTGATGATTTTTTAAGGTATTGTGCAGCATACTTCCTCAAGGAAAGGAGTCAAGTGCTGGAGATGACCAAGAAGTACTTTGCCATGGTGAAGAACAAATTCCAGAGGTGCCCAGGGGTCCTGATGACTGAGAATGGGCGTGAGTATTATTCACACAACATGGAAGCCCTTATCTTATGGAACAGGAAGGAGTTGAACACATAACAACTGTTCCATATACCCCACAACAGAACTCAGTAGCAGAAAGAAAGTTTAGATCCATCATGGAAATGACAAGATGCATGTTAAAAGATGCATCTCTTCCCCAACGTTTGTTGGGAGATGCAGCTGCCACTGCGGTGTACATCCAGAATAGGTTGCCAACAAAGGGAGCTACACGCACACCTTTTGAGCTTTGGCACGGGAGAACTCCCAATGTCGCACATACGTGTATTTGGAAGTGTTGCCTATAGCTATGTTCCTAAAGAAAACAGGCACAAGCTTGACTCCAGAGCACAAGCAGGTATCCTCATTGGGTACGCTACTGGAGGAAAAGGCTATAAGATAATGGATCTAAAAACAGGACAAGTCAGGCCAAGGCACGTTGTCCATTTTGATGAACACATGAAGGCTGAGACAAGGCGAACTGTTGTGGATTTTTCTGATTAATTAGAAAAGGAAATGCAAGAGCTCGTATACTTCCCACCTGTAACTTATGACTCTGTGCTCCCTACTTCAAAAGCTATAGCCCCCTCTATAGGCAATGAACAGGGAGAAGCCCCAGCGTATCCAACCCCTGACAGAAGCACAAGAGACGAAGAGGAGCAGAGTGATGAGGACATGCCTGCACTGGGGGAGGAGGATGAAGCTGATGAGGTTCCAGAACCATAGGTCAGACAGTCATCCAGATCCAACAGAGGTGTTCCACCACTCCGGCTGTCCTACTTTGCAGGGTCGGCACCATCCCAAGAATCTTCTACATGGGAAGAGACAGAGGAGATGCCAGACACAGAAGGCTGTCTCTGGAGGAAGGCTGCGCAGGAGGAGATGGATGCACTGCATCAGTACAAGACAGGGACGCTTACTGACCTACCTCCAGAAAAGAAGGCCACAGGAAGAGTAAGTGGAAGTTCAAAATCAAGCAAGGGGCAGAAGGGGAAGTGCAGCGCTACAAAGCGAGGCTTGTAGCTCAAAGATCAAGTCTGCAGAGAAGTGGTCTGGCTGAATCAACTGATCAAAGACTTTGTGCATGAGACTGTCCAGGATGGACTTGTGGACTTGACATACTAAATGACTGGTGACATCCTAACCAAGGCTCTACCAAGAGACAGTTTCCAGAATCTTCGAGTCAAGATGGGACTGTGGGTGGATTAATAAAATTGTGAATGAATTTGTGTTGTTTTGCCTGAGAAGGGGTGTGTTGGATAATTAAAATTGCAGTCAAACCCTATGGCTAATGTTTCACCAGGTAATTGGGTGAAATGGTTAAGGTCACTGATACCTTCTAGGGTGGTTTTCCTAGAAGGTACTCAGTGAATTATTAACAGCCTGAACAGGAAGTGGGCGTTGCTCCCAGCTTCTTCCTTTTTCTGTTCAGACTCTAGTGAGCGTGGCACCACCAGGTTGTTGTCTCCATGTGATCCTTGTAGCAGCATGTAGCCAGAGTTGCTGGTCTGAACTCCACAAGTTCAGACCCCAAGTATTTCCAAATGAACTTGTAACCAACTGTAAGAAACGCTTTTAAGCCTGCCTGAATGAAACTGAATAATATGAGTGAGTAAATGTTACTTTTAACTTTTACAAGACTGTATCTCTGATTATTGTTCTGAGGGAGAGAAAAGGGGGCAAAACCAGGGAAATCCAGTCTGCCTGGATTACCAAATGCTAACTGGCTAACACTAGCCAAATCTAAGCTTCTTTTAAGCTGGAAAAAGGGACTCTACTCTGCTGATCTCACTAACGTGAGATAGGAAGGATATTACTCCACAATATATGCTCTCCTAGTATCTTTTTCAATCCCAACAGTTCCTTTTAGGGTTCTTTTTTGCCATAACTGGAAGTGATTTTTTGTTAACAGAAAAGATTTTAAGAATAACTGTGGTTGATTAAGCTGTGGAGAAGATTGGAAGTCCATTATTGTGTTTGTGTTTGTTTGTTTGTTTTTTATGAATAAAAATTAAAAGTTTTTAAAAAAAACTTCTAGAATGCCGGGCGAGGAGGAGGAGGAGGAGGAGTATTGTTGTTGTCACCACTGCCAGCCAGGTGTGTGTGTGTGTGCATGGAAGGAAGGGAGGACCGAGTGGCTGCAGCAGCGGTGCCGGTGGCAGGGGGATGGCGACAGCGGCGGGGTGGCTGGCAGTGGCGGCCAAGGGGGTGGCAGTGGGAGGCGGCTGGGAGAGCAACTTTTCCTGGGGGCCCTCAAAGCTAGCTGGGCCCCTGCCAAACACTGACTTGCAAGTAAGTAGAGCTCTCCTTTGTTGTTCTCTCTTCTCTGCTGGCTGTGGGGAACGTTCTGAGAGTATGAGGCACGATGGGTGCACACACTCAGAACATCTCCTCGTGCTCCTAATACAGGCAGTGAGGCAGAGCATCAGAAGGCACCCCTCTGCCTCACTTTCCTACATGGTTCTGATCTGGCACCAAGGATCCAGTCAAGACCCCATTTTTTCCCATGGCACCCGTTACCAGTCACCCCTCTGTGTTGCCTTTTAAAGTGCCGTGTGCCTGTTCACAGACCACCTGAATAGCCCGCATCTCCAGCGCTGTGCAGGTGAACCCTCTGTTATCTCTGATGCCGCCGTACAGAGCGGGAGAGGGTTTCACAGGCAGCACCTCTCCACAGCTGAGCTGAGCTGAGATGCGGTGTGGTGCCAGGCCGGCTGCATTCCCCATGGTTAAATCAAACCATGCAGCATGTTTGGAATGTAAACGCACACCCTTCTCGGCTGATCTGCATGGATCAGCTGGGGGGGGAGTCTGCAAAGGGTGCGCGTGTGGGGGAGGGGCAGCAGCTAAGTGGTCGAGCACCTGCTTGGCATGCGGAAGGTCCCAGGTTCAATCCCCGGCATCTCCAGGTGGGGCTAGGAAAGGATCCTCCGTGAAACCCGGGAGAGCCACTGCTGCCAGCCAGGGTCGACAATACTGGGCTAGAGGGACCAGCGGTCTGACTCGGGATAAGGCGGCTCCTTATGTTCCTCTGTGTGTATGTCTGTGAAAATGCTGTGTGTGTGCGTGTGCGAATGGTGCGTGGTCCTGCGTGTCCATGTGAATGGTATGTGGGTGTGAAAGAGAAAGGGAGAAGTGTGTGTGTGTGTGAAAATTTTGGGGTTGGGGGACATGCCAGCAGCCCATCCTCCCTGTCTGCCTCACCACTTCTGAACTCTGTGGGGAAAGGATGAGATACAACCGTGATAAAACAAAAAGAGGTCTGTGGGTTTTGGGTTATTTTTTTAAATCTATATCTCATTTGTGTTATTTATTTATTATAAAGAACCTCAAATTACTAGGAGCTGCACAACGTGCATTAAAAACAAACCTGCTTGCGGGCTTACAGTCTAACAGCAGGATGCAAAGACTAGCCGAGGTTTTAAAGGGGCACTGTCTGTGAAGGCAGCAGTATTGAAAGGTGAAGTGGACTTTACACCATACAGTTTTGATAACAATGAAAACAGAGAAAAACATGTTAGTTACTACTAATATACAAGGCTGTAATCTCGATGTGTTCAGGTCTCCCAGTATAATATCCAGAGTCTAATGCACCAATGCCTAGGAAATGGTTCCTAGGCAACATAGCCTAATATTATAGTTGCAGACATTATTGTGTTGAGACCTTTTAAAAAATATGTCCCTTCTATTCATTTCCTTCTATTTCTCCTTGTATGCTTGTATAAGTATTTCATGTGAGTCTTTTGTTTCAGCTTACTAGGTTGACCGTTCCTTTTTTAATGACCGTGATCCCCCCTTGAATTTCCTGCTGTGCTACAACTCATTACACTTTGTATGTGTGTGTGTGTGAGTGAGAGAGAGAGAGAGAGAGAAATAGTTCCTCCTTCCCCCCCCCCTCTCTCTGGAGATCGAGGTTTCAATAAATATGTTTCAGGTGGCTCTTATGTTTCCCGTTTTTTATTTCTTGCCCAAAGGGATAACAAAAATATGGAAATCAAAGAGGATGTTGAAGGAAAAGATCAGGAGGGGCAGAGGCAGGCAGCCTTACTGGGTCAACGCCATCCATTTCCAGGAGAAGGTTACAAATGCTGAGGTTCCTGAGGGCAGGCCAAGCAAGGCTGAGGAGACAACAACTGCATTGAGAGCCACCATCTCTGCCTCCCGTTCTTTCTTATTCTCTTCAGGGTGAGAAGCCTGTCCTCCTGAGTGGCTGTGTACTTATAAGGCCGAAGCTTTTAGGGCAGTGGGCCCTCCAGATGTTGCTAGAGTGGCCGGCCACTGATGAATTGCCAAAAAAGAGGGAAAGCGGCACAAAGCAAATGGTGATTTGCATGATATTTGCATATGCTAATTCATATGTATAGAGGCAAATGTAAAAATAATTATTATACTTTAAATAGAAATAGAGAACATCTCACTGCAGTGGGGAAGACAGTGACCAGGGGACCCATGTGCCTGACTCTCCTGGGTGCAACAGTTCTTATGGTTTGTTATCTTTAAACCGGAACAAGACAGGACAGCCCTTCAAATAGAGGACTGCCCTCTATAAAAGAGGACACATGGCCACCCTAGGTAGTTGGACTATAACTCCCATCATTCCTGAGCACAGTGGCTGGGGCTGATGAGCTGGAAGCCAACAACTGGAGTGCTCCAGGTTCCCCATCCTTGCTCCTAAGGAAGTTGTATGTATTTGACACTGCACCCCTATGGGGATTCTGGGCATTTTGGGAGATACATGTGGCTCATCCTGCACACTGGCCAGGCCCGTTGAAGTCTTGCAGCAGGGCTGGTATCAGGGGCTGGCATCACTGGGCACCTGTCAAAACCCACACCATAGTATGGGGCCCACTGAGAATCCCTGAAGCCTCAAGCCCTGCTGCTGCTGCTGCTTTTCCTTCTTGCTGTTGCTGCCTTCTGCCCGCTCATCTTCCCTCTCTGAGTGAGCAGTAAGAGAAGCAAGGAGAAAGACCAGTAACCCTCATGAGTTTTTTCTCCACGTCTTCAGCCCCAAAATGGTCTAACCAGTTACCAGTCATTAAAGAGCATATTAAGGATCAGTGAGAAGCCAACTAGGTTCCCCCATAAACTGAGTGCTGGATGTAGACCCAGAAGAAAGGAAAGTCCACAATTGTAGCTCTTCTTTGACTAACTAAACTTGTTACCCTCCTCGCCCTATCTCCCTCTTCCATGCTACTGACTGAGGACATCCCTTCCTCTTCTTCCCATTGCCAGCCCTACCTTTACAACAATTGCCAAGCGCATCAACTCTCCCACATATATATATATATATATATATATATATAGTGCTTTTTTTCTGGAGAAAAGGGTACCAGAACTCTTGGATTACATTTCCTCGGGAGTAGATGGCGATTAAATTGTAATGCAATTAATAGAAGAAAAGGTGCTGGAACTCAGTTCCGGTGAGTTCCACCAGAAAAAAAGCCCTGTATATATATATATATATTAAACAACCCGCACAGCAGCAAACCACCAGCAAAATACAGTCAATACTGCAGAAAGGCTATCGCCAAGATATAAAGTCAAACACAAAGGAGGCACTTTTTTTTTTTAGAAGGCACAAGGCAGAGAGACCAATCCCTCCTGCAGTGCTCAAACTTTCAGCAGCACAATTTAATACAAAATTCTTATCTTATTGGCAGCTCCCTGGGGCTTGCTTGAGCCCCTTCAATTGTTTATCACACAGCTGACTGATTGCAGGATTGGGAAGGGGAGACAGAATTCCCTTTCAGTTATATTCAAAACTCTGCCAGGAATAACTGCACGCACGCACACACTGCAAAGTCTGTATCCTACTGGAGACCCTGCAGAGTCACCCTTTTTATTAGGTTCATATGGGGAACAATAAAGGATTTAAAAAAAAAAAAAAAAAAAAGTACAATACGATCTTTGTATTTCATTATTGAAGCCAACCAGCAGAACACAGAACAGATCGCCCTGGCAAACATCTCACCTGTAGACTAGAAGCAAATTTTTAAACAGAGAAGATCCCATAAGGAGAATCTCCTGTCTGGATTGATTTGATAATGTATGACAGTTGTACAGCTACATATACTTATTACTGAGTGATGTAAAGCTGAAAACCCATGCCCTGCATTTTCTTATAAAATATGAAACATTTAATTACAGTGACGAATTGCTCTCATTTCTCCCGTACCCCAGAGCTGTGATAATTTGATGAGAGTGCCGCTAAGAAATGAGGATTGAGAACTGAAATGTCTCTTCAAGATGCAGAGCAAATTCCTTACGAAACAGAGTACTTTAAAGCCCAGACTTAAGAGGTGATCCAGGAGGAGGGAGCTTCCCCACTGAATGAGCAAGATGGCTTTCAAATGTCACAACAAGATTGATATGCTTCTTTATCAATTTGCTGTTGCTGTTCTTGAAGATTAATGTTATTCAGCTCTGATGAAATACAATGAGCAACGGAGTCAATGATGAATCAATATGGTTCACGTAGAACTTTCAGACTAAGCAGTTTGCTTTTCCGTAGTGTGAGATGAAACCCCAGGCCTGAAATTGCAATGCAGATCATGAACCATAGAATTACTTAGCATATCCAATGAAAATCCAGCCTGACCACAACAAAATTAACTTGGTGCTGCACTTTTCTGTGTTCATCATTTAAAAAAAAAAAATTCATTTTAAAAGCTGGCTGGTGAAGGAAACAGGCAGACAAGGCTTGGAGGGATATGGATGATGGGCATTTGTGAGGAAGCGTATCCCACAGAGTGACCAGCTATCTATCTAATTCAAGAGTAGGTAATTTCCAGCCTGTGGGCCAAAGGCAAACCTTCAAGCCTCTCAGCCTAGACCTTCAAGCCTCTCCCCAGGGCATCCCCCCTCTCCCTAGGCTGCGTCCCTACAACAGCTTCACCCTAGGCTATTGATTTACTCCATCCCATTTACTCTGTCCCGCAGTTACAAAGTTGATGAAGGGAAGCTTGCACAGGTCAAGGAAGGAGAATGCCTACATACAAATGCCTTGTTCCCCACTGTGTACTGAGCAAAGGTGAGTGGCACATCTGTAACTCCACCCACTTTGCCTCTGGCCACACCCACTGCTGAAATGTGGGCCCTGGCAGGTTTCAACCAAGGTAATGCAGACCTTGACTGTAAAAAGGTTTCCCATCCCGATATATCTCCCAGAATTGTCTACTCTGGTTAGCAGAAGTTCTCCAAAGCTCTTTCCCATCCCTGGTACCTGTGAGAAGGGATCAGCTGACCATGCATGCAAAACATGTGCTTGATCATGAAGCTATGTAATTATCTAAGGAAATAACATTACTTAGAGTCTCCTTAAACTGCTTTGAAGTTTTTTAAAAGTTGGAAGATACAATCACTGATCTCCTGTGTCACATATTTTTACTTTCAGAGATCTGAGCAACTTTTACAAAATTATTGTATCATATACATTGTCAAGTCCTGTCCTTTACTGTGACATTCCTGTTTCCATAGTTACTAATAAAGAATGTGGGTGAGGGGAGAACAAGGAAAGTTCAGCACTGGAAGAAAAAATGGGACAACATGAAACTCTGGATAGGCATGCAAATGAGCATGCTGGTTTTAAAACATGTTTTTATTGGGTCTGTTAAAAAAAACAACACTCCACAGTAGACAAAAGTTACTAATCCATGCAAAAGATAAAATCAGCTGTTTGTGTCTGGGGTGTGTGTGTCATTGTCAAAGTTTTATACTAAAAATAGGCGAAATCCAGAGAAAGGGGCAGAGTGGGATTGCATGCACTGACTTTGCTCCTAACACACACATTCTACTAAACGTCAGCATAGGGCCTATATGCATAGATAGGAGCCCCTCTACACAATTGGAATCCTAATGTTTAAACAAGATAGTATGGCACCCTAAGTTCCATTTGTTTGCTATGTGGAAGCCCTTCAAAACTCTGATCACATTCCAATCAAGTACAAGATCCCCCTATTTTTTTTTTCTAGCACTCTCTCTCTCTCTCTCTCTCTCTCTCTCTCTCTCTCTCTCTCACACACACACACACACACACACACAATATGCTGCATAACTAATGTATCCAATCTTTCATTAGATAGTGAGCTTCTCCTTAGTTCAGCTTTCCCAACCTGGTGCCCTCCAGATGTTCTGGACTAAAACTCCCAGCATGCCTCACCATTGGCCATGCTGACCTGGGCTTATGGAAGTTGAAAGTCAAAACATCTGGAAGGCACCAGGTTGGGGGAGGCTGCCCTAGACTGTTTTACTCTCGCTGTCCCACAATCATATCTGTGGTATACCAAGCATTATCATCCACAAGTTTCTTTGTTTAGGGACTTTGTTGTAGTGTGATGGGTGTTCTTCTCTTATTGTTGCTTCTGTTTTTAACTTTAGTTCACTGGGGAGCCTGGAAATGCATGGTGGGGACTGCATGTGTGGTGGCACGACGACTATGTGGAGCGGAATGCAGGGAGGTGGGAAGTGATCCTGCCCATCCCTCTCCAAGTGTTCAACATAATCTCTGCATTGGGCTAAAGTCATCCTCGGATGTGCCCTTGCATAGTACTCAAAGCTGATCCCAGTAATGAGGGGCTGCTCTCAGGGCATATACCGTAATCACGGATGGGGAATGGATGGAATTGCACGTCCTCATTCTGCGATTGCCTTGTAGGAGTGGACACAAGCAATGGTTCAAATGCCTGGGTCACTAGGTGGTGAGTCTGATCGGCTCCGCATCGATTCTGGTACTTATTTGCAGAAATTACTCCTCCAGTAGCCCAAAGAAATCCCAGAAACACATTTGCACGCACAGGCACTTAAGCAAGGACAGATAATTGGACTCTTATTGCCTTGCACTTTCACAGGCCCATCTGCAGGATTTATGTAGGCAATTTAGGTGGCCACTTCTGGAGGGGGGAAAAACTGTGTTAATGTACAGCAGATAGTTATGAGAGCAGCACATTAATATTTTGTATCGCAGCAGGACCAAGAAATGCACGGCCTGCTTTGTAGGAGCAGCCAGATAACTCAAATGTAATTAGCTATTGCCAATAATTTCCTTTGTCTGGAATTATCTGCAGGGCTTTTTTTCTGGTGGAACTCACCGGAACTGAGTTCCAGCACCTTTTCTTCTATTAATTACATTACAATTTAATCGCCATCTACTCCCGAGGAAATGTATAATCCAAGAGTTCCGGTACCCTTTTCTCCAGAAAAAAAGCACTGATTATCTGACTATGTTAGGGAAGTGCTAGATCACCTAGCACAGTGCTTTTCAAACCGTATCGAACCCATTTATGAAGACTATCTTCTGGCAATTGTCTGCTCCATACCATTCAGCACAAAGGCCAATGCACACCGCAGCCTCGCCAGACTTTCAGCTCTGACAATGAATGTCTCAATATTACTTCAATATTCCACTGGTATCCTAGCTGTAGTGGAAACCTGGAAACAGCTCACTGCTCTACCTTAGGACAACCACGTGTCCTACTTTTTAAATTACTATTATTTATTTACACAATTTATATACCACTCCAAATCAATAAAATATGAAAGCGGTGAACAATAAATTGGGAGAAACAAGAATAAGAATGAGAATTATAGAATTAAAACCTTTAAAATCAGATTGTGCCAATAAAACTGGGGCTAGTTAGTCAGGGAAGGTTCATTAAAATAAAAAAAATGTCTTCAGCAGGCGCCAAAAACAAAACAATGTTGGTGCCTGCCTGTCATCAACAGGCAGGGAGTTCCACAGAGAGGGAGCCAATACACCGAAGGCTCTGCTCTGAGTGGACTCCAAACGGACTGCGGGTCCATGTGGAACCGTCAGCAGTGCCTCATCCAATGACCTTCATGACCAGACAGGCTGGTAAGGGAGAAGGCGCTATCTCAAATATCCTGGGCCCAAGTTGTTTAGGGATTCATACACCTAATTTTAACAGGCTTTGGACTGAACAGCCCTTCCATTAGGGGACACCTTCAGATAGAGGACTGCCCTTTGTAAAACAGGACACATAGCCATCCTATAAATTCATGGGCCCCTCTGGTGAGTCCTCCCATACCGGGGGATAGGAACCCAGCCCATAATGGCAGACACTCCCCTCCCTCCTCCCCCTCCTATTCATTTCTGTCAGACAGGAGGGGCAGGTGGCACCTACGAGATGAGGAGGAGGAGGCAAACAGCAGCGGCAGTTGTCGGGTGGCCGCTTACGCATCACCAAAAAGAGGAAATGCATCACTAAAAAGAGAGGGGGAAAGAAAACACAGCTGCATAATGTTTGCAGAGAGAGAGAGAGCACACATTTGAAATAATTACTATAACTTAAATAGAAATACAATCCATCTCCCCGTAATGGGGAGGACTGTGACCAGGTGACCCGGGTGCCTGCTCCATCTGCTGCCCAGGTGCTCACTGTGGATGGGCAATGTCAAGGCCCCTCCTGCGCTCCCTTCTTCGGATTCTTTATCTTTAAGTCAGACTTGGACTGGAGAGCCCTTCAAATAGTGGACACCTTCAAACAGAGGACTGCCCTCTGACAGCCCTTCAAATGGAAGACTGTCCTCAGTAAAATAGGACGCCAGGACACCTAAGCAGTTGTAGCAGTGTGTCTCATATAAGCACCAGGCACTGTAACGGCTCAGGCACTGGGGGCCTGCCCCTGCTGCCTCTGTGGGCCCCGAGGAGCTGCCCATGGATGCCAGGCCTGATGGTGCAAAGTCATTAATGGGCCATTTTGTACACTACACTTCTAGATGTACAACAAAGATGCTGTAAATATTTGTCTAAAAGGTGAGCGCAACAAATATGTGTTTGCAAATGTGCATATGATGCAGACAGAGTTGTGAGGGAGCTATGATTGGCCACAGTTCCCTGTGCAAATCTGTGCAAATCTGGGTTTGGTTCTGCTGAATGTGTGAAATAGGCCCATTGTAACAGTTCTGAAGGGAATGGATAGATTAGTGGGACACATTTCACACAACAGAAATGTGTGTGAACGGAATAACATTTACTACGTATTACCTTAGGTAAAAAGAAGTTTTTCATACTGATAAACCATGCATCGCCTTTCCTCCCCACTCAAAATATATTTTATATAATTTCATATCCTATGACATTTGGTGTTTCATGGAGGCAGTAAATGAACCTTCAGGCAAGGCACATGTTATATGTTTTTCAGTAAAGAAATGTGTTATCTACAGTCAATTTGAAGCATGAAATATGAACAGCATGAGAAACATAGCCAGCTTTAATGTTCCCCTGCTTTAATGATCCTCAGCTTGTCAAGTATTGGAAAACTTAATTAAAATGAATTTATAATGATTTTAAGTACATGATTGGTGTAAGCCCATTTTCCAGTAAAGAGAAGATGTGATTTAATAGAATAGTTTATTATACGTTACCTTCTTATCCAGGCTCAGCCATTTTCATGGGTGTCATCAGTTATTACCTCTGGGATAATAACTGTGGGTACACGTATTTATTTATTATCTTATTATCACATTTATATCCTGCCTTCCCCCCCCCCCTTGCAAGGAGTCCAAGGCAGCATATATAATCCTCCTCTTCCTCTATATTTTATCCTCAAAACACCCCCTATGAGGCAGGTTAGGCTGAGAACAGTGACTGGCCCAAAGTCACCCAGTGAGCTTCATGGCTAGGTGGGGCTAGAACCTGATCTCCCGAGTCCCAGTCCAACACACTACACTACACTGGCTTTAATTGGTGTTATTTTTTATTATAACTGGAAAGATGATCTGGAATGTAAGTTAAACATGTAAGGACCAGGTTATTTGAGAGACTGCTTAGTAGTTGCTCCCACCAGTTGTTAGGAGCGGCCCTTCTGGTGGTTCTGCACACTTCCTGTTTTCATCTGGTGGCCACACATAAATAGTTGCCCCTGCCATATGGAAAACTGCCCCTGGAATTAAGGATAGTGCCAACACTTGTGAGCTTTAGGTGCATGCTAAAAACATTTCTTTTCATCCAAGCTTTCCCAGATTCATGTTGTTGACCGAGTATGCTGCCGCTTACACTTTTAGATATGTATATGTTGAAATTGATATTGTACTATTTTAAAATTGTATTTTATTGTGCTTGTGATTATGTTTTGGTACTGTACAACACTTTGGTAAATTCATTCATTTAGTGGTGTATACTTTTATAAAATAAATGTGCTACAATAATCTCCAAAATTCTTATAGTGTGCAAGTTGCTTTCAGACCATGCAAGTAAATGGTAGATTTTCTATTATTTCAATTTGCACTACAATTTTCTATTATTTCAGCTTGGGCTTCAATAATCTCCAAAGTTCTTATAGTGTGCAAGTTGCTTTCGGTCCATGTAAGTATATGATAGATTTAATATTATTTCAACATACATTTATTGAAATACCCTGATATCTAAAATAACCTGCACCACTCCATGTAGCCCTACACTGGAGCATGCATTCCAGTTTATCTACGCAAAGGTAGCATTCCTCCTTATTTAGGTGTCTGATGTCCATAGAATATACTTATTGTAATTACCACAGCTTTCTGTCGAAGAACTCTTGGGAGCTGCAGTTCTCAGAGGGGACTATGGCCCAAAAACAAGATGTGACTCAAACTAGATGTGACATTGGGCCAGTTTACACATTCAAACAAGCCACCGTGGCTTGTCTGATCGTGCAAACCAGCCCTATGTTACAACTAGTTTGTCCCTAAGGAAAACAACAATTCCACATTTTGAAGTGAATTCTCAGCTGGTATGAATATACTGCACTCTGCAGACTTTCTTGTTTCTACACCAGTATAAATAACCTTAAGATCTGGTCCTGCATATTTCTGACTAGCAGGCTTCATAATTCCAGTGAGTTTAAGAAATTGATGTGCAATTGACAGTGTAATCCTATGCATGTCTACTCATAATTAAATCCCACAGAATTGGACATATTCCCAGGAAAGTTTGTATAGGACTACAGCTGAAGAGGCTCCTTTTTCCAAGGCTTCAGTACAGTAGTAGTCTGTGTTGATGAGCTTATTTCCACTTGTATTTCCGCTTATTTCCGCTGTTGTATTTGTTTTTGTATATAAGAAAAGTGATGACTTTCCAAAGGAACAACTTAGCATGAGCCCAGGATGAGTGGGAGTTTTTAAAAAAGGAAATTCTAAAGGCACAATTGCAAAAAATTCCCACAAAAAAGGCACAATTGCAAACAATTCCCACAAGGAACTACCTAGGGAGGTGGTGGGCTCTCCCACTCTGGAGGCATTCAAGATGAAGCTGGACGGCCATCTGCCAGGGATGCTTTGACCTGGATTCCTGCATTGAGCAGGGGGTTGGACTCGAAGGCCTTGTAGGCCCCTTCCAACTCTACTTTTCTATGATTCTATGATTCTGTGACCCTTGTGAAATAAATATATGCAATAGCATGTCACTTTCTATACTGGACTTGGTAATAACCACATGGTAGATCCAGAAACATTTAGTTAGTTAGTTAGTTAGTTAGTTATGCAATATCCATTGCTATTTGATGTCATGGTACTGCTGTTTTTCTAAGACTTTATGGTGTATGCCTGATGTTGGCTAAAACAAATCAGCTGCAAATTTTAGGGGTGGGCAACCCACCCGGTACTTGATTTGCGGCGTACAAGCTGAGCAGAGTGCGAGTGCCAGCTGAGGTGCTTGCCGGACTTCCAGGTCCCCAGCTCTACGTTGTTTATATAGAAAATAGCACAAAATATGTTAAAACAGCCGCGATTTGTGCAAATTAGGCTGCAATTTGCGGAAATGATGCAAATTGTGGCTGTTTTTAACGTATCTTATGACATTTTCTACGTAAACAGCGAAGCGCCGGAAACTGAAGTCATTTCCCTGGCTCGGCTCGCGAGAATGCAAGTTGAACTGGGGAAAAGGTAGGGCGAGCAGAGCTCGGGGGGTTGAGCCCAGCAAGTTCGCTGGACTTCCACCCCCCAATTGAGCGCGATGCGGGCACATCCCTAGCTGCAATGTGTATTTTTATAGCTAACACTTATATTGTCTCATTCTATGGTCCATTGAGGATTGCAGGAGAAGCTGGTAGCAAGACCAAGAAAGCAAGCGAGATCGAAGCAGGAAGAAAGTAGGACCTTGGAAGGCTCCAAGTGGGTCTTGCTGGCTTGAACTCTCTCCTACTATGATGATAGGAGGATGTTGTCTCTGCAGGAAGCTAAGGCCAACTAAAGTCTTATGCAGGCTGACAAGACCTGTGGTACGGTCAGCTTTACCTCTTCTGGACTGGATTGTTAAAGGGCCCTCACCTAATTTTGTAGCCTGAGACTTCTGTGAGGCTGGAGAGATGGAGGTTCTGCGAGGGACTCACTCATCCTCTGAGCCAGAGGACGATGGCACGGCTGTGACCTCTGCCCAGGAGAGCCCTGAAAAAGGCACTGACTGTCTTGCCCCTGAAGAAGTAGCCTGTGCAGAGTCCTCATCAGAATTCTCTGCTGCACACTGGAAGGCCCAAGGGCTGGGAATCATGATATATACAAATATTTATGTTCCATTAAAGATGGACTTATGCCTTTTTTGTACTATGGCCAGCCCAAGACAATTCCTTGCCGGAAGCGAATGAAGATGGTGCCCCCTATTCCATATGCAGAAGCCATCTGGACTGGCACTTAAATCTTACTTCAGCACTAATGACGGGACAGCATCCTCCATGATACCTGAATGCAAGAGGCTAGATTAGGGGGAATACGCCATACCCCTTGACACACAGCTCTGTTCTCCATGACACCTTGCAGGTGCTCCTTGCCCCCTAGCATCTACCTCCCATGGTGTCTTCCCATGGTACCACTCTGCCTAATGGTAGAGCCAGCCCTAGTGTAGACAGCTACACCTGGGTAAAAAGGGTATTGCTATTCAGAGTTATAAAACTTCAAAGGCTGCCTTTGAAGACTGTTCAGAAGCTGCAGCTTGTGCAAAACGCGGCAGCCAGACTTATTATGAGGACCAGAAGGTCTGAGCACATTACACCAGTTCTGGCCCGTTTGCACTGGCTGCCAATATGCTTCTGAGTCGAATTCAAGGTGCTGGTTCTAACCTATAAAGCCCTACACAGCTTAGTACCACAATACCTGACGGAACGTCTCTCCCAACCGCAATCTACCCAGACTGCTACACTCAACATCTGGGGCCCTCCTCCAACTGCCACCTCCAAGGGAGGCTCAGTTGGTGGCAACAAGGAGGAGGGCCTTCTCAGTGGTAGCCCCCCAATTCGCTCCCCACTGAGGCCTGCCTGGTGCCAACTGCCAACCTTACTATCTTTTCGGCACCAGGTTAAGACTTCCCTCTATGCCATGGCATTCAATAGTTAAGAGCTCAAAATAGCACATGGGGGGCGGGGTGGGATTGTCACCTGTAGACTTAGTTTTATTAACTGTTTGTATTGTCATTTTAAAATGTCATTTTAAATTTGGTTTTTAATCTTTTTAACTATATTGTATGTTTTTAATCTTGGTTTTTATGTAGTTTTATTGTATAAATTGCTGTGAACCGCCCAGAGAGCTTCGGCTGTGGGGTGGTATAGAAATGAAAATAATAATAATAATAATAATAATAATAATAATAATAATAATAATAATATAGAAATATTGATAATTTTTATTATATTGATATCCCATGCTTCCTTCAGGAGGTTCAGGGTGGCATATATGGTTATTCCTCTTCTCTTTTATTCTTACAACAGTCTTGTAAGGTGCACTGTCCAGTGAGTTTTAATGACTGAGAAGAGATTTGAATGCAGGTCATTGACCCATTATTGTGAAGGTTCATGGCTGGTTATAATAGATTCAAAACCCAAACCCTTAAAAATGTGAGATATGCTAAAGCTGAATGTAATTCTCAAAACAAATGCTAAAAATCTAGAAAATGCAAGACTCTGCTAGTCTTCTACCACCATAACTGGGCTACAAAATAGAAAAATAATTAACATCTTTGGAAATGAACATATTTGTAGTTCACAGGCTCATCAGGTCAGTGACCTTTCTTTATTTTGTAGAACAATCATTTTTCATACCCTGCTGTTGACTGAATTTCCATATTTGTTCCATTTAAGTGTTATTGTTCAGGTCACCTCTGCAGGTTTTCATTACTTACTACCATGCAGTTATTCCCTCCTTTATCAGTATTAAACTGAGCCTTAAAAATGCACATACAAATGGCATATGATGGTCTCACTTCTTTCAAAATTTTGTCATGTAGATTTGTGTGATAGATAGATAGATAGATAGATATTCATTCTCAAAGGAAGAAATCATAACTGCATCTGTTTTCTAAGTAGGATGCACAGCTGGAAAATGACTAAAGACGAGCAAGATAGGTGTGTGCACACAAAATTACGGCAAGATATGGAAATTGTCTAAAGTTCTGCAGAACAGCTGGCTTTTATTTATAGCTTGACAAAGAATTAGCTCCGTGAACACCTTTTGAAACTGTTTGCTAGGTTTCAAACGGAGTTAATCCCCTGAGAGTCATAAATCCCTGTCATCCAAGTCCAAGGAGAATCCTCAATAAAGAACTTCCTCACATTATATAGTATTGGAGGTGAACTTTGGATCAACACAATGAGATATAGAGATGCAGGCACTGCTCTGAGGAATGAAGGAGCTTGTTCCTAAAGCTACGGAGAGTAAAAAGTTGACATGGTAGCAGGGTGGCCACCTATGAATCCCTCAAAAAGAGGAAATGTATCACTAAAAAAAGAGGACAATGATGTGCATAACATTTGCATATGCTAATTTATATGTAGAGATGAAAATTCAGCAATTATTATAATTTAAATACAAATACAGTAAATCTCGCCATACCACGGAAGACTGTGACCACTGACCAGGTGACCGGTGTGCTTGCCTGTTCAGCGTACTGCCCAGGCCCCAGGGGCCAGCTGTGAATGGGCAACAGTTCTTATGGTTCATGATCTTGGAGCTGGACTTGGACAGGACAGCCCTTCAAACACAGGACACATAGATTCATAGAAAAGTAGAGTTGGAAGGGGCCTACAAGGCCATCGAGTCCAACCCCCTGCTCAATGCAGGAATCCAGGTCAAAGCATCCCCGACAGATGGTCGTCCAGCAACACCTTCAAATAGAGGACTGTAAAAGAGGACACCACTGAGCAGCAGTAGTGCCGGACGGAGGGGCCTGAACCGCGCTCTGTTCGGCCTACTCTAGAGCAGGCCGAGAAGGGTGCAGCTCACCCTGTGCCACCACAGCCTCCAGCCCTTTCAGCTGGCGGCCCCAGCAGCACGGGGTGGGGGGGGAACCTCTGACAGCTGTCTCCAAGTGCCGGTTTGACACTTTGGAGGCGGCTGTCATTGGTGCTTGCCCAGAGCCACTTGGCAAGAGCGGCAAGCTCTGTAGTGGTTTTGGCTACCCCTGGGCTTGTTGTGTTGTCTGGTTTCAGACAACACGGCATACCCAGGGGTGGCTATGAAACCCTAGAACAAGCCACGGCCTGTTGGGTTGGCTTATAACTCCAGAACCTGGCCTTAGAAGCTGCCCCGAAGAAGCCTTGGTGGGTTCACATGACACAACAAGCCCCCCTGGCTTATAAGACAGGGAGGTTGTCGTGTTGTGTGAACCCAGTCAGTGAATTGCTGTTAGCAGACTTGAGGCCATTTATTGGGGACGGGGGAGACAACATACAAAATGTTTTTAAAATTTGGCTAGATTTGTATTTCTCTTTCTCACATTATCAATTAAGGTTCCACAAAGCTGGTGAAATCAATATGTGGAGGAAGGGGGGGCTGGCCGGCCCGCCACACCCCCACCCTTTCCTACTCCAAAGGAACCAAGACCCCCAGAGATCTCAAGGTACCAGATTGCCAGCCTCAGCTGTCTGCAATCCTACTTGGATCTCTGTTGAGGGACTCGCCTTTAATTCTGTAACCCGGATTTAGTTACTGAAGCCACAGAGCAATCCACAACACCCATGTGGGGTAAAACCAGGACAAGGTTTATTCTGGTAGCATTTTGCAACAAGATTAGGGAAATGAGAGAAGCACACAAAATAAAGAGAGAGCCACTTTAGTACACAGTAAAGCTGCAAAACAATAAAACCTGATTCCTTAATATCTCTCAGGCACACACCTGTTACCTGAGGGTGTTCTCTTCAAGGGTTAAATCCAGCACAGCCTCGCTGCCCAAGGGAGATTACCACACCTACCCGAAGGTCCGAGATGGGTAAAACTCCCACAAGGCTTGCCTTTACTAGAGCCCTCAATCCAGCTAATTTCACCAGGAGCTGCCTGGGGTCCTTGGCTTACCGCCATTACCACAGCCAGGTAGAACAAAGACCAAAACCCACGCTTTGGGAAATATACCTTTCCCCCCCTCCCCTCCTCCTTGTAACTCTGCTGCCTCTCAGCCAATTAGATTGAACTTCACCTGGCCAGTCAGGATGAGGGAGGATTAGGTCACAAATATGGCAGCAGAAGAGATCTATAGAAGGACTTTCAGTCCCTAATATTATGTATTATTACCAAGCAGCTGCATTAGTGGCAGTGGCATGGTGGATGTGGACCCAACCATTTAAAGGTACTCCACCTTGGATTGGGGGACAAGCAGGAATAGATATACCCTTAGGATAATGGATGTGGTCTACACAGCAGGAGAAAGAGAATACAAACACATAATTAGAGACGCAATTCTCAAAATTTGGGGAGGAAAGAGACATCATTTGGCACCAGGTATTTCCCTCTGTGCCCCAGTACTTAATTGTTTGGGGTTTAAGACAGCAAGAGACCTGGGAGACTATTCTGTGTAGTTCATGAGTGGGTTTGAAAAATTCAAAAATTATATTTCCTAGAGGGTTATTTTTTCATATGCCCAACCAGCAGATAGAAATGTTAATCTGTGCCTTCCCTTTTTCCACTACTTGCAAATTAGAAGTTATATTCAAGAAGAGACTAGGGCAGTGGTTCCCAACCTTGGATTCCCAGACCCCAGATATTGCTGGCCTACAGCTCCCAGCATACCCAGCCAGTATGGCTAATGGCAAGGGATGCTGGGAGCTGTAGTCCAGCAACACCTAGGGACCCAAGGTTGGGAACCACTGGACTAGGGGAACAGACATGGCTAGATTTCATACTTCTTTTGAGAAGTTATTGAGCTTGATCATACAGAAAGGATTATTGTCCAAAGTATATAAAATATTAATAGATATACCTATATGACAATGGAACAGAGGTGGGAAAGAGAATTTAAAATAACAATCTCAGAGGAGCAATCAAATTATGTTTCTTCAAAGATTTGTACGAATGTATTAGATGTGACTTCTAGAGAAAACTTGTATAAGATTATATATGTGTAGTATTATATACCAGCTAGGACTTCTAAGATGTTTCCAGCAATAACAGATAGGTGCTGGAGGTGTAATGGTAGAGGAACATTTGCTCATATATGGTGGCATTGTAATCCCATTAAGGAATATTGGAAGTAGATAATAAACAGCATCAGAGAAATTATAGGCGATGAGTTGCAATTAACCCCAACAACTGTACTCCTGGGAGATATTAAAAATCAGATCCCTAGAGATTTAGTGGTGATGGTGATTTATATGTTAATAGCTGCAAGTTTCCTCTTAGCAAAAGCTTGGCGATCAACAGTGCACACCATCTCTGGTGCAATGGGAAAAGAAGATTTGGACTGCCATGGTAATGAATAAAATAACAAGTTATAAGTTGCTAAGGGAGGGAAGAATGAACTCCATCCAGACTTTCCCAAAAAGTTGGATACCATTTATCAGTTATTTGACTAGGTTCCAGCCAGGTGATTTAGTGAGTATAGATATGGTATACTATATATGTGTTAAGTTGAAGTACTGTAACGGTCTGAAAATATTGTATTGGGAAACAAAATTTAAAAATTATATAATGGAAAAAAAATGCTTCAATAAATAAATGGCAACATATTTACATGTTACACATCCATGGACATCCATAGATAGGATCATGTATGGAAGTGACCATTCCAGCAAAACACAACATATGACCATCCCTTCTCCATAACAATATCAACATCCTAAATATCAATTTTAGCATAGAGTTTACAAAACAATGCTACATTCAATAGTACAAGTCTCAATGTATCGTGCAGTGAGAACAAAAGCTGAACAGAAATTAGCTTCCCCCCCCCTTCTTGTTCTTGTTCTTCTTCTCTGGACAATGACAGAGTTCACAGCCCAGGATATTACTCAGCTGCACCATGGAACAGCCACAACACACCAAAGGCACAGCCCTACACAACCATTAGTCCTTGGTTTCCCCCCAATAGGCACCTAGCAGCCAGTCAACCGGCCACTTAATCATGGCCCTTAAACTCTGTCGACAGAGCCTTGTTTCTCATTTAAGCACCTGAAAGCAGACCAAATGACAGTCCTAAGGGGCAAATAAAGAAGAACGGTATTGGTTTTCAGACACAGTTCAAAGGCAACAAAGCCAGGTCTCCGCGAAACAGAAACAATGGTCATTAATTCCTTTTTCTTTTCTTTTTCCAGTGAGCAGTCTGAAATAAATCCCCCTGGCTCTGTTCTGCTGAGACGGATCCTGGAAATGGCTGAATGAGGAAAATGACAAGACTGTATACAAATTTATTGTTCCATTTCTACCAGATGGGTTTCTGGAAGGTAATTGGAAACTGGCAACAACAACAAAAATCCACCCCAAAGCAAAAAGATGTTGAGACTTGAGACTCCTTTCTGTTTCAATGGTAGAGGACTGCATTTACTTCCTTTCAGGCCTTGTCACCTGTACCAATGTAACAAAGTTGGATCAGACCTTACAAAACTTTTGTGGGGCTTTTTTGAAGGAGCAATATGCTTTCCTGGCTGAAACTACATTGTTAACTATTTTTTCTCTCCCAAACCCCAGAATTAATCTTTGCGTAGACAGAAATGTAACTTTACACACTTACAGATAGAAAGCTTTGTTGAGAGAGGTGCTTTGTGGTGTGTCCAGTAAATGGGAAGAAAGGGATTCATCTGTCCTCAGTTGTGAGGCAAGTCAGCAGTCAACAGTCACTGCGGCCATGTTGCTTCAGCCTGAGAGCCAATTTATGTAAGTAAATTGGCTGCCATGTTGAGAATACAGATTGAGTAGATCCACACAGAGTTCAGTTTAGGTTGACAGTCATGCTAGAATTGCTAGACAGTCATAGGAGGCTCTCCCTAAATATCTTCAGGAGTCAGGGTGGCAACATGGATCCTCAGGTGAAGGAGAGCAGGTGTGTGGGAGAAAGAGTTAAGGGAGAAATTGTCATGGCGAAAAAGGAAGATTTGATTTGGTAGGCCTTGGAGAGGCAGTGCTACCATGTGTAGGAAGGATGAGGGAGGGATAGGAAGGAGAAATTGTTTGGGGTGGAGAGAGGCACCATGGATCCAAAGGGAAGAGACATGTGTCTATTGTGTCCTCTTTTACAGAGGACAGTCCTCTGTTTGAAGGGCTGCCAGAGGACTGTCATCAGTTTGAAGGCATCTCTATTTGAAGGGCTGTCCTGTCCAATTCCAGTCCAGTTTAAAGATTAAGAACCATAATAAGAACCGCTGCCTCAACAGTTAGCACGCAGCCTGCAGCCTGAACGGGCAGGCACACAAGTCACCTGGTCACAGCCTTCCACAGTATGGTGAGATGTACTGTATGTCTATTTAAATTATAATCATTATTTCTAAACTTGCATCCATATGTATAAATTAGCATATGCAAATGCTATGCAAATAACTCATCTTCTGTCTTCCTTTTTGGCGATGCATTTCCTCTTTTTTGGCAATTCATAAGTTGCCTAAAGGGGGTGAAGATCTAAGCTGTGCTCCGTGACTCCCATAGTCTTTGGATCAGCCATGAATAGGAACAGGAAGTGGACAGGGACAAAAAAGGTAGAGAAAAATTATTCGTGCCACAGGCATATTGCACAAAATGCTCATCTACACACACACACACACACACACACACACACACACGGCAATAAATAAATAAATAAATAGGCATGCATATATCAGCAAGCCTAGTGCCCTACATTTTATAATCCTCTCGAAGCTGTATAAATGGAGGGATTTGCCCAAGCTTTTGAAACTTTCCTCTCAGCAGAAACAAAAATTTACATTTCTTTTCTGAATATTTTCAAGGGCGAGGGGGCTCTCAGCAGGAAAGGCCTCCTACATCCTGAGACCAGAAATATCTGAAAAACTGGTGACATTTAAAATGCCAAATGAAATGAACTGGGAGCTCTTCCTTAGAAGTGACAGATGCAAGAAATGCCTTCCCACCCTTTTGCTCTATATTTTAACAATCGTGGAACAAACTGTCACCATTAATGAGACAAGAAGATAGCGAAATGCAAAGCTATGCCGGATCAGCAACCCCAGCCTTGTGATTCTCATGTAGAGAATGGAGGCATTTGTTATTTTAATTTTCCTGGAACTCTTATATGTTGCTGCCATTCTTTCAGAGAGCTCATTACTTTTCAATATGGTAATAACCAACAAGGCCTTGAGTACACGCACATTTCTTTGTCTTTAAAATACCAGCTAAATTTGGAATTGCCTATTAAGCTCCTGTCAATATCCATTTGTTCACCAGTTTACCTTCCTGCTTTCCTCTTTTCAGTACAGCCCTGTGGTTTCTGAGAGAAGAGAATAGAGGCATTAACTAACACATACATGTTTTGAATTTTGAGGATTTTAGAAAACATTTGTACCAGTGGGATAATTTTTCTCTCATTGGAAAATATGTGAGAGTGTTGGACTGGGACTTGGGAGATCCGGGTTCTAGTCCCCACTCGGCCATGAAACTCACTGGGTGACTTTGGGCCAGTCACTGCCTCTCAGCCTAACCTACCTCACAGGGTTGTTGTGAGGATAAAATGGAGAGGAGGAGGAGGATTGTGTAAGCTGCCTTGGGTTCCTTGCAGGAAAAAAGGCGGGGTATAAATATAATAAATAAATAAATAAATAATAATAATAATAATAAACATCCTAAAGATTTTTCTCACTCACTTCCTGTCCCCTTTTGCTTTACAGAGCTGCTTGTGTTTAGGTAAAAAAATTTTTAAAAGGTTTAACAACATCAATGCAAGTAATAAAATGTATAGTCACTAACTAGCTCCACTAAAAACATTATGGCCTAAATCCACCATACTGTTAGTGGAAGAAACTGCTGTGCTAGTGGAGCCCCACTACCTTTTCCCATTGTGGAAGTGGTTGCACAAGCACTAGTGGATCTAGAATTGGCCTCCGCAGTCACTTACGGACCCATCACTAGAGTCTACACCATTTTTTAGAATTTCCTCCTTTTATAATTTTCTTTTTGTAATTTTATCCTGGAAGACAATCTTACTCGGTCACGAGTGATCGCCTACTACTACTAGTGGACCACTATCTAAACCTAGGATCTTTGTAAACTGCTTGTGCAAGTGGAACTTTAATTGGATTCTCCCCTTGCGCCTAGATCGGAACTTGGTTTCCACTAGCCCAACATCATTTGTGTTTGCGAAATGACACCATTGAACACAACTGTATGGGTTCCTCCCAATATTTTAAGTAACAAGTCCTAGTCCTCCAAAGCACCACACAGTGAATCCAGTGTTGTGATCCCCTTTGGCCTAAAGCTGCAATCCTATAGCTTGTTGACAACTGGCTGACAGGCCTTAGGAAGCAACATAAGTGCTGCTCCACCAGTAGAGAGGAAGGTCCACTGGTGTAATGATACATTACCAGAGGCTCCCCAGTACACCTGTGGAAAGCTCTGCCAGAGTGCTCCACCACTGGTGGTGAGCACAATGGGGCATTCTGGAGGTGGCTGTGGATCTACAGGATCCAAAGTTTCCTTGTTCCTCAGATATGCCCACAGAATTGGTCCCAAACTAGATATTTCCCTCTGATTGGAGTCAATGGAAAGGAAAAGCCACCCAGCACCATCTTTTCAGTTGAAAAGTAGTATATACATTAAATTAATAATAAATATGAAGAAATTAATTGTGATGCAGAGTGTTACAGACATTTCACCAATCTTTTGAGTGAAGGCTGCTTCACAAATATAGCCATATACCTTCATTACTTGCAGCTGGCTGTGCAGTTCCATTGAAAGGGCTTCTTTACGAAGTGATGGGTGAAGTGAGGTGAGGTGCAGGTTCTATCGTGTTTAATCTGTGATGGGTCTTTCACACATGCAACCATGCCACAGTGGTCAGGTGATGAACAAATAAGTAGTAACCATCCTTCAGCCTACTGTCCTGTAGTCAATATCTCAAAATGACATGTTTTAAAACTATATTTAACTGTTTATGATTAAGTTTTAACAAAAGTACTCAGACATTTAAAAATATATTGGGGGGGCGCTGTGTTGTATTATCACCTTTGTTTGCATTTTCCTTTTTTGTTGTGGCAGATTGTGCATTTCCTTCTTGGTTCAGCGAGGTGAAGCCTTGGAGGAGAATAGTTATTCACATCAAAGGAGAACAAGCAAACTTCTCAATAGCTCAAAGAAAAATAGAAATACATCTAGCCTCCCTCAAAAAGCAGGCCATATTCCTTTCTAATTATTCCATAACCCCAAGGAAGCTGCCCCATGAGAAGAGCTGAGAGATAATCCTTGAATATGAAGAAAGGGGTGGAAAATGTAAGCAGGCTGAGTAGGCAATGTTATGTGAGGAGAGGGAAGGAGAACAGGCACCGGGAGGGGGAGAGGAAGGCATGCTCCTGCTTTCATTGGATTGTTCAACTGTAATTTCTCACCAGCTGAATGAAAGCAGATCACCTTTCACCACACAGCCCGGCCGAGTATGCAGACAGATTTCTAAGCTGCAGATAATTCCATTTCATAAATATTTTTTTCAACACCCTGATTATTAGGTGGGCAGCAAATGCTTGAGATTAAATTTCGCTATCAGGATGCTGGGACTGGATCATTTTACACAAAAAAGATGAGAATTAAACACACACACACACACACACACACACACGGTACAATCCTATACTAATAGCAAACTCATTTTCGGAGTACCAATCCAAAGCAGCATCATTATCACACACCAGAGGGAGGTATCCGCATGTTCGAGGGAAGCCCAAGATTCGCAGAAATAAAAACATTAATTAATTTAAAACATCTGTGGGGAGGTGAACCCCAAAACAGCTCAAGGAGGACTGAGCATACCAGGTGTTCTGTCTGTTGGGGAGGGGGACTGGAAGACCAAGGAGGAAGGGGAATGGAATGGAGTAGCCTGAAAGAAGACATGCCTGGGTGGCTGGCATATTGAACAGCAACATTTTACTGCAGGCCCCCCTTGCCATTTATAGTTTAGGAGTTTGAAGCCCTACAAGATTCTTTCTTTGCCCCCATGTTCCTGCCATGTCACTTCTCAAGAGTAGCTAATTCCCCCCCCCCCTTCTACCTAATCCTCAAAGGCATCATTGAGATGATTAATCCTCTTTGGCCAAAGCTGGCTGGGGTCTCCAGTGTACAACTTATTAAAATGTTTAAGGCCACAGTCCAGTACAAAATTAGGCAGCTTTAAGCTCAATGCAACCAGTGGACTTAAGTATACCTAAACCTGTGTTCATAATCCTATGAAAAATAATCTGTCATTCCTTTTGCCCTTCTACAAGGCTTTGAAATTCCAAAACAATTTATATCTCCAAACCAGTGCATGTCTAGGAGTTCTGTTTCGTACATGAAGGAATCAGGTACTTCAACATACATTTATGGCAATGAAATGAATGACTTGAACTTACTAATTTTCCCCCGCATTCTTCTGTGGGGCATGCTGCTGGCCACCAGTTCAAAGCTACAGAGCTTTGGCTTGGGATCAATATGTGGCTTGACATCGATGGAATATTTTGCAGTTCTTTTCTCATTCTGTATTTTTCGCCCACTTTCAGATCAGTCGCACATTGCCCAAGGGAAGGGAGGGGGCACTGAAAACCAAGAAATCCAATTGTCTGCTTAATGAATAACAGACTTACTGTGTGAAGCTCAATTGTGGAAATCTTTCTCCTGACCTTATAATCTTGTCTATGTCAATGCTGCTATGTATAGATCACTTTCGGTCTTTATCCTGCAGTAAACACAGGGGCCTTTGCTCCTGGGAAAGAGAGAGAGAAAGATTGATGGAGAGGGGGGAGCGGGGGGCGGGGAGAGAGAGAGAGACTGCCATGCTGAGTTTGACATTATTACGTTCTTCCTCTGGTCCACATCACAATGATCCTCTACGAAGGGAAATAATGAGACAGGCAGGGCGCAATCCTATGGACAGCGCCCTCGCTGCTCGGAATCAGACCGGCCCGTCTAGCAAGGGCACTTTGGAGGGGGAGGGAAGGAGGCTGCCGGGGCTCAGGATAACCTCTCTGGTCTTCCTCCCACCCACCAGAACGCCCCCTTTCCTCCTCCAAGGTTGCTTTTCCAACCTTGGAGAAGCAGCCGGTGTGGTTCTTTCCATGCCAGCAGGAAAGGGAAGGGGTCTGGGGTCAGATCTCCAACTCCCCCTTCCAAGGTCCGAGCACTGTCTCTGACCTCGGAGGGGTTTCCCTGAGCCATCCTATGGTCACTGGGATGCTCGCCCAGGGACCATACGATTGCTCTCATAGTGGGAATATATGGCATAGCCAGCCTAGAGTCCAGCATGTATTTCAGCCTTTCCCATACTGGCACCCTCCAGATGTGTTGGACTACAGCTCCCACCATCCCCAGGCATCATGGCAATTGGCAGGGTGATGGGAGTTGTAGTCCAACACAACTGGAGGATGCCAGCTTGGGGAAGGCTGATGTATTTAATTGCTCCAATCCGGCTAGGGCAGGGCTCTCCAAGCTTGGGTCCCCAGATGTTGCTGGACGACGACAGCTTCCAGAATCCCTTGCCATTAGCCATGCTGGCTGGGTATGCTGGGAGCTGTAAGCCAGCAACATCTGGGGACCCAAGGTTGGAGAGCCCTGAGCTAGGGGCCTCTGCACTCATATCCCATGGTGGATGAGGAACCATGCAGGCAAAATGGTGCTGCATGTGTTTCTCCTGGACACGACAAAGCCCTATCCAGGCCTAGTCTCTGGTAGCACCGATCAGACAACACGTGATAATTCTCCAGGAGCACCTTGATTTCTGCCCAACTCACAGGTTTTACATACTGAATGACCATTCGTAAGCAACTACATGACATGGGTGCCCACCCACTCCAAAGGCACACACACCTTTACTTTAAAGAGCGGGCACTACTGTGCTGATAGCATTGCTGTAATTATTAGGAGGTATGAAAAATAACCACAATAAATGCCCTTAAAATACATTGTCATTGTTGATTTTGCAACCAAACATTCTGTGTATCTAAGAGCCAGCCTTTTAATGGGCTAAAAAATTTTTTTCCTGCATTTCCTTCCCCACTGAAATCTAGCATGGTACCCGACTTCAGGGGTGAGAGGAGGAGCAGAAGAGTGGACGGGTGCTATTGCTAATGGCCTGGCCAGGTTGTGAATGTGAACCTCTGATTGTTGGAAGGAGCTTTGTACTATCAGGTGTGCATGTGTACTGTGGCCTACTATGTACTCAGGGTTTAAAAATAATATGGAAATTTCTTCACTCATGCTAGATTTGCATGAGTTTTTCAAGGTGGTAGGAAAATGTAGACTTTGGTCATGATCCACTGGGAGGTTTCCTTGCAGAAGTCCTATTTTAAAGTACACAATCTTCTTCCTGGTAGATTGTGTTCCTTTTGACATTGGCCAGGTTCAGATGACACACTGCGGCTCATTGTGGGTTATTTAACCCACAATGAGCTGCAGCGCCTGCGGGCAACACATTACATACCGTATGCTACCCCCACTCGGGGTTGTCATGTCCTGCAAACCTGGGCTGGTCCAAGACATTTTGCTGCCTGAGGCAGAGCATGAAATGGTGCTCCCCTGTCCCACTCAAGCCTCAGACAGCACTGTTTTTACTTGAGGCAAGTTGCTGCGGGGTCTGCACTCTGTACATGCACTGAGGCAGCCTCTTCTTATTAAAACTTGATGTATTTTCTAAGCTCAGCTCCTGGCTCTAAAAACTGGCTGAGGTGTGCAAAGGAAGGGATACCTCAGGGGCCTAAGAATTTCTCGGCTAGATCATACCAAAGGGACCATCTAGTACAGTGTCCTCCTGCTTCTCTCACAGTAGTCACGCACATCAGCCTACGCAATCCAAACTGCAGCGTGATCAAGCAGAGTCAAGGTGGCAATTATCCACAGGAGAGGGCAGTTTTGCAAATAACTTCAAATGACTCAAGGGAGTGAGTCAAGCCACACACAGGAAGGCAAAACCAAAACATAAGAAAACAAAAACACCCTAGATCATTAGCCAGACTAACTTCAAAGAAAATTCCTTCTTGACCCTAAATATGGCAATCGGTTAGGTTCTGAGCACTAAAGACTTCGTATTTCCTGTCCACCTCTATGTGCTAATGTTTAATCAACCCTAAGGGAGTGGGAACATTTCTCCGCCCTTTTTCTCTTGTGCCTGCTGCTCTAGAATGTTATTTCTGTGTGTTAAAAGTGTGAACAGGACATGTGCATTACTGACTAACTTTCTTTGTGTGCATCCCGCCTCAGAGCTATTGAGCTGATGGAGGATTATATAAAACGCACTGCAAATAGCAGCAGAAATTCACACAGAATCAGGCAGAGCTTCTGTGAGACCCATTTGCCCTAACCCGCCGCCTGTCTTCCGAAACGAGCATCACCCATGGCCACTTCAATGGAACTGGAAGCGCCATCTTGACATTAAAGAGAAAACTCAAGAATTTAGAAAGACCAAGGACGAGATGAGCTCATCATGATGTTCAAAATTCACTTCTTTCATTTGAATGCCTGTACTCAGCAACATACTGGTGATTTTGAATCCCTAGCAGGGTGGCCACATATGCCTCACCAAAAAAGAGGAAATGCATCACTAAAAAAAAAAAAAAAGAGGACAAAAGAAAACACCGATTTGCATAACATTTGCACATACTAATTTATATGCGTATATGTACATATAGAAATAATTAATATAATTTACATAGAAATAAAATATATATCTCCATAGTGGGGAAGACTGTGAACAGGAGACTTGTGTGCCTGCTCTGCTTGCTGTTCAGGTACTAAAAGGCAACTTCAAGGTCACTGCTCTCCGTTCTTCTGGTTTTTTATCTTAAAACTGGACTTGGGCCGGACAGTCCTTCAGCTAGAGGATGCCTTCAAAGAGAGGACTGTCCTCCGACAGCCTTTCCAACAGAGGCTGTAGAGTAGGACATCCGGCCTCCCCCGCTATTTCAAGCAAGCACAGACATAGGAGGAAGAGCGTATTTTTTCTTCCAGTTGATATGGAAGCTTCCTTCAGAGCCCCATCTTTGGACACACCTGCTTTGTTCTAAGGGCAAGCATAAGTGTGTGTGTATATATGAAACTGTATTAGAGCTTGTTCATTAATTGGCTATTCTTTGTGTCCAAAAGCGAACGAATAATGTAAGAGTTCAACTTCATGCTCGCTAACACACACCCTCTTGGCTTGCACACGTGCACTAATTACAAGCAGAATTACACTCCATAGTTCACAACATCTGTTCAGGCCTTAATTAATTGAGCCTCCACACAGTCACCATAGCAACGGTGCTTCACAGACCATGCTGACTCAGAACGTTCAATAGAAAGCCTCGCACTACATATTTATTCAAATTGTAGTCATTATTGAAATATTTCTGTTTTAGCTCCATAATGTCAGGGTTGATGGTAACAGAACGATTCCTTCGGATAGGGTGACCTTCTTTTATACATTGCCTTGTTATCATGCAGAACAGCGTTCACGCTCGGCCACATAGAGGCAGCCACTCTTTCTTTAAAGGCACCTTGCCTTTAAAATGCCCACCTTTTGTTGATATCTAAAGAATATTCTTGGGTGTAAAAAAGAATAGATCATCATCCATTTTCAAAGATGTGCCCAAGTGAAAGCAAGTTACTACATGGAACTATAAGGACAGCCGCATTAAGCACTGCATCGCGCAAGACCTTTTTGTCCCTCTCGGTGTTATTAATCACAAATGGTGCCTCACCTTGTATATCACACTCAGGGTTTTGGACTGAATGGGAACACTGAGTTCAACTGAAGTAGACTTTTCAAATTTGGGGATTTGAAGAGGCAGAAGATGGGGTGGATGGGTGAATTAAAGTACACATCTCGGTATTCTGGCAAAAGGAAGCTGTTGCAAATGTTTGCCTATTTCAGCACCAGAAAATAGAAGTTAGTCCCATACAAAATTAATTTTACTGGTTTTATAGCAGAAGGAAAGGGCATCCAGTCACCTGACAGTGGGTTTGCTTCATTAAGAACAATTACTATTCCCAACACATAGGCCAAAGTCATTACCTTCTCCTCTCCAGTCTAGTGCAGACATAAGCACTTTCCCAGAGACAGGGGAATCCCATTTATGCAATCAATGCAGCTTAATGTGTATGCAAATCTACTCAATTTGCATAATTTAATTAATTAGAAAAGAGAATTTGGGATTGGTAGTGCAGTTACAGCAACAACTTTCTCTTAGCCCACCTCACTCTGACAGACTTCCTACACCAGCAAGTAAGGAATGGGCGTGATTATACATGCCCGGGCATAAGTATGCATGTGCAGAGGGATGTGCTTTGGATATAGCGCTGTGCAGATCCTGGCTATCTAGGTTACACAGCCTTGCAGACAAATGAACTAAATTTATCATCCCTCAGAAACATATCGCACACCTGCATGAGTTTGGGGCTGATTTATACCAGAAACAAAATGCTCAAAAAGCACTTCCCCTGGATGGTATGGTCTCTACCTTGCTGCCTGCAGTAGGTAATGAAAAGTTGTTTATTATTATTGTTTATTTGTGCCAGCTTTCCTCCAAGGAGCCCAAAATAGCATACATGATCCTCCTCTCCATTTTATTCTCACAACAACCCTGTGAGGTAGGTTAGGCTGAGAGTCAGTGGGCAGGTTCACATGACGCGTGAAGCCACAGTGCATAGCAAGCGAAGCCACCCTACCCCAGATGTGCCCGACAGACAATCAGGCAGCAGGCACGTTGGGGGTAAGGTGCCTCTGCCCCCCCCTCAGTCCTCCTGCAGGTATCCCATGGGACCCTGCAGGACTGGCGAGGGAACAGTGAGGTCCCCCGCCACCGCCACCACTTGACAGCAGCACCAGGAAGAAGGGGGAAGGGGTGGGGAGGTGACGAGCTGCTCTGCATGGCCTCCTCTCAAGAAGACCAAGCAGAGCGGCTCGATCCCCCACTCACCGTCACTGCCGCCACCAGCCCCTTTCAGCCGGCCACAGAGTGGCTCATTCCCCCGCCATGCACCCACCTCCCCAAGTCCCAAACAGAGGTCGAGTGGGCAGCGCGCGGCAGACACCAGTGGCGCCACGCTGTGATCGGTCTCCTTTGGAGGAGGCTGATCAAAGCGCAGCTTGCCCTGTGCCGGCCCGACTGCAGCCCTTTCGCCTGGCAGCTGCGGCGACACAGGGAGCCTCCGGCAACCACTCCCAAGTGCTGCTTGGGCACTTTGGCACAGCTGTCACAGGCCAGAGTCCCTTGGCCAGAGCGGCAACCCTTTTTTCCCACTCTTTCCAATGGGCTCTGTAGCTTTTTGGCTTGACCAGGGCTTAGTGTGTTGACCGGGTTTGGACAGCATGCTAAGACATGGGGGGGGCATGTAGCAAACCCTAAAACATGCCATGGCTTCTTGGGGTGGTTTCTACACATGCTGGGTTTGGACAACAGGCTAAGCCACCATGGCTTAGTGTGTTGTGTGAACCCAGTCAGTGACTGGTCCAGAGTCACCCAGAGAGTTTCATGGCCAAGTGGGGACTAGAATCCAGTTCTCCCAAGTCCCAGTCCAACACTACACCAAACTGGTTCTCATGGGGGTCAGTGGAGAGAGGGCCCCATACAGGTCAGGTCAAGAGGAACACAGGCTGGAGGGAGAGCCATCATCTGTCCCCAACTTGGTGTCCTCCAGACGTGTTGGACTGCCATGCCCATCATTGGACTTCAACTCTCATTATAAAAAATTGATTCATTCTTGGGAGTTGCAGTCCAACACATCTGGAGGGCACCAAGTTGGGGGAGGCTGCTTTAGCCCCTGGCTGGTTCCTCATGGATGATGTCAAGTGTGGCAGAGCCCAGAGGCCAGTTCAGATTTCTAAAAAAAAATCGGGTTGATTTCCCAATGCCCCAGTGGACAGGCACTAAATTAATCCTTAAAAAAAAAAAATCTAATTCAGAAGTGGTGGAGGTTTGCCTCTTACTAACTAGTATGATAGAAGTCTACTGTATTGTCAAGGCAAACACACTCAGTACAATGAAGTTAAATCAATGCAAACCGTCTGTGTCCTAAGAGATTTCTTTCGGGTGCTCTAATAAACTACAACAGGGTAAGGAGGAGCTCAACAGAGGACATCACAATGAAAGGACCCTGTGAAGTTGGCACTTATTTGCATTAAGAGAGATAACTATGTCCCCTCTTTTGCTCCATATTTAATAATAATTTTCATTAAACAAGTACAGTGTGTCCCTCAACTTGAAAAGAATGTTATTCTCCTATTGTACTGAGACAAAATTGCTACTCCAAAGGTATGCACAAATTCAATGTTAATCTCAACTCTGGGATAATCTAATTATTTCCCCCCTTTTGAAGTATGCAAAACATTATTTACTGAATGGATTATGGAATTTTCAACATAAAGCTAGCTTTGAAGATTAAACAATTCACATGCTGTTCGTAAGACCACACTAGAGGGTTTTCGGTGTGTTTGTGTCCCCCTTGAAATTAAAAGTTTCATTTTGCATGGCAGACACAATCTGCCTCACTGATGTTAAAAACTGGGATACTGAGTGTGGATGGATCCTTTGGATATTTCTTGTTAGTTAGTAGCTATTGCAATGCAATGCAGCAGGAAAACATATTGTTCCAGCTCCATACGAAGGTCTTTCTCTTTGTCCTTGCACAATGCCCTGGGTTCTGTTGCTTTAATAAAAACTATATAACAGTCTCCCATGGCCACAGTGTGGCTTCTGCAGAGGAGCAGGAAGTGATGGTTGTCTTCACTGTTATTTTGTGTTCCTCTATAACAGGGGTGGTCAAACTTGTGGCCCGCCAGATGTTTGGTACTTCAACTCCCATCATCTTTCACCATTGGCTATGCTGGCTCGGACTGATGGGAGTTGTAGGCCAAACTATCTGGAGGGCCACAAGTTACCCACCCCTGCTCTATGAAGTGAGCCTGGCCCCAGGAGCCTCAGGAATGGAAACATTATTTGGTCAGGACATGAGGCTGGCCGTGGACACTTAGCTATCTTGGACAAGGGTGTTGGCTCTGCAACTACCTATCCTGCTATTTGTCTTCTTTGTCTTCTTGTGCCATTTGGTCCTTCTGTCACCACTAGTGCTGCTGACTAGGGCAACCAGTCCAGCATCTCCCCAGCACTGGGCTATCCATATATTTTTTATTCATTACATTTATATCCCACCTTTCTTCCAAGGTGCCACAGGGTAGCATACATGATCCTCCTCTTCTCCATTTTATCCTTACCACAACCCTGTGAGGTAGGTTAGGCTGAGAGTCAGTGATTGGCCCAAAGGCACCCAGTGAGCTTCATGGCCGAGTGGGGACTGGAACCTGGGTCTCCCCCATCTCAGTCCAACACTCTAACCACTACGCCACACTGGCTCTCACACTGACCATATTGCTACTAGTGCCAGGAAAAGACATTGGTAGCATTTCTATAACTGTTAGGCCACCATAGTATGTGCCCCTCCAGCCCTCAACTTTCAGCCCTCAATGCCTCTCCCAACCTGAATCTACCCAGACACTACGATCTACATCTGAGGCCTTCCTCTGAATGCCACCTCAGGGAGGCTCAGAGGGTGGCAACAAGGGAGAGGGCCTTCTCAGTGGTGGCCCCCCAATTGTGGGATGATCTCCCCACTGGGGCCTGCCTGGTGCCAACACTGTCATCTTTTCAGTGCCAGGTTAAGATTGTCCTCTACTCCCAGGCATTTAGTGGCATATGAAACCGCTGGGAGAGATCATCCGGAGGCATGGGGCGGGGTGTTATCAGTATGCTGATGACACCCAAATATATTTCTCTATGCCTTCGGTAACAGCGTCAGCTAAGGATAGTGTGTCTCCTCTGAATGAATGCCTGGCGGCAGTAATGGGCTGGATCAGGAAAAATAAACTGAAACTGAATCCAGACAAAACGGAGGTGCTTGCTGTCAAAGGCCACAACCTGGGTTTGGAGGTGTGTCAACCGGTTCTGGATGGGGTTACACTCCCCCTGAAAGACTGTGTTCGCAGCCTGCGGGTGTTTCTGGACCCGTCGCTTCAAATGACAGCTCAGATAAATGCGACGGCTAGGAGTGCCTACTATCAGCTTCGGCTGATACGCCAGCTGCGCCCCTTCCTAGAGTTGGAAGACCTAAAGACGGTAGTGCACGTGCTGGTAACTTCGAGGCTTGACTTCTGCAATGCGCTGTACATAGGGCTACCTTTGTACCTAGTTCGGAAACTTCAATTGGTGCAAAATATGGCAGCCAGATTGGTCACCGGTACATCTAGAGGTGCCCATATTACACCAGCTTTAAAAGCATTACACTGGCTGCCGATCAGTTTCCGGGCAAAGTATAAAGTGTTGGTTATCACCTTTAAAGCCCTACATGGTTTGGGTCCGGGTTACCTGCAGGATCGCCTTCTCCCGTACAATCCGGCCCACACACTTAGGTCCTCTGGGAGGAATTTACTCCAGACGGCCAAGACTAGGCTGGCGAGTACTACCCAGAGGACCTTCTCTTCTGCTGCTCCCAGACTGTGGAATGGCCTGTCGGAGGAGACTTGTCAACTAGATAGTCTCTTGGCTTTTAAAAAGGCCATAAAGACTGACCTCTTCCGACAGGCCTACCCAGTGGAATTTTAAGAGTTTTAAAGAATTTTTAGGATACTTTTAAAGGTTTTTAAGAATATTTTAATAATATTTGCTGTGTTTTTAACTACTTATGTATTTTATGTTTGGTTGTTCCCCACCTCGATCTGAGTGGAGAGGCGGGTAAGAAATAAATAATAATAATAATAATAATAATAATAATAATAATAGTAGTAGTAGTAGTAGTAGTAGTTGTTGTTGTTATTATTATATGATGGGACATGTCAGCTGTTTTAACAGGTCTAGGTTTTTTATTGAAATTATTTTAGCTGTTTAAACTGTTTTAAATTTTGTATATTGAAATTTTATGCTGCTTTTATATGGTATCTATATTTTATGCTGTATTTTATTGTATCTGTATACAATATTGTTTTGTATTCTGTGAATTGCTGTGAGCCGCCCAGAGAGCTTTGGCTCTTGGGCGGTATAGAAATGAAATGAAATATATACGTAAATAACAACTCCCCTATAATCAACCCTCCCCCCTGTGAATCATCCTTCACTTGAGGGTAGCAGCTGCCACCACACACACCCCATTGGAGCAAACACTCGGGATTTCGCTGCGCAGCCCCATTTGAAAAGCCAAGCTGATGCAATGCCCAGACACCCTGTGAGTCTATCTTGAAAATGTCATTCTGGAAAGTGTGATGAAATTATAAGGGAAGAGAATTTGCGGGGATCCTACACAGCCTCAAAGATGATATCATAATAAGGTCAAAAGGCACCAAGAAATCATCAAGCTCACTCCCGGCGATAAGGCAAGATCACCCACATGTCATTCCCTTTGCCCTCTGGTTAATTCACAGACCCAAGTCTAGACAACACACCGTGCCAGAAGTGGAAGGAAGAGGCTAGCAAGGGACATGGCCAGGAAGGGCCTCAGAGCTGTCGACTCCAGCAAGCCAAGCCATGTGCCCTAGAGCAGTGTTCTCCAACCTTGGGTCCCCAGATGTTTTTGGCCTACAACTCCCAGCATGCCCCAGCCAGCGTAGCATGCTGGGAGTTGTAGGCCAAAAACATCTGGGGACCCAAGGTTGGAGAACACTGCCCTAGAGAACCGAAAAACAAGATCACCGTCATCATTTGTCAAACGGACCTGAGGAAAAATCCCTTCCCAGCTTCAAATATTGACACGAGTGAGACCCTCCATAGTTTCCTCCCATCCTGAAGTGGAAAAGGTAGAGGAATGAGAAGAGTTTTACGTTTCACCCAGCTTCTTTTGCAATCACATCTTCCTCTCTATCTGTGTGTATCGCCAGAAGGTGCAATCCACAGTGCCTGGGCCAGCTTAAAGCACCGGGTGACCACAGGCCTACAGTCTGTTGACAATTACTTCCTCCATTCAGATGTTCTCACTGGGGCTTCCTGCTTTTAAAAATAATAATAATGATGAATCCAATATTTTAAATTGGGAGTTGCTGCTCTAGCTTGTTCATGTAAGTTTTAGATTATGTGAATTACTCCCAAATGGTCCCAAGTCACAACATTTGGATTCAGATCTGAATTTTTCAAAATGCTAGGGGTCTTTGGGACCATCCATTTTACTTTCCTGCTTGCCTCTGTAATTGTTTGGGAACCGGACACAGGATTTATAGAAACAGGAAACTGGAAATAACATGACATTTAATTGAGATTCAGAGATGGCAAGAAATCATTTTTTGGTCATGTCAGCCACCTTTAATCATGCAACTTCCAAATGTCCCTGAATAACAGGACATTTAGGGCTCTTCTACTTATTTTACTCTGTTGGAGATCATTTCATGTGCAGGCTGCATATAAATGAAATTTTCTGTGTTGGTGGGGAGACATGCCAGAGAGCATTTGCATGCTGTTATATCCAGAGGCTTATCGTAACTATGAACATTTGCCTGCATATCAGTAGGAATTGCAAAAGACATATATGACCCAAAAGCAACTGTCCAGATCATTTTCAATGCAAGGCATTCTATGAACTGGGGAGATATGACATGGGGTGCGGAGGAGGACTGCTTTAAAAATGACAATGTTTTTAGGAAACACATTTTTTTAAAAAAACACAACACTGGTCCAATTAGGCATGAAACAACTTAGCCCAAGCGGTTAATAAAAATGTAAGGAGATCACTGCTGGATCAAACCAAAGGCCTATATGCTCCAGAAACCTGCTTGCCACACAGTCAACCAGATGCCCACAAGCTGGACACGAGGGCGACAGCCCTGTGCCACTATTATTTATTTATTATTTTATTTATTTATTTAAAACATTTATTTACCGCCCATCAGCCAAAAGGCTCCCTGAGCGGTTTACAAAAACAGTAGAAACAACAACAACAACAAAACAACAACATTAAAATACACCAAGATTAAAACAAAAACAAAAACAAGCAGCCAAATAAATCCAGTCCCGAGGTACAGTGGTGATAATAAAAAGAATAAAAGGAATAAAATTATCCATTAAAATATTGGGTAAATAAAAAGGTCTTCACCTGGCGCCTAAAAGAAGAGAGGGTAGGCGCCAGGCGGACCTCCTTGGGGAGTTGGTTCCATAGATGGGGTGCCCAGTAATTGGTATTTAGAGGCAAGCCACCTCTATCCACTGATAGCTTTATCCTCCTTGAATTTGTCTACTCCCCCTTTAAAGCTATCTACGTTCATGGCCATTACCAGGGCTGACATCAAGGGTAGGCATGGTCAGCTACCCACCGAGGGCCCACGCCCAGCAAGGGCCCCCTGACAAGAGCCCCCTGGAGTTGCGCCTCCTCCTCTCATTGCAAGCTGCCTATTCACCTGCCTCTCGCTCTGGCCCAGGCAACAGCGGTGGTGAGAAGGAGAAGCAGCAGATGCCACTGCCTACTCGCTCACTGGCTCTCAGCCTGGTAGCAATGATGAGGATGAGCAGTAAAAGCAGCTGGTGCCAATGGCAGTGAGAAGGTAGACTCACTGAGGGAGGGGGGCCCATTGGGGTGTCTTGCCCAAGGGCCCTCCAAAACCTCGAGCTGACATTGGCCATCACAACACCTTGTGATAGTGGATTCCATAGTTTATGCGCCGTGTGAAGACATACTTCCTTTTGTTGGCCCTGAATCTCCCACCATTCAGTTTCATCGGAGGACCCCAGGATCTAGGCACACAGGAAGCTGCCTTCTACCAGGTTGGACTTTCCATTTATCTAGCCCAGTAGTCTCTACTGTGACTAGCAGCAGCTCTCCACAGTCTCATCTTTTCTGACCTGCAAACTGATCCTTTTAAAATGGAGAGTCTGGGATCTTCTGCATGCAAAGCGGGCGACGGACGCAGACATGCAAGTCGTGAGCTCTGGCTTTTATCACAGTCTATTGTGAAAACCTTTCTGCAGCTTTTGAAATATTAGTCTGGCATAGGCAGTCAGCAAAGACTAAAGAAAAGGAGAAAGAACTAGTAGTAGGAAGAAGATAACTAAGAAAGAAAACCTCCTGTTGCTTATTTACAAATGGTGGCATGCAAAGCACGTGATCTGCCAATGACACAATCCTTCCCCAAAGGAAGGAAGTCCAAAAACCCAATTTCCCAGTCCAACCCCCCTTTTTAAAGGGACCCAGGGTTTTGGCAACTAGTTGTCAAAGCTGTCAAAACTCCTTTTTCCCAAAAGAAAGGGGGGGAGTGCATATTTGCACTTTCCTGAGCACCTAGAGGCTCAGGACAAAGTGCCAAACGTTCAAAGTACAAAATGACAAAGTGCAAAATGTGCAAAAAACGGTGTAGGGGAATATGAAGATCTTACTGCAAAGGGTGTGCAAATCCCCCCCCCCAAACCCATTTTCTGTTAAAAAGATGCCTTGTGCCTTTGGTTTCTCTTGACAGCTCGCCTTCTGACAGCAGTCAAGAGGAACCAGGGGGGGGGGGGGAATGCATTTGGAGCCATGGTTACTTGGAACTCCAGCAACAATGATGGATCTAGGAGTACCCCCAGACTATGAACCTGATGTTTCAGGGGGAGTGCAACCCCTATCCAGAACAGGCAATGAGCCTATCTCCTTGTGGGTATTTCACCAACTAGTATCTTTCACTTTGTGCACAGGATCACAACCTTGTATCCTGAGTGAATTAATCTGGAATAATTCTGCACCCACAATCAATATGTTATATTAAATTTCCAAATTCTCCTGCAAGCATGCGTTGAAAAGGCAAACACGGGCCACCTTTACCCAACCTGATCATGAATTTGACAGGCTGCTTAAAAGGTAAGCAATAAGATACTTGTACATATGACAATAATTTTGGATGTCTACATTCTGTACTGTGAGTACAGTAATATCTTGGATTGCAAGCATAATTCGTTCCAGAACCGTGCTTGTAATCCAAAACACTCTTATATCAAAGCGAGTCTCTGGCGGGCGTGAGCGGGGCCAATTTCGGCCTGCTATGCCCACTCGAGGCGAGCGGTTACATCCCTACCTTGTATTGCATGATGTCACTTGTTTATCAAGTAAAAATTTATTTAAAAATTTTGCTTGTCTTGCAAAACGCTCTCAGACCAAGTTACTTGCAATCCATGGTATTACTGTATATTACCTATGTTTACAGTCAGTTTTAAAATGGCTCTTTTCTACTTTCTGTCTCACAGTAACAATATTGATACATGGCATAAATAGAATGAGAAAGGCACACAGATAAACTTTTTTTAGTGTTGTATATGTCTGTGATCAATCAATCGGTGTCAATCTTATCGATGTTTTGATCTTGGTATTCCTTATATCTGTCAAGCTGCAATCCTAAACACACTTACTAGTGAGTAAGCTCCATTGAATACAGGGGGACTTACTTCCAAGTAAACATGTATAAGAATGCACTGTCAGCCTTAGAAATATGTTTATTGGACAAGGGCCAGAGAGAGGCACTGACATAGCAACAGCAGCAGTAAGGCAGATACTCATATCTGCTACAATATCCCAACTGTGATCTCATTTTAACTGCTTAATAGAAGACCCAGTTTGTAGGGTTGTGCCAATGTAGCTGACCCCATGATGGCTGGAAGACCTGAGAGATGGCACCTAAGTAATCTCCAGTTCTGGCCCATCTTACTTAGGGGTGTGCCCATCTTACATTGGGAAGTCTGGCTCATTTGAGCTCAACGAACTTCCTGCCTGCTTCCAACCTGATGATCGGAAGTGAGTCGAGTTGGGGGTTCTTCACGTACTTCTTTCTCTAAGACAGGGCACAGTTTGCGCATCTTTTTTTAAACACTAAGGACATTTGTGCAAATTGTGTAAAGGTATGCAAATTGCATAAGGTTGCACAACTTGTGTGACTTTACACAATTTGCAAAAATTGGGATATTTTGCATGTTTTGTGCAAATACACACTTGAAAAGCACCTGGATCTAGCACAATTTGCATAAAAAATGCTTTTCGAGTGCTTATTTGCATAAAACATACAAAATTTACACAAAGTGTACAAAGTTAAGCAAATTGCACAACTTCATTTGAATTATGGGCAGCAACGTGGGGGCTTATTGAAATGCCTGACTCGTGACTCCTTTAGCCAAATCTTGCTTAGTTGTTTCTTTACTATACTTAAGAAGCTGCTCCACAACTCTCTGGTCATCCCACCCCTTCACCCTGTAGCTGCCTAAAAAGAGCTCAGGAGAATGTTACAAAAGTTTATAGTGGCTGTTCCCCTGCCCCCGGCTTCCCCTGAAATCCGAGCGCTGCTACTCCTGCGTCCTGCCACACGTCCTCTGTCTCTTTGTCGTCTCCACGGCTTGCTTTGGGTGCCAGCCAGTGTTTTGTGTCGCCTGGTACATTCCAGGAGGAGCTGCTATCCCAGTTCAGTTACCAGGCGGGCTTGCAATCTTGGCACTACTTCGCAGAAATCAAATGGCAGTTTCCATCAGTATGCAGGCCCATCCCTGAGGTGAAGGATACAATGGCGCACACACCCCTTATTCCACGTGCAGCAGTTGACCCGAGTGTCAGTGATAGCTGAAGGTTACTTCAATGCTGGCCATGGGTCGGCATTCACCACCACACCAGAGGACAGCAAGGTAGCTTAGGAGGTGATTGGCGGGCAGACTCTGAGCGGCATAAATAGCTCTGTCCTCACTGCTGCTCCCCCAGCATCTGCCACTGGGGTGTCTGCCTCACTTTGCTTAATGCCAGGTCTGGCCCTGCTGGGATGGCCCAATGACTTGAGTGTTGCTGCAAGAAAATGGATGAATTTGAATGAGTTTCACAACATTCTTCTTATTACAAAGGGTATCCCCCCCCCGCCAGATCTCTCAAAACTGGCTGACTGCTTGCTCTGTATTGGCCTATTATATACATGATATATTATAATGCAACCTAGTGCCCTCCAGATGTTTTGGACTTCAATGCCCATAAGCCCAAGTCAGCAGGGCCAATGGTCTGGGATTATGGGAGCTGTAGTCCAACACATCTGGAGAGCTCCAGGTTCCCTGCTCAGGTTATAATGTCTGAAAGCTGCTGCCGTTCAGTGAACTAAGAGTAGCTGTGTGTGATATACGTAGTTGTCCGTAGTTTAACACCTGTTGCTGTATAGTTGAAAGGCTATACAAGTAAATATGGCCAGAGGGCTGATTTTGCATTGGGCTATTTTTGTGATATGTAAAAGGAGCCAAAGTCAGGACAGCCCGCTGCTATTCCATTGTGCTTTTTACAGGTGGGTAATTACAACGGACGAATTAATTGAAACCCATTAACACAATACACTCGGGGCTCCAGCTGGAATCAAGATGAGCATTCCAGATGGAAGAGGTCATTAATTTGCCCTTCAGGGACCCCAGCATCAGCCTGGTAATTACTGTAATAATACCCCATAGTCCATTGTATGCTGCAACTTCCTGCAATAGGAGGATGTTGTATTGTCAAGTGATTGCAGCAAGGAACTGGTTTGGATTTTTAAAAAAGAATCCAAGCGGCAGTTGACTCTCTCTGGAATCCCAGGAAACTTAAATAAAGATTTACAGGAAGCTGTTTCCTGAAAGCAATTTGAGACTCATGAAAGGACACATTTTCTTTTCTGTCAAAAAAAATTAAAAATCCTCACTGGTGTGGATTTACCATTGGGTTTATGCAGTTCTCTCCCTCACTAAATGGCTGTATGAACACCATTTGCCAGCTACATCATCAAAATGCTACAAAAATCTGTAGCAATAAAATACAGTGGGTATATGACATCCTATTTTCCTTGAAACAGATTGGACTATTGATTCTGCACCACACAAGAGACAGCAGTAAGCACTCTTACACGGTTTTAAATAAAACACATTTCCAAGCAAAATGGTGGGTCATCCTGTCTGGGTCTTAAAACGAGTTAGTCACACAACTAGACTCTGCACATCTCGGAGCAGGTAGCAGCAGGGATTCAAGGTAGGCTTGAGCTAGAGATGGATGAATCTGTCAATTTAAGTTTCTCATTTTCCTAGTGCTAAGTTTGTTTTGTCTTGAACTTTGAGAATTTCTCCATTCTTAACTTTGGTTAATCCCAAACTTGGAGAATTTAAAAAAAGAAGTTTGCACAAAAATTCGTATTTTTGTGTACATTTCTAATACATGCATTAGGCATTCATTTTTGCCTAATGTACATATTTGTTGCAAGAAGTTCTCTTAATATAATGTATTTTTTGATGTTATTTCCCCTAGCCAGTGTGGCATAGTGGTGAGAGTGTTGGACTGGGACTCGGGAGATCCGGGTTCTAGTCCCCGCTTGGCCATGAAGCTCACTGGGTGACTTTGGGCCAGTCACTGACTCTCAGCCTAACCTACCTCACAGGGTTGTTGTGAGGATAAGATGGAGAGGAAGAGGATCATGTAAGCTGCCTTGGGTTTCTTGCAGGAAAAAAGGTGGGGTATAAATATAATAAATAAATAAATAAAATAATATACACATTTTGAACACATTTTTTGATTGGGGAGCCCCACTGCAAAATTCGGAGAAGTGCGAATTTTGAAGGATAATTGAGTTTTGGTTTGCATAATGGTTTGAAAGTGCACAATTAGATACGTTCACATTAAAATATGAACTGAATGAATTTCTCCCCCATCCCTATAAAGCGCAGGATTTTTCTTTGGGGGAGATTAGCTGCCATTCCTCAACTTCCTTTATGCCTTTAGCTTCCTCCTCTTCTTCCTCCTCCTCCTCCCATATTATCTGTGTGCTCCCCTTTCCCCTTTGATCTCCTCCACTACCTAATCACCAATGACTGGGAACTGCTCTGGAGATGAGATTGCTATCCTGTCATGCGTAGTAGTGTGAGAAAACAAACACTGGTGGTACATAAGAACCTAGGAAGCTGCCTTATCCTGAGTCAGACCATTGGTCCATCTAGCCCAGTATTGTTGACACTGACTGGCAGCAGCTCTCCAGGGTTTCAGTGGAATAAAGAGACCAAGTCTCAGTATGTTGAAAAAGTATTTGTGGTTTTATTCCTATGCATTTTGGCCCTCTAAACCCTGTACCATCAGGTATGCAAACCAACCCCCTAGAGAGATTGCATGAGTCTATTTTGACTGTGCATTGGGAACATTTTCTACTGTAGCAGCTCTTAGTGGGGAGAGGGGGAGGGACAAAGGAGCACAACTCTGTTATCCTGAGCTAGTGAATTCTTAATGTTTTCCAAAAGCTCATGTTTAATTCAACTAAACATTAAAAATGTCTAAATGATGGATAGAGTTACAAAATGCATGCTGGTTTAAAGACCACCTAGCTTCAGCACACTGGCTTATGTTTTAAATCTTCCCCCACCCCTTATTAATGCATCTTAAGTACAGAGTCAGTATATATCCTGATCATACTATTTATTTTCACTGCAAATATGGGTGAGCAAAATGGACAATGCTTCATGCTAAAGGCCTGGATATCTTTGAAGGGTACAGTAAACAAGGGTTTGCTGTAACCTCATAGTCCAAAGGCTCTGTCACAGCCACAGTGCACCACAGAGGAAAGGGCTGCAGGGCAGACTGTACCTCTTTAACCAGAAATTATTGTACAAAAACACCCCATACTGATACCATTCCGTATGCGAGTACCATTCACTGATGCGCATTCAGCATGTCGATGCTGATGTTGATTGGTTGTGCTGTGGCACCCCCCCCCCAAATTTCTTTATAACAGCCCATCGCTATTTCCACCAGCTTTCACATTTGTACTGGCACAGAAAAGCCAAACAGAATCCATTCGCAGAAAGTGCTGAGTAGTAGGAGTGAAAAGGGGCCAAGCTATGACTGGCTGCTGCCAGTGCCACTGAGGACTGAAGGGGTTTCTGAAAGCTACAGCATCCTGAATAGATGCCCAGCCCCGGCCTCTCTGCCCAACAAGAATTATAATATGCTGCAACACACGGGTCAGACTACTGCAGTGACTGTGACTGCAATGGCAGAAATAGCAATGGGCTGATGCATGTACCACATTTTCTGAATATGAAGAATTATGAACAATATATGAACACAACACACACACAAACACACACACACTTGGAGATAAAGAATATTTATTACATTCAAAATGTATACAATGGAGGCTGGAAAATGCACAGGGAAAAACATCCTTATTTATTATTCTATATATTTTATCAAAGCTCTTCGTGTTGAAAGAAACACACTGATTTGGAGTCCATAGATGTGGGAAAGCAGTTGATTTTGGTTAGGGTAAAAAATAATAATAATTTGACATTTTTCTTCTCCTCTTCCTCCCAATTCCCCATGAGATAGAAATGTCCATGTGATTAATTTTAATGCTTTGATAAGAAAGGGAACTTGCTGCAGCCAAGAACAAGTTATAATGCAATACATCACAAAACTGACCTAGAGTGCTCTGAAAAGCAAGTTATATACATGCAATATGAGACTGAATTTGTGACATAAATGTCCACTAAGGAGTAAGTTGAATCCACCAAGCAAACCTAGTGGGGTGGCTAACATCCAACTGTGGATCCATTTCCTGAAGCTCCTCATTTTTTTTTAATATAACCTTAGGGTCATGTTAGGTTATAGATCAGAATGTCCACTGTGGAAACAAAGTGTTAATCTAGCTATGATTTGGCAGAAGACCTTCTATAGTGACAGTGCAGTACCATCACCTTAGGAGACCAAAGTGGGACCCAGAAGAGTCCTTAGCTAACGTTACTTGGTAAATACTGCAGGTGTACTTCCCCATGCACAGGTATGGGCTGAAAGACCATTAAGCTGTATTATCAGCGCAGGGTTTTTCTATGTTTGTCCATCATTATGTCACCGCAGGATGATGATGGGTACATGCATGGATGGCTATGATGGTGCTAATCCTATGGTAGACATATACTTTGGTCATGTGGCCAGGAAAATAGTCCACTATGACGTGTCTAGATCAGGAGTGGGAAACTTGTGTGGAATGGTGGGAATTGCCAATAGTGTGGCGTAATGGGAGTTGCAGTCCACCCTTTTGCCCAACCGTGATCCAGAACACAGTTGAACTGGTGCCTATAAAACCAAAAAGGCTGAGTAAACCCACCAAGGAGTGCAGGCAGAAGGTACAATACCAACCAGATTAGAGGTCTAGCTCTCCTATTATCTCATTTGATATCACTCTTTTAAAAGAAGATGCCAAGTTGCCTTATTCAATCTCGAATGCTCCTATTACACACAGGACTAGTCACACAAGGAATGTGCAGCTTTGACCTGAAACAGAAAAGTTTCCAGCCATAGTCCAATCATGGTTATCTCATCTCTCTCATGCACTGAGACACACAGGGTGGTATTATTTAGTTCTCCCGCTGACAGAACTGCTTCCATCAATGGAATGGGGAGGGGGTGATTCGCCCTTTACTCTGCCACCCCCCCATGCAGGGGGCTGTGGGGGGGAGGAGAGGAGGACAAAGTACTGTCATTCAAGTGGACCTTCACTCAGGCAACGTTGTATTTCCGCCACAGACACGCAAACACACACGTGTCATTGTTAGTTGTAGAGCCCACCAATATTGGATGTTACTTGCAGAGTGTTTCAGATGTAACATGTGTATCACAATCTAAATATTACAGACATATTTTTTAAAAATAACTTAATTTGTATCCTATGGATATGGGAAAAATTGTATTTTGTAATAAATAATATATCCTCAAAGCAATTTGGACACAGAGCAACTACAAACAATTAGAAAAGCTACCCCAAAGTGCTACCCTGGTAGTAGAGGAGGATTAGAGATAAACAATATTTTCTTCACTGCCTCCATTTTCTGAATCTTGTCCCATGTCACAAGGCAGGCTGTGCAGCAGAATATCTGAAGGGTGCAGCGGTTGAATATTGCAATGACTTGGACTGTGTGATCTTGAGTACTGGCTCTGCAATGCATTCTTGTCTAGAACACAAAAGCACACACAGGTTAAAATTGCAGCTCCACTTGCTACACACACACACCCACACCCCTGGTAAATAATGAAGGATCCCATTTGTCACTGAAATAACCCTTCTTTTCTTTCTTTTCTTTTCTCTTCTCGAGAGGCGCTGTTGCCAATATGTACCAATTTTTTTTAAAAAAAAACTGAACAGGGTCATTTTCCCGGTGGTCCTCTAATTCTTCCTTCCTTTCAAGGCCACTGGAATTTGGTACACTATATGCAGCGGACAAGCACAGAGTCATCTTTTAAGACTGGTTTACAATGCAATAACAAACAAACAAACAAACAATTAAAGTCAATGGACAAATAACACAAACATCAATTAAAAGACCAGAATGAAAACTTCATTTCCAGCGTTTATATACAGCATCCTTCCAATGCTTAAAATACAAACCATTAAAATGCCTGGTAGAATAAAAATGTCAAGGAGAGCAATCCTATGGTCCCCAAGCAAGCATCCAAGGGACCATAGGATTTGTTGGATCCCCCTTCTTTAGTCTGTAGACCAGTGTTCTCCAACCTTGGGTCCCCAGATGTTTTTGGCCTACAACTCCCAGCATGCCCCAGCCAGCTATGCTGGCTGGGGCATGCTGGGAGTTGTAGGCCAAAAACATCTGGGGACCCAAGGTTGGAGAACACTGCTGTAGACACTCCTATGACCTTGGGAGGGGGAACAGACATCGGATTGTGCCCCCTTGCTGCTGCGGAAAGCACTGTGGTAGCTGTTCTTTTGAGGTTGCAACAGCAATCTTGGAGGAGCTCAAGGAGGCCAGAAAGTGGGTGTTCTGGTGGGCAAGAAGGGGAGAGTGGAGGCAAGGATCCTACAGGATCCTACAGCCTTTCTGTTGCCCATCCCCACCTACTGATTGTAACTTAGCTGGATGGGTTCAGAAGTCTGTCTACCTGGATTTGTTTGTTTGTTTGTTTGTTTGTTTTTGAGGAGAAATGGGAGGCAAAATTGCCTCCATCATTCCTCCTACACTGGCAGCAACAGCACAGCAGGTCACTGGATTTTCAGAAGTCTCTGAGCTTGGAGGCTTCTGTCTAGCAGGCAGCAATCTCATAAGAATGCACCCTTAACCTGGTACCTAAAAGACCATACAGTAGACACCAGATAAAGAAGAAAGTAGGAGCTTTACTGCAAGAGGATCTCCATCCCTGTCACTGTTCAGATGCTGTCTCCAACCCAACACTTTTCTATGAGAGCCTTCAGCAATGAGCCCCCCCAAAACTGACTTCGATAATGGTCCCATACTTTAAGATGTTGAATTGCAAATGCTACATGCTGCCCAAACTTGCCTTTACTAAGCTTGTCAGCATTTTGTTACCAGGAGAGCAAAGTTCCACTGCCATTTCATGTGTTGCCCAGTACCTTGGCCACAAAGGGTTCCATTTTGCCTAGGAAGAGTAAGCTAATACAGAACTGGCTGCGCTGGGTGAATTAGGTTGTAAATGCACTCAAGCTTCCCCACTAAATTTCTTTATTGACGTGGACACAGGAGTGATATCCACCGACTATTAAGCTAGCACGGTACTTCTGGAGAGTGTAATCCCACTTCTGGTTCCAATCTAATCAAACCTCAATGCACAGCTTTGAATTGTTTATGAGAACCCTGAGAAGTAAAGGGCACTGTACATGACGCAGCTTACCCACTGTAAAATCTAAGAAAAATCAATCACCTACACCACCAGCACTCCTTTGCATCAATCAAGCTGGGAACACTTGCCTTTTCTTTTGTGTGTGCCTGGGAACTGACCTTCTGATGAGTCACAGGCACCCATTAGACAGACACAACCTGAGAGTACTTATCTTTAAAGAGTTGTATCCAATGTTAGCCTAAATTCAGTGCCATTCATTTCACTGGGTCTACTCTAACATTGGATACAACCCAAAGTGTATATGCTGCCTTTGCAAAATTAGGACAAATTTCAGGCAAAGTTAAGCATTAATAGGGGAGGAAAGCACATGCTTCAAGCTTTCCTAGTAATAAAACCCTTTTTAGTTGACCAGTAAACCGAACTGAACCTCAATCTGTCCCATTGAAGTCAACAGGGTCTCAACGTGCTTGACATTGGCTGGATCATGCCCTCAATGCACAAAGTGGTGGGGCAGTATCCAGTACTGCCGTTACACTTCCACTCATTCCATTGCACCAGCAGGACCCACCACTAAGTGCAATGGGGAGTTGGCGCAGCCTAAAGTGAGCCCAGATACAAACGGAAACCTCATTTCTGGATCGGGAGAGGTCAGCAGAGCTCCTTTCTGTGAGCTCTGCTGGCCTGCCCCATTCTGAAAATGACAATTTCTGCTCATTTCTGGTTGCTTTCAGGGTAGCTAGCTCCCTGTTGTGCTAGCAGTGGGCCCCACTGGCATGCGGGCAGCATAGGATACTGCTCGTGGACAGCAGAATATGAATACCTATATTCAAAATTAAGGAATAACTTGCGTATTGTAACACACCATAGAAACAGCAACAGATCATGTCACTACACCATCTCAGTGCCAGGACAGCCAGAAAAAAGAACAGGTACACTGTTACTTAGGGCAGTCTTGGCTTGGCTTTAAGGAACATTGCTGTAATACTAGAATGAGTGAAAAAATAATAGGTTCAAAAAGCATATGCTGAAAGGTACAATATAAATGAATAATAAACCCAGATGAAGTATTTAGGAATCATCTGCCTCTGTTACTCAGTTTAGATGATCTTCTAGAAGTTTCAAAAACAATCCCTTCTGAAAGAAAGACTTTGAGATCCACTAGAGAAATGGCAGAAAAATTGTTCCTGGGCTATACCACATCAGGTGAGGGGATTGTATGATATAGAATGCTTCCCCTTTCTGGGGTGGGAACAATACACACAGAAAAGTGGAAGCTCAGGTTGAAGGCTAGGCTCGGATGCTTCTCCCTGGTGCCTCACTTTTCTATACACAGGCAATGTTTATATGAATGAGTGATCATATACTGGATCCCCAACCTGCAGTCTGCAGTCTAGGATCGGTTTCACCGTATGGTAAGCTATATATAAAAAGCTCTCTTCCTATAGAGAGCTTCTGCAGGAAAATTATATAGTGATTCTGGATACTATTATGACCTTATTCTGTCAATTTCTAGGGAATAATTCATGCACTTTCTCTTAATATTTCACTTGCACATGTTTCTAGAGAAAAATACTTTGGGAACCACTGCCTAGAAGGCAAGAGAGAATGCCAGTCATGTTTTGACTTTAAAGACACAATCAGGGTTCTCAAACAGGCAAGTGTGCATTGTGCATGCATTTCTCCAGTGAGATTGTTATACACGTGCACACACGCACACACGCGCGCACACACGCACACACACACACACACACCGGAATTTGCTTGGAGTTTGAATTTGCACTTCACCTTGATATTTAGGTATTTGGCTTTTTGGTGATAGATCAGAGTTCATTCCTGGATTCCTAACAAAATCGTTGTTGGCTGAGATCACCCTGCTGTTCACATTTTCAGTGCAAAGGCCTGTGAAATAAGACAATGCTGTTTTAATTGACCAGTATTTTCTTAGAACATAATTTCAAAAGTGGCAACAACAATATAAAAGATCAGTGCATGAAAAAGCTGAGAACGTTGTCATTTAATGCATGCATATCCTGCATATCTTTCTATTTATATGGGGTTTAATTATCCCTCAAGTTCAAATCTCTTAAGAAAGGCAATTTGTTCCCTTCCAAATCACTGAGAACAACCCTATGGGTACTATCCTGTGGGTAAGTGCAATGCAATTCTGGGTCTTTTTTGGCTCACATGGCTGTGAAAAGCCCAGGGTGTTGTTTATGAAGTCTGACTGTAGTTGAATGGAACAGTCAAACTTAAAATTGTCATCATTTTGGAGGACTTCCTATATTAAAATGATGGTATTACCTAACTTTTTTTAACCTGTCCCAATAGTTAACTGAGAAAGCACCATCAAAGGGTGAAAAATAATGGATTCATAGATCATAGAGTTAGAAGGGGCCTACAAGGCCATCGAGTCCCAATGGTTAAATTATAGAGGAAAAGTGGGTTTAATGAAATCCATACACACCACCCCTGCCTCTTTCCAATTTTCTACCATCCAATTTTCCAAGGAAGTCCATTTCCAGCCTTCTATACATAATAGCTATGGGGGCCAGCACTAAAGGTAAGGAAGCCAGCCCTCCCCCGACATTCATATAATCTGAGCACTGCATGAATCAATGTATATGAGCAAATAAAAGATCAAGGATGAACTTTCATATGTTACATAAGGCTAAACAGGATGGTGGATTTGTAGCCCCAAATCCTTACATGCACTACCAAACAGCATTTATTTTAGAAATGATAGAACATCAATCCAGTAGGGTTTGGACAAAACAAATGTGTTTCTTCCATTGACTGAAAATACTTACCATTGATGGGGAGAGGAAATATGGACTACAACAAGTATTCCCCTATGTGTTTATTAGAGCAGTACTAAAAATTTGGAATAACATTAAGAAAACAGCATCTCACGAGATCTTGTCAATGGAAACCCCCCCCCCTTCCAAGAAGGAATTTAATTGAACATGGACAAAGAAAGGGAAGAACCCCCCCCCCTTTCCCTACATATTTATTTCTTGTCTTATGGTCAGATAGTTTCTAAAATTAATAACTGTCTCTCAAAACTCTTAATAATCAATGTATACCCTGCCTTTCTACCAGGAAACAGCACTCAAGGCGACTAACAACAGTAAAAGACAACATTTAAAATAAAAACATAATGAAAACATGTTTTAATTAAGACTCTTTTAGCACTTTGAGGCCCAAACTTCACAAGTTGACCCATAGATGCCACTGACCGGCATCTGCCTCCACTATCTCCCTAGTAATGTGCAATTGAAAAAAAAATGTTGAATGTGGTTCCAATGCGAGAAAATATACCTAATCCAGCTTGAGGCTGTTGCAAGCAATAAACCTGATCCTGGGGCCTCAGAAAGGAATGGAAGGGCCTTGGTTCCAGCAGATCCATCTTTTGGGCATCCTTTACCCTCCCCCATTTCAGGGCCTACTGCTGGTGGTATGTTTATGCTGGCAGAGCTTTCCGTGGGGGTAACTTGGACCCCAGGGAAAAACATGCCCTCCCTCCACCAATGGAGCTTTTCTCTGCTGGTAATTCTGAAAATTGGGACTACACTCTTGAACCTTTAATTCTGACTGATCTACCCCTTCCTCACCTTATGGGCATAGGAAGGGATTGCAGCAATGCATTGTTCCTGAGAAGAAAGAATTAACTAGTTAATGGTGTACACAATAAAATTATAGAGCTCATTTTAACTTCATAGGTCTAGCTGTCTATGCTATTTGGCAGCACAGAAAGGATATAATCACAGAATTAGTTAGTGAAGTGTTAAGTATAATTTGAGTGGGGGAGAAGACAAAAGACAAAGGCAAGCTTTAGATGTGGATGCTTTCCACTCATTTTAAATAGTAGAGATTCAGGAATTAAAATAATTAGTTTTGCAAATTGCTTCTCATTTACTTTTACAGTTTGTATAAAGATTGACATGTTCCTGACCCTATCAGCATTGGTGTGTGTGTGTGTGTGTGTGTGTGTGTGTGTGTGTAGGAGGGAAGGAATAGAAAAAAACAACTTACTCATCACAAGGCAATGTCAGTAAAGGTGACAACAACTCCACTCAGGCTATGGCAAGTTTTGACCCTCTTTAACCTCCCACAGTGCCTAACAAGTGGCTATGATCACAGTGGCCAGGATTTAACAGTCATCAAGAACAAGTTCTCAGTATTGAAAAAAAAACTGGTTCTAAAGATAAACCTGCCATCCAAAATCATGGCAACATCTATGGTTCCGGTGCATTATAGGTTGCTTCTGCACTAGCCCTTTTCTCTGGTATTGCTGCCATCCTTTGTTCATTCACTTTTTACGAAGAATCCAGATTTGTCTGGATGATATCAAAACATTGTGGTCTAGTATCTTTAGCACTGTCCTCCTGTGTCTTTTCAGACCTGATTTGCGGTTATTTTTTGGTTATAATATTCAGTTGCAGCACCAGCCTGTCTAGCTTGGACAAGCTAAGTAGTACTACTGAGACTTTTCAGAGCTCCTGTACCTTTAATTAAAAGTTTCCTGTGTGTCCTGTCTGTTTTAATTAGAGGTGTGCATCAGATTAAGCTGAAGTTGAATCAGGCCCCTTCAGAACATTTCTGGTGCTTTCCAAGCCAAAGTGAGCTTCCCTCTGAAGTGACCGGGACCGAAGCTGGACCTTCTACAAAGCTTCTTCTAAGAGTTGGGCTTTGAAAAGGAAGACTGTCTGTCTTATATATATATATATATATATAGAGAGAGAGAGAGAGAGAGAGCATCCATTTAGCTTTAGCTTCTCTGTAAACAGAGAGGGTGGGGGAGAACCTATCCTTCTGACATTTTAAATGCTTCTTACTAAGGGCCACCTCCAAACTGACTTGTCATTTTCAGAACAAGGAACACAGATGGATAAGTGTGTCCTTTTTTGGATACCCTTAAAATGCAAATACTGCCCTTGCACAACAACCCCTGCACTTATTCATCTAACACTTGGCACTCTTGATCCCCTTAGAAGGAACAACTGCCCTCTGCAAATTTCATCAAACAAATTCTGCCAAGAAATAAAAATGCGATTTAAAAAAAATCAAAATATAAAGGTGTGTAGCACAAATCCCCTGTGCCTATGTTTCTGAAATTTGGCAGGCATAATCCCCTCCTAAGAGGCTACTATGCCTGCAAATGTCATTCAATTCTGGCAAAGAGAAAAAAAAGATATACCGTAGTTTGTTTTTTGTTTTTTCATGATAGTCCATAGGAGGCACAAAGCTTCATATTTCCAAATCTCATCTCAGGTTCAGTACCAGTCCAGAGTTGAAGTGGATGGCCTATGAACCGGTCTGAGCCAAACCAGACCATTTTCTAAAGTGCCAAATCAGGGTCTGAACTGAATTTTGTGGTAGGTGCACACTTCTAGTTTAAATGCTTCATGTTGTTCATGGCTGTGGGATCAGTGATGATTATAATGGCCTATGCACGGCATTTCAAGTGCCCACAGGGGGAAGAAGCTTTAATTACTGATTTCCTCAGAGTTGTTTTTTTTTAAAATAGCACTGTTTCTGGGCATAGCTGGATAGTCTAACACTGTATTAAGGGCTGTGTGAAACCTCCATCTTAATCCCACATCCAGCTAATTATGGAAAAGCACTGCCACCGCTGTGCAAAAGGGCTCAAATGAGGAAGCAACCCGACTGAAAACAAAGAGGGGTACACAACAGGACATCATCTGTCCCAGACTTCGGAGAGCTGTTGCCAGTCAGAATAAAGAAAACTCAGCTTGATGGCCCAACGGTCTGGCTTAGTATACAGCAGCTTCCTATCTTCATTATTAGCCAGGCAGGATGCTGAGATTCCTAAAACTGCACCAACAGCATAAATTCCAGGTGTAATAATAGTTTATGGTGACGCCTGAATTAACGTTTAGTAGCACTTAATAGCATCTTCAAAGGCCTATTGAAAATTTGCCCGAGTGTCCTTCCAGATGTACTGTCTGTTCCCATGAGGACGCTGCTTGCACTGGCTAGCACTTCTCCCATGCTAGATGCAGAAAGTTATATCCCCAGTCCTGGCTGCAAAGTCTTCTTGGGAAAACTTCAGCAGCACCTGGAAAACAGCCTAAGAGGCAGCCTTCCTCGAGCCAGGTTCGCACGATCAGCGGCTTCTTTTCCTTTCCCTGCACATGCCTCTTGCGCAGCGTGCAATTTGCATAATTACCCACACACAACGTGGCTTCCTGTGTTGTCTGAACCCAGCGAGGTGCACAGTGGGGGGTGGCTTTGAAGCCACCCCAAAACCCTAAAACAAGCCATGGGTTCTGGGGTGGTTTTGAAGGCACTGCCGCCATGCACCTTGCCGGGTTCGGATGACACGGGAACCCACACGCCATGAGGGTAATTAGGCAAAGCATGCTAACCCAAGTCAATGTGATCTGATCTTGCGAACCTGGTCAATGAGTCTTATCTTGTGTTCTCAATACTAGAGATATTGGAAGGTTGGTGCCTTAACAAAGTCTGCACAGGTGCTTTTCCTTTGAGGGCTTGCCCTTATCCTATGAATTTAGCCTGGATGATGTTCTGCAGTATCTAAATTCAAAAATAAACCTTTGCCGTAGTCCACTTTGAAGCCCACATTTCACAACCTCTCGAGACACAGCCATGTTCCAGAGAATGGTGCACTTTCCCAGCGATGCATAATGAACTGCTAACCAGTCCGACACACGTACCTTCTGTGAAGCTGAATAGGATGCGTACACATCAGAAGGAATTGATCCAATAAAACCTGCACTGTATCTTTCTCAGGGATTGCCATGGCAACTCCACTCTGAAAAACATCTGATCTAAAGGAGGTGCTGGCAGTGTTTAGAATTTAGATTTTTCTCATTGTTTTTAAAGGAACAGATTGGAATATAAGGGTGTCAGCAACCACTTTATATCAAGTCAGACCAACGGTTCACGTGGCCAAAGTCTACCAGTCCCTGTTTGTCTCAGCTCCTCAGGCAAAAATCTTTCTCAGATCTACCACCTGACACCACTTAACTGGAGGTGTGATGGGTTGATCCTAGGACTATAGACATGCAGGGCACATGGGGAGCTGTGTCATACCAGATCAGATTGTCTGCTTAGCCCACTGTATTGTTGGACTCATAATAGCTCTCCAGGGGCTCTGGCAGAGGTCTTTCTCTTCATGTGCTACTTCCTCTTTTTTTTAAACTGGAGATGCCAGGGATCCAACCTGGGACTAGGGATGTGTCAATGGCAGGGATGGGGACTCGGACTCCAGGACTCGACTTGTGAGTCGGACTGAGTCCCCCCTCTGACTTGAGTCAGACTCAAGTCCCAATATTTTTAATGGGACTCGAGACTCGACTCGGGACTCGAGACCAAGGACTCGTGTTCCAAAATGTGTTCCTCAAATGCAACATGGATAGGTTTTAGGAAGTACAGCAAGTTTATTTTTTAAAATCATTTCCCTAAAATGCAACCTTTCAGACATTTTGGGTTTGGCTGCCTCTGCCTGCCTGTTTGGGGTTCCCAGCCTCCTCTGCCTGCCTGGTCTCTTCTTAACCAGTTCCACAGTTTGAATTGTCCAAGACAAAGGCCTCTGCCTGCCAGTTTTGGAGTTCCCTGCCTCCTCTGCCTGTCTGGTTATTTTGGGTTTGGCTGCCTGGTCTGTTCTTGCCAAAATCAGTTGCAGAGTTTTGAAATAAAAAGGCACACTTGTGCCTAGAATTTATTTAAGCCACACATCTGAAATAGCCTTATTTCGTTGGGAAAAAACCCCATTGATTTTAATAGGGACTCTTGGAGTCAGCTTTGGGAGTGACTCGTGAGCCGCCATTTTGGACCAAGGACTCGGACTCGAGACTCGGGTCCAAAGACTCGTGACTTGACTCGTGACTCGAAACCAAGGACTCTTCAACATCCCTGGTCAATGGTGGGAAATCAGGCTCCTTTGAGCTCAGCAGATTTCCTGCCTGCTTCCACTCCAATACTTGAAAGTGGGTCAAGTCAGGGTTTTTGGTTGTTGTTTGTTGCTGATTTCTGTCTTACGGCAGGCTGCAATTTGTACACTTTTTTTAAAAAAAGAAGCAGCTCAGGAAATGTGCAGAAATCACATGATTTGCACAATTTGGAAGCAAAAAACCTACATAATTCTAGTGCAATTTGTATAAAGAAATCCAGAATAATGTAATTCTCAGATTCTGATTTGCACAAATTGCAGTAATCAGATCTGTGCAAATCACACGATTTGTGCCAAATTCCTTAGCAGTTTTTTTTTCTTTTAATGCACAGATCGTGGCCTGACTTAGAGATGGAAGTCCACAAGCTGACTCGACTCACACAACAGTGAGTCAGCACCAGCATGGGGCTGATGAACCAGAATCCGGGTGTGTGTGTGTTACATATAATGAAAATCTATCGGATTTTCACTCCCCTATCGGATTCCTCACACATCCCTACTTGGGACCCTTCTGCATAAATATGCACTCTACTATGGAGCTATGGTACTTCTCCAAAGTGTTCTACCACATAGCTGCAGCCATTCCAGAAAGAGAGTATCATATGGAAGGAACCATACTGAAAAGTTCCAGAAGCTGGCACATACTGAAAGCAGGGGTACACAACCCTTTCAACCCCAAGGGCCACATGTTATGCTAACGTGGGGGTCAGGGGCCTCACACATGTGTGTGTACACACATATAAAAATACACATGTACATGTGCACACACCCAGCAATCCTGATACAGATCACTGGTTCATCGCTACTAGCAGTGGCGGGGGAAGAGGGAATAGAGAAAACCAGCAGGAAGGAAATTCAGCAGCAGTTGCAGAGTCAGGGCAACCTGGGGGGGCCACCGTAAAGACCTTGGGGGCCACAAGTTGTACACCCCTGATTTAAAGGAAAGCACCAGAAAAGCACTAGTTCAGTATTAAGAAAGCAAGAACTCTTGATTTCCATTTCAATGAGCAAGCGAGCATTTAGTTTTGCAGTACCCACCCCTCTGGAATAATTTACTAATCAACATTAGACAGCCCCCCTACCCCCAGTTCTGACATTTAGATGTCTTCTTAAAACTCATCTCTTCACACAGGCTTTCCCTGAAGTGTGACTCAGCCAGCAGCTATGGTTTGTAGCCCACAGCAGAGTGTATGGTTTTACTGTAGATTAATTTTGTACTGTGTTGTTTTATCATTCTATTTACTGTTGTTTTGACGCCATTGTACTTTATGTTCACCACTTGGATACCTCTGTGGAAAGAGGTATATAAATCTGAGTAATAAATAAATAACCCATAAATGTAAGCTCACGGCCTGCCTCATAAGAGCACAATGTGTCCTGCAGATGATGCTGTCTCATCTGAAAGTGGAACAGGAAGGCCTGCTGCCGCCATGCTTCTTGGGAGCAGTACAGCACTGGGTCCAATCCAGGGAGCTGCTGGTGGCACATTAGGCAGGCAGAATGCCACAGTCAAATATTTTGGCCAAGACCTATCCAAGAACACCAAATCTGCAGCTCAGGTGTCTGCAGTGGTCACTGTTGTGTAATCCCGGGGGGGGGGGGGGGGGGAAGCAGGGATTTCATTGTGTAGTCCCGGGGGGAGCTGGGATTTCACTGTTGTGTAGTCCCAGGGGGGGGGGGTGCAGGGATTTCATTGTTGTGCAGTCCTGGGGGGGGGGGAGCAGGGATTTCACTGTGTAGTACCAGGGGAACAGGGATTTCATTGTGTAGTCCCGTGGAGCAGAGATTTCATTGTGCAGTCCCGGGGGAAAGGGAACGGGGATTTCATTGTGTAGTCCTGGGGGGAGGGAGCAGGGATTCCATTGTGTAGTCCCGGGGGGGAGCAGGTAGTCCGGGGGGGGAGCTGGGATTTCATTGTGCAGTCCAGGGGGAGCTGGGATTTCATTGTGTAATCCCGGGAAAGCTGAGATTCCCGGGGGAGCTGCTGGGATTCCATCATGTTTCTTTTAAAAACAATTGTACCAAATCCTAAAATCCACGCGAGTGAAGCCGCGGGCAACAGCTAGTTTTACAATAAAATACAATATAAAAATACAAACAATAAAAAATATCAAAAAAATTTCACTAAACATTTTAAAAACATTAAAATTACTTAAATAGCTAAGACAAGATTATAAAAAGTAGACTGGTTTAAAAAGGTGACATAACCATCACCCTGTGTACTATCTGGAGCTGTTAAAAGCCTCAGCATAGAGGGCACTCTTAACCTGGCACCGAAATTTACCTAAACTCACACTTTCAAACCTATGAACCAAAATTGAGTTAGCCTTTGAATGTCACACTTCTCCAAATTCTGCAGTGCAGTTCTCCAATTAAAAAAAATGTATACAGAACTGTGTATGTTAGGGAAATGTGTGCACAAAAAGCTAAGTGAAAATGACATTAAAAATGCATTATACTGGGGAAAATTGCTTGCAAAAATATGTATAGTAGTCAAGATAGTGTACAAACTGCATGTATTAGGAGAAATGTGTATACAAATTTTTGTGCAAACTCTTTTTTAAAAAGTAATAATTCTCAAACTGATGTGGAAACTGGATGTACCAAGCTTACGACTTGAAAAATCAGAAACTTCGAGAAACCAAAATTGACAGATCCATCCATCCCTTAATTGCACAGAGCCAATGAAGTTGTGAAGTCAAATTAGAATAATCCCAATTTTGGCCAGAGTCAGGATTTTATTTATTTATTTATTTATTACATTTATACCCCACCTTTTTTCCTGCAAGGAACCCAAGGCGGCTTACATAATCCTCCTCCTCCTCTCCATTTTATCCTCACAACAACCCTGTGAGGTAGGTTAGGTTGAGAGTCAATGAGTGGCCCAAAGTCACCCAGTGAGTTTCATGGCTGAGCGGGGACCAGAACCCGGATCTCCCGAATCCCAGTCCAACACTCTCACCACTACGCCACACTGGCTCTCAGAGTTTGGGAGTTCAGAGTTCATTTGAAGGACTATTTTAAACCCTGAGTGGAATAGTTGAGATATTGTTCAAATGCTGAGCATACTTACTAGGGAGTAAAATCCTCATTGAAATAAATGGGACTTATTATTTTTGAGTAAACATGGCTAGGAATGTACTGCACTTGTTCCACCCTCTGTTATGAATGAACAACTGATCTTCCAGTGTTAAACCTTGTTGAAATAGTGGTAAAGTTACAAAATACTAGCTTACCTTCATAGGAACTATTAATGCCTCTGCTCATCTAACTAGTTACAAAACTGGTTATATATATATATATATATATATATATATATATATGTCAGCCTCCTGGGTGCACTGTTGAGCCAGACGAGATGTGACAAGCTCTCTGTGTTGTAACAAAACAATCACAAGTTATTATACAGTGGGGGGGGGGGGATCAAATCAAAGAGTAACTTTGTGGACTATATATATATATATATATATATATATATTTATGTGGAGAAAGCCCAAACCCCAGTTACACACACGCACACACATTTCCCCAAGGGAGGGGGCAAGGGAGGAGGGATGAGGTCACCAGGGAGTACCCAGACAAGTCATCAGCCCCAACAAAGGAGGACCTCGGCAGAGATCCACAAACGTCCAGGAAGGACCATCAACAAACAGGGCAGTCTCAAAGAGCTGCAAAGTATCACTACGTCACCGTCTTCCCGGGCAGGAATAAGCCCACCTGAACGAAGGGGCAGGCACAAGCCCCCACCTGACCCAGAGGGCGGGGGGAGCGGGAAAACCGGGGTAGAAAACCCCTCTCCCTTCCGGTAGTGGGTTGTTGGGAACCACGGGGCCAGATCCACCTAAGAATAAGCCGTCCGGGTGCACCGTTCTCTGCTAGGAAGCGCCGATCGGGAGCTGGGCTGAAACTGACTAGAAGTACTGTCTCTGATGTGAGGATATTGACCTGAATGTAATCTGCTAGCCAGAGAGCCGCTCATTGGGTAAGACGCGGGTCAGCTAAGGTTGTGTTGACTGTAAACGTGTTCTTAGAAGACTGCTAGTTCCGATCTGATTATTGTATAAACAAATAAAAGCCTTATTTGGGCATACAAAGACTGGTGGCTTTTCCTCTTGTACTAGAGAGCCGATACGAGCCGTATTGCTGTGCCGGTTAACCCTAGAGTTGCCGAACTCACGCAAAGGATCCGGTTGCTGATCCTTTACATGGTGGCAGGCGACGGGACAATTGGAAACCACATTTGACAGTCGGAACTAACAGGGCTTCGGGCAGGCTAGTAGATTGCTGGGGAGCGCTCAGAGCAAAGAAAATGAATAGCCTGAGCCAAGAGCAGTTGGAGCTAGTGAGCAGCCCAGAAACCCCAACCCAGACCTCCACAATGGAGTGGGTGGTGCGGCCGAAGACTGCAAGGCAGGAAGGGGGGGAAGCCCCCTCATCTGTGTTAGTGGGGCAGGAACCCAAGCAGTGGGGTAGCCCCAGCCTTACCAGTAGCGGCAGGAGAAGTGAGCTGAGGGACCCGGAGGTGGAGGAAGACCTCGACAGAAGGGTTGCTGGCGGAACCATGGGGGGAGGAGGGTTGGATGCCCTCTTTCCCCAACTAAATTGGCAGCAAGCCAGGGAGTTGATGCGGCATCAACAAGAAATGCTCCAGCAGCAACAAGCAGCGCTGCAGATGCAGCTGGAGTTGGCTAGGCTGACCATGGGCACCGGACAAGGGGGATCCCCTGCGCCCCAGGGTAGGGGCACTCCGACCCCTAAATGGGACCGGAAGCAATTCCCCACCTACCAGTCTGGACAGGATGTGCTGATCTTTTTCACCCTGTTCGAGGCTGCCTGCCTGGAGCAGCGGGTGCCGGACAACTTAAGGATGTCTGCCCTGAGGACGCAGGTCAGCGGGGAACTGGCTGATCTCCTGGGTATTCACACCCAAACTGCCCCCTTGGACTATGGGGCATTCAAGGAAGCGGTGAGAGAGAGGTTTGCCCTCACCGCCGAACATTGCCGCCGTAAATTTCGTTACGGACAGCCTACCCCAGGGGACACTTATGCCTCCTGGATGGCGCACCTGGGGCAGGTTTGGGACGCATGGATCGGGGCCACCGGGAAGACCACTTTGGCGGAGGTGCGGGAGCTCATGATCCAGGAACAATTTTGTGCCACTATCCCTGAGGACCTAGCTACGGCGGTGAGGGATCGGGATCCCCCAAACTGTAGGGAAATGGGCAAGTTGGCCGACCAAATGGGACTGTATCGGCAACCCAAAGGAACAAAGGGGGGCAACCTCAATCGTGGCGGGCCAAAGGGGAGCGCGGAAAAGGGCAACTCCAAACCTCAGGAGGGAGCCCTGGGCAAGTCCAAAGAAAGCCCCAGCGCCAGCGGATGTTTTTATTGTAAAGAGCCGGGGCACCTCAAGAGGAGCTGCCCCAAACTCCTCGCGAAGAGCCGTAACGCCAAGACGTCGCCGGGCAAGGTGGGGAGGATGCTGGCTCCAGAGTCCCGCGAACCGGAGGAACACGAGGAGGATCAGCAGCCCAGCTCGTCCCTCGAGGAAGACGGGGAAGATGCAGCGCGGTCCCTGAGGAGCGGAGGACAGCATTCGCTAGGGGCCATCTCCCAGGCATCATTGATGCGCATTGCCTCACCGGAGCAGCTGCGGTGGAGCCAGGACAAATTCTGTGAGTCCATCTCTGTAAACAATGTTTCCCATGTGGGGTATAGGGACACTGGGGCGGACATCACTGCTTTACCTCGGAATAAGGTAAAGAAGAGACAGTTGCTAAAAGGGCGCACCTGCGCCATAAAGCCCTATAACTCTCCCAACATAGCCGTTCCCCTCGCCCGGGTCTGGGTCAGGTATAAGGGGTGGGAAGGGGAGATGGATGTTATAGTGCATGGACAACAAGACTGGGGAATCATCATTGGGAACGACATTGCGTTCCGGGCTGCCCAGGTCAAGGTGGGGGTGGTGACCCGGCGTCGGGCCAAGCAAGCCCCTGCCCCTGCCCCGCAGCCTCCCAGGTCCCCGGTCCCCTCCCCCGGTCGCAGTAAAGTGGCCCCGGCAGAGGCAGCCAGCCGTCCCCCGCCGCTTCCCGCGGTTGTGGGGAGAAAGGAAGACCCCGGGGGGTTCGCGCCAATGGCCCGAGATTTTGGGACTCAGAGGGCGTTTCAAGAGGAGCAACAAAGTGACCCATCCCTCCAGGGATGTCGGGATCGGGCCAGTCAAGGGCCCGGGGTAGGGGACCAGTCAGAGCAGTTTTTGTGGGAGGCAGGGGCCCTCTACCGAGAAGTCTGCCCAAGGACTGAACCGGGTCCCCAACCAAGAAAAAGACAATTAGTTGTGCCTGCGAAGTACCGCCAGGCTGTGCTGCAGCTGGCCCACGATGTAGCGTGGGGAGGTCACTTGGGACAGAAACGGACATTGGCCAGGGTTACAGAGGAGTTTTACTGGCCCATGGTGGCAAATGAAGTGCGGGAATATTGCCGGTCCTGCAATGTCTGCCAGCGGGTGGGGCATAACCGGGACCATCCGAAAGCCCCCCTACAACCCCTACCCACTGTGGGCATCCCCTTTGAAAGGATAGGGATGGATATCGTGGGACCCTTGAATCCCCCCACCAAGACGGGGAAGAAGTTCATATTGACTGTCGTTGACTTTGCCACCCGTTATGCAGAGGCTTTTGCTTTAGCCTCCATCTCCGCCACCAGCCTGGCTAAGACTCTCCTCTCTCTTTTCGCCCGCCTAGGAATGCCCCACACGGTGGTTTCGGACTGCGGCACGGGATTCGTGTCCAAACTGTTTAAAAAAATGTGGGAATTGGGGGGTGTGGAGCACCTGACTTCGGTGCCATATCATCACGAGACCAATGGGTTGGTGGAACGCTTCAATCAGACTCTTGAAAAAATGATCAGGGCATATGCGGCTAAGCACCCCGGGACTTGGGACCAAGCCCTTCCCTACTTGTTGTTTGCCTACCGGGACTCCCCCCAAGAAAGCCTGGGATTCTCCCCCAACAAACTGATGTTTGGGAGGGAGCTCAGGGGACCTTTGGCTCTGTTACGGGCGGAATGGGAGGGGGTTGCCGCGGAAGCCCCCATGCCTGTGCATACTTTCATGCAGCACCTCCAGACTGTCCTTCGGGAGGTGAGGGAGACGGCGCAGCAGCATCTCGAAGCAGCACAGCAGCGGCAGAGCGCGTGGTACAACAGGACGGCTGTGCCACGGACTTTTGAAGTGGGGGACCAGGTGTTGGTACTGCGCCCCCAAAAGACGGACAAATTGTGCTTGAAGTGGGAGGGCCCAGGGACCGTGATTGGAAGGTCGGGGGAGGTGAATTATCAAGTGGCTTTCCCGGGACAGCCGGGGAGGCAAAAGGTTTTCCATGTAAATATGTTGAAATTGTATGTGGAACGCGTAACGAAGGTGGGGGGAGTACAGGAGTGTGTGGAACCGGGAGACCCTGACGGAGGGTTGTTGGCCGAGTGGGGGGAAGGGGGAGGAATGGAGGAGATCAAACTGTCCCCCTCTCTGTCCGAGCAGCAGCGGCAACAGATCACCCAGGTCTTAGAAGATTTTCAGCCCATGTTCTCGGACCGTCCGGGATGCACCACACTCACACAACACACCATTGACACAGGGGATAGCCCCCCCATACAATCCCTACCCTACCGAGCGGTGGGGCCCCATGCCCAAGTCGTGGCCGAGGAGGTCCAAGCCATGCTGGACTTGGGAGTCATTGTTCCTAGCTCGAGCCCCTGGTCCTCCCCGATCGTGTTAGTAGCCAAAAAGGATGGGGGTGTCCGGTTCTGCGTAGACTACCGGAAAATAAACAAGGTGATCGTCCCGGACCCCTACCCCATTCCCAACATGGATGTGCTGTTGGAGAGGCTTGGGGGGGCCAAGTACATCACCACCCTGGATCTGACAAAGGGGTATTGGCAGGTTCCGCTCAATTCGGATGCTGCCTTGAAGTCTGCTTTTGTGACCCACCTGGGGTTGTTCCAATTCACCACCCTCCCTTTTGGGGTCCGCAATGGTCCGGCTGCCTTCCAGAGGTTGGTAAACGGAATGCTAAATGGGCTGGGGGAGTTCGCCTGCGCGTATCTGGACGACATCGCCATTTTTAGTTCCACCTGGGAGCAGCATTTGCAACATGTCCGCCAGGTGTTTCAGAGGATTCAGGATGCTGGGTTGACGGTAAAGGCGAAGAAATGCCAGGTTGGGAGGGGGGAGGTGGAGTATCTGGGACACAAGGTAGGGGGAGGTAGTGTCAAGCCCCTAGAAGCCAAAATAGAATCAGTGCGCACCTGGCCCCAACCCCAGACGAGAAAGCAGGTCCAAGCTTTTTTAGGGCTGGCTGGCTATTATCGTAAGTTCGTGCCCCATTTTAGCCAGCTAGTCGCCCCCCTGACTGACTTGTGCATGAAGCAGCAACCCGTTAAGGTCCAATGGTCAGCCGCTTGCCAGGCAGCGTTTGAAGGACTGAAAGCCTGCCTGATGGCAGCCCCTGTGCTGCAAGCCCCAGACTTTGAAGCCCCTTTTGTTCTGCAGACGGATGCCTCGGAAGCAGGGATGGGAGCCGTCTTGCTGCAGGAACGGCCAGAGCAGGGGCTGTGCCTGGTCGCCTTTTTAAGTAAAAAACTTTTGCCTCGGGAGCGGAACTTGGCCACTGTCGAGAAGGAGTGCCTAGCGATAGTGTGGGCAGTGACCAAGCTTCGCCCCTACCTGTGGGGCCGCCGGTTCCGACTGCAGACCGACCATTCCCCCCTGTGCTGGCTGGATAGGGTGAAGGGGTCCAATCAGAAGCTGTTGCGGTGGAGTTTGGCCCTACAGGATTTCGATTTTTCGGTAGAGCACATCAAGGGTAAGGACAACATCGTGGCAGATGGGTTGTCCCGGGCTTTCTCAGTAGGAGACAGTTAGATAGGGATTGGGGTGGTGGACCCCAATGCCATCTTTCCCCAAATGGGAGGGTGTGGAGAAAGCCCAAACCCCAGTTACACACACGCACACACATTTCCCCAAGGGAGGGGGCAAGGGAGGAGGGATGAGGTCACCAGGGAGTACCCAGACAAGTCATCAGCCCCAACAAAGGAGGACCTCGGCAGAGATCCACAAACGTCCAGGAAGGACCATCAAGGACCATCAACAAACAGGGCAGTCTCAAAGAGCTGCAAAGTATCACTACGTCACCGTCTTCCCGGGCAGGAATAAGCCCACCTGAACGAAGGGGCAGGCACAAGCCCCCACCTGACCCAGAGGGCGGGGGGAGCGGGAAAACCGGGGTAGAAAACCCCTCTCCCTTCCGGTAGTGGGTTGTTGGGAACCACGGGGCCAGATCCACCTAAGAATAAGCCGTCCGGGTGCACCGTTCTCTGCTAGGAAGCGCCGATCGGGAGCTGGGCTGAAACTGACTAGAAGTACTGTCTCTGATGTGAGGATATTGACCTGAATGTAATCTGCTAGCCAGAGAGCCGCTCATTGGGTAAGACGCGGGTCAGCTAAGGTTGTGTTGACTGTAAACGTGTTCTTAGAAGACTGCTAGTTCCGATCTGATTATTGTATAAACAAATAAAAGCCTTATTTGGGCATACAAAGACTGGTGGCTTTTCCTCTTGTACTAGAGAGCCGATACGAGCCGTATTGCTGTGCCGGTTAACCCTAGAGTTGCCGAACTCACGCAAAGGATCCGGTTGCTGATCCTTCACAATTTAATTGTCCACAAAGTTACTCTTTGATTTGATTCCCCCCCCCCTCACTGTATAATAACTTGTGATTGTTTTGTTACAACACAGAGAGCTTGTCACATCTCGTCTAGCTCAACAGTGCACCCAGGAGGCTGACAGGAAGAGCTATATGAAGCTGGAAACAGTTGTTGCTATTCCGTATTTTAGTATGGGCTATGAAGGTAACCAAAATAGAAGAGGAAGAAGATAGAGATTTAAGAATTTTATGTGGTAAAATTTATGGAAATAGTATAAATTAGCTACTCAGCTGAGTCGCAGAAAAGAGGAACCTCCGGAGACGACTAGCCACAAAGGCTGTCGAAGAGGAACTGAGGGAATGGGCGGGAGCTGCGCTAAGGAGCATGCGCAAGGGGGAGGGGCTCCCGCCCAGTCTACCTCAGCTTTAGAACTTTCCAGAACGGTCTCAGCACAGGCGCAGAGCCCATGTGTGTGATGCACAGGGACCACGAAGAAGAACCCATCATGCCATTGATTTGGTCCCAGTTCAGTGACACTTTACTGATGCAAAAAATGTGCATTTTTGTACAGAAAAGTGCCAGCATCTTGTACTCAAATATCTTTATTAATTTTAAGATTCAAATGCCTGGATAAGTTATTAGGGCACTTCCTGACTGAGGGCTTTTGAACATCAGGCATGCTGACATTTTTGTACAGAAAGGGGGAAATTCAAAGAGTAAGATGCCTTCAAGAGTTAGATGCCTTCAAAGGGGGCCATTCAAAGAGTAAGATGCCTTCAACAGTAAGATGCCTTCGAGTTTTTCTTTAGCTTTTAAAAAAAAAGATTCATTGGCAGTGCAATCGGCAAGAGAGTTGGTGTGGTGCAGTGCAGTGCAGTGGACTAGGAGGCCTGGGGAGAGTCTGGCTGAAATCCCCACTCAGCCTTGCAACTCCTTGAGCCAGTCAGTATCTCTCAGCCTGACATGGGTTGTTGTGAGGATGAAATGGCGCAGCGGGAGGGAGAGAACCACGGGCCCACAGCACTGAGCTCCCTGGAGGATCAGAGGGATAAATGTGTCATAAAGACATGCCAGGTAGTTGTTGCAACATGCACAAGCTATGCAGGCACCACTAGCCCAAGACATGTTTCTTCCCAAGTAGCTGCAGGGCGTTGCAAGGAGACTCTGAGTTGTGCCTCTTGGGTCGCACGCAACCGCCACTAATGCCAGTAATACCAGGGCTGCCCCCACCATTAGGCAGAGTGAGCCAGTTTGCTCAGGTGGTGCATTATGGGAGCGGCAGCTACACCCTTCCCCTGCGCTGCGCTGCACTGTGCTGCGCTGGCCTGTTCCCTCCAAGCTGGCAATCTGGCTTGTGGTTGCATCCCACGTAGGCTGTGCAAAATGGTATGGCACGCAAAGGCAACAGTAGGCAGTTCCCTTGCCGGCATCATGCTGTCTCTGTGCACGATATGGGTCAGTACAGTAGAAAGCCTTTGCTTGGTGTGCCTTCCTTCCTTTCCCATTTTTGCTCTGTCCACTTTTTCAGTAGGGGCGTTCCTCCGCTCTTTCTCTTTCCATTGCTTTCTACTGTTTTACCTGTTTATTTTCCTCCTGTTTCTTGCTCCTGTCTCTCTTCCCCATTTTTTATTTCTTCTTTTAGCCTATCTCTCCCCCACCCCGCATCCCCTTTAGTTTCCCTCCCCATTCTCATCTTCCCTCTTGCTTCTGATCTTTGTCCTTCTCCCTCCCTCCCCAGCCCCATCTCTTAAGGGGTTCTCCCCTTCCCCAAGTAGGTATGGGGGGGCTGAGGTAATGTCTGCATCGAAGAGAGGGATAGACAGAGCAATCCTACGAATGTCTACTCAGAAGCAAGTCCCGCTAAGTTCAAAGGGATTTACTCTTAGGCAAGTGAGCATAGGACTGAAGCCTTACAAAGGAAGACAGGGAGACAGGAAGACAGGGGTCGAATGAAGGTAGGAACTGATGTCTGAATGATGCAGCAAGACTTTTCAAAGTGTCGGCTCTGGTGGGGCAGCATCTGGGCTTTGTCTCAGGCAGCAAAAGGTCTTGGAATGGCACCATCTGGAAGGTGCACCCCAGCATTTGTTATGATATTGCACAGGACACCAGGGCACACTTCTCAAATGGTGCGCTGGCATTGGTCACCTGCAGTCTGAGGGGTGTATTAGAGGATGCTGAGCACAACAGCTGGAAAGCATGCTGCTTCACATACGGCTGCTGCCTGTGGGCTGAGAGAACATGTATGCCTTTCCTGAGCACTTCAAAGCAAGGATAAGATATAAATGTAATAAAACCTAGGAATACGATGGCTTGTGTGTGCGCGTGAGGGGGGTGTCGGGGGGATCCACTGCTGTACATTTCTCTGCTTGCCTAATTCCATCTCAAAATTGTAGAGTGTTGGTTTTTTAATATGTTTCCCAATTTACTTTTAGATTTTACCTTTATTTCTTCCTCCCGGGTAGAGTAGCTATTGATGAGTATAAGAACTGAGAGAGACTGTTGGAGTTCCTTCCTTCTAGCCCAACAGCACACCCAACAGCTCAACAGGAAGAATGACATGAGATTGGGAAATGTTTTCACTGTCCTTTACTTCCATACCAGCTGGGCATTACCTCCAGGTAGGGATGGCTGACATTTTCATTTTGCTAATTTTGTTTTTCTTTAAGGTAGCAATTTTGCAACTTTCTTTATAAATGCTACAGAAAAAACTTGAGATTTAAAAAAAAAAAATGAATATGGGAGAAAATGAAACTGACAGGTTTGTCCATCCAGGCAGAGGGCCTTGAGAGCTGAGCTTTTAGAAGTCTGGGTTTGAATCCCTGTGTCTTCCACCATGTTTGTGGTGCTGAATTATGGTTGCCACCTCTTTTTTCTAACAAGCTCCTCATCTTTAACAGGTACATCATCATCATCAGGCGATCACTCGTGACCGAGTAAGATTGTCTTCCAGGATAAAAGGAGGAAATTCTAAAGAAGATTGTGTAGACTCTAGCGATGGGTCTGTAAGTGACTGTGGAGGCCAATTCTAGATCCACACAGCTTCCCACAGTGAGGACACAGGTTACCAGATGGAAGATGGTCCTGTAAAGGATTCGTTTGATGTGCTTTTCGCTTAGCACGTTTCTCCCTTTCACCTTGCACTCAGGCTTCTTCAAAGTCCATGGAACCTTTGTGAGAGGCCAACCTCCAGTTAGATCGCTCATGGGCCAGAGCTTCCCAGTTTTCGATGTTTATATTGCATTTTTTTAGATTAGCCTTATGAACATCTTTAAACCTCTTATATTGACCACCGATATTCCGCTTTCCATCCTTGAGTTGGGAATAAAAGAACTGGGCATGTTTAGCCTTCAGAAGAGGAGACTGAGGGGAGATATGATCGCACTCTTCCAGTACTTAAAGGGTTGTCACACAGAGGAGGTCCAGGATCTCTTCTCGATCACCCCAGTTTGCAGGACTCAAGTTACAGGAAGCCAGATTCCACCTAAACATCAGGAAAAATTTCCTGACTGTTAGAGCAATAAGACAATGGAACCAACTACCTAGGGAGGTGGTGGGCTCTCCCACTCTGGAGGCATTCAAGGTGCAGCTGGACAGCCATCTGTCGGGGATGCTTTGACCTGGATTCCTGCATTAGCAGAACACACAACATTGCTGCTTCTTAATTTTAACCAGTCACGAAGAGGAGACAGCAGCCATGTCCCTTCAAGAAAGGATGCCTTCCTAAGCAAGAGGGCCTTCCAGTAATGACAGATTAGTAAGAATAAGCCCTGTGCTCCCCTTCAAAATCCAGGTTGACCAAATGCATGGAGAGGGGAGTGGATCATGCCCACTGGCCCATCCATCCATCACGTGTTCAGCCAAAGGTGAGAATGGGCTCTGCTTGCATACAACTGTACGTGTGTGTGTGCAAAGGTCTATATGTGTCATTAGAAACCTCTATGAAATCAGGGTTTCCCATCATATGCAGTACAGCTGTTCATGTGTAGGGGTCAATCTTACCTTTGATTGGATGCACGGAGAGCCTTGTTCACATGTTCGATGGAACACATGAGGGCTTTATTTATTTATTTTATTTAACTGGGTAGAGAGTTGGGGCTGTCCACACTGGCCCCACCCCCTATGTCTCTGGGTGCTCTGGCCCCACCCCCTCAGTTCAGACCTTGCGGTGCTGAATTGGCAAGGTCTGAAAGGGAGCTTCACTCGTGTTCACTGGAACGCGAGTAGAAATCCCAGCGCTATCACAGACCCTGCCTTATCAGGGTTCCTGTTCACACTGAGAGTTGTACTGGTGTTCAAGAAAACATGTATCACACAATAGTTAAAAAAAATAGAAGATCACACTCCTAAGGGGGAGCTGTACTTTCCATCCCTTCTTGACAGTTCGCCATTTGATAGCTGTCAAGTGAAAAGCAAATAACAAATAAACCTATTTGCAGCCTTGTTCTGTCAATGTCCATGGATGTTGTCTGCTGCACTTTGACAACAAACACTTACCAGGACATTGACTAGGCAAGACTTTGCATTTCGGCTAGTCAGAGTTGCACAGTTGTGCACCTCCAAAAGACTGACCCTGCCCCTCCACGAAAAAACTTTAAAAATCAAAATTACGAAAATATGTGTGCACATTTCTGGCACCTAAAAAATAATTTTAAAAGCTGGCGAACCAGTGATGGCCACTCCAAAGTGCTGCTTGGGCACTTTGGAGTGGCTGCCACTGGCTGCCACTGGGGAACATTGTGAAAAGGCTCTGAAAGGGAGGGGGAAGGAGAAAGTGGTGGTGGAGACTGAAAAGGGGTCATGATCAAAGTAGGGAGAGTGAGCCAGCGTCGGCCACTCCAAAGTGCCATTTGGGCATCAGTAGAGCAGCTATCACTGGCAGGGGCACAGGATAGCTTGGCAAGAGCAGCAAGGGTTTTTTTCCACTCTTGCCAAGCGGCTCTCTCATCACTTCCTGCAACGAAAGAAGGATTGGTCTCCCAGGTTTGGATGACATGACAACCCATCATGGGTTCAAGAACCCCTAGAACAAGTCATGGCAACTTGTTGCCCCCAAACAAGTCCCCTGTGGGAAGCGGTCCATGACAACTCACCGTGGCTAGTTACACAACATGACAACCAACCGTGGCTAGTTTCCCCATGATGGGTTGTCATGTTGTGCAAACCCAGTTAGTGTTTTTCTCCCTCTGTTAGCAATACTGTGTCATGTTAACTTTAATTATGTAGCTAAGGACCAACATGCACATTATGGTAATGCTACATGTATGTTACATGCATGCACAGTGAATATGCAAACAGAGGGACGGGATCGCACCCACTGGCTCTTCCCCCATCCTACATAGATGCATTCAGCATAACTTATGGAATAGCCTATAGGCATCTAAACTGTAAACAAGGTCAAGCAAGAACCTTTCGGCTGTTGAGAAAGCTTTATTGCAATGGGACAGACAGGAGACGTCTGTTCTTCTGCTGGAAAAATGAACACACTCTCCAAAGAAAAAACAACTGGAGAAAGTAGGTATTTCTGAAATGGATGGTCATGGCTGTGGACTGGTTTGTGAAATGACTTGGTGGTTAGAGAATATGTAAAACTGGACAGCAATCAGGGTGCAAATGTTCCCATTTCTTTTAGTAGGATATATGGGGGGGAAATCCATAAACTACTCAGATTGTGGAAGTCTATAATGTTTGAAGCTCCTAGTTGTACATACAATGCTTACTGTGGATTTTACTACCACTAGCATTTGCGCGGTTGGTAGGGGGAGCCTACAGTTAAATCCCATAGCAATTGTTAAAAGATCCAAAAAATTTAAGATCCAAAAATACAGGCTTTAGCCAACCTTTCCTCATTGTACAGTTTATAAATGACTCTACAAGGAATTTGGAAATAGGTTTTAAGAAAATGTGTGTTTCCTCCATCTAATAGGACACCAGCAACAGAAATTTAAAGACAGATATTCCCTGAAAAGCAGCTTTCCAGTGATGCTACTCACCTTTGGCCTCACTTTAATATGGATTATTGCCTGCCAGCTCACGTCCTCAAATTCATAGTATGAGCTCTTAATTATGTTGCCTTTCTATTAAGCTTTGAAGTTTTGGCTGTGTAATCGCACACATGCACATGGTCCAATCGGCATTCTTCTAACAATGAACACATGTTTTATTGGCTTGCTTCTTTTCCAGCTCATTAAACACAGCTGGGTTCCAATAAGGAATAATCAAAAAGGAGAACCTATAGAATTTTTAAATGTATCTTTAGACATTTATCACCAGGGGGGGAAATCACTTTCCATGCCATGGGATACCCTGCCGATGACTTTATCCACTGCATTAGCTTTTCTGAGCAAATGTACTAAAGTAGAAAGAAGAAGGTAGAGAACTTAAACATCTGATCTGTGATCAGAAGGACTATGCTTAGCTTTCCAGCCACTGAAGCATCTCTCTACTTTTGCTAGAACACTGAGAACTTAACGCTAAACTTCATGTATTAAAACAGAAAAAGGTAAAGGGACTGAAAACAAGGAAACGTGTACCCAAAATCCAAACTGCATTACATTTCTTAGTTTCTCATGATTTCTAAGTCCAATTGTTAGTTATATTTTTTAAAGGATTTAATCACACTTTGTACAAACATAAGAACTGCCTGGCTGGCTCACACCAAAACCAAACTACTCCAGCATCTAATTCTGTCTCCGCAGTGGGCAGCCAAACACCACTGGGAGGCTCACAAGCACTGATTGTCTCCACTAGAGGCAGATTTCACTGTCATGCATTTGAACAAAATAATATTGCAGAAACAAGTGTCCATTGAAAGTGCAATCCTATCCATGTTTGCTCAGAAGCAAGTCCTACTGTATTCAATGGGATGTACTTCCTAGTAAGTATGTTCAGGATTGCAGCATAAGTGTTTACACTCCTGATATTCTTAACGGTGGAATCAAATATGCAAATTAGCTGTACCCCATTGGTCCCTCAATATTGCCACCTACAGGAAGTGATTACCAGCTTTTGTTGAGCGTAAGCAGCTGCCTGGACTAAGCAAAGCAGTTATTAGCAGAGAGCACCTTATATCCTGTCATTTCCCTGTCTACATGTTTTGGTGAGGAGCTAAATAATGGTATTTAATTTTGTAATTATCTTGCTGTTTTAAAGAAATTGGTGCTATTTAAACCATTATTACTGCCATACCATCATTAGTGGCATCTGAATTAGCAGCCTAAAAAATTAACAGGGCACTTTGCACAAATCAGAAAGGGTTTTGTTTTGTTTTTTAATTGCTTTTGGTTCCTCTGCATGTGCACTGAGTGAGGATGTGTTTGGCTGTTCCTCTTAAAGCTTTATTCTGCCATTTCCTTTACAAAAGACCTACTCCTCATGGAGATGAAAACTGATAGAACTGGTTTGTCCTTTATATGAATCAACACAACTGCCTGCATTTTTGGACTCTCCTTGAGGGTGTGGCTATGGTGACTGTCATGATGAGCAGCTGCAATTCAAACATTTATCACTGGCTAAGCCAGTGTTCTCCAACATTGGGTCCCCAGATGTTTTTGGCTTACAACTCCCAGCTTGAGTCAATAGCCCAGTGTTCTCCAACCTTGGGTCCCCAGATGTTTTTGGCCTACAACTCCCAGCTACGCTGGCTGGGGTATGCTGGGAGTTGTAGGCCAAAAACATATGGGCACCCAAGGCTGGAGAACACTGGGCCAAGCCATAAGTTATTTGTTCCATGTGAGTGCAGATGTCTGAAAAGGGAAAAGTCACAGAAAGTGCAATAGGACAGTTGCACTAAGGACACCATCAGGATGGGGGCTGAGCCTACTTTTCTAGCGTCCTCTTTCCCAGATTGTAACTTGATTGCTTTGTTTCTAAGAACTCAGTGGGGGCTACTTAGGACCCAGCCAGTCCTTAGGCCCATGGCCCAAATCCAGCCCATCTGTGTCCCCAAACTGCTAGAACTGGTTTGTTGACATGAATCAACACACTTTCCTGCATTTTTAGACTCTCCTTGAGTGTGTGGCTTTGGGGACTGTCATGATTCATAGATCACAGAGTTGGAAGGGGCCTACAAAGCCATTGAGTCCAACCCTCTGCACTTCAACATTTACCGCTGCACCACTGTAGAAATGTTCGTGCATTCCCACTCTCTTCTTCAAGCAGTAGATGTCATAGCACACGATCCTCTGGAGTTATACTAACAAAGTGCTCTGATAAAGTGTCCTCACAAAGTGTCCTAAGGACTGGAAACTCAAGGCTGTAATCCTCAAACCATTCCAAAGTGGGTCCATTGAGGTCAATGTGGCTACCCCCCCAAAAAAAAGTTTTCAGCAATCAAAACAATGAAATGCATTAAAGCCAACAGGAAGTTTTGACATGGACTTTGACTAGGTTGGATCACACCCAAATTCTTCATTGTTTTTACACGGAAGACAATAGGGCATATCCTAAAATACTATCATAATTAAAAACTGAACTACACTTCAAAAAAAAAAGAGCAAAGTACATTTTGTTACTAAGTATCGTGATTTTTATTGTGTGTGCCTACTTGCTATTTTCTAAAACTTCATAATCCACAACGGATTTCCCCAGCCATTAGGATGAATTATTTATTCACTGTATATTGGTTGCAAGTTCTAAAGTGCATTATGAAATGTGCATAAAACTTTGATAAAGTATTATAAGGAAGCCAGGCCTACACCCATTAAATGTGTATTATCTGAGAAATAAGCTCCCATAATATCTTCCTATCCTAACAATAATTTGGGTTTATTGCACGATCACAAATTACTTCTGTACAACTTGTCTCCAACACTCTCTTTCTGGCCTTCTCCATAAGATGAATCTTACTTTCACTGGTCTCAAAACTGCCCTATTTTATGATAAAAACAAATAACTAAAGTGCAAAATGGCATCCAGAAAGATCTAAAACAGGCCAACTGGCAACCTATGAATCCTTACCCAAAAATAAATAAAATCAAGGCATGATAACAAAATTTTGCACGCTAGTTCACTCATAAGGAAAATTAATTTGTTTTCAAAAGCTGCATGTGAGAAAGATATTCTGCACTTTAATATTCATCACTCTCTTTGGCTTGTGTTATGCCCAGCTGTGCTTCAGCCCATGTGCTTCCTATCTCAGAAGCCCTAACTGCCTATGGCTAGGTTTTGTCATAAGGCAAAATATACTTCTGCCCCTCAGTCCACTGTATGGATATGGACAATAGAGCAGATCTTATAAATACGTTCTTTACTTATAGCCTAGCTTTTTCCCATGATGGAAGTCAAAGCAGCATACCCAGTAAGTCTTCCACCCAGGCACTGACCAGACGCAGACCTGCCTAGCTCCTGCAAGGTTGTGCATCATATGCCTTCAGACTAAGCTGGGGTGCAAAAAAGTGCAGCTCAACAAGCCATTTCTGGTGGCCCACCAGCCCTGCCTCTGACCCACTGCCTGGGGTTTCCCTTATCTCTCATCAGACATTGCCTCTGCTACCTAAAGGGCAATTAACATTTCCCCCTGAAATATTGACATCATTGGAACTGCCCTTGCAAATGCATTTGAGCCAGCTTTGGCTCATGGTGATTTTATTTCTTTTTTAAAAAGTTAATAGTCCATACCACATCAATAAGTCATACATTTGCAAACACCTAATGGGCTGCTATGGTTAAGATGCCAGAAACATTTGAAAAACCATGAGATGATCACCTAGCCCTTTTCCCTCCAAACAAGATGTTAGTTTAAATTTCTTTCCTATGTCGTTTAAAAAAAAAAAAAACTTTGGAAACTGGAAAGGTTAAAATTGCACAGGAAATCCTCCATTTACATTAGCCAGTTCTAAGCAGGTAACATGTTGTTAAGAACCATAACAATAAAGCTGCGTAATATTGCTTCATCCACTGTGGCTTAACCTGAATGATTAGACTAAGGATTTTCAATGAAATAAGATTAGCACCAAAAGTAGGATGCCCTACAAACGGACACCCTATACAAATAGTTTTGTTGACTGAAACATTTTCAATGCATGTGATTACACCATGCGTGTTTTTTCACTTTGGTATTGCACAGACATATGATTTAATTTGTTTTGCCATCTGTCTTAAACAAATGGGGATGTTATTCCCCAAGAGATAGTTTCCCCATGATTCACTTCCACTAAGAATCCTGCAAGTGAAGCTTCATTACAGCAGAACATGAAACTTTGTATTCTGTGGTCAGGGACATGGCTCAAATTTACCATCACCAATAAATAATTCAGAGAGATGTCCATTCCACTCAGTTTCTTTATGTGCAGCAGTACAGCAACCCTGTAGACAGCACATTTTACCTGCAAATTTGAGTGCTGTTCAATTTAAAAATAAAATAAAACATGGCTTTGAACAAATTTGTCTTTAGTCACCATCAGGGCCGGTGCTACCATTAGGCCAACTAGGCAGCTGCCTAGGGAGCAGGGCTAAAGGGGCGCCAGAGGGCATAGGGCTGGAGGGAGGGAGGGCTCAAGTGGGAAGGGGGGCCGCTAAATATCTGATCTTGCCTAGGGCACCAAACTGCCTTGCACCAGCCCTGGTCACCATAACCATACAAGGAGCCAGGGAAGAAAGCTTTAAGGCTTCATAGGATCAGGCTGCCATGTGGAAGAATATTGAAAAACGTCAATTTATTCAACAGACTGATATCCGGACTTTTAAAAATTTGATTTATACAAACATATTTATTTATTACATTTGTATACTGCCCAATAGCCGAAGCTCTCTGAGCAGTTCACAAAATAAAGCTTTCTTTCATCAAAACTGGGCCCCCAGGTTCATTTGATGTTAGTCACCCCAGATTGCTAAGAGGTCATATTTGAGACTTAGCATTAGGACTAAATGGAGGTCAAAACTAGACGTGATGGCAACAGACCTGTGCACAGCATTGGGTTTTGTCCCGAATCCCTCTAGAAATTCCTGCATTCGAGCAACAGCAGTGGAAGATTCAAGAAAGTACAGCAAGAGATGCTAGGCAATCTCAAAACAACAACAACACATGTTGCAGGAGGCGAAGCTAGCACGCCTAGGAAATGGCGGCGTAGAGGGAGAGCTCCTCACCCTAAAATTAAAAAGGAAGACTCTACAACGCTTTAAAAAAGCCCAACAAGCAACATAAACTTAAAGTTCTGATGGGGAATGACAGAGGAATCTAGCAAAACGAAAAATAGCGAGATTACACACTACTTTCCCTACAAAGAAAGAAAAACACTACACACAGCAGCACAGCACATTCAGAGAAATAGAATGGCTACCGGAGAAGACAGAGGAGAACACACAGAAGAGCCAGGATCAAGTGCACAGATATCGAATAACGAAATGAAGGAGGTAATATTACAACAATTAAAAACATTAAAACAAGAACTGATGAACCACTGGGCAGAACTGCTGGACATTAAACTGAGGGAAATAACAGAAACGGTGGAGGCAGTAAAAACAACAGCAAATAAAGCTGCAGAAAAAGCTCAGCAACAGGAGGAAAAGATAAAAACTTTACAAAGAGAGATAGCGGAAAATAAATCAAAGATTGAAGACCAAGAAAATCGCAACCGAAGATGTAATCTGAGAATAAAAAACTTGGAAGAGGAAGCAGAAGGTGAAAACATTAAGAATTTTATAGCACAATGGCTGACTTCACTAACTCCAGAATGCCCGATAGAAGCTGACGACTTAGAAAGAGCTCATAGGGCACTAGGACCCAGAAGAAAAAACTCCAGCATTCCAAGAGATATGGTAATATGCTTTGGCAGATATAATAAGAAAGACAAACTCCTTAAAAAGCTAAGACTATTAAAAGAAATAAAATATAATGACAAACCTGTAATGATTATGCAAGACCTGGCACCAGAGACGCTGCAAAAAAGAAGACTCCTCAAACCCTACACTTTGAAACTACGGGAACTGGGGCTTAAATATCACTGGGGATTCCCCTTCAAGATAATAATCCCCAACAAAGGACACACGCTGATTGCAACCTCCCCACGGGAAATGACGGAGCTATTCAGAACACTAGGCATCGAACTCCCGGCAGAGACTACTCGGGAAGAAACAGATTATGGAGAAGATGCAACAGACCAAGAGCCACAAGACGGCTGGAATACAGTAAACAGGCATCGAAAGAACAGGCGGGAAAGGAATGACTACGAAAATTCACAGACCCCAAGAATCCTGAGAGCTCTGCCACAAAGGAAGAGATGAGAGAGATTGAGTCACAATAAGCCACAGGAGGTGACAAAAATACAGTGAAAGACAATTGAAGTGTAAATATTCAAATGCATAGTAAAGGGAAGGGGGGGGGGAAGAAGAAGGTTGAAGAAAAAGGGAGGAGGGAGACTAGCCCCAAAGGGGAGGGAAAAGCATTATTTGTTTGTAGAGTCACACTGTTTTAAACCATCGATAAAATATGAGGGAGGGGGGAGAGACTCTTGCCTCTATGTAGTCAATCTATGAAGGAATAGATTGACCTGCTCAGATATAGTTTTAAAGGAATCTGGAAAGAACAAACTGTAGCCTCAAGGCAGGGTGAAGAACACGTGAATCACTCTCTCTGTAAGAGGAGGGGAGGATCTCACCTGCATTCACAGCTTTAGTTATGCTAAGAGAGAGCTGCAAACAAGTTTTAAAGTTGGGGAAAATGAGAAGGTTGGGGGATGACATGGGAGGGGGGCACGATTGAGCTGGGTGCAATAATGGGCAAGGCAGACAGAAACTGGCATATATCATGGGAGACCTTAAGGTGCTAACTCTAAACATTAAAGGCATGGGGAATCAGTTAAAAAGGGCGAGGTTACGTTACATAAACTAATAAGAGATCTAAAACCAAAAATACTATTTCTACAAGAGACACATAAAGCCCAAAAAAGGGAAGGAATTTTTAACAGTAGTCAATGGAAAACTGTACATATAGCAAAAGGAACAAATAAATCAAGGGGAGTAGCAATATTAATACATAACACAGTGGACTTTGAACTAAGGAAAATACAGGAGGACCCCAATGGAAGATATGTATTTGTAGAGGGAACACTGAATCAAAACAAACAAATAGTATTAGCCTCATTATACAGTCCAAACGAAAGACAGCTAGACTTCCTATATAAAGTTTTGAAAAAGCTGAGAACCTTTTCAAAAGCAGAGGCAATAATTGGAGCAGACACTAATTGGAACATGCAAGGAACTGAACCTAGAAAAGCACAAAAAGATAAAAGAATATATAATAAAACAGACTCACACAGTATACGGGCAGGAAAACTTTTAAACATAATTCACAAATTTAATCTAAGGGAGGTATGGGCAGAACTTAACAACAAAGACTACACACACACATTTTGTTCCAGGGTACATGGAACTTTCTCAAGGCTAGACACAGTCATGCTAACTAGTACACTGATGCAAAACGTCACAGTGGCAGACATAGGACTAATAAAAGTGACAGACCATGCACCGGTATCTGTCCAACTTACGGTATAACAACTAACTATACCAAGAGCAATTATATATGGCGACTCAATCCCATCCTTTTAACAAACAAAGAAAGCAGAGAAAATTTTAAAAAGGGAATAGACAACTACTTCACAGAAAATAAAGCAGGGGACACAACAGAAAGGACCAGATGGGAAGCAATGAAAGCGGTTCTTAGAGGACTGAGTATCAAAGAGATAAGCCACATTAATAAAAAGAGACGGACGCGAAAAACAGAAACAGAATTAGAACTGGAAAGACTTACTATACAATATAAACAAACAGGGGAACAAAAAATCAGACAACAAATGGAGAAGAAAAGGACAGAATTAAATTTATTGGAATTAGATCAAACCATGATAAATTTACTATATACTAAACAAAAATATTATGAATTTGATGCAAAGGGATCCAAACTATTGGCAAACAGGGTAAAAAAATGGAGGGACAAAAACAAAATAAACGCTCTTAAAAACAAACGGGAATAAAACTTATGACATAGAAGAGATGGGTGACATTTTTGTAGATTATTTTGAAAAATTATACAAAGGGGAAGAAAAAGATAGGAACATAATTAGAGAGTATCAAAGCAAAACAAACATCCCAGGACTAACTGAAGCAAGTAAACAAATCCTAGAACAAAGGATTACGATAGAAGAAATAACAGAAACCATCAAAACACAAAAACCCAACAAGTCACCGGGACCAGACGGTTTTACAAGTGAATTTTATAAAGTATATACAGAATTATTACCCTGAAGACTACTTTCATTATATAATGAAATTCTAGATGGAGCCTCACTTCCTAACACATGGACACAATCCAGAATCATCTTGATATTAAAACCAGGGAAAAACCCGAAGCTCCCAGAATCATACAGACCCATCTCTTTATTAAATATAGATTATAAAATATTTACCACCATATGGGCTAAGATATTAAAATTTGTGATAGGAGAAATAATACATGAAGATCAACATGGTTTTATTCCAAAAAGATATATAGCAGATCCTATAAGCAGGCTATACAGCATAATAAAATACAGTAAAAAAACAAACACCCCATTAGCCATAATCACTCTAGACTTGTTCAAAGCATTTGACAGTGTTAATTTACAGTTCTTACTGGAGAGTACATCAGTGTACAACTTTGGCCCAAACTTCTCCCACATTCTCAATGCCATATATAACAAAACAACAGCAAATATACGATTCAATTCTTATGATTCACACCCCTTTCAACTAAATGCAGGAACCAAACAGGGCTGCCCCCTATCCCCTCTGTTATTCAATTTAGTTATAGAATTTTTAGCAGACAGACTCAGACATAATGACACTATACAAGGTATACAAATTCAAAATCAACCATATTTACTCAGCATGTATGCTGATGATTTGATATTAACAATACAAAACCCAATAGAGGCAATTCAACCACTACGCCAAGAACTGCAAGATTTCCAAGCAGCGTCTAGCTTAAAAGTAAATTACGACAAATCTGACTTCATGAGTTGTAAATATAATATAGGGGCAAACAATCAACTTGATATTTCTAAAAATCTACAAATTCCTATAGTCCACAAAGCTTTTAGATACCTAGGAGTTCAAGTTCGCGAAAAACCCAAACAAAACCTTCACACTAAACTATTCCAAATTATGGGAAAATATCAAGAAAGACCTCAAAAGATGGAAAAGATTGAACTTAACCACAATGAACAAATTAGCCACCATCAAAATGATAGTTATACCTAAATTCACATACTTATTTTATGTTTTACCCATAGAAGTACCTATGTGATGGCTTAAATCATGGCAAGACACCTTAGAAAAATTTGTATTTAATGGTAAAAAACCACGTATGGCAAGAAATCTCAGATACAGACCCACCACTGATGGTGGGTGGGGAATTCCATCACTGAAATTATACTATGAAGCTTACCAACTGAGACATCTATTATCATTCATGACAGATAATAAAAACAAACATTGGGTTAAAATAGAAATGTTTTTGTCAGAACAAGATAATCCACACACAATACCCTTTGTCAAAAAACGAATAACACAAGATATACAAAATCAACACTCCAACATGGAACTAATATTAAAGATATGGAAACGAAGAAAGGAGACACTGATGCCAGGAATCTCACCATTAATACCACTCTATGCACACCCAAATTTTCCAATTAAAGACATACAGATATCCAGAGAATCACTAAAAAATAATAACCTATTGATATTACAAGACTCACAACCACTACCAAGAGACACATGGAGAAACACATTACGAAATACGGCAATTACTTGGTTACAATGGTACCAAATAAGCTCATTCATTAGACTAGAGAATGTGAAAAAACAAGGCACCAGAGATCTGACACAATTTGAAAAGATTTTATTAACCTTTACAGATCAGGAAAAAGGATTAATGTCAGATTTATATGCACTTTTGATAAAAACAGACATGGAAAATAGCCTTCCTCTTAAAAGAAAATGGGAAAGAGAATGGGGAATGCAAATAGAAGATGAAGAATAGGAAAATATATGGGATGGGTTCCCATTTAAAGCGATTTCAACAAAATTTAAAGAACACTCACTGAAAATAATACAAAAATGGCACTGGACTCCTCACAAAATCTCTCATATTAATAAAAACTACTCTCCCCTATGCTGGAAAGCCTGTGGAGAAATCGGATCACACAAACATATGTGGTGGTCCTGTAAACAAGTATCCCGCTTCTGGACAATAGTTTTCAAAGAAATATCTAAAATTGTAGGGACAGAAATAAATAAAACTCCAGAATTAGCAATATTAAACATCTTTCAAAGGGATAATAAAAATTTATTACACAAGAACCTAATAAGATTTCTATTACAAGCTGCTAAACTACTAATAGCAAGAGGATGGAAAGATGCCAAAGGGTTAACCATTAATCACTGGTATAATGTGGTATGGGAAATTGCACTAATTGAAAAATTACATAACTCAAAAATTGAGAATTGCAGGGGGGAAGAAGAAAACAAACCCTTTTGAAGCAGAATGGTGGCTTTTTGTCCAATTTTCATATAGAACATCTACAACAAAAATACCTCAAGCCTTCCAGCACATTTAGATGCAATGAACTTACAAATATCCACCTATTGCAAAACTAACTACTTTGTGGACGAAAAAGACTCCGGAAAAGGCGCCCAGCCAGATTTGTTCCTTTGAAATTTTGATTTGGGGTGGGTGGGTTTACTTTGTTCTGATCTAATACAGGTTCTGTGATGGATTGGATGTTTTGTTGGTTGTTCGGTTGTTCTGTATATGTTAAAATTCAAATAAACAAATTAAAAAAAAACAAAACATGTTGCAGCAGACACTGGGGTTCCCACCAATATGCAGAGATTTAGTAGTCTGCATTTTTTAAAAGAAGTCTAAAGGTGAATAGATCTCTCATTCGAAATGGTATCTAAATGGGGACAGAACTCCCATGAAACCTAACCTTGCTTATTCAAGTTTCCCAAGCAAAATGTATGAATCTTGTGTGAATTGTAGGCCCAGCTCAGATCTCATGTGATAGGCCAGGGTTCTGGGGAACCCTGGCTTGTTGGGATCAAGCAACATACTGGTGCACACAGCCTGATCACTCCCTCTTGACTCCACCTCCAAGTGGGTGTGCCTAAATAAACCATGGACCCTCCATCTATGGTTTGTTTATCGTGACATCCGAACTAGAAACTCTGGCTTGTCTCTCCCCAAGCAAGCCAGAGTCATAAGCCAACAACAAACCATGCTTGTTTTAGGGCAGACAAGCCAGGGATCCCGGTTTGGATGTCATGAGAAACAGACCATGGATGGAGGATCTGTGGTTTGTTTAGCTGCTCCTACTTGCAGGAGGAGCCACATGGGAGTGATTGGGCAGCATGCATGAGCACGCTGCTCATACATGATAAACTAGGATCCTCCAGAATCCTGGCTTATCAATGCATCTGAACTTGACCATTAAAGAGCAACGCTATTTAAATAGCTGACAGGCCTCTCAGCACTCTTGATCTTGTCTCAGGGCACTTTGGCTGCCCAGCTTCAAAAACTTGCATGGCTGACACACAGAGGATGGAGAAGGTATTGCAACATGGTGTTATCTTTCCAAGATACATTTTATGGAATATTGTATCCAGTGTATAATACATTAATATTTTCACAATGCATACAAAAAACTATTTCTGATAGCTATGGGCAGAATCCAATGGGATGCTTATGCCCCTGCCGATCCTCTTACGCCCCGCCAATTTCATTCAGCAAGTGGCCCCAACTGCTTGTGCAGTGGCAATTTAGCACTGCTGGGGCAACCTGAAACAAGCAGGAACACTAGTTTCTAGAAGGACACAGGTCGGAGGCACCCACATAAGGGAGCTCCACCACCCTGCTTCCTTCCAGAAATGAGTGTGTCCAGTCATTTAAGGGTTTCCTCTAAGAAGTACTAGATCCCCTTGCACAAGTGGTGGGTCTCGCTGGCACAACTGAATTGATGGGTCCCACCGCTCGCGGAAGGGAATCGGTGGGGCAGAAAGGAATCATTGGGAACGGTAAGCACACCATTGGATTCTGCCCCACATCTACCCAAACAGATGATCACCCTTCAGTCTCCAATCCAAACTTTGACAGTGAACATCTGAACAGTAAAATGCCCATCAATATGTTGAAATGTTGCTCATTTGGCAATTTAGAAGTACAAATTTCCACACTTTTTAACTGTGCATGAGATTCATTCTCAGTACAAATCTTGGCTAAATATCTGGTTACCACATTGAGCATTTAGCCTAACATGACGACTGAATAGAATTTATTCTATTTTCAAGAGGCACTGAGGTAAGCTTTCATTTCCTTCCTTTTTCTAATTATCTAAACTGGTTGTTAATTTATCCACACAATAGAAGACAATGATTAGCCCAGGATGAGCGCAATTTTATTTCAAGCATTTTCTTTCTCCTCTTAAGCTAAGTGACACACACCTTTATTATATAGCATGTAATATCTAGTATTCAGCTTTGCATTTGTGAGAACTTGCCCCAAGGCCCTTGGTAAAACTTTTGTAACAAAAACAACAATTTGCTATGAAGTCAACAACTAATTTACTTTCCTTTAAATCGTCAGTTAAGTACCCCATGGTCACAATCCATCTAAACTTTTCAAATGCATATAGTGGGGTTTTCCCCTTTTATTCCCAAACAGCAAGCCCAGCCCACCTTAAGCTTGATGGGAATTTGAAATGCCACCACAACATGGTGTGGGAAAGAGGCTATTGGTTGGGAAAGGAAGGAAAACTACCCCACCTACGTACATGCATCTTTCTACAGGTTTCTCTGGATTGAGGCCTGTGTGGAACTCAGCATGCTTCTGAAGAGTGCACAAATTAACCCTTCTGAAAACCTGAAAGGCATTAAATAACTTAATTCTAAGTTCAGAATTTTATTTTTCCAAAAAATTGATTAATATTACCTTTCTGTGAGAGTCTCTTTTTGTGCCTGAACATTTTATGAATCAATTTTGCTATTTGGGCCAAATCCCAGTAGGGAACCCATAAGGCCCAATCTCAATCACTAAAAGATTACAGTCTATTCAAGAGGATTGCTACAACTGCGCTCCAATAACACAAGCACTGTCATTTATTAGAAACTAGATGTTGCCCGCGGCTGCGCTCGCGTGGATTTTAGGATTTGGTATAATTGTTTTTTAAAAAAACATGTATGGAAAAGATGTAGTGTCTCTGACTGAAAGTGTAACGTTTAGGCTGGGTGCTAGAAGCAGAAATCTTTTGTGACAGAAATATCTGTTCGTAAAGAAAAATCAGGTTAATCCTGAGAGTCTACAGGTGATGAAGAGTGAGCATGCCAAGTCTGGTGTAGATCCGTCTAAACGTGATGGAGCCTATGCAACGATGCCCCCCACACAACAGTCAGTCAGTCATTTAAAAAGTTTCCCTCCCTTTTCACCCCATCATGTAAAAAGTTTCCCTCCCTTTTCACCCCCTCAGAGAACATCCTAAATGGCCTAGGGGAGATTTGCATACCCAGCCATATTGGCCTCTGCAGGAATTCATACGAACATTCTAAGTGTCATATGGGCTATTTGCAAAAGCATAACTGCTGCTATTGGCTCCTGCAGCAAGTTGGCTCCTGCAGCAATTATGAGGTGAGACCTATTTGCAGAACTGCAGATATGAGAGTGGGGCAATTTTGCACCCTTTTTTCACCCCCTTAGGGATGGAATTTCCCAAAATCCTTCCTTAGTGGGGGGGGCCTACGTCATAAAAGCAATGTCCCTTCAAAATTTCACATTCCTAGATTAAACGGTTTCAGCTAGGCGTTGATGAGTCAGTCAATCAATCAATCAATCAGTCAGTCAGGACACCTCCTTTTATATATATAGATAAAGAACTTATGGAGCAACTCTATCCATTTCAATTTGTAATTATGATTCCCAACCCATCTCAATCAGATTATTAAAATTCAGAAGCACTAGAAGAGTTCAAGAAAAAAGAAATTACCAAATGCTATTTCAATCTTACATATGTTTTAAAAACCAATTATTATTTTGTTCTGCATTCCCCAAGAGTTATTAAGAAATGAATGACGATCTTAAACAACTTCGTAAACTTTGCTAGTTTAACACAATGACTATAAAAAAAAAAAACAGCTAGCCTCATTTGATATGAAATAATCCAATTGTCTAGACCAGCCTTCCCCAACCTGGCGCCCTCCAGATGTGTTAGACTGTGTTCTAGTCCAGCACATCTAGAGGGCACCAGGTTGGAGAAGGCTGGCCTAGATTCATCTTGAACTGGGTGGCTGACTTTGGCCCTGTGTGCCGCACCTTCATCCTTTTGCTTCAGGCTATCGTCTGTCAACCGCTTATGCTGGCTCAGCTTGTCTGAGCGTGGAAAGCTAAGCAGGGTCAAGCCTGGTTATTACTTGGATGGGAGACCCCTCCTCTAGTTTCCTGCATTGAGTAGGGGGTTGGACTCAATAGCCTTGTAGGCTCCTTCCAACTCTATAATCTATGAAATCTATGAAACCCGCAGAGAAGTTGACCTGCACGTGACATCGAGAGGTGACGTTGAGAGGTGACCTGCAGGTGGTGTCGAGAGCACATAATGCTGAAGCTAAGCAGGTATGAGCCGGGTCAGTGCTTGGATGGGTGACTGCCTGGGCTGCCCACATCTGTACATTGAGCAGTGGGTTGGACTTGATGGCCCCTTCCAACTCTAGTATTCTATGATTCTAAGTGTTTTAATCAGATTTCATGGCCATAATCTAAGGCAGCCTTCTCCAACCTGATGTCCTCCAAATGTTTTGGATTACAAACTCCATCATCCTCGATCATTTCTCATGCTGGCTGAGGCTGATGGGAGCTGTAGTCCACAACATTTGGAGGGCACCGGATTGGGGAAGACTGATCCAAGGCTTCCAAAGCTGTTTTGTCATGGGAAATCCTTGGTACGCACAGAGGGAACGTATCTGCAATGTGCAGATGTAGCATTGCCCTACGCACAGAAGAGAACAAGGCAGCCCCTGGCCGCCAGAGCTTTGCAGCATAGACACTTAGGGCCCTGATCAGCACCTAGTTTTGCCAGAGGACAGCTTTGCAAAGGAACTGGGTGGATCACGGCCCCGAACCTTCAAAGCAGTCTGCTAGCTAGGGGTGTGTGAAGAATCCAAGAAGGGGCTGAAACTCTCACAGATTTTCACAATTTGCCCCCCCAGATTCTGTTTCGTCAGCCCTGAGCTGGCACCAGCTCACTATGGTGCAAGTTGAGCCAGCTCGCGGACTTACGTCTCTAAGCCGGGCCGCAATTTGCATTTAAAAGAAATGCTAAGGAAATTTGCACAAATTTACACAATTTGTGCAAATCAGCACCTGAAAATCATGTGGATCTAATACACTTTGCGTAAAATTGGCTGATTTGCGCAAATCAGCACATGAAAAACGTCTTCACGTGATTTGCGTAAATCGGCCAATTTTACACAAAGCGTGCTAGATCCATGTGCTTTTCGGGTGCTGATTTGTGCAAAATACCGTGATTTATGCAATTTGTGTAAACTGTGCAAATTTCCTTAGTGTTTAAAAAAAAAAGCACAAACCACGGCCCGTCTTAGAGACGGAAGTCAGCGGGAAAACCCCTGACTCAGCCTGCTTCCGATCATCGGACTGGAAGCAGGGAAGAAGTCCGTTGAGCTCAAATGAGCCACACTTCCCAGAGTCAGCACATTCCTACTGCTAGCACTTCCCATTACTGTTTCTACCACTCTCCTCTTTCACCTCTGAATCTGAGAGCCAAGCATCACCCTTCAAGGTCCTTCAACTTGCTGATTCTTGGCATATTACTCACTTGGGGTGTAAGGAGTCCTGTGTTCCAGCTTATCTCAACAGCCATAAGGGCTAGAAATGTACTTTAGATAGGTAGGTAGGAAGTCTCAGGATTCTTAAATTTGTACCAGACAGCAGACATCCATCCCTGACTTTGCTAGGTATCTATGTTGCTTACGGGATATACCTAATTAAATGAGCACTTACGGTTATTACAAGCATCTGTGTGGCTTGTGCTGGAGGAGGGAGAGTGATGGCAGAGTCCAGTGGATTTGGAGAGATCACCAGTGGAGGCCACTTGCTGACAAGAAATGTCCATGCTGTGGTTGACCTGATTTTCAGTAGTCCTTGATAAATCTGTATTTGGCAGATTTGCGCCATGCACACCGTCCTGGTAAACTACAGCTGAATTCGATCTGTTTAGGCAGTTTAATGACATCTGTACTATGGCTTCATTTATGAAGACGGAATTCTCACCACAAAAACTGTCCGATTTATTATGTCCCATGATCTGTACACAAGAAGAAGAAAAAAGAAAATCTAAGCAACTTAAAGTGTTATCATTTCCTGACATCATAAGTCCCTTTCCTGTATCTAGGAGTCATTGCAAAGAAGAGAATCAAGAGCAATGTACCAAAGTTTATGTGATGCAAGATTTAAAAAAATAACATACCGTACATCTTAATTTACCACATGGGTCAAATTTCTTCTCTTGTGCAGTATTAATACTTGCTCCCAATGAGTGAATGATTTCACTACTATGTTGTTACTGGGTAATATGTGGTGTTCCTCTAGGTCAGGGGTGGGGAACTGTTCCGGTGCCGGGGGCCACATGATGTCAGGGATTGGGCCCCTTCCCCCTCAAGCCCCACCACCTGACATCATTTGACACATTTCTCTGTACGCAAAGAGGTGTGGAACAATCACTCCATGCCCCTCTGTGTAGGGAGAAAGGGGTAGAAGAGAGTTTCTCTCTTCAGTACTGAAGAGGCAAACCCCACTCTTATCTGCTTTTTTGTAGTGCTGCAGACAGCAACCCGCTCTTACCTCTTATCAGTTTCTGTCTTCTGAACAGGGAAACCTGTAGTGCTGAAGAGGGAAACCCACTCTTACCTCTGCTGATCAGAGATAAAGAGAGGGTTTCCCTGTTTAGCATGTAGGGAGCGGGAGTCCCAATCCTCATCACCAGTCCGTCACCTCCAGTGGCTGTTATTTACACTTTTTAAAAGATGCACCCACCTCCAAGTGACATGTCGAATGAGTGAGAAGGACCCACACAAAAGGCCTCCCATCATAATCTGACCTTTCTTCTCCCCCAAAAAAGGTTTAACACATTTTATTTTTTCATTTTCCAACATTAATTATTTTCTGGTGTGTGTGTGTGTGTGTGTGTGTGTGTGTGTAAAGGACTTGGTCAAACCTCTCCTGTAGCAATTCCCTGCCATTTTGGAATATTTTCTTATGTTACTTTTTTTTTCCTTTAGAAAAATGTGTGCTGTGTTCCTCCCATACTGCCCAGCACTGGAGTGTACAATTCCCATTTGTTTCTGGGCTTTGTTGTTTAAAAGGGAAGCAAGATTCTATTACATAATTAGAACACCAGCTATGCCAAATTCACCTTCCTGGCTGGCCTAGTTTTGAGATTATCCTGCTCCCCACTTCCTTGTTTCCCTTTATACCCTTTCATAAAAGATCATGGATTGCCCTCTTCATCTTTTTTGGTAGTCTATACCTGCCTATGTTATGTTACTTCCTCTCCCCTCCTAATATATAGCCTATAAAATATAAGAAACTTATCTGTTGTGAGTCCACAGTGTCTCCGAGAGCAGTTCTTCTAAAGTCTGCTACCTAAAGTCCTTCCACTGAAGATGCCACAGACTGAACCTAGAACTTTTAACATGCTGGCCAAATGACGCATTACAGGGAGGGAGATATGTGGGTATCATTGACTCACACACCCCTCATATGGGTAACATGGTTGAAACATAGGCAGGGATAGAGACTACAGAAGAAGAAAAAGAGGGCAATCCATGATGAGTGGAAGGGCTGAGAAAGGGTATAATGGGAAACAAGACGTAGTGATAGCCATTGGCCACCAATTTGGAAAGCTTTAAAAGGGGATTGTGCAAACCCATGGAAGAGAAGGCTATCAATGGCTACTAGTGCTGATTGGCTATATATGCTACCTCCAGTATCAGAGGCAGTATGCCTGTGTACGCCAGTTGCTGGGGAACTTGGGTAGGAGGGTGCTGTTGCACTCATGTCCTGCTTGTGGGCTTCCTGTGGGCAGCTGGTCGGCCGCTGTGCAAACAGAATGCTGGACTAGATGGGCCCTTGGTCTGATCCAGCATGGCTCTTCTTATGTTCGTAAACATGTAGTTGAAAAAAATGTGATTTCATCCTATTAGTGTGTCTTCGCCCCTTCACTCCATTGGCTGCCACTTTCAGGGACTGGGGAAATGCTAATCATCATTGGGTTTTTCAGCTATAAATGATGTGGAAGGCCCAACAAGAATACCCAGATGAGAAGCCATCCACCTGCCTTTCTGCAGCATGTGATTTGAGCCAAAGCTGTACACCTCCTCTTACCTTCCCTGCTCCTCCACTGCCAACAGCCAGCTGACTCATCCTCTTCCCCACTACTAATGGTCAATCCCCAGCCACTCCCCATCACCCTTTCTGATGTAAATGCTAAGGCCTGTGAGAATGATACTACTAGTAGTGGCAACAGAAGTGGGAATGTTGTAAAATGGCTTATCTTAAATCAGTCATCTCAACAAATTATCAGGCTGGTCACCCATTCCCCCAACTTCTATCATCCTTTTGCTATTCCCTAAACAATGTAAGCAGAGCAGTGCTGTGAGCTAGAAAGCCCCTGGTTCAAATCTCACCTTCACCATAAACTGACTAGGCTAGGCCTTAGGCTCACTGCTATCTCTCTGTCTCAACCCCCTCCCCATCTGTAATATACAGATAATCATACTGGCCTTCCCCAAGTGGGTTTTGGGGAAGTTCACCAAGGTAATGTATTCAAAGAATGTGCTATGTATACCAAGATATATACCAGGCAATGAGCATACCTCATTGTTCCCCGACGAGATCACTGCAGGCAGACTGCTTTGGCAGCTGTGCTTCCAGTGGCGCAAGATCTTCTGTTGCAGCTTGACCGTTTCCCGTTCCTTCTCCACCATCCTTTGGCTCTCCCTGAGTCTCTCCAGGTTCTGCTGGTAATCCTGCAGCTGGGTGTCCAGCTCACCTCGGTTTCTGCAAAGCAACTTCTCCTGGCTCAAGCACTCGTTCTCTTTCTCCAGCAGCCGGCTCTCTCTGCTCTCGTGCTCCTGTTGATGCTGCTCGCACTCGCGGTGCCACCGCTGCTGCTCTTGATGAAACTGGTGCTGGAGTTTGTGGATGTTCACGAGCTCGTCCTTGGATTTACAGTTTCGGTGCTTTTCTTGTTCTAGGAGGGAGGTACTGCGGGAACCGTGGGCCCCACTGGATCTCTCATGTTCCTGGAGAAGCAGCTTATGGATCTCAATGTGAGTGTCCTGGATGGTTAAGGCTGCCTTTTCAGCAAAACAAAACACTGTATCAGTTTCCATCAGCTTCAAGGCTCATTTTGTAGAAATCGAAGGGTCATAATTTACACAATTAGGGCTAAGCAACTTTTCTTTTCTTTTTTAAACCTATTCCTCATGCATGCTCATAATTATATAATTGTTAAATCAACATAGCAAGTCTGTTATATATTTATGTTTCCATTTTCTAGATAATTTATTATGTATTACTTCATTACAGCAGCCCTCTGGCTAACTTCACAGCTTCTGCCTCAGTAGACTCAACAACCACTTTGCAGATCCTGACTTATGTAAAAGTCGAGACAGACACATATTCTGAAGTGTGATTGAAGTGGTTTGAATACACATTCTCACAGTGTAGTGAATCTGTCTCAGAGCACTTCCACCACATTTTAGAATATACGTCTGTTCTGAGTCCCTTAGGTTTGGGACCAGTTATCTGAAGGAACACCTGCGCCCATATGCACCCAAGCTCCAAAATCAGAATCAGAGGCCCTGTTTTAAGAGCTGTTCAACTGATGGGGACCAGGGATAGGGCCTTCTTTGTGGTGGCCCCACATCTTTTGAACTCCCACCTCAGGGAGGTACATATGGCCTCATTGTTGGTGGCTTTTAAAAGAACTTTGAAAACATTTTATTGATTCATTTGCTGTGCTGGAAGTTTTAACTGTTGTTGGTTTTAAACTCTGAATTTTATAGTATTTATTCAGTTTTGCTGTTTTATATGTTTACATTTTTTAAATTTTTATTTTTGTACAGGCAATGTTCCCTGAAAGGTGGAATAAAATGCATTAACAACAAAAAATATATTTGGCCTTCTCTCCATCTCTCTCTCTCAAGGTGCTTCATAGAATCACAGAATAGTAGAGTTGGAAGGGGCCTATAAGGCCATCGAGTCAAACCCCCTGCTCAATGCAAGAACCCAAGTCAAAGCATCCCTGACAGATGGCTGTCCAGCTGCACCTTGAATGCCCAGTGTGGGAGAGCCCACTACCTCCCTAGGTCGTTGGTCCCATTGTCTTATTGCTCTAACAGTCAGGAAATTTTTCCTGATGTCCAGGCGGAATCTGGCTTTTTGTAACTTGAGCCCATTATTCCGTGTCCTGCAATCTGGGATGATCGAGAAGAGATCCTGGCCCTCCTCTTTGTGACAACCCTTCAAGTACTGGAAGAGTGCTATCATATCTCCCCTCAGTCTTCTCTTCTGAAGGTTAAACATGCCCAGTTCCTTCAGTCCCTCCTCATAGGGCTTTGTTTCCAATCCCCTAATCATCTTTGTTGCCCTCCTCTGAACCCTTTCCAGTTTGTCTACATCCTTCTTAAAGTGTGGTGCCCAGAACTGGACACAGTATGCAAGATGAGGCCTAACCAGTGCTGAGTAGAGGGGAACTAGTACTTCCCGTGATTTGGAAGCTATACTTCTATTAATGCAGCCCAAAATAGCATTTGCCTTTTTTGCAGCCACATCACATTGCTGGGTCATATTCAGCTTGTGATCTACAACAATTCCAAGATCCTTCTCACTTGTAGTATTGTTAAGCCAAGTATCCCCCATCCTGTAACTGTGCAGTTGGTTTCTTTTTCCTAGGTGCTGTACTTGGCATTTATCCCTATTAAATTTCATTCTGTTGTTTTCAGCCCAGTGCTCTAGCCTATCGAGATCACTTTGAATGCTGTTTCTGTCTTCCAGAGTATTAGCTGTTCCACCCAATTTTGTGTCATCTGCAAATCTGATAAGCATTCCCTGCACCTCCTCATCCAAGTCATTAATAAAAATGTTGAAGAGCACTGGGCCCAGGACCGAGCCCTGTGGTACCCCGCTCATTACCTCTCCCCAGTTTTAGAAGGTACCATTGATAAGCACTCTTTGAGTCCGATTCTGTAGCCAGCTGTGGATCCACCTGATAGTTGTTCCATCTAGCCCACTTTTAGCTAGCTTGCTAACCAGGATATCATGAGGCACTTTGTCAAAAGCTTTGCTGAAGTCAAGATATATTATGTCCACAGCATTCCCACAGTCCACAAAGGAGGTTACCCGATCAAAAAACGAGATCAGATTGGGGGACCATCACCTTTCTGTACAATACCTGCACTTTTAACCCACAGACAAATCAGAGGCAACTCACTTAGATCACTTCAAGCATGTGATCATAAACTTTACCATGAAAGTTTGCTATAGTAAATGCTACGCTGCTGTTTTAATTGTACTACAATGTTTCCAGATGTGAATTCCAACAGCAACCAAACCGAGGCAGGGGGAGAAGTAGCATGGCTCTTCCCAACAGGACATCCAGTGGTGGCCCAGGTATGGACTGCTCTTTCTACTGTGTGCTGTTAACTAGCATGGGGTGGCCAATGCACAGCTATGCATCTATGCTTTCTGGCCCCTGCACATCAAGGATGGGATCAGGCCTATTATTTCAAGGAACAGCACAAAATCTAGAGGTCTTTATTTTATACATTGCTACGTAGTGTTTAATTTTTTTCACTGCAAATCTGAGAAATTTATAAGCTGTACCTTGGGCACCCAATTACAAAAATCAATAAAGTTGACAAAGCGGTTGTCACCTGTATGCTATACAAGAGGCGAGTTAAATTCTGGATCGTCTGTACAACCTAGGGAGGAAAAGAAAAGAATTTATTTTTTTCTCCGATTACAAAATGTAGCAACGTTAAAGCAAGTAAAACTAATAGGCTTTATGGTGGAACCAACTCACCTCAGTTTGTGGAGAAGCAGCGAAACATGTGCTTCCTTCCTGGAAACATACAACTTTGAATTAGTTTATTTTTGCAGAACTGGACTGCCACCTTCTGGTGAGTCTTATTATCTGAAAATGTTTGCAATTTACAAATGTGGCATGGTTAGTTCTCTGTTTTAAAAGTGCTCAGATGATGGAAGTATGCAGGAAAGTACTGAGGAAAAGAGGAATATTGAGGCTGGAAAAGGTGGCAGTCAGGGTAGAGGGTGATAATCATCATGGGAAAAGGACGGGGTGCTTCACACACCAAGTTCAGAGTCTTACTCTTTTATGGATGCAGAGCATGCATAACTCTGAAAGGAAGTGGATCAAGTACAGTACCTGGCCTAGCATGTTGACTTCTGCTAAGTTGTTTGCATCATGAACGTCAGAATCACAGGGCTCATTCTCTGCCTTTTGTTCTGGAACTAGTGATTCAAAACCAACAGGAAAGGATACGAGTCAGGTTTACAGAGTTAAATGCATGCCTCACTTAGGGCGCAATCCTGTTTAGACAGAAAAAAGGCCTACAACTCCCAGCATGCCCCAGCCAGCTAAGCATTGTGCCCTTAATCATTCCGGACTCAACATAAATTATTTCTGGCTTCCCTTCCCCACCCCACTTACCTACCTTTATTTCTTTCTCCCTCTTCTCCTCTTCCCTTCTTTGTTCCATTACACAACCCTTTCTCCACCTCCTTTTCCTGAATTCTTCCCCCATCCCAGTTGTGGCACTTGTCTTTTCAGCTTCTGACTTGTTTGTTTGTACTATTTTTAAAAATCCCAAAGTACACACACACACACACACACACACACGGGTTTGTAGAACTCCTTTCCAACAGAGCTGTGACTTAGTCCAACCACCTGGATTGGGACAGCAGTTGCCGCCATCAACATAGTGGTAGTGCTAAAGGTCGAGGAATCGCCCGCATGGCACAGCTCTACTGTGATCAGAGGTTTTCTTGGGCTTGCTGCATCTCCTCTTATGGGTCTCTGAAGTTCCCTCCCCTCCCCCCCCATGCTTGTTCCATCATTGTTGTTGCACTGTCAAAATGATGTCACAAGCATTGGCCGGGTTCGCACGATCACCGGGGAAAAGAAGCCACAGTGGCTTTTCTCCACCCCCTTGCATGCTGGTAGCACCGTGCGATTAGCCTAATTACCTGCGCGGGTTGCCATGTCATCCAAACCCAGTGAGGTGTATGGCGGGGGTGGAGGTGGCTTCCAAACCACCCCACAACCCTACAACAAGGCTTCTTTTCCCCGGTGATCATGCGAACCCATCCATTGTTAAAGGCAAGGAACAGCACTATAGCTTTGCCCCACTTAACTTTCAACAGGGTGCCAATTTAGTCCATGAGTTTTGTCCATGCAAGCAGTCGTGACCATCCCCAGGCAGGTGTCAACATAGGCAAATGTAACACACAAACGGTTCACTCACTATTATAATTAACACCTATTCTCAGCTGTTGTAATCATGGGAATTGATGTTTACTATCATCCATACTTGCCCAGTTCACATATTACATTGCTCCATGTGAGCATGTGCTTAAGGAATAAGTAGGACTATTCACAAGAGGAACACATGTATTGGATGACCCAGCCCTGAGCAATTATCTTACAGGAGGCATTTGTCTTTGTTGACCATAAGTTGCTTTATATTTTGAAAAAGATTAAATGAAGGAGCATGGTAACGAAACACAGCATTTTGACAATCAAAAGTATTAGCTCTTACTAACAATCAGTTAAAGGTTCACAGACTTCAGCGTCACTAAGATTTGCCAAGCTAGATTCTCCAGTACTCTCTTCTGTTGGGAGGCTTGTGTCATTCGTCTGTGATAATGTTACAGCCACGTGGAGGCTTTCAGCTGCAGAGAGAATTAAAGTTGAGGCATTCAGTCAACAATTTAGGGTGCACTCCTAATGCTGGTGAACTCAACAATTTTCCTTATATCGGTTATGATATGGCTAGGAATGAACTAACTTCTTCTCCAAGTGAAACAACTACTAAAGTATGAGTGACTCTTTGAATCATTTTGAATTACCTCATTTTTGTATCATGATCCCATTAGGGTTGTATCCAACCATATCCATCCAGTAGCAAAACAGACAACCGTGCTGGAACACATATATGCGGCGATCCACTGCAAAAGGCATAGACCGGGTCCACACGATTGGGGAAAGAAGGGAAGCCATGGTGGGTTCTTTCCCCCAGCCTGCACGTGCCGGTTGCATGCTGCCTCATTTCCATAATTACCTGCTCTGGGCACAGTTTGCCGTGTTGTCCGAACCCAGCGCGGGTGGCTTTCAAACCACCCCAGAACCCTAGAACAAGCCATGGATTGGGGGGTGGCTTGGAAGCCACCCCTGCCACCCACCTTGCCGGGTTCGGACAACACGGCAAACTGTGCCCGGAGCAGGTAAGGAGGCGGTGTGCAGCTGGCACACATGGAGTGGGGAAAAGAAGGCACTGTGGCTTCTTTTCCTTCCCCCGATCATGCAAACCTGGCCATTGTATTCCGGTCTTTTTAGGGTAGGAAAAAAGGTCGGGGAGGGCTTGCTTCCAATCTTGTATAACTAACCTGCCCCAAAGAACTGCCCACAATCTTTGGAGAACAGTGGTGTATTGGGACCAGGTCTGACAGGTCTGAAGCACCAAGACTTTTTGATTAGCAGGGATGATGACATCATCTGCCACCCACTGCAGAATTCCCTGTTCCCTCTGAGCTTAGCTGCAATCATCACAGTAGCTGGGGGGAAATGGTTTTTCCCAGCAACAACATATAGTAGTGAGCTATCCCTGCTGTAATGCAAAGTTCCTTTGAGGTGGGGCTCAGCCTTGAATGCATAATTAAGACCCATTAGCTTTACAGAAGACTTAGAAAAGACATATATAATACACAGGGGGAGTGGGGGGTGGGCAGAGAGAGATGGATCAACACAGCTGCCTACATTTTTGGACTTTCTTTGGGGGGGATGCTATGGAGACTGTCCTGATGAGCACCTGCACTTCAAAGTTTACCACTACAACACTGCTAGAGAATGAGCATATGTACAGGGGGAAAAACAGTAGCACTGTGACACTGAGGAAGAACCAGAGACAAACCAAAATGTTAAGAAAGGTGACAAGCACAACAGGAGAGGACATTCCCTTAGAAAGAGCGGCATGTGCATGGAGTAGCAGCCTTACCTTCCTTGAGAGCGGCAGCCAGGAGTGAGGCTACTTGAGGTGTTTCTCCTGAGTCTGGTTTTATAAGCAGATGTGGTTCTACATGAACATCTTCAAACCCACTCATATCTCCAAGCTTTGCATAGATAGTAAGCTTATCTTCCAAGTAGTTACAGATTTGCTGGTCCTGGTTACTCAAGATTACTGTCATAATACAAAATCATGCATTCCGTTAACAATCATGATTGTTGAAATTATTACTTAAGTATAATAATGGAATCGTTATTATTCCTCAATATTCTTTTGTTTAAAAAACAAAACACACAATTTGATTTCTGCCTGTGTTCATTTATGTCCACAGAAACGTCATTTTAAACATATATTCCAAATGAAAACCGTAACTGAACTATAATTAAAATATTGCTATTTCACATTTACATGGTGTTAACAGTGTGCTTAGAAGAGACACGATTCTTGCGCCAAGCAATTACAGACTCCATCAGGGCTTTCTCACACTTACCTGTAACCAGGTGGGAGCCATTTCTCTGTGATGTAATCCCATATACCATAGTTGAGGTATTCACACACATATCACAGTCGCATGGTATTTCATCATGAGGAAATGGCTCCCATGTGGCTACTGGTGTTTCTGAAGGGTTCCTGTGAAGAGGGAGGTGAGGGTCTTGTTTGGAAACACCGTGAAAACTCTCTTACAGGCAGCCTGTAAATACTGCTAATGAATAAAAAAGTAAATAAAATGGTGCAGGAAATCTCTGACTGGAACTACCATATTTTTAAATTTATTGTTTAGCTATAAAACTGAACTTTATCAGAGCAGTGGCACTGGGGGTAAGGCTGCTTAACCTTTTCTTCCCTGAATGATTTTCAAATTCTGCCCCCCTCCAAAACTATTATACCCCTTTCCTAGGAATAAACAGAGGCATGGCATGGGTTCCTGATTTTTTTCCTACTAGGTAGCAACTAATAGCAGTTGCAGCAGCTCCTGCAAGAACCACACCATCCATGTTCCCCTGGCTTGTTGCGACCTGGTTCACTGCTAATCAGCACATCAGACTCGTACATCTCCAGTGCTCTCTCCTCAAAAGGAAGCCCAAGCCAAGCCAGGCAGCCCTGCCACTGGAACTTCTCGCTGTGGGGAGCATGCAACACTACCTTTCATGTTCACATTCCTAAGTCTTTCCCATGGTAAGTATTATTTTAAGAGTGCTGGGGCAAATACCATACCTTGACATTTTTGAATTTTGGCGACTCTGGCTTCAGCTATTCTTCGGTCCTCATCGGATTCACTCATTTTCCCTTCTTCCTCTGGACAACTTCCATGATGAAATGCAAACAAAGCAAATGAAGCCAAAAATCTATCTCGGTCCCTCTCAAGCCATTTATGTATTCATATACATGTATACCTACAGGCATGAAATATATGCACAGAAAATCCCATGTAGATAATATGTAAAATGTCAACTTCTGTCAGACCGCAATGACTAATACAGTCATGCCTTGGATTGAGAGCATAATTCGTTCCGGAAACGTGCTTGTAATCCAAAACACTCTTATATCAAAACGAAATCCCCCCAAAAAAATTTGTACAGAGATTTTTAATTTAAGCCGTACTACAGTACTTGTATTGCAAGACATCGCTTGTATATCAAGTAAAAAAAATTAAATAAATATTTAAAAATTTGCTTGTCTTGCAAAACACTCTCAAACCAAGTTACTTGCAATCCAAGCTATTACTGTATTCGTCTTGAGATGTTTAAAGACCTTTCTTTCGGAAGCATGTTATGGTTTTTCTTTTAAAAAAGAAAAAAGGATAATCTGGTGGAAATTTCATATTGCCAGAGGAAGAGTTAAGATCTGTGATGCTAGATTCCAAGTTTTGCAATGGAGCACAAGATGAAGCAAAATAAAATTGCAGCGTAATCCTATGCACGTTTACTTGCATTCAACGGGGTTTACTCTCTAGTAAATGTATTTAGCAGTCTTCATGACCTTGTTGTCAGAAAATGTCTTTTCAAAGGTAGAGCATAGAGCTGTGCATGACCCAACCTTTCATTTGATCTTCATTCTCCAGTGCAGGTGCAAGGAGAACTTCTATGACCTTCATGGGGTTCCCGTGAAAACTGAATCATTTTTGGGAGGGTGTGGTACATACCCTTTCCATCTTTTTTCCATCTTTAAAGAAATGTTCAACAAAGGCAAGCCACTGCACTCAACAGCTGGCTGCCAGTTGCTTTGAAAACCTCTTAAGAATGGTGCTTAGAAGTAGAACATCGCTAACGTGTTTCATTGTAGGGAGGGGGGAGAGAGAGAGAGAGAGAGAGAGAGAGAGAGAGAGAGAGAATGTCCCCATCAGCCTTAGTAGATCACCTGCTTTGCATGTCAAAGATTTCAGTTGGAGCCTGCAGCTTAATGATCTCAAATAGCACAACCAGGAAAGGCTTCACCCTGAGGCTTTGGAAGAACTTAGAAGGACTCCTCCAACTCAAAGAGGAAATGTGATGGCTCCTCACCTACCTCACACACATGCTTTGGCAATGCTTTTAACAGAGTCCGAGCATGGGGAAGAGCATTTTACCTAGGGCGGGAGGTCCTAGGTGTGTGTGTGTGTGTGTGTGTGTGTGTGTGTGTGTGTGCTGATCTGAGCTGCAGGTCTATTACCACGGCTGGCAGGATCTGACATGTTTGATGGTTCCTCAAGGAGGGTCTCAATAAGAAACCAAAAAGAAAGAGTCGCACCATTGCACCCAAAATCCCACTTTAAGCCTAAAATTGGGAACACGTGGCTATTCAAATTGTGTATACTGACATGAAAGAGCTGAGTGGGTGACTCTTCCACCCTCAAGTCCAGGGCACATAAGACTGACAAATTAGTCAGACTGAAGAGCCAATATCTCCCCTACTAGCTGTGTATGTCTTCTTAGGAAAATGATGCCCATAAAGAAAATAGTTGGACGACCAAACTCAAATCTGAACCAGCAAGTATTTCTAGAGATGATTCTTACACTAAGGTAAAACAAAGCATACAGATAAAAAGCAATGAATAATGCATCTGCCTGTACCTTTCCACTGCCTCTTGAACCTGCCTCATCCAATGACTGCGTTCCTCTTTGGAACTGGTATGAATTTCATACATCTCGGGTCCTGTGGATGAGGCGCTAATCAGGAACATCCCTCTTTCTTCATTGGCTACTTCTCTGACAATAAGTTTCTGAAGGGCTATAACAGCAGGCTTCTGGTCCTACACAAAAGAAATCAGAAATCACAATGTCCACTGAGTGAGAGGATTTGCAGGCTCCTTCGCCTATACGTTCCTCCTACCTGGCATAGGATACCCATAATCCTCCAAGTTTGGAGGGCTACAGGCATCCAGATTGGATTACGGCCTAAAATATTCCAAAGGTAAAATTAGCATTTTTAGACATTCATACTTACAACAGCGGCAAAGATATATTTCTGATCTTTTTCTTGTAGAAACAGCATCACATCATTTAGAAGGAGAGCTAATATATCTTTTAAGGAAGGAAGGAAAGGGAAACTATAGGTTAATTTCAAACTACTTATCAAATAAATAAATAAATAAATAACTCACAGTGCAATCCTAACCCCTAGATCTACTTGCTGGAAGAGGTTAGGATGTGATGGAGGTGCCCCTTTGCTGGCAGAGAGGAAATTCCCAAAAATAAAGCTCCGCTGGGCTAAAGGACCAGTAAAGCTGCTCCCACACACACACCTCCCACCCCAACTGGCTGAACTGGCAGGCCTTTGGAACTGGTGGACGATCTGCCACTACTCTCCCATCTCATGCCCCCATTTAGGACTGTGCGGCCAGAAACAAAAGTGCCTGCAGGGCATCATGACTGACATCATAGACCCTAAGATAACATTCCAATAATGCTTTTAGAATATCTCTTCCTTTACCTTAGGGCACAAATATATATATATATATATATATGAAATCACAATTGATTTTCTAGTGCTAGACTCAAGGTGAAACAATTTGTACACATAACTGTAGGACCACCTAGGAACACAGAAGCTTAGGAAGCTGCTTTACACTGTGGCAGATCATTGGTCCATCTAGCCCAGTATTGTCAACACTGACTGGCAGCAATGGCTCTCTAGTGTTTCAGATGGGAATTTTCCCTGCTCTACTTGGAGATGCTGGGGATTAAACCTCAGACCTTCTACATGCAAAGCATGTGCCCTCCCACTGAGCTACTGCCCCTCTCTGTGCCTACTCCCACATCAATCTGTGGCCTAACTCCAGGTGCCATGGTATCTGAAGTGTGATGGGTGGTGCCCGGAGGGCGAGCCTTTTCAGTGGTGGCTCCTCACCTTTGGAACACTCTCCACAGGGAGGCCCATCTGGTGCCCTTATCACTATCCATTTAGGTGCCAGGCAAAAACATATGTTTTTCCAGGCTTTAAAGAACTGTGAATGTAAGCGTTTTTAACTCAGACCCATTTTGATTTCACTTTATTTGAGTGGACGGTTGCTGTTTTAGTTTGTTGTGTCAGCTTGCATGCTTTATTTTACTATTTCTTTAAATTGTGCGTTTATTGTTTCTTAGTACTTTGTTAGACTGGGAACATAAATTTATGTTCAAGGTGCAGGATAGAAATTATATAAAAAAATAAAAAAAATACAGAGATGTTCACTGCTCAAGGAAACTAAAAACCAGGAGTGGATTTTTGTGTGGAAGGATTGGGTAGAATCCAATGGGGTCCTTCTGCTGATGGAACTGCTTCCGTCAATAGAACTGCTTAAGTCAGCAGAACTGGGAGGGGATAAACCATCCCTGCAGTCCCCTGCACATTCTCAAAACCTTCTCTGGAGGGTTGGGAGACCCTCTGGAACAGATTTGGGGGTGGGGCAGAGGCTCCAGGGGGAGAAGAGGAGGAGAAAGTCCCAATGTGTGAGCAACCTACTGAGCTCTGTTCAGTTCTGATATTCAAATTTCTGAACTCAGAATTCTTTAATTTTAAATGTATTTGTACCAGGCTCTGGTTGGCACATCTTGGGGTTCTAATAAAAAAACCAAAATAGATCCTGCCCAAGGGGACTGCATTCTCTGTTCTACTAAGCATATCTATTAGTGCTCAAATGCAAAACACGTTTTTCTGCAGAATACCTTTCCATGCCATTATCTCAGAAACTCACATAGTTGAAAATGCAATCATGCTATATTTTAAAAGTTACAAAGCAGTAACAATAGACTGTTTGTCATCATTAAATTATTGCACGCACCTTTGAAACGTCCTGTGGCAGTCTTCCAATAGACTAAACCTTCATGCAAAAGTGTCCTCTGTTTCTTGATTAAATCCTGCTTTCTGAAAACATGCCCATCTTTCAACTTGGTATATGTTTTGTTTTCAATCCTACTGAGAATCTCCAGCAATTTTTGTTTTTTCTCATATTCATTGACTTGCAAGTCAACTGCTGCAATCATATCCTTGATTAGGCCCAGGGCTTCACATAAGTCTTGATGCTCTTCGGTTCCTTCTGTATAAAAGCAAACAGAAAACTATAAGTAATTAAGGGACCTCGGGCCCTGACATAATTTGAGTGGATTTTAACAGGAAGAAAAAAGGTGGGGTATAAATGAATGACTGAATGAATGAATGACCAGGGACATTGTTTTCAAATTATTTCTGTGCATGATTCACAGCGCATTCCACACTGTTAAAAATACTAATCAAATGCATAGCTCTGAGGCATTTATGTGTGTTTTGAGAGAGGAAGGCCTCGAATAGGGAAATCCGTGTCACAATACTATAATCTGTATGCAAAACTGCAAATACTTTTCAATCCACTATATTACTGAAATTATGGTTGCCGTTCTTCTGGGTCCTGATCATAATTAAAGCAACAAGGATATAAGAGGCAACCCAATACTTTCCCACAGTTTTAGCTGCGACAATGCAAGGAAGGATGCATGTACCACAGCAAAAGAGAGTGGCATCCTGTGAAAAGTTTATGGAGCAGAAACATGTAATTCTGATCCACTTACTGCAGACGATCAACCGAGACTTGCTGCTAACCTTAACTGCCAGCATAAATATGTGCCAACGATGATAGCTTAGCTGACCAGGTCTGCAGGTAGTGGTGGAGTGCTCTTAGGACAGAGCACTTGGAGCCACGAGCAGCCCTGCCTCCTTCTCTATTTCCCCTTTCCCCCAATCTCTCTCTCTCTCACACACACACACACACACCTTTGGTGCTTCTCCACATTTTGCATTTTACCTAATTTTGCACTTTCGAACCACTATGAGAACCAAAACTCAGTTATACTTCAAAATGCATACTTCAAATTTTGCAATGCAGCACTCCAATTAAACAGTGCATACAAAAATGTGTATATTAGGGGAAATAATGTTCAAAAATGGATTATATTAGGAAAGTTGCTTGCAGAAATGTGTATAGTGGGCAAAAATGCAGACAAAAATGCACGTGGTAGGAGAAATGTGCATTAAAATGTTTATGAATTTTTATGCAAAGTTCTTTTTTTAAAAAAATAACCTCAAAGTTCGAGACAAACTGAGCTTAAGATTAGAAAAATGAAAAATTGAGAGAAACTGAAATTCATTCATTCCTACTCAAATTACGGGATCCTTACTGAACCCCATCACCTTCTAAAAACAGTAGCTAAGGGGGACATGACAAAGGTAAGCAGGTGGGGCCCCACGTTCCCTCTGTAACTCAAGCTCTGTATGAAATATATTTTTAAGATTATTTATACCGGGTATGCACACCCTAAACCAGGGGTCGGCAAACTGTGGTCCCATGGCTGGAAGCAGCCCTTAGCCTAATTTCAAAAGCCCTCTGCATGCTATTGGTTCAGACTTCTGCCAAGAGCGATCTGTCCCTCGCTTGGCAGCCCACTGGGCAGAAAGAACAGGGAGGGAGGGAGGGAGGGAGAGAAGGGGATGGCAGAAAGAGAAACAGAATGGCCCACCCACTCAGCTCTGCCCCTACCCTTTGCTGGCTTCCACCCCACCCACTCCCAACACGCAGCCCCCGACAGATTACCCATGAGGCAATGCAGCCCTCTGCAGAAGGAAAAGGTTGCCCACCCTTGCCCTAGATAAGGCTCCGCAGCTCTTTTTCCTGCTACAAGCTAACACGGCTATTCAGGTGGAATCTGAAAACTTAAAATGTGCCATGCTTTATGAAGTGCGACTGTATATTGGTAATTAAAAGCTACCGGTAAATGAAATTCAGGCACATACAGAGGACTACACAAGTGCCCATGCCTTGGGCTGAACAAGCCCCTTGTACAAAATTATTACGTAGTATTCCACATGGAATGGATTTCCTTCTTCACTGATCATGGAAAAGCTAGCTGGACCTATCGATATGTGAAAACTATCATTCATTATTTACTTTAGGAGGATATTTTCAAATTTACAATATGAGTGAATAAGAAATATACTTTTGATGCCTCTGATCTTATTCAGTGGAATAAACCTTGAGGATTTCTCGTGAACATGAATGAAAAAGTACTGCTCACCTTTGGTATACTGCAGTATTCTTTCTACTAGAACGGGGTACTTTGTGATTCTTTGAGTGACAAGCAGAATGCATTCTGGGATTCCTCGCCGTCGAGCCAAAAGATTACTGTTCCGCAGCTTTAAACATAGATAGAACTTTTTAATACAGCCCTTGTCTGACATATTCAATAGGCAGTTTATGTTTAACTTCTTTGCTTTGGCGGGGACGGAGGGTCCTCTATTTTTCTCTGCTTTAATCCATTTGATATGAATTCATCATTCCCTGAATTGTGCCATGGTATTTGGCTGGTAGCCAATAAGCTAACTACTATATACGTAAATCCAATTGTTCTGAATGATCTGATAATTTCCCCAAGCCAATGAATCATGAGAGTCAGTGGCTGCTCTGAAAATTTGTAACCAACAATAACGTACCACCTGTGGAATACTATTATGACATTTATATGAATGAGAAGTCCTGTGATGCCTATTTCCATTGTGGACTACACCTGCCGGATTGGGCTGCCTGCGTTTTACTTATTATTTTATTTCTAACATTTATTTAATCATCCTGGCCAATAGAAAACAAGGTCTATGGTTGATTAAGGGTATAATCTTACTGGATTGCTGCCCACTAGACAGAAGCCTCCGATCCTGGAGGCTTCCAGGAATTCTGTTGCTGGCAGGGCAGGAGGAGCGACAGCGGCAAATTTCACCTCTCCATCCTCTTTTACACTGACTGGGTTCGCACGACATGACAACCCATTCCCCTGTCAAAACCACCTTTTAAAGGGGACCCAAAGTTTTGACAGCTAGCTGTCAAAACTCCTTTCCCAAGAAAAAGTTGCACTTTTGCACTTTCCCAAGCACCTGGAGTCTTGGGGGAAAGTACAAAATATGCAGCAGCATGTGCACTGTCAGGACACACACAAAAAAGTTGAGGATCTTGCCATGAAGGGGGTGTAAATCACATCACCCCCTTTTCACGAACAAGGATCACTCACGCCTTTACTTTCTCTTGACAGATGTCAAGAGAAAGCACAAGGCAAAAAACCCCCACCCTATTTGGAGCCCCTTCGGGGCAATGTCCAGGGTTGGTACATGCTGCACTTTGGCAGCAGGCAGGTACCCCCCAGGACATTGCCCCAGCAGAGGCTTCAAATGCCCGCACTCACGCAACTGCAAACCTCCGCTGAAATATTTTTTTTTAAAAAAGAATGAACCTATTTGGTCACATTTGGGGTGCAATTTTATTTTATTTTTTTTAATGATCTGCCAGCCACTGACAGCCCCTCCAAAGTGCCGCTTGGTCACTTTGAAGGGGCTCTCAGTGTCTGTCAAAACGGTTATCATGAAAGCTGGCTGTGAAGCCAGCTTTTGCGATCTCCGGAAAGAAAAGGGTAAAGTGCAAAAAAGTGGTGGTGAGCCGAAAACAGCTCGCGGTCATGGCAGGGAGGGGGAGACAAGCTTGTCCTGCTGCTCAGGGCCGGCGCTACCGCTAGGCAGACCCAGGCGGCTGCCTAGGGCGCGTGGCGGAAGAGGGCGCAGAGTTTCTGCGCCCCTTCCTCGCCTCCGGCGCGGTCCTGCCGCTCCTGCCCTGCCGCCTCCGCCGCGCCTCCCTGCCCGCTTGCCGGCCGCTGCTGCCGCCGCCGCTGCACCTCCCCCCCCACGCCCGCCCGCCAACCACCTACCTACCTTCCCATCGTAAAGCGCGGGGGTCCCATCGCGTCGGAGGAGGAGGCGGCGGCAGCAGCAGCAGCAGCCAGCAGCGGGGGCGGGGGGAAGGTAGGTGGTGGTGGTGGCAGCGGCGGGGGGGGGGTTGCAGAGCAGGGTTGCTTTGCTCCGGAGCCCCCCCCACGGCACGAGGGGGGGCGCTAAATATAATTTGGCCTAGGGCGCCAAACAGCCCTGCACCGTTCCTGCTGCTGCTGTGTCCCCTGGGATACCCACAGGGAGATCAAGGGGAAAGGAGCGGGAGGGAGGGGCGAACAACCCAGGGTGAGCTTGATCAAAAGTCGGGTGCACCATGGGTAGTTTGGCCAACAACCAACACACCGTGGCTTATTGCCAGGGTGGGTTGGTGTGCGAGGCGAATGCGCCCGCTGTTACCCCCTGGGTGGCCTCTGAGTTCATCTCGCAGAGTCAAGCTGCCAGGCTGGGGCCAGGGCTTGAGGGGCCTTTGGATCTGGCAGATCCTCGGTCTCTCTTCTCCCTTCCCTCCCACCAGCACCCCCCCTACCCTCCACAAGCCTCTCCAAGATTGCAACAGCAATCTCGGGAAGGAAGCCACCACGGAGCTTGCTGTGGCTGCTGCGAGGAGTGTATGTGAAATCCCTGCTCGGATTTCCCATCCTGCTGTCATCGTAGTGTCTATGGGATCGGCAGAGGAAATCCACTATATCCTACGGTCCCTGGCTTGCTCTCCCAGCGGCCCCAGGATTGCTCTGCCCATCATGCAAATTATTGTTTCATTTTGAAGCGGTTTCTTTTAAAATAATAATTCAAATAAAATGGGAACCAGAAAGTACTTTTGGGTGTGTGTGTGTACTACACTTTCTTTAGTTCCATGCTCTAGAACTCGCTGTGCAGAGTGGTTAGGTTGGCCCCTTCTCTTTTTTCCTTCTACCAGCAGGCAGAGATGTTTTTATTGAGGAAGGTCTTTGGCATTTAAGCTGGCCTCTTGCCGAAGGAGATTTAAATTGGTTGGCTGCTATCTATTTCTTTCATTGTTGTGTTCTTAATTGTGTTTCTATGCATCTGTTTTTATGTCATGTTTTAATTAAGATTTTGTTTTTAACCTGTATTTTATTATTGTTAGCCACCCTGAGTGCCATTTTTGGCAGAAAGGTAGGATATAAACTAACTAAATAAATAAAAGCCTTACTGAATGCTGCGAACCCAGTTTTAGAATGGAACTCAAGCTAATACCCCAAACATTCTATGCCAAGAATTTTTGTGTCTACAAAATTTAATTCATTCAAGTTTAAAAGAAGTCTCTGTTATGGGAATTTAAATTAATGCTTGGAACAATAGTACTACTACTAATACTGTAGTAGTACTTAACATCTGTATAGCACATTTAAGTGTTTAAAATACTTCACATACATTATCTAGTTGTAATCCTTAGAACAGTGTTCTCCAACCTTGGGTCCCCAGATGTTTTTGGCCTACAACCCCCAGCATGCTGGGAGTTGTAGGCCAAAAACATCTGGGGACCCAAGGTTGGAGAACACTGCCTTAGAATAAGGCAGGTCAGTATTATTATCCCCAGATGGCAGATGGGGTGGGGATGAGGCTAAGAAGAGGGAGTGGCTTGCCTAGTGAGTTCATCATTCAAGCCAGGGACTTCTTCATTCATAGTGCAGTCTCTGAGCCACTATGTTACACCAGATCTCATGCAAGTATATTTCTATTTAAGATGCATCCAGGCAATCTTTCCTACAGTAGGAACTCACTGGCTACTGCCAACTTACTTTGATGAAGTTCTGGAACTTTTTATTTTGTTGCAGCTCCTTGAAAAGGCTGACTGCTTCTTTCTGATGACTACAAAATTCCCCGTATATGGTCTTCATTTTGTTTGCATTCTCTTCTGAAAACTGAAACCCAGCAATTAAAAATAGCACTCACAGAATATCAAATGCTTTTACATTGAATGTGTGGGGAAACCATATCTTGGTGCAATGCAGGCATCAGCCAGCCTATTGACTGATCTCTGATGTCAGTAGAAGTCAAATAAATCTTATCCCTGTTTGAGTACAGTCAGCACTTAGAGTATTTATGAGAACAATACCAATGAGATGTAGTCCCCAATTTTTAATGTTTGGGGCATCCAAAGTGTTATTTATTTAAAAAAAAATTTGCTAAGACTGAATCACACTTTAACAATCAGACAAGATTAAGTAAACCAAACATTTAAAGTTAATGTCCCATTCCCATGGACAAGAATGTATTTGGGAAGAGCCAGGATAACATCACAACCTGTTGCGTTGACGCTACATGAGAATCCGAGATATTGGGCGTATGGAGCTAAGTTGGTTGAACAAGGAGCATCAGAGCAGGGCAGATGGCAGTATGCGAGTTGTGTGTAGCTCCCCTATACAGTAATACCTTGGATTGCAAGCAACTTGGTCTGAGAGTGTTTTCCAAGACAAGCAAAACAATTTAAAATTTTTTGACTTGATAAACGAGCAAGGTCTTGCAAGACAAGTAGTGTAGGGATGTAACCGCTCGCCTCGAGCGGGCCGAAATCGGCCCCGCTCACGCCCGCCAGAGACTCACTTTGATATAAGAGTGTTTTGGATTACAAGCACGGTTCCGGAATGAATTGTGCTTGCAATCCAAGGTATTACTGTACTCTTCTGCACCCCCACCCTGCCCCGCCCCACTACCGTTTTCAAGCAAAATTTGAACCTTTGAAGGCTCCATGGTAGTTTGCTGCTGAATTCTGGGGGCAAACTGTCATTTCTTTTTGTTCCAAATTCGGAGTACAGCTGAAACTTGGCCCTTGGATCGCCAAAAGTTGCCCACCCCTGCATTAGAGGAACAAGCGTGGGAATTACTTCCCTAAGGTTATATCAAATACTTAAGCTGCAACCCTAAACATCCATACTATGGAGTAAGCCCCATTGATACCTCCACTGTGAGACTTACTTCTGAGTGAAAATGCATGGGATTGCACTGATACGGTGTCTTCCGATAATGGACGAAATCCAATGTCACACAAGCTGACTTCCGCTCACACAATGGGACTTCCCCTTGCTCTCCTCCCCCCCCCCCCGCAGCCCCCTGCCCACCCTCCAAATCGGCTCCAGAAAGTCCCCCAACCCTCCAGAGGACATTGGGGGCTGGGGGGCTGCAGATGGGAGGGGAAATCCATTTTACCAATGGCGTCTATTCCATCGGCAGACAATGGGCTGGTTCACACTATCAAACACCCCATCGTGGCTTATTGAAGCCACGGTGGGCTCCAGTGCATGCTGGCGGCCATTCTGAATATCCAAGTCGCAACTGCAGCTTGTCATGTCATCCAAACCCGGGGACCATGGAACACTCGCATAACCCTGAAACAGGCCATGGGTTCTGCGAGCATTGTTTAACCCTTGCACAGCCCATGGTCTCCAGGTTTGGATGACATGACAAGCCGCGGTAATGGCTTGAATATTCAGGATGGTGCCATGGCTCCTTGTGGCTTAAATAAGCCAAGACAAGCCACTGCAATCATGCAATTCCAATCAACTAGTATTGAATGCAACCCTCTATGTCCATTGTTTTTATGTGCTTTGAGCACTACCAGCTGGATAAGGCAAGTAGTTAAATGTCCTATTACATCAGAGGTGGGCAACTTTGGGATGTCTAGGGGTCATTTCTGGGGCTCCACGGAACCCCCCTGTGGGCTGCATCTCCCCACCCTCGGCCTGTGGTGCCAAAAAAAATAAAAATCAAAAAAGGATTTTTAAAAAAGTTTTTAAAAATGGCATCTGGAGCAGGTATGGAATGCCAAAAGGGTCAAAATTAGCTTGCTTTCAAGCTAATTTAGACCCTTTTGGTGAACTGTAGTAGCCATGGGGACTAAAAAAAGCTCCAAAATGGTCTCTCTGGGTGCCATTTTGCTTGTTGTTGTTTTTTAAATACAATTTTGGGGGGCTGCATGTGGCCAATGGGCCACACGTTGCCCACCCTTCTTTACACCTATATGCTTCTGAATTAAAATTTAAGAATGAAAATTTACCCACCCACCCCATCGATAAAAAATGCCCAGATTTTTCAATATGGCAAAATAAATTTTATCACTGAAAATTTTTATTCCATTTAAAAACCTCTGTCATTCAAATAACATGCAGTTTAGGCTGCAATCCTATGCCCACTAACCTGGCAGTAAGCCCCATTGAGCTTAATCATCTCTTAAGACACCCAGATACTCTATTTGCCCTCCAAGAATAGTTGCATCTTTTCTCTTTTTCAGAAATGCAAAGAAGGAAACATACTTCTCTTCAGTGCCTTACCTGCTGCACAAGGATGTCTCCAATTCTGCTGATGACAAAATTTCTATCACTTCCCTCTTGACCTGATTCCTGTCTTCTCTCCTTCATACTACAGAAGAACTGCTGGTGAAGCTCTTGCAGCTCATCTAAACATGGGAATATTTTGTCCACCGTGCTATGGTCCAGTTGCAGTTCTTCCTTCATTCCTTTTCTGAATATTTTTGACATAATGAACAGGGTATGGATGTGATGCACTTCTGTTTGCATCAGCTCTGCAGCGAAGAGAAGGGAAGGGCACAGTCAAAATAACTCAGACTAGACATCCTATATATACTAATAGTGAACTCGTTCTCCAAGTGCCAAACCTCATGTAGCCAAAACGACACCATCCAGACACAAAGGAGAGGTATCAGCAGGCCTGGGGGAACACCAGGAAAATAAAAGTTAAAAGGGAGCGGGGGCAAAAACAGCCCAATGAAGACTGAGCGTGCTCAATGAGCACAGAACGCTGACTGACCGTTGGGAAGAGGAGACCGGGAAATTAGGGGAAGGGCAAGGTAATGGAGCATTCTGGAAAAGGGGATGGATGGATGGCTGTGACCCTGAACAGGAACATTCCACATTGCATTGTTTTGTTGCTGGTCATTTCGCCAAGCTTACTCTTACTAGAATAAAATCCATTAAATATCCACATTAAACCATATTTATCAGATTATCACAACTGAGATATACATTCTTGACACTGACCATGAGCACAGGAGAAAGCTACAGTAATATCTTGGATTGTGAGCATAATTCGTTCCGGAACCGTGCTTGTAATCCAAAACACTCTTATATCAAAGCGAGTCCCTGGCGGGCGTGAGTGGGGCCGATTTCGGCCCGCTATGCCCACTCGAGGCGAGCGGTTACATCCCTACCTTGTATTGCAAGACGTCGCTTGTTTATCAAGTCAAAATTTATTTTGCTTGTCTTGCAAAACACTCAGTCCAAGTTACTTGCAATCCAAGGTATTACTGTACATGAATGTTGCTGCTCTCCCTTTCTCAGAGAGCAGTCAATAGTGAAGTGCTCCAGGTAGAAATAAGATCTTGACTGATTTCTGATGTGGCATGCATTCTCATTTGGCTCCACTGATGATCCCAGCGTGTTTTTTATATCGTCATCTCTGTCCAGCTATATGGAACCTTAGAAGGAGCTTTTGTATACTAACCAAAAATCACATCTTGTCGTTTGATAACATCCTTTTCTTGTCTGTTACAAAAGGAAGGGTCCACAACAAGACTCCAGGATTCTGCCTCAAATTCCAAAGCATCAGTGCTGAGGTCGCTCCATAAGAAGGCGTCGACGTCATCTGCAGCAGCGAAGGAAACATACTTAAATGTACCACCTGCGCAAACATGAACACATGCAAGTCTAACTCAGGTAGTGATTAGATCATAAAATTAAGACCTAAGGCTGGTTCACAAGCTGAACCAAGCAATATTGCCCTTAAGGCTGCTCTGGAAGCTGGAGCTAGTGAGAATGCAGCACCTCAGCTGTTGTCGGGAGCTGCCCCTTTTCAGCATGCAACTCCTTCGCTGAAGGAACTGTACTGGCTGCCTATTTGCTACCAGACCAGGTTTAAGGTTCTGGTGGGTGCTAGTGTACAAAGCCCTAAACAACTTGGGACCAGGATAACTGAGAGAGCGCCTTCTCCCTTACCAACCTGCCCAGTCACTGAGGTCATCAGGGGACATTCTCCTGGTGGTTCCACGTGGACCTATGGCCCAATTGGAGTCCACCAGGAGAAGAGCCTTCAGTGTGGCGGCTCCATTTCTATGGAACTCCCTGCCTCTGGAGGTCAGGCAGGCTCTGACACTATGTTGCTTTCGGTGCCTGCTAAAGACATCCTTGTTCCGGGAAGCCTTCCTTGCTGACCAGCCACGGTTTTAATGTTACCTTGTTTTCAATGCATTGTTTTTATTCTTTTATCTGTTTTTATCTTTTTATTGTTCACCACTCTGGAATCTGGTTAGATATGGAGTGGCACACACATACTGTAAATAAATAAATATTGACGGACCACAGGTATGAGATTGCGTAGACACAGGTAACGTGTGGATCAAGAGATCGCAGATATGGCTGTCAATTCCTGTGAATGTGTGTTTATGTATATCTTAGGCATGAAATCCATTAGACAAAAAAAGGAAAAGAAAGCAGCCTCTAGCATACTATACATATTTTTAAAATGCAGATGCTGAGATTAAAAGGCTCCCTGCAGACAAAAACTACACAGTAGCTAGTAAGCTCTCACTATCCTTGCGGCAAAGTGTTACTGAGCTTGGGAAAGCTAGTCTGCTGTCACAGACAGGAGAGCAACAGCACTGTAAACACCGTTCAGTACCACTCCCCTTCACCCTGTTCTCTGCTGGGGCATTCACTGAGCCAGTTTTCAAGGGCTTGTTGCCCTTGTGGAAGGAACTGAGGCAGCTCTCTTTTGGGAACCAGGTAACACAGGGTTGCTGCAGTACAGGCTAAATGCTTAGGGAAGGATCCAAGGGTGCACTCCCGCTAGCGCTACTGATGTTGCATAGCGGAAAGCAACACCTGTCTGGGCTAGCGCAATGAATTCTCCAGGAAACCTGTCACCTTAGCAAGTGCTAGTGATGTTGCACAAGCGCTGGTTTCTGCTAGCGCAACATCAACAGCACTAGTGGGAGTGCACCATTGTCTCCATCCTGCTGTTTGCATCATTAAAGGCATCACATGAGTATAATAAGGTCAGGTTTTCAAAATGATATTCAAACTTTAAAGGGCTTGAAAAATAGCTCAGATCACCTGAAGCACTGGTCTCCAATGTTTGGCCTTATTTACTGGACAACGAACATAATAATGACAACAAATAAAGACGTTTTCTTATTCCCGTTAGAAGTGATACAATTTTACACTGCTTGTGAATAAATTAAACCTTTTTGGATGTCTATTGTATCATGCTGAGTTCCCAGGATACCTTCAATTATAAAGGAGTCAACAGATGAAGCTGTCCCTATGGATTGCAAGAGCTCTTCGGAGTGTGATCTAGATCTCCAGCTGCTGGTATCGATATCCGGTTCCAAAGGTGACGCACATTTTCTAAGGGGAAAACAAAATCACACAGCTGTAGTGACTCCTCAGATAAGAACATGTTTACTGCAAGACATTAAAGAGCACCATCTACCTTTCAAAACCAGTGCTTGGAACACTTCTGGATAAGGAGTGTGGTTGCTGCAACACATCCTTTTTCGTGGGAGATAATCCAATGGGTGTCGAGGTAGAAGGATGCATTGTGGAGAACGTCGGCTGCGGAATGTCTCTGAATGATGAATCTGGAAGGTCAACATATTTCCGATCGTTTCAGATGTTGGACAATTCTAACAAAGACTTCCATGTCAATGTCTTTGGTTAAAGGCTGTCGCTCAGCAGTAAAGCATCAGTTTTGTATGCAAAGGCTTCCCAGGCCCTGCCTGAGACGGTGGAGAGCCACTGCCAGTCAAAGTAGACAATACTGAGCTAGATGGACCAATAGTCTGACTTGGCATAAGGCAGCATCCTGTGTTCCTATTGCAAACCATGTCTGGAATTAGGGAGCTACAGATTTTGTTAAATCCGTTCCGTGTGTGTCTCGCGGATTGTCAGGCGTCTTTCATTCCATTGTCCACTCATTGAGGGAATTGGATTTTTGTATGAGAATTTTGTTCCTGTTTGCACATGCGCATTTGCACAAGTGTGCTTTAGCGCAAGTGAGCACTTGCACAAATCCTCCCCCCCCCCCGAAAGTAAAAAGCCAGTCCACAAGTCAGCAGAACCCACAGGTCAGATTCATAGAGATCTGAACTAATTTGAATTTGTTGAGGATTTCTCTGACATATTTAACTGGAAGGTCAAGAGATTGCTGATGCTCACCCAGTGGATTTCTAAACCTTCTCCCCTCCCCAGTAGCAACCCCCTGTGACACATTGCAAATTGCTTTTGCAGCCACATTCAAGCTGCAATCCTATATCCACCTACACAGGACTTAGCCCTATTGAACTCAATCAGACTTGCTTCTGAGTAGACATGTATAGGATTGTGCTGTCAGTGTCAACAGTCTCTTGCCATGTCACCCAGAGGACTGCTGCTCAAGAAACAAATCCAAAGCAGCCCTGGGTGATGGAACTGGCTGAATAAATGTTTTTGGATCCTGGCCTGTGTAATTTATTATTATGTCAGCAAAAACATTTTGCAGGCTAAAATACTCCTTTGCAAATATTGTTCTAGCATTATAAAACTTCGAAAGGATGAATTGCACCAGAGGGTGAAGTTAAACAACTCCTAGCATCCATAGTATTAAATGGATCTTGTTCTTAAACCCCATATATTTACCATAACTCATATTTCATAGGCTGGGTTCGGACGACATGATAAGCAACGGTGGTGACTCACCATTGCTTGTCAGGCATGTCGTTCGAACCCAGTCGTTGTGACTCACCATTGTGACTCATCGTTGTTTTGAACAACGATAAGTCACAATGGTCTGTTCTAGGATTTGTTTGTACCACGATGGCTTGTTGTGTCATCCGAACCCGGACAACACGACCCATCATGGCACAAGCCGCAGAACAAGCAAACTGCTTGGCAAGAACAAACATTGCCGCTCTTGCCAAGCTGCTGGCCACAGAGCGCAACTGACAGCTGCCCCCAAAAGTGCCCAAATGGTGCTAGGAGGCAGCTATCAGAGGCTTCCTCTGCCCCATCGCGGAACGGACTGGGCACCCCCACCTCCTCCTCCAGAGTAGACCTCTTGAAGAGGAGGCGGGAAGGCGGCAATCTGCTCGGTTCGGCTGCTCAGCACACTGAGCAGTCGAGGGGATCAGAGCACAGCCTCCTCCCTGAAAGGTTTTCTCCCAGTGGGAGCCCGTGCTCTGATGTGCCAAGCAGCTGCGGGGACAGAGGCACCTCCCGCGGTTACCGGCACCGCTGCCCCAGTGAGTGTGGGAAGCACCCACCCTCTCTGCCCTTTGCTTTCCCCAGAGAACCCAGGAAAGAAAAGGGCGGAGAGTGCAAGGGCTTCCTGCCATCCACTCCGCCAGAGAGGTTTACTTGCTAGAGGTGGGGACTATGTAACCTCTCCAGCAGGGCAGCCTGCCCACTCCGCCCTTCACTTTCCCCACCCGGGAAAGCAAAGTGTCGGGCACTTCCTGCCATCCTGCTCCGCCGCCAGAGAGGTTTCCCTGCTGTAGCCGGGGCACAGTCCCCGGCTGCAGAGAGCAAGCCTCTCAGGGAGCAGGGCGGAAGCTCCCCCCTCTTCGTTGCACTTCAGGGCACGCACCCTGTTTGTGCAACAGGGAGTCTTTGACAGCTGCCGCGAGCGATTGGACTAATTTATGACAGTAACGTACCACAATTGTTGCCTGGTCGTGCAAACTTACCCATAGATTAACAAAGTTTTTAGAATATAATTTCAAACTGTTTTAATCTACATTGACTGGGATCCAGAATAGCTGTCCACAGGTCTCTCCCGCTTTAGGAAGGGGGAAGGTGATCTTCACTGATTTCTCCCTCCCCTGCATTCCACTAGGCCTCCCAAAAAAGCTGCTCCAGAGGGTCAGGGGACCCTCTGGAACAGCATGGGAGGTGGTGATGGGGGTGCAAGGGGAAATCACTTCACCCCCACACCTCACTTCCTCCAGTGGGAGTTTCTGCTGGATCTTGGTCCCTTCGATAAACGGAAGGGGCCCCACATTCATAGAATAGACACCCTGGATTTAACCTGGTAATTTTAACTAACTTCAGTACCCAAAACATGAAAAAATATGGATGTACACTTCTTAGCTTTCTTACTACAATGCTTACTTGTCTGGACAGCTGATGTCCTGTTCTTAATATGGCTTCTCTCTTGGGATTTCTGGTAAAGAAGAATGCTTTCTTATTAATATGAAATTTTGGTCACACAACATTTAACACTATCAATCATTTTATTTTTAAGACACTATTTAAGACTCTCATGCATTTGTGTTTATACTTAATCAAAACTTATTTCCACCTACGCTGTGCCACTTCATATTCCATATAGTTCTCTAAAGTAAGGATGCCAATTGCTGATGTAGTGTTGACCCTCTATACCAGGGCTCTCCAACCTTGGGTCCCCAGATATTGCTGGCCTACAGCTCCCAGCATACCCAGCCAGCATGGCTAATGGCAAGGGATTCTGGGAACTGTAGTCCAGCAACATCTGGGACCCAAGGTTGGAGAGCCCTGCTCTGCTCTAGCCTTCCCCAGCCTGGTTCCTTCCAGATGTTCTGGATTTCAACTCCCATCAGTCCCAGCCAGCATAGCTAAGGGTCAGGGATGCTGGCAATTGGTGTCCACAACATCTGGAGGGGAAGACTGCTCTACAAACACACTTTCTCACACACATGCTTGTGGATTTTTCTTGTGGTTAAATTTGAGAATTTTACTCTTGGGGGTCAGTCAGATGTCAATTAGAGAGCCAGTGTGGCATAGTGGTTAGAGTGCTGGACAGGGACTCGGGAGATCCAGGTTCTAGTCCTCACTCAGCCATGAAGCTCACTGGGTGACTTTGGGTCAGTCACTGACTCTCAGCCTAGCCTACCTCACAGGGTTGTTGTGAGGATGAAATGGAGAGGAGAAGGAGCAGGCAAGCCGCCTTGGGTTCCTTGCAAGAGGGGAAAAGGCGGGTTATAAATGTAATACTAAATAAATAATAAATAAAAATTAAAGTGGATGGAACTTAGTGACTTAATACGGCAGCAGCTTTCATAGATTCATAGATCACAGAGTTGGAAGGAGCCTACAAGGCTATTGAGTCCAACCCCCTGCTCAATGCAGGAAACTAGAGGAGGGGTCTCCCATCCAAGTAATAACCAGGCCTGACCCTGCTTAGCTTTCCACACTCAGACAAGCTGAGCCAGCGTGAGCCACAGGCCTTGATTGATGCGGCAATTAAGATAATTAAAATATATCTGTATAGCATTTATTTATTCTTGCAGTGTAATTATATTTGAATTTGCATTCAGAGGAAATAGGGAAATGGTAGCTTGTGGGGGGAGAATTGAAAAACATATAATGCTGTTGGGAAAATGTAATGTAATGTTCAGTGGAAGTCTTCTTATAGCTTTCTAATTGGTATACACCAAGGGGCGCTATTTCCTTAGGTTTTACTTGATAACCTAGGCTCAACCACTGGATTTCTCAGAAGACAGGAACAGTTTTAGGCCTTATTTTCCATTAATAGTTACTCTTTTTATTTGTCACCACAGTTGGAAAATAGAGCTGTTGAAGCCACTGGCCAAATGTTCCAATTGAACCTCAGTTCCCAATTCAGTATGCTACTACAAATGTTTCAGAAGCAACCATTTTTGTCTCATTTTTCAATTTATGGTGACCAGAAAACTCACCACCAAGGCCCAAAGATGGTTGTGTGAATCAGCCCTGTCTAACCCCCCTTAATTCACCATTAAGAACTAATCCACAAGAACTAATGAGAAATAAATAGCAAAGAAATGGAGAGAAGGAAATAAATAGGGAAAGTGCAAGTCATTGTGAAGTAAGTGAAAGCCAGGGATGATGCCAACACAGAACCACTAATGAAAGTACATGACCTTCAATGCTGAAACAAACCAATTGACTTCTGCCAAATAGGCATAAGCAAGAGGGATTAGGAAAGTGCTAAATTTACTTTCTCTTACAGCACCTTTTTAAAAGTCTTCTATCACCCCAAACAATGCCTAGGTCTTTCTACTGATCAACAGTGCCTATTCACTTGAATTATTATTTCAGTCATTATTATTCTATCATGAAGCAATTGTCTAAACCCTCTTATGCTATGGCTTAAGGTGACAATATGGAGGGAACCAACATAAGACAATGTAACAGTGAGCAATGATATCTCCAGGCCATTTTAAAACTTACTTTTGTGCATGCAAGAGCACAGTCCTTACAACCTTTGTGCACAATTGCACTGCAATCTGCAAGAAAGCAAGAAAGGAAAGCTCACTCAAATGGTAAGGCTTACAACAATCACCTGAATTTTAAATGTTTATTTCTAGGATAGATCAAATCCCTGCTTTAATCTGTTCTCCAGCTGTGATTATTGGTTCCTTTCTTCAAAGGGAGCTAGCAGAAGCCATTCCGAATAGGCAAAAGGAACAACCTGTATAATCCCCCCTATCACTGAAAGAATGAGTAAGCATGCCTTGCATATAAGGCCCAAACTACACATTACGAAGAGCAGGTGGCAGCCACCAAGAGTAACAGCCCCCCCCCATCTCCTCCTCGCTTCTCCCAGGAACATCTAGTTAAAGATAACACATGTCGGAATGTCACCACACAGAGCGTTTCCCTGCCTCCTGCAAGCAACAGCTAAGGAAGTGGAATAGGAGTGGGAAAGCCCCAAGTGTGATGAGGTCATGTCACACATCTTCTTGAACTGAACGTTAGCAGGGAGACATGGGGAGAGGCAGCTGCTCCTTGTGCAATGTCTCTTCGGCTCCAGCCTCTTGACAGTGAAACCATCCTGTGGTGGCCGAAGTAGATGTGGCAGGAGCAGACCTGTCTCCTTAAATTCATGTCTTCCCCCTCACGTATAAAGCAGGTGATCCAAGTGATTCGATTTTTAGAGCAAAAGGGGAGCAAAGGGCGAGAGGTGCTAACCCCTTCCCTCGCCCAACAAGTTTACCTCCCTTAGGTCTGTCTCCCCCAGGGGCTTTGCTCTCAATCCAGGCTCACTTCTGGTATTGGAACCTAGCTGGGAGTAAAGGAACTGCAGGCTGTAGAAAGGAAAGTTATGGGCACATGTGGTGGTGGTGGTGGAGATTGTTAGAACCTCTCACCCACGTTTCCCTTGTGCTCTCAAAATTGGAGGCCCCAGGTTCCCATTTGGTGGCCTGCATTTAAAGAAAAGAGTCTGCCACTGTCATGTCTAGTTTGGGCATATTTAAGGGTCACATGGCTTTAAGTCACTGTGTGATGGAAACTGATTGTATGAAGTCTGCAATCATTCTAGGCACAGGTAAAATTAGAATATGTTTGACGTGTAACTATATGTATACCAGTGTAGTGTGGTGTAGTGGTTAATGTTGGGACTCAGGAGATCCAGGTTCTAATTCCCACTTGGCCATGAAGCTCACTTTGGGCCAGTCATTGACTCTCAGCCTAACCTACCTCACAGGGTTGTTGTGAGGGTAAAATAGAGAGGAGGAGGACCATGTATGCCACCTTGGGCTCCCTGGAGGAAAGGCGGGATATAAATCTAACAAATAAATAAATGTTGGTAACATACTACTGAGAGCTTACCATAGTAGTTTAGTGTGGTCGCCCTTTAGAGCAGGACTCCCCAACCTTTTTTGGGTTGGTGGGCACATTTGGAATTTTGAAAGCATGTGTTGTGGGTGCTGTCACAAAATGGCTGCCATGGTGGACATGGCCACTCACAAAACACTCATTTCCCAGAAGGCAAACTGATGAGACTCAGAGACAAGTAGCCTGCCCAAGAACCTCAGTACAAGACAGAGGTGGGTTCTGAGTTCTAAAACACAAAACCGCTCTTTTGAACCCGAATGAAGATGGTGCGACAGGGCAGCACTTTGCTTTGCAGCATGGTAGTGACCAAATTTTAAAAAAATAACTTTAAAAATCTTAAGAAATAAAATCAGGAGGAGCAGGAAGCTGGGTGGGTGCCAATAGAGGTGTCCACGGGCACCTGTGTGAGCATGGGCACCACACTGGAGACCCCAGCTTCAGAAGAACGTTTATACAATTTGCATGAATGCCATTGTGTGGTATCAAAGCATCATGATATGATTGTTTTTCCTTGAAGTAATCAGAAGAGAAATAAAAAGAAACAGAGGGTTGGATCCAGACGTAGTCATGCTTAGAATAGACCTACTGAAATCAATGCAACTTCAGTTAGTTATAACTAACTTAACTCCTAATTATTTCAATGGGTCTGCTCCAAGTGTAACTAAGTCTGGATTCAATCCATAAAATACATGCAACTTTCTATAAAAGATTTGTGGATGTCAAATGTCTACAGAACAAAATACAGCTACTTACAAGAACATTGCAATGACTCTTTCCCTAAAAGTGGTTTCTCACATGCGGAACATGGCATTACCCCAGTGAAAGTCCCAGAAGCAAATTGGTGCCTGTTGAGTTTCTCCTTCTCTTTGGCGTCTTTATTTTTTGCCTTGATAGCCGGAATGAAAAAATATATATATATAGGTTTATTTAGCTGTGAAAACACTACAATATCTACATACCCAACCGCAGCTGTATCCCTCCCACTGACTGGATTTGCATGACACGACAAACAAACAACGATAATAGTCAAAGGTTGGTTGTCGTGTCATGCAAACACAGAGTGGATTACCCACTGTGGGTAGTTTTTTGCAAACTACCCACGATAAGAACCCATGGACTTTTGTAGGCAAAAATCCCTTGCCACTCTTGCCAAGAAACTCTCGGGTGACTGCCATTGCCAGCCGCCCCCCAAAGTGCCCAAGAGGCACTTTAGGGCAGCTGGCAGTGGCTGCCCCCGCCCTGCTGTGATTGTGAGCCCTTTTGGGCTCGCTGCGGCTTCCCCTCACCCCTTTTTTTCTTTTCTTTTTTTGCAATCATGAAATCTGACAGGAGAGCTGGCTTTCCTAATCTCCTTAAAGAGCAGGTACAAGCTGCCCCTTCAAAGTGCCCAGCAGCACTTTGGAGGGGCTGCCCATGCCTGCCCACTATTTTTCAATTAATTTTTTTCTGCCCACAAATGGGCACAAAAAAAATTTTTTTTCTGAGTTGTCCCCATTGCGCAAACAGGGATCATTCCCTGAACCACAACAGAGTCAACTTCCAGCCTCAGCTGGGGCAACGGGCAGGGGGCTGCCCGCTGCCCCTTGCAGTATGCACCCCCTGCACATTGCCCCAGTTGAGGTTGGAAGTTGCCCCCGTTGCGCTTCAGGGAATGAGCCCTGTTTGCTCAATGGGGACAAATAAGAATAAAAATATATATTATGCCCCCCCCCCCGGTTTATGGCGACTTCCTCAGATTCCACGTCTTCCACAAAATCTTGGCTGGACAACCCTCAGTTCACCTGTTCCATATTATACTAGCAAATAAGAGATCCCTGATTGGTTAGGATGACTCATGGGACTATTCCCAGGAAGAAGACAAGCTAGAGAAAGCTAGTAATTATAGAGGGAACAATGGCACCAAAACAGCAGCAGATCCAGGAAACAATTACATGAACTGATTCAAAAAAAAAGGATGACCATTTTCATCATTGGGTGTGTGTGTGTGTCTGGAAATATTCCCTCAAAAAGTGCTAGTTTCACCCCAAAAGACAAAAGGTGGGGGGGGGGGACATTTGCTGCAGCCCTACAAAAACACTATTCTTTTGCTTCCTTTGACTAAATCCTGTCCTTTCAGCTTTTCATCTTTGCAGTTTGATACGTAAGGACAAATTGACCTATGCACTGCTGTGCAGCAGAATGAGATGGTAGAGCTTTGGGGTGCTACAGGTGATTGCACCACTTCAGACTATAGGTGCGGAGCAGCATTTTAATGCTCCTCATGTAATAAACACTCCCTGCAAGTAGACAACTATGGTTTCTACTCAGTAAGGCAGCCCAGGGCATCCAAAACAGAGGTTTCTCTTTTCCTAGTTATAAACAGGAAGAAAGCTCTGTATGTTCCAGTTCCATCTGCCAACTTTGCCCTTTGCGCTTAAAAAACTATTCAGCATTCACAAGATTGTTACTAGATATTCTGCAATATAGCACACATCGTCCCAAATTACCTTGGATTTATTTCGGGTACTGGCCATTCTACTCATCAGAAAGCTGAAAGTACGGCTCACTTTATATTTTTCAGATTCTGATTTTGTAGGTATAATGTACTTATCCCATTCTTCTTCCTGAATCCTAAAAATGCACCAGTAAATCGTTCATTAAGTTACACATACTCTCTTAAAATCAGAGACATTTAATTAATAAAATATTTGTGGCTGTGTGACTGGAGATGTCACAGAAAGAGGAGAGCAAACATTTGAAACTCGTATTTCCTAATCTGAATGTGGAACCTTAACTTTACTGAAATGAGAGCCCTGCTCAGGCATTCAGGATATAATGAATGTGCTGTTCGGCCCTGTTCAAGGTATATGAATGTGTCATGCCGGCCCTGCAACCAACATCGCCAGCTCTGCTCTACGTGTTCCCAGCCCTGCCAGGTTTAACAGTAAGATCTGAAGGGCGGTTCTGCTCATGTTCAAGTGTTCATCATGCTCAATGTGGAGAGAGAGAGGAAACTGAGACGGTGGGGCCAGTATGTGCAAGAACATTGGGGGCGGGGCCAACAGGCAGATCCCTGTATTTCTTTCATGCGCTTATATACCCTGAACAGGTCTGAGGTGCGGTAGTTTATCCAGCTAGTATCACAGTCTATCTCAGTGTTCTCCAACCTTGGGTCCCGAGATGATTTTGGCCTACAACTCCCAGCATGCCCCAGCCAGCATAGCTGGCTGGGGCATGCTGGGAGTTGTAGGCCAAAAACATCTCGGGACCCAAGGTTGGAGAACGCTGGTACAAATATGGCATCAGGTTAGTGTTGGGGTGGTTTTATGATGTTATAAATCTTCTTAAGCAAAGCAGCTGCAATTGCCTTTATGGTTATTGCTAATAGCAAAATGTGTGTGTGTGTGTGTGTGTGTGTGTGTGTGTGTGTGTGTGTATTCTTAAACATGCCTTGAAAAACCATACCTTTTCTCTCCTGGATGTTGAGGCAAGCTGAATACATGTTGTTCTACAAAACAATAACAGGTTTAAAGCAACTTTACCACCATATTCACTCGTTTGCCTGAAGCACAAGATTTCCATTCTAACATTTGTTCAGCAGTTGTGTATGCTAACTTGCCTGAAATGCTTAAAAGAGGGGGGAAATAAAATCCTTTGGGCTGGCTGGCTGTCCCTCTCTCCCAGCATGTCAATACTTTACCACCAGATTTTGGCTGCACAAATGCAGGGTGCAGATTATACAAAGGAAGTCTAAACACATACAATTTGTACTTGGCTCAGTGCAGAGGAGCCAATCAACACATGGACATCTGGGATGGAGCCAGAGAGAGTGATAATGAAAGTGGTGGGGCAACCCTTTGTCCCCCCCCCCCACTTTGATTATTTATAGCCGCCTTCCCAACTTGGTGCCTTCCAGTTGTGTTGGATTACAACTCCATAATTCCCCAGCATAATTCCATAATCCTTCCAGTTGTGGGAGTTGTCGTCCAACACATCTGGAGGGCACCAGGTTGGGGAGGGCTGATTTATAGATTTTAGCCATCTACAGAGGGTTCTTGGTTTGAGCTGCCCATCTTTTCATACACAGCCTTCTTCCAGATTTGGAAAATGGTAGCATGATGCTGCTGTGCAGGTAGTTTGAGTGTTCCTGCATGGGGGCGGGAGCTTTCCTCCTATATAAGAGGCACACTAAGCATGTCTACCAGGAGGTTAGTCTCAGGCTGAACAAATAATACCAACTTCACCCTGCTATAAAAATAAGGGAACATAAAAAATGAAAATAGAACGAATGCTCACCATCATTTGCATCACATATTGTGAAGTCCCGTGAAGAGTGTGATTTTCCTAATAAGACTTTGGGTGAGGTATAAGAATATGAGCGGGACCGAACTCCAGACAGTAACGATTCCTACAACACATCCAACATTTTAGAGAAACAATTATCAATAGCAGCTGCATAATTCCAGATTTCCCCCATCTCTTTTCTAACTTTCAGGGTTTTAAAAATTAAAATAAAATTAACTTTTTGCAAAACCAGATGAATAGATAATCATTATTTCACTGTAGCTATTGTACTTACGTATGCATGTATCTATTTATTTATTATATTTATATCTCGCCTTTTTCCTGCAAGGACATGCATAAGGAAACACTTATGTATGACATGCTTAGGGAAATATTAAGAATGGATAATATTAAATTAAATATTGGATAAGATCTCGCATCGATTAACTAAACTCAGTTATTATTAATTTAATAACTTAAGCGTCATAATTAATACCTTTGACTGCAGATTGCTGGACAAAGGAAGGGATTCAGCCCTGCTCATATTAAAATCCAGTTCAGTTGTTGTCTCTGAAGAACTTAACCCATCCCTGATACCAGCCAAGGCCACAGAAGAGTTGAAAGACATTGAAGGGTAGCAGTTATGGGATCGGTTAGAAATTCTTTCATCTCCATTGTCTACATCCAAGTCATCAAGACTAGAACTAAGAACACACATATGACACATTACAAGTGCAGCCTTATTATTATTTTTATTTATTTATTTATTTTATTTTATTTGTATCGCACCATTCTACCAAAAAAATGACACTCAAGGCGGCTTATTGAATCAATTAAAATTGATTAAAACAATAAAACAATACAGGCAGTCCCTGAGTTAAGAACATCCAACTTACAGACAACCCATACTTAAGAACGGACTTCTGGGTTCCCCGGCGCTACGTCGTTTACGTGGAGTACATAGCGTAGTATACTATGCAATTTGTGTAAATGCCGATTTTAACGTAGCGTATAGAACGCTATGATGTTCCGACTTACATACAAATTCGACTTAAAGACATTATTAAGAACGGAACTCGTTCGTAATCGGGGGACTGCCTGTACATTAAAATACAATAAAAACATAACAATTATGGGGGAAAGTATTATTTAAAAAAGGAACCAACCCAACAGGCCCACTCACGGTGTAATGGCCTTCTTAAATGAAGCAGTCTTAGCCTGCTGGTGGAAGGAGAGAGGGAGCAAAGGGAGAACAGAGAGAGGGCAAAGCTAGTGTCCTTCGGCAGGGAGTTCCACAGCCTGGGAGAGGCCTCCGGAAAGGCCCTCTCTTGGGTCGCCACCAAGCATGCCTCTGAAGGTGGTGGTCTCAAAAGAAGGGCCTCTCTCTCTCCAGAAGATCTTAAGCCAGCCATTCAGCATTAGGCATAGGGTATTTCCCCCGCAGACAGTCTCTTATGATGAGCATCTCCACCCCATCCCAAAGACATTTACATGGCTCAAAAATCTACGAAATTAGAGTCATGCTTTATACCAGGGTTGCAGAAACTTTCAGAACCTCTCCCATTCCAGAGAAGCTTTCGGGGCCTGCATTCCAGTGGTGTGTGGGGTTGAAGGCAAAAGGGGGCGGAGGCAAAAGAGGTGGGGCCAAAATACCAAAAATACCGGCGTATTCTCACTTAAAGCTCTTACTGCCAGTAACTAAGCCTTAGGAGAGGCATTTGAACCTTTTCGAATGGGGGAAAACTGTACAAAACCCAGGAAACCCCCTAATTGATGGTTGGGGGGAAGGGGGCATGGCCCTCTGGGCAACCCCAGAGGGCCAGGCTGAGACTCCGGGCCTGAGGTTCTACTGCCTTGCTCTACACACCGGCTAAATACTTTCCTGGATATTAAGCTATGATCTCTTTGGTCAGAACTATGCATTAACTCAGCAAACACACGTTCTCAAAGTCATGTATGTCAATATAGCATGAATGCAGGGGCAAAGAAAATCAGTGATGGGAGGCATTTGATTATTTCCTGTGGAAATACACCCCGCCCTCTGTGCTGGAGACTGTTCTTGGTCCATTTGAGCTCAGTTCTATTATCACAGAGCAGATGGGAAAAAACAGACTAAACCACCACCCACACCCCGGGGTGGGCTTTTGCAGGGAAGAATCAGCTGGTGAGGGAAGTTTCCAGTACCCCCCGCCCTCGTGTGCTGTTTCTCCCCTGCATACGCCAATGTCCACATTAGCTTTGCAGGGCAAACATACACAGGATTGGGAAGCCTCATGTTTGCCTTGTAACATATAGTTCTCATACTACTCATTTAGGCAATCATGGTCCAAAAAACAACAACAAGACTGGTGGGATGAACTTCAGAAGTCCAATAAGACACCACCCTCCTTCTTTAATGTCTTGCAGAACAGAACAGGAAATGGGGCGTCAATAGCCTAATGATGAGTACTTTCTTTCAAGGAAGATGTTTTGATTTATTTGGTTTTATTCTCTTGTTTTGAGCCAGACATGAGAGGGATACTTTTCATACCAGTACTGTGAAAACCTGTTCCATACCTTCTTTTTTTCATGATGGAATAACGTTGATTTCGTTGACTGCTAAATGGATGTGTCTTTTTGAGTGGCATGTAAGAACCTGCAGCATCCAAATCAGGTGGAATGTCCGTGCTGTCTCTTGACACTTCTGGATCTTCGTGGGAGTCTGCCTGGTCTGTGTATGTTTCAGACGCAGGCTGGCCAGCGTCAACGTACTTGACACCGGCATCTTCCATCTAAAACGTGAAATGAAAACTAGTTGGAGGTGTTCGCAAAAGAGAAATTGAAGTGAAGCTGAATCCAGTTCCTGGAACTGTCATGAGGCAATAATGGCTTAAATCCAGAATTGTGTGAGTGGACTTCTGCTCATGCAATGGCACCCCCCCTTGCTCTCCTTCCTGTTGCAGCTCTCAGTGCACAACACCCCCCCCCAAAGCTGCTCCAGAGGGTTCCCTGAAACTCTGGAGTAGATCTAGGAGGCACGCAGAGGGCTGCAGAGGGGAGGAAACAGTTCTGCCAATGGTGAACAGCCAGGGGTTCCCAAGAGAAAGCTGGCCAGAGAAGCCCTAATCAGAAATCCAGGAGACAACCAGTGGTCCTATTTATTTATTTATTTATTTATTATATTTATACCCCGCCTTTTTTCCTGCAAGGAACCCAAGGCGGCTTACATAATCCTCCTCCTCCTCTCCATTTTATCCTCACAACAACCCTGTGAGGTAGGTTAGGCTGAGAGTCAGTGACTAGCCCAAAGTCACCCAGTGAGTTTCATGGCCGAGCGGGGACTAGAACCCGGATCTCCCGATTCCCAGTCCAGCACCCTAACCACTACGCCACACTGGCTGGTTCCTAGTGGCACTGAAACCATCATCACATCACCTGACGGAGCCCAACTGGAGAGAGACAAAATTCTGAAAGTAAGACAAAGATAGAAGAGGAGGAAAAAGAGAAAGAGAAAAATAAAGTGGAAGTACAGACTTGTGTGTGTGTGTGTGTGTGTGGTGTGAGAGAAAGAAAATATGAGAGATCCCACAAGGAAAAGTCAAGAGAGGAGTACTAGCTGAGAAACAAAGCAATGGGGCGGGGGGGATAGCTTTGCCTGGCTTGGGAAAGGAGGGGTTTCGAAGTTTTCTAGTGAATCATTCTGTTTTACTGCACAGTCATCTACATGTCTACTCAGAAGTAAGTCCCATTAAGTTCAATGGTGCTTACACCCAGGTAAGAGGTTACAGGATTGCAGCCTTCATTTCCAGTAAGCTGCAGGGCTAGAGGGAGTGAAATGCCCATCTGTGTTCAGAGGCAGTCTATCTGTATACCAGATGCGGAGTACTAGATGGTGGAGACATACAACACCTAGTTGACTACTGTGGGAAAGAGGAGGATACTGAACTAGATGGACCCTTTGTTATGATCCAGCAGAGAAAGTTTTTGGTCCCTAAGATATCCTTCGCAAACTTCAGGCAGTTTTTAGAACCAGGAGCTTAGCTGAGCCTGAGCTTAGAAAAGACATCAAGTTGTAATAAGGAAGAGGCTGCCCCAGTGCATGTGCAGAGTGCAGATCCTGCAGCAACATGTCCAGGGAGAGTTTTCTCAGATTAAACAACGGTGCTGTCTAAGGCTTAATTGGGGAGTGGGCAGGAGCAGAATACCACTTGATGCTCTGCAAAATTGTCTTGGGAGGCTCTGTTTCTAGTCTTAATTTTTCTCTCCCCTTTTTAAATTCAGATACTTTGTTGAAGAAATGTTTTTAAAAATAAAATACCAGGACTAGCTTGGGTGGTGGTGGTGGAAACAATGGCCACAAATCATTGCACAATTATGTGAAGCCCCACTTAGTGAGGTTTCAGCTTGCAGAACAGCTTTGCACTGGATTGTGGCCAATATATTTTCATTAATACGTGTATATGTCAACATGAAATGCCCAAATTTGCTGAGGTTTATTTTAAAAATTATTTTAAAATTATGGAGTTCCATCACCTGGCTCAGGATATTATCACACATTTTTAACAGGAAGACAGCGAGGATCAGCCTCAGCGTGTGTTTGTCTGTCTTACCCGATCCACTACCATGCGATTTGCGTACACTTCATCGCTTCCATTCAGCATAGCAGAAAGTCTGGCTGCTGCAAAGAAAGTGGAGGGATTTGAGGTCTTCTTATAAGCCTCAAACGGGGAATGTCGTTGAACTGGAATAAAACATATTATAGGAAAACAGGTTATTTCTTGCATGGTCATTCAGAACAAAGAGGTGCCAATTTTATTATGAGATTAAATTAAAAAGGGAAAAAAACCTGTTCACACATTTTTGTGAACAGGGCTTTTTTTCTTTTTAATTCCATCTGCCAAGGGGCAGTGGGCCACACATTTTATTTATTTATTATTATTATATTATACCCCGCCTTTTTTCCTGCAAGGATCCCAAGGCTTACACAATCATCATCCTCCTCCTCTCCATTTTATCCTCACAACAACCCTGTGAGGTAGGTGAGGCTGAGAGTCAGTGAATGGCCCCATCCCCAAAGTCACACCGCTTCTTCCGCTCCCACCATTGACGTGCTCAGCCTAATTTCTACACGGGTCAGCCTCCTGTATTTAGAATCACAGAATCATAGAAAAGTAGAGTTGGAAGGGGCCTACAAGGCCCCTTCCAATTATGCAGGGTTTTTTTTTAATTTCTTTGTTTATTACATCACATCTGTATACCACCCAATAGCTGAAGCTCTCTGGGTGGTTTACAGAAGTTGAAACCATAAAATACAATAACATGATAAAACATAATATAGAACTTTTGAAAGTTTAAAACTACAATATAAAACCAAAGAAAAAACCAGCAGCAGTGTAAAGATCTAAAAATACAACAACACATTTAAAAACAACCGACACTGAAGAACTAAAATGCCTGGGAGAATAAGTTTGCACTGAAAAGATCACAATAAAAGGATCACAAAAAGATCACAGGCCAGCCTCTCTGGGGAGGGAATTCCGCAACTGTGGTGCCACAACTGAAAAGGCCCTCACACAAGAGACTCCATGAATACAGGTCGCCACCCCACTTCAGACATTATAGAGAACATGGCCAAAGTGGAGCCGAGAGGAGCAGTATGCCACAGATACTCTATTCACATGCAAACAGGGCTAAAAAGAATGAGTCATTATCATTGTTCTTTAACTCCCTCTCATGATAAAACAGGCAACAATCTACATCTAAATTAGCTAAGCACTTGAAAGGTTGTCACACAGAGGAGGGCCAGGATCTCTTCTCAACCATCCCAGAGTGCAGGGCACGGAATGATGGGCTCAGGTTACAGGAAGTCAGATTCTGGCTGAACATCAGGAAAAACTTCCTGACTTGTTTGAGCAATGCAACAATGGAACCTTGGTGCCCTGCAGATGCGTTTCCAGCCACGGTGGCTGGAAATTATGGTCATTGCAGTCCAACACATCTGGAAGGCACCAGGTTGGGGAAGGCTGATCTGAATGTATCAGAGTTTGGAGCACTTTGCACATGCACACTTTCCAATGGCATAAATGAACTTTTAAAAAAAGAGGAAGGGGAGGGACACATATGCTAAGGCTTTGTGTAAAGTGTCCTCCAATGGGTATCAAGGATTTCACAAAAGAACTTTCATGCGCCTTTAAAGGCTCTGGATGTTTTCTTGAATGAGCAATACTTTCTCCTTCAAGAGTGGAGTCTGAAGCCAGCACTCTGCAGGGGGCTGGGCTGGGGTGAGAGAACAGGCAGCATCAGGCAGTTTGAATTTAGACCACGAAGGGGGATATGAGAGCTTCACTGGAATTAGCTAACCTGTGGTGCAGCCTTAGAGGATGCTGTAACAGCTGCTCTCTGGAAAATCTGATTCAGGGGTAATGATCAGATCTCCCGCCTGCTATAAGAGTGCCTCTTCGCCTCCATTTATACTCTGCGTGTACATTTGTAAATAAAGCAAATATTTGTTACTATTTATTAAATTTATATCCCACCTTTCCCTCCAAAATGGTGCTCACGGTGGCTAACAATAATAAAATTAAACTTAAAAACAAAATCTTAATTAAAAACATAACCATTAAAACACAATTAAAAACGCAATAATAACAGATATAGGCAGCACCCAACCAATTAAAAACTTCAGCAACAGACCAAAGGCCTGCTTGAACATCTTTGCCTGCTGAAGGAAGGATGCAGAGAGGGAGCCATCCTAGCCTCCCTTGGCACCAAGGAGGCTCTCTCTCTCTCACGTCCCCACCAAACGCATCTCTGATGGTGTGAGCACTAGAGAAGGGTCTCCTCCGATGATCTTAAAACCTGGGCAGGCTCGTATGGGAGAAGGCAGTCTTTCAGATAGCCTGGTCCCAAGTCATATGGGGCTTTATAGGTCACAACCAACACTAGTGCCCAGAAACAGAATGGTTGCCAGTGAAGCTGTTGTAACAAGGGAGTTACACAGTCCCTGTGACTGGCCCTGGTCAACAGTCTAGCCGCAGCATTCAATCCAATGAGATTGAGCATGAATCAAATGCCATTAAAAATTGAGAGGTCTGAGTATTTCCTACCAGCTTCCTCCCAACTAAATGTCTTCCAAGAAAGCTATAGATCCTAATTCTAGTTGGCCAGGTCTAGAATAGAAGATTTCTGGCTTCCTGTTCTCCCTCATCTGTGCAAGAGGGAGGTCATGGGCTGTCTCACACTGGAGGCATTCAAGATGCAGCTGGACAGCCATCTATCAGGGATGCTTTGACTTGGATTCCTGCACTCTATGGCCTTATAAGCCCCTTCCAACTCTACTATTCTATGATTAAGATTGCTTCCAGGTCTGCTTTGTAATTTGGCCAAGGGTTTGTGCCTCCTTGATCTTGGCTGTTCCAGGTCTTTGCATCACACATAAAAACTTCACAGCAATGTTGTGAAAAAAGGATTTGATCATGCAACCATTGTCTCAGCTGCTCATTTTGGCTGAAAGGTATTTCAAAATGGAGTTTGAGGTGAATGGGGTTAAAATCATTTTAGAGATAAAGAAATAGGAGGCAAAATGTGTAGCAGCTACTACTGATAGCGCTCTTCAAGAAAGGAAAGGTTGTCACACAGAGGAAGGCCAGGATCTCTTCTGGACCATCTCAGAGTACAGGACACAGAATAATGGGCTCAAGTTACAGGAAGTCTGATTCTGGCTGAACATCAGGAAAAACATCCTGTTAGAGCAATACGCCAATGGAACCAACTAGCTAGGGAGGTAGTGGGCTCTCCCACACTGGAGGCATTCAAGGTGCAGCTGGACAGCCATCTGTCAGGGATGCCTTGACTTAGGTTCCTGCATTGAGCAGGGGGTTGGACTCGATGGCCTTATAGGCCCCTTCCAACTCTACTATTCTGTGATTCTATCCCAATTTGTTCTTTATAGACTACAAGACACATTTTTCAAATAGTTCATTCATTTAGAATGCAGGGTATCCAAATAAACAGTGAGCTACATTAATTTGGTTCAGTAATGAAAGCACATTTTTTTCCTCAGAGCAGGAATTTACATCTGTTATCAACTAGTCCATCTTACTGTAAGATAAAGATAAATGCATAACTAGGGAGGGAACTTTGTGGGTTGGGGAACCCTCCAGAGCAGATTTGGAAGATGCACTGGGAACTGCAGCAGGTAGGGGAGCAAGTGGAAGCCCACTCGTGCAACACTGGATTTAAGCCAAGATTATTTCATAGGATAGAGTTGGAAGGAGTCTACAAGGCTATCGAGTCCAACCCCCTGCTCAATGCAGGAAACTAGAGGAGGGGTCTCCCATCCAAGTAATAACCAGGCCTGACCCTGCTTAGCTTTCCACACTCAGACAAGCTGAGCCAGCGTAAGCCACAGGCCTGTATTATCTGTACAGCTTGCATTTAAAAACTATTAAAGAAGAGTCCACCAGAATCCCAAGATTCAGATAATGAGCATTTCTATCCTCCCTTGTTGTGACAGTGTCCCTGACATTTTTCTATGCTGTTTTAACAAAAGCAAAACATTTTAAACACACAAGGGAACAATCTGTCAAAATCTATTTTGATATTTTAAAATTTGTTGATTTTTTATGGCCCATTTAGTAGCCTAAAATGATAGACCAAAAATACAACCTGATACATTAACATTATAAAATAATAATATTACAATAACCACAAGGATTGTTATCTTAAAAACATTAAGGGTGCAATCCTATGCATGTTTAGACAGAAAAAAAGCCCTACAACTCTCAGCATGCGAATTATGGGCCTTTTTTTCTGTCTAAACATGCATAGGATTGCATCCTAAGTTGTTAACCTAAAAAAATGTGGATAAAAACCCAGCATAGTCTAACTAGAATACAGAGGCAACAACATCAACCTTTCCTTTAGAGTAACCATAATGGAGTTAATAAGTGATCATGTACTAAGTATTGCAATAAATTAAGATTTGAGCTAATGGTGAGGTGCTGGGAATGAAGGCTGTGCATAGTTTTCGTTCTGGAACTGACTTCATGTATAATTATTAATTTTTTAAAAGGCTATTAAAATGCCAGAGCCAAAGACCTCCCTTCTTCTAGCTGTTGCCTCATACACATTTGACTAGGCCAGAAATCAGGTTGGTTTAAAAATTCAAATAATGTCAAACCAGGCAGCGCTGAAGGGCATTTCTGGTGCTTCATCCGACATAATGACATCATCATAAGCAAGTCCACAGACGGTGTTATTCATGTTGTAATTGCAAATATCATTTGCTGTGAGAAATTGCTAGCACTGTGCCTCTGTGTCACGTCTGGTTGTCTGCCCACATGCTAAGAATCCCACTACTCTTCTGCTTCCCTGGATTTCAGGTTGAATTCATTTGTGTAGTAAAATTATCCTTGGCACATGAGAGATTAATACAGACAACTGTCTTTCTACATTATATTGTTGTACATTTGGGTGGGGGGTTTAGTGTGGATGTCCTCTATGGGATCCCTTACAGCCCTGCGATTCTTTAGTGTAAGATTAGGGTTTGGTCAGGAGAAGGTTAATGGAATCAGCAGGACTGTTGGAAAGTATCTTGATGGTTCTTCTGGCAGACTACTCAAGTACCTTCTTTTGTTTAAAAAAAAAAAAAGGTGTCTCTCCATAGAAACCTAAATGCCAGAGGAGAATTTGTTGGCAAGGCCGGCCCGATCATGAGGCAGAGCGAAGCATGCACCTCAGGCAGTAGATGCTGGGAGGTAGTAGCAAGGTGTTGGAGAATAGAGCTAGATGCCATGTAACCTGCCCTGTGCCATAAGCTATCCTGCTGACTTCAAGTGCAATGGAGGATGTTGTACCATTGCCAGTGTTGAAGAAAGATTCAGCTGCCAGTCCAGTCAGCTTTTGTAAAGGGAATGGGGGGGGCGCCATCTTGTTTTTGCATCAGGTAGCAAAATATCTTGGGCTGGCCCTGTCGGTTGGGGTGTTGATGCTGTGAGCCTACACATATGCTCAACCTGAATATATGTGAAAATAAACCATTTATCAGAAAAATGCCATGAGCCTCCAGTTACCTCATTCCAAGCAAACCAGAACCCTGGGTAATGCTCACACCCCTGGAGTTCTCACTACTTGGGTGCGAGGACAAAACAGTATGCTCATTGCAGCCAATTATCATTTGGTATTTAATAGTTGCCTGTTGCCCATTCTGTTTCTGGCCCAGAGGTTTGGGAGACTACTGTTGGCTAACTAGAAAAGGCTGGCAAGCCAGTTAACATACAGGGCTGACCCCAAACAGAAAGAACTCTTGAGTGTGTGCATCATATTGAGTGTGTGCATTTCCTATTCTGCAGTTTATTCTCCTTACAGTATATAATGCATACATCTTTAAATTAAAAGTGGTATGAACAATAGCACAGATTTCAAGAGTATCAGTGGGGTAATACCTATTAGAACCAACTAAAGTCACACAGCAAGCAAGTTTTTGAGTTCCTCAAAACTCTTTTTCAAGCTGGTAGTTAAGCAAAACGAGCAAAAAGGTGGTGGGGCGGGAGAGAGAAAAAGCTGGACATCATGGAAAGTCCGTCTGTCTGTAACTGTCTTAAGATGGAGTACAGGAAGTGTTATCAATAGGTAAGACTGTGCTGGTAACAAAAAAGTAAGGTTGTACCAAAGGTATTATTATACAGTAATACCTTGGATTGCAAGTAACTTGGTTTGAGAGCGTTTTGCAAGACAAGCAAATTTTTAAATATTTATTTTAAAAAATTTGACTTGATATACAAGCGACGTCTTGCAATACAAGTACTGTAGTACGGCTTAAATTAAAAATCTCTGTACAAATTTTTTTGGGGGAATTTCATTTTGATATAAGAGTGTTTTGGATTACAAGTACATTTCCGGAACGAATTATGCTCTCAATCCAAGGCATGACTGTACTGCTGCCCTTACCTGTTCAACTTTTTCTAATGGACCAACACAGCTACTTGCTACTTTTGTGTGTTTTGGGGAATACCACATTTAGCCATCACGTAGAGCAGGCACGGTGAACCTCCAGCCCCACCGGGGGGGGGGCAGGGTCCCAGCTAGCCTGCCAGCTTGTTCCCCAGCCCTCACTCCTTCTTCAAGGCTCGGTCCTTCTCCCCAGGCAAAAAGTTCTCCGGAGGGAAAATTTCTGCTGATTGCAGATGAGCCCTTTTCCCAGCCCAGGGCTGAGAGAGCCTTCCTTTCTGAGAGTCGAGCAGGGATAAGCTTAGGAGAGGAGGTGGGGAGGGTGTGTGTGTCTGTATAAAGATGTACGTACATAGGTATGTATGAATGAATGAATGATGTGTGTGTGAACACTATGGATGGTGTGTGCATGTCTGTGTGAATGAGGTGTGGAAGTGGGTGGGCCTCTGGGCTCTGGCAACACCCACTGCTGGCATGTAGCCCCCGGGGGGTTCCCCCCCCCCCGATTTCGGGAGACAATTTCACTCCACCCCTCAATCCTGAGCTGACAGTGCCCCACAGAGAACTGTTGACTGATCACTAGCTGAATCATTATAAACATTCTTGCAATTGAAGGATCAGCAGAGCTCTTTGGGAATCAAGTTACAAGTATCTATTAATAAAATAGTAATTTGTGGTAAGTGAAACTTGGAGCATCACAAGAAACCTACACTTTCTGTTGGTTTCTGTTCAAAGCTGAAATCACTGACAATTCCAGTGGATTTTGGCAGCTAAATATCCAAACCAGATTTCTTAGACTTTCTAATACCCCAACAGTTCCTTCACAAAGAGTAGCTCACAAGTTTCCTATGTGCATAAATAACTTAAAGTAATTTTGTAATAGGAAAAGTATTTCAAGACTTCACCAAGATCACAAAGCAGCCCAATTAATTACACATTGACTCCATCAATTATTTATTTTTACTGGAAGACACAATGCAGTTTTTAAAAAATGACAAAGCAACATCTAACATACAGGTTATAAATCGCATTCCTACAGTTCCACAAATTCCTTTACGCATAACTCTGGCAAAGTCATGACTCACAGACTATATTTTATCTAGATTCCAGTGAAATCAATAGCAAAGGCCACAGTTTGGTCAAAACATATTCCATTTATTTCAGTTTACTGGATTATTAACACAAAAAAGCCCTGCAATCACAGAAGCAAAAAAACAAAAGGCACTTTAAATTGAACTTTTAAAGAACTTTCAGCACATGTGCTGCTTCTGGGGGCATCTGGTTGCTTCCTATGGAATGCTGGACTAGAGGACCTTGACCTTATCCAGAAAGGCAATTCTTATGTTCTTCAGCGGCTACTGGGAGCTGGGAAGGAATCATCTGTATCCTGCAACCCCTGTTGTACATGTAGTTCTGGCCCAGAGCCAGAAATCTACAAATGCAACAAGCAGGAGGTGCTACACTGATGGCCCCACCTCTGCACATATATACACACAGAGACACCATGTAGGGGGAAGGGAGAACAGCCACTGCAGTTATGTTGCTCTGCATCACGGGTGGGCAGAAGGTAGATCTCCAAACGTTTTGGACTTCATCTCCCAAAAGTCCCTGCCAGCATGGCCAATGGTCAGGAATGCTGGGAGTTTGTCCAAAACATCTGGAGATCTACTTTCTGCCTGCTCCTGCTCTCCGTGCTCTATTAATACAGAATAATATTTTCAATAAATATATGCTGCATATTAACTTTAAATGGGTTTGGCACAAGCATGTTCAAATGACTGTCTTCTTCTGCAAAAGGCTATCTGCCCACTGCAACTGCATTCAGGAACCCTGTTTCACATCCAGGTACCATTAGAGGATGCAGGACAAGGCCTTTACAATTGTGGCATCCAGGTTACGGAATGCCCTACTGTGGCTGGCCCTTCTTTCTTGGTGTTCCATCATGCTGCCATAACCGTTTTGTCCCACAGCATCTTTGGTTTAGTTTAGCTCCGCCCACCCTCTGTGATTTTAATATCTAGCTTCTATGTTAATTGATCCCATAAGCTGCCTTGTGGGGCTGTATGAGGGGCTGAAAGACAGGATATAAATATTTTCATAAATACCTATAATTATTTCCACGACCATTATCAAACTATGGCACCAGGGTAAATATGCCATAATATCTTGCCACTATTTTCCAAAACACAGACTATGAGTACTGAGTATGGTGTTATACATAGGTCAGAAACAGGTTGGGTGGCCACTTGTGCATCACCAAAAAAGAGGAAATTGTGTCACCCAAAAAAGAGACAAAAGGGAACTTTGCAGAAAATGTGCATATTTTAATTTATATGCATCGGTGCAAATCCATATTCATTTCTATAAATGAAGATGGAAATACTACGCATCTCACCATAACGGGGAAGACTGTGACCAGGGGACCTGTGTGCCTGCTCACTCTGCTGCTGCTGCTGCTGCTGCTGGGCAACTTCAACTTTGCCTGTGGAAGGTGCCAGCTTAAAACTCCTATATCTCTGGTTGAAATAATTCTCAGGTAGCAGGACTGGCAAAGAGCACTAGCTTCTGCTCTCCCTTCTGATGGTTTTTTATCTTTAAACCTGACTTGGGCTGGACAACCATTCAAATAGAGGATTGTCCACTATAAAGTAGGACACCTGGCCATCCTAGAAACAGGATGTCTAGATGAACACCACCAAAGAAGTTAACTTTTAAAGAAAAAAATAAAATATTGCTTCTCAGCCTTTTGAAGATTAAGGGTGCAATCCTCTGCAAGTTTAGACAGGGGAAAAAGGCCTACAACTCCCAGCATACCTTTTTTCTGTCTAAACTTGCAGAGGATTATGTCTTAATTGTAGTATGAAATTAAATATTATACTACCACGATGATGTTAAATATGGTAATTACTCACCCAGACCTAAAACTCTAAATCAATTCGTTGTGTGTAGGAAGCAGTGTCCATAAGGACTCACAAACTATTCTTTCACTGGAGACAAAGAAAACTTTTAAAATGCCATGCATACTAACAATTCAGTAATGGGGGGGGGGGGGATGAGCAAATTAGAAGCCAAGGAGGAAAAAAGCTAATTCCTACCTCAAGGAAATAGCAAATAGTTTTCAAATAGCTTCCCAGAATTTCCTCCTGCAATCTGAAAATGGGTTAATATATAACTTGAAGAATTAAAGCTATGAAACCTCAGCATTAATCATACTGGATAAAATGTATGTTCATTTGTACATGACACATGATCAAAAGTGGTCTTCCACCTATGTAATGTTTCTGTTACCACTGTCATACACAGCTATCAGAGAATGGGGTCTGCCATGAACTTATCCACTGCTTTTAATCCTGTAATGTTCAACTATGCTTCTTTCTAAGCATCAGAGCATCAGACATTACTGGTATGTTACATGCGAATTGCTTTGAATATTTTCAAGCACTATAAGTGCTAAGTATTGTTCTTATACACATAATGCTGTGTAGTAACTTCCATCTTATCAATATCATAGTAACAAAACAAGCGCCCAAAGGAGTCCACAAAACAAGAGCAGGCTGATGGCTTACAGAGCAAACAGATCTGCTTTTGCTTGGGCCTGCTTAATATATGATGTTTTCCCACCTGGAAGTACATAAGAACATAAGAAGAGCCATTCTGGATCAGACAAAGGGTCCATCTAGTCTAGCATTCTGTTCACACAGCTGCCCACGGGAAACCCACAAGCAGGACATGAGTGCAACAACCCCTTCCTGCCCAAGTTCCCCAGCACAGTCTGGTGTACTTAGGCATACTGCCTCTGATACTGGAGGTAGCATATAGCCATCAGGACTAGTAGCCATTGATAGCCTCCTCCTCCATGAATTTGTCCAATCCCCTTTTAAAACCATCCAAATTGGTGGCCATCACCACATCCTGTGGAAGTGAATTCCATAGTTTAACTATGCACTGTGTGAAGGACTTCCTTTTATCTGTCCTGAATCTCCCACCAATCTGCTTCATGGGATGACCCCGGATTCTAGTATTATGGGGGGGGGGGAGGGAGAGGGAGGAGAGAGAGAGAGAGAGAGATGTCTTCCTATCCACTTTCTCCACACTATGCATAATTTTTTACACCTCTAACTTTATTACAAAGCAAACATCCTGGACATCATGTGAAGAATTTGCAACTATCCACACACACCCCCACACACACACACACACTACAATTACCTATATTGAGCTGCCACTCTTTGTCTATGACAACAATGTGCATGGCTTTTAATACATGGGGATTAGTCTTGTGCTTTGCAATGTGCAGAAAATGTTGCCTCTCCTTAAGGTGAATAACACCCATAAGAGCAGCAGAGACACTGGTGCTGTTATAGTGAAGGCGTTTCCAGTTGTTGTTGTTTTTAATGTATTGGTCAGAATCCCAAAGGCCAGGCATGCAACAGGGTTTTTACAGCCCTCTTTACGACTGCAGCCACTTGTGTGTGTGTGTGTGTGTGTGTGTGTGTGACTGTGTGTCCCCCCCCAAAAAACATGGTTCCCTCTGGAGTAGTCTCAATGCAGCATGAAGGGCAGAAGTTGAAATGGAAAAGCAGCAGCTCTTCCTTTCCCAAGTGTTTTCTGCTCATACACAGGACTCTTTGGATCCTAGCCAATAATATTTCCAGTTTTGTTACCAAGTAATACAAAAATCAAAGGGGGAGTTGCAATATAATATCAAGGTGGGGAGCCAAGGACAAGAAGGAGGCCCACAAGCACAATCGAGTTAGGGAGGAATGCCTTTCCCCCACTTTTTTACACAACTGTCTTAAGTTCAAACCCATGTTTTAAGATGTGTCCAGGAGATTACATGTGTGTCCGTTTTACTGCTCAGACCTGCTTTCAGAAAAACTCCAGAAAGGTGCATTGTGGCACTGACCTATACAGACATGTGTAACTTTTCCACAATAATGTGTGTATGCACCTACCAGCATGCAACATAGGATACATGCACAAAAGGTAATGTTGGAAGTTATCCCAATTAGGAAAATCAAAATGAAACAGTGACACAAAAAAAACAATACTATTTGATTGGCAGCACTACTTGCACTAGAGTCATCCTTCCCTGGAAAAAAAAAGACCTAGCCTTAGTTCACGCTCTAGTAACTTCCAGGTTAGATTAGTGTGATGCGCTCTACGTACCCTGGAATACAGTCCAGAAGCTTCAATAGGTTCAGAGTGCAGCAGCCAGACTTGTATCTGGGGTTGGCAGAACAACCCATATCAGGCCAATGTTATCCCAGATTCACTGGCTTTGCATTCATTTCCAGGCTTAATCCAAAGTGCCAGTGTTGGCCTTTAAAGCTGCAAACAGCCTAGAACCAGCATACCTCAAGAATCACCTCCTCCCATATGAACCTGCTCAAAATTTGCACTCTGTTTCTGTGGCCATCTTCATTTCTCCTTCACCAACAAAAGTGTGGCTTCTGGAGACAAGGGTCTTTTCTTTCGTGGCACCTAAACTATGGAATAACCTCCCAAGAAAGATTCATCACCCTTTTTGCCTACATTTAAACAGGCTCTTAAGACTATCTTATTCAGAGGGGCATTTTATTTTATTTTAGTTGAGCCTTTGATATGTTGAGCCTTTATAGACAAATAGAATAATGTATGGATTATTTAAAAATATGCAGGCATATCTCTCATAATACTAAAACCAGGAGTCTTCCATTGAAGCTCAATGGTGGGAGATTCAGGACAAATAAAAGGAAGCACTTCTTCCTTTTCCATAGTGAAACCATGGAATTTGCTACCACAAGATGTAGAGATGACTGACAGCTTGGACAGCTTTAAAAGGGGATTGAATAAATTCATGGAGGAGAAGGCTATCAATCACTACTAGGCATGATAGCTGTATATTACCTCCAGTGTCAGAGGCAATATGCCTCTGTATACCAGTTGCTGGGAACACAAGCGGGAGAGTGCTGTTGCACTCGAGTCGTGTCCTGCTTGTGAGCTTCCCACAGGCATCTGGTTAGCCGCTCTGAGAACAGAATGCTGGACTAGTTTGGCCTTTGGTCTGATCCAGCATGGCTCTTCTTCCGTTCTTAGGAGAGGCCCTATGAGTAGAGCCAGTGTGGCATAGTGGTGAGAGTGCTGGACTGGGACTCGGGAGATCCAGGTTCTAGTCCCCACTCAGCCATGAAATTCGCTGGGTGACTTTGGGCCAGTCACTGACTCTCAGCCTCTCACTGACTCTTATGCTGTGAGGATAAGATGGAGAGGAGGAGGATTATGTAAGCCATCTTGGGTTCCTTGCAGGAAAAAAGACGGGGTATAAATATAATGAATAAATAAATAGAAGTGATCCCTCCCAGCCACCTACTACTCCCCCCTCCCCCTCTTCTCCCTGTCCTGAATCTCCCACTATTCAGCGTCATGGGATGACCCCGGGTCCTAGTATTATGAGAGAGGGAGACTGCTGTGCTACTGATGAAGCCAGAAGCCAGAGCATCTAAGAGTGCTCCCAGTCTGGGAGCACTCTTAGATGCGCTGGCTTCTGGCTTCATCAGATAAGGTTATTATGGCACCATTGCCGTTGCCTCATGTGCTGAAGTTTACAGGGAGTCCAAATGACACCACCTTCTACTCATGAGCCTCCTGTGTTTTCTTAGCACTTCTGTCTTTTTCCTTAACTGAGAAAATCTGTGAAGGGGAAAAAGACAGAATAACTGCACAATGCCTTCTGCTAGCGCTAGGAGTGCTCCATCTGGAAACACCCTGTTTTGTAAGTCACTTTTTAATCTATGTCAACATTCACATGTGAAGGTTAGCATTCACTGTAAACAAACATAGATAGTGTGTGTGTGTGTGCGTGCGCACGCACGCATGTGTGCACATGCATGCATGTGTGTGTGTGTATGCTTGCTTTCTAGTTAATTTTTTTTCTTTTTTTCTTTATTTAAAAAAGCATCAAAAGCTTGAACTCTTTGTTTCTTCTCATTTTATCATAGTTTCTATATCCTCATTTTATCAAGAAAAAAAAGAAACTGACTGTCATACATCTAGCATTCTGTAAATGAGGTAGGCTTTCTCTGAAACAAATCCTGTGTAGGTATATAGTTTAAACAAAAAGTCACCCATGGCGAAAAAAACCTCACAGAGCTTTCTAGAAAGCATATCTGCACAGGACACCCATCTCCTAAATAATATTTGGCATATGCTTCCCCCACCCCCCAAACTGCTTACTTTAAAATAAGTTCCACTGAAATCATGGAAAGTTTCTTCCATATACCGTAAATTTATTTAGGATTGGAGTACATGTTTATCAGAAATAACTAAAGTTAAAGAACTAGCAGAAGAATGACACAAAGACATATTCTTAGGGATAAATATACAGTAATACCTTGGATTGCAAGTAACCTGGTTTGAGAGCGTTTTGCAAGACAAACAAATTTTTAAATATTTATTATTATTATTTTTGACTTGATATACAAGCGACGTCTTGCAATACAAGTACTGTAGTACGGCTTAAATTAAAAATCTCTGAACAAATTTTTTTGGGGGGATTTCGTTTTGATATAAGGGTGTTTTGGATTACAAGCACGTTTCTGGAACGAATTATGCTCTCAATCCAAGGCATGACTGTAATTTGTTTTTCAAACCAATTCTGCACCTCTGACAGAAAATTCCTAAATAGTTCTGAAAAGGAAATACAGAGATTGTTTACGTCCACCTGCATGCGACTAATAACAGAAGGAACCAGCAAAAGAGAGAGGAATAATTGAAAGGAGGAGGGTTTTGTCTACCTTTCAGTTTGGAAGTCTTTTTCCGAATCCTCATTTTAGGCAAGGATGGCCAAGAATAATTAAAAGGTGCATCAGAATCCGAGTCCATTCTTTCTTTTGCTAAACAAACACCTCTTTAGAGCCGCGCTCTTGTTGTGTGGAGCAGCAAGTCAAGTGACAGAAAACAAAAAGGCAGAACAAGGCAGGATCAAATTGCCCACAAAACCAGGGAGAGAGAAAGAGGCAATACCAGTGTGTCCTCTGCATGCATCACGGCATGTGGGCAAATATTAAGGCAGACAGAACCAAGTGAAAATATGATGTACGCCCAGGCGTGGGGGCTGCTGCATCCCGCTCCGCTGTTATTGGAAAGGTCACTGTGTGCCAATGAATCATTAACTCACCTTTTCATTTCCCAAATGTAAATGAAGAATAATCTGAGTTGTGAGAGGAGAGAGCTTTTTGTGTGTGTCTCAGAGACAGAGGAATCTGAGGCAATACTTTCCTTTACCCAAAACAAAGGTTAATCTGTATTTGCTTTACAGTACGTAAAATTATTTGAAGGATTGAGCTTGATAAAGGATCAAGGAACTCTGAAGGAAATTTTTTTTTACAAACAATCATTCTGTGAGACTAATGAATCTTCCTGCATCCTGTATGTCCCGTCCCCCTCCCTTTCCCCCTCAGAATTTGTAGCATATTGGCCGACCTGAGTACTTTGTGGATGAAGCAACAACAGCTCAATGAGCAAACTCCTAAATTTAAAGAGGGAGTAAAAATCTCCTCTTTATTTTTATTATTATAAGGACAGATAAGCCCCTTCAGACATTCTGCTTCTCATAACGCATTCCATGAAAACAATTGTTTGTCATTCATAGTGACACTGAGTTTGACAGTGACCCATAAGGATTTTTTTAAAATTTATTTTTTTGGTAAGGTTGGCACCTTTACAGAACTGGCCTGCCCTCCCGGCAATATACAATAGAGCTAGTGACTAATTTACAACAAGTCTCCCATTCTTATACAGTCTCCCTGAACAACTCATTGGCAATTAGCATTCAGCAGAAACTCATTATCCCTCCCCCTTCGTTACACTACACAAACTGAAACTACAAGTTTTGTTTTGTTTTTAAAGGCTCAAATGTGGCTACACAAAAGCAGGCACACAACTAACATGTCTGCCGCGTTTATTTTTGTTTGTTTTTTTAAAACTAAAATCCACTGAAAGTCACTCCACATTGTGTGTTATTTTTGCGCTCCACAAAGGGAGTGTGCATACATGGATCAACTTAAATGTCATTTTGGAAGAAAATGACATCTGAGCTCGTTAACATTCCTCCACTCCACATCAATTATTTTTCCAACCACTGAGATACACAGAGCCACTTCTGCATATTGGACCAAAATGACTCCACAAGTCACATACTTTGTAACTGATCAATGACACACTTGCTTGACAAAATAATTCAGATACAATTCAAAAGATGGAATCATGCAATCCCTGGGCAAATTTGTACCAATAATTAAAATCCATGTTCACAAGCTTTAAAAAATTGATAGAATTATGTAGAGTTTGATGTTTTTAATTTTGTCTCAGTCAATTGTGTTTGTTTTTGTGAAGAAAAGAGCCTTTGGGGGTTCCTACATGTACACACACACACATGCTTCCTCATGTGTAAACCAAGTAAGGCCAGTTGGGGGGCTGGGAGGAGGCGAAATGTGCATAAAGTATTGGATGGGACATGGCGCCTGAAAGGCCGGTCTAGGGCTTTCAGATGCAAATGTCATGAGTCCCCCTCCCTGCCTGGCCAGGTGAAGTTCATCTTGATTGGCCAAGAGGCAGCAGAGCTACAGGGAGGAGGGGAGGGGGGAAAAGGTATATTTCCCAAAGCGTGGGTTTTGGTCTTTGTCTTTGTTCGTCGCGTGGTTGCTGGCGTTGGAGCAATGGCAGGCGCGCCAAGGAGAGGCCCAAGCCTTCGGGGGGGGGCCTCAGGATCCGACCCCAGGTAGCTCCTAGTGAAATTAGCTGAATGAGGGCTCTGGTAAAGGCAAGCCTTGTGGGAGGCGACCCATCTCGGACCTTCGGGTAGATGTGGTAATCTTCATCGGGCAGCAAGGCTGTGCTGGATCTAACCCTGGAAGAGAACTGACCCTCAGGTAACAGAGTGTGTGCCTGAGAGATATTAAGAATCTAGTTTTGTTGTTTTGCAGCTTTACTGTGTACTAAAGTGTCTCTCTATTTTGTGCTTCTCTCATTTCCCACCTTTTGTTGTAAAGTGCTACCAGAATAAACCTTTCTTGGTTTTACCCCACATGGGTTTTGTAGTCGCTCTGTGGCTTCAGTAACTAAATCCAGGTTACAGTCAGAAAGGCAAGTCCCTGAACAGAGATTCAAGTAGGATTGCAGACAGCTGAGGCTGGCAATCTGGTATCTTGAGATCTCTGGGGGTCTTGGTTCCTTTGGGGTAGGAAAGGGTGGGGGGATGGCGGGTCAGCCAGCCTCCCCTTCCTCCACAGTTTTACACACAGAGATTTACTTTAGGACTACATTGGTCTATTAAATGCACTTTCATGGCATTGTCTGAGTAACCTCAGGGGGCTGATGCTGCCTCAAGACTAGCAGCCTGTTCTTCCCTGCTATACAGTAATACCTTGGATTGCAAGTAACTTGGTCTGAGAGCGTTTTGCAAGACAAGCAAATTTTTTAAATAAATTTTGACTTGATAAACAAGCGACGTCTTGCAATACAAGTAGTAGGGATGTAACCGCTTGCCTCGAGCGGGCGTAGCAGGCCGAAATTGGCCCCACTCATGCCCGCCAGAGTCTCGCTTTGATATAAGAGTGCTTTGGATTACAAGCATGGTTCCAGAACAAATTGTGCTTGCAATCCAAGGTATTACTGTATCTGCAAGGAAGCAGGCACAGCGAGCGCACTAAGAGCCTCCAGCCCTCTCTCCTTGCAAGCAACCTAACCCCATAAAACAGGGGTGGGCAACTTGTGGCCCTCCAGATGTTTTGGCCTATAACTGCCATCAGCCTGAGCCAATGCTGGCCAAAACACCTGGAGGGCCACAAGTTGCCCACCTGCCGTGAAAGGATGCCCCGAAAATTTGCTATCACACAGGAAGGTATAGAGCATGAAACAGTATTTTTTTGTTGTTACATATTGTTTTTAATTGAAATGTATCTTTAAAATATCGCACAATAACAGATATCAACTATCCAGACAAAACCTTGTTATCAAAGACATTACCCTATTGACTATACTTCTCTGAGATTTTCATTAGGTCTGTTATGGCTCCAGCAGTACATAGTACATGGACTCCACTGATCAAGCTACCAATATTCAGTCTGATTTGTTCCTTCCCATAGATGCTTGTTAAAAGGTCGGCTTATTCATTAACATTGCTTGCCAAGCTCTTATGTAGCCATTCTTCTATTGTAGGTACTGTAAAACATTCTTTTTTCCCCCAATACGTAGCTAAACAAATACATGCTATTATCAGCAACTTGCCAACAAGAGTTTTATGCAGTTTCATAGCAAACAGTTTCAGGTAAATGAGGAGAATTACTAAAAGGACTTCACTGTACACTGTGCTCTGCTGTGTCTTTGATCTTTTTAACAATGCTCCCGCAACATAAACTCAACTTTGCCACAAGTCCACCATATGCTCTCTTGCTTGTTGCACAGGATAGTCAGGATAGGATGCAACGGTGCTTATGAGAGCCAGCATGGTGTAGTGGTTAAGAGTGTTGGACTGGGACTCGGGAGATCCGGGTTCTAGTCCCGACTCAGCCATGAAGCTCACTGGGTGACTTTTGGCCAGTCACTAACTCTCAGCCTAACCTACCTGACAGGGATGTTGTGAGGATAAAATGGAGAGGATGAGGAGGATTACGTAAACTGCCTTGGGTTCCTTGCAGGAAAAAAGGCAGGATATAAATATAATTTAAAAAATCCTAGTATTGTGCAACACCCTTGACGCCCTGTACAGGGTGAGAAGGCGGTTATAAAATGAAGTAAATAATAAATCAATCTGTGGAATTAGGTGCATGGTGCCATTAAATTTATGGAGGGCAGGGCGGTCATGCCTTGGGGCAGAGGCTCACACAGATGATTTTCAGGTCTGTACCAGTGACTGTCCATCTCCTGTTTCTAGGCAACAAATTCAAGATTAACAATCCCAGGTTTAACTATCTATGATGTAAACAAGCTTTGACATATTCCACTGGGGTTATGTAATATTCTCAGCATGCTTTAAAGCCACAGTTACGTAAGGGATCCAGTCTCTAGTTCAGAGCAGATCCCTGTAGCTCCAGCTCTGATCATCCTTGTTAAAATGTTTTCCTGTTTCCCACAAGAGAACAGCTACCCACAATTCTCCTGCTCCCACCGAATACAATACAATACAATGGTTGCCTGGATGCAGTGATGATTTGGGATGCGGGTTAACCAGTGGTGCAATAGAACATTTTGAAGTACAAGTGTTCATCATGACAGGCCCCGCATCCACACCCCCAAGGAGAGTCAATAGCCCCATTCATAGGGGTCTGCAAGGACTTTTCCAGGAAAGGGTGGGCAAAACAATTACATACAAAATAGGTAAACAGAAATCTGAACACAGAAAACAAACATTTTATATTATACTGCGAAGGGGGGGATTCCTTTCTTCAAGTTGCTTTGTTATTCTGTCTCTTCAAAGTGGAAGTTGCTATGAAAAACTTTGTATATCATCCAAGGTTAAGGGAATTTTTCCATTCAAGCAGGCCAGGAAATCAAAAGGTATAAGCTTATACAGCCTATAAACCTCCAATGCAAACCCTGTAATACTGTTGCATTTTTAAAAAAATAAACCATGCATTTTTCTTTTCAAAGAGAAAATATGTTTGCCCCTTGTCCCCTCCCTTCCACTCTGAACCCTGAATTCTATGCACTCTGAATTCTATGCACCTTTCCAGAGAGTAGGCCTCACTGAACACGATGGGTTTTACTTTTGCATAGACATGCATAGGATTGCAAGTAAGCAATATTTAACTAGTTGGCCAATTTCCAATAAGAGATCTGGGGGTGGGGAGTCAGAATAGCTGAATGATCCATGTTCAGGCAAGACAACCCAAAATGGCATTAGAGGGGAAGACAGGCATACAGACAGTCAGATAAGCATGGGAGCCCCCCTCCCTTCCTGCTGAATAGGGCAGGACTCAACGGGGCAGGAGAAAGATAAAGCAAAGGACACAAGATATCTGCAAACAGCATAAGAGTAAGACCAGTTCAGTGGCGCGATACTCTCCAGGAGTTTCTTTGCCCAGCACCAAGGGAAAAGATTTTCTCTCAAAGTCAACACACCAGTAGTTGCTTTCAGCTCCATAAAGAGCAGGCTTTGCCAATTTAAATGCTATTTTAGACATCTCTATGCCCCATTACTTACTGGGACACATCAGCCTTTGCTTCCCACTCTCTGGTGGCAGGATCAGGGAACGCATCTCTGCCACTCACTGACCTCAGAATCCCCACATGTCAACGAAAAGACTTCAGAGGGAGACCCAGTGTGAAGTTCTGGACCAGAGTTCATCAGCAAATTTGATTCTATTATGCAGGGACATAACTGGCCTTGGGATCTGTACCAACCCACCGCACACACACTTACAAGTATTAAATTAGATTTGTGACTATTATTGTGAATTGATCATTCTGTTCTCATTTTGTATGCATTTAGGCTCTGCATAGAAATGTCACAGACGTAGCACAGTTTATGGCTGTTTGGCCCTAGTGTTTACATACTCCCCCCCCCTCTGTAGCCATGTGTATATTAGTGCTGAACCAAAGAATCACCAAGCTGATGCTTTGGAGTGAAAATGGTGGTGGTGGTGGTGGTGGGAATTGTGGGGCAAAAAAACCATTTTCCCTCCTCACTTCTGTGAGTAATCACAAACTTTGCAGCCATAGCACAGCATGGGAAGAGTTGCCCAAGTGCCAGGGTCAGCAAACTGTGGTTAGAAATGGCCCTCCAAACCAGAAGTATAAGGCCACTTCAAAGCACCAGGCTGGATCCAACTTTATCATCCTGCCAGCAGAACAGATATCGTTGATGAGATGCGACTTCCCCATCCTCTCCTCCGCCCTGCAGCCCCCTGCATGCCCTCCAAATTTGCTCCAGAGGGTTGGGGGACTCTTTGGAGCAGATGTGCAGGGTGAGGGGGTGGAAAGAATGGAGAAAGTCCCATTCCGGCCAGTGATATCCATTTCACTGGATCCAGCCCATGGCTTCTAACTCTGGTTTGGAGGAAAGCACTAATCATAGCTGATGATTCACACATCATAGCAAATTTGCTAAATTGCAAACTGAAACCGCAGTGATGTGTAAATGGAAGAAGGCTTGCTTCCATTGTTTGGAGGGTGATCTGAATTGAGCCATTCTTTCTGGAACATGTTAAGAGCTCCTAGAACATCTATTTCACAAGCATCCTCATTCACGGAGCTCCAGTGCAATTACCATACTTGAAGGAGGAGGACAGAAGATGAAATCTGAATAGTACCAATGCAGATCAACACATCTGTCAACATACACATCAGTATTCATTAAAATAAACACAGAGAAAGGCTTCAACGGGCACAGCTGTAGCAGGAGCCTGTGTGTGGCAAGTCTATTCTGCTCTGATGATTGCCAGTTACAATGCTACTATTACAGATAAAGCATGCACATAAAGGTTATTCTAGCTTTGCTGGCTCTGCCTTATACCCTAAAGGATACCATGTACTAAATTCTTTGTTCGCAGTCCTTTTTCTGCCATCATGCCCCATCTGTGCCCAGTTGTTTTGCAAAACAGCTTTCTGCAATACCAGTATGCCACATCTGGATGAAGACAAAACTGTCTAAGGGCACAACCCTATGCAAGTTTAGACAGAAAAAAAGGCCTACAACTCCCAGCTGGCTGGGGCATGCTGGGAGTTGTAGGCCTTTTTTCTGTCTACACTTGCATAGGATTGCACCTTAAAACTCTCTTTTAATTGAACCAAGACATAATAATCATTTCACTCATCTGAGGCTTATACAGCACAGGCGGGGGTGGGGGAGAAGAACCATAATGTTTGAAAACAGATTTATTTATTCTTTTGAGAGCGGAAAGTACATTTAAGTATTTTATAATCATGATAAGAAAATACATTTAAGAAAAGGAGATACTGAAACCAGAGTTTACACAGATCTCACTGTGCAGTCCCTGTGGTTCACATGGTGCGGCAGATCATTCTGTTAAATACCTCAACGCAATGAGCTATTAAATTGGAATTACTGAGGAAACCAAATAGAACTCAAAAGACAGACTCCTTTATATCTTCTGCTGCTACCCTGGTCACACCATGAAGCATGCCAAACATTTGGCCTCAGTGCTTTTTATCTTCTGGAGTGTAAGCTGTGGTCGGCAGAATCTCTCACCTCCTCAGTAATATAAGCCAGGGAGCTCAGCAAAATAAAAACCTCAGCAGCCAGGTCACTTGAACAATGCAACTGTGCAAACCAGACTGTTATTATTTCAAATTGTGCAGTCCCTCCACCTTCCTTCCCGCCCCCCAACAGATATTCCAGCCAGACGTTTACATTCACATATTTTAAGTTTTAAAATGTGGGAAAGAAATGCTTTTCCATTTAAAAGTAAGATGGTGCAACTTTGTAAATAAGTTGTGTGCACATACATCTAGGCCTTAGGTCAGCTTTCAAAATAGGAACAAAATCCGGGTGGGTTTGGTTTTTCTTGCTCTTATCCTCATACAATGGTAAAGCAACTGTCCAGTGCTGTGCAAGTTACAGCACTTTGATACATGTATAAAATAAATGCTATTGCCAGTGTGGCGTAGTGGTGAGAGTGTTGGATTGGGACTCAGGAGATCCGGGTTCTAGTCCCCACTCGGCCATGAAACTCACTGGGTGACTTTGGGCCAGTCACTGACTCTCAGCTTAACCTACCTCACAGGGTTGTTGTGAGGATAAATTGGAGAGGAGGAGGAGGATTATGTAAGCCGCCTTGGGTTTCTTGCAGGAAAAAAGGCGGGGCATAAAATAAATAAATTAATTAATTAATTAAAAAACCGTATGCTAGTCATAGCAAATAACAAGCTATTGTTTCCTACCTTATATCTTTCGACTCTAGATTTCCCCAAGGAAGGGCTGTAGCCTCCATAGCAGTGCCATCCAGACAGGGCCAGATCAAGGCCATGATTAGTGCTGAGCATGGGGAAACAGGTAGGTAGGTACCCTGATGGGCCCAGGACCTAGCCATCCATATTACTCTGTTCCCAATACTGAACTCATTAGTATGAGTAGCCCACACTCTGCCCCCAGTACTGAACTCATACGTGACACAGTTGTGTGTGCATGCAGCAGACAAGCTCACCCTAGCTCTACCAGTGAGTCTAGCTTTCCCCCTTGTCTGCCCCATATGTCCCTTCCCCTCCAAAACACACCATTGCTCATGCCAAGATGCATGTGCTCGCTAGCCACGGTCTCTTCTTTGTCTCCTCCTTTCCTTCCATCTCTCTTCTTCACTTTGCCTCTTTCATCCCTCCTTGGGGAGGGCGCAGCAGAGCACAGGCAGTAGTGATCTTGCTATGAGAACTGTGGAGCTTAAGAATGTCCCTCTTGGAGGGTAGGCCATATCTGACGCTTTTTAAAGAGTTCCCCTTGCCCTGCAAAGGGGGGAACAACCTTTAAAATAAAGGAGATGTAGCCAAACAGGGGATTCCTTGTATTTGGATAAAGGATAAATGTCCTCCTTGTATAAAAGAGTTATGGTCTTTTTGGCAGAAGAGTCTTGCTGTGGTCTGGTACAGAAGGGCATCATAGCAGTCTGTTAGTCTAGGGAAGAAATTCTAAGAGGCCTTTCAACAATTTAAAGTAGTGGTTAGAGTAGTGGTGTAGTGGTCGGAGTGTTGAAATGAGACTTGAGAGATCTGGGTTCTAGTCAGAGGAGGAGGAGGATTATGAACTGGTGTGACCTAAACATGAACTGGACCGCAGCCAGCTAGACATCAAATTCTGTATTTTTCCAAAGTTTGTGATGCAGTTCGCAAAAACATGTACATCTGAAACAGTGCTTACAAAAAATGTGTATGTTTGGGGAAATGAACAAAGACAACCCTTTATTCAATTTTAAAAATGCTTGCAAAAATGCATAGATTTTGGGGGGAGGGGGAAGTGTACAAAAGTGCATATATTTTGAAAAATGCACACAAAAATACTTATGAGTGTACCTGTGAATTATTATTTTTTTGTGGACTTGCAATAAGATGCAGAAACAGAACAGCATGAATTTAGTGCAAAAATGAGAATCTGAGTGAAACTGAGCTTAAGAGATTCACTCATCTCTGAGAGTGTTTATGATTCATAAAACAAAGGAGATTCTTTCATCAGCTGTACAGTTTATAACAGTTTGATTGGTGATGATGATGACGACACTAGCAAATAGACCCTTTGCATGGGTTGGAATAGTTCTTAGTTTGTACAGCCAAGCCGTCAAGCAAGTTTACACAGCTGTCACTGCCGGACACATTGTGCCCACCCTGCTGGCACCCCTATAGCCCCCTGAGGGAGGGGTCTGCCCACTCCATCGCCCCACAGGAAGGCTGTCCCACAGCAGGTTGGAGCAGGCAGGCGTATAACTCTGTCTTTCAACCTGCTAATCTCCCCTGTCTTCAAACTGTACGGCCTGCAAAGCTATGTGCTGGTTAGGGACGTCTGCCCCCTAGTGGCTGAAGATGTCACTGCGGGCTTCAACCACATGGGCACATTAAAATAAATTAATTAATGCATTTTTAAAAAACAAAACAAAATTACCCCAGGGTGAACACCCCTAGCATCCCCTTAGTATGCATCCCACATTTCAGGTATCTAGGTTTCCTGGTCTTATCGCTATTGTGCTGATGAACGGTGAGACACACATCCTCTTTTATTATTATATACATAGATACTGACATTTTGTCCCAGCCCTCTCCAGCTTATTCATTTCTCCTATTGGGAACACAGCAAGTCAGACCATTGGTTCATCTTGCCCAGTTCCTGTCGACACTGACTGGCAGTGGTTCTCCGGGGTTTCAGGCAGGAGTTTTTCCCACCCTACCTGGAGGTGCTGGGAATTGAACCGGGACGTTCTGCATGCAAAGCCTGTGCTCTACCACTGAGCCATGGCCCATTCCTATTCTTTTTACTCTGGTCAGCCCCCTGATTCTGTTATCTCTCATTTTCCTCATTCCTTCCCCTTATTACTGTCATCTTTCCATTTTTCTTCCAGTCCTGTCACCCACTGTGCTTTCCAGAACAATTACGCCTATTTATATAACAATGCCCCAGAAGAAAGAAACCCAGAATAATGTTTAAGATAACAACTTAGAGCTATTTAGTGTGATAAGACTGTGGCATTCAACTTTTATTAAGAGACAACTCAGTTAAAAAGATCTGCATATTTTTCATTACAAATAAACCAAACTCTCCCCCGCCTTGCCACAGCTCAGTTAAGTCTAAAAATACAGTTTGCTTCTGTACTCTTACTTTTTTGCCATTTCTAGCTTTTCATTGTTTAGCTCTCCTCTTACACATGGTTTACCATTCCATGCCTACCCATTCCATAAGATTTCTCACTCTGAGATAAGGGCTGGGCTGGAGACATCCCCCATGCTTTCCCCAGAGTTTTCCCAAACACTGGTGTGATTTCAACCTTAATTGACAATATTTAGTAGAAGATGTCAGATACGGTATATAAAGAAGGCGACCACTTGCATTATATGCATATTCACTATGGATCCAATAGTAACATTTAACTTACAGGAAACACAAGGCTGTCATCATTACATCATTTGGATGGCTCATTCCATCAGCTCATGGCCAAAACAGTAATAGGATCACCAAGGTCAATGAACCAAGCAACTCTGCTCACCCCAAACTGTAGCTCATAGATGCATACTTATTCTACCATCTAAACGCCTCTCTCAACACTCTCCAAAAGGCACTGCCAGACTGCTACTGGGCCACCAACCCTGGGACAGTTGCTGGATCTAAGCTTGATGTTTTTATGTCTAGACACATAAGCTCCTCAACTGTTCTTGCCACCATTCTTTGAGGTGGGATGCACTTCTCAGCTCAAATCCAACCAAAACTGCCTGAGTACCCCAGGGTCCCTTTCCAATATCAGCAAGACCCCAGAATCTTTTTCCAGGACCAATTCTCTGGAACATGTCCAGAGGAGGGCAACGAAGATGGTGAGGGGGATGGAGACTATGTCTACGGAGAAAGGTTGAAGGGGTTGGGTATGTTTAGCCTGGAGAAGAGACATAGTTACTCCAAGGAGGGAGTTCCAAACAACATACAGCTGTAAGATATTTCAAAATTGGAAACATGGTCCCCAAGAGCAGTTCTCCAACAATTTTCTGGCCTTTAAATTTTTAATATTTATTTTATATAAAGGCAGCCCCCGGGTTAACGTCCCAACTTACGGACAACTCATACTTAAGAACGGACCGCCATATATGTAAAAATCTGAGTTAAATACAATGGTTCATACTTACGAACACACGCACTACACTTTACAACATTCAATTTTTAGTAATTGAAAAAGAAAATCTTCCCCTACACTTTGAAAACATTGCGCAGCTTCTGTTCCGACTTTCATACAAATTCGACTTAAAGACAGACTTAGGAATAGATCTCGTTTGTAACCCAGGAACTGCCTGTACTCTTATTTCCATACGAATTAATGGTTTAACCCAAAGGTTCAAACACAAAGTGGCAGAAGAGAAAATAACATAAGAACTGAAAGAATGAAATGCAAAAGCTCAACATGTTTTCTATCACTAAAACAAACACTAGCAAGTTTGTCTTTGGCATCGACATGATTAGCTGCTATTTTATTCTTTTAAAAAACTATTGTATTGCTGTGTTACTTAGAGGAAGAGAATATTCCAAGTACATGGTGACCTGGTTCACACACAATCAAAATAAGCCATGGTGGCTTATTTAAATAACAGTGCATGTGGGGCGTGTTTTCCATAATAATCGCCTGGGCGCAGCTTGTCATGTCAGCCGAACCCATGCTTGGAGGGGGAAACAACCCTACAAAAGCCCATGGATTATTTGAGGATTTTTTTCCCACTCCAAGGGGCCATGCCGCCCAGGTTCAGACAACACGACAAGCCATGCCCAGGCGGTGACTATGGAAATCGACCCTGGCGTGTGCTGCAATTTAAATAAGCCACCGCGTGGCTTATTTTGATTGTGCAAACCGGCCCAATATGAATCAATAGCAACAAGGCAAATTTCAGTCGGCCTCACCCACTGTTAAGAGATGGTTTGGCAAAGTACGGGAATTGCTTATAATGGACAAAATGTCTATGCAAATTAGGGCCACTTTGCACCCTAATTCCAAGGAAGATTTCTTGGGGAAACGGTTCTCATTTCTGGTATATGTTGACTCTAGAAAGGGGGGGGGTGTAGAAGGCCTGCTAGCAGGGCTGGCGTGAAGGGTAGGCATGGCTGGGCACCTGCCGAGGGCCCACACCCCAGCAGGGGCCCACTGACAAGAGCCCCCTGGACCTGCTCCTCTTCCTCACCATTGCAACTTGCTTATTTACCTGCCTCTCACTCTGGCCCAGGCAATGCAGGTGGTGAGAAAGAGGAGCAATCGAGGTCACTGCTGATTTGCTCACTGGCTCCCTGCCCGTCAAGCAAGCAAGCGGCAGCAATAATGAGGAAGAGGATGAGGAGCAACAGCGGCTGGTGGCAATGGGGGTGAGAAGGTGGACTCCCTGAGGGAAGGGGGCTCGTTGAGGGTGCCTTGCCCAAGGGCGCTCTGAAACCTGGAGCCAGCACTGCCTGCTAGAGTCAATCCTAGATTTATATTATGATATTGACACTGACAAACTTTATATATACACACACACACACCAAGTTTAAAAGAGGTTAGGGTCAGAAGGTGATACAGATTTGTAATATATTGTGCTTTCAATTGAACTGTTCTCTGTTAACTCCAAAAAGAGAACATGCAAGCGAAAATTGGTGGTTATGTTTGAAATGAGTGGTTAGTGAAATATTGGCTAATATATTGCTCTTTAGTAATTGAAAAAGAAAATCTTCCCCAAAAAAGTAGTTTAAGCAAAACAAAAGTCTTACCACTATGTTATTCTTATATGCTTCGGGCCAAAACAAACATTACCTTAAATCCGTGTCTAGCAGCTATGACGTTTTATCAATTTTACTCTAGAGTAGGCACAAGGGGGGGGGCGGATCTGGATTGGGCCCATAGCAGAGGGGAACGGTTAAAGCCCCCTACCCCCACACTAGGGTCCTGATCCAGAACTGCCCCACCCCTGAGTCTACTTTAGAGTAAAAGTGGGGGGGGGGGGAGAGACATAGCTGTTAAAGTAAAGTCACTTTGGCCCTTTTTCTTACCTAAATCCAATCCACTGTCATCTTCATTTTCAACTGGCTGAATCATATGATCTCTGTAAAACTACAAAATAAATGGGAATTAGATTATATTCCAGTTTGTGCTATGTCATAAACTGTGCTGGAAAAAGTCTGAACATAGTAATATATTTTTTTCAAAAGCACTTGATGCTCTTGTTTTATTTCAGTATACAGTAGTTACTTTTCTTCTAAAATGTCAAGCAAAATAATTGACGCAGATTAAAAAGATCATTCTCTCAGCAAGTTCCTGTCCAATTTTCCCAAACAACAAATCATGGGATTTATAATGTCTCAACAGTCAATGCCTCATCCACTGTTTTGGGCTACTGGGAAATTTATATTTCAATACCGTAGTTTTCGCTCCATTAGACGCACCGGACCATAAGACGCACTACTGTAATGGGTACAAAATTAATAAAAAAAAAAAAAAAAAAAAATCACTGGGAGGCGGGGGGCGTCCCCGCCCCACCCATGGCGATTCCTCGCAGCTTCCGGACCAGCAGAGGAAAAGTAAAAAAAAAAAAAAAAAAAATTTTTTTTTTTTTTTTTACTTGTATTCACTCCATAGGACGCAACAGACATTTCCCCCTCCTTTTTGGGAGGCTGAAAGTGCGTCTTATGGTCCGAAAAATACGGTAAGTCAAAAAATATAAATTTTTGATGCTGGCCAGTTCTATTCTTTTAGAGGCACCAGACAAAGAAGAAACACTCCCAGAAGCTATAGGACAACAACCTGTAATTCCCTTTTTTTTAAAAAAAATCAAGAAGCAGACAGTGAAGATCACAGAAGATCAGAGCCATCTGCTCCCCTTTTAGGCAAATTCATTCACCATGTGATCTAGAGACTTGGGGAAATGCCAGTGAACCACTCCCATGCCAGAAAACAGGTGCAAACACACTGGCCAGAATCCAGCACTGTAGTTTGGCCTGATTAAGTCCATTCATATCTGTGCTGGTGAACAGGAGCCACTGCAAAAGAATCATAAATGCAAGGCACTCTAATAGAAGGGCCCATGGCTTGCTGGAAGAGCACATGCTTTGCAATGCAGAAGGCTTTAGGTTCTAGGTAGTAGTACAGCTTGGAAAGACTTTCAGCTGAGACCATGGAGGACCACCTAGGCTAGATAGATCAACAGTGGCTCCATATAGCCAAGTATCTTAAGTCGAGATGGGCAGAAGTTAGATTAGGTTCTACTGGTAGATCTATGGGTGATGTGCAGTAGATTAGCTGGGATTTCTGACTCCAAATTGTTTAACAACAAAAGGCACACTCCTATGCATGTTTAGACAGGCTGGCTGGGGAATGCTGGGAGTTGTAGGACTTTTACCTGTCTAAACAAGCATAGGAGTGTGCCTAAAATAATTCATCTTCCCCCCACCCCCGCCCTTCAGTTATTCTGCTGCTTCTTCTTTTGTTTTGTCTTGGAACAAGTACAGAGAAAGAAGTGCTACTTGGCAGGCATTAGCCAATGTTATCTTCAGTTCTGGTAGGTGTTCGGATATCAAAGCAAAGGGTGTGGTATGGGAACCTCATTTGATTTGAGCAATCCATAAAGAGGTAGTTGAACCGTACCGTCACATCTTCATTTTTAAAAGATGGCTCCTCAGATACAAAATCCATCAGATCTGTTTAAAGAAAAGAAGATTCTCATTAGAACCACAGGTAGCCAACTGTGGAAGTTAATTCTCCCCCCCCAACACACACACACACACACACACACACACACACACCAAAAGAGGGAAACAGAAGGACATACACAGGCATACACAATGTTCTTTTACAATATACACTACTCCCAAAGTAGCATGCTTGTGGCTGAAATATATGAGATGGTTCTACAATAAGCTGTTGTGTTATTTTAATGGGCTAATTGTAACAAGCTCTTCTGTCTTAAAGGGCATTCTGTGAAAATACATGGTGAATTATAAAGTAGCCTCACTGACTAATATGTACTTGTCAAACAGCGCAGGCTGCCACAGGCACATTGTACTGTATATGAAATTCTGACTTGATAAGAAAAAGCAATTTCATGCATTTGAAAAACTACTCTTTCCCTTTCACTACAGGGAACAATTGTGACTACATTATTATTTTGCTTCCTGGCTCCTTTTCAAAACTCTGGAGGAAGGACACAGTGCACCAAATCCATATTTAATTCATTTTTCCCTGATCACAGACAGTGCCACTATTATGAAAGAGAGGCATGAATATTCTGTGCCTAAGCATCTCACCCTACAACCTATGTGGTTAGCTAAAAGTAACATTGTTGTCAAAAAGAAATGAATACATTCTGTTGCTATTTTCCTTTTAGTTATTTTTTATTCGGTCATTTTTGTATCAAGTCTTCTAACATGGGATGCAAATCTGAGCAGTTTTGAGTTTACACTGTAATGGCAGTTTCAGAAGTTATATAAAAGCAGGGTGGACAAAGTTACATAAGTCTTTTTGGCTTCCTAGTAACATCCAAGCACACTCCCGGAATCCACTCACCCGAAAAAGGGGAAAGTTTCCCCTTTACATATTCCACTGCAAAGAAAATACACAACTCACTTGTAATATGCCAAAAGGCTATAAAAGCAGCTGCTGTGTACATGATGTTACTAAGATATGTACTTTATAAAACAGATGACCCTTTTAGTGTTTCAGTAAGGAACTGTATTTTCAACCATTGTTTGATCCGTGATGCAGATAAAGTATGACATATAACAGGGCACCAGTGCTTTCCCTTCAAAAGAAATCCTGTCTGAGCTCTTAAGGCTGCTCCATGTGCATCAAATTCCTGACCTGTGTATTTGCAGCAAAATTAAATGCTGGTACTGCAAGTAATTTTTTCTCTAGTGCAGGGAAAGCTGCAGTGAGTCACTGGACCACAGCAGACTCCAACTTCAATGATAAAGACTAGCCTGCTTATATTAACACAGAACTCAAGCACAGAACTTTGCAATATTCCATAACCTAGAAATTCCATGCTGGCAAGGCATGAATGTAGACCGATTCCACCATCCATATCTAGCGGACAGAACATTCATTATCCTCTATCCTAGAGGCTTCCTTCCCCCTTAGATCCTGGGCAATTCACCTTTCCTTTCCTACATCTGGGAGCCTGCAGGTGGCGCACCAGAAGCAAGATGCAAGCAAAGCACCAACAGTAGCAATTGCTGTACGTGCCTCGGCCAACCACAATAAAATGCTTCTGAGCACTAACAAGATTTCACTTCTTTTATGCCATTAACCACCAGCTAGACAGAAGATGAGGGAAAATGACAAGAGTCAGAAGGCAACACGATTATGAGTAAGACTGAGATAGAGAGTTCTTGTAGGTATAATGGTAAACTTTATATGAATCCCCAGAGAATGGTCTAATAGGTTCCTCTAAATATTTCCTACAACTTTCCCTGAACACTGAATCCTAAAGTGAAATTGTTATTTCCCATGGATTTGTTGCTAGCCCCTCTCCCTTAAAGGACTCATTTAGCCAGCAGGTTGTTTTTTTCCTCTTAAATGGTGCACTGATGGTTTTCCAGCCTCACTTGGTTTGAAAGTTAAGGGAGGATCATTGCTAAGGCAGAAAAAGCACCTCATGCCAACCCGACCCTGACCCCCGAATGCACAAGCAAACTGAGAAACTAAGGAATTATGTTACTTGTTGAAACAGTCTTTTAAAGGACTATCTCGAGAACATTTAAGGCTGCCATTCTATGTGCACTTACTTGGGTGTTAAGACCCATTGAACTCAGTGGGGCTTGATTCTGAATAAACAGAAGTTGTGAAGCATAACTATTTCACTGATCAAACATTGCAGGCAGCTTTCTTGGCTTTCTTTGGCCTATAACTTCTGCTTGGTGCTTTAGAAGAACTTAAAGTGTGAACATTCCTATGAAAATATGAAAACATTACTATCTGTTAATGTTTTTTTCTCTTAGTTTCTACACTGTACAATTTTTGTTGCTATCCATCTTGATTAAAATATATATCTATGACTTTGAGGCAAACCCCCAGAATCTTGATGAAACCAATTTGCTTTATGCAAAAGGAATTTTGCATTGATAGGCATGAATCTTAACAAATTACAAACTCACCCTCAAAATTAAAGCGCTAAAAACCTCAATATCAAAACCAGTAGCAATCATTCTATATATTACACTGAAATAATTTCAGTGGAAGTCTGCCCTCTTCTGGCATTTTAGCAGAAATTACAACTGATTACTACTGTCCAAATTAGTCTTGTAGTCAAGGGTGGGGGGTGCTGCCCAGTAAGGCCTTGGCGGGTATGAGCGGGGCCATGTAAAGCCTTGTTCTGCCCCGCCAAGGCTTCATAGTACAACTCTAGTCCAAATACTGTAATTAAAACCCAACTCTACCTTCATACTTCATTCAAGACAAGTGCAACTTGCATTGACTTCTGTGTAGGTCTGTACCCATTTACCCTATTCAGCGATCAATATGAATCACACAGTAGTGTATGAAGACCTCCCACCTGAACAAATCTTCAGCAAGAAGAGGAAGGCTATATCTTGGGAAGACAGGCGAACAAATGTCAGTGTACTGGAAGAAGCAAAGACTACTAGCGTTGAAAAAATGATCCTTCAACGCCAACTTCAGTGGACCGGTCATGTTGTTCGAATGCCTGACTGCCATCTCCCAAAGCAGTTACTTTATTCCCAACTCAAGGATGGAAAGCGGAATATCGGTAGTCAATATAAGAGGTTTAAAGATGTTCATAAGGCTAATCTAAAAAAATGCAATATAAACATCAAAAACTGGGAAGCTCTGGCCCATGAATGATCTAACTGGAGGTTGGCCTTTCACAAAGGTTCTATGGACTTTGAAGAAGCCTGAGTGCAAGGTGAAAGGGAGAAGTGCTAAGCGAAAAGCACGTCAAATGAATCCTTTACAGGACCATCTTCCATCTGGTAACCTGTGTCCTCACTGTGGGAAGCTGTGTGGATCTAGAATTGGCCTCCACAGTCACTTACGGACCCATCGCTAGAGTCTACACAATTTTCTTTAGAATTTCCTCCTTTTAAAATCTCCTTTTCGTAAATTATTATCCTGGAAGACAATCTTACTCAGTCACGAGTGATCGCCTGATGATGATGATGATGATGATGATGATGATGATGATGATGATGATGATCTTAAGGGGGGGGGTGTTCTTCCAAACATGGATGAAGGCTCCACTAATGCAGCAGAGGACATGTAACAGCTGGATTGAGGAGAGGGCAGTCCATCTAAGCCAGACTACTAGATTCTCTCCCTTTCCATCCTACAGCTTTTTGCTCATATAGTGAGATTATCTTCACTCAGAAACCTGTTTATATGTGTTGATCCAGGGCTACACAGGGGTGGGAAAGGTGCCAACTGCAGCAATTTGTCACAGGCCTTCACAGATCAAGTAGCTTCTCTGTGTACCATCTGCCCCCACCCTGTCAACATAGCTCCACACACGCATGGGTCCATATAGAAGGAAATGGCAGAGCCCCCAACATGACATTTGTCCCGGGCCCTATTAACCCTCTGGGGGGAGCCCTGTTGGGTCACCTGCACCAGGATCAGGGCCACTGTTCAAAAGTCTTCAGTTATATTGCAGCCTTTGACATGCAGGCAGCTTCAGGAATGTCAATTTTATACAGGAGGTTTTTAAAAAAAATTTTTTAAAAAACACCTTTTAGAATTATTTTTTAACATTTCAGTGTTCAAAGTGCTTTGCAATGCTTATCTCATTTTTCCCCACTCACAACAATCCTGCAGGCAGGTCAGGCTGGAAGACAATCATTGCCTTATTAAAGGCTGCTCAGCTGAACAGCAATTATCGTAACGTTTGTTTATGAAATGTTCGCGTACCAGATCGCACAGAAAGTGAATGCGATTTCAATGTATTTTACACATGTAATTCAACAATGGATTTGTGGATAACGCCACAGTCAAGGCTGAAAACTTATACCTTCTGCAGAAGCTGTAGATTTGCAAGGCATCTGCACTTCACCCAGTGTCTCAGCTTGCATCGGAGTAAGATTCTTAAAAACAAAAACAAAATAATAACCTTGCTGAGTTATTGTGTGCATATGCTATACAACTTACAGATCAAACAGTCAGTATCTTCAATTTAACATTCACAAAGCAAATTCAGATAGTACTCTAACATACTATAAAGCAGGGGTAAGTAACTTGAATTATATAGAGGGTCGGATTCCCTCGCAGTTAATATGTCAGGGGCTGCATGTTGGCAGTGGGCAGAGCCAAAGCCAGTGGTGGGTAGGCACAGAGCCAAAACTGGGTGGGTCATCCCTTTTTCTCTATCTCTTTCTGCTAATCCAATTTCTCTCTACCCCCCATCCTTCCAGTCCAGCAAAATCTATCAGGGAAAAGACTGAACCTTACCAAAGGACCTTACCAGAGGACTGAACTGATTGCCTGCAGAAGGCTTCTGAAATTAGGCTGAGGGCCACTTGAGGCCCTTGGGAAGCAGGTTGCCCACCCCTGTTATAAAAGGTCTTGTGACACCTTAAAGACTAACACATTAATTCTGGCATAATCTTTTGTGGACGATAGACTACTTCATCAGATACATCTGATGCATCCGACAAAGTGGACTACAGTCCGTGAAAGCTTATGCCAGAAAAAAATGTGTTAAGTCTTTAAGGTGTCTCAAGACCCTTTATAACACGGGTCCTTTCTGGATCTGCAATTCTTGCTGAGCTTCTGTTATTGTACTTTTGTATCATTCAGTCCCCTCGTGTTTGAGAAGTTTTGTCTTTTGGAAATAAAACACGACTGTGCTGGACTTCCTTGGCAATTGTCCACTTATATATGTGCTAAATTTGATAGCATTGTGGTCACTGTTTCCAATCGATTCAAGAACATTTATATCTTGCACCAGGTCCTGGGCACCACTTAGGATTAAGTCCAAGGTTGCCTCTCCTCTGGTTGGTTCCAACCATTCTAGGGCACAGCTTTTTAGGGTATCTAGGAATTTTATCTGTTTGTCATGACCAGAACACACATTTATCCAGATTCCAGTCTATAGGAGGATAACTGAAGTCATCCAGCACTACAAAACATTCTCCCTTGGATGCCTCCCCGGCTTCATTCTCCATTTCAAGATCATCCTGAACATCTTGGCTAGGGAGACCATAAGATGTGCCCAACACTAACTTGCTTTTGGAGCCACCTGATATTGCCACTCACAGCAGTTCTGAGGAGGCATCTTCCCCATTCGATTTCCAGCTTGACTCTATGCCCCCAGTGCCCCCAGTATGCCCTTCTCTGTCCTTCCTATAGAATTGGTATCAGAGTTAACCATTCCTTGCTAGGTTTCCACTGAAAACCAAGCACTCCAATAATTCCCCCATCCTGGCTCAGAGGCTTCTAGCATTAGCATATAAAACACCTATATGTTATGTCCCTCCCTGAATGTCTCTGGCATGTGCATTTTTCCCTTACAGCCCTTTCTCCTCTTTGGCTAGCACGTCCCACTGCACACTCATGGACTTTATCCCATCCTTATTTAGGCGATCAGAAACATTTTCAGCCTTGTTCTCCTAGGGATGATTCATCCCAAACTGGATGCCCCCCAGTTCCTATCAGTTTCCCCCCAGAGGTCAGTTTAATCTTCAGCAGTTACACTAATCTTAAACAGTTACACACTAACGTCTTGTTTACAGCCTCTCTTCCATACTCTGAACAGCCTCTGTGGCTTGTCTGCCCAGGACATCCTGTTTATTCTATGGACTCATTCAAACATTTCCTACAAATTCTCTTGAACTGTACTGTGGAGGAGATACTGCTGGGTCAGGCATAATCCAGTTTCTTTTCCTTAAAATATGCATGCTGCACAAAGCACCTGATTACTCTATATTGGTGACAAGTTTAGTTTAATTTGCATACAAATGCCTCAACTTTTCATTACAGCCAGGAGCAGTGCTAGGCACTGAAAAGATCCAGGGCTCAGGCCCACAGGGCCCCCCAAAAGGCACAAATTTGCATATGCTAATTTACATATGCTCTAAAGTCTCTCTCTCTCTCTCTCTCTGTCTGTCTGTCTGTCTAAAGGACCCTGTCTCCTAAGGACACCCCTATTTGTAAAAAGGGATGTATGGAGAGGGGAGCATTTCGGGGGGGGGGGAACTCAGGCAGAAAGATTCAAGGGGAGAGGCAGCAGGAAGTGGAGCACATGTGGGCAAAAAGCCAGCTAATCCATGGGGATCAGATGCAACAGAAATCATCAGGGGCCCTGTACCTTTATTTCAGTAAATGCCCATGGACAGCGGGGTGGTGGGGCTGATGGCCTTGCACAGATTCGGGGCTCCAAATGAAAGATTCGGGGCTCCAGCCCTAGTAGGCTGCCCCCTAACACCACCTCTGATTACAGCAACATCATCAGCAATTTTGGTTAGGAATGGATGAATTTGCCAGTGTTGGTTTCTCTTAGTTTCTCATTTTTCCAATCTCTCCATTTTTCAGTTTTCCAATCCTAAATTTGTTTTGTCCTATTTCCACATTAGTTTGCAAATATGTTTTAACGTCTGTATGAAAATTCATAAGGATTTTCATGAGCATTTTCCTAACATACAAATTTTTGTATGCAATTTGACTTAATATGCATTTTTTGCAAGCAATTTTCTCTAATATAATGCATTTTTGTACATGGGTTTTTGACTGGGGAGCTGCATCAGAAAATCCAGAGGCTCAAATATCAAAGGATATTTGAACTTTTTGTAAACCGCCTTGGCTGGCTTCAGAAAGGCAGTATAGAAACACAATAAATCAATAATAAAACAAAAAATAAGGAGAACTACATCGCAGCTTGCATATTGGACTGCGAAGTGTGACTTAGTAGATAGGTCTGCATACAAATGTGAACCAAACTAATTTCTCCCCATCCCTATAAATTTCAGCTTAGCTATAACAATATTGTAAACTGGTTTTACAATGTGTTCCATGGTACCCAGTACATTCTGCATCTAACCTAATTTAATAAAACAATTTACCATTTATTTATTAAATTCATACCCTGCCTTTTTTCCTGCAAGGAACAACAACCCTGTGAGGTAGGTCAGGCTGAGAGCCAGTGACTGGCCCAAGGTCACCCAGTAAGTTTCATGACCGAGCGGGGACTAGAACCCGGATCTCCCGAGTCCCAGTTCAACACTCTCACCACTACGCCACACTGGCTCTCAACTGAACGGTTGGGAACATGAACTGTTTAATAGTTTCCTTTTCCATCCCAATCTGAAGGATCTGTGGCAGTAAAGAAATTGTAAGAAAGCTCTAATAGATGCAGTCCAGAGAAAGTGAGGCACTCTTCAGCTCTACTGAAATCAGTGGGACTTGATCACTCACTTTTATTTAGGGTGCTTCCAGGTGAGTTTTTTTAAATTGTGCAATTGTACTTTCTCATTCACAGAATTTTACAGGGAGCCCATCTTCCATTTGTAGTCCTCCTGTGTTCTCCCATCACTTCTTCCATTATTTCTTTTCTTACCAGAAAAATTCCAGTAAGGAAGAAAAGCGAGCAGCTACATGTTGCTTTTTGACTGTTAGTACTAGGAGCCCTCTGTCTGGAAACACCCTAAGTATCATCAACTTCACTGGAATTAAGCATACCTAATCAGGTTCAGCCCCAGGCTAAATAGTGCCCTGGGTGAGGAGCACCTTTGGTGGCCTCATGAGTCAACTTACAGCTTTCTTTCTTTTTATTTTTTTAATAGTGCTTATAATGTTTAGAGGATATGTAGAGCTCACAGTGCCTGGCAGTGTCTCCTCAAAGTAAAGCCATGTTCCACTGTTTTTTATCTAGAACAAATGACATCAAACTGGACAATGAAAAAGAAACATTCTTTAAAGCAAACTGATGGAAGTCTATTTTTGTAACTAGGACCCAAACAACCTGTAGAACTTATGGGGGGGGGGGGAGAGGAGGTTAAAGATGCTTACTACTTTTTTTCTTTTCTTTTTTGCCCTAGCTCACTGCATTCTGTACACTCAACTAGTACTAAGTCACCAAGCTCAACTCAGTGCCCTCTTCAGCTTGGCACCCAGGGCAAACACCCAGCTTGCCCAACTCTGAGTCCAGCCCTGCACCTATTTTTTTTATGGATTTCACCCAACAGCCAGGGCCAGCCCTACCATTAGGCACATGACTGATTTTGAGTATCATGAAAGGGCAGCAAACTCTTAGTTATTTAATACAACAACTATGACATTATTTATTTATTACTACTAGGAAGAGGGTGAGGCACTTGTGGGACTTTCTGCCAGGTGCAGACTTGGGTACTATGCACCTCACCTTGATGGGGGGGGGGGAGCAGGCAGAGAAGAGATACCATCTGCCTCAGGCAGCAAAATTATTTCAGCCAGCTTTGCCAATAGGTCACATGAGTTATCTGTTACACGTTTTTGCTTTACAGTGCAATTGTATACATATGTACTCAGAAGTAAGCCCTAGTGACTTAACTGAGAATTATACCAGAATTTAAGGTGAATTAAAAATACTTTTAAATAAATAAAATAAATGTGAATAGCTGTTAGTGTTCTACACCCTCCTTTCGAGGAATAAAGTTGCTGTTATAAGAGAGACAACAGATAAACAACCCTTCTCTACAGGGTTATATAAGCGTTCATAGAGTAGAGCACACTTCATCAGATATGTTAAGTTCTAATTTACAAAAACATATGCCACAATAAATCTGATGGTATTTAAGGTGCCACAAGGCTCTTGTGTTTTTTTGTATTACCAAAAGCTCTCACTATTTTCAAAGTTTTCATCTAAGGAAGAGCAACTTAACTATCAAACATAAATAAACAGAGTAAAGCATTTTGCAAAAAGAAAAAGACACTTCTCTGTATTGTAGTTTGACACTTACCTTGTGCAGAAAAGCTTTATCCCAGAAGTATTTCCTGAAGAGCTGAACATCAGATTCTAGCAAACTGTCTGCCGTGCGATTAAATGTCAGTGTCAGAGTTCCTGATGAATGAGCAAATTGTAGGACAGCATTCTCACCAAGCTCCACTTTAGAAATCTCAAATGGATGGCTAACCTGCCTTCTGAAAAAAAGACATTCACTAGAGTGAAGTAAGAGTACTGTTTTTCAACATTGTTTTTCAAGATAACTTTTGTCCATGAAACCACAAAATAAACTTGAAATGATTCTAAGAGAATAAAATAATAGGCATCTAACATCTGGTTTTCTCTATTATCTGTAAAAAGATGCAGCCTATTTAAATGTTAACCATATACAACAGTCAAAATGAACCAGCAGCCAGCAGGCTTATTAGCATACTGCAGCACAAAACAGACAGTCTCTCAAGAGAGTTCTGCATTGTTTGAATGTTCCAAACAAGTGAGACTTTCATAACAACATATGCGATAACGGAGTTAAGTCATTTTGCTCAGGCAAATGAAAGCATGCATAAATACTCATACAAACTGTGCACTGTACATAACGAGAAGTAAAAGCGCAATATGGTTGAAAGGAAAAAATAACTAAATTGTTTTTCTTATTTGTCATTTGGCTTTTCTTTCTTCTTTGTATATATATATATATATATAGAGAGAGAGAGAGAGAGAGAGCTCAAGGCAACTGACAAAAAATGATGGATAAAACAACAAAGTTGTAATTAAAACATTAAAACTCATCCAATAAAAACACAGCAATGAGAAGAAATAGCAGCATACTTTGTTGACTGTGCCATGTAGCAATTTAGCAATGAAGGTCAAAGGCAAGTTGGTGGCAAAACTGACAACCAGCAACAATACGTGAACCTCATTACGTGAACCTCAGATACCCAGCAGGAGATAGACCCTAGAGAGCCTTCAAAGTTTTTCTTTTCCAATGTGATTTGAGAGCAGTCGAGATCTGATAGAATAGCAGCCCAGGTAAGGAAAGTGAAAGAGGTGGCTAATAACTGAGTTGTCAATAGATGGAAGTTACAGAAGAAGAGGAAGCAGGCTAACAAAGACTGTGTTCAGCTGTTGCAGCAAAAACAACAAGGAGGCTTGTACTGCCTTAAAGCAGGACTGGGCAGAAGGTAGATCAGGATTTGCTGGCAGGTCTCTGGAGTATTTGCAGTAGATCAACAAGGGTTTTTACTGCAACAATAAAATGACTCACTTTCCCAAATTATGCTGCTGAAATTAAGACAGTTTTTTGGGGGGGGGATTATTGTGTGGAAGGACTGTGAGCAACATTCAATTCTAGCTTTCAGAACAAATTATTGGGCCCAGAATTCTTTAATTCTAAGTGTACGTTTTTTGCACCAGGCTAACAAAGTTGATCTTGGGATTCTAATAAAAAAAATAAGGAAGATCCCACAAGCTTGAAGTATGCCCACCCCTGTCATAAAGATAAACAAATGTATTATGGCATAAGCTTTTGTGGACCACAATCCACTTCATCAGATGCTAAAAAGTGTTAGGGCCACAATCCTATGCATGTTTAGATAGAAAAAAGTCCTACAACTCCCAGTTGTAGGATTTTTTTTCTGTGTAAATGTTCATAGGATTGTGCCCTAAGTGATGGAACTGAAAAATCCAAAACATCCCCTTACAAACACTAGATTTCCTGTAGGAACATGTGAAAATAGGTGCAACCAAACAATTTTGTTAGGTGGTTATATTAATGTTTATCTCATTTGTCTCTCCTTTGACACCCTTTCTTTGGCTGCCTATCCCTCTTGTCTGTTTTAGATTGTGAGCAGGATTGGATCTCCCCTCATTCCCTTGTTATACTTGTATAATGTTGTTATCGACCTCAAGAAAAGATCATCTGACAGCTAACTGACATCTACAGCCCTGTGGGGAAGAAGGAACGACGGAGGCTGGAGCAGGCTGAGGGAACATCAGGGCCTGCTCCAGTTGGACTGCCCCCCCCCAGGGCTAACTGACATCTACAGCCCTGTGGGGAAGAAGAAGGAGGCTGGAGCTTCTTGAGACACAGAGAATTACAGAAGTAATAATTAATATTCCCCCTTCTTCCCTCCCCATTCCTTTTTCCTTGTGTGTCGTGTCTTTTTAGATTGTAAGTCTGCGGGCAGGGACTGTATTGTTAATTGTTGTAAACCGCCCAGAGAGCTTCGGCTATTGGGCGGTATAAAAATGAAATAAATAAATAAATAAATAAAGATCATGGGATAAGTCAGGCTCCACACATAATTAATAACCCCAAAGGTAAAATATTAGTTTACATTCTATAATGAGACATAAGTAAATGAACAGCGGGGTTCTCTACATGAAGGGTTTAAACCACCGCTTTACTGAGGCTTCTTCTTCCATTTTCTTTGCAGGAGGAAGTCTGCATCCTTTTTACACGGAGTTTTTCCCCGGGGTTTGTCTTTCTCAGCCTTTCTTTTTATTTCATTATCCAACCACAAGGATGGCGCTGTGGTATAGCTGCAGTATAGCAGAATTGTGACATTACATTCCGCTTTGTTCTGGTTTGAAATTTAATACCTGACTTTTCTCACTCTAAAGAACCCTGTGAAAATGGCTGGAAAACACAGGCGACGTTCTGGAGGATGACAATGTTGTGAAAAGGCCCCATAAGCTTCCATGAGTGGGGGACCACGAGTGCACAATAAATGCCTCGTGTAGGGAAGACCAGCATATACTCTTTTAAGTCTAGCACTGAACTCCTATGGGGTGCTTCTACTTGAACACCTGCTTTGGGATAATCCAGTGAAATTAGCAGAGGTATATAAATGAAAACAGATATCTAATTTGGCTCTTACCATTAAAATGTCACACTAAGCCACAGTACTTACTTGGAGAAAATTTCAGCAAGTCTGAAGTGTCCATTCTGTAAAGCCAAGTCTAATGGTGTCAACCCATCTTCATTAGGTAGAGTGATTGCAACTGTCCCACCTGGCTGGAATAACAGGAACTGGGAAAGTTTAACCAAACCGAATCTCATTGTGAGATGGAGAAGGGTTTCTTTGTGTATAGAATCTAAAATAAAATTTAAAATACACATGAATGCAAAAATCAACTACATTGTTTTTATAAATTGTATGCATGCATCAATGTAACAACAATATTCCATTTAAGACATAGAGTAGTTCCAAAAAGAAAAATCCACATATACAGAATCCCAAGGTCCTACTGCAATCCTACTATGGTGGGACGCTTGAAACCATAAATGGGGTGGAGGTGGGAAACCAATTTTCAGTTTACTCCTCCATTCCTGAGCTGGGCGTATGCCCGTTTCAATGTCTACCAAATGATTATTTGATGATTAGCCAGTGTGGCATAGCGGTGAGAGTGTTGGACTGGGACTCGGGAGACCCAGGTTCTAGTCCCCGCTCAGCCATGAAACTCACTGGGTGACTTTGGGCCAGTCACTGACTCTCAGCCTAACCTACCTCACAGGGTTGTTGTGAGGATAAAATGGAGAGGAGGAGGAGGAGGAGGATTATGTAAGCCACCTTGGGTTCCTTGCAGGAAAAAAGGCGGGGTATAAATATAATAAATAAATAAATAAATAAATGATGGCTGCAGTCTATGGGCTGTATCCAGTTGATGTCCCTCTGCTAACAAAAGGCTCTTTGATCTAGTGGAGGTTTCTATCAGTGGAATGGGAAGAGAGGCAATTTTTGGTGATTCCCACTCCCTCCTGAATCCATAAATGCCTCCTCTCACACAGTTTTGAAGGTTCACCCAACCCTCCAGATCATATTTGTGGGGACAGGACATGGGAGGCTGCAGGGGAGAGGAAGAATTGCCCCAAATCAGCTCCCTCCCACTGACAGAAGCCTCTTCTGGATCAAATAGCCTTCTGTTAGTGGAGGGATGCCAATTGGATACAATCCTTTGTGCCTAACAGCCTCAAAGCTTGAGGGAGGGCTTCATAAAGGAGGTACAGACTCCTCCCTGAACCTCCCAGGTTCTCCTCCCTGAACCTCCCATCTCAATTCTGTGTATGTCTTAATTGAATACAGTAATTCCTTATTGTTTGCTTCTCTTCTTCAAGTATATCAAGGATCTGTGTGTGTATTCCTGCTCTTTTCCTTTTCCATTGGTTTGCCAGTCCTTGCTTAGAAGGCTGATATGTTGTGTACTTCAGAAAACTCACTGTGACAATATTTTAGAAGCTCCATCCTATTCAGAGTCTTGAGTCAAGTTCAAAAGAACTCACTGCTTTCTCAGCACTCCACAAGCTTTCAACATGTACGAGGTGGGTCAGTCCACATGCTCAGAGGTACCGCTCATGACAAATGGTCATCTTGCCCCAAGCAGAAACTGACTTTTGTGAGAGGGTGGGGGAATAATGTTATCAATTCCAATGCAAATTAAGATTAATGCTACAAAATTGTTTTCTTGCAGAAAATACAACCTGAGTTAGAAAGCGCATGAACTGCTGCCTGTGCTGGTAACTTTTGCTTCTGAGTGGACATGCTGGTGCCCGATCACAGCAGTACTAAAAGCATCTCTCACTTCTTCCCCAGGGAGGGGACCAAAAGACTATAAGAAATGGAAGCTGAATCCTGTCTATCAATCTAGCCATAGTGGGGGAGGGGGGCAGAAATAGCTCAGTGGTAAAGTACATGCTTTGAATGTAGAAGCTCTCAAGTTCAATCCCTGACATCCCCTGGTGGGAGGACCAAGTTGTCTCCCCGCTCGCTCCCCACTGCGATCACAAGCCATTTTGGGCTAGCTCTGCTTCTTTCCCCTTTTCCCTTTAAAAGGGTTTTTTTGACAGGGCAATGGGTGGTCTTTGACTGGGACATATACAGCCTTACAGCAGTGGGAAGGGAAGGAAGCCAGTGCCAGCTGCCCCCAAGTGCCGCTTGGGCACTTTGGGGGCAGCTGGCACTGGCAGTTACTTGGGAACCGCTTGGCAAGAGTTTTTTGCCGCTCTTGCCAAGTGGCTCAGTAGCCGATTCCCCATACCCACAATGTAGTCGGTCACCCGGATTTGGACAACACAACAACCTATTGTGGGTACAACAATCTCTAGAACAAGCCATGGCTTGTTGGGGCGGTTTGTTGCCCACAAACAAGCCACCCTGGGGAAATTGGTCCAGGTCTGCACGACATGACAACCCACTGATGGGTTGTCACATTGTGCCAACCCAGTCATTGCCTAAGGTACAAGAGCATTAGAGAAAAGATGTCAAGAATTGTCAATTAAAGAGAGCAAGAGAGAAGCAGTATATCCTAGGGGAATATGCAATTGTGCCCATTCTTCATTCTTTGCACTTGCAAGATTCCCACTCATTTCAGTGGGAGTTTGGGACTGCGATAACTCTAGGATGAGATCCTTAACTGGGGTCCATTGTATTTTTACTGCATTTGTTCAGAATGCTTCCTTTTTCCTCTTTTTAAAACTTCATTACGTTCATTGTTCAGCGAACAAAGGGGCTACTCATTTATTACAATAAAAATATCCATCTCAACAATAGCTGGCACCTCAGTGCTATTTTCCCTAATCCCCCCAACCCACCCAGCCTTCAGCCAAATTAGCTTGGCTGTCTTTGTTCTACATGTATAGTAATCTAACACTTTGACTTGCCTGAAGATTTCTTCCTGGGGGTCTGAGCCATAAGAGATTATCCCTGCATCTTCCTTGGCTCTTGTAACTACAATACTGCCATACTATTTCCACTGCTAAATCAGGGATGTCCAACCAGTGGTGTGCAACAATAGTGGACCATGTGCTTCTTTCCGTTTTGCCCTCTCTCTTTCTGTGTCCTTTGAGCCTTCCACTTGCAAGCATGGCCTGGGGCCCAGGCAGCTGAATGGAAAGCACAGAGCCTTACACAATAGACTTGTGTCAGAGCAATGAAATTCCACTAGGGCTAGATGCCGAGCTTCACCCCAAGCTCCCACACTGAAGCCAGGAACATAGAACAGGCTAATCGAGTCCGTCTTTGTGGATTTGCTATACAGAACAACTTCAAGGTGGGAAAAACCAACTGCAAAAACGAAAGGCACCCCTTGAAGGGAAGCATTCCATGATCAGTGCTCCTTTTAATAAGAGTGCACAGTATCAATTTAGGCATGCATGGCAGACTCCACAAGAAATGGCCAGTTTGAAGTGGGGACCCATCTGTGGAATGCCCTTCCCTGCGAGATCAGCCTGGCATCTTTACTTTATACATTTAGATGCCAGGTTAAGACCTTCCTCTTTCAGCAGGCATTGAATCTTTCATCTGTTGCTTGATTATTAATTTTACTGCTGGCTCCTCAATGTTTTTAATGTTTAATATTTTATTATTTTGATACTTTTATTGTTGTCTTTTTTGCTGTTGCTCTTGCCGTCATTTTGTTGTTGTTGTTGTTTGGGGTTTTTTTTATTGTAAGATGCTCCAAGGGCATTGGGGAGTATACCCAGATTCCCAGATCTGAAGTTGGAGACAGCGCTCCGACCTGGGGGGGGGGATCTGCGATCTGACCCCCTTCCCCGTGCAGCCAGTGCAGAAAGAATGCAACCTTGGAGAGGGGGGAAAGGGGGTGTTTCAGTAGGCAGGGAGGGGAGGAGACTGGAGAGGCCAAGATACAAGCTATCCTGGGGGCTCTCCCGCCTCCTTCCCTCCCCCTCTGGCTTTTGCTAGACTCGCTAGAGGGGCAAAAAAGCCCATCTAGTGAAAACACAGGATGGGAGGCCAGGAGGCAAAGATCAACTCCGCCCCTCCTCCTCCCTCCCTGCATAGGATTATCATAAGCCTCTGCAGGATTCTGCCCTAACTAACTAAAACTCCCACAGCATTGCACCCTAACCAACTAAAACTCACCCTGATACTGCTTTATTTAGGTCATTGCCAATTCAGATATTTCTGCATATATGTGTGAGCTTTGCAGTACTAAGGTGATTAACACTTCAAGTACAAAAGCAATCTCAATACTTAAGGTGTGGGGTATCATATACTGTAAGTCTGTTCAATGGTGATTGCAAATATATTCTGTGCTTCCCTGGAGACAAATGCCATAATAATTAAGTTTCCAGTTTTCCCAATTATATTATGGAGCAGTTTCTCAGCTAGTATAAGCAAATATAGATATCAATAGTGAGACTGTATATTTGTTTCCCTCCTGGTTATAGCTGGAAAATCAAATGCTGCCCTGTAAAACAAGAGGGAGGCTTTGCAAATTGACCTTGCAACCAACGTAATAGGCATATAGTGAGATTAATAGAAACACTGATGTCACAAACATAATAAATGGGAAATGAAAGAGCAAATTTCACTCTGATCTACGCCGACTGCTCAACAACACTCTCTCCTCCTTGGCAATGTGCCACTGCCTTTCCAATTATATTAGTATGTCACTGTAAAGCAAGCCAGATAAAAGCTGCAGTCGAATAAGGTTAAGTCCTTTATATAGAATGTTTCCTATGAACTTCAAAAATATAATTTAAAGAATCAATCAGACCTGATATTGCAGCCAAACAGAAACCATTCTCAACTTTTATATCAGATTAAATGAAGCGACATATCTAAAAGAAATCCCTTAAAGTTAACATAACACAGATGAATTGTTTTACAGTATTCGTTTCCATATTGCTTACATTCCAGTCATGTATTCTAGAGGACCAACAAGAAAGCAAAGCGAACACTTGGTTTCATTTCTTTATCCCAGCACTCAGGAAACCTGGATTGATTTACTATCTCCCGAAAGGCTTCTGGGCTAGTCCACTTTCCCCAGGGCCACTTTAAACCACTAGGCATACACCATTGCAAACTCCAAGACAGAAGTACCATAACTGTGGTTTACGCTGGCTCAGCTTGTCTGAGCGTGGAAAGCTAAGCAGGGTCAAGCCTGGTTATTACTTGGATGGGAGACCCCTCCTCTAATTCCCTGCATTGAGCAGGGGGTTGGACTCGATAGCCTTGTAGGCTCCTTCCAACTCTATGATCTATGAAATCTATGAAACCCAAGTCCTGCTGTTCAACAAGGTATTTATTAAGAAACACACACCCTATTCAGAAGCATTTCAGAAAATGGTAAAGGGGTAAAAGATGGGCATTCCATCAAGTCAGATTTCATTGTCAGTCATCTATCAGTTAGTCAGCAGCTAGAGGAGCAAGAATTGCCACTGTAGCTGTTAGGAGTTTTCATGAAAATGTACTTCATAGTTGGCTGGAAACTGCCTGGGAAGACACCGGCTAACATCTTTGGGATAAGCACGGATCTGTCCCTACTGCTACTGATAGCGAGCCCATTGCTATTGAGCCGGAGTCTCACTGCCTATCCTGCTGTCACTTTGCAGGCCACAAAATCATGCTTTTTCATCTCAAGACTTTAAGGCGAGATGGCTCTAGTCTTTATTCGGGTGGAAGCTGAAGGAACTCTGCCTGCACACCCTGCACTGCTGCATCCTGAGGGACCCAAGAAGTACTTTGTAAAGATGTTGTTAGATATCTGAGATTTTGTCCAGCCTCAGTTTACTCCATCCCGTTAATTACTTCAACCATCTCTACAGGTACCATAATCACAGCTGTGCCTGGCATAGTTTTCATGAAAATATTGGGGGTGACGTTGGCTGGAAGGGTCAATTTCAGGTTTTGTGAGTCTAAGCTTTCAGAGAAGGTATATGTGGATGCACACTCAGGAAGCACCCCATGTGTGAAGACAGAGCTCCACAAATTTTGGCTGGCTACAAGCCTGCTCCCCCATAGAGGAAATGGGCGGGGTTTTCTGAGCTTGAAGCCCAGCACAGATGTGTGGGGTGAACTCTTTCCCTCCTCCCCAGCTCTTAGATGGGGAGAAGGATGTGGGCTTGTCTCTGTTGCGCTGAGCCTCACAGATATCTGTCAGAGAGTCTATCCCCAAAACTCAGTACAGCATCAGGAGATACTCCAGATGCCTGGAAAACTGACTCTGAGATTGCCAAAGTCATTGCAGAATGTGGGAGAGTCCCCACCTTTCTCTAGGCTTAGAAGGGTTGGGACTCTTCTAGAGGCTGCAGTCTTGCCTGAACAAAAACTACACTCACCAATAGATGGTGGCAAATGCATTTGTGGATTCTTGCATGGAAGTATAGTCATAATATGATAATAACCTCCTCCTTCAGTGGCAATCAAGGTCACAACCAAGTGAAGGGTGTGTTAACTGCAAGGTGGTGAATGCAGGACTTTTCACTTACCATTCAAGTGGGGTTTTTCCCCACCTTTTCCCCACGTTCTCCTCTCCCCCGCCCCAAACGACATTTATTCTATGTCCATGGATGCTTAAAACAAAATGGGTCAGGAGCTTAAATTAAAGCAGGGGAAGCAAAATTCATTTTGGAACAATGGAAGATTTCCAGTTTTAAAGAACTGTTTTTCATCAAACTGTTTCTTGTGCAAATCAGCCAGCCAGCTCTTATTATACAGTGCTGGAGATGCTGCAGGAAGGTGGCTAGCCAGGCAAGGATTTAGCAGCTAGACCATGTTTTGCATCATTTCTTGTGCCTGTAGCCAATATATACAGTTTGAGTGATAGTATCAGAGCTAAAACCAGTCTGTTTAACCTGTTACATAAGTCTTTTTATTCTTTCTTGCACCTGAATCTTTTCCCCTGCCTTACACAATTAAAAACAAAACAAATATTTCTCCTGACAGAAATGACTAAGATTTCCCTAGATGATGTAGCTCACTCATTTCCAGGAAGGAAGCTAAAAACTCTAGATGTGCCTTGGAGGGAAGACAAGACATCCCAGCAGGCAGACAGCTTCCAGTTGCTCCAGGATTAATCGTCCTTTGAGCTACTTGTGTTGACAAGCTTTCACATCCAATAACACATTTTTAATTTGAACATTAGTTCACCCCCCTAATCCTGCAGACACTTACCTAACTTTTGAAACTGCAAAAAGCCAAGCCTGTGACTGGTTCACACAACCATGCTGTTTGCAGTTGACTGCCTTTCTTGCTTGCTCATGGCAAACCGGTTGTCTGAATGGTTTGCGATGAGCACAAGCCACAACTCTGCATGCTAATACTCAACCCTTATTTTGAAAGGTTTGATAGCATCCCAAATGGCATTTATGCAGTTGGGGAATGGTTTAGGATGACACATTTGCCAAGAGCAAGGGGAAGATACATCCAACTACAAGTGGCATGGCTTTGCAGGATGGAAGCTTGAATTAATGCTATAACCATCCAAAGCAGAGAATACATGATTCACACTCCTCGTCACTGGACCATCCACTTCTTTGAACCAACTCAGATTCTTCATTACAGTTTCTGAGTGCGTGGATATAATGCTGACTAACACACTGGCAAATTTATCACAAAATAACATCTTCTGAACAGCCAGTAATTAAAGCTAAAGACAACATGTCAACAATCTTGTCTTTGTAGACCCATTAATTTAATACTAAGCTGTGATGAGCAGCTAGAACAGTATTCCCCCAGATGATTGGTGCCCTCCAGATGATTTTTACTTCAACTCCCAGCATTCCTGTCCATTGGCCATGATGGCTGGGGCTAGTGGGAGTTGAAGACCAAAACATCTAGAGGACACCAGGTTGAGCTAGAAGTTGGCACTCAGATATCATAGCAAGGAACATAGGCAGATGGTCTTCAGCAGGCTTCCTCCCTGGACCAGCATCTACAGCTGGACAGTATAATGTGAGGCCCCTGAGCCATTGCATAGTATAACAGACATGTATGTGGTCTTCCAGTTGCTCAATAACCCTTGAACCAGACCACAAAAATAAGAGGTTTATCCAGCATCTGGCAGACTACAATGCATGGCTGGTATATGACATACAGCAGGGGTGGGCAACTTGTGGCCCTCCAGACGTTTCAGAATACAACTCCCATCAGCCCTAGCCAGTATAGCCAATGGTAAGGGATCACATTGGCCAAAACATCTGGAGGGCCACAAGTTGTCCATCCCTGACATACAGGCCTGTGGCTCACGCTGGCTCAGCAGCTTGTCTGAGTGTGGAAAGCTAAGCAGGGTCAGGCCTGGTTATTACTTGGATGGGAGACCCCTCCTCTAGTTTCCTTCACTGAGCAGGGGGTTGGACTCGACGGCCTTGTAGGCCCCTTCCAACTCTATGATCCTATATCCTACAGTCTTAAAGCCACCCATTGTGCCCATCTGATAGAAAGATACTGTTCAGAGAATATTGCTATATTTTAACACCAAGGAGATATTTTTTTCTGACCTGCATGGTCTGGTGGTTGGAACACCACCAGAAAAATCCAGAGCAGGTATATTTTAAGAGTCAAACACCAAAGGACTAGCTCTAGAAGCTAGCCCAGCCTTCCACAACTTGGTGCTGTCTAGATGTATTAGACTACAACTCCTATAATCCCCCATTATAGGGGATTATAGGAATCGTAGTCCAACACATCTGGATGGCATCAAGTTGGGCAAGGCTGGGCTAGAGTCTAGCCCTTCGATTCCATGTACCCATGAAGTTACTTGTTGTTACATCACATTTGCTACTTTTCCTGCCACCCTGAAAAAGGCAGGTCGCATGAAGCCAGCTGAGTCTCTGCCACCTCTCCATCAGAGAAGAGAAGGGGACTCTGCCGTTTCTCCTACGCACACCCCACCTCATTCCCCCATTGGGGAAAGGAGCATGCGAAAGTGGGGTAGAGCCGACCTAGTCCCCATGGCTCCTCATTAGAGGAGTAACAGAGGCTGGTCCAGCTCCACTTCACTGCACACAGGGCTTCCCTAATGGGAAGATACACCTGGCGCTTGAGTCAGGGAGCAAACGGCATCAGGTAGGTGTGGCCACACTCAATGATTTCAGGCTGTGGCCACATCCACGTAACGTCATATGGACTGTGGAGGGTTCGGGGGGGGGGGTCATCTGCCACCCCAGTCTGGTTCTGCACCCCCAGGTTGGAGAATGCTAGGAGTTGTAGTTCAACACCTGGAGGGCACCAGTTTGGGGAAAGCTGCACTAAAGGTAGATCAGGTATGACATTTAAATGCAGAACGTGGAATTGACCCACACACTGGATAATAATTCACCATCAGCCTGCTGTAAGAAGAAAACACTACGACACATTAATAAAAACAAACAAACACAGGAAGTCAATTCAATTTCTGGAACAAAGTTAAATAAGAGGCAGTATTTCCTACCTACATTCTTCTAGTTAGTCTATAATTAATTTTAGCTTACATTAAATCTGAGCAAAAATCAAATTTTGTAATATTATAGAATCCTGTAAAGCATTATTCAACATTTGAGGAAGGAGGAAACAGCAAATGCCCATATTTAATTAAAAAGCACTTGCAATCACCCAAATAATTTTAATATAGAGCCATGTGACACACTGATCTAGTCCAGAAGAAGCACTTTGCAACAGTTACTGGAGAATAAAGATTCATATTGGTTGTATTTAAGAGTGTCACTAATTCTTCTCCATCACCACTGGGTGCGTTCGCAGGTCACGCCGACCCACATCTCTGTCCTGCCCTCTTCAGTTGATGCCTTAACCTGGGAGACACCCCCACCCCTGCGGAATCTTCCTCCTGCTCGGGGTTCTCACAATCCCAGGCTGTAAATCGGAGGCCACATGCGAGGCCAAATCTTGCCGCTGTGGCTGACAGGGAGTATCACCCTCTTTCAGCCCACAGTCAGATGGCAAGCTAGGTAGAGCTGAGCTCCTAGACCCCAAGCTTCCCACGACCGGACTGGGTTCTAAACCATCCTGTTCTAACCCTGAATCAGACTCTGGCTCCAAAGCCATAGGACCCGCAGCTGTGCTAGGGCTAGGCCTCACACCCCCAGACCCAAAAGGGTTCTCCACCCCTGCTCTAGTTGATATAGATCCAGCAACTTTGGCCTTTGCTTGTCCAGTTATAATAGATACTTTTTAATTTGTACTACTCAAAGATGTGGACAGGATCCTTGAAGAGGTGAGACCTGCCATGTGTGCTTGACCCTTCCCCTTCCTGGCATCAGTGTTTTGCTTTGTTTTTCCCCATTTTAGACTTATGGGAAGGTTACCTGAACTCAGCTTTGAAGAGTCCCAAACACTCAGAAGCAAAACACATCCAAAATGTCTTTGAATGAAAAACACACCAGCCTTGTTTTGCAAAGGTGCCAATGAAAACACCAAGGGCCTTTTCAGACAGTCAGTCAAAGCATGTTCCAACCCCTTTTCACCCTTGACTTGACAGTCGCACAAGCCCCCATGCAGAGCCTTCAGAACCTATCACCCTGCTGCACATCACAGATTGAGTAGAGAGCAACTTTGCTGTGCGGGTGGGTGAGTAGGGAAGATTGAGTTGTTCTCCCACAGTCCCTTCTACTATATCTTATAGGTCGTGTGTGATGGAAAAGGGACAGCCTCCCACAAATGAAAGAAAAGAAAGACAGACAAAAGGCTTACCAAATACGGAGGCACTGTGCAGGCTTTGATGGTGTCTGGCGCTTTTGATTAAGACTAGCAGAAGCCACGAGCACTCCTGTGGTGGCATGCCACCACAGGGGAGGGCTTGGCTGCTCATCATTATCATCATCTAGATGTGTGCCTTGAGCCTTTAATTGGGCAGCTCCTGCTGAAGCAAAACTGGCAAGCAACTCCTCCAGACTTTCCTTGAGACTCTGGTCAGTTTCACCTCACAACAATATTACAGAGTGCAGGAGCACAAGGCCTCCAGGCAATTTACAAACCAACTAAAACGTGAAAGAAAGAGTCCTAAGGTGGCATGGCAATGGAGGGAGAGGAGAGCTGTGTTATTTATTACTTAGTCACATCATGCCCAATAACATATACTGTAAAGGTTTTGTGACACCCATACTGCGATCTCAATAAAATTGGATGTGCTATCTAGGAAGAAATACCACATTTTTACAAAAGGCACAGGCCAGGTTCAAAAGACCCCTATAAACATCCAAATCAGCCTTCCCTAACCTGGAGCCTTCCGAAGGCATTGGGACTACAAGCCCCATCACCCCCAGCCAGTGCAACCAATTACCGTGCTGGCTGGGGATGGTGGGAGCTGTAGTCCAACATATCTGAAGGTCATTAGGTTGTGAAAGGCGAATCTATGTGCTTCCACTAGCACACCAGGCCTTGAACTTCCCCCTCCCCACACTTTTGAGGTCATCCACAGACAACCCTCCTTCAAGTGCCCGCTCTGAGGCTCAAAGAGGGTGGCAACAGGGCTGAGCACTTTTTCGGTGGTGGCCCTGCAGCTCTGGAACACTCTCACAAGGGAAGCTTGCCTGGGCCCGCACTGCTATTTTTGGTGCCAAGCTAAGACTTTTCTCTTCTCCCAAGTTTTTACAGTATTTTAGTATTTTTAGTGGTTAAGAGCTAATGTTTTAGTCCTGCAATGGACGTGGTTTTAACGCTTGCACCTGATGGTTGTTTGTTTTCGTATTTTAATTGCATTTTATTCTTTACTAGTTTTATATTGTTGATGGTTTTTATCAGGATTCTATTAGGGGTTGTTGGGTTTTTTGGTGCCACTATTATTATTATGTTTTAAATTGTACAATGCCTGGAGAAATTAATTATATCAGGCATTTAATAAATTAAATTACATTACATTTTCCAACTCCAGAGCCTTATGCTCTATCAGAGGACACACCAGAAGGAGTGTTCTTTCAGAAGTGACTTTCGGGGCATCACAGAGACCTGAAGTGAGGCTTCAAAAGTTTATAGGTAGGGGGCTGGTTTGCACAATCACCATGGTCTGTTCTAGGGTTATTTGAGCGTTGTTTCCCCCTTCAACAACCCCTGCCGACTGGGTTTGGACGACACAGCAAACCATGGCAAGCCCTCCATGGGGGGGGGGGTGAATATTCAAAATGGCCACCAGCACATGCCGCATCCCACTGTGGCTTAAATAAGCCCCCGTGGGCTGCAGTGATCGTGCAAACCCCATCAGGATCTCCCTATGGATTTCCCTCTTCAACTCCACCTACAATCTGTTATACGTAGCCTGTTAGGAACGTATCTCAAAAAAGTACTTAAAAGAACATTTTAAATTCTACTTCCTCTAAAGCAAGCTAAAAATAATAATAATCCCAACCTTATTTATATATGTATAGGCCTTTATTTATATTCCATGGCTTTGTTATAATATGATTCAATGCAAACACACCAAACAGGGCTAAAACAACCACTGACTGATCGTATGGGGCAGTATTGTAGTAAAAAAAAGCTGTTAGCTAGCCAAAATTCCTGTACTGCAGCATTCTTTTGACTGTTTAAAGACAATAGATGCCTCCTTTTGTTTATGTAATAACAATTTTTGAATAAAAAGACTTCATCTGTTAGGAATCAAGGTGGAGATATTTTATTACCACCATCTTCTTTTTGTTTGAAGGATCAAAATTTTCCTCAGTTGTTAACGAGCATTATTCATAAACTGAACTAAATCCATTAAGGAAACAAAAGAGGTTTTTTTTTTAAGAGAGAGAGAGACTGAATTACAGGAAAAAATTGTTAAGGCCTTGTGGAGCTCCTGGCACAAACTGTATTTCTGTATCTGCATGGTAATTTCCACAATATAAAACAACAGCAGGTTATAATTTTCCATTTCATTTCTGAAGGCTAGTTCATACTTCAGTAATGCTGGCATGGAAAGGAACTATGTCATTCACCAAACCCACGTGGTTCCTCTTTACAAAAAAGTTACCAGAGAATGTGGTATCCAACCATTAGGAAATGACTACCATGCTGCTACGGTAACATATCGTAAAAGAATATGAAGATATTGCCTTGTTAATGTCTACTAATGGTCGGTCAATGTTTCTAAAGTTAGTTCAAGATGATCACTCATTAGCTTTTGATAGCTGGAAGTTATTTCTTTAATTAACAGTGATGGCTGGTGGCTACTGTGATACACTCCACATGCCCAGTTGGGGGCTAAAGAGAAAACAATTTCGAGTTGGAGTGCAGCCAGCAAATGGGGGAAAGTCTTTTGTAACCTGCTGTCAGAAGGTGCCTTAGGGCGCAATCCTAAGCATGTTTAGACAGAAAAAGGTTCTACAACTCCCAGCACTCCCCATGCTGTCTGGGGAATGCTGGGAGTTGTAGGACTTGGAATCATAGAATCATAGGTAGAGTTGGAAGGGGCCTACAAGGCCATCGAATCCAAACCCCTGCTCAATGCAGGAATCCAGGTCAAAGCATCCCCGACAGATGGCTGTCCAGCCGCACCTTGAATGCCTCCAGAGTGGGAGAGCCCACGACCTCCTTAGGTAGTCGGTTCCATTGTCTTATTGCTGTAACAGTCAGGAAATTTTTCCTGATGTTTAGGTGGAATCTGGGTTCCTGTAACTTGAGCCCATTATTCCGTGTCCTGCAAACTGGGATGATCGAGAAGAGATCCTGGCCCTCCTCAGTGTGACAACACTTCAAGTACTGGAAGAGTGCTATATCATATCTCCCCTCAGTCTCCTCTTCTGAAGGCTAAACATGCCCAGTTCTTTCAGTCTCTCCTCAGACTTTTTTCTGTCTACATATGCATAGTACTGCACCTTTCGGGGATCTAGGCATATGCTGGTTTAATTTCAGGTAACTGATGCTGCTTTACAGACTAATAGTCTGAATAGATGGTTTTCTTCGCTCCCATGCTTGGCTTGCATATTTGTAAATTAAGACCTATCACAAAAATGCGGTACATCTAAGGATCTGTCCTCACAAGGAAACAGAACCCTCAGTGCAGGGGTGGGCAACCTGGGGTCTCCAACGCAGTGCCTGTGGGTGCCAATGTGCCCACAGACACTTCACCTAGTGCCTGCCAGACTCCCTGCCCCTTCTGATTTTTATTTTATTTTTTCTTAAGTTTTTTTAAATTTAAAAAAAAGTAACTGGGTGGCTGGGTTGCTGCAAAGCAAAGCGCTACCCTTGAGCACCATCTTTATCTGGGTTCAAAAGAGCCATCCTGTGTTTTGGAGCTCAAACCAGTGTGGCGTAGTGGTGAGAGTGTTGGACTGGGACTCGGGAGATCTGGGTTCTAGTCCCCGCTCAGCCATGAAGCTCACTGGGTGACTTGGGCCAGTCACTGACTCTCAGCCTAACCTACCTCACAGGATTGTTGTGAGGATAAAATGGAGAGGAGGAGGAGGATTATGTAAGCCGCCTTGGGTTCCTTGCAGGATAAAAGGCAGAGCATAAATATAATAAATAAATAAACCCTACTTCTACCTTGTACTTAGGTTGTTGGGCAAATGGCTTTTCTTTTCATCTCGCCAGTTTGGCTTCAAGGAAATGAGTGTTCTGCAACCAGCCATGCCCATCATGGCTGCCATTTTATGAACAGGCAAGGTGCCTGTGGCAGCCATTTTGTGATAACGACCATGACACTCTCTCAAAATTCCAAATGCGCTCACTAACTCAAAAAGGTTGGGGACCCCTGCCCTAAGGCCACATGTGGCCTTTGCCTAACTTCACACAGCCCTCAGCCTAATTTCAAAAGCCGTCTGCAAATGATCCATTCAGGCCACTGGCAAGGACATTCTGTCCCTCCCCTTGCAGCCCGTGGAGTAGGAAGAAGAGGGAGGGTGGGGAGTGGAAGGAAGTGAGAGAAAGAAAAGGGGCAGCACACCCACTTTTGACTCTGGCCCCACCCACTGCCAGCATGCAGTCCGTGACAGATCACCCCCAAGCAAATGTGGCCCTCAACAGAAAAAAACTGTCCTCACCAATGATGCGTTGCTGCCCCTGAACCTCTCACTGGACTTTTTTCTGTTTATACACTCAACACAGTAAGGGCCTGTTTGCATGATCAAGGAGCTCACCATGGCTTATTTAAGCCACAGTGGGTTGCAGCATGTGCAGGCAGCCATTTTGAATATTTAAGCTGCAACTGCAGCAGGTTGTGTTGTCCGAACTTGGCAAAGGTAGGTTGTTGGCATGATTAACAAACCATCCACAACCCTAAAACAGCCCACAGGTTCTGGGTGGCTTATTAACCACACCAACAATCCACCCTTGCCAGGTTCGGATGACACAACAAGCTGTGGTTGTGGCTTGAATATTCAAAAGTCACCCAGTTCACACCAGCATACACCACAATCCGCCATGGCTTAAATAAGCCACAATGGGCTGCGATAATTATGCGAACCCAGTCGTAGAATCTGACAAGTATTACAGAGAAATAGGCACAGTCTGGGCAAAATTACAATATTAGACTGTAAACCTGCGGGCAGGGACTGTCTTGTTAATTGCTGTAAACCGCCCAGAGAGCTTCGGCTATTGGGCGGTATAAAAATGAAATAAATAAATAAATAATAAAGGAGAATCACTTACCATCTTCGGAACTATTCCCAACGATGTTCCAAGCAGGTGGAATCTCTTCATGGGCCATGGCCAGCATGACATCATGATCCACTGACTGAACACCTTCCACCATTAAACCAAACTTCCTGAGAAGTTTGTGGTGACTGGAGGGAGTGAGGCGATCCACTTGGCTCACGAGATACCATGCTAACTCACAAGCTGGGTCCTGCTTATAAGAAACAGATGAGGAGCCCAGAGTCACAGGTACACCTTCCTCTGTGTACATGACCACAGAAACGGAAACATCTTCTTGTTCTCTGTGAGCTGAAAAAGTGCAAGAAAGATTAGCCATTACACACTCATGAATAATATGTTTCCAGGTGTGTGTGTGTGTATACACACACACACACACACACACACCCCTAACTTTCTTCAATAATGGGAAAGTTGGACTTTCCATGAAGTTTCATTCTGGTATACAGGCAGGAAAGGGTTAACCCACTGATAGCACCCTTTCCTCCTTTTCAGACTCTGAATACTAGTCTCTGTACTTGCCTGAATGTCTGCTGGCACCCTGGCAAGGCCTAGTCAAATTGTGAAGCACAGGCAGTGAAGCACAGGCAGAATAGATTTTCCAGGGGTCAGGAATTGGGCCTTCACGCTCAGCATGGCTCCCTTTTCCTCCCAATGATTAGCAGAAGCAGCACAAACTATGCAAATTATATAAATATAACCAAAGACTGCAAATGCGAACAGGTCAGAGGATATCACTTGCATTATGCAAACTAAGTAAAGGGCAAAGCAATTTCACTTACATTGCTGCAGGGGTTTTTTTTCTCCAGTGTGTACTAAACCAAGTACTGTACACAAATTTTTGGAGTGCAAAGATTAAAGCTGACCATATTTTTAAAATGTACTTTCAGTGATTATACATATGAGAGGGTGTATGTGTGCGTGCCACAGAGATGCATTAACTAGAGTGGCCCCATCAGTGATGAGGTTGTCCTTAATACAGTCATGCCTTGGATTACAAGTAACTTGGTTTGCAAGCATTTTGCAAGACAAGCAAATTTTTAAATATTTATTAAATTTTTTTTACTTGATATACAAGCGACGTCTTGCAATACAAGTACTGTAGTATGGCTTAAATTAAAAATCTCTGTACAAATTTTTTTGGGGGGATTTCGTTTTGATATAAGAGTGTTTTGGATTACAAGCACGTTTCCGGAACGAATTATGCTCTCAATCCAAGGCATGACTGTATAAACAAAAAGGACCCATGTGGCAGCATTTTTTTTTAATTTTTTAAAGCTTTATTTCAAACATTATATAAAACAAATACCAAAAACCCCACATACATATGATATAACTACTAAAGTGCACCCATCACCATGGGGCCAAGAAATAATTTCTACATAATAATCCATTATTATTCAATATTCCAAAAATACATCATATCTTGACCTGGCTTACTCCCCTTTCCCTTTACTAAAATATAGTCTAGGAATGGTGCCCAAATATTCTTGAAATTATTTTTCTTTAATTGCCCCCTTTTACATTTGATACTACAAGTTAATTTATCATTTAAGGCATGTGGCAGCAATTATGGTAGTGCAAGGCAGGTTGCTCTAGGCCAGGGCTCTCCAACCCTGGATCCCCAGATGTTGCTGGACTACAGCTCCCAGAATCCCTTGCCATTAGCCATGCTGGCAGGGTATGCTGGGAGCTGTAGGCCAGCAACATCTGGGGACCCAAGGTTGGAGAGCCCTGCTCTAGGCAATATGTGACTGACCAGGTTCTGAGGACACGCTGTGGTTCATCATGGGTTATTTAACCCATGATGAGTCGTGGCGCCTGCAGGCACCATGTTGCATATGCAAGCTCCACCTAGGCTTTGTTGTGTAGTGCAAACCTGCCGAGCATGGGTTATTCCCAAGCAAACAATGGGTTATGCAAACTCTTGCAAACCATGGTTCTGTGAGGGTTATTTAACCCTCACATAAACCCATGCTCTCTGGGTTGGCATGACATGACAACCCCCGAGCAGGGCTTGCCTAGTCAAAATGGTGGCTGCACACACTGCAGCCTCCCTGTGGGTTAATATGTCATGTGAACAGCCCCACTGTCTAGCTACAGAGGCGCCACCAGGTTCGAGGGGGTCCTGGGAAAGTTCCTTTCCAGGCGGCCCTCCCCACGGCCAGCATGATCACATTCTTGAAATGGAGTGGGGAGGAGGAGCCTGCAGACAGTCAAATAAACCTCATTCCAACTCAAGACTGTGATCATACACAACCTCAACGTTGTCAGCCTCCCCCCACTCCCGCTTTTTGTAACAACTGGCCTGATGAAGAGATCTGGAGATCTCGAAAGCTCGCACATTTTTGGTGACTTTTTGGTTGGCCCAATAAAGGTATTACACTAATATGGATTTTGGAATAATAATCGGGAGACATTGATCCCAGGACAGTGCAAGTCAGTGCTACAGCCAACAGAAAGTTACAAAATAGTCAGCAATCTTTGTACGGCTCTTCTTCTGTCTGAATGTTATGGTAAAAAAATTGCAACCCGCATCCCCAAAAAGTGTGTGTGTGTGTGCACTTGGAGGCATGGTAGAAAACCCCCAGTGTGGGGTATGCTGTAATTTCAGAAATGTAGAAAATGTTATTTCAGAATTAAAACATTTATTTCATGACTAATGACATTCATGGGATATGGGATAGGATCACGGTATATGTGTGGAAGCCCCCCTCCCATGTTACAAGATTGTAATGGATGGACCCCAAAACTGAAACTTGGGCTCTGGACAGGGACAATAGAAACTACATGTTGCCTAAATTGCCCCGTGGCAACTCCGCTATTCCACCTTAGGCAACATGTCTCTCATTGAGAGCCAGTTGAGTATCGTGGGTAGAGAGTTATACTGCAAAGACTGGGGAGACTTGGGCTGAAATGCCACTCATTATTCACCAAGCTCACAGAGCGACCTGAGGCCAGCCACCATCTCTCGGCACCGAGAGCATGCCGCAAGTGGAACAGCCACAACACATGCTTCTCTGGTAGTTGCCTTTTGGCTTCCATTGTGATTATAACCATTAAAATATCAGACTTCATTGACCACCTCCTGCAAAAATAAAAATACTGTAGTAGGAAGACTACCAGATAACGTAGTGCAACTGCAACACTCACCTGGAACAATAGATTCAAGGGTGTTTCCAGTAACGTGGTTAGCAAAAACCACATGCCTCTGGGTTGAGCCACTGTAAACAAAGTAAAATTCAGCATCCTCTAGGAGAACGTGGTCAAATTTTCCATATATCGTGATCTGCCCCTGGAAAATGGACACAACTTTGTTGAGCTACACTTTGGTTTTCTTTTGATGCAATATCATGAAAGATAATTACTTATAACTACAAAGAAGAGGCAACATCTATAGGGTGGCATTATATACTGGACATGATTCAAACAGCCCTATTGATTTCAAAGGAAAAGTTAAGCACATTCTTAAATCTTTCCCACTGAAATCAAGGGGATTTGAAAGCGTTTAACTTCAGATGGATTGTGCTGATGATTCGTAAACACATTTAATTAGGTTTTAACCAATTCCTGTCATTACAGAATTTAGAAATGTTAACCATATAGAAATAACTTGGTAAAAATAATAAATCAATTCACCTAATATAATCAGTTATGAACCTTTTATATTTTAATACCTGTATATACCAAATATATTAGTTTTATTGCAAAGTACTTCATTGTTTTCTAAATATTTTACCGAAAAGATAAAATCCATTTGCTACTTCTATATTAACACTTGTGAACTGATGCTAATTCTAACAGATATCAACTCACACAGCTACAGAAATTAACAAGACAAGACAAGCCTCTGTGCACCATTAAAGAGATTTAAGAAAGAAAGAAAGAAAGAAAGATGAAACAATAGCAGAAGATCTGACATGTTTTATGGAGGAAATTTAGATGGAGCTGTGTTTCCTTAAGCGAAGAACGGCTTGCTTCCCTAAGAGTTCCTGGTTGCTACAGTTACTTTTAATAACCCTCAGATGAAACTGCCCTGACGTGACTGAAGCAGCTTGATATGGAAAACAAATTGCGTAGAGTCGACAAGGCTTTCGCAGTTCAAAATTCCTTTTTAACACATCCGTCTCCAGACCAGTTCCCTTCGGTCAGAAGTAGGGAACCTTTTTTCCCCTCAGAGGTAATCTGTGGGGGGGGGGGGGCAGGTGCCAGTAGAAGCAAGGGACCAGAGCCCTCCCCACATGCTCTTTCTCTCATCACCATCCCACACAGTTTCTCTGAGAGAGGAGGAAGGAGAGAAACAGTGTGGGATGGTGATGACCTAGAGAGAGAGAGAGAGAGAGAGAGAGAGAAAGGACCAGTGTGGGGTGATGATAATCTGGGGGGGGGGGGTAGTAGTGATGATCTTAGCTCTTGTAATATGTCCAAAATTTTTCTGTGTTAGGCTCTCTCGGTTAGGATCAACCAAAATGTCACAAAATAGTGAGTAAGCTTTCATGTTCTCCAGAACTCTTCAAATGGCTGGATGTTGAGCAACATGGGGGAGGGGAGACAAAAGGCTGGCATGATGTTAAAAGCCACAATGTCTGAGTCGCAACAGTCTTAAGATGGGAGTGCTTGAAAAGCTGTGCAGAGCAGACTTGATTAGATTAGCCTCTGCTAAGTGCTCACAGATTTCAGGTTGCATCAATGACTGCTGGGATGAAGAAATGATCATGGCTGAACCCCCATTTTGGGAGAAGGGATATAAAATCTGTCAGTTACACAGATCCATCTCCAGCACCAACAGGAACATATCTTGTTATACACAGAGCAGTGCTAATCGGGTTCAGTGTGTATATGAAGTGCAAACAATCTCCTCCTGATGTCTCTTGATAACACTTAGTTAAAAATTCACAACTTCACATCCTTGCTCTCAGAGACCTGGTTTGCATGCAATGAACAACTCACGGTTTGTTAACCATGCATGCAGGAGTGAGCGATCATGCTGACTGCCAACCGCTCACCTGCTTCCACTTCGTTAAACAACCCAGGAATCCTCCATTCCTGGGTTGTTTCCTTAATGACTGATCCAGGCATTCTGGGTTGTGGAGGGAGAAACAACGCAGAGTTTTAACCCAACAACAAACCATGGGTTAAAAGTCTGGGTTGTCTTTTCCCTCAACAACCTAGAGTGCCGGGGTTGGACGTCACAGAAGCAACCTAGGAACGCGTGTTCCTGGGTTGTTTAGCAAAGTAGGAGTGGTCAGGCAGCATGCTTGCTTGCACTTGCATAGTCTTGCCTGCCCGTGGTTTAAATAACCCATGGGTTGTCATCGTGACATGCAAACCAGGGCAGAGTTTCCCTGCCCTCTGCAAGGCGCAGCCAATTAAATGGGGGGGGGGACTAAGCTCTGTGTTGTCACATCACATGTCTTCTTTAACATTACTGAGAAGATACAGGCCAGTGGCAGCCACAAATTCCTTGTAATGTGTAGTCTGAGCCTTTGGACACTGGGTAAAGATTGTCAAAAACTTGGGAGTGAGGTCCCATCACTCTGCTGGCAGCACTCAATTCGTTCATTTATTCTTAAAATTTACAATGACAAACAAACAAGCATATCAAATTTAAATCTGGTTGTTGACAGGGGGTAGTGCATTTAAATCTGGTTTGTTGACAGGGGGTAGTGCATTTAACATTTCCCCCCTTTACTTTACAGACAAAAATATAGGCAAAACCCATAGGCGGCGTCTTGGAGGATTTCTTATGGTTCTTCATAATAACGAATTATATTTGCTCTCTTTTCCATAATCTGAGAAACAGCTTTGACAGATATTGCCACATGTGGCTTTCTTTCCTTTTCATCGAAACTTGGTTTTCTTATTTGCTATCTGGCTGTGATGGAGACGGGGGACAGGATGCAGGTGAACTAATTGATAATGAATCAGACTAAACTCAGGAAATGGTGATTGACAATGACTATGGAGTGGGGCAAAGGATCGCAAGAATGGTCCCAGCCAGATTAAGCCTTCCCTGACCTCTCATATACTAAGCCTTACGGTGCTTCTTGATCACCACTGCACCAGAAGGCCAGGCTGTGGTGGCGTGGCACTGGCCAGGAATGGTTCACCAAGGGAATTCCAGATGGTGCGTGCATGTGTATACACATAATTTGTGCTGCTTAGTTTTTCCACACCGGTTTGCTAATGTGTTTGCCTATTTTTAGTTTTTGTTTTATTAAAATGTAATAAAGTGCTGGATGCATGTTTATTCATCATTCCAATGCCTTTGAAGGCACTAACTAGCCAGTCCACAGCAAAATGGGAGCAAAATTAATGCATATCTGAACAAATGAGTAGAATACTGCTGGCATGCTTTCTCGTATATCTTGAAACTTAAAAGGGCTACACACTTAAAAAAAAAAAAGATAAGTAATAAATGAAAACTAAACAATTGTGGGATGGGGGAAGAATCTGCAATATCCCTGAGTGCGATGGACTCTTGCGGGCACCCAACCCTTGCAGTTCAGCACACCCAGTTGGCTATAGCTTTGGCACCATTTTTTGTTTGAAAAATAGCCTCCTGTCTAGTAAGAGGGACATCTGACAGCCAGACAGATTTCTCTAGGTAACATCACCAAACACAAGCAAAGCTAATTCAGAGGGAGGGCACTGCCAAAAAGGTGGTGGTGCATTCCACAGGGAGATAAAATGTTCACAAAATGTGCTACAAACCACCTGTTTCAGGTAAGCGATACATCTGATGTACCACTGCACCAGACGGCCAGGCTGTGGCGGCTGCAGGGTCCTGTCAATGGCCTGGGCTGTGTTCTTGCAGTCAACATGTGATGAAATTAATGTATGTGTCCAATTCAAACATTACACTTCTAGAAACAAGCAATACATCAATATCATAGCCAAAAATGTGGTGGGGTGAGGGGGCATCGCATGTCAACGCAAAACTGCAAAAACTTAAATACAAGAGTCGAGTGTGTATGCTTGCTTATTTTTAGTTTTTTATTTTACTAACATTTAATAAAGTGCCAGATAAGTGTTTATCAATAATGCCAATGCCTTTGAAGGTACTAGTCAGAACACAGCAAAATGGGAGCAAATTTACTGCACACTGAACAATTGAACAGAATATTGAATGCATGTTTTCCCTTATATCTTGAAATGTAAAAGGGTTACATACTGTAAAAAAACAAAAAAACAAAACAGTATATGAAAACAATTTGGGGACTGGGAGGGGAAGAATCTGGAATATCCCTAAGTTGGATGGACTCCTGCAGGCACCCAACCCTTGCAATGACCGTTCTGCACACTACAGGGCTTTAACGTGAACACACTAAAAACATCTTGAGTGAACTCTCAGCAAGCAGTTTCCTCTAATGTTGTCCATAAGAACATAAGAAGAGCCATGCTGGATCAGACCCAGTCCAGCCTTCTGTTCACACAGTGGCCAACCAGCTGCCTGGGAGAAACCCCCAAGGAGGGCATGAGTGCAACAGCACCATCCTGCTCATGTTCCCCAGCAACTGGTGTACATAGGCATACTGCCTCTGATCCTGGAGGTAGCATATAGCCATCAGGACCAATATCATACCGCCTAAAGACTCTGTTACCAGATCTCAAAGAGGAAAATGTTCTGTTCTATTCCCATCCTTCCTCTTACAGAGGAAAAGCCCTTTGTTTTGATTGCTGTTACACACAAAGTTAAGAACATAAGAGCAGCCATGCTGGATCAGACCAAGGTCCATCTAGTCCAGCATTCTGTTCACACGCTGGCCAACCAGCAACAGCACCCTCCTGCCCCTGTTCCCCAGCAACTGGCATATATAGGCAAACTGCCTCTGATACTGGAGGTAGCATATAGCATCAGGACTAGTAGCCATCGATAGCCTCATCTTCCATGAATTTGTCTAATCCCTCTTTAGAGTTGTCCAAACTGGTGGTCATCACTACATCTTGTGGAAGAGTATTCCATAGCTTAACTATGCACTGTGTGAAGAAGGACTTCCTTTTATCTGTCCTGAATCTCACACCAATCAACTTCATGGGATGATCCCGGGCTCTAGTATTATGAGCGAGGGAGATAAATGTCTCCCCATCCACTTTCTCCACACCATGCATAATTCTGTACACCTCTAGCATGTCTCTCTTTACTTGCCTCTTGTCTAAGATAACAATCCAGCAGTACTTACAGGGCCTGGCAGCCTTGGGCCCATGGCTGATGCCTGCCCTGCCCTGCCCTGCCCTGCCCTGCCCTGCCCTCCCTTAATCTTTTTTTCCACCTGGCCTGGCACTCCTAGATCTAGCAATCCATTTAATTTCCAACAGTGCCCCCAACCTTTGCCCAGTACCCCCCCCAACCTGAAGCCAGCCCTGAATACCTTCCTAAAACTATAGGCAATACATTTACTAAATGGCTTCCCATGGTAGCACCCTTTACACATCATTTAGTTCAGAAAGAAGTCAAGTAAAAGTGGGACATGATAGTGGAGTATAAAATGACACATGGTGTGTAGAAAGTGGAGAGATGCTTTTCTCCCTCTCTCATATCCAGAGTTATCCAATGAAGCTGAATGGTGGGAGACGTAGGGCAGATAAAAGGAAGTACTTCTTCATGCAGCATATAGTTAGAGTATGGAATTCACTACCACAAGGAGTAGTGATGGCCACCAACTTGGATGGCCTTAAAAGAAGATTAGACAAATTCATGGAGGAGAAGGCTATCAATAGCTACTAGTCACGATGGTGATGTGCTGTCCCCAGGATCAGAGGGTACCTGCCTCTGAATACCAGTTGCTGGAGAACACCCATTGCCCTCATGTGCTGCTTGTGGGCTTCCTGCTTGACTGCTGTGGCAAACAGGTTACTGGACTAGATAAGCCTTTGGTCTGATCCAGCAGGGCTGTTCTTATTGCTGGATGACCTACTATTGAAACCGATTTGGGGCCGTTTTACTCTTGGGGTTCACAGGTTCAACCTGAAAACACCATACAACATGTTCATATATTTTGTGACATAACCAGCATTGGTCTGATTGGAAAACAGAAGGCAACCATGAAATAGTATTTACAGTCATGCCTTGGATTGAGAGCATAATTCGTTCCAGAAACATGCTTGTAATCCAAAACACTCTTATATCAATACGAATTCCCCCAAAAAAATTTGTACAGAGATTTTTAATTTAAGCCGTACTACAGTACTTGTATTGCAAGACGTCGCTTGTATACCCAGTAAAAAAAATTTAAATTAATATTTAAAAATTTGCTTGTCTTGCAAAATGCTCTCAAACCAAGTTACTTGCAATCCAAGGCATTACTGTATACTAAAATTCAGCACAACTAATTTCAGACAGCAAAGCAAACCTCACTGAAGGAAGCTCATAAATGTTGGCAATTGGGATCCAAATAATATTAATAAAAGCCTTTCACAATTAGAATACATGTGTGTCTGTTCCTGGCCCGGAGGTGACAGCTAACTCCATCTGTGTTAATCCGACACTCCCCTGCACCTGGGATCTACTTTCTCCCACACCTGTTTGAATCTGTCAAAACTGTGTTTATACTTGGGGGGAAAACTTTTGAGGCTTAGATGTGCACACAACTCTGTCATTTTACATAAGAAACTACAACTGTAATGCATGGGCTGGAATCCCAAGAACTGTAGAATTATTTCCAATAACCCAAGGGCTTTAGACTAGATTTTCTTGCCGCATATGAAGTTGGAGAGGGGGAAAGTTTCAAAAACTGTTGAGAGGGTACAAGTATGAAAGATATAAAAAATAAAAATAGCACTGGGTGACCCTGAAATAGCTCTTTAGATCCCACCATTCCTGGTGAGGCTCTCCATCAAGTTGCTTCCCTAATGCAACCAACCTGGTGGCTGAAGATATACCTTTACATTCCCTGATAAACAGGGAAACTCAACAGCCACAAGCTTGCCCACCTGCTCTTTGATCTTTCTCTCACTTCCCCTCCCCTCCCCTGCCTGCTGTGTGGCACACCTGGAGCCCTGCTCACTATATCAGGTTAAAGGGGGAGCAGAAAAAGGTCCAGTGGGGAGATGGGCAGGAGAAGCCATGACTGCAGAGTCTCCTGCCACATTGGGGGATTTAAAGGTAAAGGGTTCTGTTCCGGGTCACAACCTGGCAACCAGCGGTCCCCCTGTAATAATTCCAAACAGTTGACAGGATTCATCTAAATAATATCCTGCTACCTGTTCTTGCCAGGACTGCTTTTAAGTCTGCCCCCACACCTCCTGAATTAGTTCAATACCCCGCTCAGAATTTATACTAGAGAGATGGGTATTTATCTGAAGGACCACTTTCTCCCATATGAACCTGCCCAATCATCTCAGGCCATCTTCTGCCATCAGAGATTAGGTATGTGGAGGACAAGGAAATGGCCTTCTCAATTATGGTGCCCCGTCTACTCAGGGAGGCTCACCTGGCAAAAACTGAATGGCTTTTAGGTACCAGGTGATGGCCATTTTATTTACCCAAGCTTTTTAAAATGCTAAATGCACTGACATTGTTGCTCTGCACTTTTGGATATTGCTGGTGAATGTGATGTGGGCAGGGTGGTCTTTTACTGTTTTAAGTGTGGGTTGCAGTTTGTATTTTTACATCACTTACATATTCATGTTCTATAAGCTGCCTTAGAAGTTTTTATAAGTGTTTTAAATAAGTAAATGGGGGATCATTGTTTTAAATGAATGGATTCAGCTCTGTATGTCATTTTGAGTTCATGGACTCAGGGGAACAGCCACAGTCGTTTAGGGTGCAATTCTATGCATGTTTAGACAGAAAAAAAAGTCCTACAACTCCCAGCAGTCCCCAGACAGCATGGCTGGCTGGGGAATGCTGGAAATTGTAGGCTTTTTTTTCTGTCTAAGTATGCATAGGATTGCTCATTTAATCTTCATCATCTTCCATCTTGCTCTCCCATTTTGCTGTAATTGCCTACAATGGAAAGATGCAACTATCACATTTGGATTACCAAGTGCACTTGGGGCAGATTGCACCAAGAACTGCCCTACACAAACCACAGTTTTCCATGGGTTGTACAGCAGAAACCCTTGGTAGAGATGGACTGTACAGCCCACACTGCTCCTAGAACAGCCCCCCCCCCCCGTCTGCCAGAGTAGGTTCTCCGACAGTTGGGCACAGAACAAATTCTGGCTAAAGCTTCCATCCAGCAGTCTGCAAGGATACCCATCTGCTGACTTTGGCATCTTCTGAGATGCAGGTTGGATACATCCTTAGGATGATTTATTCACTCATTTAACTTTTATTTTTATGCCCTGCCTTTTTATGTCCTGATGTGGTTTATTACTACAAGAGAGACAGAAAGGGGGGGGGGGTCGACATATTTATAACAACTCCTTTCCATTAAAAAAAAAAAAAAAACAACTCACACGCAATGCATTCTTGGTTTAAAAGGTCAAGGTTTAAATAAAAAATTCCTATCCCCTCTCGCTATGCCTCTGCAGCCTGGTCTAGAGAAGGGCTGAAAGTAAACGTTTATTTCATATTCTACACTTTGGAAAAATTCACAGGCACTTTCTGTACGCAGCCAGAAAAACCAAGACTATTTCAAGATCTGTCCCAGATGTTATGACTAAAAATTATGCCCTTATTGAAACATTCCTGTATAATGAGAACTAATGTTCGTAAGATAGGAGAACTGACCTGGAACAACTGGCTCTTTTTAAACATACCAAAACCTCAACTTGAGGAGGAGGAGGAGGAGGAGGAGGAGGAGGAGGAGATGAGTTGAGCCCACACGTTGAGCACCCACTCTTCTCGTAAGAACACAGGAAGCTACCTTCTATCAGGCCGGACTGTTTGTCCATCTACCTCAGCTCAGCATTGCTACTCTGACTGGCAGCAGCTCTGGAGGGTTTTTGGCAGAGCTCGCCTCCTATCAGCTGCTGCCCAGTCCTTTTGACTGGAGATGCCGGGGTTGAACCAGAGATCTTCTGCATGCAAAGCACATGCCCTGCCACTGAGGGCCAACTATACGTGTGACTTTAATCATGTCATTTGCCCTTGAGTGCAAGCTTTTTCATTCAAAAACGGCCGGCATGCCGCATGGCAGGCCCAATGCAGAGCTGAGGAGAGAAGGGCTTAAACCCTTTGCCCCCTACTTGTGGGGAGGGGGAAGAAGAGGAGGAAACTCACACTGGAGTGAATGGGAACTCCCCCCCCCGCAGTGCAAATCGCTGTGGTGGGGGGACAGGGTTGAAGGCTTCCCAACCCCGCCACAGAGAGAGAGAGAGAGAGAGAGAGAGAGAGAGAGAGAGCAGGGCACCAATCCAGACCAGGCCTCCTGTGCTGGCTATTCCTGAATTAAAAGGTTTGCACTCAAAGGCAAACTATATGATTAACATTATGTGTAATAATAGGGACCTGAGCAATGGCACCTTCTCATACATTACCTTAGGAGTAGGGTGGTTGAGAGGGGCCCTTCTTGCTCCTTCACCCCAAGAATGACTCACTGATCAGGCCTTAGTAAATTAAAATAACTATAGGAAACAGTGTGAAGGCTGGCAGTCTGACATTCTCCCTACACCCCTGCATTCCACTCTGGTCTGGACTGGATACCACATATATAAGGGTACTTCTATACAGAGGGTGTTTTTTTTCTCCCCAAGTCTCCGGTGGGTTCATTTCATAGGTGTACGCAACGTGTGGAATCATTTTCAGTCAGAGGGCCGAACTGGTCCTGGGCTGGGACATCTGGGGCCGCATGCCAGAAGTGGGCAGGGCCACTGCCCAATGTGGGTTAGAGCCACTGCTGCCATGTGCTTCCCCCCCCCCGCCGCCGCCATTTGCACACATGCCCTTCTCAGCCCCACCTCCTCAGCTGATCCATACAGATCAGCTGAGGGGAAGGCATTCTCTTTACTCCAGCGCTGAGAGAGAAGCCTCTATCAGCCCTGGGGCAAGGGAAAGGGCTTTTCTCTGAACTGCAGCAAATCAGAGATGAGCCCTTTGCCCAGCCTAGGGAGCTACAGATTTTGTTAAAGCTGTTCATAGATTCATAGATCATAGAGTTAGAAGGAGCCTACAAGGCTATCGAGTCCAACCCCCTGCTCAATGCAGGAAACTAGAGGAGGGGTCTCCCATCCAAGTAATAACCAGGACTGACCCTGCTTAGCTTTCCACGCTCAGACAAGCTGAGCCAGCGTAAGGCCACGGGCCTGTTCCGTCTGCGTTTCACAGACTGTCGGGTATCTTTTGTTCCATCACATGCAAATTGTGGCTCACGCTGGCTCAGCTTGTCTGAGTGTGGAAAGCTAAGCAGGGTCAGGCCTGGTTATTACTTGGATGGGAGACCCCTCCTCTAGTTTCCTGCACTGAGCAGGGGGTTGGACTCGATGGCCTAGGCTCCTTCCAACTCTATGATCTATGAAATCTATGATGGAATCAGATTTTTTAAACCAGAATTGTGTTCTACTTGTGCTAATTTTGTTCTACTTGTGCTAATTTGCACCAGTGTAAGTGCGCATCAGCACTAATGTGCACTTATGCAAATGTGCATTAGTTAATGAGTATTAGTGCTGATGCAAATTAGCATTCATGCAAATTAGTACAAATCCGCCCCCCCTTCAAATAACAGTCCGCAAGTCCACAGAATCCACATGACTCGGAAAAAGCAGGTCAGAGTCATAGAAATGAAAACACATTTGAATCCATGGAGGATTTTTCCAATGTCCCTGGCTGGCCCCAAGCACTGAGGTGGTGGGGAAGCTTATCACCAAACTGCTGCAGATAGAAGAAAAGCCCTTTCCCTTCCTTCTGTCAGTGCTGGGGCAGGGGAAAGAAGCTTGGCAGCCGGAGGTTCCTCCCTCCTGCCTGGTCTACCAGCTCAGACTGCAATGGAGCTGCTCCCCACCAGTTCAACCATCAGAAAAAAAGGGAAAGTGGGGTCAGGATGAGCAGCACATGCTAGAAGGCATGATATTTATTTATGTATTTATCACAGGGCTTATAAGCTCAGCCCCTCAATCGAACGCCCAAGGTGGCTTACAAATTTCAAAACAAATTGAAAACAAGCTACACTAGAAGCAGCGGCACAATCTATAGGAGCAGCATAAAAACGTAAGATCTACCAGCCAAAACAAAAACAGATAAAATGTAATTAAAAGATCTGAGAAAATAAAACAGGGCGTTCCCTGGCTCTGAAATCACACTGAAGCAAGCACCAGGTGAGCTCTGCAGGGGAGAGCATTGCACAGTTGGGGTGCCACCACTAAGGCGGCCCTTATTTATTTATTATATTTATACCCCGCCTTTTTTCCTGCAAGGAACCCAAGGTGGCTTACATAATCCTCCTCTCCATTTTATCCTCACAACAACCCTGTGAGGTACGGTAGGTTAGGTTGAGAGACCGGGACTGTCCCAAAGTCACCCAGGGAGCTTCACGGCCGAGTCCCAGTCCAACACTCTAACCACTATGTCACGCTGGCTCTCCCTGTTAAGTGCGGCCGCACATACTCACCATACCTCAAAGGGCAAAACCCTGCCACCTTTCATCTGCTTATGCTGCCTTGTGCCTTTCTTGATTACTACTGAAGCACCAAACAAACCATCTGGGTGCTGCCAAACAGACATCTTTTAAAAGGCAGAAAAAGGAAGCAAGGCGGCAAGGGAGCCCCGTTCTGCCCCCTCCTGCGTTTGCTTGCTGTGATCACTGTTTGTGCTTTCTCCCTGCTTTCTCCAGCTCCACACTTTGCTTCGATCTTATCTTCATCAAGTCTCCAACTGTCTCATCCAGCATTTGCTTAGGATATGACCATCTGGTTTTCATTCAGTTTGGCTAGGGAGGCTGGACTGGCACCGGATCATGTACGCTGGATTTCTGATCCACTCACTTAGAGATCATAACAGAGTCCCAAGCCAGTTCCCGATATATCACACCTCTGTTATAATTAAATTATAAGTAAATCTGAGCTCCAGGAAAAGTAATTCCAAAAGGTTCATTTAACCGAGAACACCCTTTGAAAGTGATACATCTTATGAAGCTTATTGACATCTTCCTACTTGGGGAGGGGGGGGGAATCACATAGACACGTCGCGAGGTCAATCCGGGTCTTGAATTAAATGTATGCAATGGCTAGCCAGATGGAGTTTGCCTTAGCCAAAAGTATTACCTGGAATTTCAAAAGCAGCCAGTGATAAAAGTGGGCTTCCAAGTTCTAGACTTAAGAGCAGGCTGGCAAAGACTTTCAGTAATCAAGACTGCCATATTTGCCTGATACTTTTAAAGATGAACATCCAGGCCCTTGGCCCAACAGAGGCCACTGCACCCTGCCAGATCAAAAGTTAGTTACACCACTATGAAGCTGCAGTGACTTGTTTATGGAGCGGCATTGTTACAGAAATAGAATAAGGGGCATTTCTTTCAAATATGGGTTATGCAAGATGCACAAAGGAAACATAAACTATAGGTCTGATTCAAACCAAGTTGGAGAGGCTGTGGCTCAGTGGCAGAGCACACGCTTTGCATGCAGAAAGTCCCAAGTTCAATTCCTGGCATCTCCAGGTAGGGCTGGAAAAAGTCCTGCCTGAAACCCCGGAGAGCTTCTGACAGTCCGTGGCCTGGTTCTCATGATCAACAGACCCATGGGCTGTTCTTGGGTTGTGGGTGGTTTGCTAACCACGGCAACAAGCCACCCTGCACCAGGTTCGGACCTCACAATAAGCTGGAGTGACCGCCCGCTGTGGCTTGAATATTCAGAAAATGGTGGCCGGCATGCCCTACAACCCATTGTGGCTTATTTAAGGCACCGTGGGTGCCAGAAATCGTGCAAATCGGCCCAGTACCAACAATACTGGGGAAGATGAGCCAATGGTCTGACTCAGTGACCTGGTTCGCATATCACAGCAGCAATTCCTGGGTAGTTTAACCCAGGAATTGCTGAGGTTGAGAGGCGCATGCAAGCTGCGCACTTGCCATTTCCAATTTCAAATAACAACCCAAGAACGTGCTATTGCTCAGTTGTTTCATGATGTCCAAACCCAGAAACTCTGGGTTGTTTGTGGGTTAAACAACTCAGAGTCAACCCAACAACAAACCATGGGCAATTGTTGGGCTAATTCTGGGTTGTTTAACCCTTAAACAAACAAGAGTTCTGGGTTGGATGTCCTGAAACAACCCAGAAATGATGCATCCCTGGGTTGTTAATTGAAATCAGAAATGGCTTGCATGGTCCACTTGTCCCTGGCAACTCCTGGATTAAACAATCCAGGAATTGCTGCCATGACATGTGAACCGGGTCACTGTCTGGATCCAACCCTTTTTTAATTTAGGGCCCTATAGGTACACAAATTGCCATGGCAAGACATCAGTTGGTGTAGCAATTAGAGGGTTGAACAAGGACTTGGGAGACCAAGGTTCAAATGCCCAGTCAGCCATGAAGCCGAGTGATCTTGGGCCAGTTAGTATCTCACAACCTAACCTACCTCACAGGGTTAATGGGATGACAACACTGGGGTGGAGGGGAAGAATCTATGAACGCTACTTTAAGCTCCTGGGAGGAAGGGCAGGACATACCGTAAATGGAATGTAATAAATAAACATACACATGTTTTTGTTTCTATATTATTATTATTATTATTATTATTATTTACAAAATGATTCGATATATACCGGACAGATATTACCAAAAGTTAATTAAGTCCCATTTATTTTAATGGGATAGATTTAAGCACATGCTTAACTCTCCCACTGAAAATCAATGGGATTTAAAAGTGGGTAGGATTGGGCCCACTATAAATGAATCAGCTCATCATGGAAGAGTTTAACAAGGCCAGCAGCTGTTGCTGTGAACAAGGATAGTAAAACCTTAACCACCAAAGATGAAAAATAAAATAGGAAAGGAGTGGCTGTGGCAGTTAAGTAACCCAAGTCAACTAACAGAATACGTAGCTAATACAGCACTGTGAGTCTATAAACATTCAGTCTGAAGATTAAAGTCTAATGAACATTTGTTGATGTTTTGTTTAAGAAAAAGCATGTGACTACCTGTATCAATAGAATGAAACTAGATATGGAAAACCCAAGCAGGTATTGAAACAACCGCTGCTGCCACCACACCCCCAAACGGGGAGCAGGGAAACCCTATGAAATAAAGCCAAGTCCCAAAGAGTAAGCAAGGCCATTCGATGCTTTGTACAGATGTTAACTTGAGAGAAGTAAAGATGACTATGACTGGGTTCACACAAAGACGATAAGCCATGGTGGCTTATAAGCCATGGTGGCTTATAAGCCATGTTTGTTTCAGTGTGGCTTGCCGTGTTGTCTGAATCCAGCAGCTTGGTTTGTTAACCATGCACAAGCCACTCTGTCCGTGTTTGGACAACACGACAAGCCACTCTGAAACAAACATGGCTTATAAGCCACCATGGCTTATCATGTTGTGTGAACCCAGTCTAAGAGTCTCGTGACATTTCAGCATGAGCTTTCATAGGATAGAGTCTACTCCACAGGTGGCCAACGTGCAACATGGAATTGAGACACAGAGACACAGAGAATGTCTTATGACACTCCTGGACAGGAACAGGACATCCTGGTTATGGGATAGTCAGGCCTGTGCTCCTATCTGCCTCTCTAGTGCTATGCTACTGCCTGCTTCTTGGCTCAGGGGAGCAGAGGCAAAATCACTCCGAGGGCTACCTATTAGCTATCGAGCAATGGATGGGGTTGCATTCCCTCTGAAGGAGCAGGTATTTATTTTGTTTATTTATTTTATACCCCGCCTTTTTTCCTGCAAGGGACTCAAGGCGGCTTACATACTCCTTCTCCTCCTCTCCATTTTATCCTCACAACAACCCTGTGAGGTAGGTTAGGCTGAGAGTCAGTGACTGGCCCAAAGTCACCCAGTGAGTTTCATGGCCGAGCGGGGACTAGAACCCAGATCTCCCAAGTCTCAGTCCAACACTCTTACCACTACGCCACACTAGCACACAAACTATGTAGTTTGGGGGTGTTCCTGGATCCATCCTTGTCACTGGTGACCTCAGTGGCATTGGAGCACCCATTACCAACTTTGATTGGTGCACCAAGTACACCCATTCCTGGATAGGGATAGCCTAGTCACAGTGATCTATGCACTGGTAACCTCACGATTAGACTACTGTAATGTGCTCTATGTGGGGCTGCCCTTGCACCTGGTTTGGAAACTGCAGCTAGTGCAAAATGCAGCAGCTAGGGTGCTCACTGGGACACCCAGCTATAAACATATTATACCTGTATTAAAAGAACTACACTGGCTGCCTATTAGCTACTGAGTCATGTTCAAGTGTTTGCTGCTGACATTCAAAGCCCTAAGCAACTTGGACCAGGATACCTAGCCAACCATCTTTCCCTATATACACCAAATTGACACCTGAGATCTTCCAAGGAGGCCTTATTGGTTGTCCCATGATCAACAGCTTGTCACCAAGTAACAACACATAAGTGGGCCTTTTCGGTAGTGGCACCCACCACCTGGAATGCTCTCAGACCACTTGTGATCTGAGAGGCAGAAACTGTGGAGAGCTTTAGACACCTCTTGAAGATGTATCTGTTTACTCAGGCTTTCCCTGACTTGTAATCACACTGCTTTGTTCTACTGTTCTTATGGTACCTTTTTAAATGGATTTATTATTTTTCGATGTTTTTATTGTTTGTATTTTTTAAAAAACTGTATTTTACTGTAAAATTGTATTTTTCTTGTATAATTCCATTGTATTTCATGTATTTGTTCATGTAAACTGATGGGAGGCACCATCCAATGTGGCTGCCCATAACCCTCTGAACTCAGGAGGATTACAAGCATCCAATTGAGTGCAGGAGGCGTGCAGAGGCAAGGATTGCCTCTGTGCTTTCCCACCCTGCAAAAGACATAGACGGATGAATTCGGCCGTCTATGTCTTTTGCCCCTGCTCACAAGAAGGAGGGGCTGAGGCACCGCCTGGATTCTTCATAGGATGGCGGTGCCTCACTCCCCACCCCGCCGGAACACGCCCCCCCAGCACCTGTTCCAAAGACGGTCTTCTGTTTTCGGAGCCACAGCTGGTGTGGAAAGAACCATGCTGGTCATGAGGGTGGAGGGAGGGCCCTCCGAAGACAGCACAGAGTCCCTGCTGCGATCTCGGAGGGCTTTTTCTAGGTCGGAGCGGGGACTCCGACTTTTCCTATGGCCAGCAAGACAGCATCTACCGGCCATAGGATTGTGCCCTATGAGATATTAGGATATCAAGTGGTATATAAGTAGTCTAAACAAACAAACAAACAAACAAATATCTTATACAGTATAGTGCATACTGGAGTGGCACTAATACTCTGGGGTTTGGCAGGGCACTCTCTTGGTCTACTACATCAGATCCATGAAGCAGTAGCAAGAATAAACTAGAGAGGAGTAACTAATAATAGAGACAAAGCCTACTAGTTGCTCTCTTAGAGGTGGCCATGTATCCTCCTTTACAAAGGACAGTCCTCTGACAGGTGGGCTGCACAATCCAAGTTTGGCTTAAAAATAAAGAGCCATCGGAAGGAAGAGCTGGGCCTTGAAGGTGCCCATCAACAGTCAGCACCTGGACAGAAGTCTGAGCTGGCACACAGCTCACCTGGTCACAGTCTTGTCCACTAGGATGATGATTATATATTTTATTTAAATTATAATAAATATTTCTATATTTCATAGATTTCATAGATCATAGAGTTGGAAGGGGCCTACAAGGCCATTGAGTCCAACCCCCAGCTCAATGCAGGAAACTAGAGGAGGGGTCTCCCATCCAAGTAATAACCAGGCCTGACCCTGCTTAGCTTTCCACACTCAGACAAGCTGAGCCAGCGTGAGCCACAGGCCTGTATATTTTGCATATAGACATACAAATTAGCACACACAAATTTTAGGCAGATGTCTGTCCTATTTTTTGGTGATGCATTTCCTCTTCTTTGGCAATGTGTAAGTGGCAACCCTATTGCCACACCCTTCCCTTGAGAATAAGGGGAGGAACAAATTATGTTCCCATCTAGTTTGTAAACATGTCCCAGATGTATGTATGCTCATTTATATGCAATGAAACATCTACTAGTTTAGTTCATTGCTGTCATTAAATGCATCTGCATCTTCATATATAATATTATCAGAAATGTTCAGACAAATATTAATATAGCTGCAGGGTGTGGGGGTTTATTTATTTATATTCCGCACCTTCAGTAATAAAAAATAAACTTCTCAGGGCAAATGCAAACATATTCAAGCTGATTTAACAACAAAATGAAATAACGATTGCTCAGCTAGCGTCAGATTGCCTACAAACATAAGAGGAGCCCTGCTGGTTCAGACCAAAGGCTCATCTACTCCAGTATCCTCTCTCCCACAGAGGCCCAGAGGATGCCTCCAGGAAAGTCACAAGCAGAACATGAGGGAAATGGTCCTCTCCCATCGCTGCTCCCCAAAACTGAGACAACTGCGTTTACAACTTCAGAACTTTCATAAGAACAGAAATAAATTATCGGAAAAGTCACGTGGTACTGCATTTGATAAGTTGTACTATCAGGGTGGGGGGAATGTATATTTGAATGTTCCCCCATATAATAACATCCCTATCCATACAAAACTAGAACTTGCCAGGCAAACATTCTAGTTCTGTATGAGCAGTGTGTGTGTGTGTCCGCGTGCGTGTGTGCGCGTCTCAGAGCATTCAATCATACCACCACCACAAGAAATCCGAAACATTACAGCCAAATGTAGGCTGCGCCACATGCCTGCTCTGATCATTTCTTTTCGCTTTACCATGTGAGCCTGTACACATAATTTTTTTTTAAAAGCAGCTCCTCCTCCCTTCCCTGGTTTGCATCAACAACTGTGCAGCATTATGTCTGCACTGATGCCAGTCACAGTTAGCTTTTAAACTGGGATTTGAAACCAGGGTTAGAAGCTGCAGGCTTGGCAGAGAAGGTCAGCATGGTCGAGCACCTGCCCACGTGGGCAGCCAGGGGCCTGAAGTGATCTCTCCCATTTCCCAAGGGAAGGAGCGGCCGGCCTGGAGAGAGCAGAGCACAACTCTCTTGTCGTTCGTAGCACCCTGCAAGCCCCAACAAAGCTAAAAGGAGGGTGTGAGAGTTTGGGCCCTGCTCCCTTACCGATTGTATTTCTATACTGTCTTTCTGAAGCCAACCAAGGCAGTTTACAAAAAAAATAAACTGAATTTTTTAAAAAAACTTTTATTTAGAAAATAAAAACCATAATCAAATAAAAGCCATAGTAAAACATGAAAAACAACCTTAAAAGCCATAACCATTTCAAAAGCCAACTTAAAAAAGATATGACTTGTTCCCCTTCCTGAATGCAGACTGCTTGGGGACCCATCGCAATGCCAAAGGGAGGGTGTTTCAGAGTTTGAGAGCAACACGGGAGAAAGTCCTCTCCTGTGTGCCCAACAAGAAGCAGGTCTCCGCAAGCGAGGGGGTCTACAAAAGGGCCTTTCCTGCTGATCTTCATCACTGAGCAGGTTCATACTGAGATACGCAGTCCCTCAGGTAGCCAGGCCCTAAGCCGCTTTAGAGCATTAAAGGTTAAAACCAACATCTTGAACTGAGCCCAGAAAACAACTGGCAACCAGTGCAGATCTCTCAGTATCGGGGTGATGTTGTGATCACGACACCATGTACCAGTTAGCAGCCTCATTGCCACGTTTTGCACCAACCGAAGTTTCCAGACACTCTTCAAGGGTAGCCCGATAGAGAGTGCACTGCAATCATCTAACTATGACGTACCCAAGGCATGGAAATGGGAGATCACCCCAAAGGGGCCTTGGGGCATAAGGACCAGCAACACCTTCCTGCACTCCTTTAAGCCCCCACTAGCACTGACCTTCTTCTTAATGCTGGACAGACGAGGAAGAAGAGAGGCAAAAGCAACAGCTGGAACAGTGACACGGAGGGTAGGAAGAGGCCGGCAAGAGTGAGAGGGGCACAATGGAGGGAAAGGGACTTGCGCATGTAACCCAGCGACTAAAGACCCACCAAAACGTATCATTTCTCCCATTGTTCTGTATTATTGGAACCATTTTGTACACAGCATATTTTAAAGAAAACCCAGAGCCAGCAATGAGAAGCTGCTTTGCAAATCCTGGCTACCAGGGGCAGTGCTAGGTACCAAAAAAAATCTGGGGCTCAGGACGACGACGACAACAACAACAAAGCACAAATTTGCATATGCTCTAAAGCCTGTGTGTGTGTGTCTTTAAAGGACCCTGTCTCCTAAGGACACCCCTATTTGTAAAAAGGGATGTACGGACAGGGGAGAGGAAGGCATTTGATTTCAGGAAGATTCAAGGGTGGAGGCAGCAGGAGGTGAAGCACATGTGGGCAAAAAGCCAGCTAGTCCAGGGGGATCAGATGCAACAGAGACCATCGGGAGGCCCTATACCTTTATTTCAGCAAGTTCCTATGGGCAGCAGGATGGTGGGGCTGATGGCCTCCCAGAGATTTGGGGCTCCAAATGAAAGATTTGGGGCTCCAGCCTTAGTGGACTGCTCCCTTAACACTGCCTCTACTGGCTACAACAGTGTTCTCCAACCTTGGGTCCCCAGATGTTTTTGGCCTACAACTCCCAGCATGCCCCAGCCAGCATAGCTGGCTGCGGCATGCTGGGAGTTGTAGGTCAAAAACATCTGGGGACCCAAGGTTGGAGAACACTGGACTACTGAGTCGCACCAATACAGTGCCATGCTGCACCGCATTTAATACTAGCCGCAGAAGGAAGAGGGGAGAATGTGTCTTGGCAAGGGGAGGAGAGAAGCCAGCCTGTACCACATGGTTACTCTCCATCCTAGCAACTTGCTAGCATGATGTCTGGCACCAGGTCACTGGCCTCAATCCACACACACTTTTCTTTCCCTGAACCTTTGCAGATGGGCACTCTTAAAAATAAATGTGATAAAACTTTGTTTGGGTGCATATAAGACAGACTCTAACTAATCTTTGGGCTGTAAGAAATGTTTCATAGATTTCATGGATCATAGAGTTGGAAGGAGCATACAAGGCTATCGAGTCCAACCCCCTGCTCAATGCAGGAAACTAGAGGAGGGGTCTCCCATCCAAGTAATAACCAGGCCTGACCCTGCTTAGCTTTCCACGCTCAGACAAGCTGAGCCAGCATAAGCCACAGGCCTGTTAACTTGTTGCAATTAAGATTTGTATTTTGGCATGCTTGTTATTGTATGCAAACACATTTTTAATGTTGTTTTTTAAAGTGCTGCTCGATAGTCCTAGTAACTAATGCAGCAGTAGCCAGTGTATTCTGCTTAAATCAGGGCTTAAATGTGAGTTCTAAATGAAGTTGGGCAACTCATGACTGAACAATGGAAGAAAAAGCGTTAACATTTTAATTCATCCTGCACAGGTTTGCAGTCAGCCAGAGCCAACAAGGAAGGAAAGGTTATCTGCAAAGTAAAAAAGGATCAAAAGAACTTCATAGTGACTGTATCACCGTACAACTGCCTGCGGAAAATAAGAGATAATGCATATAAAGAAATAGTTAACTAAAATAAATGCAAGCATTTGTCATTGTAGGCTAAATGTATATTGACATCTGATAAAAGCCATTTCACACATTTCCCACTACCTGAAAAACTCACCCTCTGCTAGCAGTGGTGCAGCACTTAACGGCCCAGGCCACATCCCCAAACCTGTTTGAGTCCCTTAAGGTCATTTCTTTAGACAGCCAGCTCCTTCTTAGGCTGGTCTACTCTAGCTGTCCCACAAGCATATCCATGATATACTAAGAATTATAAGCAGTGAGTTTATTTTATTAGGGAGCCATCCTATGCATGTTTAGGCAGGAAAAAAGTACTACAACTCCCAGCATGCCCCAGCCAGGACTTTTTTTTTCCTGTCTAAACATGCATAGGATGGCACCCTTAGTGATCCTGTTGCATTGTTACGTGTGTTGTTTTGTGTTGCCTCTGTCTTTAACTTTGTTTCAAAATAAAATAAAATCCCATGTGAAAAATATCAGAAATCTCTCAGTGGGATATATCAATAGATTTCCTCAGTTGCCTGCTGTCCTTCTATAAACTCCAGAGATCGTATAGTCTCACCACCACCACCACCACCACCCTGAGCCCAATTTCTTCCCAAACCCCGTGGAAATAAAGAGCTTACCAGTGCTTAAAAAGGGAGGATAGTTGCTAAAAAAAGAAAACACCCAAGTGATCATTACCAAATGCAGTGTAGGTTCTCTTACATAGGAGGCATTTTACGTGATAGCAGCTTGGGGCTGGGATTCAAGATGCTCCTTAGGCATGCCTAAGGACTGGAGCTTACCCAATGGGATTTTTGACTTGCATGGGAGGGCCAGATATGACCCATGGGCCTTACGTATGCTGCTCACCTTGCCGTAAGAGCTTTGAGAAACTATGCAATGAGCAGGAGAATTGTTTTCCTTCTCCACCAACATTCAAAAAGATCTCAGTCTAAAGCCTTACTAAAGATAAAATAATCAGACCATCTTTTATATGGCTGTGGCCTCGGGGAGGGGCTGTAACTCAGTGGTAGAGCAGAGCCCACGGTTCAATCCCCCGGCATCTCCAGATCAGGGAGCAGGTGATGTGGCACTCCCCCGCCTGTGCCCCTGGACAGACACTGCCCGCCAAAATGGGCAATGCTGGGCTACACAGACAAAGAATCTCACTTGGTATAAGGCTGGCTCCTATGTTCCTATGTGCTCAGTATTTATTTACAGTGACCACAATCCAGAAAACCTGTTTTGGGCACTCAAATATTTACATGTGTGATCAGTGGGGAATCTTTACTTCCTTTTTTTCCCTTGACTACCACTGTCATCATATGCTTTCTCGAAGAATGCTTCTGAACCTGGTATGAATTTCTAAAGCAATTTGCCATGCAGCTTGTGTTTGTGTGTGTGTGTGTGTGTGTGTGTGTGTGTGAGAGAGAGAGAGAGAGAGAGAGAGAGAGAGAGAGAGACAGAGACAGAGACAGAGACAGAGACAGAGACAGAGACAGAGACAGACAGACAGACAGACAGACAGACAGAAATTTAATACCAAAACCACTCTGGAAGCAAAGAGATAGTTGTATGTTTTTTCTGGATTACTATCTGATCCCAATCCAGATATCTTGAGCAGCAGTTAACAGAAATAAATGTGATTCACAAAAAACATATAATTACATGCTATTACTCAATTTGGACACAAATCTACTTGCACTGTGGGGGTGCAGAGCCTGCATATGAAAGATGCTAATAGGTCTCAGTGGAACCCTGTTGTCATCTACACACACACACACACACACACACAGCATGTAATTTAGGAGGAATGGGAAAGTCAATGCGTTCCTCTCATGCCCCCATCCAGCCCTCCCTTCCCATGCCTTGCGAATAAATTGTGCTCCAAGGCAGGGAGAAAGGACTGGATCAGGATATGACCAGGAAACTCATTCATTCAATGTCCTATCACACTGCCTCCATGAATGTCCATGAATGTTAGTAGGTATGGAGAAGGAGGGGGGAAACAGGCCTTTATAGAGCTCCATCAAGAACCTCTTCACCCATGGTGTAAGAAGTGGTTCACTGTAAATACGTGATTTCCGGAAACAAAATGAAAAATATGTAAGTTCTACAATGACTGCAACAGGAGCAGAATCTGACCATGCATATAAACATGGTAGTTATTAAAAAAAAAGACCAATTAATGTTTTTCATGAAGATGTTGCTGGTTTTTATAAAAAAAAAATATTTTACTGCCCCAGTTACTCAGTTCAAAACCAGTCAATTTATTAATCGCACCATGACACCAGTCTGTTGCAGATGTCCAATAATTTCCTTCAGACCTCATAAAATGACATTTGTTTGAGGCTGAAGCTGATTCAAAACCTGTGCACTTCACAGGTCCTCAGATTCAAACGTTGTAGTTTGAACTCCAGCAGCTGTCCTTAAGACTTCTGTCCTGTTCTTTTTTAAGACAAGATTTTTATTGACTTGTTTGACGTAGAAAAATGTTTAGTTCAATTTCTGCTGGATGCAATACACCACACGGAATACAGTAATACCTTGGATTGCAAGCATAATTCGTTCCGGAACCGTACTTGTAATCCAAAACACTCTTATATCAAAGCGAGTCTCTGGCGGGCGTGAGCGGGGCCGATTTCGGCCTGCTCCGCCCGCTCGAGGCGAGCGGTTACATCCCTATTTTAAAACTACTTGTATTGCAAGACGTCGCTTGTTTATCAAGTCAAATTTTTTTTAAAAAATTTGCTTGTCTTGCAGAATGCTCTCAGACCAAGTTACTTGCAATCCAAGGTATTACTGTAATCAGCCTTACCCATTCACCTTCCCACCCCCAAACAAAACCGACTGCATGTGCATCATCTTTTTGTAGTTTCGTGGGTTCTATGCCACTTTTTGAAAATGACTGAAACTCAAGGAGAAGATCGTTTTCATCATCTCCACCTTAGACATCTTTGAAATCTTCAAAACCAAAATGTATAGAATTTCAGCCAAACACAGCAAGCCAGAAATCTATTCATGGAAAACGGACAAAAGAACCGCTTTCAGTGCCTGATTTAAATACAGGCTTGATTGTGTTTCCCATGAAAGGTATACTAATAAGACAGGAGTTTCTCTAATGGAAAGAACTCCCAAGTGGTTTATATACTGCATTAGAAACCAATTATTGGCCAGCTCTGACATAGCCCTTTGCTGTTTTATCAGTAGAGCAATTGTGCCTGATGGTGCCTGTTCATACAAAGCCCGGATGGATGCCTATGTTCGATTCTGTTGTTCTACGGTATTTGTACAAGACAATTTATTTTTTATTTTTTATTTGTTGGCCTTCCCCAACGTGGTGCCCTCCAAATGTCTTGGACTACAATTCCCTTCATTCCCAGCCAACATGGCCATTGGTTGATTTATAACAATTAAGGGCGCAATCCAATGAGAATGCCCATAGCCCTCCAAACCTGGGGGATTATGGGCATCCTATGGAGGGCGGGCGGGCGGGGAGGGGAGGCAAAGGTTGCCTTCACGCTCCTCCTGCTCTGCAAAGCAGCGAACTGCGGCACTTCAGAGGGGGGGGGAAGGCTAGGGCGCCACCGCCAGGATATGTTGTATCTTGGCGGCACCAGTCTCCTCCCCTCCCTGCCCCCCTGGAACACCCCCGGCCTAAACGCCTTCTCTGAGGTCACTCTTACAACCCCAGAGAAGCTGCTGGCACAGTTCTTTCCATGCCACTTGAAGGGGGGGAGGGAGACCTGAGGTTGGAGCTGTCTTCTGACCTCGGAGCTGGGAATCCAAAAAAAATCCTATGGCCCTCTAGACACTGTCTAGGGCCATAGGATTGCTCTGTAAATCATTTACATCTCTGCCGAAAGGCACCCAAGGTACAACAATTAAAAAACGCAGCATGAAAAATAGGACCACGGCACATATGGTGTAATCCTATGCAAGTTTACTCAGAGGTAAATCCCCAGTGGCTCATGACTAACTTAACAGTGCCAATGGGTTTCCTCTAAGCATGACTAAGTCTGGATCCAACCCATTAGTTTCAATGGGAATTAAGTGAAATTAACTTTGAGGGCTTCCAGATGAAGCTTTCATTGCACCATCGTCCTGCCTCATTCATGGAATTTTACTGGGGGTCCAGACAACGTCTTCCACTTGCAGTCCTCCTGTGTTTTCCCATCACTACTTCTGTCTTTTTTCTCACTGCAGAACTTCCATTACATCAACAACAAAAAACCAGAACAGCTGCACAATGCCTTATGATAGGTAGCGCTTGGCTGGGAAGCACCCTTCATCTAGACCCAACCTAATGAAATAACTTAAATCTATTTTAGGTTTAGTGGGGCTGCCCTTAAAAAGTTTTTAAAAGGTTCTATTGCAGCCCCAGATCCAATTTCCCTTATTTGCCATTGGCATGGCATCTGGGGCTGTTATGACATGGGGGGGGGGGGAGGATAGAACATTTATATTTATAATGGAAATATTTATCTCCCCAAACCAGAGTGACTTTTTTTCACCCCACAGTTAGCATCTCCATTCCAAGTGCTGCCAGCTAAAACAACACTGAAGTGCAGTAGAGTCTGGATGTCACCATGTGAAAACTATTTTGTAAGTGTTTCAGCAACACGGGTCACAATATGCAGAGAAGGCACTATGGCTCTACCAGCTCAAAGGAGACAGTAGCATTCAATGGCTTAAAGTCTGTCCAGCAGGCCACAGAACTTTGTTTCATTCATGCTGCCTCTCAATAAGCCCCCATTCAAAACAAAAGAAAGGACCTTTAGGGCAGAAGACTAATGTTGTGGAACTTACATAAAGAGGCACTTCAGCGCAGCTCAGTTCCATCCTCGCAGCATCTACAAACAGAGTAAACCAAAGGAATTATCACACACTTAATCGACAGGCATTGACACTATTTCTGTGTGCTGTTCAGAATCCTGTACTAAGCCCATCACCATGGCATCTGAATGTCTCCCCAAACAATTTCCTAGCATCCGTAAGTAAAAGCCATAGCTCTTTATACAGCTCTCCATAACAAAGGAAACACGGCAGGTGCAAAGGTGGGACTATAGAAAAAGTTATACTTTCAACCAATTAAAAGCCGGTTGCTTAAATTCAAATGTATTTGCATAGCATGCAAACTTCAATATGGCTGCCAACTGTGTTCAAAAAGAATCACACAAGCTCTTAACTCACAGTCCCACCAATTAAAATTTACCACTTGAATAAATGAAAGGTTTAGCTGATCAATCTACTGATTAAAGTGTGTGTTCCCACAAAAAAGGAGGACCTTCATTTCTTTTTGTAAAGTACAATGTAATGTATGTAACATAAACAAGCCAATGGATTTTTATAACAAGTGAAAATTTAACAGGAACCCGTTCGCTGAAGAATTAAAACTTGCTGATCAAACTTTCCCCTATGATAAAGAAAACAAGAGTGAAATAATATTGATCCCTGTGTTTTTCATCAAACATGCATTTCCTGAGAGTATCCTATCCAAAACCTTCAGTCACTGGCTGCCTTGATAACCATACAGAGAGCTGAACTATACCAGTCTTGTAGAAACTAAAGCAAAGAACAATATTATAAAGATCTATAAAGTGAAAAAGTATGTCTGTGTTTTAAAGAACTTCCAGTTCTTGGGCAGTTATTGCAACATACTCTTTCATTTTGCCTGGTGCCTCACCCACCATCTTGCAGAAGCTCTTACACTCCCCCAGAAAGCTTCTCTCAAACACAGGCCTGAGTGGTTACCTGCAAGTAAATCTGCTCACAGGTAGGCTGAGGCAGGGCGTGGTTGTTTCAAGCAACAAGCTAGCTAGAGCACTTTCCACCAGTGGATCTTGAAAGGCAGAGCTCTAGTTTGCCTTTTCAAAACCAGAACTCTTCCTCGAAAGCAGTTCCTGGTCTAGTTTGCCTTTTCAAAACCAGAACTCTTCCTAGAAAGCAGCTCCTGGTCTAGTTAATTTCACTTGGTGGGGCACAGCGGGGGGGGGGGGGGGCTGGCTCTTTAACCTCTTTCCCTAGGAGTAAAAGTGACTAGACCAGAAGCTTTCTGTTTGCCAGGATCTGCTTGCAAGGAAGGGTTCCAACCTGCTGTGTTGCTCCACTCCAGCAGCAAATCTACTCAAAACAACAATCACAAGTTGTTTTGAGGCTTGATGTGGCACTTACTCACAAATAAGTCCTGATCCAAGAGCAATACACAAATTTATTTATTTATATCCTGCCCTTTTCCCAGTACTGGGAAGTTACTGTGACAAGGAAAGGCTAACTCCCCCCTCGCCCCCAAAAAAGGCAAAAGAGAAGAACTGAGCACTGATGCAGACACAGCCTAAAGAGAGCCAGTGTGGCGTAGTGGTTAGAGTGCTGGACTGGGACTCAGGAGATCCGGGTTCTAGTCCCCACTTCGGCCATGAAGATCACTGGGTGACTTTGGGACAGTCACTGACTCTCAGCCTAACCTACCTGACAGGGATGTTGTGGGGATAAAATGGAGAAGAGGAAGACCATGTAACTGCCTTGGGTTCCTTGCAGGAGGGGAAAAGGCAGGATATAAGTGTAATAATAAATAAATAAATAAATAAATAAATGTGCAGCCCTCTAGATGGTGACCTCCTGTAGGTCACACTCTTATTTGTGCAACACTCATCCTCTCTCACTATTGGCCATGCAGGCTAGGGCTGATGAGAGCTGCAATTCAACAACATCTGGAGGGTCACATGTTCCCCACCCCTGGCCTACATGGAGCCCAGCTCAAATGAATTCCCTGCAGTAAGTAAGAAGAGTCTAGGAAGAGTGCATCTCCTACTTTCATTCCTAGCACTGGCAACCGTCTTCCATCTCTTGGGTAACTTTGCACATACCCCAGACAAGCTGATGCAAGAATTATGGGCGCAACACAGAATGAATCAAGGTACATATTTTTCCTAGTACTGAAATCACTCTCCCCCAATATTACAAACAAGGAAGAGAAGAGAAAGCGCTGAAGAGTGGCTTTGTGGCACAGAAAAAGTGGACTAGACGGCAGAAAGGGACCTGGAGCAACTCATCTAAGGGCAAGGAGTAAGATTTTCAGGGTGTGGAGATCTGTGGACTGTAGCACTGAGTTTTTAATTGGATAATCAAACGATTAAGACTGCATGAATAAACAGTTGCAGGTCATTAAACCGGTTACCTTCGTTCTTCTATCAAAGCCACAATGGGCTTCCCGTTACTTACTTGAAATGAATTCACAACACAAAAACCTCCAACTTTAGAATAATTCATGGATGAATGTACTAAGCAAAACATCCTCGCAACAAAAATTGGGTCAGAAATAGAAATAAGACCTAGAGGAGGTCACCTTCACCCAGAAGTAGATTTGCTATTCAAGCTGAACATTTTCCAAAACCAATATGCTTCTCTTTTGCACAGTCGGTTATTTCATACTGTGCAGCATGCAATGAGTCAGAAACTGTTTAAACATTTCTCCTCCTGTGTATGCAAAATCTACCCTTTTCCTGCAACAACACAAAACTCCTTGAACAGATTCCTGTAAGGGCTGTTCCACACATTACATTACTTGCCGATACAGAAGTAACCCTTATGTGGGATGGTGGAGAGGCTGGAGTGCTCCATAAAATTTAAAGCACAGTGCAAACTTTCTTTTCACCATCTGGACACTGATCAGGCAGCTGATAGGAACAGTGGCTGCCCCATCAGTATACTTGTAACAAAGAGATCATTCATGCTGTGCAATACTTCAATAAAACATGCACTTTTTAATCATGTTTAGATGTCTCCATGCAGGGAAGATGTGTTGAGTGCAAGGTTCCTCATTCATCATTTTTTTAAAGATGCAGGGAGGCAAACCTAACTATGTGCCTACTGCCTACATTTTGCAGTTTTCTCATAAAAATGGCATACTGTAGCAATGGCTAAATCAAACCTGGCACGGCTGGCTAGGCTACCTGGTTATGGAAGCTTAACATCCTAGGTAGCACTGTCTTGGCCCTGAGAAGTTAAGGAGTCCATCCACCAGGAGCCGGTGTTGTTATCTTGGTTCCTGCTTGGTACAGGGCCCGGCCAGGTTGGAGGTTTGCCTTTCTCTGGGCGAAGCAGGAATAGAGTACAGAGGAGTCAAGGACAGAGGAGTCAAGGACAATCTCTTAGGGTGCAATCCTATGCAAGTTTAGACAGAAAACAGGCATACAACTCCCAGCATGCCCCAAACTTGCATAGGATTGCACCTTTAGTTCATGATTAGGAGAACTGGGCAAAATTATGCAAATGTCCTTGATTTGCACAGCTTATATAAATGGCAGAATTCAGCTTCTTTTTGATGCAGAAAGTGGATCAGTCACCTTGAGACAGAATGTTCGCTTATCTAAGAGTACACACCGCCATGAATATAATGTAGCATCAACAAAGCACAGTTTGAGGGAAAGGAGTGGGAGAAGTTGATTAAAGGATGTCTGATCTTCTTTTCCCCTTAATTATTTTCTAGTTGGCCTGGACTCAGATGTTAGTGTCTACACTGCATAATTCAGTGTGGGCCATGAAAAGCCGCCGCCGCCACCTCCTCATTCTCATCATCATTCTCATCATCATCATCATCATCATTATTAATTGGGTTTCTTTTCTTAGATGCCTTTCTCAAAAGACACTCAAGACGACTGCAGATTATTACTGAACCAGATTATCCATATTAAACCTTAGGAAGAAAGCTGGCAACTCTAACCTAGCTAATGCCTACTCTATTAGATACTTCCACTTCCAAAATTGCATTTATTGAAAGCACCCTTCTTTGCCTTAGCCTGGTCAACAAGTACTTACACATATGCTGGGGGTTTTATATGCCATGGGGAAAGTTGTTCCATAAAAGAAGGGAAGTTTTATCCACATGTTCTTGACACGTATGGATGCTACTATTCACCAAGACAATTGTATTTGACTATAGGAATTGTGAATACAAAGGAGTGATCTCTGTATGGCCCAAGAGAACTGAAAAATGATCCTGAACCGTGGCTCAGCGGCAGAGCACACACGTGGCATGCAGAAGGTCCCAGGCTCAATCCCGGGTAAGGGTAGGAAAGAATCCTGCCTGAAACCCTGAAGTGCCACTGCCAGTCAGCGTTGACAATACCAGGCCAGATGGACCCCTGGTCCGTCTCAGGATAGGGCAGTTCCCGATGTTCCTAACTGTTTACTTACAAATACATACACCTGATTTCAGTGGAACTCAGGATACTTCCACAGGATGCTTTTATTATGCAAGCGCACTGCATCATTCATGGAATTTTATGGGGCGTCCTCCAGATGACCTCGTCTTCCATTTGTAGCACTCTCATATTTTCCTTCTTCCATCTTTTTCTCTTACCAGAAAAAAAATCTGTTATGGAAGAAAAGGTGGAAGAGGAGCTGCACAATGCCTTTTGATGGTTAGCGTGAGGAGCCTCACATAGAAAGCTGCTTTAAAACCACGCCAGACTATTTGTCCAGTGTTGTCTCCTCTGGCAGGCAATGGCTGTCGAGGGTACCAGACAAAGGCTTTTCCCAATCACCTGCTACTTGATCCTTCTTCTAACTGGATTGAACCTGGGACTTTCTGCCTCCAAAGCATGTGCTCAACCCCTGAGCTATGGTCCCTCCCCAAAGTAGTTGAGTTTAGGCTTATAGCTGCAAGCCAAACTCCTGTCTTAAGAGATGCACTAGTGACACTTTAAAATGGTTCAGTGCTTGCCTGCTTGGCAGCCACAATACCGGTTTGCCCAAACTATATTTTTTTTTACCCTCCAAACATATCCTGGCAGTGAAACAGACATGCGATAGCAGTTCTAACATTACACCGGCATGCGTTATGCTGGCCTGCATCTCAAGCAGCCTTAAGCCAAACCAAACACCCTGGGGAACATCTTACACATCTTCCGTGCAAAAAGGACAGCAGCCATTGTTTTAAAACACACTCATTATTTCCTTTAAACAAGCCCTAGTAGAGTCACACATTAATAATGGTATTTCCTGAAAGGGACGTGCAACGGGACGCATAATTGATCCTCTTTGGCTTCCTGCTCTTGTATAAGATCTTGTTAACACTGTAAGCAAAACAGCTTTGGACCGTTTGTGAGCATTTGCAGTAGAGATGAAGGCTGCCTGCAGACCATGTGCTCCTACCACTACCAATTAGAGGGCATTGTGCAGCAATTCCATCTTTTTCTTCCTTCTTTTTCTGTGGTAAGAAAAAAGACGAAAGCAGCAGTCGGAAAATGCAGGAAGGCGATGAGCAGAAAATGAGGTCTGGTCCCCCTGCAAAATCCCGTGAGTGAGTTATTACTTGGATGGGAGACCCCTCCTCTAGTTTCCTGCATTGAGCAGGGGGTTGGACTCGATAGCCTTGTAGGCTCCTTCCAAGTTCCAACTCTATGATCTATGAAATCTATGAGGCAGGATGATGGCACCGTAAAAACCTCATCCAGAAGAGCCTGAAAGGAAGTTGAGGAATTTTCTTTCGTCCTAGACACACTTAATTCTATCCTTTATTATGCCAACCACCTTGGTGTGCTTTATGTGCTGCATATAAGAAAGTTCCCCGCTGCCAGGGCCTCAAGAAAGATCTCTCTGCCTGTCTGAAAGTATACAACAAAGCGTGTTATGTCAACATACTGAACTAGAACAGTTTTAGTTGGGGGGGGGGGAGAGAAAGGATTTCGTTAACAAACCATTAAGAGAAATCAGATTAAGTAAAGTACACAACATGTAATAATGCTTGGCAAAGTGATCGCTGGACACCCGGATTAGCTTTATTTATCCTTCCCTCTTCCCCCTCAGAAACATTTATGCTGCTATTGTTTGGGAACTGCGTGTGTTAACACCCACCACCTGGCACCTGCTTTGTAAACCCAAAGGGGGAAAAAACAAATATATAGCACTACACCACAGTGATGGCAAAATCACTTCAGAAGGGGAATACATGTAGTCAGTCTATTCTGAGGCATTTTTAAAATGCCCTGTTCATTGGGCCAAGTAAGTATGATGCTTGTAACAGTGGTATATAAAATCAAAGGCCAGGAACCAAGTTGACGTTCGCACTAATGTAAATTGTGTTGCACTAACGTAAGCTGACTCTAGCACAACACCAATAGTCTTGGCTGACACGAGTATTGTGGGGAAACCCGTCACACCAGCGAACGCTATTGGCGAGCTAGAGTCAGCTTACGCTAGCACAACCTTTTTGTTAGCGCTAGTGTCGACTTGGATACTGCCCAAAGTGTCTTTTGTCAAAGGCCAGAATGAAAAGGGCTACTTAAGCGGGATGTCTGATTTTGTTTTCTTTGAGTGGCAAACTCCCACATTACAATCTTGTAGTCCCCTTCGTTTCAAGAGTGGTTTCCCAGGAGACATGGCCTGGGGAAAAGGCAGCTTTGAGAAACAGAAAGCTATGTTTTGCAGTCATGATATGTTGTATGCCAGATCACTCTTCAGGACAGGGTGGCCACGCTGCATACAGAAGATAGTCCTTTGTTTGAAGGGCTGTCCAGTCCAAGACCAGTTTAAAGATTTCATAGATCATAGAGTTGGAAGGAGCCTACAAGGCCATCGAGTCCAAGCCCCTGCTCAGTGTAGGAAACTAGAAGAGGGGTCTCCCATCCAAGTAACAACCAGGCCTGACCCTGCTTAGCTTTCCACACTCAGACAAGCTGAGCCAGCATAAGCCACAAGCCTGTATTAATTAATCCAGGTCTATAAGGTACCATAAGAAGAAAGGGGAGCAGCAGAGCTGTGACGTTGCCCATCCCAGTTAGCAGCACCTGGACGGCAGACTGAGCAGGCACGTGGGTCACCTGGTCAATCTTCCACACTATGGTGAGATGTATTGTATTTCTATTTGTAGTACGTAATTATTTCTAAATTTGCACTTATACATATTTTATTTATTTGTTTGTTTATTATATTTATATCCTGCCTTTTTCCCTGAAAGGAACCCAGGGCAGCTTACATAATCTGCCTCCTCCTCCTCCTCTCCGTTTTATCTTCACAACAACCCTGTGAGGTAGGTTAGAATATGCAAGATATATGTATATTGGTGTCCTCTTTTTTAGTAATACATTTCTTCTTCTTTGGTGATGAGTAAGGCATCAAGTGGGAAGTCTCTTTTACACTTTCAGACAGGGACAGATCTCTCTTGATGCTCTAATTCAGGGATGTCCCAGAATCAGGAGGGGGGCAGCAAAGAGACTTCAGCTGGGGATTAAAGATCCGCCCTTGGATATAATTAAGATTAAATTCTAAAAGTGATACCTTATTTATTTATACCTAATTATAATAAATATAGCACTGTTGCCAGCATGGGTCAGGCAGCTTTTTCTTCTTTCAAGCAAAGGGATTTGTGCCTTTGGCATGCATACCTAGTATGGAGGCCTCCTTAATTGCTCATTTTTTTAAAAAAATTGCCCCAGTATGTAGAATCAATGAGTTGGCCAAGATTATAGCTGCAGGTTATAGCTAAGGGTTAATCACATGTGGCTTAAAATACAGGAAGAAGCAATGCATGCACTCCATCCCTCCCAGATTGGCACCCTTGTCAAAATTTGTAATTACAGAAAGTTTTCCAGCTGTTATTAACTGCTTATGCTGAATAAAATCAGAGGGAAAATCTTGAAATAAATTGGGGGGGGGGGGACAGTAAGTTGGAAGCAGCAACAAATACATTCCCAGATGCTTGAATTTAGAGCAAATGCTTCTTCAGACTCATGGTAAGTTTTAGAAAGCGCATAGCTAGGGCTTTAAGTACTCTACACAATGTCATTCAAATGTAGCATTCTCTAGCACAGGAGTGGACAACTTCCAGAAGTTGGGGCCTGCACTGCACCCCACAGAACCTGCCAAGGGGTGCACCTCTGCCCCCTCCCCCCACTGCCAAATTTACAGCTGAAATTGCCACCACAGCAAAAAAAGCAACACTTTTACTTGAAAACAAGGCTTGTGCAATTTTGTTTCCAAACAAGGTCCACACGCACCTTGTTTTCAAGCAAAATTACCGCTTTTTTGCCTGCCGTTGCAGCAAATTCAGCCATGGTAGGGAGGCAGTGGGGGCTGTAAAAAAAAAAGTCTGTGGGGGTTGAATGTGGCCCACAGCCCATGCAGTGCCCACTCCTGCTCTAGAGGGTGGCAGAATATGATATCAGGGTAAGAATTCATCAGCATCCTGGTAATAGCATGTTTTCTTTCCTTTTTTTTTTTTAAAGTATGTTTTTAATCCTTATGGCTGAAAGCACAAAGCACATACAATGCCAGAAGAGGTCACATAATAAGGTTAGGATGGCCACCTACACCAAAAAGAAGAAGAAATGCATTACCAAAAAAAGAAGACACAGATTTACATGCAATGTGCATGTGCTAATTTATATGTATGGATACACATTTGGAAATAATTGTTATAATTTAAATAGAAATAAAATACATCTCACCATAGCGGGGAAGAATGACTAGCAGCGCAATGTGGCTGCCCTGCCCGCAACCCTCTGAACTCGGAGGATTACGGGGGGCATCCTATCAAGGGCAGGAGGAGCGCGGAGGCGAAAGTCGTCTCCGTGCTTCTCCCGCCCTGCAAAAGGCTTAGATCAGTGTTCTCCAACCTTGGGTGCCCAGATGTTTTTGGCCTACAACTCCCAGCATGCCCCAGCCAGCTATGCTGGCTGGGGCATGCTGGGAGCTGTAGGCCAAAAACATCTGGGCACCCAAGGTTGGAGAACACTGGCTTAGATGGCTGACTTCTGCCGTCTAAATCTTTTGTCCCTGCTCGTGAGGAAGGGAGGCTGAGGCGCTGCCAGGATACATCGTATCCCAGCAGAGCCTCTCTCTTCCCCTCCCCGCCCCCTGGAACACCCACCAGACGCCGGAGTCACAGCTCCAGCCACAGAGCACGTTTCCGAGGTCAGAGCTGGAACTCCAAATTTTCCTGTCGCCATCAAGGCTCTGTCTAGCGGCCACAGGACTGTGCCCTAGGTGACCTAGCTAGGGAGCGTCTGTGGCTCAATGGTAGAGCACATGGTTTACAAGCAGAATGCCCCGGGTTCAATCCCTGGCATCTCCAGGTAGAGCTGGAAAAACTCCTGCCTGAAATCCTGGAAAGCCAGTGCCAATCAGTGTTGACAATACTGGGCTACTTAGACCAATGGCCTGACTCAGGATAAGGCAGCTTCCTGTGCTCCTATGACCTATGTTCCTGCTCAGTCTGCTGCCCAGGTGCTAACTGTTGATGGGCAACTTCAAGGCCCCTACTTTCCGTTATTATGGTTCTTTACCTCTAAACCAGACCTGGGCTGCAGCTCTTCAAACAGAGGACTGTCATCTGTAAAATAGGACACATGGCCACCCTAGTCATTGTATTACATCAGGTCTGCAATGGTCAGGAGCAGGGCTTCAACCTCCTGCAAAGCTCCCTGCATTCGGCATTGCTTGTCCAATTCTGTGTTTTGTGTAAAGGGGGAGGATACATATTGCATAATTTAGTTCACTTCTGCTAGTCATGAGGGGAGGCAAAGGAAATAGCACTCAGCTTCACCTCTGGCTTCTAAGCAGGTGTTCACAAATTAGGTCTGGACTGAGTAGTCTTTTTTTCCCCTACTAGCCAACGATGATATAGTAAAACTACCTCTGAACACATATAGAATGCCTTTCCCTTCCCACCCAGCAAGTGGCAGGCTGCCCCCCCAACCCCAGAAATAAGAAGGGCTTAGTAGCACAGATGGCATTGCTACCCACAAGCCTCTGTCCCCTACAGCTCTCTTTCTGAGAATTAAACATTGCCCCCGCTTCCCTGGCAAGCTGCCACACAACAAGCACATTTCTAAAAACAAGGGTTAAGCCGAGGAGACAGTCTTTCCCTCCCTCCCTCCCAAAGAAATCCACTCCAGATGTTTCTTTCTTCCCTGCTGCTGCTCCCCTCTGCCTTCTCCCATCCAGTCAGTAAATCAGTTTACAAAGCATACTTCCTGTTGTTCTTTAAAAATCAACCTGCAGTTGGAATGAAGTGGCAGGAGCTTGTTGACTGGGTGGGTATTTGGAAGGAATATATCCTCAGGGTGGAGGCTGGGGCTGTCACGGTTAGCTGCTGCTGTGTGGAGAATAGCATTGTGGGAGAAAAACAGAAGAGACTGCAGGCAGGAAGCAGCTTTACACATGGAGGGGAGAGAAACGAAAACACAGTAAGGAGCAGCACCAGAGAGAGACCAGGGCCCCCTCAACCTTCCCTAGCCTACCAAGCAGATCTGCAGTATTCCCAGAAAGAGGGGGGGGGGGGAAGGAAGAAACACTTGCCAGTGCCATTCAGAACTGGAGAACAGACTCTCTCCCAAAAATCTACTCCAGGTTTTTCTGACAGCCTAAATTAGTGGGTATAATGCTCCTTCCCTGAGCATTCTCTTCCCTGTTGGCAGGTAAGTTTTTCAAAGGCCACATTGCCCACATACATTCTTCACAGGCTGTAACTAAACATGACAAGAAATTTAGGGCTGCCGCTGAAATTGGCAGCCCCTGATTGCATTCCACTTCCCCATCTGTCTCCACCCCTGCTCCATCTCATTCCCTGCCAGGCGCAGGGAAAGGGAACCCCACAGTGTAATTACATCAGAGCATGAGGCAAGTTGTACTACTCTGCAGTGGCAGGAGAGAATTCTGCACAGAAGTAGCCTTGTGCTCCTTGGAACATTGAGCTCTGCCCTTACAAAAAAGCTAGAAATATGCTGTTTTCCACCAAAAGCATTCGCAGAAACATCAGTCAACATTAGAAATAGAAGATTGCTTCTGGGATTTAGGACCCGAATTTGTTAGCTATAGATAAGTTTTTTTCCTCCCCCAGAGGGTAAATCAGCATAAGCTTCATCACCCAGGGTGCAGCATTTAAGTTCACAGGCTGCCATTAATAATAAAGATTCTGTAATCTGAACTTGACAGTCACATTAGCAATATGAAAAGTGGAAAGGATTGAGGAGCATTCTCCCATGGCCACATTAGCACTAAAAAAAGAAGAGCAGAAACATTTTTGTTGACTAAGGGCGCAATCCTATGTATTTTTTGACAGAAAAAAGGCCTACAGCTCCCAGCATGCTCCAACCAGATATAGCTGGGAGTTGTAGGCCTTTTTTTCTGTCAAAACATGCATAGGATGGCACCATAAGTGAATATAAAGAGTCACAAGAAGCAGCTCAGTAGATATACCTTCCTAAAAAAAAACAACACACAGGTATTTTGTTTCTAGCCACTATTAAAATGAAAACACAATGTGAACACTGCCTTCTAAAGTACAGTTTTCAGAACCTCAGCTGAGGGATCAAATCAATTTTGAAAACAAATGAAAGAGAAAAGTTTTAAAAATTAAATTCCGTTCCTGAGAACTTTAACAAATGCTGTTTAAAGGCCAGAGGACTTTTAAAAGGCAGCTGAGGACCAAACTACTGCGCTTCCCAATCAGATTCCCGACATCTTTTTTTAAAAAAATTAAAAATTACAGCTACAGAGGGTGTGAGGGATTGGCTTGGGGCATAAGAACACAAGATGAGCCATGCTGGATCAGACCAAAGACCTCTTCTTTCAGCCTTCCCTAACCTGGCACCCTCTAGATGAGTTGGTCTAAAGCATCTGGAGCGGACCAGGTTGGGGAATGTTGGCCTATATAGACCAGCATTCTGTTCCACCAGTGGCCAAACAGATGCCCCAATGTGAAGCTCACAAGGCGGACATCAGCGTCACAGCAGCCTCCCGCTCGTGTTCCCTCACCCAGTGGTATTCAGCAACATGCTGCCATCATGACTCGAGGCACTTGGGGGAGGCACTTAGTCAGCCTTTTCCCCTCCACCTTCTCCCCATTCAAATTGTCCCACCCCTCATAGAAGGCACAGGTATTTCAAATCTGGAAACAGTGCAAGGGGGAGGGTTAAACACTTCAAACCAGTTCCCACATATCAGCAGCAAATTGTGGGTTAATTAACCAACAATTCCTTGTTAGGTTAACTTTGGGTTGTTTAACCCAGGAACAACCCAAGGTATCCAGGTCACGCAGCAACCTATGATTGGGCTGATCGGAGGTTGCAACTGCAAAGTCAATGTTTTGCTGCCATAACCTAGGCTCTGCTGCCCAAAGTGCAGGGAGTGGGCCTAGGCCAAGACCACCCCTCTGCTTGGTAGCTTTTAAAAAAGATATTGAGAGATCTGATCATGGATTTCCCATGTCAACACATAGTTTGGCCCTAAGAAGTTATTCAAAAAAGGCTAGAGCTGTAGATGTACTAAAGTATTTGCATTGGTTTGATTTCAGTATTCTAAGAAAACCATTATATTATTCCACTATCACCACAACCCTAAGAATGTCACAAACTCTCTGTGACCTGAGGACCCAGTCTATATAGTAAATACTTGGCTAACCTGTTTTTGTTTTGCTTTTTCCTTTCGGAAGGAAGAGTCAGCTCTATGAGTGTTTTCATACATGAGGTTTAAATTGCCTTTAAACCTCTTGTGTGCTATTTACATGAACGTCTGATTATTGTTAATGCAGATTGTGTTGTTAATTTACATTCAGGCTATAATGGTGCAATCCTATGCATGTTTAGACAGAAAAAAATCCTACAACTCCCATAATTCCCCAGCCAGCATGGACATTTTTGTAGGACTTCTTTTTTGGTCTAAACATGCATAGGCCTGTGCCCTAACTGAAGGACTGTCTGCTCCCATGTGAACCTGTCCATGCTTTTAAGATTGTCTTCTGATACACTGCTCTAATGGCCCTGACCGTTAGAGGTTAGGCAATGGATGACCAGGGCGGGGGACTTCTCTGCACTGGCCCCCTAGCTCTGGAACTCCCTCCCCAGAAATGACACCAGCTTTGTTGGCTCTTGGCTGCCATTCTTAGTCTTCCAAGCTTTTGACAGCTGCTTGCTGCCAATATTTTAAAATTAGATTTTCTATTTTGAATTTTGTTTTATTGGGTTGCTATTGACACAATTGTTGTAAACCATCATGTACACCTTTGGAAAAAAATTGGAAGAGGTTGGACATAAAGGATTTTAAATAAGTAAATGTACAGAAATGAAGAATTTGTGATAGCTTAGTGATGAGTTAAAAAGAATTTTAATTGGCAAAGCTATGCTAACATTTACATAAAGCAATAATAACTAGTTCTGTTTGTGGGGGGGGGGTTTATGAGCATAGAACTTGTGTGCTTTTTCAGGCCTGTGGCTCATGCTGGCTCAGCTTGTCTGAGTGTGGAAAGCTAAGCAGGGTCAGGCCTGGTTATTACTTGGATGGGAGACCCCTCCTCTAGTTTCCTGCAGTCAGCAGGGGGGTTGGACTCGATAGCCTTGTAGGCTCCTTCCAACTCTGTGATCTATGAAATCTATATTGATAAGCCAAAAACTCTGGCTTCATAAACCATGATGCAAACAAGCAGCATGCTGGTGCATGTGGTACATTCAGTTCTCCCTCACATGACATCCAAACCCAGGATTATGGTTATCGGTAACTGCTCCCAAACAAGCCAGAGTTGTAAGCCTCTTTAAATCTGGGTTTGTTGTTGACTTATGAATCCTGGCTTGTTTGCACACAATAAACCATCATCCCAGGTTTGAACATCACATGAAGCTATCCCTTCCTGGTTTCTTTACTCACTCATGTGAAGGAGGAGCAAAGCAGGAGCAAAGTTGCACGCAGCTTATTTACACTGTGGTTTATTCAGCCAGAATGTTTGGCTTAGCATTACAAGGGAACATGCGTAACCAAAACAGATCAGTACCTATGATACTAATAAACGTAATAAAACATATTGTGGCTTTTACATTGAGCAGTGTAGGGCTGCTGACTTTTGTAACCAGCTCCTACACCTTTGCCTTTAATAGCACCTCCGTGAAAAGCTTCTCCTGCTGCTTTTTGCAGATCAAGGAGCTGCTAAAGGCACAAGCGGAAATGGTGCCATTTATTGTAGTGTGATATCTTTATCTCACTCTTTCAGTTGCCTGATATCGTTATTTGAATATTTTACTTTGGCTTTTGAGGAAACTGTACATAGAAAATGCATTGCTTTGGTGGAGTAAACAGTATAAGCAAATGAAAGGGCACATTTTGACTAAGTGCCAACCCTAGAAAAAACAATTACACAACTGTAACGCCTTGCAAAGACTGTTCTTGGCTTCTTAAAGCACAGATGCTCTTTTACATTGATCTTTTCCACACTGATTGGGTTCACATGACATGACAACCCATTGTCGTGTGAACCTGGACCAATTTCCCCAGGGTGGCTTGTGCATGGGCAACAAGCCACCCCAACAACCAATGGCTTGTTCTAGGGGTTGTTCTGCCCATGATGAATTGTCATGCCATCTGAACCTGGACAAACGACCCCATCATGGGTAGAAGTAATTGGCTGGCGAGCCCCATAGCAAGAGTGGCAAAATACCCTTGCCGCTCTTGCCATTGGACTCCCAGGGAAGTACCAGTGCCAGCTGCCCCCAAAGTACCCAAATGGCACTTGGGGGCAGCTGGCACTGGCTTCCCCCCATTCCTGTCACAATTGTGAGCCATTCTGGGCTTGCTGCAGTTTTTTTGCTTTTTATCCTTTTTTTCCAGAGATAAGGAAAGCCAGCTGTCAAGAGGTACTGAGAGCTATGTCCCAGTCCAAATCCACCCAATTCCTACTCAAACCCCCCTTTTTAAAGGGACCCTGAGTTTTGACAGCTAGCTGTCAAACTCTGTTTCTCTTTAAAAGGGGGGGGCACTTTTAGCCTTACCCAAGCCTGAGGCTCAGGACAAAGTCCAAAATTTGCTCCCCCTTGCAGAATAAAGGGGGAAAGCCAAAGAAGATAAAGATCTTGCTGAGAAGGGTGTGTAAATCCCCAACACCCCCTTCTCAAGCAATGATCCCTCACAGTTTGGTTTTCTCTTGACGGCTCGCCTTCTGTGAGCTGTCAAGAGAAACCAAGGGTGGGGGGAATGGATTTTGAGCCTCTTCTGGGCAATGGCCAGGGTGGGTACCTGCTGCCTCTTGGCAATTTGTAGGGTAAACCTGGATTTTTCAACCCCTAAACAACCTAGAATGTCCCCATTTGGATGTCATGAGAGCAACCTACAGTTGAGGTGATCGTAGGTTGTAAAATGAAAGTAGAAGTCAGGAGCACACCGGAGGCAGTGCACTCACTCACTCCCACTCCTACCTGGCAAATCGTGGGTTAATTAACCCACGATTTGCCATTACGTGTGAACTGGGCCTATGTGGGGCTGCCCTTGAAAACCACCCAGACACTCCCAAATAGTGCAGGATGCTGTTGCTAAAATCTTGACTGGGGCCAAGTGTTGGGATCATACGATCCCTCCATTGTACTGGCACTTTATTATTACTGGCACTAGCTGCCAGTTCACATCTGAGTGCAATTCAAGGTGCTGGTTCTCATTGAAGCTTGAGACCAAGCTATTTGGGAAGCTTGGGACCAAACTATTTGAAGGACCATCTCCTCTTACATAAATCTGCCCACCCCTTAAGACAGGGATGGCCCATTTTCCTGCCTGAGACAAAGGACAAGATGACATTATCTTGTCGTCGTCGTCCCCCCGCCCCGCTGCATTCCATGTCTAGAAGCTGACTGGACTGGCAGTTGAACCTTATTTCAACACTGGCAATGGGACAGGATCCTCCACCACGCTTGAGTGCAGCAGGCTAGCTTCTGGGGCACACGATGTTGGGAGTGGGCAACAACACTTGTTAGTTAATTGCTTGGGTGAGTGGGAGGAGATAGTTAAAGGAATTTTTGTCCTTCTCAACTGACCCTCTCTCTGGTAAATAAGGGGTTAATCTGCTTTCTCCAATTGATTAATTGCCCTTCTCTACTGCTGCTCCTGCTCCCTTTTTCCTTTCTCTTTCATCTGGAATGAAGTGTGGTTTTGTCTCCAGCAGCCGAAGATACGAATGTTTTTTCTACTTTTAATAAAGCCTTAGATTTTTAACGTTTTCTTTTTCACCTGCACCATAAGTCTTAACAGACTGTTTATTGCAACCGCTGTCTACAAACTCTGCAAAAACGAGAAGATATTTCCACACATGACAGGCAGTGTGGCACGCCAAGGTCTGTCCTCCAAGAGAGGGGCACGCCCTGGAGCTCACGAGGAACAGCTGGGGTTGGCTACTGCTGTCCGTCCCCCCCAGCATCTGCCACCTGAGATGTTCGCCTCACTGAGAACCAGTGTGGCATAGTGGTGAGAGTGTTGGGCCGGGTCTCGGGAGATCCGGGTTCTAGTCCCCACTCAACCATGAAGCTCACTGGGTGAGCTTGGGCCGGTCACTGACTCTCATCCCTAACTACCTCACAGGGTTGTTGTGAGGATGAAATGGAGAGGAGGAGGAGGAAGATTATGTAAGCCATCTTGGGTTACTTACAGGGGAAAAGGCAGGATATAAATATAATAAATAAATAATAAATAAATAATAAAATTCTGCCTGATGGACAAGCCGGCCTTTCTTTAGGGCCTGCCAATGTAGCCCTCTTGCATGTGCCATTGATGGCACCATTCATGGTAACATGTGGGAGAGCCTTTTCTGTGGCAGCACCCTGTTTGTGGAACGCTCTGCCCCAAGAAGAGGTTGCTCAGCCTTCCCCAACCTGGTGACCCCCAGATGTGTTGGACAGACTAAAGCTCTCAGCATGCCCCAGCCAGCCAGCCCAACACATCCTGGGCAAGGCTGGATTAGATCACTGCCCGCTCCGTCTGTGCTCCGCCGGCATTTGAAGACTTTTCTTTTTAATCAACCTTTTGACTCTGTTGCTGTTTAATTGTAGTTCCTGCTAGTCCTGGCCCCCTTAGTCCCACCTCCCCCTTTTTTCAATGCTGCTTTTAGTCATTTTTAGGAATTGTTTTAATTAGTTCTGTGATTTTAAATATTCTAATTGAGAGTGATATTTTGTTTAGTTTTAAATGTTTTAACTGCAACATCTTGTATTCTCTGTTTTAAATATTTTAACTGAAAACATTTTGTATTTTTAGACTTGTATGCTGCAAGCCACTTCAAGATGTCCTTTTAGATGTAGTCAAGCAGTTTTCAAACTGACTAAGGGCACAATCCTATGCATATTTAGAAAGGAAAATGTCCTACAACACTTGTAGGATTTTTTTCTGTCTAAATTTTCATAAGATTGCACCCTAAATAAATAAAGATGCGATTGAATTGTGTTGTCACACTTTTTAGCCAGTTTAAGCACCTCCTTTGCAGGGATATAGTTTTGTATAAAAGTGTAAATAAATACAATTGTTCTAGAGGAAGAGCAGGGCTGGTGCAAGGCAGTTTGGTGCAGTTTGGTGCCCTAGGCAAGATCAGATATTTAGCGGGGGGGGGCTATTTCTGGCGCCCCCTTTAGCCCTGCGCCCTAGGCAGCTGCCTAGTTGGCCTAATGGTAGCACCGGCCCTGAGGAAGAGTATAGGTGAACTGGTATAGCAACACAATGCTTACGTGAATATTTGGTGCTAGTTCACATGGCCCCTCCACCTCTAGCCATCAGCCAGGTACTTTTATTTCCAGCCCATACTACGCCCATGCATGTGTCATCTGTCTGGACCATTCCTTGCAACCAGTTCAAAAGGCTCAAACTGCACAATCGTGACTTGCCCAGTGGGAAGCTGAACAGCAGTGATTAAAAAAAGGGAGTGGGGAAGCACAGGACACTTGGTGGTCATTATTCGACTCAGCCTTCAGTTGTTCCTCTTCAAGGCATAACACAGCCTTCCCCAACCTGGTGCCCTCCAGGCGTTCTGCTCTACAACTCCCAGCATCCCTGACCATTGGCCATGCTGGCTGGGACTGATGGGAGTTGAAGTCCAAAACATCAGGAGGGCACCAGGTTGGGGAAAGCTGGTAGAGCATATTAAGCATAGCTGTTTAAGAAAATAAGCGGGGGCCCTGCTGAATCAAAGCCAAGGGCTCATCTAGCCCAGCATCCTGCTTCTGACAATGGCCAGCATGATGCTTACAAGTTGTCTAGAAAGACAACAGACATCCTAACGGGAGGCTCTGTTTAGCTATCATGGCTAATAGTCATTAGTAGAATTCATGTTTTTTTCTGTATCCTTTTTAAAAACACCATCTAAGGGCAAAACTACATGCTGTGTTAAATACATACTTGCGGCTGATCCTCACTTCTTCTTTTTTAACTTCTCAGTATAAGCCCGTGGAGGCCTGATCTGCATCAGGACCACCACGCGTGGATTGGGGAGGTTTAAACCTCCCCCCCCACCTGCCTCTCCCCCCACCCCGCCCTATATTTGTCCTCCTACTCAGGGGCTAAAAAGGGAGAGAGAAAACTCTACTGGGACTGAAAATAAAATATTAGTTTTATTTTCAGTCCCTTTTCTAATCATTCCCAATATTGAGTAGGCCTTTTTCACTGCTCCTGCACACTGAGCTGCAGTTTTCCAGCGAGCCCTTTCACCAAAACCCCAAAATCATTTTCCATGGTAGTCACAGCCATTTTTTTTCTACCTATAACATATTAGTAATATCCATTTTCACTGGAAACCGTGCATCGTCGTATTTCCCCCCTTTCCTGCCTCTCCAGTTAAAGCAAGTCTTCGTGTTTCCATTCTCAGCTCTATCTTTTTCTGCACTTCTTCCAGGTTTAAAAGTGCTCCTCTGAGTCACTTTGCCAAGCCAGTCATTACGCACGCACCAGATCCTACTGCCACAATCCGTCTTATGACAACAACAATAGAAACAAACATTAAAGCATTGTAAGTTATTCCAGCTTCTCTCTCCCAGGACACAAGCGCTTTGAGGGGGAATGTTTTTGCATACGGAACATCTGAAATATTACCAATCAATCAGCATGCAAAGTCTAGTTTTATCAAGAAACAAGCAGGCGACACATTTAAAACTTGTGAGCATGCCAGCAAACCCAGAAAGAACTCTCCAGGTGCACTTTTTCCTTCTTTTTCTACCGGGCCTTTGAGAATTCCCTAAATTGGTCAGTTAATTAATTTATTTTTTAAAAACCCTTTAACTATGCCCCCCTCCCCACTGCCAAGTATAGTGGCAATAATTCTCATTTACAGTTTTACACGCTGTAACATAACCTTACCCTCAAACTAATAAAGCTCAGTGAAAATGTGCCAAGAGAATTTACATAGCATTTAATTAATGGACCTGTAAGTCTACAGGCATTATGAAATAGTTTTCATGTGGCTGACTCATTATTATTTTTAAAGTGTGCATCTTTATTCTGTTACTTGTTTTGAGTCTTCTGAGTGCTCTACCTCTTACAGCCAGTTTTCTTCATGGGAACAAACAACCAAATACAGAATACATTCCATTAGTTATAAGCAGCACATCCCATATCTATGCATTCTCTCAGGCCTTTAATGATATACAAGATCGTTTTATTATGGCTATTTTTATCTACTGTTTTTGCTGCTTTATCTTGTTTGGTCAGAACTATATTTACTGTATTACTCTCTTTTATTGCTGTTTTACTATTGTAACCCTCCTTGAGGTCAGTCTATGGCGGAAGACACATTTATTAAAAGTAAATAAAACTGGAGTATTTCCCTTCTCAAAATCTACACATGAATGATAGCTAGGAAAGGATTGAGGGGCCCTCTTAGGTGTATTTTAAAGGGGGGTGCTACAATGTATTCACACAACTTGCCCTTCGTAACCGATGCAATCTGCACAGGTTTTGCACTCCTGCCTCTGTAGCCGATGCGTCTCAAAAAGGGGCCCTCAGTTAACAAGGGCAAGAGGTCATGTTTACACCAGTGTCCCCCACAAACTCTGACACTTGATCCGCAACTTCCTCCACCCCCAGCAAATTGAATATGGAAGCACATTTCATGCTTCTCCCCCCCCCCCCCGCAAAAGGCTTACTTTTAACACATGTAAAAGTATGAATCACTCACCCTCAGAGAGGTCTACTTGATGCATTTCTGTGCAAGAGACACTTTGGGGGGGGGCTTCCTAACTGGAATAAAGCACCCTTCCCCAACTTGGTGCCCCTCCGCATACGTCTTGGATTGCAACTCTCATCATTCCCAGCCATGCTGGCTGAGAATGCTGGGAGTTGCAGTCCTACACATCTGGAGGTCATCAGGTTGGGGAAGGCTGGAATAAAGCAAGGCAGCCAGAGCAGTGACTCTCTAGATGCAGAGCTGCAACAGGTAGTCTCCTCCTCTGAGGGAAGGTAATCGTGCCACATTTCTATATTGAACTATTCAGTCACACACAAACACACACACACACACACAATGCAGAAATGAAACAGAGTGACCCATTTGACAGGAGGCAAGCCCACAGCAGTGACTCATACAGAGATGCAATAAGCCACCTCCTCTGATGGTGGGTACCTCTGCTACTTCTTTGCAAAGAAGGCATAGAATTACCCAGTCACCCTTCCTGCCTGGAGGGAGGTGAGGCGAGGCAAGGTGAGGGCAGTGACTCAAATGTGCAGAGATGAAACAAGCAGCCTCCTCCTTCTGGCTTACAGAAGTCTGTAATTATTTAATTTTTTCCCTCACAGCACAGCTGCCTGATGAACTTGAGGAACGTGGTGAAAATGCTAGAGTTTGACAGGTGTTGCTCTTTTCATGCCAGTGTCGAGGTAACTAGAGAGGTAACTAGAAGAGGTAATCATTCTAGGAAATCACTATGCCAAAGATTTTTTAAAAAAATATATCATTTGCCCGGAAGCCTAGACTGACAGATACTTGACAGACGAGAACTCCACCCTACCTAGGAAGACCTAACAGTAAATGCCCTTGGAGAATGGAGGTAAAAGGTAGGGGGTGCACAGCCCTGATCCTCCAACCAATGCGGTATCCTAACCCCCCCCCCCAATACAAGTCTTTTTTGGCCAATTACAAGGTCTGTTTGCATTTCAACTTGTTGCACTCTACCTTATTCAATCCTCTTCAATCTGGGAGGGTTTTTTTTTAGTGCAGTAATTTTCAGACACCAATTGATTTCCAGCTGTGCCTTATGCAGATACCACAGGTGAGACATGCAGGAAATCCACCATGAAATCAAGTTTAACATGCTTTATGGCACCAGTGCAGACAAGCCCTAAGTCAGAAGAGCTCTTTTACAGTACAAGAACAAACTAGGCAGCTATTGCTAGTAGGCCTGGAAAGTAGCTGCTGCAAATATGCACACAAGCCGTGGAGTCACACAGAACTCTATCAGGCATGATGGAAAAGTAAATGTTTGCAGGCATGCTGGTCTGAACACTACCGCTACTACACGCATTACTCTGCTTTCGACTAGGCAACTGAGTTTCTCATGGATCCAAAATTTTATTTTTTAATTTATTTTAAAGATGATTTTTTCTATTATATGGGATTCACTAATGTAAACTTACGCTCATGGTGGCAAACTTAGGGGTAAATACACCTCTCCCTGAGTACACTTTCAGCGGCCAAGCTTTATACAAAGGAGCATCTTTCCCCCCCCCCCCCCCCCGCGCTCCACGTTCTACAGAGCACCATCTGGTAGGCTCGCCGCCTCTGTTTACGTCTGGCAGGCAGCTATCCAGCACATATTAACCGCACCACAGGCAGATATTCCGCAAATGAACCTTCCCCCACTCGCTGCCTCGACACAGCAAGAAGACTGCACCGGTTGGATTTCTGCATTGCTATTCAAAGCCAAACAACCTTGCGTGACCAGGGGATAGACGGCAAGCCACCTGCTGGGTAAACCATTTATTGATGGAGACAGAGAAAGAGAAACCGAATTCAGTCATCCCCACAGAACCCCCCCCCCCATAAACGCGTCCCCCCAGCCCCGCAGGGAAGCGGAAGTCCCACTTCACAACGTTACCTGTCATTCCGCCGCGCAGGAGTTCCCGAAGTGGCCCCTGGTCGGAGCGCTCCACCGGCACCAAAAGGGAGATGCTGCGAGGCAGAGCGCGCCCTCGGGGAGTTTCTGCTCGCCCAGCACCGTCGCGGCGGCGGCTCCTGCTCCCACCACGGCGGCGGCTGCTGGGTTCCCAAGGGGAGGAGCCGGGCACTGCTGCCCGCCACGCCCAGTCAGACTTGTTGCTCCTGAGCGCTGGCAGGGCCGCCTCAAGCGGGGAGGGAGTGGCCGGGCGGGCTTCGCTCGCTCGCTCGCTCTCCGGAGTCGCTCCTCCTCTCGCTCTTCGGGCGGGTGTAATGTAATGCTCACTCGCTAAGGGAGCGCTTGCGGGGAGACCTGGATCGCAGAGCCGAGCGGCGACCTCTAGCGGAGCCCCGTCGGCCACGCGCCGCCGCGGCCGGGAGACTGTTGAACTGCTCGACAGAAAGCCCGCGAGTTGCCCGGGAGGGTCCGCGCGCGCACCACGTCGCTGCAGCCTGCAGCTCGCCTCGCAACTACCAAGACGCAGGCACCCGGCAGGGACTTCTTGGGAGAGGCTTTCATTCAGCCCCGGGTCTAAAGTCAGTGCTTACGAAGAAGCGAGCCCCAAGAATTTGAGGACCAGTCACTTGATACATTTTCTATGCTGAGCTGAGGATTACAGTCCTAGCTTGCAAAGCTCTTGGTTTGCGGTGGTGCAGCTCGGTCAGTTTGGACCCTGGCTTAAAGGTCTTCCAGGGGACCCCCTTTAGACAAATATATTTGTTAGTCTTGGAGGGAGCAATCCTATGGCCCCTAGACAGCGTCTGAAGGGCAGTAGGATATTTCAGATTCCCAGATCTGAGTTCCGAGACAGCGCTCCAAACCCCCTCACCTCACAGCAGGCACAGAAAGCAACCTTGGAGGGGACGTTCTGGTGGGTAGGGGGAGGCGACTGGAGAGGCCAGGATACCAGTTATCCTGAGGCCTCCCCAGCCTCCTTCCCTCCCACTCTGAAATACTGCCGCTAAATGGGCAAAAAGGCTTCTGTGGACTAGTCCACTTCATGAGATACATGAAATAACACCCTAAGTTGGCAGGTGTGTGTGTGTGTACATACATATACACACACACACACACACACACACACACACACAGGCATATAGAACAAAAAGTCCTGTGGCACCTTAAAGAACAACAAATTTATTCTGGCATATGCTTTTGTGGACTATAGTCCACTCTGTCAGATGGACAGAGTGTTATCAAGTTTCTTTCATGTATATATAATACATGTGTGGGGGACAGCATGAGAAATTGTTAACAGTGAGATCAAAGAAATTAAATGCAGAAAATATTGTGTCTCTCTCTGTCAAGAGGCAGGTAACTTATTTGCCCAATGCTTTCCTAATACATTTACAGGCAGTGGAACAGCTAAGAATGCACTCATCAGACATGACAATCTACATTTTTCATGTGTTTTCCTAAATGTTTTGTAGTGACAGAGATAAAGTTGGAGGTGGTTGTTCATAAAAGTAAGCCTATCACTCAGTTTAAAATGTAAATCAGTTACCTGCCTTTTGACAGTGATTAGTCAATTACATTTAAATATGTATATTACCAGATCCAAACCAGGTCTTTAAGGAAGTGTGAGATAGCTTACAATTTAATAAACAAAGACTCCTCCTCACTGTTAGAAAGTAACATTTTCTTTTTCCATTAAGCTGTTATAGAAGCACGAGGGAACCGAAATGGCCTGTTTGTGATAGTACTATTAACTCTCATCCCACCAATCAAAATTGCCCCCTACTGAGAAAGCAACAAAAGCATCAATTGATTTATCTAAAGATTAAAGCTTGCAGTCCTACCAAAAGAAAAAAAGCCCTGAGTAAAACAAACAGTTTCTACAAGCATGTTTCAGTGCAGGAAAACTTCCAGTTAAGTCTTAAATGATTGTTTGTGTGGCTTGTAACTGTCCTTAAGCTGTAGCAATAGAACAGCTAGTCCTGATGAACGCACAGAAAACCAGCCAACTGTACACTCTACAGCAGTGATGGCGAACCTATGGCGCGGGTGCCACAGCTGGCGCGGGTGCCACAGCTGGCACGCAGGGACCTCTCTGTGGGCACTCAAGCCATTGGTCGCCAGATCACAAAAAGACCGTCCCCTTCTGCATTCAGTGTCGGGTTTCCATAGTAACCCCTCTCCACTCATTCCTCGCTGGCCTCCACAGACAGGCACACTCCAACATCTCCACCCCCAGAAGCGGACTGCGCAGGCACCCAGCCCTCCTTCTAACTGAACAGACAGCTCAGAAGCACAGCGCGCGCACGCCCGAATCTTTGCGCGCCCGGTGAAGAGCCATGCCTTGAGACAGAGCGGGGTGCGATTAGCTAGTGCCCCCTCCTCCTTCCTGCCAAATTTAAGGCACTTTGAAATAAATAAGTTGGTTTTGTGTTGCAGTTTGGGCACTCGGGCTCAAAAAGGTTCGCCATCACTGCTCTACAGGCTTTCCCAGTGACCCCAGCAGGATCTTGCGTTTCTTATCTTTCACTGAAACTGCTTGGGTTGTATTCTATGACTATGTCTGTTTCACTGAGCAATGTGGGGAAAGTGGGGAGAGGAGAGAGAAGGAAACTATCACCTCTAACTATACCAGTGCCTGACCTTTCTTCACCTGCTTTAGTGCAAGGTCATCTTTTGCAAATTATTTAAGAACAAGTTAAAGGTCCTCTATGAAAAGAATATTATGTCAGGAGACCCAGTACTAGAGACTTCTCTGGAGGTTATAACATTACATGGAGATAGGATTGACTCACCTTGAAACAGGGAATTAAGCCATGTGTTAACCATATCAAGTTACTGGCACCAGAAGACAAAGTTTCATACTTACCTGTATTCTATTACTACAGAGGTTTGTGGGTTTATAAATGTCTAAACTCAGACCTCGGCATGAGCAAAGATGGTAACAAAGGTGCAAGTTCCCTTAGCATGAATTTTCATTGCTGGGAGCAGAGTTAGATGCTCATGTTCTCAGAGTTGCGACCTAACAACTCTACTAGTAGTACTTTTAAAAATGACCATACTTAAAATTGATGGAGAAAAAATACCCCTCACGTGACCAGACAACAGGAAAGGACAGAACTCCTGTTCTTCCAGTACATGTGTAGAAGGGGAAAATCTCCGCAAGGGTAAAAGGAAGCTGCAAGTTTCCAAAATTCCCTCTTCTGCCCATTCTGCCTTACCTGCTAGGAGTCCTCATGAGTGCAAATGTGTTGGGAGCTCTTTTTTTTTAAAGTAAAGATGACCCTTGGTTAATATTTGCAGTGAGACCTCAAAAGTATTTATAGCAATGTTCTAGGTTTACCTGCCTAAATTTTTTATCTTCAAAACTTACGTAGGTCGTCCGCATAAACAAGAGCAAGATACCAGTCAGGAAACTGGGGACAAATTCTTATTTCCCACAGCAGCATGGGTGCCACTGCCCCTTGCTGCAATTGCCCACCACCACTCTGGGAATGTGGGCATTAAGAAACCAGCCTGATCTGGGCCAACTTCCTCGATTCTCTCCTATATGGAAGTTACCAGAGGCCACATTCACAAGGGAAGAGACCACACCACTGGCTCCACCCATACTGTTCATTCCCTCATACACCTTCCCAGAACAGTATGGGATCAATCCAGGGGGAAGGGCTGCCCACTCCACTGGAGGTAGTGTGAATCTCGTGTGGAGATAGCAATGCCACCTCCAGGACTGTAAAACTACAGTTAAGCAATAAATCAGAACACTGCCATTTGAGCTTCTTGGGGGGGCGGGGGGGGGGGGCAGCAGGGAACAAAACATCCTGCATTTCTACTCTGCATCAGGATCGTGCATGTCTTCCCTTGTTTCCAGTGACCTTAAGTCTACTTCTAGTATCTCTATACATATATAGCATCTTATCCATGGACTAAATCCGATGTTAGTCTTCTTTCTCCTTACCCCATAGCTCCCCAAATGTGCCCCATAGCCCCCTGGAGCAGATTTGGAGGGGCACAGGGGAGCTCAGGAGGGGAGGGAAAATTCGATCCAAACTCAAATGAGTCCATACTGGGCTATTTATACATTGAAAGTGTCAAGCAAAGACATAAATCATGAGCAGGATGTTAAGCGCAAATGTATAAGCTCTCTAAAGATGTAGTAGCTACTTTAGATGTCTGCTTAAATATAGATTACTGCTCAAAATGGCATCAGGGCGAGTACAGAAAAAGGTCTATTCTATACTTGCTAAATAAAGATTAATTAATGGGACGGTGTGGGTGCGCTCAGTCATGCTGTGTACATATGAAAAAGACAGACAAGCAAGAGGCATTCACGAAAGGGCTATTCAGGGGGGCACGACTTACGGCTGCCTTTCTTACACAAGCTTTCTGAACAGGAGTAGAGTGGACTGTGTTCAGTCAAGTCACTTGAGAGTATCTTCAAGTCCTCTTTCCAGTTTTCTAGAGAGAAAGATCAGTAACTCCCTCTGTAATGAACAGTGGCATCATGGGGAGTGGCAGAATGGAACCTGCTCTGGTAACATTCATGTAAGCAAGCCACTCAGGAATAGAGTCTGCATTTCTTTTTCCTCTGCACTGAAAGAAGAGAGTTGCAGAAAATGCAGGAGATAGACAAGCTTATTCATAGATTTCATAGATCATAGAGTTGGAAGGAGCCTACAAGGCTATCAGTTTGGTTAAACTGAAGTAACTGTTCTAACTTGGCCAGTGTTACACAGATGGGAACATAAGAACGGCTTGAATAAAAAGCACTTAAAACCTAGCAATCAAGAAGCCACTACCTAACATGCTACCTAGGTACTCATTCCTTTTAACCAATGGTATATTTATAATGTATATTTATACATTATACAGATTTTGGCAAGTAGTAAAAGCAAACATTCCTTTTATATACTGAAGATCTTTATACATGCAGGGCACATTGAACAAGCTCTTGCTCAAGCCACTACTGTATACATTAAGGCAAGTCTACAGTTTTAACCGACTTCCCATCTTTTAAGAGAAACACTTTTCTCCCCCGCCTGTCCTCACAGCTCGCCAACCTGAAGCACAGTATCACAGTACAGAGTACTGTGATACTGTACAAAGTTTAAACTCACATACTTGGCAGTTAGAAACACACTAATCAGCCATCAGGCAATCCTGACAACACTGTACAAGACTGACTTGTCACTTGGATTAGAGATTCCTGAACAATCATGGTCTTTGGCTGACACACTGTTCCTTATTTGTACCATGTGACGGGGAGAAAAACATCAGCCAACTATGTGTTTAGCTAAGTCTCTCAACATTTATTTTAATCAACTGGGAAAGAATGTTGCTCAAGTCTGTATTGATGTTAAATGCTTAGCCTTAGGATTTCAAGTTATTTTCAAGAGGGAAATTTATTCAGCCTAAGCACCCTTAGATGCTATTAAATATGAAAACTAGATCTTATTTGTACAGCAAGAATTTTGTTGGAAAGTTAAGAGTAGAACAAGTTACCACACACCTTGTTTTTCCATAGGAAAGTAGGCCCCTTACCCTTACCACAAATGGTTACATGTGAGAGATTTGTAATAGAAATCAATGTGATCTAGTTTTGTTGGAATTGTGCCAAATGTGCCATATTTATTTCTATTTGAGTAGCAAATAAGTGGCTCTTCAAGAAAACTGGGAGAATAGGATGAAGCGACTTGCATTATCTGTATGCAACCATAAAAATCAAGAGCTCAGTGGCATTGTATAAATAAAGTCCAACTTTATACAATACTGGAAGAAATATTTTAAGAGTTAAATAGTTTAGTTTCCGGGGGTGGGGCGGCTTTGCTCTCCAGTCACCAGTAGTTTGGACTGTTCAAAAAGATACCTTGCGGGGTTTTTTCCTGTTCCAAAGTAATACTTTTTGAAAACAGATGTTTTCACTTTTGGTGAAAAGTGTCATATGAAATGAATTCTCTGGTGAAATTTCACAATACTGGAAACTTCCAGTGCTTTCTATAAACCATCAGTTTTGTTCACATCCGGAGCAGTGGGCTTTTTTCTTGCCATAGTAGCAAACAGTGCATCCATCATCCCCAAGACTTCTAGCAATTCCTGTTGGTAATCAATCTCTTTTTCTACAAGGTTTTGAAGCTTCAGAAATTGCTTATCAACAACTGAGGATTGTCCAATCACAGGCATGTAGATATCTGGCAAGGAAAAGATGCAAGTTAATAGAACGTTTGCACTTAATGAGGTTTAACATATAAGCATATGAACCGTTTCCAACCGCATCTTTTACGGAGCAAGCTTCCGTGGGGCATGAATGGGAGATCTGCTGCGGAGCCACTGCAGCATCTGGACATGCACAAGTGGCCAGGGCAAGATGTGGGGAGATGGTTCTTCACCAGCTTTTCTCCCGGCAATTCCCTTCCTCCTCTCCCACTGAAATCAATGGGAAGGAAAATACCTACATCAGCCCGAGGAACTAATAGAGGGTCTTTGAATACAAAACCACCCCGACCCACATCCAAAATGCCCCATTTGGAGGCCTAAGGCAGGCAGTAATTTATGCCTGTAGCCCTTGCCACTGGTATAACTGCAGCCTGTGGGGCAGATCTCACTGGCCCACCAGCAGAGCTCCTCTCCCCTAGCAAGCAGGGAGTGGCACCTCTGCACTATCCTAAACCACTACAGTCAGTGTATAGCAGTGTTTCTCAAATAGTGGGGCGCGCCCCCCTGGGGGGGCGCGAAGCTCCGTAAAGGGGGGCGCGCCTGATTGGCCAAACCAATTGGTAGGCCCGCGTGAGGCAGCGTCATGCTGCGCGCCAGGGCTCAGGCCGTGATGCGGCGGACGGGGACGACGGGCCTACCTGCTGCCTCCGTGCCGGCCGCGCTGGACCCGCCGCTGCCCGTCGCATCATGTCCTGCACGCCGGATCCGCCGCCCGTCGCGTCATGCCCTGTGCGCTGGATCCCCGCGCTCTGTTTTTGGCGGGGGGGAACCAGGGCAACAGGGCTGTTTAAGTCCTGTTGCTGCCCTGGTTCCCCCCCCGCCGCCGCCGCCAAAAACAGAGCGCGGGGATCCAGCGCACAGGGCATGACGCGACGGGCTGCGACGGCGGAGCCGGCTTCAGCAGCGCGGAGAACACGCCGCTCAGAAGAGCGACGGACGGCAGCAGCAGCTTGAGCGGCGTGGAGAACGATCCACGCCGCTCAGAAGAGTGAGATCGGGCCGCCGCAGGAACGATCGGAAGAGCCCAGGTAAGGCTCGTATTACATCCCTGCCCGTGCGTTCCCATGGAGCCGCCTCATTCTTGCCCCCCAGCCGCCTCATTCCCTCCTAGCCAGCACCTCCTCCTCCTTTCCCCACATTCTCCCTGGCTTCTTCACAATCCCCCCCTCTTTCCCCCTAAATTACCTTCAGGCTATGTGTACAATGTAGTACTATTTAAAAAAATTGAGTTGATGTTTTTTTTATTTAAAAAATGTATCATTGAAAGCCCTGTTATTGTGTTTTTCTTTTAAGACAAAATATGTTAATTAGTTCAGACAACTGTATGAGTTGTTTTTACTAAACTAAAACCCCAGTATTCAGGTTTAATTGCAGTGTTGGCACTTTGAAATAAATAAGTTGGTTTTGTGTTGCAGTTTGGGCACTCGGGCTCAAAAAGGTTTGCCATCACTGCTTTACAGTCGCGCGGGGGGGGCGCGAAATGTTTTCTTCTTCCTAGGGGGGGCATGACAGAAAATAATTGAGAAGCACTGGTGTATAGGGTGGTTAGCACAGTGCTCTTAAAGACAAAGCTGAAACGGATAACTGAAATCATTGTATTGAAAGAGCATGATGTTTTGTAGGTCAGCATCTACTAATAGGTGAAGTAGATAATGGGAAAGTGGTGCAGCATGGTGCAAAGGACAGACTGAACTATGAATCAGGAAGTCTCTGGGGCAAGTGTCCCCTCTACCATGAACTCATTTGGTGGCCTTATGGGAAAGTGGTGCAGCATGGTGCAAAGGACAGACTGAACTATGAATCAGGAAGTCTCTGGGGCAAGTGTCCCCTCTACCATGAACTCATTTGGTGGCCTTAGGGAAGCCACACTCATTGGCTCAGCCTCCTCTCCTCCAATCTGCAATAGGAAGATAATAATTAACCAACCTACAGGATTGTTGTAAGGATAACAAGATACCAGGCTGGTTTGGACAAAACACTAAACCATACTAAACTATGGTTTAGTGTTTTGTCCAAACCAGCCTGGTATCTTGTTATCCTTACAACAATCCTGTAGGTTGGTTAATTATCATCTGTGTTACAGGGGTGAGCTACAGCGAGCCTCAGAATTAACAGTCCCCACCAAGCCCCCCATGGCACAGCCACAAGGAATTGGGAAGCTTCTGCTTCCATTTTAGATGAAGCACAGCTTGCCACAGAATCCGAACCCTTCACACCATGCCCTTAGAATGGGTTGGCAATGTTGGTAGGGTAGCAAGCCTTGTAATGTCTCAAGGTGTATACAGCATGAAGGCCACAGGCCATACCAAAATATAGCTAGTGCAAATAAAAGGGTGTTTTAACTGTTTTTGAATTCCACCCTTCTTTGTGGGTAGCACACACAAAGAGGGGGGGGGTCCTGGCCGTAAGTCAATTTTATTACTGCTGTTGGATCTTAGTACTTACCTATAATCATTTCCGCAACATTTATCAGCACAGGAGCAAATCTTGTGTCAGTCACATGTCTGCAAATTAAGTTAACAGCCTGTTAGCCTCCATACCCAAGCCCAGAAATTTTCACTTTTATGACTTACTGGAGACTCTGTTCTCCATCTCAAGGAAATTGGTGTAATGCAAGTGGGAAACAGAAGGGAAATACTGGCTATAAAAAACAAACTAACTAACTTTCTCCAAATTAGTAAACAAAACGTTTTCTTCCCCCTCCTCATTTCCAAGAAGAAGGGGAAAATGAAGTCATCTCTAGTAATCATATTTAACTCTGCATGACAAACTATGAACCAGGTATTCAGAATTAAGACTATACTGACGTATGTCTATATTAAGATCAAATAGATGGAGGAACGCAGTCAGTCTAAGCAATTTGAAAGCTGAGAATCTTGAAAATGGAGTTGATATATGAAATGGAAAAAGTAAGAGAGCCACAACTTTTAAACAGTTTGTTTTCAAGAAGTCAGCATGTATGTAGGCTTAAAAATAAGAACAGATGCCAAGCACCACCTGTACATGAGGACAGTGCACAGAACAAACAAGTGAGTAAAGGGGAAAAGATGGCCTTAGCTATTCTCACTCCTCCCCACTCCCTCTCCTGCAATGCAGTGACAGGAATAAATCAGTGCTTACATTAAAAAGGGAGGAACACAACCCAAAAAGGTGGGCAAGTTTTGGTCAATATCTATATTGCACTCATTGCAACTTCATGGAAGAAAAGGGAAAATTTCAGTTTGGTTTGGATTAAAACCTCATGCAGGGGAAGGCCAAGGTTCTGGGAAAGGGCTTGGAATACAGGGAAGTTCAGGGACAGCGAAGCTCCAGGCAAGAAGGCTGAGCAAAAGGTGCCAAAGAGAACAAAAAACTGAGAATCTAAAAGAATGGCTGGAGAATGAGGCCTGAGGAACAGGCCAGGGAAGACAGGGATTTAAGCAAAGAAAGGGCTAACTGGAGGATGCTTTGAAGGTCTCTACAACAGCGAAGGTCAGGAAAGGCTGTGTGCTATGGAGGGAGGGGAGGAGTGCTAGGAAAGCTGGTCAGAAGACATGAGTGGCTAAAGAACAAAATCAGACTGCGCCTGAACAAGATGGAAACAATGACCCGGTTCACACGTCACGATAATCCACAGTGGGTTAATTCACCCATGGGGGTCTGAGATGTGTGCCAGCTGCTACTTTGAATATGCAAGTTGCGGCAGGGGCATGTTGCACAAACCCAGACATTGTGGGTTATTTGAGGGTTAAACAACCCTCGGATAACCTTAGAACCACCCATGGGGACTACTGGATACACTGGCTGAGTTCAGACAACACAATAACGCACACTCAAGGGTTGAGTATGGGTTGAGTGTGGGTTATCGTGCTGGCTGAACTCAGCTACTCTAACAAACCATGGTTTGTTACCACGAACAACCCATGAAGAGTACCCATGGTTTATTGTTGGGCTGTGAATTGTGGGTTGTTTGTGGTTAACAAACCAGGAGTTGAAGAAAGAAGGACTGAGGCAAAACTGGAAAGTAGAACTAGAGTTGTATACTCTATATACTCTGGTGATATGGCCTGTAGCTCATGCTGGCTCAGCTTGTCTGAGTGTGGAAAGCTAAGCAGGGTCAGGCCTGGTTATTACTTGGATGGGAGACCCCCTCCTCTAGTTTCCTGCCTTGAGCAGGGGGTTGGTCTCGATAGCCTTGTAGGCTCCTTCCAACTCTATAATCTATTAAATACTACCATTGGCAGGAAGAAAGCAGGCAGGCAAAGGAGGTTCAGAGAGCTAAGGAGCCCAAGGGACATAAAATTGTTAAGATTAGAGCAGGGGTGGGAAACTTATGCCCTCAGTCAGGGCAACTTGGCCGTCCCTGCGCCTTGCCCCATTGGGGAGGATGCAAGGCAGGCGAAGCTCTTAGCACACCACTCATCCTCCCAACTGGGACAGTGAGCAGCACACTAAGGGGAATCCCAGAATCCATGCTGTTATCACTGATCAGAAATAACAGTATGGATTCCTCTCCCTGCGAGCCTCCAGGGGGTTCGGGCTGGATGGGGCTACAGGTGGGGCACCTTTATTCTAAAATCTCGTTCCTGGCAGGAGAAATCTGGCTGTTGTGACCATCACCACAGCATTATGACCCAGAAATGAGAGCTAAGAAGCGGAAGAAGGGGGGCTGATTTTCATGTGTCGGTTTGAACTAGTCAATTATCTGGCAGCATGTAGGCTTCTCATGCAGATGTAGAAGTAGTGCTTCCACCAATACTAGTATTCTTGTGGCCATCTAATCACAATTTGCACAACTTGGCCTTTCTCCATTCCCCTTTGACATGACAGAACTTGTCAAAAAGTTCCAAATTCTGAAAAACCTTGATTTTGATTGTGCATTTCCCCCCGATTCATACCACAACATTTTGGATCCAGAGAACCCAGCCCTGGCAATCACCTTATCAAGAAAGAAAGGAGGACGCTGAGTTGTTTCTCATCTCGCCCTGCAAGTGCATTTTTCAGTGTTCCTCTGCGGTTTAATTCCTGCATGACAGCAACTGTAACTTCGGGTGGGTTCTTTCTTACCGGAGCCTAGAGACACAAAGCATTCAGTAGCACACTTTGCAGCAAGATGAGCACATGTGTTTAAGCAATTCAAACTTCTTCCTGCTCCACAAAGAAAGAAGGCAATCATTCAGAATCTAACAACCATTCGTGGGGTAGCTTGCTGTGCTCTTAGTTTCCTGTTCCTGGGACTTTTGAAGTCTTAACCGTAACAAGCTGCCCAACTCCCAACATTCTTGACCACTGGCTATGCTGGCTGAAGCTGTTGGGAGTTGAAGTCCAAGCCGTCTGGAAGACACCAGGTTGGGGAAGGCTGACCTATAACTTTGACCTCTACTCCCAACCAAAATAGGTTGTTCTTTCTGCTAACTGCCCCCAAACCCAAGGGTGGCAGGAGATTATGTAGGTCTGGGCTGGATCTGGGAAGAACAGTTTACAGTTACTCCTGAACCAATTGTTACAAGGTATTTTGCTTTCTGGTATGTGGAAATATATAAAACAGAAGCATGGCTCGTCAAATATGAAATAGCATATAGTATATTTTTAGCTCCACTGTTCCTTAAAATACACATTTGCAGGTATGAAACAGACAGTACAATTGTAAATGGTCTGCAGCTTACTGGTAGGGCCATGCTTTACAAGGAAAAGGTTCCGGGTTCAATCCCTGGCATCTCCAGCTGGGACTGAGAAAGACTCATGTCTAAAACCCTAGAAAATCCCTCCCAGTCAGTGTAGACCCGCCCTTCCCCACCCTGGTGCCCTCCAGATGTGTTGGACTGCAACTCCCAGCATGCCCCAGGCAGTATGGCCACTGGCCACGCTGGCTGGGAATGGTTGGAATTGCAGGCCGACACATCTAGAGGGCACCAGGGTGGGGAAGGACGGTGTAGGCAATACTGAGCTAGACGGACCATAGGTTTGACTCGGTATAATTCAGTGGTCTTGTAAACCGCTTTGGGACGTTTTAAATGAAAAGTGGGATAGAAATTCTGAAATAAATTAAAGGCAGCTCCCTCTGTAACCTATAAGCCCTTAGAGCCCACAGGATGGGGATGGACAGCTTCCCCCCAACAATGTTTTCATAGAATTTTAATAGTGTTTCCCACTATTAGTGGAAGCAGCTGCCCTGCACACAATGGAGAACAGGATACCCATGTTATGGATCAGACTGTGGCAGATTCACTAGAGAGAGTTTTATAGTTCAACAGAGTAATCTAGTCCATAGGATGATCACCTTACCTGAAGTACTGCATCAAGAGCCTTGGAAACCTCGAAACTTCTCAGGAGCTGGTCATATTTCTTCAGATGATTTTTTACAGGCTTACTGATAAAGAAATCCTCCTTAAAGGGGGGGGGGGGAGAAAAGACAGTCCATGATAAAAATCGCAATGGAAGCCTATAGCCAGATATATGCTGTCATCAAGGTTCTGCCCCCTCACATTACACAAGGGAAAAAGTAGTTCATTCCTAGGAGTATCACTTGATTAATGAAATCTTAAACAGTTTCACTAGGGAGTAAGGCTGAAATCCTATATGCATTTACATGGGAGTAAGCCCCAATTAACTCAGTGAGACTTTCTTCTGAGCAGATATCCCTAGCATGGCACTGGAAACTTGGTGGGCTTTCTTTCGAATAGCTATGTTTAGGATTGAGCAGCAAATCAATTAATCATATGACTATTTTTTAAAAATTTATTGAATTTTTACAAGCAAAATATTATTTATTTTTATTTTATTTATTTAATATATTTATTTACCGCCCATCAGCCCAAAGGCTCCCTGGGCAGTTTACAAGAAAAACAGGATAAAAACAATCTTAAAACCAAAAATATCATTAAGATAGAAATAGATTTCATAGATTTCATAGATCATAGAGTTGGAAGGAGCCTACAAGGCTATCGAGTCCAACCCCCTGCTCAATGCAGGAAACTAGAGGAGGGGTCTCCCATCCAAGTAATAACCAGGCTTGACCCTGCTTAGCTTCCCACGCTCAGACAAGCTGAGCCAGCGTGAGCCACAGGCCTGTATTACAAATTACAAATATATTACAAATCACAAATTTGTATTATAAATACAATATAATACAAAAAAATAAAACAAAGCAGCCAGATGAATCAGACCGGAGGTACAGCAATGATAATAAAAATGGGAATAAAAATCTAACAATTAAAATATTGGGTAAATAAAAAGGTCTTCACCTGGTGCCTGAAGGAATAAAGAGTAGGCGCCAGGCGCACCTCCTTGGAAAATTGATTCCAGAGATGGGGTGCCACAACTGAGAAGGCCCTTCCCCTAGTAGCCACCTTCCTAGCCTCTTTTGGAGGGGGCTCTCTGAGAAGGCCCTCCGAAGAGGATCTCAGGGTTCAGGTAGGCACGTATGGGACGAGGCGTTCCTTCAGATAACCTAGCCCCAAACGGTTTCGGGCTTTAAATGTCAATGTTAGCACTTTGAATCAGGCCCAGACTTCAATTGGTAACCAATGTAGTTCAAAGAGGACCGGCGTAATGTGTTCTTGTCGGCCAGTCCCCGTTAGCAGCCTCGCTGCTCTATTTTGAACCAATTGAAGTCTCTGGACAGTTTTCAAAGGCAGCCCCACGCAGAGCGCGTTACAATAGTCCAAACGAGAGGTTACCAGAGCGTGAATCACTGTTGCTAGGCTCTGCCTGTCCAGATAGGGTCATAGTTGGTAAATCAGCCTAAGCTGATAAAAGGCGCTCCTTGTCACCGAGCCCACTTGTGACTCCAGCGACAGTTCGGAGTCTAGGAGCACCCCCAAACTACGAACCCCGTCCAGGGCAGGTTGAGTATCCTCCCTCCGGACAGATGATCTGCCCACAAACAGCACTTCTGTCTTGTCTGGATTGAGTTTCAGTTTATTGGCCCTCATCCAGTCCATTACCAGGCCCAGACACTGATTCAAAACAGCCACTGCCTCACCTGAGTTTCATGAAAAAGAGAGGTAGAGCTGAGTGTCATCCGCATATTGGTGACACTTCAGCCCAAACCTCCGGATGACCTCTCCCAGCGGTTTAATGTAGATGTTAAAGAGCATGGGGGATAAAATGGAGCCCTGCGGTACTCCATGGCATAATTGCCATGGTGCAGAGCAATAATCCCCCAGCACCACCTTCTGGAATTGGCCAGCCAAGTAGGAGCGGAACCCAAGTAGGAGCGGAACCACTGGAGCGCAGTGCCTCCAGCTCCTAAACCCGCCAGCCTATCCAGAAAGATACCATGGTCGATGGTATCGAATGCCACTGAGAGATCCAGGAGAATCAACAGGATCGCACTCCCCCTGTCTCTCTCCCGGTAAAGGTCATCCCACAGGGCGACCAAGGCAGTTTCTGTTCCAAAGCCAGGCCTGAAGCCTGATTGAAATGGATCCAGATAATCCGTTTCCTCCAAGAGAGCTTGGAGCTGCTTGGCCACCACACGCTCAAATATAACAAAATACAAAAATAACACAAAATTTAACTAAGATTACTATACAGTCATGCCTTGGATTGAGAGCATAATTCGTTCTGGAAACATGCTTGTAATCCAAAACACTCTTATATCAAAACGAAATCCCCCCAAAAAAATTTGTACAGAGATTTTTATTTAAGCTGTACTACAGTACTTGTATTGCAAGACGTCGCTTGTATATCAAGTCAAAAAAAATTAAATATTTAAAAATTTGCTTGTCTTGCAAAACGCTCTCAAACCAAGTTACTTGCAATCCAAGGTATTACTGTATATACACACACACACACACATATATATACACAGTAATACCTTGGATTGCAAGTAACTTGGTTTGAGAGCGTTTTGCAAGACAAGCAAATTTTTAAATATTTATTTAAATTTTTTTGACTTGATATACAAGCGACGTCTTGCAATACAAGTACTGTAGTACAGCTTAAATTAAAAATCTCTGCACAATTTTTTGGAGGGGAATTTCGTTTTGATATAACAGTGTTTTGGATTACAAGCACGTTTCCGGAACGAATTATGCTCTCAATCCAAGGCATGACTGTATTAACAAATATACCGTAATTTGTTGAAAGTCATATGATTAATAAAGAAATAATGTGGTTGGAGTTGGAAACACATGAATTACAAAATACTTTGGAGAATATTTTATTTCTTAAAAACAACAATAAAATGATAAAAAGAATCAACAACCCCTTTTTAAGAAGTATGTTAGAGATTTGGAGTAGTATGAGGAATATATTTATACCAGGGATATCTCCATTAATTCCAGTGGTGGTTATAAATGATTTTCCTGATAATTTAAGATTGGATTTGGAGGGCATGTTAAGAAAAGAAAGGCTTATCAGATTAATGGAATGGGTGGAAAAGATGGAGACTAGACCAAATATTGGAAATTGTTGGAAGAAGAGTGTCGTGGTTAAATTTATTACAGTTAGAACAGTGGTCGAAGAAGTGGGAAAGGAGAACCGAGCATGAGAGGGAGTTAACTAAATTTGAAATGATCGTCATGTCTAGAGATGGTTTAGAAGGGAATGCGTCAACAAGAGGTATAATAAGGGATTTATATAGATTGATTCAAAAAGCTGAAGAACAAGATGACCATCTAAAGACAGTATGGGATACTGAATTTGAGGAGACTTCGAAGGTGGGTTGGAACAATATATGGGATAGACGTATCCTGAAAGTTATGTCGATAAGGATAAAGGAGAATTTCTATAAACTAATTTGGAGATGGTACTTAACTCCAGTAAGATTAAATATAATAGATAATAATTGCTTCGCACTTTGTTGGAGAGGATGTCAGGAGAAAGGGACATATGCTCATATGTGGTGGAGTTGTAAAAACGTACTGGTTTTTTGGCGAGAGGTTTTTACAGAAATATTGGAAATTATTGGTATTAATTTGGAGGTCTGTCCAAAATTAGCATTGTTATCAATAACGGAGAAAGTTACTTGTTCCCAAAACACAAAGGAATTAATTGTGAACTTGTTAACAGCGGCTAGGTTAATGATTGCGAGGAAATGGAAGGTTCACCATGATTTTCTAATTACTGACTAGTATAAGGAGGTATGGGATATAGCTTTAAATGATAAACTAACTTGTAGTATTACATGTAAATAGGGACAGCTAAAGATAAACAATTTCAAGGATATATGGGGTCAGTTTTTGGATTATGTGTTAATAAAGGGGAAAGGGAATCAGCCTTGTCAGGATATGTTATATTTCTGGAATACGGAATAGTAATTGCGTATTTTGACTTGTATATCAAGTCAAAAAAATTTAAATAAATATTTAAAATTTTGCTTATCTTGCAAAACGCTCTCAAACCAAGTTACTTGCAATCCAAGGTATTACTGTATAACAAATATTGGACTGTTGGAGTGTTGGACTGGGACTCGGGAGATCCGGGTTCTAGTCCCCGCTCGGCCATGAAACTCACTGGGTGACTTTGGGCCAGTCACTGACTCTCAGCCTAACCTGAGATTCCACCTAAACATCAGGAAAAATTTCCTGACTGTCAGAGCAATAAGACAATGGAATCAACTACCTAGGGAGGTTGTGGGCTCTCCCACTCTGGAGGCATTCAAGGTGCAGCTGGACAGCCATCTGTCAGGGATGCTTTGACCTAGATTCCTGCATTGAGCAGGGGGTTGGACTCGATGGCCTTGTAGGCCCCTTCCAACTCTACTTTTCTATGATTCTATGATTCTAACCTACCTCACAGGGTTGTTGTGAGGATAAAATGGAGAGGAGGATTATGTAACCCGCCTTGGGTTCCTTTCAGGAAAAAAGGTGGGGTATAAATGTAATAAATAAATAAAAATAAATATCTGCATATGAATAAAGCAATAATAGAGTTGTGGTGGGGAGCTTGATGAAAAGGTTGGCCCAGGGTGCAGCAGCTGCGAATGAGGCAAAATCCAGGCTGGAGATCATTAGGAAAGGAAAATAGCAGTATCATAATACCTTTATACAAATTTACAGCGTGACCACCTGGAACACTGTGTACAGTTCTAGTCACTGCACTTCAAAAGAATATGGTAGAGCTAGAAGAGGCACAGAAAAGGGCAGCTAAAACGATCAAGGGGCTGGAGAAACTCTCCTATAGGGGAAGGTTACAACATTTGGCGGGGCGATTAACTTAGAAAAAAGGTGAGTAAGGGAACACACACATGGTAGATGGTGTGGAGAAAGTGGATAAGGAGAAGTTTTTCTTCTACTCCATAGTACTAAAACCTTGGGCCATCCAATGAAACTATATTGCGGGAGATTCAGGACAGATAAAAGAACGTAGTACTTCTTCACACACCATTTCGTTAAACTACGGAATTCACTGCCAGAAGATGTAGTGATGTCCACCAACTTGGATGGCTTTAAAAGGTGATTGGACAAATTCATGGAGGAGAAGGCTATCAATGGCTACTAGCCATGAGGGCTATATGCTACCTCCAGTACCAGTGGCAGTACGGCTCTGAATACCAGTTGCTAAGGAACGTGAGTGGGAGGGTGCTGTTGCACACATATCCCACTTGTGGACTTCCCACAGGTATCTGATTGGCCACCGTAGGAACGAGGCCTTTGGTCTGACCTGTCACTGCTCCTCTTATGCTCTTACATTCAATAATTGTGGAGGAAAAACATATTTGTTCCATTTTCAGATTGTGCATGTGTGTAGCAACAGAAGAGACATCTCCTTCTGTGAGAAAAAGGAAGAGGGATGGAACCTGCCTCACAAGGCTTTGGTAAATACAGGCAGTCCCCAGGTTACGAATGAGTTCCGTTGTTAATAATGTTTTTTTGTCGAATTTGTATGTAAGTTGGAACAGCATAGCGTTCTATATGTTAAAATTGGCATTTACACAAATTGCGTAGTATACTACGCTATGTACTCTACGTAAACAACGTAGTGCCGGGGAATGCAGAAGTCCGTTCTTAAGTATGGGCTGTCTGTAAGTCGGACGTTCTTAACTCAGGGACTGCCTGTATTTTAATTTTAAATTCTGCTAGCAAGTTAACCAGGAGTACCTTTTTAACTGATCAAGCATTTTTAATCGATGACTAACTCAGCCTTCCCCAACTTGGTGCCCTCCAAATGTGTTGGACTGCAACTACCCCCCCGCCCCCAGGCAACATAGCCTGGCTACTCTAACTGATCAATTAAAAGTTGCAGCCCAACCAATTTCCCCTTAAATCCTTGTTACTCAAATACAAGACATGACCATTTTCTAGCAAAAAACAGGACCTGCTCTGTGCATCCTTCTCTCCATACCTGTTTTGGCATGTAGTTTCTCCCTTTCACAAAGGTCCTATATGCGGGCCTTCTCCTTCTTTGCTCTTTTTCTCCTTCACGCTTCCGATGTTTAACATTCAGGATTCCATTTGTCATGCCTACGACCAGAGTTTCATCTTCAGGCTACAAGGGAGAAGCAACAGGTTTGCTTAATTAGGAACTCTAGTTCAGACAATACTTTTTTAGTTTTATGGGAGAATTGCTGCTAATTGCTTTTTTAGTTTTATGGGAGAAAAAACGGCTGCTAACATTCCATTCTGAGCAGAGGACAACCATGAAATAACTTGCATTCTAAACAATCCCAAAAGAGAAGAATGGGATGAAATTACAGCCTGCCCCACATTACCTGATGTAGTGAAGTTAAGCCCAACAGGTTTTTCTAGCTTAATAGTGCAATCTTATGCATGTTTATTCAGAAATCCTATTGTGTTCAACAGGGCTTACTGCCAGGTAAGCGTACCTAGGATTGTGCTGTCCAATGCTTGAGGGAATTAGATGATCAGAGTCAACAGCCTTAGCTTGCTAAGTTCACACACCTATTTATAATCAAAGTGATCCAAGGTAAGTCCTGCTAACAATTTCCAAATGCAGTCGACTCTGTTGTAATCTCTTGCCCTTCCATGCAAAAAAAGAGCCCAATTAATGAATACATGAGGCAACATGTTTTTAATAGAGCCCTTTAAAAAAAAAACCCAGTCACTTAGTTCTTTCTTACTTACTGCTGCAACCACCAAGCTACTTAAAGTACCACTTCCTGGTTAAGAAATTTTAATGCAGGTACCAGGAAACTCTGCTCCCTGGCAAGGTGCAGCCCCTGGGGGTTCCCCACACAGCCACAAGCTTCTTTTACCATTATCTCTGATTGGGGATTTAAAGGCAATTAACCTTTAAATACCCTACAAAGAATCAAGCAGCTGCACATGTGCATATTGCATGCAGGAGGCCTGGTTACCTGTGAGTAACATGCAGAGGCTTGGTATTTGGGATGTGAATTGAAAGTGCAGCTGAGTGATTCAGTCCTGCTTACTGCTGAGTACCGGTAAATGTACAAAAGCCTCGTCCTGCTTACTTCTGAGTAGACTTTAAATGGCAATAATCACATTTGGCTCCACCCACCCCATCTTCAGCCCCACCCACAGATGGAATACTCCCCCCCCCCCCCCAAGACCTTCCCATTTTGCAATTTGGCCTTCAAGCTGAAAAAAGGTTCCCCATCCCTGCTTTAAAGCCTGGCCCTCAGGGGTGGAGAACCTCTTTCAGCCTTGAGGGCTAAATACAATTTCAGAGAAGCACTCGGGCTGCACTTCAGTGGCGGATGGGCCAAAGGCAAAAGGGCCCAAAATACAAGAAAAAACCAGCATATTGTACCTTGAAGCTCTTAAGTGTCAGTAACTAAGCTACTAAAAACTGCACAAAAAGTCAGGAAGCCACCAAATGATCAGTGGTTTTGGGAAAGGGGGTGCGACCATCTTGGGAGCCTGGACCTGAGGTTCCTCACCCCTGCCCTATATGATACAACATCAGTGCGGCTAAGCTGAATTTTGCTATGGCACACTTAACCCAAACACTGCAGTCTCAAGTGGAAATAGCACTGGAGAGATACTCTAGCGAAAATACATCATGGGCAACCCTGCAACTAGCTGTCAAAACCAGAACATTTTCGATTATTAATTAATTACAACATTATATACCACTCCACATCTACATAGATTCCGGAGTGGTGCACAAAAAAAGATTAAAAAGATAAAAAGAATAAAATAAATATTAAAAACAGAGTATCAATAAAAACTGGCTGGCCAACCAAAGAAGACTTCCTGAAATAAATACGTTTTCAGGAGGCACCGGAAACAAAACAAGTTGGTGACTGGCTAAGGCAGGGAGTTCCAGAGAAATGGAGCCACTACACTGAAGATTCTTCTCCGGGTGGACTCTAATCAGGCCACAGGTCAATGCAAAACCACCAGAAGTAGGCCATCCGATGACGTGTGACTGGGCAGGTTGATATGGGAGAAGGCGCTCTCTCAAGTATCCTGATCCCAACTTGTTTAGGGCTTTATACACTAGTACCAAAATCTTAAACCCAGCTCAGTAGCAAATAGACAGCCAGTGCAGTTCCCTCCGCAAATGAGCTGCATGATGAAAGGGGCAGCTCCTGACAACAGCTGAGCTGCTGCATTCTGCACTAGCTCCAGCTTCCGGACCAGCCTTGAGGACAGGCCCACATAGAGCGCATTGCAGTAATCCAGTCTTGAGGGTTACTAGCGCCTGTACCACTGTGGCCAAGCTATCAATGAAGCGTGCCACATCCAGTGAGCATTGCATCTACACAAGTGCCATTTGTTTCAACAAGATTTGCATTCAACTAATCCTTTTGCATCTAGCAGCAAGTATTTGCAATTTAGAGCAACCAGTGTTTTTTCATGGGCAAGCAGTTACCTACACACCTACCAGAAGCTCGGTTTATAGTACTTACCGCTAATGCAAGACTGAGAATTGATGCTTCGTAGTTAAAGCTGTGAACAACCTGTAGGAAGTTGTGCTGTAAACTTTCACATGCCTATGAAGAACAAACAACAGATTTAGTTTTTAATTGAGATCTGTAAAGTATTTCACAGGAAACTGACTTGCACCAGGTTGCTGACAGTTGTTGCTTGCTTTGGAAGAAGTGCTATTAAGGGAGGCCTAAAGAGTGCAAAAGAGTTAGTGAAGATGAGGTCAGGAATTAAAAATGATATGTTGAAATGGGAGAAACTAAATTGTCCTTTGTGGGTAGGATTTTCTGTGATAAAAATGAATGTTTTACCAAGAATGATGTTTTTATTTCAAACACTGCCGATTATAAAGAATGGCAAAAAGGACTTATCTAAATCTATATGGCAAAGAAACCACATGTTAAATATATAGTTTTACAGGATGCGAAAGAAAGGGATGGATTGGGTGTACCTGATCTGAAATTATATTTTAATGCTTTCTGTTTTGTTTGGTTGAAGGAATGGGTGACATTGAGAAATAACAGACTTCTAGAATTAGAAGGCCATGATCTAAGGTTTGGATGGCATGGATATTTGTGGTATGACAAAGTTAAGGTTAATGTAGATTTCAAGAACCCACTATATCAGAAGAGCATTATTAAGAGTTTGGAACAAATATAAGCCTAGGTTATGCCCAAAATTACCCTTATGGATATCACCTCAAGAGGCACTATACAGGAAAGAAATGACAAGCAATGAGAATTGGTTAAAATACCGAGAAATATTGGAATCGCGTCAGGGAACATATTGGATTAAAACACAGGATTGTTTAGCAACAGAAGGTTACAACTTACATTGGTTTTCATACATGCAATTATCAGAGAGATTCAATGTGGATAAAAGAATGTATGATATAGAACAGGATAAGTCTGAATTTGAAATACAATTGTGTACAGGTGATGACCATGTAATTGCAAAAATGTATAAATTTCTGCTGAAGTTTGGGACAGAAGAAGAACAAGTTAAGGATTGTATGATTAAATGGACAAGGAACTTTGGATATAATATAATGATGGAACAATGGGAACGTATGTGGACTAAAGGTATAAAATTGACATTGTGTTCTGATCTTAGAGAGAATTTTTACAAGATGATGTACTGTTGGTACCAAACCCCCTGTGAAATTGGCTAAGATGTACTGTATAAAAATGTGTCAAATGTATGTTGGAAATGTCAAAATCATGAAGGAACATTTTATCATGTTTGGTGGATATGCAAAAAGTGAAAACGTATTGGATACAAATACACACATGGATACAAAAGGATTTTAAAAATGAATATTCAACTGAAACCAGAAATGTCTTATTGGGTATAATGGATTTACAACTTGAGAAAGACTATGGAACATTATTACAATATATGATGACAGCAGCAAGAATAATCTATGCTCAAAAATGGAAAGAAGCAGCAATACCAACTATAGAAGACTGGCTGTTGAAAATTTTGGACTTAGCAGAGGTGGCAAAATTGACTTGTTTAATTAGAGAAAAAAATTATCTTCATTTAAGAAAGACTGGAAACCTCTGGTGGATTTTTTAGGGAGGAGGGAAAGTGATTTAATAATTTCGGGTTTGATTTTTGAATATTAGTAAAGGTGATAGAAATTCTTTCTGTGAAAATAGAGAAAACTTAGATTGGATATGGATGGTAATGTTTGTCAGACAAAGAGGCGGAAGCCAAATATGATTTGTTTTTGTTTTGGGAAATTTAATTTAAAAAAAAAAAAAAAGATTTAGTGAAGACATTTTCCTTTAAAATATGCTGTGGATTAAAGATTATCAGCAAGCAATCCTGCACTGTCCCAATGAAAAGTATTTTGGGGGGAAGTGCAAGTGTGCAACTACTTTTTCCAGATTTAAACAGGATCGCACAAGAACCATGATTTTGGTGTGAAGATTTAAGATGATGCAAGGGCTTGGCAAAGATTTATGACTGGGCTGACTCAAGCAGTTCTCAGCTTAATAGAAATTGCAGGATGTTTAACAGCCAAATGATTGAGAACTAGACTGCATCTCCATTTTGCATACAACTCTACTATTCAGCTATTGAACAAGAATGCAGTGGGATACTGCATTCCCACCTCAGGAAGTGGGACCTTCAGACCAACTACCTTGATAACAGAGCTCTGTGATAAAAATATTGGATTGGATCCAGAGTTTGTTCCTGCCAGTGGGAGCACTCCATGAGCAGAGTTCTACTAAGGCCATTCTTTGTAGAGAATTTTCGCAGATTTCCACCCCCTCTCCAGCTCCTAAGCATCAACTCCCACATTGTTCCAGAGGATCCTCCAACCCTATAAGGCAGATTTGGGGGTGGGGTGCACAGCCAGTTGCAGATTGGGGAATTGGCAAAAGTTGCCTTTGTGGAACGCAAGGTCTGGATCCAAGCCATTGTCCACTAAGTTAACCCAAACTCTACGCTAAGAAGCCTGCATAAGGCTGCAATCCTACTTGGGAGTAAGTACTACTGAACTCAATGGGACTGACTTCTGAGAAGACATGTGCAGGATTGTACTGGAAATCGTGCACATGAAGTACTGTATTTTTCGCTCCATAAGACGCACCTGACCATAAGACTCACTTAGGTTTTAGAGGAAGAAACAAGGGGAAAAAATGTTCTTTTCTTTTTTTTCAATTGCAAGGCAGACAGCGAAGCCAAGCAGGAGGCGTGGCGGCAGACCCCTCTTTCTCTTCCTCTGGGCCCACCGTGTCTTCTTTCTCAACCGCTCGCTCGCATCCCTGCTGCCGGAGGGGGGGGATCGCTGCCGCCACAGCAAAGTTTGTGGCGGGCCCGAGGCCAGGCGCCGCGAGGCCAGGGCCCCTGCCCGCCCCTGGAGACGCCATGCACCCTCCCTCCCCGAGATCAGGGGAGCGCTCAACCGCCCGCTCGCGTCCCTGCTGCCGGGCAGGGGGTCCCTGCTGCCGGGCAGGGGGGCCCCACCGCCGCCGCAGCAAAGTTTGTGGCAGGCCCGAGGCCGGGCGCCACCACAGGAGCGGAGCCCAACCCCGAACGAGGCCAGGGCCCTGCCCGCCCTGGAGACGCCTTGCGCCCGCCCTCCCCGAGACCGGGGGAGCACTCAACCGCCCGCTCGCGTCCCTGCTGCCAGGCTGGGGGGGAGGCGCCGTGGCAAAGTTTGTGGCGGGTGCAGGCGGCCTTTCCCCGCTCCACCCAGGAGCCCTCCGCTCTTCCGCCAGCGGGTGGGGCAGGGCCGGTGGGCTCCGGAGGTCGTGGGAGGCGGTGCACCCGGGCTGCCGTGCAGAGCAGAGCTGGCCTTGGGCAAGGCTCTTTGGCCCCGAGGAGGCGCGCCGGACCGGTTGTTTCGCGCAGAGGGAGGTTTGTAAAAAAAAAAGGGGGGGGTTTACAATATTCGCTCCATAAGACGCACAGACATTTCCCCCGGGGGGGGGGGAGTGCGTCTTATGGAGGCGGAAAAATACGGTGTATATTTCCATAATTAATTCAATTTTTTCTAATCAAGTGTAAAGGCCAGGAACTATGTAGGGTACTAAAGTCCCACCCTCCGACCTCTAGAAATTAGCAGCAGCCTATTTTATTTTTCGAAAAGCAAAGAGGGAGAGTGCAAACCAACAGTCTTGGGATGCTGCTGAACTGCCTGCCCAGTTCCCCATTCTGAAGTTGCAAAGCACAACTGCAGAATACAGCCAGCTCCATGAATGGAATTCCTCATAGACACCGAGCTCTCTCTAGAAAGCAGGAAGCTAAATGGTGAAAATACAAACCTATCTAGTGAACCAGAAAGCAGTCTCTGACCAGAGCTACTGAGACACAAACAGGTGACAGTCTTATGATGATTTCTCAAGGACACTAGCAATTGCCCTCCTTTAAGGATGTCCCACACTTTGACGTACCGGCCTCCTGCAAGAGAAAGGACAAGCACATTTATTTGCAGTTTCTTCACAAGGAGAGGAATTTCAGAAGCAAACTCAAGCAGAGCTACAGATGCTGTTCTGGAGTATAGTCAGTCAGTTGACACAATCACTAGAACTCCCTTTCACACATAAAGGGTGGATCATGCAGTTACCATGGAGCGGGCCTGCCCTGTTGGTCCCACTCCTGGGCACACCGCTGGATGTCCACAAGTTGGCCTGGACATCCGAACTGATGAAGCCTGCACACAGACAGCAGTGCATCCTCACTCTGTGGTAATCATATGATGGCCCCCTTCAAGCAATTTGTGAATGAAAGGGGCTGATGTGTCCTTTATAGTTGGTTACTGGGCTTGAGAACAGGCACTTGGGAGTTCCATTTTTAAACGCAGTTCTTTACAGAAAAATATTGCAAATCCCCTCCACTTTGCTTAGTATTTCAGTACTGTGTAGTGCAGTATTAGTAGGCAACCCGGTGCCCTCCAGATGTTTTAAGACTGTAAGCCCCATAAGCCTCAGCCTGCATGACCACTGGTCAGGGATTATTGGAGCTGTAAGACAAAACAGCTGGAGGGCACCAAGCTGCCAACCCCTAGTATACTGCTTGTATTGTCACACAGTGCTACAATAAATGTGTGGGAGAAAGCCTTCCCAATGAAAGAAATCTACATGGGTGATGATTTTTTCCCCCTAGCTCAATAAGGTGTTGAGCTAGGGGGGAAAAATCTTGTCACCCACGTAGATTTCATTAAACACAAAAACCTACATGGAATGCAGATAAAGGGGACACACACACTACACAAATTCAACTTTTTCTTTTTTAAAAAAAAAAAGGTGATAGAGAACTACAACTCAGAAAAGTAGACTAAAAACAGAGTTTGAGTAAACACTTGAAAGAGGTAAAAACATCTTCTACAGAATCAACTACAACAGAAGTGTCATGATAACCCCTCATCCTGTGTGCAATTCTGATGTTTGAATTACTGATTACTTTTAAGGGGGAAGTTTTAAAAAAGGGGAAATTTTCTTATTAAAAGTTCAAGTCTATACTCCAAATAACCTTGTCTGAGACTCAATAAAGAGTTATCATCAGCATCTACTGTCTAAAGCACAAACCAATGAGACTATGTTCAAGAAAATTACTAAAGGAGACTCATACCACTGAGAATAGATTGCCCGATAGATATTTCTGATTCACATAATCCATGCTCCAACTCTAGCATAATGGCTTGCATCCAATGGTTGCCAATCCGCTGATGGAATGCATCTGCCAAAGGAACAAGGAGGGAGGCCATTTGGGGCAACTCCCCATCCCCTCTGAAGCTCACCCTCCCTGGAGGACCCTCCGGAGCAGAACGGGTGGGTGGGTGGGGGGAATCACCCACCTCACTGCTCTGCGGGCAGATGCCTTCCATCGGCAGAATGGCCACCACTGCATACAACCTTTTCAATTTGATCTGTAGAACTGTGTGGGATGGAATGCCTTAGTGGCACTTACCTTGAGAAAGGTCTGCACAACCCGCCACCCGTTAGCCAGCTGTGGCCCACCAGCCCTGTACTGAGCACCCTAACAGGTGCTTGACCTCCTCTCCCTCCACCCCCATTTTTATAGTTCCAGACAGGCATAAAAAAACACATTATTAGGCCCCCGGTGAGCTGCCATGCATAGCTGTGTCCTGCATTTTTCCTGGGTAGTCACAAGTTTGTAAAGGCCTCTTAAAGCTACAAAACCCAGCAAGCCCTGCAACATACTCTTGCCAATGTTGTCTGCACAGTCAATCAGCTAAAGAGGAAAAGAAAATGAGCCTCTGTAGATTTAAATAAAAAAACTAGCTGTAAGTTGCAAGTGGGAGACGGGAAAAAGAAGTGGAGAACTGCCCACTGGATGAAATACCTGCAGTCACAAGAAGGCCTCCAGAAGGAAAGAGATTAACACTCTCAACCGGCTGCCCATGTTCTATCGTCATGACGCTTTTTCTGTCCGTGTGTCGAAGACTTTCACGGTATGATCATATGAACCTAGAAGGCATCCAAAAGAAAGAAAGAAAGAGTTTTGAGACTCTAACATACATGAAAGAATGACATGTTGCTGTAGCTGCAACATTTTTATTCAGACCTAAAACAGAGTGTAGAAGAGATGCTAATGTTGTTGAAATAGCCATTGACTGAATAAAATATCAATAGTCAAACCCCTATCCATGCCAAATCACAAAGCAAAAGTAACTGTTCTGAATGCACACATCACTTTATTCAAGCATGCTGCTTGATTCCAGAAGTTATTAGACAAATCTAAACTGCTCAGTAAAAAGAGTGGGTGGAATCCAAGTAACTCCCACTGATGGAATAGCTTCTGTGGGAATGGGGCAGGGGCAACTCCGCCTCCCCCCTGCAGCCCCAGGGTGTCCTCAAAATCTACTCCAGAGGATCCTGCAGCAGTTCACTAATAATAATAATAATAATAATAATAATAATAATAATAATAATATACCGCCCAATACAGGTCTCTGGGCGGTTTAAAACAATTACAAAACACAATAAAATACAATAGAAAATACAAACAATAAAAACATCGGGGGGGAAATTCACTAGACATTTTAAAAACAATTTTAAAATTACTTAAATAGCTAAGACAAGATTAGAAAAAGTAGACTGGTTAAAAAATGTGACATAATCCCCACCCGTGTACTATTTGGAGCTGTTAAATGCCTCAGCATAGAGGACAGTCTTAACCTGGCGCCAAAGGATAGTAAAGTTGGCGGGCCTCAGTGGGGAGCTTGTTCCACAGTTGGGGGGCTAACACAGAAAAGGCCCTCCCCCTTTTATTATTCCACTCGGTATAATGAACAGCTGAGGGGTTTGTATTTTGTTTTAGTTTCTTTTACCATTTTAAGTCAGAGAAGCCATTCTGTGACTTCTCTCATCACCCCATAATGTCTTGGCTGCTGATTTTACAGCAGACTATAATTATAACTCCTCACATTGACTTATAATTAGATGAGAAGAATAACATTTAGAAAGAAGAAAAATGAAACAAAACAAGCAAGAAAAAGAATTCAGCTTAAGAAGAAAATCTGTTCTACCCTGAACACAGATCAAAAAATCATTAGGGAAGTACAGTAATATCTTGGATTGCAAGTACCGGTAACTTGGTCTGAGAGCGTTTTGCAAGACAAGCAAATTTTTTAAAAAATTTTTGACTTGATAAACGAGCAAGGTCTTGCAAGACAAGTAAGTAGGGATGTAACCGCTTGCCTAGAGCGGGCGTAGCAGGCTGAAATCGGCCCCGCTCATGCCCGCCAGAGACTCACTTTGATATAAGAGTGTTTTGGATTACAAGCATGGTTCCGGAACAAATTATGCTTGCAATCCAAGGTATTACTGTACAGAGTACAGAAGCAAAAAATAGTACAGAGCAGTACTGAAAATGAATCTTTTATGCTGAAACCACAGTACCTACCAAGAGAAAGCATCATTCAGGATGCCAATGTGATCCAAATAAGTATACAGTGAACTACAAACCTGTTACAAAAAGATCTGCATTCAGTCTACTAGTACAGCCACATCTACGTAATCCGTGTGCTCATGTAGGATACTATTTCTGATGAGGATGAAACGTCCCACACCTTTGATGTGTAATCATCTGCTCCAGATACTATCCGGGGTACTTATCAGATAGGAAGCTCACAACATGTACAGCTCTTTAAAAAAAACCAAGATCCAAAATATCCCCAATTAGTCCCTCGCAACACTTGATCATATATAAACTTCCTATTCATAGTACCATTGACAAAACCTGATAAACGCCTAGGTTTGAAGGCCTGTTGCCTACATACAGGCACTGCAATGACTTTACCAAAAAGCCAAGTGAGACATCAAGTAACAAAAAAGTGGTCCTACCAAAGTGAACCACGTAGGACACAAATCTGTTCTGTGCATGTTGCTCTTTGTGTACAAAATATTCCTCACTTGACCCTATTATCCAGAGAACTCAGTCTCTAAATACTCAAAAGTACAAGGATTGTGCCTTAAATGCATTTTAAATTCGATGAGCAAGTCTAAATGGACTAGACATTGGCCATGTTGGCTGGAAATTATGGGAATTCCAGTCCAACATCTGGAGGGTACCAAGCTGGGGAAGGCTGGTATAGCTAAACTATTGCTTTCTTTTTTAAAAAACAAAACAATTGTTCTTTTTTTAAAAAAACAAAAACCAAAACAACCCATTCTCTAGTATTTCCATTTTGGCCTCTTTTGAACTTCTCTCTCATTTACTTATTTCAGTAATTTATGTTCTATTTCCAGAATATATCTGAGATAAACATATCATTAAAACATTAACACAATTGAGAAACAATTACACATCAAAAAATCTACTACAAAAATAATCTCTATTACAAGGGAGAAGCAGTAAACACATTTCAGATGGGGGAGTGCAAATATAACTGAATTGGGTGAAAAATATGGGTGAATAAAAAAAATCTTAATATCACTTTCAAACAAGCTGCCAGAGCAACAGTGCCTGGATCAATGATAAAACATCTGAGAACGTTCTGCCTGGATCAATAATCAAACTTCTCATGACAAAGTGGATCCCAAGCAGAGTGCCTCCAATCAGTTGACCAGAGGGCTCACATGGGGCAAAGCTGGACAGATAATTCGGTGCAAAATGCAAAAAAATAATAAAATCTAGAACAAAATGTAACATATACATTGTCATAAAGACAATGTTTGTAGCTCATATCATGAGTACTCAAATACCGTTTAAATACCATTTGTATATCTAACAATCTTGCAAAATGTAAAAATGAATCTTTGCAGAATGGACCAAACAGCTGGGGGAAACAATGTAGATGCAAAACTTGTAATGTCATGCATACAGCCTAAATTAACACACGATGACTGCAACTGAGAAGCCATTTGATTCAAAATAGCTTTTCTGACATTCAACTGAGGGGAATACTTCAGTAAGGTTGTGATTTGAAGCCATGATGCACCTATTTAAATAAAGCTGTGTTCTCTTACTTAGTATGGCCATCAAACTGCCTCAGCGGTGCTCTCCCACCGATATCAAAGAGTCGGACATTGCCTTCTTCACTGCCAGCAACGACCAGCTTCCCATCATCTCGATATGTAGCACAATAGGCTACATCTTTGAAGCGGGAGAATGTTTTGATTGGCTCTTGTGAATATCGACCATAAATGTGAATCTGGAACAAAATGTATTATGTACCTTGTCATACAGAACAATGGGAGAAAGGAACTGAAAAACCAAGAGGTCTCTTTGGCCCAGTGATAAAGTGCTGGCCTTGGACCACGCCACCTATTGCTAGGAAAAGGACTGTCATGAATGAAGAGGGGGTTAAAAGGGAAAAAAAGAACGAGGACACGGGTTCTATGAGGGGCAGAATCATTGCCTGTAGGCTCTGTGCATACAGATGTAAGGCCGCCCCCACTGGTGTTCCCGCTCAATGAAAGCGGAGACATTCAGTGTCTGGGTAGGCAAAGGGTTTCCCTTCACTGCAGTTATACCACCGAGTACTTCCTTTCCCCCTTTTGGTCTGAATGGCAACCATTTACTTATATAGGAGAAAGTAAAGGTGTGCATACTACAATACTACCTAGATAGATTCATAGATATAGAGTTGGAAGGAGCCTACAAGGCTATCGAGTCCAACCCCCTGCTCAATGCAGGAAACTAGAGGAGGGATCTCCCATCCAAGTACCGTATTCTTCATTCCATAAGACGCACTTCCCCCCCAAAAAAAACTAGGTGGAAATGTCTGTGCGTCCTATGGAGAGATTTTTTTTTATTATTATTATTTTTTAACTTTCCTCTGCTGGTCCAGAAGAGCGGAGGACTCCTGGGCAGGGCAGGGCAGGGGAAGCCCCCACCTCTCAGCTGATTCCCCGCGGAACAGCTGATTATTTTTTTTAAAAAATTAATTTTAAAAAAAAATTATTTTTTTTTACTTTCCTCTGCTGGTCCAGAAGAGCGGAGGACTCGGGGGCGGAGCGGAGGACTCGGGGGCGGGGCGGGGCGGAGCGGAGGACTCGGGGGCGGGGCGGAGCGGAGGACTCGGGGGCGGGGCGGAGCGGAGGACTCGGGGGCGGGGCGGGGCGGGGCAAGCCCCCGCCTCTCAGCTGATTCCCCCGGAACAGCTGATTCCCCCCGGAACAGCTGATTTAAAAAAAAATTTTTTTAATTATTATTATTATTATTATTATTTTCCTCTGCTGGTCCGGAAGAGCGGAGGACTCCTGGGCAGGGCGGGGAATCCCCGCCTCTCAGCTGATTCCCTGCGGAACAGCTGATTTAAAAAAAAAATTGTTGTTGTTTTTGGTACCATACGATAAGTGCGTCTTATGGTCCGGTGCGTCTTATGGGGCGAAAAGTCCGGTAATAACCAGGCCTGAACTTGCTAGCTTTCTACGCTTAGACAAGCTGAGCCAGCGTAAGCCACAGAGAGACAGGTTTAGCCCTAACTGGACTTTTGTAGAGACAAACAGGATTCTAAAAGCCTCTTGTGCACAAAGGCAACACAGTCCTAGGTGTTACTTCAGCTGTTGCAGCATAAGCCACTTGCACTGCAGCACACTGGGAACCTACAACCGGCAAATTCAGCAAAGCCTCAGTACAATGGAGTATAGGAAAAGGCTGTGAAAAAGCTGCAGAAATTGTTCAGAAAAATAGGATTGTATTTTGAACCTTACCCTTGATGGAGGCTGTGACAGCATAGTTATATGGAGGAACTGGAGAAAAGGTATTTTATTCACTGCACCAAACTCCTTTATTCTGAATGGGAGCCTAAAAAAATGGTAGCACAATTTTAACATACGTACTTCATTTAAGAGAGTTTATTTAGCACAATATTTTCAAAAGAGAGAAGCAAGCCCAAATGATTTTAAAAATAATTTGATTAGGCACTTTTTTAAGTCCTTTAATTTAAAAAAAGTTTTCTATTTTTTTTCTTTATACATATTTTAGTGCTGTAACATAGTAGAATACATCTATTAAATGAAATTCAAAATACATACACACACACACACACATTAAGAACATCAAAGTATTGTCCTTTGTGATGCAAAGAAGTGAAGTAAATATAAAGTCAATGAATTCCCCCCCCCCCAATATTAGTCATATCGGACACCTAAAGTTTACAAACGAAAACCAGATGTATCACTCCAAGCCCAATAATTAACTAGTATTATTACCTTGTAATTCTTCCAGTACAACGTATCCTTCGTTACTTCTCAACCAAGCTTGGAAAAGACCTGAACTATGACAGGCTTGTAACTAGCCATTATTTCTTAAATAGAACTTCTTCAAGTAGCAAAGTATAATATTCCAGTACTGGAAACTTCATAAAGACAAAAAAATAGACCAGGCTTTTGAAAGAAAAGAACAAAACAACAACAAGGACACACAAAACATTAAAGTCAACCTACAACAGTAATTAAGCATTTACTGTAAAGGTTACAACTATTCACATACTATTTGTTACTGCTATGGGCTAACCTACCTTCCCTCATTTTGAGTGATTTGGAAAGTGGCTGATCTCCACAATAATCTACTTTACACTTTTCAGCCTCAGTTCTTTTGCAGTCACACAACTCTAATAGCAGACTTCTATATCTAAATCAGAATAAAGAGCTGCACAAACCCATTTAACCTAACTCAAGATCAGTATTTCACCTAGAAGCCAAAAGCTATAGGAATCTGGTCATGTAAATAACAATGCAATAAGTAATCTCAAAATAATTCTAGACTATTTAAGTATCTGCAGGATCACAGCACAAGGAACATTCTCATAGAA